>OX392504.1:2852185-4254685 GCA_947623375.1 Apotomis capreana
AACAGACAGAACATTCGCAATGTTTCTTCCGAAAGTTTGCATCTTCTGTTCTCACAAAACCGAAACTTGTTTTCAGAAAAGAAAATCCACAGTGTATCAGCAACAAGCTTTGTCAGATTAATTAAATTGTTTGGAGTTTAAATTGTTTGATTGAGAATTTGTATATTTATGTCAACAACAATCACAGAAAACAAAGAAAATATAACTTGAAATGCTATACAATTTGCGGGTTTAATTGAATGTAACATGAGTGCTTTCAATGTTTACCAGGTGCTCGGTTTAGCATAGAGTATCCCTGGTACAAACATGAAACACAGTCTAAATGCTGCGTCTTAACCATGGACAACGATGATCCAGAAAAATTTGACCGAATAACTAGAAAGTGGGGACCATACATTAAAACAACGGATTGTGTGAACAGAGCCAGTTTAAAAGTTTTAAGAAGAAACTGTCCTAATCTAGAAGATATAACGGTATGTGGTATTTTTAAGTTTATTTTTTGCCATCTCTGACTGATTAATTACATACATAAGTTTCACACATTTGGTGTTTAAGGGACTGTCTCTAGAGGCCATTAACATATCATCACAGCAAAAACATCGAGGTCATTAAATAAAAGTCTTTTTGAATGTGATTAAGTCTCATTTTGTTATAAGAAGGCTTGTACCAATATGTTCATGATCACAAAAGGTCTGATCGTAATGAGATCCCTTTGAGACACGGTACAAATCTAGAATGGAACAGGCCATGTATGCCTCACTGTTGCTTGAAATTTGCTGGTGCGTTTACGAAGTGACGTATTGTATTTACCATTTTTAACACACTGGCTACACTGAAGCTTAAAAATACGCAGATTTTTATAAACGTGTAACGTTACACGGTGCGTACGCAGCGAAGCTTGACGTTGTTTATACGCTGTGATTAGGGTTACCTTCCGATACGAGGGACGTCCCATTTTTATGCGTCCCGCAAAGGTTCCGCGCGAGACGCCGATTCTCCCGTTTTCAAGCTACTATAGATTATAAGCACAGGAATGAACGTTCAGTTGTAATTTTGAGTAATTTGAATGAGCATGATATTAATTTGATTATACTAGGAATGGGCTCGCTCGTTCGGCACTACCCTGCGCCCAGCGCCCTCTTCAGCTCTTTTACTTTTTCTTTCCATGCTTTTCAGGATATTGACGGCAAATGTACATTACCCGGTTGAGCCGTGAGAAGGAGTCCCGCAATTTATAACCAAGTCTCGCAATTTGACAGTAAATGTACCGCAAACGCAAATCTATGCACTAAGGTTGACAACCCTAGCTGTGATGCGTCGTTACCGTCGCGTCATACGCGACGTGTGGCCGCTACTTTAAATTGTTTTTATTTCGTGATATGAGTTGATTTTTGTTTACAGTTTTATGGACTGCAAAATGATATTTTATTGAATGAGCAGCCGAAAAACTACAAGAATCTAAAGAGAATACATTTCAGAAGCTGTGAGGTGAGTGGCGGATACATCTATACTATTATAAAATTCCACTTTAGGCGTGCGCCGTCAGCCCTATAGCGTCATCTGGGTCAAAAAGTACTTGTACTTACTCTCATCACGCAGAAATTTCTACATCAATTTTGGTACAGAGATAGCTGAATATCAAAAGAAAAACGCGGAATTATACACAATTATAAATAAAATTAACTAAGGTGTAAAGCCTTTCAAATAAACAATGCAAAGATCGACACACAAAGCATAATTTAAAATTCGAAAGGTTGCTTGGGCGTTAGGGTGGCGGAAAGGTTAACGCGCTGGACCGGCAGTCCAGGTACCGGGGTCGATTCCCGGTCTCTTCCACCAGGTTACGCATTTCATATCAATTTTTCTTTCAGCTTTGGGGTCATCCATAAATTACGTCACACCTTAAGGGGGAGGGGGGGGTCATACCAAACGTGACAGTACATGTTAAAGGTATAGCAAAAAAGCGTGACATAGGGGGGGGAGGGGTTCAAAAAGTCGACATTTTGCGTGACGTAATATGTGGATGACCCCTTTGATCTTTGTATTAATGGTTTTAAATATGAAGCTTATAAAAATGTTGTGTAGCTTATGTAAAAAAAATTGATTTCAATAATTCAGATTTCAGATAAGTGCATAAGCCGTTGGGTCACCAGAGATACCGTTGAAGAGCTGGCCATCTCCGACTCTCAAGTGACCGGACAGTGCTTGACAAGTCTACAATCAACTCGGCTAAAATCTCTACGGCTCAGGGAATGCGAAACCTTAGACTTCCAACATCTCCTCTCTGCCACTGATCACCTAACTGGACTGACTAAATTAGAGTTGGCTTATATACCTAAAGATATATTCCAAAATGTCCATTTGTTGCTTGACAAAATGCCCAATTTGGAGGATTTGTGTTTGTGGTGGCAGAAGAGGATGGAGCTGGGGAATGAGTTGATCGAGTCGGTTGGGCGGCTGCGGCGGCTGAAGCGACTGGATCTGAGCTTCAATCCTAATGTTACTGATGAGTGGTTGGAGACCATCGCGCGCGGGTGCCGCCTGCAAGAGCTGTTGCTCGAAGGATGTTTAGGTGAGTTTATTTATTTATCAGATGACCTAACAGGTATCGCAGTAGTCCCCAATTTAGCTCAAGAAAACTATGGGTACTAGACGGACGATATACACACTTATACATAGTTATATACGTACCTAAATACATGAACATGAACCAGGCATAAATACTTTATAACCCGCCTGTGTATGCTATAGTTTACAATAGACACGCAATTGCTTGGATCTCTTCAAGTCGAAAGTGAATAGGCATTTTCTAGGCAAACATTCTCCATGTTGTGCCTTATTGTCACTTAACAGCAGCTGCAATCGAGGCCACATGCTTGACCGTAAATAATATAAAAACTTAAATCTGACATGGCAGTCGAGGCAAAAAGCTCAGACATACCTTCCTTTTTTAAAGCCATTCGGTTCATTTTCGGACAGTAACAGTAGCCAGTCGGACAGTATTATAAGTAACGCTTGAACTTTATTAGCAACTTGAATTTTCAATTACCAAGCAATAAGCTATTCTAGGGAAATTTGAATCAGTAATTTAAACACCGTTGCACGTTCTCATTTTTGTCACTGATACGTATTGTTTTTACAGTCACTAAAATGTTTTTTCGGTTACTTTACTTTAAAATCTTTCTAGTGCCATTGTAAGGGTAAGATCACAGTGGACGCTCGAACACCGTTGCACGTTCTCATTTTTGTCACTGATACGTACTGTTTTTACAGTCACTAAAATGTTTTTTCGGTTACTTTACTTTAAAATCTTTCTAGTGCCATTGTAAGGGTAAGATCACAGTGGACGCTCGAGTTGAGCGCATGCTATCAATATACCAGATCCGCCCGTTTCGCTTCGAGGATCACCTTGAGCTGTACAATAACACTGCATCCGTGTCCAGGTCAATGGGCAGGGGCGAGTCCGGACGGGGTGCTGGCGGTGTGCCGCGCGTCGGGCGCCGCGCTCCGCGTGCTGGGCGTGGGCTCCAGCAGCGGCAAGTTGCTGGACCGCCACGTGGCAGCCTTCCTCACCACCTGTCCCAACCTCACGGTGAGTAGCAGTGGCGTGGCTAGCCTTGAGAACGATGCCCACCGGACCAAGTCGGAGCGCAGCCAAACACATATTACCAGTAGCTATAGGAATTTTGCAGTCTGTAGTGTCTTATAATTGGATCGTATTATCACCGCGTCCGCCGTCGGCTCCTTACGGACTCGGCTGTCATTGTGTCTGATTTAATTTTGTATTACGAGCCTGCGACCGTACCCAAAGGGTAAAACGGGACACTATTACTAAGACTACACCGTCCGTCTGTGTCACCAGGCTGTATCTCATGAACCGGGATAGCTAGTTGAAATTTTCACAGATCATGTATTTCTGTTGCCGCTATAACAACGTTTAAGTGGGGCTTCGTGGTTACTTTGCCATTAAATGTGAATGGCGAACCGTGATGGCCAGTAAACGTGATTATTTTGCAGTTTTTTTTTTAATTTGATGGTACGGAACCCTTGGTGCGCGAGTATGACTCGCACTTGGCTGGTTTTTTCAAATTGCCAAAGAAACAGATTCTTTTAGAATAGGTCTGCTCATATTATATATATAAGGGGGGTTTTGCCCTAATCTCGAACACTCTAATAATCTTAACCTCGTGAGGGTAGCGGGGAATCATTGGATGCGGTCTGCACAGGATCGTACTTTGTGGCGAGTCATGAGGGAGGCCTATGTTCAGCAGTGGACGTCTGTGGCTGATAGATAGATAGGTCTACTCAATGACACATTGTCTATTCCAGTCGTTGGACGTGTCGTACTGCCACGGCATCACGGAGGAGCTGGTGGGCGTGGCGGCGGCGGCGGTGCGCGGGCGCCGGCTGCGGCTCAAGGTCGAGAACACCATGCTCGAGGGCTGCCATGTGGTGAGTACCAGGGATGCGAGCCGGTGAGGGAATGCAAACCGGTGATTTTTTCTATGGAAATTACCGGACTATCTGTAAATTACCGGTAATATTTTCTTCGTTTGTTGTGACTTGCCCAAATCTGTATTATCTGGACACCTACCGAAACGTCAGGGAATTAATTTACAGCGCTCCAATTAGAAGCACTTCGAGTTGTACAATCATTTTTGGCATCGTTTCATTCAACAGGTAAAATCGTGGCTTCCATGTGGTAAGCAAACCGGTAGTTTTTCATAATTATAAAAACGGTTTTTAAACGGTATTTCAACCGAGACGGTGGTTGGGCTCTACCTCCAGCATGGAAACCTGTGATTCCGGCGTTAAAAAACATCTCGCCTTCAAACAATTTCGTTGATACAATAAGTCAAGTGTGCGTGGTATCAGTGGGTAATAGTGAAAATGCAGTGACAGACAGTCCAGTAGTGACAGTGCGAGAGCCCTGCCCTCCTCCCGCCGCGCTATCTGCGCGTGCGCAGAGGGCGGCAAGAAGAGCTATTAAAAGTGCAGTGGGTCGCGAGTCGCGTAGCAGCACGGATAGCTACCCCTGATGAAGAGCTCCAAATGAGTTCGAAACATGTCGGGCCGTTCCTGACAATTTTTACGTGAGTTTAAACCGTTTTTATAATTATTAAAGATGTCTCACGATAGTTTTAATAACGGTAATTTTTCTATGGAAATTACCGGAAACTTGCCGGTGGTCCAGGAATTTATATGTATGGTCGGGGGCTTCCATGTGGTATGCACAGTTAGGGAATGCAAACCGGTATTGTTTTCTATGGAAATTACCGGTAAATTACCAAACTCCAATCAGAAGCGCATCGAGTTGCACAAGCATTTCTGGCGTCGTTTTAACCTTTACGGACAACGGAAAATTGCTCCACCGACGCCACAGTTGTCCAAATTTCAAATATCACAAACTTTGTAAATAAACCGCTATACGAGTATTTTTCAATCCTTGATTTTGGAGCACTTTTTCTTGCTGTGGCGTCAGCACGGTGGATCGCTCCCGTTCGCTGTTCGAAAGGTAACGAATATGTTCTCTGGCTCCAACAGAAAGCGCCCAATTCGGAAGGGAAGCTCCAAGTGGGCGATCTGGTAGTGGTTGAGGACGGAGCCCTGCCGCCGCCGCTGTGGGCGGCGGGCGGGTGCTGCGCGTCGTGCCGGGCCGACGGCGCGCTGCGCGTCGCCGACGTGCGGCTCCGGGGGGCGTCGTCCGACGGGAGTTCGGCGACCTCTATCTGATGGACGATTTTAAATTGTTGAACGCGGGGGCCGCTACTAATTATTGAAACTTCGTATTCGAATTGTTCCGAAACGTTTAAAAATGATTAAAATGGGCATGGTACAATTTTTGGATGACCATAAAAAAATCGATAGTCCTTGCTGTAAGGATCTACGAACTGCGGGTCATAAATTTTTCTTTACCATAGATTTTTACGAAAATGTTTTTTTTTTCTATTGACAATTTGACAGTTACTCAATAATAGTGGCTGAAGAGACCTTTGCCTTTGAAACTTAATTAAAAAAACTAGTCAATTGTCAAAACTTCAACGGTTTGACAAGTGCCAACCATCAACAATCTATTTTTTTATTGAGTTTTGAAGGCAAAGATCCCTTCAGCCACTTTTATTGAGAACTGTCAAATTGACAATTAAAAAAAACGCTTCTGAAAAAACATGGTAAAGAAAAATGAATGACCTGCAGTTGAATGAATGATCCTAACAGCAAGGACTATCGAAATAAAGTGTAATTGAATGGTATTCCGAAAATTATTGGAACTATTGGAATATTAACTATTGGAACTCGGTTAGTCTTCTTCAGAAAAAAAATCAGCTAAATTAATTCTATATCTGTACGTATTTACGCACAAACGATACAGCCCACAACTCCCACAAGTCCCCCAAGATTGAATAAGAACTTAACTACACATATGTCAGAGTTCAAACTCAATTTCAATGTGTTGGTTGTCGAGTGACGTCATACGTAACTACGACTTTGGATTAATCAATTATATAATCAAAGATTCTTATAATAATAATAATCGAGTTGCACATTTTTAAATAAAATATAAAATCGAATAGAATTGTATACAAATAAACTTAAATTACAATTGTATTAATTTTCTGTATGGTAAATTTGTTATACAAATTGTTCTCGGTAAATTTTGACAGCTATAGTATACATCGACGGCAAAAAGCGGAAACGCTGTATACGCCAAGGGAATTCATTGGCGTTTATAGCGTTTACGCTTTTTGCCGTCGATATATATCTAAAATTTCGTGTTAATTCCTTTTTGGCGCTCATCGAGTTTTTGTCTCGTGCCAGGAGCGGTATCCCTGGCTGACCCTGGACTTCGGCGACGACCCCTGAGCGAAGACATTGCGCAGGCGCCGACCAGGACACGACTAGGTTGGTCGATGGAAGACGGAGGTAGCCAGTGGATTGGGGGCCATGACCATACTCCGTGGTTTTCGGTGCACGGATGAGATGACGACTTCGGAATAGTGTGACATCAGTCGTGCACCAAAAACCCCGCGGGATGGTCATGATCATGACAATTATCGAACGTAGCCCCGGCACACTACTCGCGAAGACCGAGTCAAGGTTGACCTAAGTATTGTTTCCTTCACCCATCATGAATTACTTACTCACTTTTCAATCTTTTTAGGGATAATTTCCAGGATGAAAACTATCCTATGTCCTTCCTCGGATCTTAAACTATCTCCATGCCAAATTTCATCAAAATCGATTCAGCGGTTTAAGCGTGAAGAGGAAACAGACAGACAGACACACTTTCGCATTTATAATATTAGTATGGATTAGTATGGATTATAATTTATTTAAAACAATTATAACGACAAAATAAAACTAGTAGTATTACGATCTATTTGACTGTTCCAAGTCGGTCTTAAAAAACCGTATTCGAAAACTCATTTTGCAAAGTTGATGATGTGGTAGCGTGGAGTTGCGTACGATAGACATGCTTATTATTACACACACACACACACACACACGTACACACACACACACACACTTGGGGTGGTTGCTAGCTTTCTTTTGTTTTAATTTAAGTGTATATGTACCTTACCTAATTTTATACCAATTGAAATCTAATATCGTTACCTTTTCAAGACCTCGTTAACTGCATATCTGTGGACATCTGTTATTGGCTTTATGTTCTAGCTATAAGCATTGTTATATATGTTCTGTAATGCTGTTGATGTTCCAAATAAATAAAATAAAAAAATAAAAATGATCCTCTGGCAACAAACGGATTGACAGAACCAACTAACCAATCATAGCGTGACGTCTAAAGTCTCGCCTGTCATTTCGGAGTTTCAAGGAGTGTAGACGTCACGCTATGATTGGTTAGTTGGTTCTGTCAATCCGTTTGTTGCCAGAGGATCATAATACTCCTAGTTTTATTTTGTCGTTATAATTGTTTTCAATAAATTATAATCCAACCTAATATAAATTATAATTAAACCGCTGAATCGATTTTGATGAAATTTGGCATGGAGATTGTTTAAGATCCGAGGAAGGACATAGGATAGTTTTCATCCTGGAAATTATCCCTAAAAAGATTGAAAAGTGAGTAAGTACTTCATGATGACATTGATGACCCTGTAGGAAATGTAATGATTAGACCAAAAGCACAATTGCTCTTACATTTGCTTAGGCGCTTTTAATAATCCCTTTTATTAATTAAGGTGATTAGGTGGATATCTATCGAGTTGTACGAGGTTGCTTCCATACCTCCAAGTTCCACCCGGACGTAGTCGCGGGCAAAAGCTAGTTACAAAATAAAACTTAGTCAAAGAACATGACAATCATAAATATCATAATGCATAAATGCATAATTACAATTTTATGTACGACTGGCGGCAAACGTTTTTCCTTATAATTACTGGCAACTAATCAATGACGTAGAAAGTCTCACTAGCCGGAGTGCCGTACCTTATTTTCTTAGTCCATGCCTCCAGCTCCACCGAAGTGCCTCTCGCTATCATATTGGCCCAAACTACCTACTCCGCGAGTAGTGTAGCCGGGGTAATTATTATCACAACAACGTGGAATTCAATCGCGTATACTTATAAATTTCACTTTACGTAACCGACGACAGATTGCTCCACTGACGCCACCGTCGGCAAATGCCGTCGAAATTTCAATGATCGAAAACGTTGAATTCAAACCGCTACATTATTTTTCATTCCGTGTATTTTTTTTCATTTCTTTATTTTTGCAATGGCGTCAGTGTGACGATGAATTGTTCCACCGCTTGACGTCTAAAAGGTAATACGACAACTGGTGTGGTCAACAGTTTGATCACAGAATAATTTATAAAAGTGTTGCTTTGCTCTATTGACAACACAAGAGGTATCTATTAGCTGAACATTTCTAAAAAGGTTTGTACAAAATTAATAAGAATTGTCAGAAAAAAATAACTTTATTTGAAATTCAGGTTAAAATTGTATGTCAATGCTATGTTGATAATAAAGATTCTGTTATAAGTACTTATATTTTCTTCATTATACATAATCTGAAATCATCGTATTAAAAATCATAAAGAAAATTGGTGATAAAATAGGAAATAATTTATTCAACTTTAATTAACGTCTTAATTTTGTACTAACCTATAGAAATGCTCACTTAATGTTATAATAAGGATAGCATTTATAAAACCAATTAATTTTATACAAAATTATTTATTAAACTTATTATTTTATATTTACATTTGTTTTGATATTAAATTTAATGTTTAAGACAAACTTGTTTTCATTTATCATATCAATTATCAGCCTTACTTAGTACCTACACATTACTTACATTTTTTTTTTCTTTTTTTAATTAATTTCGAGCAACTTCACAAAGTAAAAAGAATTTTAGTATTAGAGTGGAGTAGAAAATACGTATTTTTCATGAATATTTTGGAGAGGAAAATGTTAGCCATGAATCAAGAGTATTTTTTCCGGGTTGTAAATCACTACGATTTTGTGTTGATATTCTTTTACATGGGCAGCGGATTTCCATCGGTTCCACCGTTGACATTTTGACTATAGTGAAAATAAATTAAATGCCATTAACTTTTGGACACTATACGATTTTTAATTGGACAAAACGTGAGCGTCAGGATGGCGGGTGTACATCAACAAATGGACCTGCGGTACACGTCAGGAGTTAGGGCTAGCAATGTGCCAAATGTGCGCCAAAATTGGAGCAATATGCTCTTCAAGCTACAGAGATATTTAAGAAATTAATGACGCCCGCCATTCTGATGTCAGGTCGGCGGGTGTATTTCCAGTTCTAGCTAATGGCTGCCTAATCAAGGGTGAAAGTACTGCCACAGATTATATAATACTATACTAGTATAAAACAATTTATTGTTTTCATTTTAAAATGAAGAGAAAATAATGTTGATAACATTTAGATCTTGATAGTGACATCGCTACATTCTTGTCGATAAAATATTTTGCTACATCATTTAAGTATCGGTGCTCCTAGTTAGCACAGGTATGGTAATGAAAACATTTATTTTAGGCAACTGTGGCCCATAGATACATACCTTAAAACTAACATACATATCAAATACAAGATAATAGAAACATAAGTCACTAAACTAGGTCACATTTTTTAACAGCAATGTGTTACGCGTTTTCGTGGTGTCAGGTAGCCGACCACGGAAACGCCGGAACATTACACCCTTCGGCCAATACTCTTCCTTCCGTCCGTCGGAACTCTCAGCGCGAAGGAATTAAAACTCACGTTGTGGCGAGACTCCAACTTAACGTCCCAAAAATATGCAGACTTATGGTCAAACACCAGACAGTCTACAGACGTAATGCGCTGGCCTGCCCTGATTACTTCCAGTACGCGGTTTATAAAGTGGCGCCGTCGCTACTCCTGGGCGAAGTCAAGGATGATCCCTTTGTGCAGCTCCTGGGTACATCAACAGGATAATAAGGGTGCGTTTTCACTGAGCCGGAGCGGAGCGGAGAAGTGCGGAATCGACCAATCACATGTATGTTAATCACTATAGTCTCTTGGGTCACGGGGTAAAAAATGGATCCACCCAAAAACATACCGCCTCCGCCTAAGCTACTATACATATGCCGGCAAACTTATAGACCACGACCTCGACTGCGCAGTAGCCGATTTACGTACAAATGTAGATACATGCGCATATCCGCCATTTTTGTTCTAAAAGTTTGCCGGCAACCGTAACATCCACCCAGCAAATATACTATCACACAATTTGCCCTGGCCGGGATTCGAACCCGGGACCGCCGCCTCAATAGGCAGCAATCACAATCTGCGCCATCCGCATCGTCAAATTAAAATCCATAAATTTTTTGTAACTCAATTGAAAATTTTGTAGGACATATCGTGAAATTGGGCTTACCTTGTTCAGAATAAGCAACTTTACCAACTCACCAAATTTTATTGAAATCTGAGAAAAAAAACTACAACAAAATAAAAATTTGCCCAAATATGTTTTTTTTTTTTATGTCATAGGGGGCAAACGAGCAAACGTACCGCCTGATGGAAAGCGATTACCGTCGTCCATATACACCTGCAACACCAGAGGAGTCACAAGTGCTTGCCTACCCGGAGGACGAAGATAGAATGCCTCTATGCTAGTAATTTCATGTAATCCATACCGGGTCACAGGGCTCGAGTTCGCCACCGAAGGCGACGCGGAAACGCAGCGGAACCGCGCTCACCGCGCGCCGCGCCGCCGCCGCGCGCGCCGCCAGCGGCCGCGACAGCCCGAAGCAGCTTTCCAGGTCCAACAACTACCACAATAAACTCCCATTAAGAGGCCTTATTCCTTTTAAAATGCTGATTGTTATAGACATTTTTCTCTGATCAAACATGTTTCTTAACATACTTATTATGGATGTTACTACCTAGAACAGGGCTATTGGGATTTATTGGTATATATTAGAAACCTACAGTTTGAATTTTTCATTGATAATTTTTGTTTCAAAAACTACTCGAAAATGACAAAATTCACGCGGAAAATTAGATTTTTCTACTTATTTTCGACTGCACGCAATAAAAGCATGAAATAGCTACGTTACTACCTAGAACTCGGGGAAAAGTGTTATTCACTTCAAAAAGTTTGTTGAAATTATCAATATATTTGTCATAATATGAAAAAAATAATTTTTAAAAGGAATAAGGCCTCTTAAGTCTGTGTTTCCACCGGTGCGAGGATGCGTAGCGAGAACGAGGGATGTGTTTTTGTTAACCGATAGAATCAGTTATGCTGAGCGAGGATAAGTAAATGAAGTTATTCCATTGGTTAACTAAAGCACCTCCCTCGTTACGCATCCTCGCACATCTCTGGTCGAAACGCAGCCTAATCATCAATCAGCCAGTTACAACCGCACTATAATGATAATGACATTAATTTAAACCTGTCAGTTCTTATGGTTACCTCGTAATATCATTTAATGGAATGCTCTCTTTTCCTGACAAACAGATATAGTAAACACATGCACACTTTATTTATAATATTACGTTCACGATTGTGAATAGTTTTCGGCATTTTCTTTGGATATTTTTAAATATTTGTATTTTAAAGAAACCACCACGTATGACATTGTTGACAAACCATCATAATCTTTGCCAGTTTAAAAATTAGTTCCAGTGAAATTCCGGAATATGGCGCATTCTCATACATTTCTGGTTAGGCTTTAAATCATAGTTACTAAATATACTATTACCGTAAGGGTAGGGCAGTGATGTACTCGGTTACTAAATCATACTATACTAAATCACAGTTACTAAATATACTATTACCGTAAGGTTAGGGCACAGCTGCACTATGTCCACTACGTTGTCGTCAGTAAGGCAGTGGCTGCGGTGCACGCCGAGCGACGTCAGACGCGCGCCGGCCTGACGACATGCTGCTAAGACTCCAGACGCTGACATTTCTATAATATAATAATAAATAAATATCAGACAACCCCACTCAAATCGATATAGCCCCAAATTAACCTCATGAAGGCTTGTGTTATGGGTACTAGACGACGATATACATAATTATATAGATAAATATATACTTAAATACATAGAACAACCATGACCCAAGCGCAAATATTCGAGCTCATCGCACAAATATTTGCCCAGGCCGGGATTCGAACCCGGGACCGCCGGCTCAGTAGGCAAGTGCTTATAAACTGCGCCAAGCGCGTCGTTTATGAAAAGTTGCTTATACACAAAAAGTAACGAGATTTTTTTATTTTTATTATCCAGGAGAGACTAGGACATTTGTGACAGTGATGATTTCTCCCTACCTACCTCCCTATCTAAAAATTCATAGTTTTCTAATCTGTCTTTATGCCACATAGGCGCAATTGTCTTGGGATATTCCTCTCATGATTTGTTTGCGAACTGCAAATGATGTAAAGTCACTGAATTAACACAGTAACCCTGATGCAAGTTTTGTATCCGCCTTAAAATCCGACTGGACGTAGACAAAAGATTTGATGGAGGATTAGATTCAGGCGGCATAGAATCGGTTCTGAGGGTGTGTTAAGGGAAAGGCCTATGTCCGTCGTTAGTGGTTAATGATGATAGTGTCGTTAGTGGTGAATATGGCATATGGAATATAGTGATAATGATTCTTCATCATGAGTCTACATCTGTCCACTTAAGTGTTAGACATGAGCCTCTCCCATGGAGATGCCATTAAATTTGGCCTCATTTTTTGTATAAGGACAACTAGACACTCCACTTAGCTGAAGGGTGTCCCACACGTTTGCCAAGCGGTCTCCACTCCAGAAAGTGTCCCCAAAAAGTGTCCTCCAAAAAGTGTGGTGGTGACTGGGGGCACTGGGGTGCACGTGCCCACCCCAGGACGTTGGGTTACCAAAAGAAATTAATAGCTTCATCTCGTAGGCCAGGCCTCCACCCAGGCCCCGTCTGAAAATAACCCAAGATGCTCCAATGATTGTCTCCAATAGTAACGGATACTCACTATCGCAGTTGACCAATTCCAAGGATCGAAGCTCCTTGCAGCAGCGGGCCACGTCCTCTACATCCGCGTCCGTAGCCACACAACTCACGCTGAGGTGCCTCAAACAGCTCAGGCGACAAACAGCCTCAAACAAACGACTCCTGTCTTCAATCCCAAATATATGCAGATATTCCAATTTCGGCGTCTTCCTTAACACCAGGTGAATTTGCTTGTATATTTCTTCTGGAATAACTCTCAACACGAGTCTCCGAAGCTCACAGAGTCGAATAGAGGCCAAAACCAAGTGTCGGGACTCAAAAGCGTGGCACCCGAAGATGTGAAGCGATTTTAAAGATGTCAATTCGATGTCGAGCAAGAATCGACCTGTGATTTCGTCACTTATCCAAATCTCCAGTTCCTCTAAAGTCTTGTTGACTATGAATTGACTGATGAAGTTGTCCGAGAGCTGTAAAAATCAATGGCAGTTATAACCAATGGCAGTTAAGACACGTCACCCTGAGGGTCGAACAGTTAGTCTTGTCACAATGTGAATTTCACGTCATTTGTGGTGAGGGTGCCTACCTATCAAGCTGTCGACCTTCCTGCAGGAGGAATTCTGGCCGAAAGGTGTCATGTTCCGGCGATTCCGTGGACCCGACACCCAGTAGTTACGTCGCACGTCGTCGAACCCATACCCGCTCATCCCACGGGAACACTAAATTTATTCGGGATGAAAAGTATCCTATGTCCTTTCCCGGGTCTCAAACTATCTCCATACCAAATTTCATCTAAGTCGGTTCAGCGGTTTAAGCGTGAAGAGGTAACAGACAGACAGACACACTTTCGCATTTATATTATAATACGAGGGGCACACCGAAATGATCGGGAATAGAGTACTTTAAACTGAGTTACATTAAATCCTTTTTTGTCACATGCATACTGGCGACTTACAATCACGATGCCGTTTTTACAATTTAAAAAAAGAACGATATATTTTTTTAATTCCATTTTTAAATTGACAACTCGATGAACAAAATGGAGCTGACGCGTGAAAATGTTCGTGCAATTATTTACCATAACTTTCGTCGTGGCTTATCTCCAGATGAATGTCGCAATGAGCTTGTTACTATATACGACATTGAAGCACCTAGTCAGACGACAATATATCGGTGGTATGCTGAGTTTCGATGGGGTCGTGCCTCTCTTGGCACCGTACCTTCATCAGGTCGGCCGAAAACGGCGGTTTCGCCTGAAAACATCGCGGCTGTGGAAAAACTACTAAAAGAAGATAGACATGTGACATACGAGCAGATTCGTGCAACCATAGGCATTGGAATGACTGCAATTCACACTATTTTGCATGGTGAATTGGGTGTCAGAAAATTGATTTCCCGATGGGTACCCCATAATTTGTCTGAAGAGCAAAAGGCGGCTCGTGTTGATTGGTGCCGATCTATTCTGAAATGCTACAATGGAGGAAAGTCAAAAGCCGTTTATAATATGGTCTCGGGTGACGAATCCTGGATTTATTCTTATGAGCCTGAAAGAAAGCACCAGTCGGCAGTATGGGTCTTCGATGACGAGGTCAAACCAACGAAAGTTGTGCGTTCTCGAAGCGTGTCGAAGAAGATGGTGGCTTCGTTCGTCTCAAAAAAGGGGCATGTTGCCACAATTCCTCTAGAAGAACAAAGAACCGTTACCGCTGATTGGTATATCACAGTTTGTTTGCCGGAGGTGCTGGCCGAACTTCGCCAAGGGAACCCGAGACGCCGCGTCATCTTACACCACGACAATGCGAGCTCCCACACCGCCCACAAAACAACTAAATTTTTGAACGACGAAAACGTTGAGTTGATGTCCCATCCTCCATACAGCCCTGACCTGAGTCCAAATGATTTTTTTACGTTCCCTAGAATTAAAGATTTATTGCGTGGTCAGCGGTTTGAGAACCCAGAAGCCGCTGTGGAAGCCTATAAATCGGCCATTTTGGCAATGCCTACTTCAAACTGGAATTATTGTTTTAATGACTGGTTTAAAAGAATGCAAAAGTGCATTGAATGTAACGGAGAATACTTCGAAAAACAATAAAATATAATTTATGTATATAGTGCACATAGTTTTTTAAATTCCCGATCATTTCGGTTTGCCCCTCGTATTAGTATGGATGTATGTTAGTTTTATTTAAGGTATTTATCTATGGGCCACAGTTGCCTGAAAATAAATGATATTGATTGATTGACTATAGTACGGCTCTTCCCAAGTGAATTTTTCGCTTCGAGCCCTAATATTTCAAACAAAGGCCATTGTCTCTATTATCGCAAAGTCGCTAGCTACCGAGTCAGCACGTGCCACTATAACATTCATATTAAAAACTAACGGTATCGTCATAGTATTAAGGTTCTACTACTACTAAAAACTCGACTGTAGGGTGGTGAATTCGCGAATGTACCATATTATAAATATGCGATGGGGTTTTACGAATTAACCGCCCGTGGTTTGTCTTAAGTTTTACGTCTGACCTTGGCCTGGAAGTGAGGTTTTCTCCCCAGAAATCCGTGAGTGTCAGGATGCCGGGTGTACATCAACGAATGGTGCTGCGGTATACGTCAGGAGTTAGTGCTAGCAATGTGCTAAATGTGCGCCAAAATTGGAGCACTGTGCTCTTTAAACTCCAGAGATATTTAAGAAATAAATGACGCCCGACATCCTGACGTCAGGTTGGCGGGCGCATTTCCGGTTCTAGCTAATAGCTGCCTGCTGAAGGGTGAAAGAACTGCCTAAGGTTAGTGCTCGCAATGTGCTTCCATATGAATGAAGCACAATCAAATCCAGAGAGCGGTTAAAGAGTAATATGGAATTGAATAAGTATCTATATAAACGCCTGCTTATTTCAAATAGCGATATCACATCTTCATTGCGGGCAGTTCAGGCACACACAAAACATGCAGGCGCTTTACACAAAAAAGTTAATCACTCTTACTCTTGCGCAAGGCGGGCGTCCTTTACATCTTAAATATCCCTGGAGTTTAAAGAGCACATTGCTCCAATTTTGTCGTACATTTAGCATATAGCTAAATGTGCGCCAAAATTTGAGGATGCGTTGAAATGAAATGAAATGAAATGAAATAATTTATTCAGTAAGTAGGCCACAGGGGCACTTTTACAAGTCAAATTGTGAATCTACCGGCATTTCGCAAGAGGAGACCGCTGTTGAGAAGAAAGCCGAAAGAAACTCAACAGTAAGTCATTTTTTCGTAAATAATACTTAAAACAATTACATGATACATTTGTGTTACAACTAATTACACTGGTACACGTAAAGGAGATGTAAGATACTCCAAATCAATGTTAAGTAGGAACATTAAAATAAAATTTTAACGATAAATTTAAAATATTAAATACCTATACCCAGAGATGTATAAAGTCTCTGGGTGTCTCAACATGCAATAAAATAAAAATTAATTAATTAATTTAATTCCACAGAGATGTAGAAGGTCTCTAGGCGTCAACGTGAATAATTTACAGAAAATAATAATTAAACCTAAATTTCTTAGAGATGTATGGTCTCTAGGCGTCATAACATGCAAAAAAATATTTTAAAATTATTAAATTTCCTCAGAGATGTATAAAGTCTCTGAGTGTCATACTACACTAAGATGTTTCTTAGAGATGTATACAGTCTCTAAGAGTTCAAAAAGTAAAAATCAACATAGAATAACTTCAATCGAGTACAGGATGAAGTTTCTCACGTTTACTTAATTTAACACTAGTATGCGGTTGCTACATATTTAATTTGGCCCTTGCTAGCATGAACAGACCGGACCCCACAAACGGCACCCGTTCACGAGTATGACTCATATCTCAGCCATATTATAGGGAAGGCTGCGACCCGATCAACGACGCCACCGTAAGCAAAGACCTTTAAGCGAGCATGACATGCTCAAGCTGCCGGGCATACTTGACTAATACTATTTGCCCGGTGAGAAACAACAAATTGTGCTCTCATGTTACATTAAAATTGTCTTGTCTGTTGTCTGGAAGAGATCGCTATTTAGCGATAAGACCGCCTGTTGTTAACCTCTGTCAATTTTTTTACTGTATATATCTCATGTTTTGTATCCCTGTGTATTTAAGGTGTGCAATAAAGTGGATTTGTTGTTGTTGTTGTTGCTAGCACTTAACTCCTGACGTATACCGCAGCTCCATTCGTTGATGTACACCCGCCATTCTGACACTCGCGAGAATCCCACTTACTCGTATATGCTTTAAAACAAAAACGTTACACGTAAGTACTTACGGAACAGCAAATTAAACGAATACGTTGCAGATACTTGAAATGTTCAATCTGAATCTTTTGCAACTGTTGCTCTGGTAGATTCATGAACTGAAAAAAAACCCAAGTATAAATACATCTTTACGCACTTCACCAGACAAAATGTGTGTATCAAGTCATTTCATTAGTTTAAATAAAGGAATTTAAAGGAATTTTATCGCGTGTTTTCATTATTAGAGCCTTCCTGACCGCGATATAATTCCAACTATATTTATACTTGTAAATTTTACTATAGGCAAAAGGATATTGCGAAAACATGGATTATTAGATGGTGATATCTAACTATTGCTCAATAGATTAGGTTCCTTACGATCTTCAATCAAATGCCCGTATGTTTGAAGATTGCTAAAAGACATTTGACACTTAGATATATTTTCCCTCACTCTCTTCGTTCGCTCGACCAAGTAATTACTTCGTTTCATAATACCCTATTTTACGCGGGATCCCATGAAATCCGGTATTATACAAAATCTATATTCTAATTATGTGCTCCCTTCGCCTTCTGCTACACCTTCTCTATATTAAGTTAATTTCTTTATCTATTTCACTACCCATAGGTTGTCTGGAAGACATCGCTATTTAGAGATGAGACCGCCTGTTGTCTACCGTTATTTATAAATCGTATTTATCTTGTTTCCTTTTGTTTGTAAACTATTATTGGTGTGCAATAAAGTATTGTTTGTTGACTTTGTTGTATTGTATTGTATACCAGCGACCCGCCCCGGCTTCGCACGGGTGCAAAGCTGATACTAAATGAAAACTGTTTCTCTACTACATTATGCATGTATTATATATAATAAACCTTCCTCTTGAATCACTCTATTTAAAAAAGCCGCATCAAAATCCGTTGCTTAGTTTTAAAGATCCACTAAAAATCTAAGCATACATAGACAGACCGACTGACAGACAGCAGGGAGCGACTTAGTTTTATACTTTTGATTTTGAATATACCTACCGTTACAGCTTCTAATTTAGGGCAGTTCTTTGTGATGGTTTCCAAGCATTCCTCAGTTTTGCAGTAAGTGGCCACGACCGATGGGCCCAGCTTGCGCGTCCATCTCCAGAACGACGGGAATTTCTCCTCCCACAATGTCGCTCGACGGACATTGGAAACGGCTTCGCTGAATCTGATGTACGGACGCTCAACCCCGATACGAATTCCTGGCACAAAGGGAGATTCAATAAATTAATCAGAAACCATGTATCATTCTGTTAAAGAACATTACTTCTTTTCAGCATAGCATTTGGCCTCAATGCACCTGATATTAAGTGAGAATAAGGCCTAAGATGGAGCATGCTTATCTAGAAAACGCCTATTCACTGTGGACTTGAAGAGATCAAAGTTAGATTTGCAGAGAGCGCAGGAAGAGAGTACTTTGCAGTTAAAAGCTCACCAAAAGGCATTAGGGTCCGGAGAGCTTAGATAATGGCCCAGTCTAGTTTGGGAATGCGAGTAAAATAATTTTTAATTTGAATTAAAACTTTTGCATTTTGTTCATTATGTGTCTCATGAGCATACCCCAGTGTTTTCGGTGCACAAATGATTTGACACCTTACACCGAAAACCCTGAATATGCTTATGAGATCAAACTGTTCCTTACGTTGCAAGTACGCCAGTATCACTGCCTGCCACTGTCTGCTGACTCTCTCCGACTGTATAATGTGATTGACAGGTACATAGTCCAGCAGAGCTCGCCAGCAATCCTCGTTAAGATAATCAAGTATTGTTGGTTCGTTACTTGCCTCCGTGTCTGCCATCTGCATACATTTTTAATATCTAAAAATAGTTCTTAAATCTTGAGTTACAAATCTGAAATTCTTTTCTTTATTAGTTTAATAGTGGGTACCTCTCTTATTTCTATTTAACTTTAGATTCTCTTATTGTAAATTGTAGTGCACTGGCTGAACATATTTTTTTACGGTAAAGAAGAATGGTGCCTCCCGACACAGGCAATAACATGCTTAATGGGAGGCTCCATCCTTTGTATTATGCATCCATGTGTTTTTTAATAAAATAATAATAATCGAGTTTTGAACTTTTTACTATATTGAAAATGGAGGGATGTACTAGGTACAAACTTGAATCTAGTACTGGTACAACAGGATTTGGCCAAGGATTCTAAAGACTTACTTTTGAAATCATGAACTTTATTCTGTAAGTAGGCCCAGTTTTACAGTTTGTCTGAGGTACCGACATTTCACAAGAGGAGACTATTGTTGAGAAGGACAATTAATATTGATCATTAAATAAGTAAGAGTAAAAAATATATAGATATTAGATTAGGATATGTGTTATTGACATACCTGACTGAGCTAACTCTGGGCACACTAGGGATTTGATATTAATAAAAAAGATGACAATACATATTAATTCAGTCTCATTGAAAGTTCTCGATTACTATAAAACGGTGCAATATCATGTCTAATGAAGTGGATATTTTCATCTAGATGGCAATCTTTAATACCGAAGAATATGGAAAAAATTTAAATTATACAAATAAATGCATGCTTTAATTTGTTTATTGTTTTCATTCTGAATTGAAGAGAAAAAATGTATATATTTAAGTTGATTAACATGTAGATGTTCATAGTAACATCAATATATTTATTTGTCGATAAAATATTTTGCCACATCATAAGTTTAGTATTGGTGCCCCGAGTTAGCACAGGTATGGTTATTAGTACAATAAACATACTCAAGTTCAATAAAACCATTTCAAAACAGGGTTTTAATTTTAAATTCAAGACTTTTGCATCAAGTACATATCTACTACTTACTATTACTATTTATAATTACATTTTCAATTGGAGATTGCCACATGCACAAAATTTCAAGTCAAACCTCTGATTGGGTGAAAATTAATTAACATGCAAGATTTCATAGCAGATACAGTACCTGTGTGATACGTGAGTAATAGTGTGGGTACAAATGCGAACTTATTATATGGGATGTCTTCACTAGAAGTTAAGTAATTGAAGCAGTCGTGTACTTAAATTAACTCACTTAGTTACGTTAAACTACCCGGAAAACAACAAACACCAATGGTTCAGTAAGTGGCACCTTTTCTATGCCTGTCATAATTGTCAAAATTAATTTTTAACAAAATCTGTGTTGTAATTTAAAATCTATTGAAGAAACTTTACTAAAAACTTTCAAAACTTTACCAAGTAGCTCAGCTCACTCAAGTTTCAAGTACTGCAAGTGACAACTGCAGTGTTGCCATTTTCGGTTTTTTTTTGTAAAAGAAAAAGAAATAAGGTGAGTTCGCGTTCGCACTAAGCATTCAGTTCCACTGGATTGAAACCACTAAAGCGCGTGCTAGATCTCTTCTCTCAAAAAGCTAAAAATACGGCCGCACTGTCACATCGATCCGCTAACAGTTAAAACAAGGTTAAAACCAAATTTGGCTAAACTAATATTTTTCATTACTTTTTTTGTATTGACTTTAGCTCCAGGTTACTTCGATGCTTTACCTGGCAACATTAAAAACCCGGCCTTGATGTTTGATTATTTTTTATTTTGATTTTTCATAAGATTTTGATGATGAAGGGATTTCCATACGTCAGTTTATGAGGAAAAATTAAAAAATAATTAGGAGAAAAAGCCTGCACATTATTTTTTAAGTGACAAGCGAAACAGGTGCGCGTCCATCAAGAGCGTTTCCAACAAAAAATATTGTGCTTAGCAAAAAGGCTGAAAAAAATATATATTTGCTGGATCGTTTCCTTTTTTTCGCGCACCGCTTCGTGTTAGTTTACCCTAAACAATATTCATGTCATACTAAATTATTATAATAAATATTGGTTTCATACTACTTTGAAATAATAATAATAATGAAGTAATGAACTTTATTCTGCAAGTAGGCCACAACGGCACATTTATTTATTTATTTATTGGTATTCAGGATAACAACAGCCGTAATTATAATATTTACATTAAATGGTTTCAGTGCAACATAAAAGAGTAGAAAATAAATGAGGGCGCCACTTCCTTCGCAACTGTCACATTTTTGACGTAAAGTGCTTGAATGTGGTAACAATTTTGTATGAAAAATTGTAGTTCCTTTTTCATCCGTTTTCTACTCTTTTGTGTCGCACGTACATATTAGAATAGAAGGCCAATAAAATAACAGTCATCCATTACAAAAAATACAGAAGTACTAAGAAGTCTAGGTTATAACATTATAACAAATTGAGATAAGGTAATGCAAGTGTGCAATGACAAAAAATTTAAACTTAAGGCATGATTTAAAACATCGAAGACATATAATTGCCTTGTTGTTGAAAAGGTAAAAGTACTCATTGACGTGAAAATGTTTTCTACACCTACAGCGCAGATTTTTTTTTAATACATATTATACAGCTATTTAATAGTTACTAAGTATACAAATAGTTACGTGTTATTTTATGCCAAAAAAACAAAAAAAAAAAAATTACATGTTTGAGTCTACCAGCATTTCACAAACTCATTATAACCTTATTATAACAGCTAGTAAACTAGCAATACCTAGTTATTATCATTTTATTACAGCATCTACAGAGCATAAGTGAATAACCCATTCAGGGCTGACGCAGCCTACAACATACAGTGGCTGTTGACAAAACATATAATATGCCATCGATACTGGATTATCTAAACGAGGACTGCTGGAGATCTGTGCTGGATTATGTGTCTCTTAAGGATATTATATGCTCCGAGAGAGTCAGTCGGCAGTGGCAGGCAGTGGTGCTGACGTACCTACAAGGTACGTGCCTTTTATGCATATGTCGTCCCTCCTATACAATATAATATGAATGAAGTACTGATTGCTGGGTTCACCTGCAAATGGATTTCGATACCTTAGAGCACAAATCATACTGACTTTTCGGAGAAAGTAGTTGCAATAAGGATGTTAGTGCACAACACATATATTGGGCAAAAATATTGTGTGAACTAAGGTATTGATATAAAGTACACATAAAGCACACTAGTTGGGCAATGGTCAACTTGCTCTGGTCTAATCAAGGTACAACCCTGGTGCTTCTAATCATACTTTGCTTATTATAGTCACCCCCCGGAGACCTTTGCCATAGTCTGGCCTTGGTTGCTCCAACTTAGTTAACTGTGCCAGTGAGTTCCAGGACACACCTTAAATGCATGGGAGTTCCAGGCTTATTTCCAAATTCCTCGACTACCTGCTGTGCACAGCAAAATTGGATTAATAGTAACGGAAAGAACCGCTTTAACCATCTCCTCATCTTTCCACCTTAACACTGCAGTAACAACCAACAGGCAAAAAGTAGTTTTTTTTTTTCATGAGCATGGAAGTTAGTTAAAGACAAGCATGGTGTTGCCCACACTCCAAAATATAGATGGACGTCACTAGTGTAGATACATGAATGACCGATTTTTCCATGGCAATATGAAATTAGGCTAAGCAAAAGCATTAAATTGAAAATCGGATTGTTTTAACAAAAGTAAAAATAGAAAATATGCTTTGAGTAGACTTATATAGGCAATCCTCGGCTGAGTAGATACAAGCTCCATCCATACAGCATCAGTATTTGCTATTATTTGCTTAAGTTATATGTTGAATTTTAGTCTACCTGTTAATCATCTTTTTAATCCAAGTATACTTTTTCACTTGCGATGCGACTCGGTTTCCGTGCTGTGAGGTCCTTTTAAGACAAGTACAGCAGCCAAAAGGTTGTTACTCTTTAGCACCACCCAGGGGACACGTGCAGGGCTGTGGAAGGTTCTCCTGCGGACGCGAGTAACATTCGTCCCCCCGTACTTGGATATATGTTTATGACATAATTAGAAGATGCGCGACTTGGTCAAAAATGCCATACGATTAAATAAAAATCTTTTTAATTTGTCCAGATTACATATGCCATGATTCATCTTATCATGTTGCCTCGCGTCGGAAAATAGTAGATAACACAACCAATTTCAGAATAATGTTAACCTGCTAAACATCCTTCCTTTGGTTTTACAGGTATCCATATCGGTTTAGAAACTTCAAACATCAGGATCAGTAAAACTTTTCCAAATATAAGAATACTACAAATGAGATTATCAGATTCTGTATCTATAGAGAGCTGGACCCAAAAACTAGGCCCTTCCATTGTGGCAACGTTTTGCTATAAGAAGTGTATTATGATAACCAAATACTGCTCTAATGTGGAGGCTTTAACGGTACACACCAAATTATATTCATATTATTTTTCATCACACTTGCTCGTAAACAAGGGTTTACATGCTAGAAAAGCGGGCGGTAAATTGTAAATTACGCCCTAGGGCGGTAAGTAATTTTTATCACACTAAGAGTTTACATGCTAGAAAACCGGGTGGTAAATCGTATATTACGCCCTAGGGCGGTAAGTCTTATATTGCACCCTAGGGCGGTAAGTCATTTTGGTATTGTTTTATTTCCTCCAAAGTGTGATGAAAAACGTTGTACGTGACTCTGGTGTAAAGGAATTCCAAACTCGTGTCATTAAATACCTCGGCTTTGGCTCGGGCTTCCAATAGACACTCCTTTGTACTTCCTCGTTTACCACCCTTGTTACGTAATGTACTAATTTATACTGATATAATAAACACTACTTTGTTATTGGTAGCTATTACAAGGGGTTAGGTTCGTAAGGACTAGATTACATAACGACTCTATAAGCAAAACGTCTTAGTTGCATAAGGTCTTGGTAGCTAAATGTCTAATTGTACAAACGTCTTAATAGTAGAATGCCCGGGTTTTAGATTGGACTTAGTTCTATTACGTTTTGTTTGTATAACGCCCTAATATCAAAATGTTGTAATAGCAAAACGACTAGGTAGGCATATCGTCAAACATTAATAACGTCTAAATGGCATAACGACTAGATGGTTGAATGACAAGAAAAACTCAAACGTAGTTTGTGAAGGAACTCTTTGATAAAGAAACTTCAAAGTCGAGTTGAACCCGATATGCAATCATGACGTTTTGCTACCAAGACCATATTCGTCACCTGTAATATGAATTAACGTAACCGCCAAAATGACGAAATTGAGTTAAGTATACAGTTCGTCTGTAAATTTGACGATCTATCCATTGCTGTTATTAAAATTACGATATCTTGAAAAAAATTTTGGTTACATTAAACAAAAATTTACCGTTTTTTTTAGTTTTCTGTATTTATTTTGGTGTATGGCACATTTTTTGTAAATTACTTAATATCAGATTAACGTAACCACAAGTATTGGCCAAAGTTGAACAAAAGTCATTAATGTAAGACTCATCGGTAAATAAATGACTCTTACATTACTCAATTTATAGCACTTTATTACCGATTGACTGTTACGTTAGCTTCAAAGCTAGATAAAAAATATAAAATGGTTCTTACATTAAATGGGTTATACTTTTAGTTTTTGAATCAAATCATGTAAACAATAAGGTACATAAATAATGTTATGCTCAGATTAGATAGGTAAAAAAAAATGGTTGCCTGTAAAGTCGGTTTTACGGGCGAAGGAAGATTTTACGTGACAACGTCTTATTCTCGGTAGAATATTTATTGATATGAATATTATTAAATTGCACAATAGGAACAATGAATGAAAATAAGAATTGCACAAATTTTAACTATAGAAATATATTTTGTTCCTCTTCCCTCTTCCCTCTTCCCTCTTCCCTCTTCCCTCTTCCCTCTTCCCTCTTCCCTCTTCCCGCTTCCCTCTTCCCTCTTCCCTCTTCCCTCTTCCCTCTTCCCTCTTCCCTCTTCCCTCTTCCCTCTTCCCTCTTCCCTCTTCCCTCTTCCCTCTTCCCTCTTCCCTCTTCCCTCTTCCCTCTTCCCTCTTCCCTCTTCCCTCTTCCCTCTTCCCTCTTCCCTCTTCCCTCTTCCCTCTTCCCTCTTCCCTCTTCCCTCTTCCCTCTTCCCTCTTCCCTCTTCCCTCTTCCCCTTCCCCCTTCCCCCTTCCCCCTTCCCCCTTCCCCCTTCCCCCTTCCCCCTTCCCCCTTCCCCCTTCCCCCTTCCCCCTTCCACCTTCCCCCTTCCCCCTTACCCTTCCCTCTTCCCTCTTCCCTCTTCCGCCCTCTTCCCTCTTGTTACAGTAATGCTCGATGAATGAAAATAAGAATTGCACAAATTTTAACTATAGAAATATATTTTGTCTCTCCCTCTCATCAGACGTGAGCGGGCGTTACACTTTTTCATGAGTGACTCCGAGCCGCAACCTAATTTAAGACGTTGTCACGTCAAAATTTAAGTCCGCCATCTTGGATTTCAAAATCACAAAATGGACGTCATTTTCGTATCCGGAACCCCGAGGAACCTCGGAGATGACACCCATATCGATTTATAAGAAAAAATTATGTCCGCCATCTTGGATTTCAAAATCGAAGTCATTTTCGTAATCTGAACCCCGAGGAAACTTGGAGATGATACCCATATCGATTTTTAAGAAAAAATAATGTCCGCCATCTTGGATTTCAAAATCGAAGTCATTTTCGTAATCGGAACCCCGAGGAACCTTGGAGATGACACCCATATCGATTTTTAAGAAAAAATAATGTTTACCATCTTGGATTTCAAAATGGATGTCATTTTCGTAATCGGAACCCCGAGGAAACTTGGAGATGACACCCATATCGATTTTTAAGAAAAAATAATGTCCGCCATCTTGGATTTCAAAATGGATGTCATTTTCGTAATCGTAACCCCGAGGAACCTTGGAGATGACACCCATATCGATTTTTAAGAAAAAATAATGTCCGCCATCTTGGATTTCAAAATGGATGTCATTTTCGTAATCGGAACCCTGAGGAAACTTGGAGATGACACCCATATCGATTTTTAAGAAAAAAGAATGTCCACCATCTTGAATTTCAAAATGGATGTCATTTTCGTAATCGGAACCCCGAGGAACCTCGGAGATGACACCATCAGGCGATCCGTTTGCTCGTTTGCCCTCAACGACATCAAAAATTAATAAATAATAATATTATACAAAAAAAAACTTTCAAAAGTTAAGGGAAACTTGATAAGGATAAGTACTAAGTAAGTATTATAGAAATTGTTATCACCTCAAGAGGGAGTTCTAAGGTGGAATGAAGCTTGTCGGGATTTCCAGTATCAAATAGAAATTGATATTTAAACTTTTTAAAGTTAAGTTATTTATTAATGGGTACTAAGGTAAACGCAGGTATTACCGACCCCCTTAAGGCAATTTCAAAATGAACCATCATTTTTAAGGATGCTGATTGCTCTCAGATTCACGTTTTTATTTTTTTACGTTTGTATTATGTGTAAATTCTATATTTTCTATGTTAAAGGCTACTGAATAAAGGTCTATACTGTATAAAATAATTTATATAACGACGAAGTCGATTGTTGCTAATACCGACTCACAAAAATGCCTGTGAAGCTATTAACGATTTTTATGCAGCTATCACCGATCGTAAAAATCTATATACGATCGGTAATAGCTTCTTACTGTTGCTACTACCGACCCCTATGGATCGCTAATACAATTTGTTAGTGCAAACATATAATTTATCAGCGACTCATAAAAAGTAGGTATTTTATATTAAGTTACACCTTCTGACTTTAAAACAGATTGTAATTAATTAATATAACATGAAATATGAACCTATGCACACAGTTTTAAACAAAAAACAATAATTTTTAACGTAACAATTCAAGAATCGACCTTCCAAAAATATGTCATTATTAGTTCAATTAACAACGTGATAAAAAAGAAAGTAGAGAACAATACGTATGTCGCTAATATATTTTTACAAAGAACCGATGTTTTTAGGGTTCCGTAGCCAAATGGCAAAAAACGGAACCCTTATAGATTCGTCATGTCTGTCTGTCTGTCCGTCTGTCCGTCTGTCCGTCTGTCCGTCTGTCCGTCCGTATGTCACAGCCATTTTTTTCCGAAACTATAAGAGCTATACTCTTGAAACTTGGTAGGTAGATGTATTCTGTGAACCGCATTAAGATTTTGATTCAAAAATAAAAAAATAATAATAAATATTGGGGGCTCCCCATACTTAGAACTGAAACTCAAAAAATTTTTTTTCATCAAACACATACGTGTGGGGTATCTATGGATAGGTCTTCAAAAATGATATCGAGGTTTCTAAAACATTTTTTTTCTAAACCGAATAGTTTGCGTGACAGACGCTTCCAAAGTGGAAAAAAGTTGGTCCCCCCCCCTCTAACTTCTAAAATAAGAAAATGAAAAATCTAAAAAAAACATATGATGTACATTACTATAAAAACTACCAACGAAAATTGTTTTGAACGAGATCTAGCAGGTAGTTTTTTTGTTAATACCAAATACCTAACTTTGCACCTAATTTATATGGGGCGCTATACATACCAGGTGCAAACTTAACTTAAACACTTAGGGATGGAAAGTGTTTGTACGGAACCCTCGGTGCGCGAGTCCAACTCGCACTTGGCCGGTTTTTATTTAAATTGGGCTATTAAAGTACCTGTGTCATTGTCATATAATGACATAATAGAGAAAAAAACAAAACTCTATTCTGAGGCCATGAACGACTTATGGGTCGGTAATAAAATTTGTAAGTGCAAACATATGATGTATTAGCGACTCATAAAAAGTAGGTATTTATTATTAAGTTACACCTTCTGACTATAAATCAGATCGTAATGAATAAATATAACAAGAAATATGTACCCATGCATACAGTTTTAAACAAAAAACAAAGAAAGTGTCCGGTCACAAAGTAGGTGAGATATACAATAATCTATATACGATCGGTAATAGCTTCTTACTGTTGCTACTACCGACCCCTATGGATCGCTAATACAATTTGTTAGTACAAACATAAAATTTATCAGCGACTCATAAAAAGTAGGTATTTTTTATTAAGTTACACCTTCTGACTTTAAAACAGATTGTAATGAATTAATATAACATGAAATATGAACCCATGCACACAGTTTTAAGCAAAAAACAATAATTTTTAATGTAACAATTCAAGAATCGACCTTTCAAAAATATGTCATTATTAGTTCAATTAACAACGTGATAAAAAAGAAAGTAGAGAACAATACGTATGTCGCTAATATATTTTTACAAAGAACCGATGTTTTTATTTAAATTGGGCTATTAAAATACCTGTGTTATTGTCATATAATGACATAATAGAGAAAAAAAACAAAACTCTATTCTGAGGCCATTATCGACTTATGGGTCGGTAATAAAATTTGTAAGTGCAAACATATGATGTATTAGCGACTCATAAAAAGTAGGTATTTATTATTAAGTTACACCTTCTGACTATAAATCAGATCGTAATGAATAAATATAACACGAAATATGTACCCATGCATACAGTTTTAAACAAAAAACAAATATTTATAAATGTAACGATGCATGAGTCGACCTTCCAAAAATATGTCAATATTGGTTAAAATAAAAGCGTAATAAAAAAGAAAGTAGACAACAATACGTAGGTCGCTAATACATTTTGACAAAGAACAGATGTTTGAATTTCAATTGGTCTATTGAACTACCTGTGTTATTGTCATATAATAACACAATATAGAAAAAACCGAAACACTATGCTGAGGCCATTAACGACTTATGACTCGGCGATAGCTGCCACAACTAAAACTGATGAAGCTAAGACCGTCCTATTTTATTTTAAGGTTTTATCGTTTCAAATAGCTTTTTTTTCAATAAAATGTGGTATGAAATCCAGAACTGACACTCAACGGAACATATTTAATAACACAACAAAAAGTATAGCACTCACTTATTCGAATAAATCGCTTAAGTAGAAAAGTCACGTGCTTTACCTGATGGATTAAGGCCTAGTACGACGTGAACTTCACCCACGCTGTCTCCGCACAAACTGGGTTATTTTGTCTCTTTTTTGCACTTTCACACACACTATCGCTAAAGTAAATGATGGTCTAGGAACCAACGTGTGCGTAGCTTCAGCTATCTATATCTAGAATAGTACAGGAAGCGTAAAAATTGACTTTCAATTTATAGGTCGGTATTACCTGCAGATTTTCGATGGGTCGTTGATACCTGCGTTTACCTTAATTAAACAAGCTTCTTTTTAATAGCATTATTCGCTTCAGAAAATATAAGTTACCTTCTAAATTACTAAGTCAGCCACAACCAACGCGCGTCTGAATAATAATATCTCAGCCACTAGTTATCTTCTTTGTAAGCCACTGTAATTGTAACTTAGCATGGTGATTATTTTTTAGCATCTAAATTTGAGGCATGCATTCAAATAGCAAACTTCTAAAATATTATTATATGACACCAAAATAGTAACTCTATTAGCTTCTAATTTTATAACTTAGTATGTTTAAAATGTAAGTCATCCTACATTAATCGATCGTAAAATTTACCTAAAATTGTCATCAAATAGTATATTAAAGCCACTATTATTACATATGAACTATTGAGGAGAGAACAAAACAAAATACTTAAATCTCATTTTAGGTTAGGGTCGCAGTTCAACCAACACTCCTCCTCGCTTCGCTCGTCGTCGTACCTAACCTAAGCCAAGTCGGACCTGCCTTAGAACTAGATTGTTGTGGGTTACATACGGTTTTTTTTTTTTTATGCACACTAAATAATGCGAATTCAATATACTATTAAAAGGTATTTGCAAACCTGTTTTACTGAATATAAAAAAAAAACTAACCTAACCTAACCCGGCCGAGTCGGACCTTAGTGTGCAGTGCGAGGATAATTAGTTTTCGAAAACTTTAATTAATTACACATGCACCTATCGCAATATGAACGAACGAATGACAATAAACAAACATGGCGGGTCGTTCGGTACAAGAATCGAATGGCGCTCTCTGATTGGTGCAAATGGCCGTGGCTGTCATGGCGCGCACTCGCGCCAAATCGTTCCTACAGTGGCTATTTTCATGATAAAAGAATATGAAGTATTATTTTAGATGTTAAGTTATAATATATGATGCTGTCTATTGAAGCTCGAATATATAATTTTTGAGGAGCTTGTATTGAAGCTGTAAAACGAAAAATGATGATGAGTTACAAATTTCGTGGCTGAGTTAGTAAATTAGATGGCAATGTATAAATCAGGAGGACAAGTAATAATAATTGTTGATTATGACTTGATGCTTTCTTTAACATTTTTAGTTGGCGTTGTAAAGAAGATGAATTAGTTTATTAGAGGCTATCTCATATTCCCGATGCTTAGTTATTAAAAGAGAAGTTCGACCAAGTGGCCAAAAAATAAAATTGCGGCCGGATTTATTATTTCTCTTTATTAATTAGCTATAATGCCTATTTATATCATGTCTTATTCTTGAATTAGGGACTTTTAATTGAAACAATCTAGCTTAATGCATTTCGTTTTTAGGGAATTCTTAAATGTCTGAAAGAAAACAAGAGACAGGAATTAATGATGGTAGTAATAGTGATATGGTGGAGGTTAGTGACATTGAGATACTCCGGATAATTTTTTTCAGTAGCCTACGTATCCAACGTAATGTCATTGTATTGATGCGATGATTCAATAAAATACGTTAACTATTTGCTTGCCCCTTGACCATTATTTTTTTCAGCCAGAGAAAGGCGTTGAGCTGGGCCATACTTTCTACTAATAACGGGACATCAATGATGCTTTAAATAAGTAGTTCGCGAGAAAACAACAGCTTACAAGATATAAGAAAATCTCTAAATCCGTTTCAGCTCTATAAGAAAGATGTCGAAGCCCAATAGCGAAGGTATTCGAAGCATTTCAGTCGTAAATTTACCCCTTGACGTTCAAGTTCATAATAGTGATGTGAGAGTGAGTTACTAATTATGTGACGAAACATTTAGTCACCAGTTTGCCAGGAAATGGTCAAATTACTAATGAAGAATCAAATAAAGATCATTCGGCTAGTTTCAGACAGGGACAAGCCTTACACTGAAAATAGGACTGAGGGTTTGTAAAGACAAAATTAATTATTTAAACGAAATTATACAACGATATGCTGAAGTTTAAACTTAAGTCACTAAAATCAAAAGGAGGGAGTTGATGAATGGAACAGAAAGAAGGTAATAAATACGAAGAAAACTACACTCGGCGTCAAAAAAATCGCCCCTTCGTCAAATTCTGCAACTAGCAATAATAGCTCTTGATGACTATGTGCTATCCTAATGATATTGGTGTCTATTAAAAGCTTGTTTATTGCCTTTTAAAATAACAATAATTTAATTTAGTGAAAGTTTACAGTTAATGAGTGGGCGGGGCTTAAAAAAAAAACGAGTTTTTAAGGTGATTAGTTCTGACCCTTTCTGCAGGTATAAAAGGTTAGGTCCAGGTAATTTGTGACCTAATCACTATCCACACTCGTCGGAGGTCACACCTAGAGAGAATAAGCAAGAAAATACCCTCGGAAGATGGACACCACAGCTGATGAAGCCGCTCAAGTCGTAGCACTACTGCAAACAGGACTACGACAGTGTGAAGTTGCTCGGCGACTCAACCTGAGCCGTTATGCTGTTCGTCGAGTATACCGGAGGTTCGAAGAGACTGGAGGCTACGTTAGAAGGCATGGATCCGGACGACGACGCTGCACTTCAGAAAGAGACGACCGGTTCATCGTATCGAACTCCCTACGAAATCGGTTTAACAATGCTGTTGAGCTCCAGCAGCGTCTTCGGCAGGCTCGCAGGACATCAGTTAGCATCTCTACAATTAGAAGAAGGCTTCGAGACAGGAATATTCGATCCCATCGAGCTGCTATAGGTCCCAAACTGACCGCAGAGCATCGCAGAGCCAGGCTACAGTTTGCACGCGACCACCTTGATTGGACGTCCAGGCAGTGGAGGACCGTTCTCTTCTCGGATGAGACGAGGGTGTGCCTATTTTGCAACGACAGACGTAGAAGAGTCTACAGAAGAAGTGGAGAACGTTTCCAGCAAGTCTGCACTGAAGAATCCGTGAGCTACGGGGGGGGCTCGTGCATGTTCTGGGGCGGAATTTCTACGGGTGGAAAAACAGATCTTGTCTGCGTTTCCCGGCCAGGAGGACGTCGCGGTCAGGGGTCTTTAACTTCTAATCGGTACATCAGAGAAATTCTGGAAGAGCATGTGGTCCCATATGCTGGTTTTATTGGCCGTGGGTTCATTTTAATGCACGACAACGCCCGCTCACACACCGCGAATATTGTCAAAGCTTACCTTCGAGAGGTCAGGATTCCTGTTATGGTCTGGCCAGCAAGAAGCCCTGACCTGAATCCGATAGAACACCTTTGGGATCAGTTAAAACGCCGAGTACGATCACGGGATCCCGCTCCAGACAACCTCCAGGACCTCGAACGTGCAGTTGTAGAAGAATAGGAGGCCATTCCTCAGGAAGACGTCGTGAAGTTAGTACGATCCATGAAGGACCGCATGAGGGCAGTAATTAGGGCCAGGGAGGGCAACACTAGGTTTTAAGTTTAATTTTAAGGCGTTTTGTTTTAATTTTGTTTTGTTGATTAGCTTCGTAATTTTATCTTGAATAAACGATTTTTCGCATTTTCTTTAAAATACCTGTTTTTTTTACCTGGTTATATTTTTTTGGACTAAAATATTTTTATCGTAGAGATGATTAGATTATGCTTCAAATGATACCTCACACGTATATGGTTAAGCCAATTAAATAAGGTTAAAAGTTGATTGAAACTAAATTTTCCAAAGGGGCGATTTTTTTGACGCCGAGTGTATATAGAAAGAAATGAAAAAGAAAGAGAAAAAGGGAAAGCAGAATGTGCAGTAAAAGTCGTAGGTAAAAAAGGTACATAAATATTGTAGGAAAGGGAGAAAAAAAAGCAAAGTGAGGAAAAACAGTAAGGAAAAGTATCAGATTGGAAAGAAAATGAAGTGTTTTTTTAATACTCTTTAAATCTAAAGGTGCCTTTACCAATTTTGGTTTTTATAAACAAAAAAGAAACTGTTTCCCGCTTATAAACCGGTTTTTATCACGACTTACTATCCTGCCACTAATTAACTGAAAAACAAGAAATAACTATGTTAAACCTTATTACAATTGGATAAGTTTAAAAATTCCTTAGCTGAATTCCGCTAATGTAAGTCCACGTTTTGAAAATGTGTGTCCCTTACGTTAGATTTTTTTACGTTTTTGTGACTTACTTTAAATTAGGGCTCATTTTTTGAAATCAATGTTGTGTTGTGTTAACGTAACTCCTCATTTTTGAAAAAAAATTAACGTAAGCGCCACGCTATTTTATAAACTATAATAGCAGCCTTTTTGAGACCATTATCAACTGAAAGATCTTACAAAATTAATCTATAACTACTTTACATCATTTTAATCGGATTAGGAAATAAAATGTTACTGCACTTTTTTTAATTTGCAATTTCGTTTTTGACCTCCTGAAAAATCGTCATTTGGCGGTTACCTTAATTCATATTACAAGTGACGAATTATGCTATCCAGACACTTTTCCTTATGCGTCGTTTTACAATCAACTTATTAATAACTTGGACGTAAACTCTATTAGTCATTTTGCAACTTCGGGCGTTATGCTATAGTTGTCGATCGAACAACTAAGACATTCTACTCACTAGGGCATTCTGCAAAAAAGACATTGTGCTTACCAAGACCTTATGCAACTAAGACGTTTTGCTTATAGAGTCGTTATACAATCTAGTCCTTACGAACCTAACCCATTACAAGTATTACATGGTACTTAACTTGAAAAAATATTTGTTATTAACGGAGAAGCCACGCCTTTGCGCGACCAGCGGCGCGGCGAGCGGTTGAGGGAGAGATCCGAGCGCGGCAGCATACGAGTGAGCGAGACACACGTATGTACCTACACCGCTGTCGCGCAATGTCGTGGCATCTCCGTAAAGGCGACGCGGTTGGCGCAGTTTGCAGTGCACCCTACTGGTATGGCCATGTCATGCGGAGGGATAACGACCACGTGGTGCAGAGGGCGATGGCTATCCCGGTGGGCAAGAGAGGAAGAGGACGGCCCCCTTTGACGTGGTGGACGAGTATGGCCAAGCTTATTGAGAAAGCCCAATTACCCGACCCGACAACCCAAGATAGATCATCTTGGCGCCGTAGGATAAGGAGAGCCGACCCCACCTAATGTGGGATAAGGACAAGACAAAGAAGAAGGGGCATAGATGTTATCTATCGTCGTCTTGTACTCATAGTACAGCTGCCGGCAAAGATTAGAGGATAACCTTGACTGCGCAGTAGCCGATTTACGTACAAATGTACATGCGCAGATCCGCCATTTTTTTTCTAAGTTTGCCGGCAACTATACAATCTTTGCTTAGTTTGGGACTAGGTCGATTTGTGTAACATTGTCCCATAATATTGGTTTATTTATTATTATTTAGTGTCAGACATAGATATATTATTACTTCGCCAATAATAAATAAACCAGTAGACTTATCTGTTACAATGTTAATGGTATTTGTAAAAAAAATATCAAATGCTTGCTTTTTTCCTCAGTTAGTGGGCCTAAACGACGAACAGCTATCAAGTATTGAGATTAAACATTTCGAGTTTCTACAACAGCTTCGTCTCTACGCGTGTTCCGTAAGTTAAATATGTTGTGTTGTGTAAGGATGTAAACAAATTAAAATACCTACAAAACGGGTCTACTCACGTCGTAGAAGTCGAATATCGCTCGACGTGTTTCGAATCGGTACGCGATTCATCATCAGGAGAGCCGATCATTCGCGGCGTCGTCAAACAAGCAGTGCGGGCAATCGCCGACCGGCGACCGATATTCAACTTCTACGACGTGAGTCTTGTAGGTAGGTATTTTAATATGTTTGAGAGTCACGATAGTTTTCTATGTAAAATGCAAACAAAAATGATTTCGAACTAGATATTTTTAAGCTTCTAAAGCTAAGCAAGCAAGCCAAATGCGCCATTAGTCCGAGCCCGAAATTGGTGCCTTTTATCATTTATTTAATTCGGGTTCCTAAAATTTATCATTTTAAATATGAAGTCCAAAACTTGATATAAGTGCCAGCTAGGATATCAAGTTTGTAATGTGTTCCTTTTGCTGTAGGGATATGATGGGCATCTTACTCGTATTTATCGCATTTTCAGTGATAATGTGACGATCATTGATAAACAACTGGCTTTTTTACAGGTCTCTGACGACGATATCAGCTGCTTCATAGCCCACAGAGTGTTAGAAGAGTTGGAAATCTCCGGCCAAAAATTGACTGGTGAATGTTTGAATAGCATCGAATTGTCCGGTTTAAAATGCCTCACCTTGTTTGAATGTAGGGGCTTGGAGTCCCGCCACTTACTTTCAGCCGGTGATCGACTCTGTAACTTGAGGAAGCTTGAATTGGAAATGTCCGAAAAATGCGATTTGTTTTTGGAAAAGCTTACGCTATTGGAGCATCTTCATATAGTCTGGCTTAGTTACAAGAATGACAGGCTTATTGACGCAGTTTGTCGGCTTGGCAAACTGAAGCATCTCGCTGTGGAAACCCGCGCGACGGATGACGACTTTGTAGCTGTGGCGGTGCGCTGTACGGAGTTGAGGTGTTTGGAGTTGATCAGCTGCAATGGTAAGTGTAGGTCGGCCATTCTCAAAACTCATTTTTTTTTGCATGCGCGGACCTCTAGTTTATTTATATGTAAACATTAGATGGATGCAATTTTTTTTAAACATAGGTATTACTTTTGTCTAAAGGTATTTTGGCTCTTTTAGTTCTAACAGTTCGGTATCTAGCTTATTTATTTACTAGCTTTTACCCGCGGCTTCGCTCGCGCAGAATCACGAAAAACCCGGCCAAGGGCAAGTTGAACTCGCGCACTGAGGGTTCCGTACTTAATAAAATAGCAACAGTAATAAATCATCTGTAAAAATTTCAACTGTCTAGCTGTCACAGTTCATGAGATACAGCCTGGTGTCAGACGGATAGACGGATGGACACCGGAGGCTTAGTAATAGGGTCCCGTTTATACTTTTTGGGTACGAAACCGGCCAAATGCGAGGTAATACGCATAGCGAGGGTTTCGTACCACTACACGGCAATATGCAGAAAATGAATAAATTAAAATTCAGAAAGCAAATAAGGAGGTATACTCTTAAATACTCAAAGGGTATACTGTCTCGTTGAGATGATTTTGCCCCTGGTATCTATGATGTCTCATACAAATGTAGTGCGTCCTGACATGCGTGCCATGTATAACTAAACACTTTTAGCTACCTAATTGTTAGTATATGTTTTTTTAGATATTTTTTTTATAATTTCTACTTAACAATCTTGCTTCTTAGAAACTTTATTCTAGGAATCTAGGCCAACGGTATGTACCTACCATATATGTTTTGAATATTTGCTTGACAGAAATACAAAACATTGTACCATTAATTAAGAAGCGTACACATACACATATTTAGTCTCTATATTTTGTGTGTTTTTAGCGATATACGTATTATAAAAGCTAAAAATACTTATCGTAGAACCTCTTTATATACCACGTTAACAGTTTTGCCTAGAGGAGACAGTATAACTAAACTGCGCGGTGAGCTTACTCTCGAGCAAGCCACGTAAAACTGTCCGTGGGAGAAGCAGTCCCCCCTAAGATCTATTCCTGCCGTTTTCAGTGACTGGCCCTGAGCTTTATTTATAGTCATCGCGAAACAAACCCTAAGGGGGAACTGCAGCCTTTTAAATTCAAATGGGTATTCTGAGGGTATAAGTGGTATCCTTGGAATATATACTGATTCTCCGCGAGCGCAACCAGTAATGATAACAGCTTCCACCATATGTTTATGCAAGGCTTTAACTTGCAACCTTGTACCGTTGCACAATTTAGGAGGTTTAAGGTTTCGCAGTAGCATCACTGGAGCACCCACTTTGAGAATCATTATATGTGCTGGCAGACCAGGTGGATTAAGTGCATTCAAGAACTCCACGGGGTAATTTGTGGCATCGTCCGTATTTACCACAGAGTCCACAGACTTGTACACGTGTTCTGCACCTTCGAACGATTTCAATAAGATGTTATTAATCGTTGAAGCCTGGTCATTCTTAGGTGCGAGAATTGCGCGCTCGCACAACCACTCCATCGACTTGCTGAGTAAGTTGTGGACATCTGGGTAAATACTGGCTATAAGCTCTTCGATGGTTTGCACGGCTGTGGCAAGATTCGGTGGAATAACAATCCTACCCTCGGTTTCTGGATATTCACCATTTCCTATTTGAAGGAGAAGGTCGGAGAATGCTCCGGCGCTACCGTCGCCATTAAGATGGACACGCATATTTTTTTTAAGGTTGAGTTTTTTGATAAAAGGCCAAAGACTGGACGCCTTAATGCATGCCTTGACTTCATCTGCCCGGGTTCCCCTCGGCACTACGGGCAGAGTTTGACGGAAGTCTCCAGCAAGCAATACAGTAACTCCACCCATTATATTGTCACACCCTCTGATGTCTTTTAGAGTCCTGTTCAGTGCTTCAAAACCACCTTTATGCGCCACTGTACTCTCATCCCAAACTATGAATTTACAATTGCGGAACACTTGTGCAGCGTCACTCTGTTTAGAAATATTACACATAGGAGTTTGGACGCGAATCAAATTAAGTGGCAGCTTGAAAGCACTGTGAGCTGTCTTTCCTCCCTCAAGTAATGTTGCGGCGATTCCCGATGATGCGACAGCCAATGCGATACCACGATTACTTCTCACTTTTGAAAGCAATAGGTTGATGAGAAAGGTTTTTCCAGTGCCTCCAGGAGCGTCTAAGAAAAATATTTGACCAAAACCTTTATCAATACTTTCAAGAATTTGCTGGTAAACGACCTGCTGTTCAGCTGTCAGCAACTCTTCATTATGCGACACTATCTCTCCCAGGGCACAAAGGTTGTAATTTGTTTCCTGTAGATATTCGCGATTATTTAGAGTTGCTGCAGATCGTTTTGGTTGAGGTAGTCCGTATTCAGTCAAATTATTTCCAGCTTGTGCTAATACTGCATCCTTGATCAATATCAAGCATTTATTGTACACTTCATCTATAAGAAACTGCGCGGTATCCTGCAACTCTCTCTCCACTTGTCGTTTAATGTCTTCTGAAAGACTGTCTCTGTACTTCTCCCAAAGGCTAAAAGGATCCGAGAGTTGACAAAAAACTAACACGATGGTAAATAGCTCGCGGAATATATATCTTAGGAGGACAACAATGTGTCGGCTTAGCCTCAAGACTTTCTTCATCCAGGCAAGTAAGGCAAGACTCAGTGAAATATAAGGATTATAGCGTATTCTCCGTGGCAAAACCGTATGCTAAAACGGCAGAAGTATTAAAATCATGTGCTAATCTAAATGTAAATTCTTCAGATTTTGTAATCATTTCTGTAGGTGAAAATGATGAGAATCCTAATGTAATATCATATGAATTGTGCGCAGCGTTAAAACTGTTACATAAAACGAATGTTATAGTCTTAAGTGTGAATCGTAATATATCCTTAAATGAGAAAAAATTAAATACAATGCTAAAGTTGCTATGTAGAAATATTCCTCACTGCTCTTTTCTTGATATTTCTTCAGTTAAAGAGCTACACTATAAGGATAACATAGCTAGGATCTGCAACATTATTAATAGACAGATAGACATTCAGGATTATGAGAACAAATATTTGCCAATGTTCAAATTAGAGAGGAAAAATGTTATTCACAACTACAAAAGTAAGAATATTATTAACTCAGGGTGCACCACGAACGCGAAAGTTTCAGATGTATCAAATTCTTTATTAAACAAGAAAAAAGGAACTATACCATATTACTTTCCCACTATCTCGAAACATATTGAAGCAAAACCTCAAAACTCAACACCAATTAAGGACGGGAAATATTTTTTTCGAGCCTAAACTAAATAGAAAACAAAGAAATAATGTAATAATCATACATCAAAATATACAAGGTTTGTTATGCAAGTTAGAAGAAATAGAAATACTTATGCATTAAGGAAAAAAGTAAATTAGGAAAGGTAATAGATATTTTATGTTTCACCGAAACATTTATTAAACGGGGCAGTGAAAGTAATATACGTCTTCAAGGTTTTAATTTAGCAGCTCAATATTCAAGGGTAAATAAAAAACGTGGTGGTTCTTGCATCTTGCTTAGAAAGAACATTAAATATAAACCTTTACTATGGTGTAACAAGTTATCTTTTGAGAAAGTGTTTGAATGTTGTGGAATTGAAATACCAGACCATAAACTTATTGTATTCTGCATATATAGAGTTCCAGATAAGAAAAATCTCAACGTGTTTTTTGATAAACTTGATGCACTACTGTACAAAGCAACAATAAGTAATAAAATGAAAATTGTTATTACAGGCGACTTGAACATTAACACTTTGGTGTCAGAATTTGTAACACAACGCCTGAAACATCTGTTACTAAACTATCACATCAATTTACACATTAATGTCCCCACACGGGGAAAAGCATGTATCGACCACATAGCAAGTAATATAAAGGATGTCTTAGGATATGTTTACAAATTGTACCTATCTGATCATGAAACATGCCAAGTGCTTGAATTTGAAACAACCGAGCCACTAACACAGCACAATAAATTTTGTTACATTAAAAACAGGGTATACAGCGATGAAAATATTAATGCATTTCTCAAATCTATTGCTGCTTTAACATGGTCTGAAGCAATAAATGAATCTGATAGTGATCTAGCCTTTAACAGTTTTCACGATATGTTTTGTCTTTTTTATGACCTTTGTTTTCCCGAACGAAGGCTAAAGCTAAATTCAAATACTAAAACACGGCCTTGGATCACAAAAGGCATAAAAACGTCATGCATTAGAAAGAGGAAGCTCAGGTTCTTATTCTACAAACATAAAACAATTGAATACAGAATAGCTTATAAGAGATACAGTAAATTACTCAAAACATGTATTTCACAATCACAACAAAATGTAAATTACAAAACTGTACTGAACTCAAAAAATAAGAGTAAAGCTACTTGGGATATTATAAAAGATTCAGGAAATGATATAGGAGTGTTTGAAGGTATTGAGTCAGTAAAAATACGAAGCCAAATAATTCACGATCCGAAAGAGATAGCAAATGCATTTAACGACCATTTTTTAAATATTGCACAGTATACAACTAATAGACAAGCGAATACTGGAAACATTATACCTATAAGTTCGAGCATTTTCATTATTCCTTGCACACCAGACGAAGTAATGAAACATATAAAATCGCTGAATAATACCAAAGCTGTAGGTTTCGACGGTATAGCAACACGAATTATAAAGTGAGGCTTTTTGTTGCTGACGTTCCGAGGATAAACCTCAGACCGCGGGTGCGCCCTCTGCTGGCCGTGCCGGCGGCGAGGACGGTGTCGCGCAGGAACTCCTCGCTGCTCCGTGCGCTGGTAATGCTCAATGCTCTCCTGGCATCAGCTCCTGAGTGTGATTTGTTTGCATGGAGATGGGCAGCTGTATGCCGGGAATGTCTGCGTTTCTGCGAGATGATGGATGATCTTGGCTTTTAAATTTATATATATATTTTACTTTGTTATGTTAATTGTGTTTCTCGGTGCATTGGTCTATAGCTGTAATGCCGTGTAAACTTTATGGTAAATAAATAAATAAATAAAAGCGAGTGCCAATCTTATAGCTCCTATACTAGCACATTTGTTAAATGAGTCTTTCAGTCAAGGCAAATTTCCCTCTCGGTTAAAACAATCTATAGTAAAACCCTTATACAAAAAAGAAGATCGGCAAGATATGAATAATTACCGCCCAATAACGCTCATTTCAATTTTTTCTAAAATATACGAAAAAGCCATGCATCAAAGAGTCACAAGTTTTTGTAATAAAATTAAAATTATAACTGAAGAACAAAACGGTTTCCAAAAAGGAAAATCGACTACGTTAGCCTGCTATGCATTAATAGAATCTTTAATGGAACAAATTGATAAAAATAAGTATTTAACTGGAGTATTTTTTGACATGAGCAAAGCATTCGATTATGTAAATCATAATACGTTAATAGCTAAATGTGAAAAATATGGCATTAGAGGAACTGCGTTAAATTGGCTAAAAAGCTACCTTTCTGGACGAAACCAGCGTGTAGAAATAAATAAAATAAATAGACAGAATGAAGTACAAAAATATAGATCATCACATAAAATTAATAATTCTGGAGTACCTCAGGGCAGTGTATTAGGCCCCTTGCTATTTATTATATATATAAATGATCTTCCGAGAGCTTGTATTTATAAAACAGTTTTATTTGCAGATGACATTTCAATCATAATTCCTAATGATAACAATGATCATCATCATCCTCCTAGCCTTTGTCCCATTTTTTGAGAATGAATTCTCAATCGGGGTCGGCTACCTAAATCCCAAGATGTGGCGTAGGCACTAGTTTTTTAATGATAACAATGATAACATTTCATATTTGAATAATATTAATATGACTATTGACTCTAAGTATATGTAATTGGCTGGAAAATAATGATTTATTAGTGAATACCCAAAAAACAAAATACATACAATTCTGCAATACAAAGACACACACACCGAAATTAAGCATTAAATGTAAGGGAGAAGAAATCGAAGAAGTAGATGTAACCAAATTTCTGGGTATTATTGTAGATCGTCACTGTAAGTGGAAACATCATGTGGACAATATTTGTACCAAATTGGAAAGATTTACATATGCCCTTAGAAGATTAAAACGTATTGCTGGTGAAAAAGCTGCCCTGACCGCATACCACGGCTACGTTGCATCTCTGTTAAGGTACGGACTTATTATTTGGGGTAATTCAACAATTGCGAAAAATGCATTTACCAGCCAAAAAAAGTGTGTAAGAGCCTTCAGTGGAGTAGGACCTCTAGAGTCATGTAGACCGTTATTCAGGAAGCTCAACCTATTAACTCTTACAGGGTTGTATATCTTGGAAATAGGCATTTTTGTATGGGCAAATCCCAATTTATATACGACATCAGTAACTAATCCGAAACTTCGACCAAGAGATCCTGCAAAATTAATGGCTCCGCGATATAAAACCGCGCTGCAGAGAAACAATTGTCACGCAATGACCATAAAAATATATAACCACATCCCACTAGCAATTAGACAACTGCCAAGTTTAGCGAAATTCAGACGAGTGTTATGTCAGTGGTTGAAAGAAAAATGTTTCTATACATTAAATGAATTTCTAGAGTGTAAGTCATTGTAAAATAATGGAAAATGAGTAACACAATAATAAATTAATAATTAATAATAATAATATTTGAAATTTTTGCATGCTGTGATAAGCTAAGTGTATGATCTAAAAACAAGCCATTTACTATGTCAGCCAAATGTAACTACACTTAAAGCAAATAAAGATTTTCATTTCATTTCATTTCTTGATTGGAGAGTCACACAACGCGGCTTCTGCTAAAGTCGTGTCCCAGTGCTTATCGTCCTCCAACAATCCAAGAGCTTTGCACGCTGATTGGAATGTTGGATGGACGACACCGTTAACGGTTTTTAATTGTTCGAAGGATATCGGCCCTCTAACCTCATGGAGAAGTAGACGTAGATGGTAACACTCGGTGTTGTTCGGGTGGATAGTGTAGACCCTACCCAGAGTGTGATCTTTTTTTACACCGCACTGTGGGAGCGCTCCTTACTAATGGTTGGACATTCTAAAAAATAAAAAGTTTCGCTTTCTTGGCGTATAACTACTTTTTTGTAAACTATAACACAGAGAGCATTATGTCTTATAATTATTTTTTCACCTATTGGCCTTGTTGGTCAATAGAGATCGGGTAAACATAACTATCCGGTAAACCCGTAAAACTCGGCCATACTTCTACAAACTATTGTAACTGTTCTGTACAAGTTGAGGTCCTTTTTTTAGATTTTATTACAAAGACGATATGTTTAAGTATAGCCATAACAAACAATATGTAGCTGTTTAGTATTTTAATGAATAATAATTGCCGTTTTATCATTCATGTATAATTAAACTAGAAAATCACGATTATAGAAAATGTGCCAAGCAATTCCAAGATACTAAGTATTACAAGTTATAAGTTAAAGTTAACTTTAATGCGCTGTAGTTTGAACTTGGCCGAATTTAGCCGAATTTTAGAAATATTTGCATTTTAAGTTCATTTTTCGAAAGCGCCTATGTAAAGTTTATAGCAATTTGTTTCTTAAGTGTGCTATGCAGGCGTATTAAACATTCAGTTTTAACATAGTGATTTGATCTATTCGCTACTTTTACGGTCTGATCCAGTCATCTCCAGTACTGTAAAAAGGACAACAAAAAAGAAACTGTTGAAAGAAGCCCAGCCACTCATCAGTGAAACCGAGACCCAAGTATACAGTACGAATAACCTTTGGAATTTTCTTTTTCCTGACCCTTTTTCTTAAAACAGACAAACGATAAAAATATGACTTTTCATTCTTTAAAATAACAATAATATTATATTACTATTTTGACAGTGTGTGTACCAATTTGCACTAAGGTCTCGAAAGGAGCAAGAATTAAACACTGAGATTGGTAACAATACAACATATGTTTATTCTCACTGAATACAACTCCACACAAGTCCACAACAGTACCAATTCATTCCCCGATCTTAGGCATTCTACGTAGAACAAACGCTTGCGTGATGCAGCGATCACAGTTCACGGAACAGCGCCATCTATCGGATAATTAGGACAACAATTTTCTTTGAACAATTTATACATGCCGCCCACCAAGGACCACATGTCCTTCCTTATAGCCGCCCACCATGGAAAAACAAAACTAACAATTACATTTCATACAAACCAACATTAACGGCATGGGTGATGGGGCTAATGGCTATACATTCCACTTAAACATAAAACACTTATAAATATTGATATAAAGATTTGTAAGCAATTCTTAACTAATCAGACACTGGTAAAATACAAAGTTTTGACGTTGGACGTTTTATCAACGCATTCTTACATTTTAAAGTTACAACTCTGGTCAATGTGTCTGAGCCAGGATGTTTTTGTATAATTCGGCCGAAAAGCCACTTAGATGGAGGCATATCATCCTCTTTCACCAAAACGATGTCCCCGACTTTAGGTTCTGGGACTTGATGAGCCCACTTGTATCGGTGCAAATAATGGGTCAAGTATTCATTGGACCATCGACGCCAAAAGTTTTGCAGCATGCGTTGTGTGAGTTGCCATCGTTTTAATGTGCTCAACGTCGAGTGCTCATAATTAATTTCTGGAACCGTAATTATGGGTTCTCCTATTAAAAAATGTGCGGGTGTTAAAGGGGTTGGTTCATTTGGGTCATTAGGCATAACTGATATAGGCCTTGAATTTAGACAAGCTTCTATTTGAGTGAGTAAAGTCGACATCTCTTCATAAGTTAGTGTCGAGTCGCCGATAACTCTTTTGATGTGGTATTTGGTTGATTTGATTCCCGCTTCCCATAAACCGCCGAAGTTGGGACTTTTTGGAGGGATAAAATGCCAAGAGGTGCCCTGGGACGCTAAACCTTCTGCTATCTCTTGAGTCATGTTCGATTTTTCGGCATTAAATAACTCCTTCAATTCTTTTGCAGCTCCCACAAAGTTAGTGCCGTTATCACTGTAGATCTGTAAACAGCGACCACGTCGGGATACGAATCGCTTGAAAGCTTCAAGGAATCCTCGGGAAGTCAAATCGCTTACTACTTCTAAATGTATGGCTTTCGTGACCATACAAATAAATAAACACACGTAACCTTTATAAGAGTGATGTCCTCTGCCCTTTGATGTCCTTAAATTAATAGGTCCGGCATAATCAACGCCACTGCGAATAAATGCTCTATCTGGGATGACTCTAGCCGATGGTAAGGCTCCCATCAATTGAGTCTGCTTTTTGGCTCGGTGTCTTATACAGGAACACACTTCCGAATGTGCTGTTTTACCATATCCTTGGCTCTTACTATCCAGTATGCTGATCTGAGATAATTTAACATAGATTGATGTCCTCCATGTAGCGTGCGGTCGTGAGCGTCAGCTACAATCAACTTGGACAGGTGGGAATTATATGGTAGGATAATAGGGTGTTTTGCTCCTTCAGATTCGGCTGAGTGTTCTAATCGGCCACCAACTCGAAGGACTCCATTTTCAAAAAAGGAGTCAGAGAACGGATTTTGGATGTTTTTGATTTGATGAATCCGTCTCTATTGATCTCTGATATTTCAGTTTTGAACTCAGCGTTCTGACACATTTTGAGACAAGTTGTCATCGCCTCATCTAATTCCCACTTTTGTAGGTATCTGGTGTGGTCTCGAACGTGATGCAAATCAACATTTTTTAGGAATCGTCTACAATATGCGACCACACGAATAAGCTTGTTGAGTGACGAGTACTTATTCCAAATAGGTTCTTCTACTACTCCTAGATGAACCTTTGTCGATTTTTCCTGGTTCGTGTCGTTGTTTTTGAGCTTTTTATACTCGATGACTTCATTGTACAGAAATTTAGGGCCAAATTTCCATAACTCGTGCTCTTTCAGTTCTATGGGCCGTATTCCGCGTGATGCACAATCTGCGGGATTCTCTTTTGTGGAGACGTGCGACCATTGCGACGCATCCATAGTAGTTAAGATCTCCGAAACCCTGTTCGCCACAAACGTTTTCCAGTTACTTGGATGTTTATTGAGCCAAGCAAGCACAATTGTGGAATCAGTCCACGCTCGAATGTGGTGCCTAGGGATGTGCATTATCTCCGAAACTTCTTTGAGCAGTTTAGCTACAAGAACTGCACCGCAAAGTTCTAACCTCGGTATACAAATTTGCTTTACAGGCGAAACTCTTGTTTTGGCTGTCAATAATGACACGTAAATGTCCCCTGACGCCTTGATTACTCGCAGATAAACAACCGCCGCGTAGGCAGCATTTGAAGCATCACTGAAGCCATGCAGCTCTACGAGTGTGTCATTTGAACTGGTGTACAGCCATCTAGGAATCCGGAAATCCTTAAGGTAAGCCAGTTCTTGACGGTAAGTTAGCCAGTCTTTTACTGCTGGTGGTTCCTCATCCCATCCGATCCCAGATATCCACAATCGCTGTATAAATATCTTTGCTGTAATGACACACGGAGCTAACCAACCTAAAGGATCAAACAGTCGTGAAACATCCGAAATAATTTTCCTTTTTGTTGCAGGTGGCGAGAGCGGCGGCAGTTTCACTGAGTACTGAAATTCATCAACATCTTTATTCCAGGTAAGTCCTAAAATTTTCACTATGCTATCTGTTTTTATTTCCAGGTTGTTCTTTTGGTCTTCATCGTCTTTGACTTTCATTTCCTTTTCATTTATCTCTGGTCAATTCATGTTTATTGCTACCCCATTTCTGTAAAACAAAACCTCCTTCGTTTAATAACGCTTTCATTTCGTTGTATAGCTGTATTCCTTCTTCCACTGTTTGGCATCCCGTCATCAAGTCGTCCATATAGAACTCTTTATGAACTCTGTTGGCTGCCATAGAGTATTTCTCTTTGTGATCCCAAGCTACTTGGTTAAGCGCCTTCACTGCTAAGTATGGTGCCGAGGCCGTGCCAAAAGTGACTGTTAATAGCTTGTAGTCTTTTATTTCATTTTCAGGATCCTCTCGCCACACTATACGTTGAAAGTCGGTGTCCTCATCAGCCACCCTCACCATCCGATACATTTTTACTATGTCCGCTACTAAGCAAACGGGATATTGTCTCCAACTCATGATGAGATGACGCAAGTCAGGCTGCAAGGTAGGTCCTGTCATGAGCAGATCATTGAGTGATACGTTATTTTCATCTTTACAGGACGCGTCAAACACCACTCTGACCTTGGTGGTGCTTTTGTCTTCTCGGACGACTGCGTGATGGGGTAAGTAGATCGCCTTCTGTTTCTTAAGGTTAGCTTCTGTTACAGGTACCATATGGCCTAGTTGCTCGTATTCTTTTAATACTTCTGTGTATCTAGTTTTGAGTGTCAAATCCTTTTTAAATTTTCTCTCTAATGACAGCAATCTTTTTACTGCGATTTCACGTGAATTTCCTTCACAGGTTGCATCGGGTTCACGGAACGGTAGCCTCACAACGTATCTGCCATCTTCGTCTCTTACCGTTGTGGTGGCAAAAAGTTCTTCGCACTTGTGTTCTTCCTCAGTGAATTGTTTATTGTGAACTGAAGGTTCAGCTTCTATCTCCCAGAAGCGTTTTAATATTTCATCCTCGCTTACCTGAGTATGCAATACGGTTATTTTTTCATTGACACTTGCAGAACCTACTGGACCAGACAGAATCCAACCAAGGGCAGTGCACTGAGCGACTGGATTTCCTTTTGGACCCCTGAGAACTCCTTCTTTTAAGATCTGGCAGTAAACTTCTGCGCCCAACAACACATCTATTTTGTTGGGTGAGCTGTATGTCGGATCCGCCAACGTGAGCTGATGTAGTTCCCTCCAGTCTGGAACTGCTACTTTCTTACCAGGAAGATAAGTAGTGATTTTGTTCAAGACATATGCCTTCAATACTATGTTGAATGTGGGATCGGTTAGTGATTGAACTTTTAATTGAACCATATACTTAGACCCTACGGAGGTCTGATCACCACCTAATCCTGATATTACTCCTTTTGTGGGAAGTTTCTTTATCCCTAGAGCTTGCACCACCGCTTCAGTTATGAATGAAGCTTGGGAGCCTTGATCTAAAAGCGCTCGAATTACCTGATAGTCCCCTGTTTTAGACTCAGCTTTTACAAGAGCTGTGGCCAACAAAATCTCCTCCTTTACGGTCCCCTTCGTAAAACAACTGACTACAGGCGTGGTTTCTGATTGGTCCGATGATGTGCTATCTGTCACGACATGTGTGGCTTTCCCTGAGACACCTTCACCTGCCTGAGCTACGTTCTTCAGGTTGGCAGTTGAAGTTGAGACATCTTTTTGGTGAAGTAAGGAATGATGTCGCCTTTTACAAATTCTACAACTAGTGGCTTTTTTACAAAATTTAACACAGTGGTTGCTTCCTAAGCAATTGTAGCACATACGATTATTTGTCACAAACTCGTGTCTTTTGGCGTAATCCTCACTTGCAAACTTTTTACAAAAACACAGTTTGTGAGGCTCAGTGCAAAATTCGCACACTATAGTGGGCGCGTTGGCAACGTGGAGTACATTGGGTTTGCTCGAGCTACTAGCAGTCGCTTTCACGTAAGCACTAGGAGTCTTACTAACACTTCTCGGCTCAATGAACTCTAAAGCTCTGTATCGGCTAGTTAAAAACTCTTTAAATTGAGCGAAAGTGGGCAAAGTATCCGAGGCTGAATTTGTCGCCACATTAAGTTCCCATTGCTTACGTGATTCAGGGTCTAACTTTAACGTCAACAGGTGGATTACAATGATGTCCCATGTGGAAACATCTATGCCTAGATTAGACAGTGCACTTAAACAATCAGTTGACGTGTCCATTAGATCCTTAAGAAAACCTGGTGACTCGGTGCTTGCACTTTTTTGACTCAATAACCGTTTTAGTATGCAATGTGATAAATATTTTTTATTATTGTAACGTTGTTCCAACTGACTCCAGCACCGAGAATAATTTGCATCCGACACCGGTATATTTCTTAACAACTGCTCTGCCTCTCCGGAACCCTTTGAGCGCCGAGCGGCAAAGCAATTCACCGTGCCACTGACGCCAAACCAAAAAAAAAAAAGAGTGCTCCAAAATCAACAGAGGTTGAAAAACACAGATAGTGGTTTGAATTAGCATGTTTTTGACCACTGAAATTTTTGACGTCAATAGGCGTCGTTGGCGTCAGTGGCACGAATTCCCGATGACGTGATTTGCCGTCTTTGGCGGTCAAAGGGTTAGTAGCTCTTTAGGTATTGCAATTTTTGTACATTCTCTAACGAGCTGTTATTATGAATCATAGACATAAATAAATCCCTAAATGTCGTCCACTCCTGGTATTTTCCAGAAAAACTAGGAATACTAATTTTAGGTAGTTTTACTAAACTCGACTTCGCGTGTTTATTTTCCTCGTTGGTCTTTAACTGACTAGAGAGATCGCTAGTCAACTTAGATAATTTTTCTTTTAGCTCACATTTATGATCTGTATATAGTTCTTCAGTTTTGTCATAAGTTTCATCCGTTATATAAGGCTTTGTTCTTAACACTGTTGGATCAACCGTTCTGATTATTTCCTTGTGTCCCTGTCTAAACTCAAACCAAAGTTGATCTAAAACTTCTAATCTACTTTCTACGTAATGCTGGGTGATGCGTTCTTTGGGGGACTTTTCATAATTACTTCGCGCTTTACCTATACGATTAGCGACGTCACTCTGATAATTTAACAAAGCTTCCATATTTTAAACAACAGTTGATCAACGAATCGAAGTTTTTAAATTAATAACTGACTATGTTACAACTCAGCACTTAGAACCAAAATCACAGTCAATAGTCGAAAATTTTACAAGTGTTTAGAACTTTATAACTCTAGGCCAAATCGGGCATGGATTCCCCGTTCCAACCGTTTTTTCGCTTAATATTCTAAGTTAGTATTATACAAATTATTCTATGTTAATATTACAAGTAAGACTTTATAAGTTAATTTAGTGCTGAATTTAAAGTCCAATTTCGAATCACTATTATTTCTCTTCTCTTTATGAAACTGATGACGGAATTTTTCTAAGTCCATATAAACAAAGCCGAAAATGTTCAAAATAATTAAGATGTTCACTAGGTTGAAACTCGCGTGTAAAATAAATTTAAAGTACTCACAGTTCGCACTTGACTCACTCACGTAGTAACCCACTCTCCTCAATGGTGTATGACGTCACACTTCACTGATTTCCTTACGGCTCCTGTTTGCGCAGTCTGTTTACCGCTGGTATAGAGGGCGCTGCTTGCACCCGATTCTTGCCGCAAGTGGTCGTTAGATGTCGCTAGTGGCGCTGCGTTTTGCACCTCGTATCTGCTGCCACTCGTCGCAGGTAATGTTGAACTACTCGCCACTAGATGGCGCTAGTAGTATCAATTTGCTGAAAAACTTCTCGGCCCTTGCAACAGCAAACCACTGTTGAGCACGAGGTGAAGTGTAGCTCACACTGAACTACCAAAAAAGCCACTCCTAAAGGCTAATCCCGTTCGTAAGGACCATGTACCAATTTGCACTAAGGTCTCGAAGGGAGCAAGAATTAAACACTGAGATTGGTAACAATACAACTAATGTTTATTCTCACTGAATACAACTCCACACAAGTCCACAACAGTACCAATTCATTCCCCGATCTTAGGCATTCTACGTAGAACAAACGCTTGCGTGATGCAGCGATCACAGTTCACGGAACAGCGCCATCTATCGGATAATTAGGACAACAATTTTCTTTGAACAATTTATACAGTGTGCCTTGTCTAAGTTAATAGCAATCTCTTTTGATGATATAATTTTTATTGCAGGCGTTATAAATAATATGCCTTTTTGAGTGAACCCTAAGCACAGGACCAATAAAAAAGTTCCCTAGGGATATTTGCATGCGATTACAATAAAATACTATCAAAAATCGCGCTGAATTTTATTTTTATTTTTTTATTATAAAATCGGAAGACTATTCTCTTAAGCCTATTAATATATTGGTAAAAATGCACTATACTAGCATTTTGTTTTAATTAAGAGGCCATAATCATATAGCATTTTGTCTGTAATAAATAGTTTACTGTCGCGAAATCGCATGTCCAACCGTTAGTTAGGAGCGCGCCCACAGTGCACCGGGCCAACCTTCAACCGCTTGTCCCCTTTTCCTCCTACTGAATTTTTTGTTGTCCCAGGTAAAGTAAGAAGGAACTTCCGAGTAGAGCAGAGTTCGAGCAAAATTGTCAATTTTAGAGATTTCGAAAAAAGCAAGTAGCGTTGTATGGGGTGGGTTATTTACTTTTTCTGTCAAGTTGTTTGAGCTGAAATAGACCCGCTGACCGTTCTCGAGATGAACAGCGAGGTGCATAACTGAAGGGAACCGTTCGTGGATGGGAAACTTTAAAATTCTCCAGACTGCCTCGGAACTGCTTATATATCGGCCACTTTCATAAATTTTGATTTCATCATTTTCATTTTCCAAAGTTAAAGTTGCTTGATCACTGCCCTTGTTCACGTACTTACAAATGTACTTGATGGCTTTAACTGAGTTACATAATTCAACATTTATATGAGCAATGAAAGTACGCAACAGGACAGGATTGTATGGGACTACCCATCGGTTGTCTAATTCCAACTCCTTGATTTTTATAGTGTGACCACCGTCAACTGGAGATCTCTTCCTATCCTATATTGTGGGTAACCATCGTCACCTGTCTGAGTATCCTGGAGAAGAGGGCGAGGGTACTTTTTAGTGCAGTTATTATCCTTCATGCAGGGAGATTTGTTATTTAGACTACCGCATGGGCCGTGTACCATGTGGGCCTTCACAATATCGTGAAGGACAGGATCTTGCACAGGATCAGGTATCTCTGCACAGATAACACTGTCAACCTTGTCTGGGGTGATACGCTGCTCTAGCCATAATAATATGTGAATATGGGGAAGGCCCCGTTTTTGCCATTCCACTGAGTATGTAAAGCAACGCACCTCCCCAAACAGACTGCCTTTGGTTAAAAGAGACATCATTTTTTTCACCTTTATGTGAAACACTCTAGAAACAATATCGTGGCGTTCGAAAGACTTCTGGCCAGGAAAAAGTAGATCTGTGATCTCTTTCCACCGGGGGTTACACGTGAAAGTGATAAAGAGGTCAGGACGACCCTACGGTGTCGCACATAAGTCATGGCATCTTGGGTTCGCTCGTGCATATCACGTGGTCCCCCGGTAAAAGATGACGGGAGTACCACCTTCTGACCAAGCTGTTCACTGTCAACGTCTTGCCTCCCTATGGCATCCCGGAGGTGTATATAGCTGTCAGCTCTTAGCTGCGCCTGGTTGTTTCTGATAAAATTTAACCTCTCGGATTCAATTTTGGCGTACATGTCAACCAAGAACTGACTAAAAAGGGAACGAAAATATAGTAGGTGGTTGTCTCTACCTTGCCTAATCATTAAACGAAATGAATAGAAATCTGCAGCCGAAATTGTCTTTTTAAGGGTTAATTTTGTCTCAGGGTCACGCTGAGGTAAAGAGATTGAATACCCATCCTCACCACGGCAAAACAAAAGCGGATATTGCAGGGCATCGTAAGACCGATGAATCTCGCTAATGCGCTTTAAAGAATTAACATGGCTCTCAAGAATTATGTCTCGCTTTTCAAATTGCTGCCCAATCATTACTAACGCTACCTCATTAGTCGTTGGGGCATTAAAGCAGCCCCTGTGGCTACCTGATGGTTTTTTTTCGGCATTAATAACGACTTTAAAGGTTTTTGACGTCGCAGGCACGTTATCAAGGGCTGCTTTGAAGTCTTTTATATAAGCATTAGACGCATGTAGCATTCGATGTAATTGTCCGACTAAACCGGATTTTACATCCGGAAAGTGGCTGCACCTCAGATCTACTTCTCTTTAATCCTCACCAACGAAATATATTTGTAAAAATTGTGGTTCTTTTTGTGATGCTGGTAGTAAACTTCCCGCTAAATGGTAAACTTGGCCCTGCACTTTGAAAGTTTGCATGAAACCGTCTTACAACCTTTTTAGCACCAAATGAAGTCATTTGGAAACAATTGTTGTATTTCCTTATGCATTTCATGAAATGTTCATGTTCCGGGTGTAAATCCATAATCAAGCTATAGAGAGGTTCAGGTAGCTCTTCATAAGGCGGCAGCTGCACCTTGCCAGCACTACAGCACATGCCGGGTGCCTCTTCCTTCCATTTAAGAGCATTGCACCACCGGCATTTCTCGTCCATGCCACCCAGAGCCACTATACTGTCATCTTCATATTCTGTATTGATATTATAGGTCATTCCGGACCCACGCTTAGTTTTCCATATCTGCTTCCTCCTCTCAACTCGTATACCAGGATTATTTTGCTCATATTGAAACTGCGAAGCTCTATGCTCCTCGGAATGAGTTTGCTGATACCTAGCAGAAGTTTCTCTGTTCACCTCAGGGTGACTTTGCTGGTACCTATCAGTACTTTTCCGATTCACCTCAGGGTGACTTTGCTGGTACCTAGCAGTAGTTTTACGATTCACCTCAGGATGACTTTGCTGGTACCTAGCAGTAGTTTGCTGATTAATCTCAGGGTGAATTTGCTGGTACCTGGCAGAAGTTTCCCTATTTACCTCAGGGTGACTGTTCTGGTATCTAGTAACTGCTTCAGTATGTCCCTCAGTATTATTTTTTTGGTATTTAGATACAGCAGCACGGTTCACTTCTGGCTTTTTTGGGTATATTTTTGAGACGCGGTTTTTAATTGCTTCCTCCGAGTAGCATCGGTGAATCTGGCACGACGTTTTTTAGAGCGTTTTGTAAGAGATAGTGACTGATCGATAGATGAGTCGAGTTCTGATTCTGATGGAGACGGACTTCTGGTCTTATCGGCAACAACAGGGAGAATTGAAGGGCAGATGGGCTCAGACATAATCGAGGTCGATTCACTACGAACGAATACATCGAAATGACCCCGTGATAAATCATTCGAGAGACGCAGTCGACCTACAGGGTTACCTTCTGTACCAACCTTCACATATAGCTCACCATTACGAAAAACTTCAAATACCCACGGGAAAAGTTTGCTAGCCGCTACCAAATAAGTAATAAACCGCATAAACCACCATAAGTAAAGAGGCGAGACATATCGGTGCAGTATTCAGCGGCACTCGAGTAATTGTCTCCTTTACTGTCGTGGGACATAACGGCAAACTCTTCCCAATTGGTCACCACATAGCTAACGATTTGCTCGCGCACCTCCCTAGCCATCAACTGCGTGTCATACATTAGATAAGAGTTCGCTCGAAACAAACAGGCCCCGTCTCCAATCAAAGGAACTACAGAGTGAGGCACCTTTGTTCCTTCAACTTTCAATAATTCGACAATCATTGTGATATAATATCGCAAAGGCTATCGAAAAGAAAAGCAAAGAAATATGATGAAAACAAAGTTTTTTAAAATTCCCTACACAAAAAAGGACAGTTTAATTGTATCCGAAAATATCGCTAAACATAGACGTGTTATCGAGGCAACAGCTGCATTTATAGTGAGTCCGCGCGCTCGCCCGCGCTGCTAAATATACTGTTCGCTAGCTGTCAAACAAACGTTTCAATTTCGGTTCCCTTTAAATCACATATCGCCTTCCAGTTTGATTCATTTTGAACTTTTAATCGTTAGCCGCATAACAAAATATATAAATTATATTACATGGCTTTCTTCATGATTTTAGTAAAACTTTCAGAGGAATTTCGGAAGCATATATGTACATTAGATTCTGTGAATTTTAATAACATATTTTGGCAGCATACGATATTACAAAATTAGACTTCTCATACTCGTCGTATATTTGAACTTTATTTAAAAAATAATAGATTGTAATGACTGTAAAAAAATCGGTGTATATAACTTGATAGTCTTGAAACACATAATCGTATTTTTTTAATTGAATTAAATAATTTTCTTCTATAAACATTCGATCCCAATTTGACTCTCTTAGGGGATGAATTTTGAAAAATCCAAAAATTAGTTTTCTTGGTTTTGCATACTTAATCTGTATACGCAATATTAAATCTCTTACTCAAAAGATTAATAATTTTCCATACAAACTTTCAACTCCAATTTGACCCCCTTAGGAGATGACTTTTGAAAAATCCAAAAATTAGTTTTCTTAGTTTTGCATGTTAAATTTGTATACGCAATTTTAAATCTCTAACTCAAAAGATAAACATTTCTCATACAAACTTTCAACCCCAATTTGACACCCTTAAGGGATGAGTTTTGAAATATCCCTTCTTAGTGCTTGCCTTCATCTTATACTTGATCTATTCTAGAAATTTGAAGATCCTAGGTTCAGTGGTTTCGGCTCTACGTTGATGAGTGAGTGAGTCAGTCAGTCAGTCAGGACATTTCCGTTTATATGTATAGATAGATTACAGCATTGTTCTCCAATTACCGTAGGCTGTCCGAATCCTATCTTAGCGGGGAAACTTGCGTCTCATTTTAGCTAGGAAGTGACAACACAATATTCAGTAGCGAAATATATAATGTTTAGTATAATAAAGTAATTTATACACTACGACCACACGTTTAATTAATACACAAAAAATTCTGAATGTCCTGTCAAACGGTATAATTCACGTTGCTATTCCTTTCCGGAGTGCTCATACCTAAACTACGATAGATCGCGGCATCACCGTAACATCAAACGCGTTACGCGAGTGACTCTAGTAGTGCCGCGGCATTCGAACAGAATGGACGTGACTGTATTGCTGTTTCTGTTCGCAATTCACGCAAGTATCTAAGTACCGTTCCTTTGGTTTTCAAAATGTATAATTCTCGTTCCTGTGTGTATTAATTATGTTTGTTAGCTTAATGTGTTGATTTTTTGTAATGAACGTACCACGTGGCCTTAATGTATAACAATATTCCTTTATTTGGAATGTCATCTTGTATTTTAAAATAAAATTAAAATTGCCCTTGTTCTAAGTACCGTGGTGCTAATTACCGTAGATTTTCTAATTCCCGTAATATGAAAATTATAAAAAAAAACATTGTTACAAAAAGGAACCCTTATAGTTTCGCCATGTCCGTCTGTCCGTCTGTCCGTCCGTCCGCGGCTTAGCTCCGTGATCATTAGTACTAGAAAGCTGAAATTTGGTATGAGTATGTGTATGTATCACGCCGACAAAACGGTAAAATAAAAACTAAAAAAAAATATTTTTTCGGGTACCTCTCGAACACAGTGGGGGTGTTTTTTTTTTTCGTTCAACCCTAGTGTGTGGGGTGTCGTTGAATAGGTCTGTTAAAAATAATAGGGGTATCTGAACATTACTTTTTGATAAAGTCAGTAGTTTTGTAAATATTCGCTCCGAAAATAAAAAAAATAGTGTCCCCCCCTCTAACTTTTCAACCACGGGTCAAAAAAATATGGAAAAATTCATGAAAATGAGGCCTTATAAGTACTTTTAATGAAAACTATATTGAAAAAAATCGGTCCATCCGTTTATGAGTTATCGCAAAATTTCATAATTTTCTTTTAAAGGGCGGGCGAGTATCGGGCGCGTGCGAGTGAGATGCACTGGCTTCGGGTGCTCGATGGTTGCTTGTGTTGGCCGAGATGTCAGCACAGTAGTCGGTCACTGTTTCTATGCGCCGGCCGGTTCGGGCCGATAATGCGAGTACGCTTGCACGCGCACGCATATATTATGCAATTGTACTGCATACCCGATAAAAAAAAAAAAACTAATTATTACTTTTAAATTAAGTTATAAATAAGTTTATTGTATTTAGTTTTAAGTGTGCGTATTGTATTATATTATATTTTTACTTATAAGTGTGCGCTCACCGATTAAAATACCTAGTTGTTAAGATTCTCATGTAAGTGAATATTCATGTATTCTTATGAGAAAATAAAGATCTTTAAACCTAAGTTGACTTCCAGAAGGTAATAAGTAATTACAGTTACTTTGGCGTTTACGACCTTTTTATAGAACTTGAAATCTTTCTCGTGACTTAAACCACGGCCTTAAAACCGCTGTTTTAAGTCCGTCTCTTGTGAAGGATGAGCAACTACGGAACCCTACACTGAGCGTGGCCCGATATGCTCTTGGCCGGTTTTTTCTTAAGTGCCTACAACTCCAGTTTTTAATTAGGCGAACTAACTTGACAGCTGAAAGTGTTGTCAGAAATAGAAAAAATAAAATAGTGATTGGTTAACCAATTTGGTTTATGTCGATACAAATATGTCTATATAACCTTAACAATGGACGCTGACCCTTAGGGAGGAGAAAAGTTTGTTAGCTGCAGAAAGAAAGGTGTTCAGAAAGATTCTGGGACCTACTCAAAGAGAAGATGGAAGCTGGAGGATCCGCAAAAACACGGAGATCGCCAAACTAGTGGCCGAACCTAACATCATTGGCGAAACCAAGGCACAACGTCTTCGCTGGATTGGCCACGTCGAGAGAATGGGGGACGATCGAAATGTCAAGAGAGCGTACTTGGGCCGACCAATTAGACGACGTCCTATTGGTCGCCCGAAGTATAAAATAAGAAAATGAAAAGTCTAAAAAAAACATAGGAGGATACATTACTATAAAAATTGGGCAAGTGCGAGCCCGACTCGCGCATGAAGGGTTCCGTACCTATACATATATATAATCTATAACAAGTTTGTTGTATGGGAGCCCCCCTTAAATATTTATTTTATTTTATTTTTAGTAGGTATTTGTTGTTATAGCGGCAATAGAAATACATCATCTGTGAAAATTTCAACTGTCTAGCTATCACCGTTCTTGAGATACAGCCTGGTGACAGACGGACGGACGGACGGACGGACGGACGGCCAGCGAAGTCTCAGTAATAGGGTCCCGTTTTTACCCTTTGGGTACGGAACCCTAAAAACTACCAACGAAAATTGTTTTGAACGAGATCTAGTAAGTAGTTTTTTTTAATATTTTAATACCTAACTTTGTTGCACCTAATTTATATGGGGCGCTATACATATCAGGTGCAAACTTAACTTAACAACTTAGGGATGGAAAGTGTTTGTACGGAACCCTCGGTGCGCGACTCCGACTCGTACTTGGCTGGTTTTTTTTTTAAATGCATTGGGCCCTGCTCCGCTGCCGGCGCCCAGCGGTTAGGTTTTAATGATATATTAATATTTTGTAATTTCCTTATTGTATTTAACTTTTTTAGGGTTCCGTACCCAAAGGGTAAAAACGGGACCCTATTACTGAGACTTCGCTGTCCGTCCGTCCGTCCGTCCGTCTGTCACCAGGCTGTATCTCAAGAACGGTGATAGCTAGACACTTGAAATTTTCACAGATGATGTATTTCTATTGCCGCAATAACAACAAATACTAAAAATGAAATAAAATAAATATTTACGGGGGGCTCCCATACAACAAACTTGTTATACCTATATATACATATATATAGGTACGGAACCCTTCATGCGCGAGTCGGACTCGCACTTGCCCAATTTTTTATTATTGATTCGTGTAATAAAATTATTAGTTGGATTTCAAACACAATCATTCAAAATTTATGAAATACGTAATGTGTACTTTTTTTTAATGTTGTTTAACTAATCCTCTGGCAGGAACTGGTTTTTTTAATTATCGATATTAACAACACTAGCGAAACTGTGGCAACATTCATGTGCAATGAACTGTCAAGTTAGTTCGCCTAATTAAAAACTAGAGTTGTAGAGTGCCTTCTGGTGGGTAAAGGCCTCCCTCTCATTCTTTCACGTGTGCTGGTCCCTGGTCCTGAGCAGTTTCCCACCAGTCTTGGTGAAAGGCTCATACGTTTATTTCGCCATTTCGGCGGCAAATATAAAAGTTAATTCGCCATACCATACCTAGAATGTGTCGACAACAGTTACATCACCATATTATGCTGTGCTGTACCTATATCAGCAGCGGCAGCGGTGTAGGTATTAGGTACGTGTCTCGCTCACTCGTTATGCCGCCCCGCTCGGATCAGCTCTCTCAACCGCTTGCCGCACCGCTGGTCGCGCAAAGTCGTGGCATCTCCGTATTTCTGATGGTTTATGAGTTGTATTGCACCTTGAGAGTCTGGGTGCTGCTGAGGATGCCGTGGATTCTTACCAACTGTGGTGCAGGGAAGCGATATGTAGGCGGAGAAAATAAATAGACGAGTCCTCGTGATATACGCAGCTTTATATACCATATATAAAGTACATAATCAGTAGTCATAAGATTAAAATATGAATTACGTTTATAATTACACACGAGGACAGTACAAACTTAATTTAGGTTAGAATAGATGGATTTCCGTGAGAGCGCAAATATCGGAATGGGGCGAACATAGTCTGTGGCTCCTAGGCATAGACACAGTTGCATAGACAAATGTTATAGAGTATTAAGCTGTGTATACAAACCAAAAGTTATTATAAGGCACACAACTTAATACTTCCCCTTGACTTTAAGAACTTGACATGTATATGTAACAGCTGTGCTCTATAATTAATTACAAACTTTCAAACCATTAAACCATTACACAACATTAAACAATAAACATAAATAGCAAACATATCATTCCTTATCACAATATTACATGCCTATCTCATTAGCATTCATAGAAAATAATAAAATATTCATCATAGCAATATTACATGCCTATCACAGTTAGTTTAGTATCCAAAATGCAACAGTACCTACTAAGAAAAACAATATAACAAATATTTAACAAGGCCTAACACATAAATCATGCCTAAACATACAATGTTGTTTTGAATTCAAACACTTAGTTAGTACATCTGCAATCATTTTTTCTGTACATAGATATTTAACAGTCATAAAACCTTTTTGAACTAAGTCCTTAATAAAATGATAGCGCACATCAATGTGTTTTGTTCTCTTGTGACTAATATCTTTATTTTCAATAATTTTGTGAGCACTCTGGTTATCGTTATACACTATGATATGCACTTTAACATCAGGTAATAATTCTGTTAAAAGTTGCTTTATAAAACAGAGATCTTTGGATACATCAGCTATTGACATGTATTCGCTTTCTGTTGAGCTAAGGGAAACAGATTTTTGCTTCCTAGATTCCCAATGAATTACATTAGATCCAAGTTTAATTACAAACCCTGTATATGATTTCCTATCATAACAATCATTGGCCCAATCGGCGTCGGTATATGCATTTAATACCAATTGATCACTTTTTACATAATGTAAACCGTAATTAATTGTGCCAGCCAGATACCTAAGCAAACGTTTAGCAGCTAACCAATGCGTTTTTCCAAAGCAGTTATTAAACTGACTCAGTTGGCTACAGGTAAATGCGATGTCAGGACGAGTACAAACAGACAGGTACATAAGGGAGCCTATCAACTCTCTATACTTATATTGCTCGTCCTGCAATGTAACATTTTCTTTAAGTAATTTACTATTGAGAACCATAGGGGTGGACACTGGTTTACAATCTAACATATTAAATGTTTTTAAGATATTTTTGATGTAAACCGACTGATCTAAAGTCAATGTTCCACTTTTTCTATCCCGAGTAACACGGATGCCAAGATAGTTCTGAATTGGACCTAAATTTTTAATATCAAATTCTGATTCTAATAACTCCAATAATTTACTTTTACATTGGCTATCCTTGGGGTAAAACAGGTAACAGTCATCTACATAGAGAGCAATAATTACAAAATCATTATGTGACTTCATGGTATATACACAAGGTTCACTTTTGCATTGCATAAAACCATTATCACTTAAGACCTTGTGTATACGCGCATTCCACATACGGCTAGACTGTTTTAGTCCATAAATACTCTTTTGCAAGAGACAAACCTTATCATTATTTGAACTAAAACCTTCCGGCTGCTCCATGTAAATAACTTCATTTAAATTGCCATTTAGAAATGCTGTCGTTACGTCTACGTGATCAATATTGAGATCAAGCTCATTTGCCAGGCTAAACAATATCCTAATTGTCGAGTGATGAACGACAGGGCTGTAAGTACAATGAAAATCTATACCTTCTTTTTGAGTGAAACCTCTCGCTACCAAGCGAGCCTTGTAACGAACAAAATTACCAGCAGCGTCGTTTTTCACTTTAAAAACCCATTTGCACTTGACAATATTGGTATTCTTCGGCCTGTCAACCAACTTCCACACTTTGTTTGACGCTAAAGAGTTATATTCATCCTTCATAGCCTTTTGCCACTCAGTGGCATTAGGACTAGACATGGCCTCTTTAAATGAAGTTGGTTCTGAATTACTAGTGGCCGTTAGCGACCAATCCGTATCACAATACCTTTTAGGGAGTACAGACCGAGTACTACGCACAGGACGTCCCGCAGACGTCGACGGCGGGGCAGGCGCCTGCGTCACAGCTTCCCCTGGAGCAGAGCCCGCGCCCGGTGACCTGTCCGCCTCACCAGCTGGACAGTCAGCGAGGGAGTCATCCTCGCTCACCGTGCAGTAGTCCTCGTCTCCCGAACCTGGAAATGATAACGAATAATCATGTTCATTTCGTATATAACTGAAATCATTACTATCATTCACGACTTCATTCTCATTCACGATACTATCATTCTCATCTGAATGGTTAACCTTGGCAATGTCATTTTTGCCCCTAGCGTTACTCTCTTTCACGTTAGCAACATCAGGATCAGCACTGTCATCCATGCTGCCTGTGTCTGAAGTAGTACTCTCATTCCTACTAGATATATCTGTATTACTCTCATTCATACAATTGTCAATATCATTTTCTGTAAAATTAAAATCATTGAAAAATTCAAAATTAAAATTGATATTATTAATGTCATCCCGATTAAAATTATAAAACCTTTGCTCTAAGAATTCGACATCCCTGGATATAATAACCTTACTAGGGTCATCACAGTCAGCCAATCTGTAGCCCTTAGAGGTTTCTGAGTATCCAACAAACACATAGGGCTTACACTTTGCATCCAGCTTCTTTCGCTTCACATCCTGTACCTTAGCATACGCTACGCATCCAAATACACGAAGGTGACTGAGGTCCAGCTTCGACCCAGCCCACACCTCCTCCGGAATCCTGCCATCCAAGGCTGCTGTGGGAGACCTGTTTTTAAGGTATATAGCAGTCGTCACTGCCTCTCCCCAGAAGCGGCGGTCCAGACCTGAATGATGCAGCATGCACCTCGCTTTATTCATTAAAGTTCGGTTAAGGCGTTCTGCCACCGAATTCTGCTGCGGGCAATATGGTACAGTGGTTTGATGCAAAATCCCTTTATTTCTAAAAAACATAGAAAGTTTTGTGTTCACGAATTCCTTACCATTATCAGATCTTACACAACGTACAGGTAAGCCTCGCTGCCTCTCTATCATGGTAACAAATTCTATAAAACGGTCACTTACCTCTGATTTTCTTTTTAAAAGGAAACCAAAAGATTTTCTTGAGAAGTGATCCGTAATTGTCAGGAGATATCTCGCGCCACCCAAGCTGACGGGGAGCGGACCACACACATCAGTATGGATCAGGGCTAGGGGCTGGTCGACAGTTGTGCTCGACGCCTTAGGAAAAGGTTTGGAAGGCAGCTTGCCCTCCAAACAAGGCACGCACCTGTCCGCCTGCTGGTTCTGAAACTTAAAAAGGTTAGGCACCCTATCCCTAATACTATGCAGATCTTTACTATTTATATGACCTAATCTATTGTGTAAAAGCTCCTCGTCAGTAACTGTGGAGCTCAAGGCTTCTTGCCCGTGCAAGGATCTTGAGCTCTCCCAATTGCACGAATTACTATCTCTGATCAACCAATATGTACCATTAACTAATGCAGCAGCTGCTATACGTTTACCTTTAAGATCTATATCACAACCATCTGTTCTAAATGTCACAACATAATCATCTTTAATTAATTTGCTAACTGAAATTAAATTATTCAAGCAATCTGGCACATACATAACATCTTTTAATAACAATTTACCATCTACAAGGACTTCTCCTTTACCTAAACATCTCATTTTGTGTTTACTAGCTGTTATAATATAACTTGAACTAGGCTTGAAGTTAATGAAGTAGTCCCTTTTATTAAAGATGTTCACCGAAGCGCCTGAGTCTACACACATCACATCACTGGGAACGGCTGCCAGGGCTGTCGCAGAAAGAGCCTGCTCCACAATCATCGGAGTGCTCCTCCGTTCACGCTTAAGCTTGAAGCAGTTCTTCTTGATATGACCCGGCTTCTTGCAGTAATGACACCTGGACTGCGTAGTCCTTTTCATCGATGCAAGCGCAGTTCCCCCGTCCGATGACAACCGCCTGGATTCCTCCTGGAGAAGCCTAGCACGCACCAGCTCACTAGTCAACGTACTTGTCATGTTCATGGTCTCCAGGTTGGACACGAGGGAGTCATACTCTGAAGATAGCCCGCTGAGCAGTATCTCCGCAACTTCTCTGTCTTCAATAGTCTTGCCTATGTCCGCCAATTGTTGCACCAGCATTGTCGTGGCTTCAATGTAGTCTGACATCGTAGTAAACGTACCGTAGTCAATCCTATGTAGTTGTCGTAGGAGTAAAACACGACGAACCAAACCGGAGTCTTCGAATACGTCCGCTAAGCATTTCCACGCTGCCTTTGCAGTCTTGGCGTTCCTGACGTATTGGTACATGCAAGGCTTTATAGACAGGCAGATACGGGCAAGCGCACGCTGGTCACGCGCGTCGCCTTCGGTCGGCTCGTTCTCGACAATCTCCCACAATCCGTCGTGCATGAGCGCCATGCGGACGGCGAACTTCCATGAGAAGTAATTCTGAGGGCCGGCCAAGCGTTCTATCTGCACCGACTGCGCCCCGGAGACAGGAGTCGCGGCCGCGTTGCACGTGGCAGTCTCAGCCATTGTGTGTAGCTGTAGGTTATGTTGCGACTTACTTGTTTCGTCTTCTTCTCCGCCTTCCTCTCTCTCGGTCTTTCTTGCTGGGACCGGAACCTATTGCACCTTGAGAGTCTGGGTGCTGCTGAGGATGCCGTGGATTCTTACCAACTGTGGTGCAGGGAAGCGATATGTAGGCGGAGAAAATAAATAGACGAGTCCTCGTGATATACGCAGCTTTATATACCATATATAAAGTACATAATCAGTAGTCATAAGATTAAAATATGAATTACGTTTATAATTACACACGAGGACAGTACAAACTTAATTTAGGTTAGAATAGATGGATTTCCGTGAGAGCGCAAATATCGGAATGGGGCGAACATAGTCTGTGGCTCCTAGGCATAGACACAGTTGCATAGACAAATGTTATAGAGTATTAAGCTGTGTATACAAACCAAAAGTTATTATAAGGCACACAACTTAATAAGTTGAAATAAAAAATATGAGAATGGATGTTAGTGCAGCAAATGTAGGCTCCAATATGGCCAACATGCAGCGAAAGTGCGCGGAGCTCTGTTTCGTACCCAGACTGGGTACGAAACACCCAGGTAACCCAGTAAGTATGAATTTATGAATTGTTTTCCAGGCGTGACGGCGCGCGGGGTCAAGTCGCTTTGTCAGATTGCTGGCCCGCGCCTCACTACGCTCAGCTTTAAATACCATTTGACATTGGACGACGACACCATAACTGCCGTCGTCGAGGCGTGCCCGAATCTTACGGTAACGAGCATTGACAGACAACTGAAGGGCTACTCCGAAATTCGAAGTTTGTACCGTGGCATCCCAATCGATCTCGTGTCAAACAATATTTGAATGACGGCACGACATGATATTTTAATTTCGATTTTCGAGCATCGGAGTAACCCTTCTAAAAACATGTTAGACACGTGACATGAATAGGTACACAGGGGTCGCCATTTGGGCTCTTCTTGGGGCATGGTTGCGACATCATCGTATTTGTTATGTAATGTGTATAGTGAGGTCAAAAAATAAATCACACTAATATTATAAAGGCGAAAGTTTGTGAGTGTGTTTGTATAATTGTTACCTATATTTACCTATTTTTAGTATTAAGTTTTTTTTTATTGGATTTGTGATGACAGCGTTTTAAGCATTTCAAAATACAAAATGCATTAAAATTTGTTAAGCCATCTTCTACTTTTATGAACCGAAAAATATTTAGTTTAGGTTTCCTATGTCAAATGTTATACGAAATGAACATCAGTTTAATACAATTCAACAAGAGTCGACTAGCCTATTCCGTGATATACTTGTTGATGGAATCCAGCTGTATTTGCAGACGCTGTACGTCAGCATATGCCCGCGTCTGACGACGAAGCTGCTGGCGCGCTTGGCGGCGGCGCGGCGCGAGCTGTGCGCACGCGCGCCGCTGCTTGTGCGGGCTGACCGGACCTGTCTAACGAGCTACGGAGACGCGGTATTGTGCCAACACTGCCAACTCGTACTAGAGTCAGACCACGATAACTCTTCCAAGCCAATGAACTGCCAAACCATACAAAGTGAGTGAGTTTGTATGGTTTGACAGTTCAATTGCTTGGAATAGTTAGCGTGGTCTGACTCTATAGTCGATGGAAATGGTACATTTTGCCTTGCATTAAATCGGGTAGTTCTGATTTTTTTATATGTGCTATGTAATGAAGTGGTTATGGCAAATCCAAGTTTTCGACCTCGGGAACCCTCCGGATCATTGTAATTTTTTGAAAAAACCATAAAATTTTCTGACTTTTCAGTTGCTACCAATTTTTACCATAAAAGGGACCTATTTTACATCAATTATCTCTATGTAAACTTTAAGTTGACTAAATTTGCAACAAATTATGTTATCGTAAGAAAGCGATAAATCGAATAGTTTGAAAGATACAACTGTTCAAATATTAGCAAAATTTCGGAGAATAGTTTTTTAGTGTGCGTCAGAATGATTGGTTGACTGTTGAATTCAGCATTGATTGCTTACGTAAAAATTGCTACCTATTTGCTAGTATTTGCTACCATTTACCAAATAATTGCTACCTCAGTATAATAAAATATATCACATTTTTTTTTGACCAGTCATTCTGACGTTAGGATGTTTGGACAAAGTTCATATTTTGCGAAGGACGCACAATTTTCATTTTATTTACTAACCATGCTACCTAATTGCTACCTACATTTAGCTTAATCAACTCTGCAGCGTTACAGATCAAAAAGTTTCGCGTATAATTATATTTTGACTACTTAACGCCTGACACAAACATAAATACACCACAGATTTGGATTGCTCTGCTGATACGCACAGGCGTTCATGTTGTAAGTATTAGTCCAAAAAATAATTATACGGGAAACTTTTTGATCTGTAACGCTGCAGTTGATAATTCCTGTTCATATGTTTAGATGCAGCACGAGGGGATCATCCTTCAGGCGGCTGATGTTTACGCCTGCACCTCAATGCTGGATAGGGCGTGCCTTTATTCCTTTTCCATTGGCTGCAGACCGCCGGGGTGGGGGTGACCTCCTCGCTCCAGGAGGGGGAGGAGGGAGGTTCACGGGGAACGAGCGCCGGACACAATGTGCCAAATGCGTATGTAGACTTTATAATTCAAACATGTATTTATATTATATCTTGGGAACATCGGATCGCGCACAAGATAAATAAATGTACGGTGACAATTAAACATTGTAAATATCTGTAATAGTTCATTTCTCAGACATGCAATGTACATTACTGCAGACGCCGGGAAAGGAGGGCTTGCCGGGTGATTAGGTATAGACAGCCGACCGTAGGGAGGCCGGATAGCGATACGGAGCCGTCAAGCCCTTTTCACGGCTAGGCATGTATCAGTTATCCTCAAACATATGCAATGAAATAAAAAAATTAACCACTCAAGAATAAACATTAACACAGAGTCATGTTTAAAAAAAATTACTTCCCGGCTTAGACCTTCAATTTTGTATGATAATTGCTTTACATTTATCTCGAGTTGTTCCGCCCGTAACGTGATATTTCGAAGCCTGTTATAATATAACGCACGTTATGACGACATTTCATTGCATGTTTGAGAAAAGTACATTTCTTTATAACAATAGTCAACAATATTGAAATAAAATGTTAACCCGCAACGACAATCATGATTCATATGTACAAACAAAATATGTAGGTACTTAAGCTACGGCCTACCTTAAGCTTGTTCATTGATTTAGGACAATTAGATTAGTAAAAATTTCACTGGCGAGAGATTGCGCAGGATCGGGTAAATTGGCGAGCTCTTGTGTCGGAGGCCAAGACTCATTTTGGGTCGCTGAGCCAGCACAGTTAGTGAGATTAGTAAAAATTTCATGTCTGTATATCTTTGAAGTTATATTCCTATAAATATGTGAAATAAACTACTTAGATGGCACCATGGCACTAAATCGAAATAAACATATTTACTAATAATAGATTTTTTGCAAGCGTGTCCGTCCTTTCATCACGCCTAAACGGCCTGACCGGACCGGGTAAAATTCGGACAGACCTTCCAGTATCAGAGATACAACCTGTAGCGACTTGTTGCAATAGGGGTGTAGACTGATATTGAATTATACAACATACTGTATTTATATGAATAAAATTTCTCCTGAAACAGTTTTTTTTTTATGCGACTTCAAAGGTACGCAAAGTTTATAAAAATATTTTCTGTGTTTTGCTCGTATAAAAAGTATTGTATGCAATAGTTACACAATTAGGTCTTAAAATCTCGTACCTTACTTAGACCACTCGGCAAGCCTAGTGACCTAAACTAAACGCGGTACTCGACTTTAAGAACCTTCATTGTGCAACGATTGCATAATAGTATTTTATGCAACCGTTGTATAAGAGGAGGCAAAAAACGCAAGTGGCATGGGTTACGATGTGAGGCAGCGAACATCGTAAGAAAGATGCCACGAGCGTTTTTTGACCTACTTATACAACGTTGCATACAATACTTTTTCTACGACTCGACATTTCATAAATAAAATGCAAATAAACAACAAAGAAAATAATTACATGTTCCCGCTCGAAATCCACAAAATTAAAAAAAAAATAGTCTGATGAACTTTTTTTTATTGACGTCCATCTGTCAAAAGAATATGAACTTGTACATAAAGGTATACATACGTTCACTATACTAAACATCCATGCACTGAAGATAAAACTTTTTTTTTAAGTTGGCAGCAATGCCTTAGTACAATAAGTTTTTTTTTAATTGCAAATTGTGTGAATGCAGCTGTTTATCTTGTAATCTGTGGTACTGTCATGCTTTTTTGGCGACATTATAACATCGTTTAGCAGTGTTTTTGGACAGTAGAGTATAGACTTTTACAGACCTCATAATTTATGTCTTTATATTAGAGTTAATAACTATATAAATGACAGAAAAAAGTACTGGAGTAGAAAAATACTATTTTGAATCCCGGAATGATTTTGGACCACTGATTTTCATTTTTGCTGTGGCGTCAGGGGGTGCGGTGAATTGCTTCATCCCTTAGCGGTCAAAAGGTTAAGAGGAAGACGAATCGTAATCTCTAATACCCGGCGGCCCGAAATCCAGCTTCAGCCAAGGGTACAAGTCCTGCACAAACGAGATGATCAGAACAGTTAATTGCACAGAAAACGAAAAGCTAAGAGTAGATGGCGCCACTATCCCATAAGTACCGTAAACGTTACAGAATCCTTATCTAAAAACCGCTAGAAAATAATGTAGTTAGGTATCTCTATCCGAATTGTGTTAGTATAAATACAAAAACTAGCGACCCGCCCCGGCTTCGCACGGGTGCAATGCTAGTACGAAATGAAAAGTGTTTCTCTTCTATATTATTCAGGCGAGAAACTGCGCAGGATCGGGACAAGTGGCGTGCTCTCGTTTCGGAGGCTAAGATCCTGTTTGGGTCACTGAGCCAAAGTAGTTAAGTTATATAGTCTGTACTTTTAGGTATTAAAAAAAATGTAAACAAACATAAAAAGGGTTGTTTATAAGATAACGTTTGGTTCCTGTAAAAAAGTTATATTATAAAATAATTGACCTTACTACTGCACTCCGTTCCATTTAAATAACATGTGTTATCGCTTAATTTTACCGGATATATACAAATTCACGAATACAAACATATATTTATCACATTAAATAAATATATATTTTTTCTCAGTAAATCGTCAATAAAAAGTACCCAAATTTGCAGAGGTTTAACACAAAAGGCTGCATTAAATATACTGGAAGTAACACGACTAAAACAGAAAGTCACAGGTTGAAAGTAGGAACACCTACCTTACGTGATTTTTAACTTTGTCGGTTTGACATTCGCCATTGCTTGCTGTCAATTTGACAGCTCCGGTTTGTTTACATTTTTTTTAATACCTAAAAGTACAGACTATAGTTAGTTCTATATTATGCATGTATATGCTTTGTAATTAACAATAACAACTTGCGATATTGATAATAAATAAGGTAAATAGGTATATTTCTAAGTACTCATGTCAGATATATAATTGTATAGAAATAGTTTAGAATAAGTCTATTATTGTTGCTATACCCTAGTAGGGTCCATGTTTGTACTTCCACAATAACAACATCTGTAATACCATGGTTTCGCAATAAAGAATCTGAATCTGCGATAGTGGCGTCTCTATAAAACGACCTATTGGGCCCAAGTAGCACAGGCACAGAGGTTGCTTGAGCGCTTATAAAAACTTTATTCAGCTTAAATTAGTTGTATAAGGGCTTATGCAGCTTTTATGGTGACCTAGCTAAGATATAAATAATAATATAATAAATAAATATCGGACAACCTCACACAAATCAATCTAGTCCCACAGTAAGATCTAGTAGGCTTGTGTTATGGACACTAAACGACGATGAACATACTTATATAGATAAATACATACTTAAATACAAGTAACATCCATGACCCAGCAAATATTCGAGTTCATCACACAAATTGCCCTTGCCGGGACTCGAACCCAGGACCGTCGGCTCAGTAGGCAGCTGCTTCACCACTGCGCCAACCGCGTCGTCAAATCAAATCAAATCAAAATCAAAATATATTTATTTTGCTTAAAATGTGGTGTACAAAGAACGCATTACATTAGGTATTTTAAGTTTCACACACTTTGCCAGCATCTGGCATAAGTAGGATCAGCATTTTTTTTATACTACGACGGTGGCAAACAAGCATGCGGCCCGCCTGATGTTAAGCAGTTACCGCCGCCTATGAACGCTTGCAACGCCAGGAGCATCACACGCGCGTTGCCGACCCTTTAAGAACCTATTTACTCCCCTCTTGAAGAACCGCATACTGTAGCCCCCGGGGAAAACTGTTATGAATATAAATTAATTGTTTCTGAACGATACGTCACTTTGACAAATACGTTCCCCCGTTTTTCTCTCTCATGTCATGTAGCATCAATGTACCTGGCTTATGCTATCAATAAAGTGTTTATAAAGATAAAGAAATGTTTAACTGGACCTCAAGTGAATAATAAAACATACAAAAAAATAACAGCAGAGCGTGGTTGATCAATTAATATGAAAAGATGGCGAGTAATACGTGTACATTCCCGAAATTGTGTGATGGCGTCGGTTTCTCAAACTGGAAGTTTAGAGTAAAAATACTATTGGAAGAGAAAGGATTAGAAGATGTGTTAACGTCCAAAACGGCGAAAAAGGAAGACGACGCGAAAGCGCGCTCGATAATAGTGCAATGCTTATCGGATAGATATCTCGAGTACGTTAAGAAAAGTACGACGGCGGCGGAGATGATCGCACAGTTAGACAAGATCTTCGAAAGAAAAAGTGTGTTTAATAAATTATACCTGAGAAAAAGGCTTTTAGCATTAAAATGTTTTCCAGAAGATAAAATGCAAGACCATTTTTTAAAGTTCGACACGATGATCGCTGACCTTGTAGCCACTGGAACAAAAATTGACGAGAGTGACAAAATTTGTCATCTTTTGCTTACTCTGCCAAATGAATATGAAACAGTGATAACAACACTTGAAACCATGAGCGACAATAAGGAATTAGATATGGAATTTATTAAGTCAAGATTATTGGACGCTGAATTAAAATTAAATGGTGAAGAAAATAGAAAAAATATGAACAATGTGGAATCAAGTTTTACTTGTTATAAATGTGGAAAGCAGGGACACATATCATATGATTGCAAATATAATGAGAGACAAAATTATACACAAAGGCCCCCACTCAGAAGTCGAGGCAGATCTAGAGGCCGATATTTTAGAACAAGAGGTTTTGGAGGTGCTACAGAACAAGATCATACTCATACCCAAGAATCAACATTTATTGCTTTATCAGCACAAAATAATTTGCAACAAGAAGACAGCTCAATTCTTTTCGTTGTGGATTCTGGAGCGACCCATAATTTCATAAAATCTGAATATGAGAAAATAATGGAAGACGTGAAATATCTACAGCAACCTATATACATAAAAGTAGCGAATGGACAAAGTTTAGTGGCCAAAAAAGAAGGAGTTTTAAGATTGGAATGTCAAAACAATGCGGTGAAGATTGAAGGACTAATAGTGGAAAGTCTTACTCACAATTTACTCTCTGTAAGCAAGTTACAAGAGAGAGGACACACCGTGGTATTTAAGAACGGACAATTGAAGATACACACAAATTCAAAGACATACTTTGGAGAAAGATTGGGTAAACTCCATGTTTTAAAATTAAGAAGAAAATATGAAGAATATTGTGAGTACACAAATAGTGACGGTGACTTATGGCACATAAGATTGGGTCATCTAAATAGAAAAGGATTGGCAATAATGAATCTACCATATAAGAATGACACATGTGATACATGTTTGAAAAATAAAAGCACAAGGTTGCCTTTTCAGCCTGTGAGGCATCCACAATCTCATAAGATAGGAGAGCTGATACATTCAGATGTGTCAGGACCAACAAGGACACCAACTAAAGAAGGGTACAGATATTTCCAGACTATAATAGATGATTTTTCACATTTTACCCAAACATATTTGATGAAGAATAAATATGAAGCAGCTGATAATCTAATCAATTATATAAAAGAAGTAGAGCTAGAAAAGGAAGTAAAAATCAAGAGAATTCGCTGTGACAATGGAGGAGAGTACTCTTCAAACTTATTTAAAAGCTATTGTAAAAATAAAGGAATAAAAATAGAGTACAGCATACCATATAGTCCACAAATGAACGGCAAAAGTGAACGGATGAACAGATCTATCTATGATAAAGCAAGGACTATATTAGATGAGTCAAACTTACCCAGATACTTATGGGGCCATGCAGTTTTGGCAGCAACATACCTGATCAATAGGTGCCCATCAAAAGCAATTGATTTTAAAATACCTGCTATAATATTTGGAAGAGAGTTTAAACTAAATAAATTGAAAGCATTTGGATGCCAAGGATGGATGATGATAATACCAAGAGGAGACAAGTTTGATTCAAGAGCGAAAGAGGTAAGAATGATTGGATATGGAAGAACTGGATACAAAGTATGGGATCCAAAGACAGATGAAGTAATAATTACAAGAGACATAAGGTTCAATGAGAAAAATATAAAATATGATACTAAAATAAATGAACAGACTGAAGTGGAAATTGAGATGGAAGAAAAAGAACAGACAACAGACAGAAATGATAAGTCAAGTAAGAAACAAGAAGAAACTGATAATAAAGAAGAAAATGAGATAAGAGAAGAAACAGAAGAAGAAAGAAAAACATCAAGTGGAAGAATAATACAGAAACCAAAGCATCTACAAGAATATGAACTAAATGAAGCATATTGTTTATTAAATAATGAAGAGGAACCACAAAGCTATGAAGATGCTATTAGTGAAGGATGGAGAGATGCTATAAACACAGAACTAGATGCATTGAAGAAGATGAATACATGGACAGTGACAGATTTACCGGACAATAAACAAGCTATAGATACAAAATGGATATTTAAAACAAAGGATAATGGCATGAAAAAGGCACGATTAGTAGCTCGCGGTTTTCAGATAAGAGAAGAAGAAGATTTTGGTAAGAACTATGCTCCAGTTGCAAGAACTTCAACGGTAAGAACACTTTTAGCACATGCAGTACAAAACAATTATGATATTAGACAGCTGGATGTTCCCACAGCTTTTCTAAACGGGACTTTGGAGTCAGAAGTATACATAAAAGCACCGAAAGGGATACAAGTAGAAGAAGGAAAAGTCTTAAAACTTAACAGAGGATTATATGGCTTAAGAGAAAGTCCGAAGTGTTGGAATCAGAGATTTAATGACTATGTTGAAAGAAACGGATTTACAAGATCACTACATGACTTTTGTTTATACATCGGAAAAGACATTAAAGTATGGATGGTAATATATGTAGACGATATTATCTTAACTGGAAATGACGAAACTATGACTAAAGTGATACAGGATTTGAAGAAGGAATTTCAGGTAAAGGATTTTGGCTTTCCAAAATTATTTCTCGGAATGGAAATTGAAAGAAAAGGAGATCATCTAAAAATTACACAGAAGAATCAAATAGATAAAATGCTAGCAAAGTTTAAAATGACCGACTGTAAAAGTACAGCTACACCAATGCAGAAAGACTATCAATATGATGAAAAAGAAGAAATAATTCAAGACGTACCATACAGACAACTGATAGGTGGACTTATGTTTGTAGCTACTGTTTCTCGACCGGACATTGCATTTGCTGTGTCATATCTCAGCCAGTATTTGGATAAACCCACAAAAGGACTATGGACTCAAGCAAAACGAATATTAAGATATTTAAAAGGAACAGATAGTACGGGATTGATATATGAAAAGGCTGAACATGACTCCTTAGAAACTTTCTCAGATGCAGACTGGGCCGGAGATCATAAAGATAGAAAGAGTGTATCTGGATCTGTTACACTCTACAATGGATGCCTTGTGTCATGGTTTTCCAGAAAACAGACATGTGTGGCACTTTCAACTGTGGAAGCTGAGTATGTCGCTGCAGCTACCAGTGCTTGTGACTTATTGTATGTTAAAGGACTTTTCAGTGATTTGAGTGTACTAAACAGTGACATAAAGTGCATACTTTTCATGGACAATAAGGGTGCAATACAGTTATCAAAATCTTTTGAGAATAGTAAGCGTGCTAAACATATTGAAATTAAAAACCATTTCTTAAAAGACTTAATCATGAAGAAAGAGATAATTGTAGAATACATATGTACAAATGATAACTTATCTGATTTATTAACTAAAAGTTTATCATCTGAAAAATTGTGTCATATGAAAAGTAATTTAAATATTATGTAATTCAAGTAATTAACGATTGATGTCATTTTGTTTGAATTGTTAGTTTTAAAATGTTTCAATCGAGGCGGGGTGTTATGAATATAAATTAATTGTTTCTGAACGATACGTCACTTTGACAAATACGTTCCCCCGTTTTTCTCTCTCATGTCATGTAGCATCAATGTACCTGGCTTATGCTATCAATAAAGTGTTTATAAAGATAAAGAAATGTTTAACTGGACCTCAAGTGAATAATAAAACATACAAAAAATAACAAAAACCTCGGCAGGGAGCTCATTCCACATGCGAAGCGTTCAGCATAGGATAAATAGTATCAAAAGTAGTAGTAGAAAGTTAATACTCATACGTACAGCCTTGAATCCCTCGATCATGGTGTTATCGACCAGCAGTCGCAGAAGTGGCCGGGGGCGCGCCGCCGCCGCCGCCAACTCTACCAGATCCTCCGACACCTCGTAGTTGTACGACATTTCCACCGACTGGAATGGACGATATCCCATTCATGAAATCCTGACCAATTAATATTTGTTTTTTTTTTTAAGACATGACTTGAACTGTATCAGGTCCGGTCCCTCACTACCATTAGTCTTTGTGTCAGAGTATAACCCGCTAATGGGATTATCTCCGCGCCACAGCAAGATATGAGGATTGTCAAGAGGGCGTTATTTATTTGGCAACAATTTTGCAACTGTAAGTATAGTCCGAAAACATAATATTGGCAACTGAACATTTTTTCCATGACATGTTTAGGTACTTTTATTATATTCTAAATCTATTATCAAAATAAGAAATTTCACGATCTAGAGATCTCTATAGCCTATTCCAGATAATTTGATAAAATTAAATTTATAGTCACACATTCTTACAACAACAACCAATCTATCGCAACCGCACTATAATGACATTAGTCTAAATATCCGTCAGTTCTTATATTGTTTTTCGTGTAGTAAACACGTGTAGTGAAATAATGAAATAATGAACTTGAAATAATGAACTTTTAAACACGTGGTTTGTTTACCACCACAAATGACATTGACAGTATAAAATCGTAACAATCAATATACGATTATAAAATCATTGCCAGTGTAAGAAATAAGTTCCAGTAAAATTCCACAATATGGCGCATCCTCATATATTTTTGTTCTGGCCTCAACCCTTCGTATGTTGTGTCAAAAATTTTCAAATTAAATTGAAGCTCAATGAGATGTTTAAATAGGCTTTAAATGCTTTGCACTGATAAGATCAGTACGAACATACGAAGGGCCTGTTGGCAGTTATGACCAGAGATCCACGACAGTCACCCCGGGCCCGGTCACTCTTGGAACTTCTGTGACGGAGGCTACTCACCGTGAGATTAGGACAGGCGCTGATGAAGGATACCACGTCTCGGTTGCCTATTCTGTGGCTGGAGCCCACGTTGAGCGACCGCATCGTCGGGCCCGACGCGCGGCACACCGCCAACACCCCGCGGCCCGACACGTCTGCAAATCGACAATGTCATACAATTATATTTTATTAATTAAAGCAATAACCTCTGCTAGCGTAAACCAAATATTTATAAATAAATAATAAATAAATAAATATCGGACAACCTCACACAAAATCGATCTAGTCCCAAATTAAGCTCAAGAAGGCTTGTGTTATGGGTACTAGACGACGATATACGTACTTATATAGATAAATATATACTTAAATACATAGAACAACCATGACCCAAGCACAAATATTCGAGTTCATCACACAAATATTTGCCCTGGCCGGGATTCCCGAACCCGGGACCGCCGGCTCAGTAGGCAGGTGTCTACAAACCGAGCCAAACGCGTCACAAATATTTACAATGAAGCTAAAAATTGAAAAAAAATATGGTTCAGACCGGGTTCGAACCCGCATCTCCAACGGCTTTGCGGACCAACACCCTTGGCATCCCACCTATTGGACCACTGATTAATGTACAACTCTTTGAACCTCGGGTCAGGATGAAATCTGCGAGCTTCAACTCTCGACCACAAAACGGTCACATATTGGCGACAAGCGGCAGCGGGACCATAGGTTGGAGCGGAAGATCCGAACGAGGTGTCTCAGCCCTATTGCCGCCGATGTGGCCGGGGCGTAAGAGCGAGCAAGACAGCTATAAACCCGACAACCATTTTAACAGCTCACGGTAGGTAAATTAAAAGTAGCAGACATTTTGATTTTTGACAATGTTCCACAGGGTGTGGACCTTTTTTCTTTATGACGCTAAGGCCATGCATAGCACGATGCGCTGTAAAACTAGGAGTGAAATTGAAGGTATTAACTGAAAATATATATAAATACATTTGTACATAATTCTACCTATTGGAATCTGCTGTTTCACGTTTTACACACATGATAACAACATCTGTGCGTTTTTCTATAAATTTCCTGCCTCGCAAGACTGCATTAACCGATACGACATTTTTCAAGAAAAAAAAAAAAAAAAAAAAAAAAAAAAAAAAAAAAAAAAAAAAAACATACAACCGAACTGAGAACCCCCTCCTTTTTTTGAAGTCGGTTAAAAAGAGCATAATCCCACCTAAAAGGCCGGCAACGCACTTGTGACTCCTCTGGTGTTGCAGGTGTCTATGGGCGACGGTAATCGCTTTCCATCAGGCGATCCGTTTGCTCGGTTGCCACGTAATGACATTAAAATAAATCGTTAATTTTGTAGAACTCTCACTGCAAGCATCACGTTATACTTACAACTTAAACAATCAATTAGGGTTGATAATGTTGTTATTGCGAGTAATTCTATAGCAATAGCAATATTGCCGTGCCACCAAATTGACATACCTAGGCATCTTTCCACCAGCAACTCCTCGAGACGACAGCTCCGCGCTATTATCTCCAGCCACTCATCACTCGCGTTCATGTTAAAGCTCAGGTCGAGCCGCCGCAGCCTTCCCAGCCTCGCTACCGTCTCGATCAACCCACTCCCTAGCTCTATCCTCTCACTCCAACTCAGGCACAAATCCTCCAACGTCGCCGTTTTATCAAGCAAATAATGGGCATTCTGGAATATTTCCTTCGGAAGAAAACACAATTCCAGCTTCTTTAGCCCGGTTAAGTGATCGATTGTGGAAAGTATGTGGCGCAATTCAAGCGCTTTGCAGTATTTAAGAGACAGAGTCTTTAAGTTGGTAGATTGAAGTGCTGTCAGGCACAGACCGGTCACGAGCTTGGCATCTTCAATCTTCAGCTCTTCGATGGTATCGGTGAGCCATAGGCTGACGCGCTCATCTGTAACCTGAGGACAGAAAACGCTAACCTAAAAGTAGATGGCGCCACACTGTATCCCACGCCGTATTTTAAATATTAGCACCGATCAAGTCTGAGCTTGCTACCGGGTGCGCATTTTTTCACAACGATTGATTGTCACAATAGAATAGAATAGAAGAACAGAAAAAGCTTTATTCAAGATAACACATCATTACAATTTACAATATTAGATTAAGTACTTATTAAAGACAGTGTATAAGAGATATGTGCATCCGAAATGGTTTCCACTCAGCAATGCTGTTGGCGTTTGTCATAAAATCGTTAGCCGTAACGCCCATAACTCTGAATTTATCTAGACACGCGGCAGCGTGTCCAGCCAAGTTCACCGCAGGAACTGGCGAGCAGCAGCCGTGTGTTATATTACACGAACCGTTTGGAGCCACTTTTGACCCCCCAATAACTCCAAATCTATTTAACATAAAAACATGAAATTTGGCTTATGTAATAAGATCCTTTAGAACAAGTAGAACCCCAAATTTCATTAATATAGGTTAAATAGTTATTGAGATATTAAAGTCCAAAAAACGGTATTTTTATCACTGACTGACTGACTGACTAGTAATCAAAAACCTAACCCACTTCCAGGTGACCTAGAAAGGTGAAATTTGGCATCCAGCTTAGTAATTGTGTGTGTATACATATAAAAATCTAAAACAGTGATTTTTTTATTATTTTTTATTATTATTATTATTATTGATGGTTGTTGCCTCAGAACTCTGTCATTTATAAACCGATTTGGAAAATTCTTTTTTTGTTTGAAAGATATACTAGAATAGCATATACACTCACACGTACACACTTACACATACATGCACATAAAAATCCAATACGTACTAACCGTTTTGGAAAATTCTTTGTTTGTTCAAAACTTTCAAAAGATGTACTAGATTAGCACACAGAACTAATTAACAAATAATAATTAAGTAATTTACACATCATAATAATTTCTGTACAAAAAGTAATGATATCCCATCAAAAACATAAATGTAAAATGAGAGCCAAGTTCAATATCGCGTGCACTTTGCCGACAAAAGAATTGAGATCTGCAAGAGCGCCAAGTTCTTTGCCCTAAAATTTTTAGATACAAGGACATGCGACATACTCAATGCATTTATTTTACTTGGGGTGTAATTCAATATCAAGACGTGACTTGGCTAGTTTTAAAATATAAATTTATATTATAAATCAAAATCAATCAAATCATTAACCTATTTTCGTAAAGGTAAGTACGCAAGTTAGTGTACGTCTTGTTACTTATACTGTTAGCTTGATAATGAACTTTGACTATGACTATGTTACTTTTATAAAATTTAGTTAGTTTGTGAAAACTAGCCAAGTCAAATCTTGATATTGAATTACTCCCCAAGTAAAATAAATGCATTGAGTATGTCGCATGTCCGTGTATCTAAAAATTTTAGGGCAAAGAACTTGGCGCTCTTGCAGATCTCAATTCTTTTGTCGGCAAAGTGCACGCGATATTGAACTTGGCTCTCATTTTACATTTATGTTTTTGATGGGATAAACTTTACAAGAGTTTTGAGAGAAAAACCCATTATTAGCTTAGGTTAGGTTTATACTACTTATAACAATCCTGAAAAGTTATTAGTTTCACAGAAAAGTAGGAATTATGACTAGGAAAATTATGAATAAGAATTTTTTGTGGCGGTGAACGAGCCTAATCCGGTGCTCGATGCTGGGACTCGCGAGGGTGGCAGCCCAATCAGAATAACTCCATCTGAACTGAAGTGTCTAAGGTTGTCAGTCACCCGGCCACGACGGCCTCAGCATTGAGCACCTGCAACATGCAGGTGTGCACCTCTCTAGAGTTCTTGCTCTTTCTGTATTCGTCACAACTACTTATCAGACGACCTCATGAAGACCATAGTAGTACCTATTATAAAAAACAAAACTGGTGATATGCCTCCGACAAGTCAAACTATAGGCCAATCTCTCTTGCTACTATTTTGGTGAAGGTGCTGGACAGTCTGCTTAATGCGCATCCAAACAGACATGTCAACTTGCATGATGCACAGTTCGGTTTTCGTCCAGGGCTGTCGACTGAGCCCGCAGTGCTATATGCCTTAACACGTTCACAGTCCAGTGCCCCATACCTGGGTCACGACGAACTATCTCCACAAGTCCGTGCCCCGTATATGGGTCACTATAGCCGACCAGGCACGCACTCAAATCACTATAATTATATTTTTGTTTAGATTGTTCTATATCTTTTTTGTTATATTCTTTTGCCTGACGATCATGATGCGAATTATTGTGTACTGATCATTGCACATAAAGTGTGTTGTGTCAAACTAGTAGGTATTGTAATTTTTTTATAAAAGATATTTTCGTTACATATTTTTAACTGTGGAAAACACCACAATTGCCCCGGGTTCTATTCCCGATCTGTTCCGCTACTCCTAACGGCTAAATCCGAGTGCGTAGGTACCTGGTCGTTTCATAGTGACCCAAACGTGGAGCACGGACGTGTGATGGAAGTAATATGCTTGGACGTCCAAGAAAATTTAAACATTTTGTATGGGGACTGTGAACGTGTTAAGCAAACTGTTCAGTACTACACTCATAGGAATACCTACACCAGTTTTCGCATGTTTCCTAGACTTGTCGAAGGCATTCGACCTCGTGTCGTATAATGTAATGGGATAAGCTTAGACGTAGAACTAAGTTTACCAACTGAAATAATAAATATGTTTAAATACTGGTATCGCAACCAAACAAACTTAGTTCGGTGGGCAGGAGTTTTCTCTGATCGCTACACAATGAAGTGTGGAGTGAGACAACCCGGGTTATCATCTCCCACCTTTTAATGTATACATAAATGAGTTGATTGAGGAACTCAGCAGTACCTACCGGTGTGGGTTGTTCAGTGGCTGGCTGTTCTATTAATAACATCAGCTATGCCGATGACATGGTGCTGCTGAGACCCTCAGTTAATGTTATCTATATGTGAAAGATTTGTTGTGGCCCATGGACTTAAATATAATGTGAAAAAGAGTGAGATTTTAGTCTTCAAGTCTGGCACAGAAACTTATGAAACCCCGCCAATAAATCTCGGCGGATCTCCTCTTAAGACAGGCACAAAATTTAAATACTCGGGTCACTGGGTTACAGACACCTTAAAAGATGATGAAGATAACGTAGAGACCGGTCTGTCAGAAGTGCTTTCACGCAGGTTTGCACGATGTTCTCGTGAAGGTGAAGATTACGCTCTTGAAATCCTACTGTCAAAATTTATCCACGTGCAATCTGTGGAGCAACTTACACCAAAAAGACCTTCAGTGCTCTGCATGTCCAGTGTAATAACTCCTTCAGGGGATTGCTGGGGCTGCGCAGCGCGTGCGGGGCGGCTCCAATAATCTCCTATAGGTGTTTGCGGATAGGATGCACAGTCCTTTACTCACTCATTGGATGTCCATGCATGTGATCTCCAATGAGCATTTCAATTTCTACTAGCTTAGTTATTAAGTCTATGTTACTAACAGACGTGTTGTAGATATGGATCAATGTCCGAAATAAATAATTTCATTTAATTTCATAATGCGAGCCCTTGCTACCATCAGCCTATCACAATATCGATCTATTTAACATAGATTTTGTAATTTTAAAGAAGTATTCTTACGTATTTGCATTTATTGAAGTGTATTCGCTTCAGCTTCTTGAGGTGTTCCGGGTGCTTATTGAACAAAACATCCTCTTGCAAAAAATAAAACTGGAATAGAAAATAATTACCTATATATTATGATAACAGCACAACAAGCATTTTATCTACACCCATATTGTTAAATTCTACAAGCAAGTTCAGATACTATTGGTACTTATCTATACACTACATATTATAGGTATAAGTAGGTATTATTATTATTATTATTAAAAAGACTTGCCAGCGTCAAATTTAGATATGATATCAAAAAATCGTCTCTCATTAATCGCATTATGTAATAATTAATAAACTAATATCACTTATGTTATTTCCACAAAATAGGTTTACAAAACAAAAGCGGAACGCGGATGCAAGCATGGGTACGTGCTAGTGCGTAGGCTGTTAGACCGGCTCGCGGCGCGTAATAAACCCGTCATGCCAAAATTACAAGGCTCATTTTGAACCGACGTCAAAAAAGAGGGTCTCAATTTGATTGTATTTTTTTACGAATGATATAAATAAATAAATAAATATCGGACACCCTCTAAGCTCTAGTAGGCTTGTGTTATGGACACTAAACAACGATAAACATACCTAGGTACTTAATATAAATAAATACATACTTAAATACAAATAACATCCATGACCCAGGCACAAAAAATCGAGTTCATCACACAAATATTTGCCCTTGCCGGGATTCGAACCCAGAACGCCGGCTCACTAGGACAACTATATAAAACTAGGTACAACCTACCGCAATATCTTCCAGGTGAGGACAGTGTTTTCCGAGATCTTTCACACCATCTGCACGCATCACTTGATCCACACAATCCATTTTCTTGACAAATAGACCCCATTTTCTGATTAAGCTGTCAAAAATTTCCGTATCCTCTTCAGACATTAACAGAGAGCGTAAAGGATGAGATGTAATTTGTTTGTAATTTGGATATTCTATACTAAAGCGGGCACCTGTAGATTGTAGATTAGTGTTTGATGCATGGTCACTGATGAATCAGGAGGCCTATGATGAAACAACCGGCGAAGTGCGAGTCTGACTCGCGCACCGAGGGTTCCAAACAAACATTTAATGTAATGTCTAATTTTTTTTATTTAGGTAGGTACATACCACAATTCTTATATTAAACCATTGAGACAGATCAAAGCTAACAGAAAAATTTAAATGCGTAACCTGGTGCTAATACAACTGACCGTCATTCAAGAATAAGTTGTTTTGACTGATCGATGCTCCTGATGATGAATCGTGAACAGATTCGAAACATTTCGAGCCATATTCTACGACGTGAGTAAACCTGTTTCGAAGGTATTTTAGTAATTAACATTTTACAGTAACATGCGACACTTGATGATAGAAATAACATACAATGCCAATTTAAAACAATCATTCTAAATCAAGATTTTTTAATGACTTTAAAATATTCTTATTTTCATTCAAAACAACATTTGCCTGTTTCTAAACTAATATCTACCTCATACATGTATAATTCAATGTCATGTTTTCCGGCTCCAATTGACTTTCCAATATGCAGTGTAATATTAATATGTAAGATTTTTGAGTGGAAATAAAACATCGTCACTAAATTGTATTTCTTTAATCGGTTCAAAATACTTAAAATAATGTGTCAAAATTATTATACAAATATTCAATGTATCTGTCCCATAAATAAACATAATTAAAAAAAATCCTAAATGAAGGTTATCAGAACTTATTGATACTAATAGCGATTATCACTAACAAATTTGCTCGTGATTTGTCGGACAACTTCGTAATTCACGTATTTTCTCTGTTCGTTTTACTTTGGCGGAAACTATTGATACAGAAACATAATTACAGGCTTATTTGACCTAACAAATACGACATTATGTTATTAAAAACCTGCACTTTATACTTCAATTACTATATAACATTTAGTGTACTCGTACCCTATACCAGTTACAGGGAAGTAGGTAGCTTTGAATATTGAAACTGAAGTCAATCACGAAGAGACAGTTCCTCCATCCACTGTTGTCTAAGAGCCCCCGCCCTCCGGAGTCGTGCGTTTAGGCTTACTTCGTCAACAATCCCGTTCCGTCCACATTCTACTTCCAAATCGTTCCACTTTCTTACCCATTCCCTAATCCACTTCCTATCTTGTCTATATTATTAATTTTTGCAAAAAAAAAAAAAAGCCATGTTAAATATGCCAGCGCCGACGAACTACTTCTGGTTTAATGCCTCTAACGTAATATTTAGTACCTACAGTAGACAAGGTTCTGACGATGGATATAAGCTCTATTTTCATCTCAGAATATAAGATAACAGTTTCAGAGAGAACAGCTGTGAAGCGAACGGAGGGAGGCAATATGTAAGTAGATATGTCAATTACCTATATTTATAAGTTGGTAAAGTGGATGTGTGACAACATGGTCGATGTGGGAATGTTGGCAAGGCAGGACACTGGACGACGAAATTGCATTGTTAACGGGCTATGAAGTTGACAAAGAGTAATGTAGACGAAGTAAACCTCAACAAAATTACAATTTGAATAATTACTATCGTGTTATATTCGATATCCCATAAATTATTTGTCTAACAAGACTAAACGCGTCAATATAAAGTCGTCACCCGCGGGAACGGGTCGCGCGCTACAAGGCCGCTTTGTATATAACATGAGCCGGTGTTCTGTTTGGTTACAGTCCACTACTCTTCACACTCGATCACTGATGGTTCATCACCCAGCACAGTGGAGGGAGAGAGACGACAGAAGGAGACAGGACTATCGTTGGACGCCTCCTCGTTTTCCTCGGTGCTCATAAAGACAAGGCACCGCAGTCGGTGCATGTGAACTACGTTCTCGAGTAAATCTTTCTTACACTCGTCGCAGCATGGTATAGGTTTTGTCCCGTGCGAGTGAGTTCATGTTTGAGAGTGAATTCGTTCATGTCTCTTTAAATTACTCGATGCCGTAAACTTCTTTTTACATGTTCTACAGGAAAACGGCTTTTCTCCCGAGTGAATTCGTTTATGTCCTTTTAAATGCCCGGATTGAGTAAACTTCTTCTTATATATATCACAAGAATAGGGTTTTACTCCCGTGTGGATTAGTTCGTCCCCTTAAAGTAGTCGATCCCGAAAACTTCTTGTTACATAAATATATCGCAGGAATAACATCTTTGTGTCTACTCAGTGTGAGTTCGTAAATGTTCTTTTAAATTCCAGGATTGCGTAAACTCCTTTTTACATATATGACAAGAATACGGTCTTTCTCCCGTGTGGATTCGTTGGTGTTTCTTTAAATGACACAACTGCGTAAAGTTCTTGTTACATGTTTCACAGGAAAACGGCTTTTCTCCTGAGTGAATTCGTTTATGTTCTTTTAAATGCCAGGATTGCATAAACTCCTTTTTACATATATCACAAGAATACGGTCTTACTCCCGTGTGGATTAATTCGTGTTTCTTTAAATCACCTGATCCCGATAACTTCTTGTTACATGTTCTACAGGAAAACAGCTTTTCTCCCGAGTGCATTCGTTTATGTCTATTTAAACTACTCAGGTGCATAAACTTCTTGTTACATGTTCTACACGAAAACAGCTTTTCTCCCGAGTGAATTAGTTTATGGCTGTTTAAATGTACGGATTGCGTAAACTCCTTCTTACATATATCACAAGAATACGGTCTTACTCCCGTGTGGATTAGTTCGTGTCTCTTTAAAGTAGTCGATACCGAAAACTTCTTGTTACATATATCGCAGGAATAACATCTTTGTGTCTCCTCAGTGTGAGTTCGTAAATGTTCTTTTAAATGCGAGGATTGCGTAAACTGCTTTTTACATATATCACAAGAATACGGTCTTTCTCCCGTGTGGATTCGTTGGTGTATCTTTAAATGACACAACTGCGTAAAGTTCTTGTTACATGTTGGACAGGCAAACGGCTTTTCTCCTGAGTGAATTCGTTTATGTGTCTTTAAATGACTCAACTGCTTAAACTTCTTGTTACATATGTCGCAGGAATAACGTTGTTCCCGAGTGCTCATTCGCCCCCGACTCTCCCCCCGCCCGCCTGCCGCCGACGGAGCTGCAATATAGAATGTTGTCGATTATTGAACCTGAAGTGTGTATTAGTATTTTATGCAACTAATGTATAAGAAAGGTCAATACATGCAACTGCTCTGGGTCGTATCGTAAAGGAAGATGCCACTATTTTTTTACTTATAGGTAGCTATACAACGTTGCATACAATACTATTTTTCTTTGACTCGGTGTTTTGAAATAAAATACAACTAAACAACAATGAAAATTTGTGACTGTTTTTAGTAAAACGTTCCACTTTGTCGATTCTAGTTACGGAGTTACGGGCAGTTTAGTGAAATATGGCAAAACCTACCGAAAACCGGCTTTCAATAAAAACTGATGGAACATCACTACATCACTACATAGTATAAAACAAACTCGCTTTCTCTGTCCCTATGTCCCTTTGTATGCTTAAATCTTTAAAGCTACGCAACGGATTTTGATGCGGTTTTTTTTAATACATAGAGTGATTCAAGAGGAAGGTTTATATGTATAATACATGCATAATTTATCAGCATTGCACCCGTGCGAAGCCGGGCGGGTCGCTAGTACTGTAATGAAGCTATGATTTTGATGTCGATGCATAAATGTCCAATTTAACCCCTTTTTAGGGCCTCAAAGTTTAGTGCCTAGCGTCCCACTTTGTCGAATATCTGAAAAAATCGTCGATGTCATATTTGTGACTGTTTTAGGGAAAACTTCCTACTTTGTCGATATGGAGTTATGATTAGTTCCTAATACTACAGAACATAAGCTATCCTATGGTGAAATAATTATGTCTCTAGGTACTATAGTTATTTCGTGAAAATTCTTCAAAGTTGCATATGTGAAAAAGGGACAACTGAGAAAACGTTGGTTAAAGTTTGGGACGGCAAAAAACACACTTGTAGTTTGAAGTTATGGAGTGGTTGCTATTAAATTAATTTTCATACTATTAGGATTTCAAATTAGTCAAAATCATATATGTAACCTTAGTAGTTTGAATGTTACGGAGGCTTGAACATAAAAACAGAACGAAATATCTCAATGTGAATATAGTTTTAATTTCGATATTTATAACACGCAGATTCATCATTCTCTTAGTAGTTTGAATATAAATATATTCTCAAGCTAAAACAGACAGAAATAGTTGTATAGATCCCTTTAGTTAGTTAAAAATATAGGTAGATATAGGTATGTATAAGCAGGGTTGGGTAGGGTAGCCATCGATAATAGACTTTGTTATCGATGATTCCGCTGAATAAAAAAAGTATTGTTTAAAAAAATATAATTTCAAAACGACTAAGATTTTTAGTATTTTTTTAAACATCATACTTTTAACTCTTTTAAATTAAAAATATATTATTATCACAAACATCATTTCCTTTAGGAACTCGTGCTCATACACCTTTATAACTGTGACGATCATAATAATTATTATTTCATTTTGAAAAACATTTCAGCTATGTTTTAAAAGCTGATTTTATACTTGTAGTCAATTTTTAGCGTATGGACCACTAAACCGACAAAGTGGGACACTAAGTTGTAGCACGTTTGAGTCGGAAATAAATTCAGTTCAAATTCCGTAAAAAAAGATCAAACAAACGACATAAGTATCAATGACCATTATATTAACAATTACAAACCTTTATCTCATACATAAACTGGGATTTATATACGAAACACATACATTTCACTGAACAAGCACTAGAGTTTAGTAAATCGACAAAGTGGGACGCTCCCTATAGAAACTCACTAAACTTTATTTTTATAAAAAAGTACTCAATATTTGATATTTACATACTTTTTATGCTTAATAAGTGTGTGTTTTAAAGTAATCGTATGTTATATTATATATTACAACACACATGTCATTTGTATTTTCTTTATGCTATATTTTTCAGTTCATTTTTTATTAACTTTCTGATATAATGACTAACTAAAGGGATCCATATAATTATTTCTATCTATTTTAGCATGAAAATACATTTATAAATACAACTTTGAACATAAATCTGCGTGTCGTGTTATCAATATAGAAAAAAATAACCATATTAATAATAATAATAATAATAATAAATTCTTTATTTACCAAGTAAGAAGTCAATACAAAATGGTGATTCAGTGACTTCCACACTAGGCAAAGCCTGTATCGTGGAGGTCAAGCCTTATTCGAGAATTACAGCATTATGAGAGCGACTATCAAAGAACAACAGTAATGTTTTGGAATAGAATATCACAATTACATTAAATAAACAGAAAGCAGTTCAAAAACAAAAAAAATAACTAAAGTAAGAAAGGTAGATAATGATGCTGATGGTATTAAAAACATTCTTAATTTCCTAATTCTAATTGCAATTATCTACAAGTCAAGTAGTTCTTAAATACAAAAAGATGTGTGAAGTGTGTATATGAGTGTAGTGTTAGTGTGTGTGAGTGTAGTTGCAAATTTTATCTTAAGGCTTCTTCAGCCTGATCGTAAGTCCAAGACAGTAGGAGCTCCAGTAATTTAGTTTTAGCTGTGGTGACGCGGCAGAGTTTAATGTCGCATAATTTAACTATTCTGTTATATACAAACGGTAAGATGTATTTTTTGAAGCGCTTTGCGAATGCAGTTTTTACGGATGGAAGAGGGACTTTAAAAACTCTCCTATTTAATAAATCAGGATAGGATGGGAGTTGCAAGGTCTGCTTATGCATGAAAGTTGCGGCTCGTAGCAAAAATAACCTGCGAACACTTAAAACTTTAGCCTCTCTATAGAGGTCTAAAGTAGGGTAACGCCAGCGTTTACGAAGGCTGACCTTCAGAACCGCCCTCTGAGCTCTTTCTAAGGAGATTAGAGAAGATTTTGCGCATCCACCCCACGCAAGATTGAATTATTGTATTAAGCGGTTTACACTCACGTGAAATTGTCAGGAACGGCCCGACAGGCCGACATGTCCCTGATGAAGGGCTCCATACGAGTTCGAAACATGTCGGGCCGTTCCTGACAATTTCACGTGAGTGTAAACCGCTTAATACAATAATTAAATATGTCTCCCGAAAGTTTTAATAAAATTATATTCACATTGAGATATTTTCGTTCTATTTTTATGTTGAAGCCTCCGTAACATTCAAACTATTAAGGTTAAATATATGATTGTGACTAATTTGAAATCCTTATGTTATGACAATTAATTTGATCCAACCACTATATAACTTCAAAGTACAAGTGTGTTTTTTGCCGTGTCAAACTTTCACCACACGGGACAAAAGTTACAGCTGGGTAGAGACAACTTTGAGAGTGAAATCACCAGAAGAGTGCAGCTTGGCTGGGCAGCATTTGGAAAGCTGCGTCACATCTTCGAGTCACCCTTGCCACAATGCCTGAAGACCAAGGTATTCATTCAGTGCGTCCTGCCGGTCATGACATACGGAGCCGAGACGTGGAACCTGACAGTGAAACTAGCCCACCGACTACACGTCACACAGCGAGCTATGTTAAGGGGTATGCTCGGAATCTCGTTAAGGGACAAAGTCCGGAACGAGATTATCCGACAAAAAACCAAAGTCACTGACGTAGTACAGAAGTGTAGCAGACTGAAGTGGCAGTGGGCTGGTCACATCTGTCGCAGAACCGATGATCGGTGGAGTAGACGGGTTCTCGAGTGGAGACCACGACTCGGCAAGCGTAGTGTAGGACGCCCTCCGGCCAGATGGACCGACGACCTGAAAAAAGTGGCTGGTGGTGACTGGATGGCGAAAACGGGAGATCGGGCCATGTGGCGAACCCTGGGGGAGGCTTACGTCCAGCAGTGGACTGCAATAGGCTGAAATGATGATGAAACTTTCACCAACGTTTTCTCAGTTGCCGCTTTTTCACGTTTGCAACTTTGAAGAATATTTAAAAAATAACTATAGCACCTAGAGACGTAATTCTTTCACCAAAAGATAGCTTATGTTCTATAATATTACGAACTACTCATAACTCCATATCGACAAAGTGGGACCTTTTCCCTAAAACTGTCACATTTAATGATCCCTGCTCAAAAAGAGAAAAGAATGAAAAGTAAATGTTGCGGACTCTTTTCTTTCTTAAACTTTTCCTTATTGTTTTTGAAATGTATTTAGACAATGCCTTGGTATTACCAATTTATCATGTCAGCAACCGTTGATGACATGATGACACTAACTGGTGAACAAATTCACATGTGACATTATTGAGTTGTACCATGTACTGTACTACAGTCTAGAGCAAATCATAGAACTTGTGCAAGGACTTTTTCCATAACACACTCATAGAAGGAGGTATGTATACACGCCGATAAGCTCATGGACCAAACAATTTACCAATAAATACGCCAAACTCACCATTATCACCGACGCTTATCTCTTCCTGCTCTGTGCTTTGGTGGATATGAATCATAACATGTTCCATCAGCTGGGTCTTCAGATCAAACGTCTTCTTACAAATATCACAAACATAGGTTTCTTTTTCATTGCTAATGTCATTGCTACTGTGCATTTCGTGTCCCACATGAGCTTTGTTTCCAATACGTCTCTTGTCCCGGCGCGTGTCGGTGCCGAGCGGCGCCTCGAGGTCGTCAATGCGCTCGAGCCGCACCACACAGTCCTTCAGTTTGGGCTGTGCTCTAACGGCTGACGCCTGAGCTGCTACAAACGCACATGAAATAAATTAACGGCATATAATTTATAGGTAAGTTAGGGGAAAATCAAATTAAAAATAAAGATTTACCAGTTGGGTCCTGTAACTAGAGTAAAAAATTAAAACATACGTTTTCATCCTCAAACTGAACAACATCTGTTCAGTTTTTTTAGGGTTCCGTACCCAAAGGGTAAAAACGGGACCCTATTACTGAGACTTCGCTGTCCGTCCGTCCGTCCGTCCGTCCGTCTGTCACCAGGCTGTATCTCAAGAACGGTGATAGCTAGACAGTTGAAATTTTCACAGATGATGTATTTCTATTGCCGCTATAACAACAAATACTCCCCCCCAATCAATGTCACCCTACACCGCACTAGTTTCATGACGCACTCTTTCACAGCTGAAGCAGTTCGGCTTTGGAATGATCTACCGCTTCCCATCAGGCAAGCGCAAAGCAAGCTAACCTTCAAGCACATGTTGCGCAAGCATTTCTCCGCTAAGCTCTGTGACGAACTGTCAGCATAATGATTCACACAAGGTACATTTATTATATAAGTAAGTATATTGTATGTCATATTTATGTACGTTTATGTTATATATATAGGTATATATATATATTTGCATATGAGGTATATTACTTATGTGTTATTTAATTGTTTCATGTAACAGATTACATAAAAGACCCTGCACCATACAAATGTTTCTATTTAGTCCTATGGTTGACTGGTAGAGAATGCCTTATGGCATTAAGTCCGCCATTTGTACTTTTACCTGTGTATTGTGTGCAATAAAGTTTAAATAAATAAATAAAAATAAATAAATACTAAAAATAAAATAAAATAAATATTTAAGGGGGGCTCCCATACAACAAACTTGTTATAGATTATATATATATATATATATATATATGTACAGGTACGGAACCCTTCATGCGCGAGTCGGACTCGCACTTGCCCAATTTTTTTTTTAAATACTTACCGTTTTCATATGTTTATTATTTCAAAAAATGTAAATAGCATTTTCGATGTACACCGTCCAACATTGACTTTGCCTTAGCATTGACATAGTAATTAGGTGAATAGAGACTAAAGTACTATGTGTGACCTTACAAACGGTCCGGTAGTTTTGAATTTTTTATATGTTGTCTAAGATGGTTAGCCAGTGTTTAAAATGCAAAATGCACAACTCCCCCCCCTCCGCGCCCGCCGCCATATTGAAAAAACCGGCACGTTCTTCATATTTTTGCTCATATCTTCCTTTAGGAGCATTTTAGCTAGAAGAAAGCTTTGACAATGTTATAGAGAGATAAATTTACTACATTCTCCATTTTATATTTTGTTTCTAGGACAAATAGTTACGGAGATATGCACATTTAAATAAACGTACAAAATCGCAATTTCCAACTCAAAAACAAACTTCTGGATTATATCTTCGTTTAGGAGCATTTTAGCTAGAAGAGTGTTTGGGAAATATTGTAGAGAATTCAATTTACTATAATTTACATTTCAAATTTAGTTTCAAGGACGGTTAGTTACGGAGATATGCACATTAAAAAAACTGGAAAAGTCGAATTTTCACGAAATTTCTAAAAATTCTTGGTTTAGAACGCTGTCATTCAGTTACGGGCTAGTCTAGGACAAATTAAAACACGTTGGAAATATAATTGCTTCTAAAACTCATGTCCATTTTTACATACATTTTCGGAAAATGTGGCTTTATTTTTTACATTTCTCCGTAATTATCTGTCCTAGAAACAAAATCTGAAATGTAAATTATAGCAAATTTAATTCCCTACAACATTGGTCAAGCACTGTTCTAGCTAAAATGCTCCTAAACGAAGATATAATCCAGAAGTTTGTTTTTGAGTTGGAAATTGCGATTTTTTACGTTTTTTAAATGTGCATATCTCCGTAACTATCTGTCTTAGAAACAAAATATAAAATGGAGAATGTGGTAAAATTATCTCTCTATAACATTGTCAAAGCTTTCTTCTAGCTAAAATGCTCCTAAAGGAAGATATGAGCAAAAATATGAAGAACGTGCCGGTTTTTTCAATATGGCGGCGGGCGCGGAGGGGGGGGGAGTTGTGCATTTTGCATTTTAAACACTGGCTAACCATCCTAGACAACATATAAAAAATTCAAAACTACCGGACCGTTTGTAAGGTCAAACTCCTTTATTTACTGAATTATAGCTGTCACTTTATTAAATATCAAATGTTATCAATACATTGCTTCTTTGAATAAACTATATTTTACAGGTTTACATTATAAATGAGTTATTTTTAATTTATTGCTCTGTTACAGGGCCCACTTGATATATGTATAATAAATAAAAATAAGAATTTTATTAAATTGTAAAGTTATTATTTTTGTGTACCAGAAGACAAACTGACTACCTATATCTACCAACTAGATAAATTCAAGCTTGGTGAAAATAATACAATACAAGAAATTTAAAAATTAAGGATCTGTTATGCCTTTGTAAAAATTGTAAATTATGAATATTGGGTTTGCCTTTAACTTCTCTAGGATATGAGCAATTTACCAAAGAGTGTGAAGGCTATGTCACGTGGCTGCAGGCCCTCCGGCCCCAGCACGAGCTCATCCTTCACCTCGTGTCCAGCGTATAAAGAGGCGACATCAGCAGCACTATCTTCCCGCTCCGCTTCCTCTTTCAGGCACTCTACAACTTCCTTCTTAACATGCACTGTGAACACAGACACCATCATTAACAGAGTTCAGTGGTAACGTTGGTAAATGAGAAACTGATGCAACACGCCTGCCATGGCATAACAAAGCTTTGTGACATAATGCCTTCTCTTCCCGCACCTGCATCAACCTTCCAGTAACCGAGGTATCTAAACCATGGTAAGCAGCACAAGACAAGTTACCATCACACAACAAAAACAGTAGTTAGGCTTGCACTGGTAGAGTATGTCCGACATATGTTGGTCCACACTAGACCACTAGTGTGGACCAACACACGTCGGACATACTCTACCAGTGCAAGTAATACTTATATAATTCAAATAAAGCAATTGTGTTTAAGTTTACTTTCAAAAGGTTTACTCGCTATGAAATATTATAACCTCAATGCAGTTACGTATCACTTTTAAACTCACACAAAATGTGGTATTATAGCACTTGAGGTCTTCACAAGTCAACATTTTATATAGGATACAACAAGGTAACCATTGAGGTGCAAATTCTGCCAGTTTCCAGTTTCATTGTTAGAGTAAGTAAACTTGAGTGGACCAACACATGTCAAACATACCACTTTACCATTGCGAGTAATGCTTTTATAATTTAAATAAAGCATAAGTTAACATTGAAAAGGTTTACTCGCTATGAAATACTGTAACCTCAACGCAGTTACTGAAAATCACTTTTAAAATCACTCAAAATGTGGTATTATCGCACTTTAGATCTTCACAAGACAGCATTTTATAAAGGATTCTACAAGGGAATCATTACAGTGCAAATTCTGCCACAGTTTCATGAATGAGAGTAAGAGTATTAGCATATCTCACCCACCTTGTTCGTTAAATATACACTCGGGCTCAACCTTTACGTCCATTGCATCCAATGAACTGCTGCATCTGTTTTGTTCCAGCACTTTTCAAAAATCAATGAAACGTACGTATAATAAAACGTGACCCAGGAATAGAATATTCATGACGGTTCTATCTTTCACGAGTCGAGTCAACACATACAAATATACTCTATGGTCAACACTCAAAGAGTCCGGTTAATGTACGACCAAATAATGTACAGCCCAATAATTGGCGACCACTTTTTTGGACGCCAATTATTGGGATGTACATTATTGCCCTGTCCAAATAGTGGCTTCACATTATTGCCTCGGACCGAGCTTGTACACCCTGATAACGCTCATCCCAATAATGCACGACCCAATAATTCGAATCCATTTAGTAGACGCTGATTATTGGCCGCACATTATTGGCCCGTACCGATAATGCTCGACCCAGGAATGTAGAATCGGTTAACGTACGACCAAATAATGTACAGCCCAATAATTGGCGACCACTTTTTTGGACGCCAATTATTGGGATGTACATTATTGCCCTGTCCAAATAGTGGCTTCACATTATTGCCTCGGACCGAGCTTGTACACCCTGATAACGCTCATCCCAATAATGCACGACCCAATAATTCGAATCCATTTAGTAGACGCTGATTATTGGCCGCACATTATTGGCCCGTACCGATAATGCTCGACCCAGGAATGTAGAATCGGTTAACGTACGACCAAATAATGTACAGCCCAATAATTGGCGACCACTTTTTTGGACGCCAATTATTGGGATGTACATTATTGCCCTGTCCAAATAGTGGCTTCACATTATTGCCTCGGACCGAGCTTGAACGCTCATCCCAATAATGCACGACCCAATAATTCGAATCCATTTAGTAGACGCCGATTATTGGCCGCACATTATTGGCCCGTACCGATAATGCTCGACCCAGGAATGTAGAGTCGGTTAACGTACGACCAAATAATGTACAGCCCAATAATTGGCGACCACTTTTTTGGACGCCAATTATTGGGATGTACATTATTGCCCTGTCCAAATAGTGGCTTCACATTATTGCCTCGGACCGAGCTTGAACGCTCATCCCAATAATGCACGACCCAATAATTCGAATCCATTTAGTAGACGCCGATTATTGGCCGCACATTATTGGCCCGTACCGATAATGCTCGACCCAGGAATGTAGAGTCGGTTAACGTACGACCAAATAATGTACAGCCCAATAATTGGCGACCACTTTTTTGGACGCCAAATTATTGGGATGTACATTATTGCCCTGTCCAAATAGTGGCTTCACATTATTGCCTCGGACCGAGCTTGTACACCCTGATAACGCTCATCCCAATAATGCACGACCCAATAATTCGAATCCATTTAGTAGACGCTGATTATTAGCCGCACATTATTGGCCCGTACCGATAATGCTCGACCCAGGAATGTACAGCCCAATAATCCGCGTCCATCATGGACGCCAATTATTGTTTATTGTTTACTGTTTATTGCATACAATCAACACTGACAGTTCAACCTTACGTGCTAATTGGTGTAACATTTCTTAATAGCTAACATGCATTATTAAATTATTATGTGACAGGTAAAGTAAAATTATTATTATAAGTACATTTGAAAATTAGAAGACATTACATTGGGACTAGGAGCTATTACATAACAGAGATTGGAAAATAAGTAAGTAGACCGAGGAATTGTAAAATTAATTAAATGTCAAGAATATCAATATATGGCTAGTCATGTCAGTACAATTTTAGATGAAGTCGAAATACTCATTTAAAATTAAAATATAACGAATTATAAAAATTAGGTCAGTGAAACATAAATAATGTCAAATAAATAAGGCAAACCATTGATTACTAGGGCACGTATTATGTAATGGAGCTAGTGGTAACGATGGACTCAATGTAACGATTTGATGCAGCTAGGAATGCAGTTTCAGTAGTAAAAAAAATGTCTAGTTGGCTGTCGCTGTCCAGGGTGTTGTTAAGCAGTGTTAACGCCTGGTGAAGAGGGGACGTAGCAAGCAGGCGTGTCCGACCAGGAGGGACAGCAAAGAGACCACGGCTGCGGGGACGCAGCTGTTTCGCGGAAAGACGGGGGACCCGCAGACTTATTTGTTGGAGCATTGGCGGGTTTGTTGCCTGTCCTCGGATTAATTGAAAAAAATATTTGATTAGGTACATGTTTCTACGTGACTCTAAAGATGTATAGTCTACCATACCTAAAACGAATAGGGTGGGATAAAGAAAGGGATAAAAGCCGTATAACTTCTTATAGAGGAACCTTACGAATGTTTTTTGAATTTTCTCTATTAGAACCGTGTAGTGTTTATCATGGGGGCTCCAAATAACTGCGTTTGATTCGAGTTTACTGCGGACGAATGCGTTATAAAGTGCAGCCATAGCGAGTTTATTGTTAAATAGCTTCGCCTGACGTATGACAAATCCCAGGTATTTACGGGCTTTGTTACAGGCGTTTTTGATGTGCTGGCTAAATGTGAGCTGAGTATCAAACCACGTCCCTAAGTCCCTAACTTCTTTGACACGTTTTAACGGCTTGCCCTCTATGGCGTAGGGATGGGTTATAGGGAGTCGGCCACGCGTATATGTTATAACCGAGCATTTGTCGCTGTTAAGGGACAAGCTGTTATCATGTGCCCAGGCGCAAACTTTGTCTATGTCAAGTTGCAGTAAGGAACAGTCTTGATTTCTGTGAATTGGCATGGCTAATTTAAGGTCATCCGCGAACAGAAGGCATGATGAGTGATGTACTGCTGTCGGTAAGTCATTAAGGAGAATTAGAAACAGGAGGGGCCCGAGACTACTACCCTGCCCGATTCCCGATGTGACCAGAAATGAAGAGGATCGCGCGCCTTCATATTGGACATATTGATGTCGGTCTGAGAGGTAACTAGCTACAAACTCAAGTAGATGGGTACCAAAACCAGCAGCAGATAGCTTCTTGAGCAGCACATCGTTATCCACTTTATCAAAAGCTTTCTGGAAGTCAAAGTAAGTGACGTCTACTTGCTTTCGTTGGTCAAGATTATTTGATATGATGGAGACAATATTAAGAAGATTGGATGTGGTTGAGCGCTTCGGTAAAAATCCATGCTGCTCATCACAGAACCAACCATTCAGCTGCTTATAAACTTTGGCGTAAATTATTGTTTCGAATACTTTTCCGAATATCGATAGTACGGCAATCGGCCTATAGTTGCGGACGTCGGATTTGGATCCGGATTTATGTATAGGCAGAACTTTAGTTGTTTTCCAAATCGCAGGGTATGTACAGTTCTCTAGTGCTTGGTTAAATATATGTTTTAGTGGTGGGATAAGTACTTCGCGACAGTCCTTAATTATGAATTGTGGTATTCCGTCGGGACTGTAGGTGATTGATTGACGTTGTTTCCATAGAAACAGCGAGATTGACGCCTGAGCGTTTGCTCTGAAAAGAGCAGGTTGATTTGTCTTGAAAAAGACAGTTGTATAAATATATCTTCAGTCAGCATCATCTTCTATCTTCGATCTTCAAGTTTCGAGTCTTCGAGCTGAAGCACAGGAGACACGCTGGGACGACTGAACACGACGAGCGCCGGCGACGAAAAAGGTGGCGCGCTTTTGCTCGCATTAATTTATAGGCGCGCGATCGCGCGCACACAAGCTCAGAGTGTTACGTAACGCGCCATCTTGGAAGACATTTTGTCGGAGTACAAATTTTGTATCCCCACCAAGTAGCATCATGCTGGGTGCTACCTACTCTAATTCTAATGTAAATATTGTATATAAAATAAACCAAAATTGTGTAAATAAATTATCTCAAATCTGACATCACAACGGAGTTTCTCTACATACCAACTATCATCCCTAAAGTGGTGACCCGCGACTCAAGAACCTCAAAAGAAGACAATCAAGAAAACAACATCATGAACAACGAAGCTCCTGCACCTGCACCTCAAGCCGTCGCACAACAGCCTCAGATGCAGCCACCCGCGCCGTCTGATTTGCAAGCACCGTCGTCGCATGAAGTCTCCGGCAGATCACTGTCGCTTCGCGTACCGCCGTTTTGGCGGGAACAACCGCGACTGTGGTTATCGTCATCGTACATCGCCGAAATAGCGACGCCCGCGCCCACCGCCGCACCCGCCATGCCCGCACCTCTACAACCGCCGCCGCCGCTCCCGCAACAGCCAACATACACACCGCATCCACCGTTCGACCCGCAATACTTAATAACTGAAATCAGAAGACTGTCCCTGGAAATCGCCGAACTTCGCTCGAGACCGTACGAAAATCAGCGTTCGTACGAAAACCACCGCGATAGCCGACCACGCCGCCGTTTCCAATCACGCTCAAGAAACGCGTCGCAGAGCCGCAGCCGCAACAATTCGCCCATGCCGTACTGCTACTACCACCACCGTTTCGGCATGGACGCGAAGAAATGCACGCCACCGTGCAGCTTCAAGCCCATCACCGCCCCGCAGCCGGAAAACTAAAAATAACGCTAGCTGTGGCGGACGCTGGCGTTTACGAAACCTCTCACCGCCTCTTCGTGACAGACAAGCAAACGAAGCTCACGTTCTTGGTAGACACGGGTGCAAATATTTCCGTACTCCCGAGAACGAAAGGCACGCAAGAGCAACCACTACCGTTTCAACTGTACGCCGCAAACAACACCGTCATACCTACATACGGCGAGAAAACACTCGATCTCGACCTCAACCTCCGACGTTCATTCAAGTGGAAATTTATCATCGCTGCCGTATCGAAGCCTATCCTGGGAGCCGATTTTCTGAAGCACCACAATCTCATCGTGGACATCAAAAATCGCAGACTCATCGACGGCAAGACGCTACTCACAACAAACGCACAAATCTGTTCTGCGGACATACCTACCGTTCGCAGCATAGACGTCCAACAATCATACCACAACATACTAGCCGATTTCCCCGGAATAACAAGAATTACATCAATGAAACTCAGTCCAAAACACAACGTCGAACATTTCATCGAGACAACCGGTCCGCCCCTCCACTGCAGACCACGCCCCATCGCTCCCCACCGCTACGAGCTTGTGAAGAAAGAATTTTCAAACATGATGGCACAGGGCCTCTGCCTCTATCGAGGACACTGATCGCGCCATCGCCTCATTCACTGAATACCTAAACTCAGCAAAATCTGAAGCCTCCAAGGAAATCCCAGAGGAGGAAGCCCTCCGCCGCCCTCTCTCCGACGAGTTAGTAGAGTTAATCGCCACTAAAAACGCCGCCCTTCGGGAATTCTCGAGTTTCCCCTCCCCCGAGAATCGGACATCCCTCCGCTCCCTTCAACGCGAAGTCAAGCGCAGGGTGTCCGAGTTTCGGGCAAGGGAGTTTGAGAACTGGATGGGTGAGATCGCTCCCAGCCACGTCGCTTATTGGCAAGTGGCACGCACGTTAAAATCCGACACAGTCACAACCATTCCTCCACTCGATTGGCCTGGCCACCCAAACAAGGCATTCGAGGACGAAGAGAAGGCGGAATGTCTAGCGGACAGTATCGAACAACAATGCTCTCCCAATCCAGACCTAATCGACCCTACACAAACGCAATTCATAGAGGCGGTGGTCCATCAAAAAATAATTGCCGCACGCACCGCCGCCACTCCCCCAGATCCTGTCACGCTGAACGAGTTAAAACTCATAGTTAAAAATCTCCGACCTAGGAAGGCCCCCGGTGCTGATGGGATATCCAATAAAATCTTAAAGATACTCCCTGAAGAGGCCCTCATTGTTCTCGTCCATATTCTTAACTCAGCCATCACAATGAGCCACTTTCCGTCCGTGTGGAAGGAGGCCATTGTGATCGGCATTCCAAAACCTGGCAAACCCCGCTCGTCACCGTCTAGTTACCGCCCGATTTCCCTATTGAGCGCCCTGGGGAAAATGTATGAGAAACTGGTCCTAAACCGCCTCCACAATTTCACCTCATCAAATAATATAATAATAGAGCAGCAATTCGGTTTTCGTGAAAAACACTCGTGTACACACCAAGTTCACCGTATCGTAGAGCATGTTCTGGAGGGCTTTAGAACAATGGGTAGCCTCCACACTGCAGCCATTTTCCTAGACGTGGCGAAAGCCTTCGATCGGGTGTGGCATGCCGGTCTGGTGTACAAGCTATTCCAGATGGGCATGCCCGGAGGTCTCGTACTGCTTGTGCGGGACTTCCTCACCGGTCGGGGCTTTCGCTTTCGTCACGAGGGCACCTTGTCGACTCCTCGCCCGCTGAGAGCGGGCGTCCCGCAAGGCTCAGCCTTATCTCCGCTCCTATACACGCTTTATACCAATGATATTCCCACCCACCCCCGCGCCCGACTAGCTCTCTTTGCTGATGACACAGCACTCTTTGCCACCGGGGGCAAGATCCAAATTATCCGTAATAACCTCCAGGAGGCGCTGGATGACCTGGGCAGATGGTTCAGGCTCTGGCAAATTGCTGTCAACCCTGAAAAGAGTGCCGCCATCATCTTTACCGCAAAACCTTCCACTCAAAACCTAATCCAGCGTCTCACCTGCGACCCACTGGCTCTATATAACACTCCAATCCCATGGGCACCTCAAGTGAAATACCTAGGTGTCACCCTAGATAAAAATCTAAACTTCAAAAAACACATTAAAATTGTTAGAGACCGGGCTGCGTTTATACTAGGGAGGCTGAGCCCTATGCTCAATAAACGCAGCAAATTATCACTAAAAAACAAACTCACCCTTTACAAAACTTGCGTAAGGCCCATTCTGTCTTACGCATGCCCTGTTTTTCTGCAAGCAGGCCCGCCCACCCTTAAATCACTTCAGACGCTCCAAAACAAAGCCCTCCGCAGGATTTCAAAAGCCCCATGGTACGTCACAAATGTCTCCATTCACTTCGATCTCAAGATTCCCACAGTGCTCGAATTCATCCGCATATCCTCCCGTCACTTTTTGGAAAATAACGCCCCACTCCACCCCAACCCCCTTGTCCGCCGGGCAGTCGATTACGTCGCCTCACCACCGCCGCCGCCACCGCCACCACCACCACCCCCTCCGCCGTTAAGGCGCCCGTCACCACTGAGGAGTCCTTTACGGCCTCCGCCGTCGCCACCTGTTTCAAATAGTAATAACCCAAGCTCAGACGATGACGTTGAGGACGAAATAGTATCACAAACTAGCAACCAACCCTCCCCCGGCCCCTCAGGCCGAGGGAGACTCCGTAATATTAATATACACACGGCCCGTAACATACGCGGACGGAACTCCCACCGTCGCCGAAGACGTCCGAAAGACGCCCTTCTCGACCCAGTTGATGCCATCACGAAAGTCACCAATGAGTGGAACCTCGTGATGGCAGCAATCAAGGCCGAGAAGGCAAAAAAGAGATCCCGCCGTCGAGGACGTCCACCTGAACCTTCAAACACTCACAGGCCCGTTTATGAGGCCAGGTATCAGGATAGGGACGCTCTCGCCGAACGAGACCGCCGCATGGCCGGACTGTCTCAGCCACTAATTAATATAATGGGCTGATTAGCTAATTAATTATTCACTTAATTAATTAACTAATCAACAAAATCCACTCATTTTAACTTATATATATTTATGTATATATATATACAGTACATCCATCCCATCTCATATAACCACTTAAACACTATCACTTACACACTGCCACATTCAAATCATTTAATCATCACAGCTGGTCATTGTCACTTAGTGATACAGCATCTCACCACTCACCACGCTGCGGGTCCGGAGGTCCCATTCTGTGACCCCACCCGCACAGTCAAGTTCGCCCCAGTACAGCCGAAAGGCTCGGGCCATTCACTAACCAAAAAAAAGACCAAGCAAAAGTCCTTGGGCATCACCACTACACGTCGTACCTAAGAAAAATGGGGAAATACGCGTATGTGGAGATTACCGAAGGCTAAACGCAATTACCAAGCCCGACCGGTACCCCATACCGCGCATGCGTGACTTCACATACCAACTCGCCGGGAAGCAAATATTCTCAACTCTCGACCTAAACCGCGCATACCAGCAGATTCCTGTCAGCGAACAAGATGTTGAGAAGACCGCCATCATCACACCATTCGGTCTGTACGAGTTTCCTCGGATCTGCGCAGGACTCAAAAATGGGGGACAAACGTTTCAACGCTTCATCCACGAAGTTCTACGTGACCTCAGCTACGTATTCCCATTCGTCGATGACATCCTCATAGCTTCGACCAACGAAGATGAGCACCAACTACACCTACGCACAGTACTACAACGACTAGAAGAATATGGCATCACCATCAATCCATCAAAATGCGTCTTCGGCCAACCATCTGTCAAATTCCTCGGCTACCAAGTCTCTCAACAAGGAATCCAACCACCCGAAGAAAAAGTCGAAGCAATTAACAACTTCCCGAAACCACAAACAGTCGAAGAGTTACGACGTTTTCTCGGCATGCTAAATTTCTACCGAGAAAATATCAAGGACGCCGCAACAATTCAAGCACCACTCCACGCATACCTACACAACGTCAAGAAGCGAGATAAAACAAAAATCAACTGGACCGCTGAAGCAAACCAAGCATTCGAGGCATGTAAAGTCAGCATCAAAAACGCAGCTTTACTCGCCCATCCTTCGCACCATGCGGCATTGGCGATCTTCAGCGATGCTAGCGACAAAACCGCAGAAGCCGCGCTTAATCAATTCGTGAACAACGCATGGCAACCACTCGGCTACTTCTCAAAGAAATTCACCGACGCACAGACACGCTACTCCACATTCGACCGCGAGTTGACAGCAATTTACATGGCAACGAAGCATTTCCGCAAGATGTTCGAGGGAAGAGAAATAATTATCTACACCGATCATCGACCGCTCACGTTCGCATTCACCAAGACGAACACAAGCAACGAATTGCCACGTCGGACACGTCAACTACTCTACATATCCGAATTTACCACGGATATACGACACATCAGTGGATCGCTGAATGCAGCCGCCGACGCTCTATCACGCATAGAAACAATTTCCTGCCCATCGCCAATCGACTACGAACAACTCGCCGAAGCACAAGAAAGAGACAGCAATATCATCGAAACACTCGCACAACAAGAAAATCTATCTATCAAGAAAATAACATTACCCGGATCAAGCACAAAACTTCACTGCGAAACATCAACAGATTACCTACGTCCATACCTACCAGAAGAATATCGCCGCATCGCATTCAACTCCATTCACAACATAAGTCATCCTGGAGTTAAAACTACTCGCAAGCTAATCACGCAGCGATACTTTTGGCCAACGATGAACCGGCAAATCGCGGAGTAGGGGCGAGCGTGCTTACACTGCCAACGTGCGAAAATCGTTCGACACACATCGAGTCCGCTGTCCACTTTCCCGCCAACAGACCGCTTTCGGCACGTCCATATTGATATCGTCGGCCCACTGAGTACAGCAGCAAGCGGACACAAATACCTACTGACGATGATAGACAGAGCAACCCGATGGCCCGAAGCATTCCCGTTATGCGAAATAACAGCTGAAGACGTCGCCAAGACAATATACGACGGATGGATTTCGCGTTTCGGATGTCCCGCTACAATCACTACGGATCAAGGAAGGCAATTCGAAAGTCGAGTATTTGCGTCCCTTTCACGCTTACTCGGCATCGAAAAAACCCGGACAACACCGTACCATCCGCAATCTAACGCCATCGTCGAACGCTGGCACAGAACACTCAAGGCCGCATTAAAAGCAAGACTACAAACAACAAGAAGTTGGATCGACGAAATACCTACAGTCTTACTAGGAGTTTGCACCGCGATGAGAAGCGACACAAACGTCAGCGCTGCACAACTAACTTACGGCTGCAGTGTACGACTACCGGGCGAATTCCTGGAATCGACGCCGCGCGGCGACTCCGCCGCCGAATCCAACATGGACGCCGAATTCGTGGAACGATTGCGCGAAGTAATAAGCAAATTGAGACCTATGCCGAACAAATCACATAGCAACACAAGACCTATCTTCGTACACCGTGACCTTCAAACATGCGACAACGTTTTTGTACGAGTCGACGCCGTAAAGAAGCCGCTACAAGCACCTTACGACGGACCCTATCGCGTGCTAAAACGAAATGGAAAGGTTTTCACACTGCAACTACCTAACCGACAAGTCAACATCTCAATAGACCGTCTAAAACCCGCATATACCATCATCGAGCAAGAATTACAAGAACCTACATCAACGCAGACTACGCAGAGTTCCTGTAACAACGCTACCGCCAAACAGAATACATCTACATCAACGCAGTTTACACCGAGTTCCTGTAACAACACTACGACCGAGAAAAATACACCGACGCAGAATAATAACACCGTACAAGATACAACGACGCCGAGTGCCTGCAACAAAGAGAAGAGCAAGAACGACAAAAGCAACCAGTACTCAGACAAAAATAACCTGAAACAAAACTCAGAAAAGAACCTGAAACAACAAACAGAAACCAACTCAACACCTACCAAAGAAAACCAAACAACCCGCCGTGGACGTACTATCCGCCTGCCGGTACGTTTTCACTAGGAGGGGAAGCATGTAGGTGATTGATTGACGTTGTTTCCATAGAAACAGCGAGATTGACGCCTGAGCGTTTGCTCTGAAAAGAGCAGGTTGATTTGTCTTGAAAAAGACAGTTGTATAAATATATCTTCAGTCAGCATCATCTTCTATCTTCGATCTTCAAGTTTCGAGTCTTCGAGCTGAAGCACAGGAGACACGCTGGGACGACTGAACACGACGAGCGCCGGCGACGAAAAAGGTGGCGCGCTTTTGCTCGCATTAATTTATAGGCGCGCGATCGCGCGCATACAAGCTCAGAGTGTTACGTAACGCGCCATCTTGGAAGACATTTTGTCGGAGTACAAATTTTGTATCCCCACCAAGTAGCATCATGCTGGGTGCTACCTACTCTAATTCTAATGTAAATATTGTATATAAAATAAACCAAAATTGTGCCCCGCAAGCCCGACTCCCCCCCCCCCTCTGGGGACAATGCGCCCACCCGTTCCAGAGGCTCCTCAGCCTCCCCAGTGGCAAAAACGGCGAAAGCCCCTCAAAATGTCATCCATGGTGAGCCGCAGCTGCACCACCACCATCTCGGCGCCGCCCAAAACTCCGGCATTTCAACCCAAAATGAAACGTGTTCGATGGACACAACCCCTCCTAATACGCAGGATAGCATCTTGCCACTGTCCGGCGCACCAGCGCCCTCCCAGCAGCCCCTGTCCACTCAAAATTCAATTCCCCTCTCAGACGAATATGAAGGGATTAACCCAAAAAATATCCTATATAGGGACCCAAATCCCAAGGTGAAACCAATAGGGTACATCACCGCGTTGGACAAGACCAGATGGCAGACTGCAAAGACCCTCATCCTCCAGCGAGGTATAAAAATAATAGAGGCAATCAACATGGTGAAAGGAGAGAAAGGCTACATAGAGGACGGAATCAAGATTTCAATTGGTACCACCGACGATTTCAGGGCTCTGGCGCGCCTACTGACGGAACTCTCTCTCCCTTACCACCGATCCCTTTTCGAGGATGAAAAGGGATTCACGGTGGTAATTAAAGGGGTCCCGAGAGAGTTCTCGCAGGAGGAGGTGAAGGAGGACCTGTTGTCCAAGGGGATCAAAGTTTGGGAAATTCACCGCTTTTGGAATCAGCACAGGGGCAAGCTGAACATTGTAATGGCCAGGATCGACCCCGACCCAGCCACAAAAGGGGACATTTTCAAGATCAGAGAGATCTGTCTGATCTCAGGCCTCCGAGTAGAGAAGCCCAGGCCCTCCCAATACATCGGGCAGTGCCATAACTGTCAGAGGTATGGTCACAGCGCGAAGGGTTGCTGTGCCCCCGCAAGATGTGTAAAATGCGGCGGCGACCACCACACCTCGGAATGTAAGCGAAAGAAAAAGGACGACCCGGAGCGGGACGAGGAGCCGCCCTTCTGCTGCCTGTGCGAGAAGCACGGGCACACCGCCAATTTCAAGGGCTGCCCCTGCGCCCCAAAAAGGCGCAGACTCCCTAAGACTAACACCGGACCTAACCGACGCCCCTCAGGCCCCCCCCCACGCGGCCCCCCGCAACCAGATTATAACTTTGATCCGTCATCCTTCCCGCCCCCCGCCCGCAAAAATCACCCTAACAGCGTCAGACCCGTGCCTGGTAGATACCTGCCAGACTCCCAACTGCCACCGTCGTCTCAAGGTAGCCACCCCCACCCCCCAGGCCAGCAACAGGCCACCCACCGCCAAGTCACCACAACTCACGGCCCGCCTATGAGTAACCATTCTTACGCCGACAAGTTAAGACCCCAGGGAGCGCCGCATTCCGGACCGCCCCCTCAGTCACGCGTCCCTACTGCACGACAGTACACGCCTCCCGCACCCCCCCGCAATGGCCCCCCAGCCCATCCAAATTACCACCACCCAACTGGGCCAATTCTAACCGTCAGCCCCGAGGAGTTCCCTCTATTGTACGAGGCTCTCGTTCTACGAGAACGCCTTGAGGCACTAGAGGCGCAGCTCCAAGGCGCTGACGGCCGTCAAAAACTCTCCCTACTCAGGGAAAACAACTCAACCCTAGCCGGGGTAAACTTTACGCCTCCTCTATGGACAAAGGCCTAAAATACAAGCCCAACTCCATCAAGATTGCATCTTATAATGCAAACGGCCTCTCCGGCATTAAAGATCAATTAATACTTTTCATTAAAAAACACCACATAGACATAGTCCTGATACAAGAAACTTTCTATAAACCCAATAGTAAAACATTTAAATTACCTGGCTTTACCTCTATCCGTAATGACCGCTTAAACCGCCACGGGGGCGGCACCATGATATACTACAAGAAAAATTTACACTGTATCTGCCTCGATCCTCCCGAACTAACTAACCTAGAAATCTCCGCCTGTCGTCTTACCCCGGCTAACCACCCAGCAATCACCATAGTCTCGGCCTACCTTCCTCCCGACCTTAGCATACTGGAAGCTGACCTCAATGCCATATCAAAATTGGGCTCATCAGTCATAATTATGGGTGACCTAAACTGCAAGCACATATCGTGGAACTGCGGGGCCACGAACCCGAATGGCGTCAGAATGATGGGGATCCTCACAAAAGAGAACGCAGTTTTCGACCTAATTGCACCATTGGAACCTACTCACTTCCCCCATCAAGAGGGTTACAACCCGGACATCCTAGATGTACTACTATTAAAAAACGTCTCCCTTCAATTTTGTTCTCTATCAGTGGCCCAGGAGCTCAACTCTGATCACCGCCCCATAATTGTTAACTTAGGCCCGCCCAACTCAGTCGAGTGCCCTAAGACCAAAATCGTCACTGATTGGGAGGGAGTCCGGGCCAATCTTAATAACATCCCCACACAAATAGCAGCCCATCCAAACAATATAGCCTCTATCGAGAACACAAATAGTGCCATCGCCTCATTCACTGATTACCTAAACTCAGCAAAAACTGAAGCCTCCAAGGTAATCCCAGAGGATGAAGCCCTCCGCCGCCCTCTCTCCGACGAATTAATCGAGTTAATTGCCAATAAAAACGCCGCCCTTCGTGAATTCTCGAGCTTCCCCTCCCCCGAGAATCGGACATCCCTCCGCTCCCTCCAACGTGAGGTAAAGCGCAGGGTGTCCGAGTTCCGGTCAAGGGAGTTCAAAGATTGGCTTGGCGAAATTGCTCCCAGTCACGTCGCCTACTGGCAAGTGGCGCGCGCACTAAAGACCGACACAGTCACCACAATACCACCGCTGGACTGGCCTAATCACCCACATCCGGCCTTTGAGGATGAGGAGAAGGCAGAATGTCTAGCAGACAGCATCGAACAACAATGCTCTCCTAATCCTGACCTAATAGACCCGATCCAAACTCAATTCATTGAGGCGGTGGTACATCAAAGATTAATTGCCGCGCGCGCCGCCGCCACTCCCCCCGATCCCGTCACACTGGACGAGATAAAAATCATTATTAAAAATCTCCGACCTAGAAAGGCCCCCGGCGCTGACGGGATCTCTAACAAAATTCTAAAAATGCTCCCCGAAGAGGCCCTCATTATTTTAGTCTCCATTCTTAACTCAGCCATCACAATGAGCCACTTTCCTGCCGTATGGAAGGAGGCCACTGTGATTGGCATTCCGAAACCAGGCAAACCACGCTCCTCACCATCCAGCTACCGCCCGATTTCCCTACTGAGCGCCCTGGGAAAAATCTATGAGAAACTGGTCCTTAACCGCCTCCGTAAATTCACCTCAACAAATAATATTATAATAGACCAACAATTCGGTTTCCGAGAAAAACATTCGTGTACGCATCAAGTTCACCGCATCGTAGAGCACGTTCTGGAAGGCTTTAGAACTATGGGCAGCCTCCATACAGCAGCCATATCCCTAGACGTGGCGAAAGCCTTCGACCGGGTGTGGCATGCCGGGCTGGTGTACAAGCTATTCCAGATGGGCATGCCCGGAGGTCTCGTACTACTCGTGCGGGACTTCCTAACCGGTCGGGGCTTTCGCTTCCGTCACGAGGGCACCCTGTCTACTCCTCGCCCACTGAGAGCGGGCGTTCCGCAGGGCTCAGCATTATCTCCGCTTCTGTACACGCTGTATACAAACGATATTCCTATCCACCCCCGTGCCCAGCTAGCACTTTTTGCCGATGACACAGCACTCTTTGTCACCGGGGGAAAAATACAAACTATCAGAAATAACCTCCAGGAGGCGCTGGACGACCTGGGCAGATGGTTCAGGCTCTGGCAAATCGCCGTCAATCCAGAAAAGAGTGCTGCTATCATCTTTACTTCCAAACCTTCCACCCAACGTCTAGCCCAGCGTCTCAACTGCGACCCTCTGTCACTATACAACTCTCCCATCCCATGGGCACCACATATTAAATATCTAGGTGTCACCTTAGATAAAAACTTAAATTTCAAAAAGCACATAAAAATAGTTAGAGACCGGGCTGCGTTTATACTAGGGAGGCTGAGCCCTATGCTTAATAAACGCAGCAAGTTATCTATTAAAAATAAACTCACCCTTTACAAAACTTGCGTAAGGCCCATCCTATCTTACGCATGCCCAGTTTTTCTGCAAGCAGGCCCGCCCGCCCTTAAATCACTCCAAACGCTACAAAATAAAGCCCTCCGCAGAATTTCCAAAGCCCCATGGTACGTCACAAATGTCTCCATTCACTTCGACCTCAAGATTCCCACAGTTCTCGAATTCATCCGTATATCCTCCCGTCACTTCTTGGAAAATAACGCCCCACTCCACCCCAACCCCCTTGTCCGCCGGGCAGTCAATTACGTCGCCTCCCCACCGCCGCCGCCGCCGCCACCACCGCCACCCCTTCCGCCGCCAAGGCGCCCGTCACCATTGCGGAGCCCGTTACGGCCCCCGTCGTCGCCACCTGCCCCAAATTGTAGTAATAACCCAAGCTCAGACGATGACGACGAAGACGAAATATTATCACAAACCAGCAACCAGCCCTCCCCCGGCCCCTCAGGCCGCGGGAGACCCCGTACTATTAATTTTCACACGGCTCGTAACATTCGCGGACGGAACTCCCACCGCCGCCGAAGACGTCCGAAAGACGCCCTTCTCGACCCGGTTGATGCCATCACGAAAGTCACCAATGAGTGGAACCTCGTGATGGCAGCAATCAAGGCCGAGAAGGCAAAAAAGAGATCCCGCCGTCGAGGGCGGCCTCCTGAACCGTCATTCGCTCACAGGCCCGTTTACGAGGCCAGGTATCAGGATCGGGACGCACTCGCCGAACGAGACCGCCGCATGGCCGGACTGTCTCAGCCACAAATTAATTTAATGGGCTGATTAGCTAATTAATTATTTACTTAATTAATTAACTAATCAAATCCACTCCTTTTAACTTACTTATATATGTATATATATATAGTACATTCATCCCAACTCATAAATCTCTAAAACACTATCACCAACACACTGTCACATTCAAATCATCTAATCATCACAGCTGGTCATTGTCACTTAGTGACACAGCATCTCACCACTCACCACGCTGCGGGTCCGGAGGTCCCATTCTGTGACCCCACCCGCACAATCAGACCGCCCTGGTACAGCCGAAAGGCTCGGGCTCACCCGTAATCAAAAAAAAAAAAAAAAAAAAAAAAAAAAAAAAAAAAAAAAAAAAAAAAAAATTATCTCAAATCTGACATCACAACGGAGTTTCTCTACATACCATCATCCCTAAAGGACCTTGAGTATGCTTGGGTCGCAGGCGGTTGATGGCCGTTCGGATATCCACTTCAGTAATATAATCGATCGTGACATATCGAGTGCTGGACATTGGTGATTCGGCTGCAGCAGCCTCTGACGCGGCCACCGCATCCAGCTTGGGGACATTCGGCAAGAATACGTTCTTAAAGAAATCTGCAAAGGAGGACGCGACCTCTTGTGCTGACATGTTGCCGAATGTTGCTGGCTGGTTACAATTGCGTTGTCGCTTTATATGTGACCAAAATGAGGAAGGATCCCTCACAATATTCATTTGTAAGTTGCTAAGATATGAACACTTATCCGTTTCGATTTTAGTATGTACCATTTTACGGTAGTATGTGAAAAAAGCGTAATACAATTGGTTCTCGGTTTGCTTATATAACTTATGGTATGTATTTTTCAATTTATTTAAGTTAATAAGATCGCGAGAAAACCACTCGGGATACTGCTGGTTGGGGTTATACCTTAAAGGTTGCTTAAGGGGGACGCATTCGTCAAAATACTTGTCCAGTGCTATAAAAACATTGAGTGCAGTCATTAACATCACGCATATCCCGCAGGATAGTCCAGTCCGAGTTAGCAATCTTCTCATACAGAAGGGGATAATTTGCTTTACGGTAGTTTCTCTCCTGGGCCGGGGTATTGTTTGTGACGTGATTGGAAACACGATGACTAAAAAGGGTGGGGACTAACATTTCAATATTAAGAGGATTATGGTGTTGCTCGGCCGAGACCAGACCAGCGACAGCCTCAGTAACCGTTAACTGATAGGTTTTATTTGCTAGCACTAGGTCCAATAACCGGTTATGACTTTTAACGATGCCGTTACATTGTACTAAGTTACAGTGACAAATAAAACTTTCAAATGCATTTCTTGTGCTAACAGAGGCGGAATACAGGTTAAAATCACCAACTATAACGGTTGGGTGGGGATAATCAGTTACAATATTTTTCAGACATTGAAATGCTGATAGGTAATAGGACTCGTGTATGCGCGGCGCTAGGTATAACACGCATAGTATAAATCGGCAGTGGCCCTTGGTGATGAGCGCGCAGGTGATCTCGTCATCGGGTCTAGCACCGCAGTCCAGTTGGAGAAGCGCGTAGGGCGCACGTGCGGCGAGCAGCACTCCGCCGCCGCCGCGACCTGCGCGGTCGCATCGTAGTACGTTGTAGTCGCTTGGGAATAATTCCGAGTCGTAGACAGAGTCAGAGTCATCAAGGCGCGTCTCTGTTAATGCTATTATATTATTTTCGAATGTGGTCAGTACATTTTTTACAGTTGATACTTTTCCTTTCAGTCCGCGTACAGCCTTCCTGAGGAGATCAAGCTACTTGAAGGAAATAGTTTTAAAAATAAACTCACCGCTTGGCTTCTAGAGCAATGCTTTTATAGTGTAAATAGCTATTTAAACCGTACCTGACTTTTAAAATTTAATTCTATTGTTATTTTGGCTTATTTATTATTATTTCCTTTATTAATTTGAATTATTATTATTTTCTGACATTGTATTTATTTTAATTTAATTTAAGTTTTACTTTTTGTTATAATTATTATTTAATTTAATTTCAATTAATGGAGCGCGCTCAAATGTTTGCACGCCTGCTTGCAGGCAGAATACATGGCCGAGGAACGTTTATACGTACCTAATATTAAGATCTGTTATGTGAAAACTGTATTCATGCAAATAAACAATTTTGAATTTGAATTTGAATTTGAATACATTCTGGTAAAATAGGTTTATTTTACGACATTTGGGGGCTTTCTGGACGAAAAAAAGTCCGTGAATTTTTATTATCGATCTCATGCGTCGATGCTGGTAATTCCGAGCCCGAGCCGATGCTATTATTGCGGTCTTGCTGACTGTGCTGTATCGCTGGTACAGTCGGTGCATACTCTTTGCCGTTTATGAATAGCTTGTTATGGCGAATGACTGCGTGTTTTCCTTGTTTGCGTGCAAACACTAGACATTCTCTGAGGTGTTTTCTGTTTTTTAGGTCTGACTCATCTAATACTTCGGAGACAGCATAACCCGTGTTATTAAAACAATAAGCATTTTGCAGTACATATTACTTCTTCATCCGTTGGCTAATCAGCTCCAAAATAATAGGACGTCGGCTGCCTTTTTTTCCTATTCGCCTTGCAGATTCTATGTACCCGTTGATGTTAATGTTTAATATGTCCTTGAACATGTTATCTATGCGGGGATATAGGTCAGTTTCTTTTTCGCCGTAGTATTCGTCGAGGCCGTATAACACGAACTGCTTCTGACAGTGTGAGGTTTTTAATTCAGGCTTTTTGCTATACTGACACACTTTTTGCTATATTGAGCTGTACCAAGCTGTACATTATTGGGTTGGGCATTATTTGGCTGTACATTAGTGGTCCCCGTCCCCCTATTACTTTACTCTTTGACATTGACTTTGAGTTTAAGTTGAGTGTTGTTTTTTGATTTGAGTGTATTTTAGTACAAAACATTCAAATTCATTCAATATAGGTACTCTATGTTTTAGTAGATCAAGTAGATGCACTGTTGATCTCTTGTTATTGTGCGAACTGTGAGCGAATTAAATATTTCTGATTGCTCTTTCGTCGTTCCCGTCGTGTTTTAATTTATAATTAATTACGTCTGTTTTTGTAACGTTGGTTTGCTTCAGAACTAGTGATACTGAATTGTTATTTTTGTTTTAATTTAACCAGTTATGGTTATGGTCAGTGGTGTTTATTTTACGGGTGTTGTGAGAAGTAGCTCCTTGGTGGCTCTGGTCTCTATTAGGAGTACTGAAAATTTACCTAGAATAGAATCTAGAAAATCGTAAGTATAAAACAGCATCTGTTATTATTTTATATTACGAAAACTAAGATTAATTGGCGGGAGTAATTTGAAAAGTGCCGTTACATTTAGAAAGAGAGATAAATCATTTAAAATTAAAAAAACATGTCAACTCAAGACAATTTTATGACTCAGGATCATTAGACTTGGATCACTTAAAAATTGTAATTCATGAAAAAGTGCACTCTAAAACAAAAACTATATGTATATTAAAAAAAACAGGCCTTAACCATTTAAACCTCGCTATTTGATTTGCTACAGATGTCTCAAGCAAAAAAAAGAAAAACGGCCAGTCTCACAATACTGGACTATTTGAATGATGACTGCTGGCAATATGTGTTGGATTATGTGGACCTCAAGCAAGTTATAATCTCTGAGCTCGTCAGCCGGCAGTGGCAGGCGGTGGTGTTGAGATACATACAGAGTAGGCTACATTTTAATTTAATTTAAAAAAAGAAAAAATAACATACGATAGGCAGACTTAATGCCATGAGGCATTTTTGTTGTTTATACAACTTTATTCAATATTCAGTGCTTTCTAATTTGCACTGGACCCTCAGTGCGCGAGTCCAACTATTGTCTTGACTAGAGATGGGCCGTTTCCGTAAATTTCCAGAAACTTTGCTCAATTTGTCTGGGAAATGAGGAGTGAAAATTTCTAGAAACGGCACATCACTAGTCTTGATGGTTTCTTACCTATATTAAACATTCTTCTTTGCAGGTGTCCGTGTGGCTCTGAATGATCATGAATGGTCCTCGCCCACTGCGAATCCGTGGCCCAGGGTTCGGTGGCTGGAGTTGGATGAAGACGAATGGCCCTCATTCGAGCTCTGGACCAAAAAACTTGGCTCAACAGTTGTATTCGCGTTCTGTAGCTCTGAAAGTCATTTGGAGATAATTAGAAAAAATTGCCCTAATGTGGAAAGTCTTACAGTATGTCACAAGTTCTATTCATTTACCCTTAAAAGTAAAATAATTATTTGCATTTATTGGTAAATAGAATATTCTTTATGTCACACAATTCCGACATTTGTTCTACTTCTATTTATTTAAATTATTTACTACTAAATTCACGTAACTATGTGTTTTTTTGCAGATTTCAAAATTCGAAGAACCAATAACAGTTAACATTAAGAATAAAAGTTTCAAGCGGCTGCAGCGGATTTGCTTCGAGCATTGCTTTTCTGTAAGTAAATGCTCGAGCTTGGAGTACTTACTTTGTTGAAGACATTGAGATGCTGGAGAAAGTTCACCGTAGTTTCACCTAAATACCATGGGAATTGAAAATAAATCATATGAAGAAAGACTGCAGGCGCTGAAGCTAACAACCTTGAAAAGCCACAGGGAACATGGAGACCTGATCGAGACGTACAAGATCCTGACTGGGCATTATGACCTTAAGGACTTTTGCGAAATATTTGTACGCAACAACAATACCCGACTGAGAGGTCATTACCTAAAGCTAGTTGCCTGCAGGTCGCACAAGAACCCTCATAAACACTTTCTGAGCAATAGAGTTGTGAGTGCATCGAACAAACTCCCCGAGGATGTAATCTCAGCACCTAACGTCAATAATTCTAGGAATAAATTAGACAAGCATACCACTGAGCAACAACCTTAAGACACAGATCACTGGATATAGGCATTATCATTTATCAGTTGTTAAAATGCCTGCCTCATTATAAATAAAATAAATTACAAAATTAAATGTTTACAAATGAAGCGAAAATTGAAAAATTTAATGATTCGGACAGGATTCGAACCTGCGTTTCCAACGGCTTTCCGGGCCAACACTGGCGTCCTCCCAATTGGACCACCGAATCAGATGTCAGAGTCATTGAATTTTTCAACCAGTTGCTTCGACATGCCTTAGGGTGGCATCGTAGCGACATCTACCGTAAAGATTTAGACTTTATCGTCGGCACCATCGTCTCAAATTTGTTGAGAATCGATAGTAACGATGTGCTACACCCAAATTACTTATTTTTTATTAAAGCAGTAACGTCTGCTAACGTAAACTAAATGTTTACAAATGAAGCGAAAATTGAAAAATTTAATGATTCGGACAGGATTCGAACCTGCGTTTCCAACGGCTTTCCGGGCCAACACTGGCGTCCTCCCAATTGGACCACCGAATCAGATGTCAGAGTCATTGAATTTTTCAACCAGTTGCTTCGACATGCCTTAGGGTGGCATCGTAGCGACATCTACCGTAAAGATTTAGACTTTATCGTCGGCACCATCGTCTCAAATTTGTTGAGAATCGATAGTAACGATGTGCTACACCCAAATTACTTATTTTTTATTAAAGCAGTAACGTCTGCTAACGTAAACTAAAATTCAATTTAAACTTTTCAATTTTCGCTTCATTTGTAAACATTTAGTTTACGTTAGCAGACGTTACTGCTTTAATAAAAAATAAGTAATTTGGGTGTAGCACATCGTTACTATCGATTCTCAACAAATTTGAGACGATGGTGCCGACGATAAAGTCTAAATCTTTACGGTAGATGTCGCTACGATGCCACCCTAAGGCATGTCGAAGCAACTGGTTGAAAAATTCAATGACTCTGACATCTGATTCGGTGGTCCAATTGGGAGGACGCCAGTGTTGGCCCGGAAAGCCGTTGGAAACGCAGGTTCGAATCCTGTCCGAATCATTAAATTTTTCAATTTTCGCTTCATTTGTAAACATTTAGTTTACGTTAGCAGACGTTACTGCTTTAATAAAAAATAAGTAATTACAAAATTATTAAACTACTAGCTGCGCCGCGCGGTGTTACCCGCTCGTCCCACGGGAACTCCCACTTTTTTCGGGATAAAAGTAATCTATGTGTTAATCCAGGGTGTCAGCTACCTTCATATCAGAATTTATCAAAGTTGGTCCAGCCGTTTAAGCGTAAAGAAGTAACAAATATACTACACACAAACACACTCTCAAACTTTCGCCTTTATAATATTAGATAGTCCTGTTTGTGATTATTTTTAAACGTCCTAAAACATACATTTTTACAGATCACAGACCGCTGCGTCAGCCAATTCATAAACAAAAGTACCACAGAGCTAGATATCCGCGGCGACGAAGAAGAGTACATGATCAAAGGACAATTTTTGAACAACGTCAAATCCAAGTTGGAATCGCTCATCTGTATAGAGTTGGAGTTACAGTTACACCACTTGCTTTCAGTTGTCGACTGGTTAAGCGAGTTGAAAAAGTTGCATCTATCCTATCTTCCACCGCGCATATTCGAAAATATACATCTAGTTTTAGAGAAGACGCCTAAATTGGAACATTTGGACTTGCGTTCCTACAGTCGAGGATTGGCCGTGTGTCAGGATGTGTGTCGACTGGCCAACTTGACGCACCTGAGTGGTGACGTGGTCTCCTCGGACGAGGACCTGGAAGCTGTGACGCGCGGCTGTAAGGAGCTGCGGTACTTGCAAATGGACGCCAATAGTGAGTATACTGATTCTGAAATTCTCTGAAATCATCATTATTCCTAATGTTCATAATTCCGAAAGCCATTGTCCCTAAACGATAGGTACATTCTTCCTGTAGATGTTTATTGCACACAATATAAAAAGTTAGTTACCTGTGGTTACCTACCTAATGGATTGTATGATATATCACAATAAAATAATAATTGGGTTACAAACATCAAAACACAAAGAACATTTTAAACGTTCAACCTGGCGGAACCTTTCGAATATTGTCTTATGCTTTGTCGATCTTTGTATTATATATTTTTAAAAGCTTCATTGCATATGTTTGAGAAGAGCACTATCCATGCCTAGCCTAGCCGTGAAAAGGGCTTGCCGGCTTCGTATGGTTTCGGCACTATCTATGTATGTCCTTTGTGAGGTGAAAATAAATGATATTTTATTATTATTATTATCTATACCTACTCACTCGGCAAGCCCTTCTTTCCCGGCGTCTGCTGTAATGTGCCTACTATTCTTAGGGGTTGTACTTACTACCCTTAGACAGGCCAGGACCTCTAGGCACTTGGCACTTGGGGCCCCTACCGTATATCAAAACGCTTTTTAGCAAATAGGGATCATTAAGTTTTCCAAAAGTAGTCATATTTTATATTTTTCCTATAGTTTACGTTGTTGGGACCCTGAATGTACGAATAATTTATGTTTCAGTCGTATAGTTTTTTAGATATCATTTTTTAAATCCCCTAAATGACAGTTGGTAAAATACCGAAAGTAAACATTACCGTTCAAGTCAAACAATAAAAAAAAATTTAAAAAAAAAATAACAACTTTTGGTTGTCATGTCATTGTCAAACGAATTAACGGTTTTGCTTGTTATTTACGTTTGCTTTTGTGTCTGCTGTTTTCTCGAGGTTTTAAAGACGACTTGTGCTTGATTTCTGGATTCCGACTTACCTGCATTTCACGACGACCCCGCGCTACGTATTGGACTACGACTGGTTCTTTTCTGACGACAGACGCACGTATTTTGGGAAACGATGTAAACAACCCTTGGCCAGCCTCAGCTTATTATTTACAATGAGTGCATCAGTTGGTTTTGTGCAGGCAGATTCTACAAATTTGCCAGATGTGGATATGGCAGTTATTATAGAATATTTACAGACCAGTGACAAACACAACATTGCTGAGATAAGGGGTGAGAAAACATTGATGTAAGTTACTGAATAAGTAACTTATTTTAAAAATGCAATTTTTTGTTTACATTTTAGGGCATCAAGAAATGGTTATGTCCAGCATGCAGTAGGTTATGTAGAAATAAACCGAGACTCGAGACCTCGAGAAAACGGCAGACACAAAAGCAAACGTAAATAACAAGCAAAACCGTTAATTCGTTTGACAATGACATGACAACCAAAAGTTGTTATTTTTTTTTTTTTTTTTTTAATATTGTTTGACTTGAACGGTAATGTTTACTTTCGGTATTTTACCAACTGTCATTTAGGGGATTTAAAAAATGATATCTTAAAAACTATACGACTGAAACATAAATTATTCGTACATTCAGGGTCCAAACAACGTATACTATCGGAAAAATATAAAATATAACTACTTTTGGAAAACTTAATGATCCCTATTAAATAGAAGGTAGTAGTATTTTGAGCTGTAAATAAGGAGAACGTAAGTATGGTGCATGGGGCAAGTCCTACTTCTGGGGCCTGGCTGGGCCCCTAAGCCGGGGCCTTGCGGGCCTAGGGATAAATACGGCACTGCCTTAGAGATTGAGGTTGTATCGGTAAAAATATAGAGACCCTCTATAAATAAGTACCTTGAACTTGTATAATGTGTGCAGCGGTGTCGTTGCGGGGCCTGCAGGCGATGTGTCGGCACGCAGGCGCGCGCCTCGTCCACCTCGGCTTAGGGAGCAACCACAGGCTGACAGACGACGACATGGCGGCGTGCCTCCGCGGCTGCACCAGTCTCACAGTAAGTGACTTGTGTTATCTGTGCAGCGGTGTCGGTGCGCAGGCGCGCGCCTCGGCCACCTCGGCTTAGGGAGCAACCACAGGCTGACAGACGACGACATGGCGGCGTGCCTCCGCGGCTGCACCAGTCTCACAGTAAGTGACTTGTGTTATCTGTGCAGCGGTGTCGGTGCGCAGGCGCGCGCCTCGGCCACCTCGGCTTAGGGAGCAACCACAGGCTGACAGACGTCGACATGGCGGCGTGCCTCCGCGGCTTGAAAAAAGTAACGGATGTTTCTGTTGCTCTAAAATTATAAAAAAGTATTTCGTCTCGCCTATCTACGGCATGATTGGTTCATGATTTAACATACAGTACAAAAGAGATGCAGATATTCAAGCTAATAAATCAGATATTCACGCGAAGCACCATAACCTTTGTAACCGTGTTATTGCAGAAACTGGACGTACGAAATTGCTACAAGCTGACGGGGCAGCTGCGTCCGCTCGCGGAGGAAGCTCGGCGCGAGATGGCCCCGCGCCCGCCACCCCTTCAGATCAGCAGGGGCTTTATGACGGGCTGGACCATCGAATAATCTAATCAGGTAGCTGTTAAGATTCATAAACGTGTTATTGCAGAAACTGGACGTGCGAGGTTGCACCAAGTTGACGGGGCAGCTGCGGACGGTCGCGGAGGAAGCGCGACGCGAGATGGACCCGCGCCCGCCGCCCCTGCGAATTATCAGGAGCGTTGTTTGGAACTGGATTATCGAATAGTCAACCAGGTAGGTGAGACTTATTAAAATACTAAAACTTAAAATACTTCACGTCGTAGAAGTGGCCAACCGAACACTCACGAGTGTTCGATTGGCCGCCGTCGCCGCGACTGATCGTCTCTCCTGATGATTAATCGCGTACCGATTCGAAACATGTCGAGCGTTATTCGACTTCTACGACGTGAGTAAACCCGTTTAAGTATTTTAATATGTCTGAGACTCTCGGTAGTTTTCTATATATAAAATAGGTGATACTTTTAATCGAGTCGAGTCATTCCAATAACTGAACGAGCGAGGATGAGTTGTCGACGCGCGCCCACCTCCCCTGCGGTGTGCCAAAGGCTTTATGATGAGCGGGACCATTGCATCGGATGGGTCGTTGGCACTCATAACCGTCAAGCACCTCCACGCCGGTAATTACATAATTATATCACGTTATTTATTCACGTCCAAACAGTTTTTCAATTCAGTGACCTCCAAATTGAATAGACGATGTCATATATCTCTTGTAATTTATGCAACTGTTACATAATGAGAGGCACTCGTGTGATCCTATTATGAGACCCACCATCGGCTCGTTTCATAAAACCACACTCGACTTTTAAGACCTCTCATTATGTAACAGTTGCATATACTACTATTCAATATTCAGTTTTGTAACAGTTCTGTCAAAGTTAAGAGTATTTTTATTTTCAGTGACATTGTCAACACCACGCAACAAGGTCAAGGTCAAAGGGAACAAGACGTGAAGAGCCAGCAGCTGAGGGTGGAAACAACGTCAACGGTGTGAAACCGTCATTAATTATAAGAAAATACAGTTGCCGAGAAACTTCTTGAGCCTAACCTTGACTGCGCAGTAGCCGATTTACGTACAAATATGCATGCGCAGATCCGCCATTTTGGGTCAAGAAGTTTCTCGGCAACTTGTATATTTTTCTCAAACATGCAATGAAATATCGTCTTGTCAACAATGTCAATGTCATTCGTGGTGATTTATTTAAAAGACAAATATTTAAAACTAGCTCCTACGTCCGCGTGGAACTTGGAAGTATGGTTGCAACCTCGTATAACACGATAGATAGCCACCTAATCACCTTAATTAATAAAAGGGATTATTAAAAGCGCCTAAGCAAATGTAAGAGCAATTGTGCTTTTGGTCTAATAATTACATTTCCTGCAGGGTCATCAATGCCGTCATGAATTACTTACTCACTTTTCAATCTTTTTAGGGATAATTTGCAGGATGAAAACTATCCTATCTCCTTCCTCGAATCTTAAACTATCTCCATGCCAAATTTCATCAAAATCGATTCAGCGGTTTAAGCGTGAAGAGGTAACAGACAGACAGACACACTTTCGCATTTATAATATTAGTATGGATAGTATGGATTTTCCAAAGAAAATGCCGAAAATCATTCACAGTCGTGATCTTAAGATTATAAGTTAAGTGTACATGTATTTACTACACGAAAATAGTCAGGAAAAGAGTGCATTCCATTAAATGATATTACGAGGTTAACATAATGGAGCTGACAGGTATTTAAAACTAATGCCATTATAGTGGGTTGCGATTGGTTGCAAAATTGTTGCCAAATAAATCTTATAAATAGCGCCCTCTTGAAAATCCTCATATATTTCTGGTCAGGCTTTACACACAAATTAACAATCAAACGAAACAACAACGGATCGGAGTAACACTTAATAAATTAACACCTAACTAATTATAGTCTCTGTCTATATTAACACTAAATCGCGGACCGATGGTACTACGGTACACTGATTACAAGATGGTTACGTGCGAGAACTGAATACTGCCAACAAATTACCTATTGATCAGTCTGTCTGACATTGCGGTATAGATTTTCACTATAATACGTAATTCAGTCTATGCTTGATTTATTGTAATATCGAATCTTAAGGCGATATTGTCCGGCCCTACGGACGAATTGAGGGGGTGAGGTGCGCGGCAAGACGCGGAGCGCCGCCCGCGCGCCCCGACCCCGCTCGCCGAGTTCGCTAACGCGAAATTGCGATGGCAATGTACACTGTAGAGGGGTGTCACAATACAGTGATATCAGTCGGCAGTTTTTTAAGTGGCCGGTGCAAAGCGGGTTATAATTTATGTTCAAAGTGAAATGCGAATTCTTGCTATAGAAGTACTAAATATGTATTATTTTTCGTTTTAACTAAATGTTTGTTTTAACTTAATTTATTTTTTATAGTTTTTACTTGCGACTGTGTTCCGTGGAGGAATTACGGAGTAAGTATCCCACCAAAAACATAACATGTAAAAAATTGCAAGTCTCGCATCGCAACCTTCTACCGCTAAAAGTTGTGAGATTACAATATAAAACCAAGTTGGTTAATTTATTCAGTCCCTATCAGAGTGAACCCCGCCTATATGACAACTTTGACATACATTTTCACCGGGTTACATAACTAAAAACATATTACCATGACCGTTGTAGTGTTTGCATTAATATTACACATCTTTATCTTTATAATAAATGTAATGACTTGGCCATCGCACAGCAACATACAGTGCGACACAAAAGAGTAAAAAATAAATGAGGGCGCCACTTCCTTCGCAACTGTCACATTTTTGACGTAAATTGCTTGAATATGGTAACAATTTTGTATGAAAAAGTGTAGTTCCTTTATCATCCGTTTTCTACTCTTTTGTGTCGTACTGTAAGTACATAGGAACACGAGTAAATCTCCTTTTAAAGTGATTATTATATTTTTAGCTTTATCTAATAGTTTACAATTTAGATAGTTTGGCCATTTCGTTCGGTGTTGAGCTCTGCTCCTCCCGTTTTTTTCAACTGTTTTTACTATCTCATCTTCCTCTATTATCTTCTGTCGTCCACTTTTGCCCGTGTGGCCAGGTCCATCTTTTATCTTAGTAAGGACGGCCAAGATGAAACAATGAGTAGGAATTTACGCATATAAATTTAGCGTGACATTTAAAGCGTTAATGATATTTGGTAGATGTTTTCATTATATCTAGAGTATATTACCGTGTGCGATTGCCAAGTCCTTACATTTTATTATAAAGATAAAAATGTTTAATACATAACATTATTAATGCGGGCACTAAAACGGTTGCCATAATATGGCAATATGTTTTTAGTTATGTCATTCTGTGAAAATGTATGTCAATGTTGTAATATAGGCCGGGGGTCACTTATTAAATAAATTAACCGACTTGGTGTTATATTGTATCACATTTTTTTGCGGTAGATGGTTGCGAGACTTGCATGCATGATATGTTTTTGATGGGATCTCATTTTTTTTAAGTGGTCCTCCTTTTTTTGACAAGCCAAGACGGTAAATACTTCTTATTCTATTATACTCTGCAGTTGCGGAGTCGACGTGAACTAGATGTAAACCACACAGACTTGTCACTTCCTCTTATGATCCATAATGATCTCTCTCACAATCCGTCATGATCCATATTGATCACTCTCATGATCCATAACGATCTCATGGTAAATAATGACTTAGCGGAGGCACTGTCGTGCCCCTAGAGGCCTAGATCCTTCTCATGATCCCTCTTAGCATCCATAATGATCTGTCTCTTGATTCCTCTCATGATCACTCTCATGATCCATAATGACCCATCATCACCACAAGGATTGTCATCACAATCATCGTCATTATTGATGTGTGCCTCACGAACATCACACAAGAGTCCCTCAACAAACTTGATCGTCTCCTTAATAATGGTATACGGTTCATTTTCGGACTTCGAAAATACGATCATGTTTCATTATTTCGCCGTCAGCTTAACTGGCTTCCTATTCGTAGTCGCAGATCCCTCAGGATCCTTTGCTGTCTGTTTTCTATCCTGTTTGAGCCTTCTACACCAGGATATCTCAAAAGTAAATTCATTTTTCAAACTCCCCGTCCAGGCTGTGAACTTCGTTCCTCTCGTACTCTCAAACTTTCCATTCCTTCGCACCATACTGGTTTCATGTCTAATTCTTTCTCCGTTCAGGCATGCCGTCTCTGGAATTCACTCCCTCTCTCTATCAGACAAGCCCCAAGCAAGGTAGCTTTCAAGTGTATGCTGCGTAAGCATCTGCTGGAACAAGAGCTCGAATAGTTCATCCATCATCCCATGTTGTAGACTTTCGTATATATTTATATATATATTATATTATGTATATATCTGTATATTTATTATATTATAGTGTGTAAATGTAGGTATATGTATTTTTGTATAAACAGTAATATAATATTTTGTATTTACTTGTACTCTAGATCCTCTCTGTACCATCAGATTTCTGATTTGCACCCACTTCTAGTATCTCTGTTTGGCCCTATGGTTGACTGGTAGAGAATGCCATTTGGCATTAAGTCCGCCATTTGTATTGACTTTTGTTTTGTGCAATAAAGTTTAAATAAATAAAAAAATAAATAAAATTATTCATCATCAGTCATCACCATGACCATTACCATCTGAATCAACACCGCCATCATCATTCCTAATCACCATGATCGTCATGACCATCATTATCATCAGAGTCATCAACAACAACACAATCATCAACAACACCACCACTATCATCATCATAAGCATGACCCACAACACCACCATCATCATTCCTAATCACCATCATCGTCATGACCATCATTATCATCAGAATCATCAACAACAACACAATCATCAACAACACCACCACTATCATCATCATAAGCATGACCCACAACACCACCATCATCATTATCATCATTACTATCACCAACAGCATCATTATTTGACGAGTCATCATTATTGTTCTACCTATGCCTGTGCACACGACCATTTCAAAATTATCTACGCAGAAAAAACGATTCCAACTCACTGCCCCTGCGGGGTGAGGTAACTCAATTCGGCACGGGGGTGTGCGTGTCCATTCTGTATGTATAAATTCTGTGCCTGAGGTTTTAGTATCTAAACCGAAGGTTATATGAACCGCAAAATCAACTTTGTAATCGAGTATTTTTTATAGGGTTCATAAGGAAATACAAATTTTCCTATGCATGTCGCATAACTGTACACTAAACAGTAATAGAGTTCAAAATTTCAAGCTTGTGTGTCTGCTGGAAATAACTTAGAATTCGTATGATCGTGTTCGTGTGTAAATGAGTCAGTGAATTAGTGAGTGACAAAATTAAGGAACTTTGACTCGCAATAATTCTTAACTTACTAGTTCAAATTGAATGTAACTTGGAATATGCCTAGGTTATAGTATTATATAATCTGTGGTTATACTATGCCCACCTAGTTACTGAAAATTCAGGCTTCTAGCTTTGTTCAAGACGAAATACAGGGGGTTTGAAAATGGTCTGAATGGCTTCGAAAAAAGGAAAAGGATGTTGCGGTGTGCCGGTAAGCGCGTTTTCTCGAGTTGGAGGGGGCAATGGCGTGCCTCTAGATACAATTATTAAAATTATTTGTTTTTTTAGATACTTTTAAATGTGAAATAATCTCAAAGGTGCTATCATACATAAACAGACTGCGCTAAACACATTACCCTCCTTTGCGTCGCGCTGCCGGGTAAAAATATACTACATACCTTACCTAGGAGTCGATTGTTGCTAAAGGCCTTAAGAAAGAACAAGTACTGAGGAGCATTTGTAAAGTACAGTTTTTTTTACTTACCTATATCTTGGTTACATAACATACATAATCATGCCTTTTCCCCAGGTAGGGACATAAAGTACTGATATATGTTAACTGTGTACTAAATCCATGTTCCAAGTTTGACAAGAGATATAAGTCAGAATACGCAAAAAAACTTAATTCAGATGAAAAATATTTGTGGTAATAAGTTCGTAAGTCAATTTGACACTTAATGCTTTGAGCAATGAGTTCTTTTGTAGGAAGTAATTATGTTGTTTTAAATTATGAATAAAGCGTTATTAGCATATACTTGAACATGTCAACCGTGCCACTTTTTGACATTTATGTTCGGTTCTGTTAATTTATTATAAATAAAACATTAACTTACTTTTTGGCATTCCTTGCTCGAGCATTGTCTTTTTTTATTCGTTTTATAATATGAAAAGCTTTTTGTTTACGTTGTGCTGCTTTATTTCTCATTTTTTTGGAAGAATAATTCGTAAATGCGATCACGTGGACGCGCGGAACAAATTGACACAGGTCCATCGTGAGAGTCAGAATGGCGGGTGTACCATCACGGATTTCTAAAACAATTATACCAAAAAAATGTACTATTTTGTACCAACTTTAAAAAAAATTGTACCTCTCCGTACAAAAAGTTATTACAATGTTTAGGTACACCCGCCATTCTGACTGTCAGGATGGCGGGTGTATCGCAGTTTACCATGAAGCCCTTGTTTATTGAGAAATATTATTACTCTAAAAAAATGTACCAAAATTGTACTCTTAACATACAGTTAAAATATTAGAAATCGGATGTGTAACTTGCGAGTTATACACAAATTAAATTTTGTTCGTAGTAAGTGAAGGGCCAAGGGGAAGAACTGGGTAAGTCACATTTAGCAAAATTTTACAGTACTGAAGATTGAGGTTGGCTAATCCTTTGATGGCTGTATGGCTTCAGTAATACCGGCCAAGTGCGAGTCTGACTCGCGAACCGAGGGTTCCGTACAAACACTTATCTTAACTGGCCGGTTAAGTTTGCGCCGGATACAAATGAGGTGCAAAGTTAAGGCAACTGAGTTCTCCAAATATGATTTTCGAAAATGATAATATTTTTTATGATTTACCTACAAATGAATAGTTTTCTGAGCTTTCCCTATACTTGTAGTATAAGACGATATAACTTGTAAATTTCAGTTCTAGATCAACGAAAAATACCCTATAAATTTTGAATAGGTAGATACCTTGAGAGTGTGTGTCGAAATAAACGGTTATGCCAGGACAGGAAGTACCAAGCACCAGTCTATATGCACTATGTATGGCAATATAACGAATTATAATGGCATATTTTTTGAAGCCCAGCAACAGAAGACGACGGACGTCGGCTGCGAAGTGCGGACCGACTCCTTTACTGTAGTACCATTGGACAGTAGCATCAATTGAACTACTGACACACTTGTATATTGCTAGTTCCATCGATGGATCTAGAGACACATGTTGGTTTGAGTAACCCCTTTATTACTGTAGTGCCATTGGATAGTACCATCAATGGAACTAGTAAGACATTTGTATATTGCTACTTTAATTACTAGACATGTTGGTTTTAGTAACATTGACCGATATTACTACGTCATGCTCCTTGGAAACCCCACTGTCTGTTTTGTGATTTATTACTGATGTACACAATATGTACTGAATAGTACAGACTTAAAAAAAATGTACCTCTATAGATCGAGAGTACAATAAACTGAATTCGGAGTTGCTGTAGAGCATCTCCCCAGCAACCCCAAAAATTTATTGAAAAGAAATCACGTAAATACCGACTTTTTCTAGGTCCAAAAAAATTTTACTATAGTTTTTACCGATTGTGACCAGGATGCGAGTGCCTCCAGGCGATAATATTTATATTGTTTCTTCCTTCCGTGCTAATTCTTATTTCTAGCTAGGAGTTCAAGTGATTGTTAACATTACTTCTGCCCTGCCACCTAACACCCCTACAAGGTAATTTAACTAGTGTAAAACCGTAGTACAATTTTTTTGGGCCTCATATTTCCATAGAAAGTCCGTATTTACGTGCATTTTACAATTTTAGGGTTGGTCTACAGCAACTCCGAATTTTGTTTATTGTACTCTCGATCTCATAATGAGGTACATTTTTTTTAAGTATATACTAATTCAGTAAATATAGTGTACATCACTACATAGTATAAAACAAAGTCGCTTTCTCTGTCCCTATGTCCCTTTGTATGCTTAAATCTTTAAAACTACGCAACGGATTTTGATGCGGTTTTTTTTAATAGATAGAGTGATTCAAGAGGAAGGTTTATATGTATAATACATGTATAATTTATCAGCATTGCACCCGTGCGAAGCCGGGGCGGGTCGCTAGTCAGTAATAAATCACAAAACAGACAATGGGATTTCCAGGGAGCATGACGTAGTAATATCGGTCAATGTTACTAAAACCAACATGTCTAGTAATTAAAGTAGCAATATACAAATGTCTTACTAGTTCCATTGATGGTACTATCCAATGGCACTACAGTAATAAAGGGGTTACTCAAACCAACATGTGTCTCTAGATCCATCGATGGAACTAGCAATATACAAGTGTGTCAGTAGTTCAATTGATGCTACTGTCCAATGGTACTACAGTAAAGGAGTCGGTCCGCACTTCGCAGCCGACGTCCGTCGTCTTCTGTTGCTGGGCTTCAAAAAATATGCCATTATAATTCGTTATATTGCCATACATAGTGCATATAGACTGGTGCTTGGTACTTCCTGTCCTGGCATAACCGTTTATTTCGACACACACTCTCAAGGTATCTACCTGTTCAAAATTTATAGGGTATTTTTCGTTGATCTAGAACTGAAATTTACAAGTTATATCGTCTTATACTACAAGTATAGGGAAAGCTCAGAAAACTATTCATTTGTAGGTAAATCATAAAAAATATTATCCTTTTCGAAAATCATATTTGGAGAACTCAGTTGCCTTAACTTTGCACCTCATTTGTATCCGGCGCAAACTTAACCGGCCAGTTAAGATAAGTGTTTGTACGGAACCCTCGGTTCGCGAGTCAGACTCGCACTTGGCCGGTATTACTGAAGCCATACAGCCATCAAAGGATTAGCCAACCTCAATCTTCAGTACTGTAAAATTTTGCTAAATGAGACTTACCCAGTTCTTCCCCTTGGCCCTTCACTTACTACGAACAAAATTTAATTTGTGTATAACTCGCAAGTTACACATCCGATTTCTAATATTTTAACTGTATGTTAGAGTACAATTTTGGTACATTTTTTTAGAGTAAAAACATTTCTCAATAAACAAGGGCTTCATGGTAAACTGCGATACACCCGCCATCCTGACAGTCAGAATGGCGGGTGTACCTAAACATTGTAATAACTTTTTGTACGGAGAGGTACAATTTTTTTTAAAGTTGGTACAAAATAGTACATTTTGAGTACATTTTTTTGGTATAATTGTTTTACAAATCCGTGATGGTACACCCGCCATTCTGACTCTCACGGTCCATCCCCTTCAAGCGCCGAAGCGCGACTGAAATGGCACCGCGAGCTATCGCCCTCATAGTTTTAGTAGATATTTCGTTCTAGTGATTAAATAAATAATTGTATTCAGAAAATCCCATCCACTTCAACTAGATATTGTTAGTATCTATACATTTACGCAAAAAACGGGTAAAAAAAGGTTCGTATTTTAGCTATTCTACAGAAAAGATATTACGAACAGAGGTAACTTTGGGATCGTTTTCTATCGACCGAAATTTTTCCAATCATGTTGCTGAACACGATTTCATATTCAGAAGATCCTTAAGTATGATATATATGTTTTTCATAATCTTCAAACACTGATTAAACGTCTACGACGAGTCTGAAAATGAGTGAGTTCGGCGTCTACTGGGAAAAGCCCGCCTCTAGAAAACTAGATAGAATCACAATTTCTACTATATTCCTGTTCTTCTTTTTTATTTTATTTTTGTTATTCTTTATCAGTTTACTTAAGTAATACAATTGTAGCTGGAAACAATTTAATTTTGCTGTAACTTATTCCATTCTAACCGTTGTTGCACTATTCCCACTCGTTTGTTTATTGTCGGATGAACTCAAAGCCCCTATGGCACAGCGCAGGTATAATTATATTACTTACCTAGTTTAGGGGATGGAAGTTTGACCATTTTTTAATGACCTACCTATCTTGTACAAACATGGACAGTTTTACTTTACTACCTTTACATTGTAACATGCATGTACAATAAAGATTATTATTATTATTATATTGATGTTGCTTTACGAAAAGTTAAACTATACTGAGCGACAAACTTAAATTCATGGTAGGAAAACTGACGTACACATATAATAAAGATTGTATTTATTATTATTTCCTTCATTAATTTTAAAGCTTAGATTAGGTTTTTTACAATAAAGTTATATCAAAAGTAAAATACAATAAAGAAGTTACAAAATATAAGTACATTATAAAAACCTAACCTAGGGTGCTGGCGGCAGCAGGGAAGGGCCCAGGCTACCGGTGGTCAGGGCTGCAGAGAGAGGAACCTCCTGACGATGCGCGCCGTGTCCAGGAGTACCTACCGCCTTCTGAATCTGACCCTTGATCCAGCCATCTAGCGAAAGTCTCTTGAGGTGTTTGTCGAGACTCTTCGCTATAAGACCGTTCGCCGAAACGACTATCGGGACAATGATCGTCGAATCAACATCCCACATGGCGGTCACCTCGTGAGCCAAGTCAAGGTACCTACTTGCTGAGTTTGTCCTTCTCGGCCTTCACGAGATTATTATTATTATTCCTTTATTTATCTTTTTTCTTAGGCTAGGCTTCTTACAATAAATCTACATAAAAAGTAAAATACAATAAAGTAATTATAAAATATACTAGATGAAAACCCGGCTTCGCTCGGGCGAAATGTGACTCATAATACGTAGTTATCGGTTCTCAACGAATATTATAGGCAAAGCAAGGCATAGATTCGTTTAGCATCGTTCATTGTGTTTAATAAATATAGTAAATAAAAACTGCAAAAGATTTTACATAAATAATTTTATTTTAATTTTAAATCAACTTTCAAAATAAACTAACATAAATTAACAAAACAAATAATAATAGCTTTTCAGGTTTATTCTCTGTAAACCTCTTTGTTTTAAGCACTCAGTCTTTCTTTACTTTGGCAGGTACATAGTATAATAAGTACTTACTACTTTTGAAAATAAAAAATGAAAATGTTGTTCTTTATACAAATGGGCTAAATCAGAACTAATATTGAGAAGCCAAGTAAAACAATTACAATTTTGCAATGTGTACTCACTCGAAAATTTGGCAAAGGTACTTATTAAGAAATAATCATAAATATTCTCTATTATACATCACAGGTTGATTATCATAAAATTTCTCTATATATAAATTGTTTTCTTAAATATTCTCTATTATACATCACAGGTTGATTATCATAAAATTTCTCTATATACAACATTTTTCGTTAAATATTTATCACCTTTCAAGCCTTGTTCAGTGGTATTGATAATTTGAATTTTTACATCATTGAATCTTCGAACTCGAGAGAAGGCAACATAGAGCTGGCCATGGTTGAACACAGGATTAGGTAAAAATAGACCGATTTTGTCGAAAGTTTGTCCCTGGCTTTTATTTATTGTCATTGCGAATGCTATGCGTATGGGAAACTGGAGCCTACTAAATTTAAAAGGCAGTTGACTGTTAGATGGCTGGAGACGAATTCGAGGAATAAAAACTCTGGTTCCTACATGGCTACCACAGATAATTTCGGCATCAATGACACGTGAAGCTAGCGCTCTAATAATAAGGCGGGTTCCGTTGCACATCCCAACAATCGGGTTTAAATTTCTTAAAAGCATTACTATACAACCAACTTTTAATTTTAGAATATGTGGTGGTAGTCCTGCAGGCGTTATAGAATTTAGGAATTCTACAGGATAGTTTAAAACATCATTATGATCGTCCTCAACTACAGCGTCAGAACTCTCGTAAATTTTAAACATGCCGGGGATTTTCTCGACAACTTGGTCGTTCAATTGAAAACAATCATCGTTTTTAGGGGTAAGTATAGTTTTCATTGAATAACTTTTATAATCATTTGTGTCAAGGGTTACACCAAAAATGTGGTCTACAATTGAATTACCTACAATGCATCGAAGAGGCAGTTCAATATGGTCGTCACCATCCTCATTAGCTGATCCATCGCCTACCTTTAATACCCATTTAGCAAACTCTATATCATCGTGAGCTCTCATATTATGAGCCAATTGGAGTTGAGTAAAGTTTGGCCACATTGATAAGTGCTTAATTGAAGCTTTTATAATATCATTTCGTGACCCATTAACAACAACTGGTAAGATCTGACGAAAATCTCCTGCGAATAATAAAGTTTTGCCTCCAAAAGGTAATTTATTTTTCATTATATCTTGAAGGAGTCGATCAACTACAACAATATCATGACATTTAGTCATGGGTGCTTCATCCCAAATGATTAAATGAGTTTCTTTCAATAACTTAGCGGCCGGTGACCCTAACGACATATGAGACGTAGAATCTACATCTGAATTAATTGGAATTTTAAATCGCGAGTGAGCTGTTCTACCACCATCTAACAGAGTTGCTGCAATACCAGAAAACGCTATGGGCAGGCATATTTTGTTTTCAGATCTTAAAATATGTAAAATAGTTGTAAATACAAAAGTTTTTCCAGTTCCTCCTGGGCCGTCAAGGTAAAACAGTTTTCTCTCTGTGGGATTATTTACAGCGTTCAGTATTGTATCAACCACATATTTTTGTTCCGCATTCAATTTTTGGTATTTTTCATAGCCATTTGCTTTTTCATGTTCACAGTCATAAACAGAATCACATAAGAAAACATCATTTTCACTAATATCGGACTCTGGAAGTCCGAAATCTGTTAGTCCCTTTCCGTGAAGTTTTAATGTTTCATCAATTTCTTGTAAAGCTAAATGTTTGGATAATATTTCAGGGCGTGATCTTGTGAAGTCTTCGATAAAATGTGATGCAAACTTTTCCCAAAGAGCATTAGGATCAGTTGGTTCACAAAATACGCAAATTAATGCAAATAGCTGTCGTAATTGCCGAGGAAGTTTAAAACCAATTGCTTCATCCAAACATCTTTCCCATTCTTGATCGTCAAGAAGGAGCCCCCTTGCTTGAGCAGCTTCTCGAAATGAGTTGTAAATAATATTTTCATAAGTTCTAACATCTCCGAAGCAAGTCGGCCCTTTGACGTGAAGAAGTAATAGCCGGAGATAATATCGTTCTCGATCAGAAAAGGAATAATTATACATTCTTGCAATTACTTTATCTGCTGCTGATTGAGATATTCGTGGTTGCCACTGTCCATGGACAAATCTGAAATGTGTCGGAATTTCAGTGTACAGATATTGTCGAGCACTTTCATTGGTTTTGTTTAATTCAAAAAATGCTAATAATGTTGATTTTTCAGCTGATCTAGCTGCTGCTTCATGAACATTTTGATCTGTAAATACGACTGTTTGTTGGTTTTCCAAATGAACGCCTAACTGTATAATTGTGTGACTCATTTTGTGCATTGAAAATTCAAATATTCGCCAAACTGCTTCAGGAGCGGAAACATACCTGGTATCAATATAAGCCTTAATTTCGTCACAGTGTTCGTTGCTTGATGTCGATTGATCACTGGACTCTTGTGGCGCTACTGTGATTTGTACTTTTGCTCGGTCATGACCTTTATAAATATATTTATTTATATATTTGACACTTTTGACAGTTGAACAAATTATTACATTTATGTGACCATTAAATTTTTTACATAGATAGGGATTATAGGGCACCACCCATCTGTTATCACACTCGAAATCCTTCTTTTTTATAGTTCTTCCATCGTCTCTTCTTCTTATTATAGCATAACCTCCATTTTGGGTAGTTTCTCCGCAAAATGTCTTTGGGTATTTTTTGGAACATTTAGAGCCAGTTCCATCATTTTTCATGCAGGGTGAATTCAAATATCCAGGACCACATGGCCCATGGATCATGTTTTTTGACACAGTCTGAAAAAGTTCCTGGTCTTTATTTGGATCAGGTATTTCTGCACACACAAACTTATCATAATCTTCTGATGATCTAGGTTTATCTTCATTTCTTAGAATAATAAGCATATGAGCATGTGGAAGCCCACGTTTCTGAAATTCAATAGTGTAAAACCACGCACTCGGTATTCCAAAAATATGTTTCTTTGTAATGTCATCTAAAAGTTCCTCCAATTTAAGTTTAAAAATTCTGGCGATTAAATCGGGTCTATGTTCTTTTTTAGTATTGTCTTGTAAATTATCTAAGATTTCCTGCCAATTTGGATTGCATGTAAATGTTATAAATAAGTCTGGTTTACCATACTTGCATACAATTGCCATGGAATCCTGATAATTTTGCATCATGTGCCGGGGACTTCCCACATAAGTTGATGGCAATATTATCATTTTACCAATGCCTTGACCCATTTCTCTATCATTATTGTACAGGCTATCCATTAAATTGTTATAATTGTCAGCTCTAAGCTGTGTTTGATTCAGTCGAAGAAACAATAATCTTTGAGATTCAATCCTAACATAGGCCAAGACACAATATTCATGAAAAAGTTTTTCGGCGTAAAACAACGGGCTAAAATTTTTACGAACAGCAAGTCTATACTGATAAAATTGTAACATTGTAAGACGGCTTCGAGTAGTTCGCCTCTCTTCTCTATGTTGAAGATTTTCATGCCATCCGAGTTCTCCATTAGGAAAAAGTAAAGGAAAGGCTAAAGGGTCAATATTGGGACTCGTTGATTTTAGTGTAGTTAAATGTTGAGAATATTCTTGTACAGAAAAGTCTATATTTAATGGAGGTTCGCCGTTTTCACCTACAAAAATGACCGCTACCTCATTATTTGATGGTGCGTTATACCGACGCAAATCGAGAGATTTATCTTTATAAAACTGCATTGATACCGAATGTTTGGGTCGATTTTCTGAGGCTGCTTTTAATTCCTCTTCAGCTAAAATTGCAGCCACCCTTTTGTATATTTTGACAAAAGGATTGGTTACGTTGAGCATTGTTTGTAAGGACCTCATTATATTGCTTCTACATATGTTATTTCTAGAATCAGATAATCGTTCATTTAATGCTGCTTCATCTTCAATTATGTACAATTGGTTGTATTGTGGTTTATGACCTTGAAACGGAAACAAAGATCCAGTTTTTGTATAAATTTGCCCTTGTACCCTATATGTGTAAACTCCTGGAGGAAGTGTGTTCAAATTTGAATTGATAGATGCCATTGCAAATGCTGAATTATATTGTCGTATATTAGCCTTAAAATGATTAGCATCAGACGTACTGCCTTTGTATAAATCTAATAATATATCTGGAATTGGTTTTAATGCTCTATCTGCATCTATGTACACCTTCCCATTATGACAACAATTTTTAAAATGATTTTGAATTTTTTCACTTAAAAAATGAAGAGCTTGACATTGAACACATTCATAAATCATAGAACCAACTGAATGTACTGATACTTGATTGGTGTTATCTGAAAGCGCTAAATAGATATAGTTAGACCTGGGGGGCTGATGTTCTGTACTAAATCTGCTTGAATATTTACGCTTTTTCGGTGGTCTGCCAGCCATTTCATATGTTCTCTTTCTCCTCTTCTTCTAAAGAAACAGAATCACTGCTGTCTGACAGGAACGATTCCTGATTCCCTTTGTCCGAAGAAACATCATCAGTCACCAGTGACTCTTCGATTAGCTTCAACTCTTCGTTATCCACCTTCAGGAGAAAAAATATTAAATAAATATTCAAATAATAATAAATATGGTGTATGTATGTAGGTATATCCTCACGCCTCTATCTGGTAATAAGTATTATTTTTCACTGTACTCGGTGACCTACACCATTAACTTACCAGAAAGTCATCAAATAAATCTTGGGATTTGTCCAGTTGTATTGTTGAGGCAGCTAATGATTGAACAGATGCATCAGGAGCAGTTTGATTTTTTAGGAAAAGGTTTGAAAGTGCCCGAGCCTTGGTTATTCTTAACTGCCTCTTTGTTTCCAGGCCACAGCATTCGCAATAATTGAAATTATCTGCAAGAATATATTATACAATTAATAATTATGGACTGATTCAAATACACAGTGTAATGAGTAATTATATAATAAAAACCGGCCAAGCTCGAGTCAAACTCGAGCACGAAGGGTTCCATACCATTATCTATAAAAACGGTAAAAAAAATGTGTCTGTTTCTGTATTTGTCCATTATACTTCAACACAGGCTATGCGTGTAGTCATTGATTATTATTTGTTGGGTTATATTGAAAAATTATTGAGCCGCTTACCGAGTATAATGTTGTCACATTCGACACATCGACTGCACAATTGCATTTGCTGGCAGTTTCTTGCAAATATTTTGCCATTACAAAAATTGCATGCCACTGGAAGTAAATAAGTACTTATTTTATTTGAATACAGAAAGTTACAATCCACACCAGAAGAAGAAAACATGGAACAAAATTCACTTAAAAACACAACCTACCTTACTAAAATACTACTCACCATCTTTACGAAGAGCCCTTCGCTGCATCCATTTTCCACAATTGTGACAATGTTTGCCAAATGCAAGGAGATTCGGCTGTGAACAAAATGAAATAGGTATCATCAAACAAAACAATTATGAAAGACAAATGAAAGACATTCATTTTATGAAATACTTACGATTTTCGGCATGATGTGGGTAATCCAAAGAAAGTAAACCATTTACATTTTAATTTTTTCCCGAAAGGAACTTCAACTTCTACTTTTAAGGTTGTGGCCAGTATTGTTTTTTTCTATGGTTGTCATGGCAATCGGCCAATCTCAGTTTTAAAGAAAAAACACAATACGAATTTTGCGGATATGTGTTGTCGAAAAAACACAAATATTATAAATCAAAATCATTGCCAGTGTAAGAAATTCCGCAATATGGCGCATCCTCAAATACTTCTGTGGTCAGGATTTACGGTTAAAACTCGCTCCAGACCTTCCGATCCGATCCGATTTATCGGAAGAAATCGGATAATGTGTAGTGTTTTAGGTCCTAACTATTGCACTACACATTATCCGATAAGTAGGATCGGATCGGGTAGGATCGGAAGGTCTGGAACGGGTTTAAACAATTCTACACGTCAATCGGTGTGAAATTGTTTAACATTTTCTGAACGCAACAAACGCGTTTCTGAAGGCATGTCAAAGGAAGAAGGAAGCAATATGGCTGAAGGTTTAAATGTCATTATTTAATATTTTTAATCACGAAATACTCGACAATCCGAATTTTGCGGATATATGTTGTCGATTCGAAACTCTTATTTTTTTACGCTTATTAATTCGAGATAGGTTTGGATCGGGTCTACCGTACCCCGTGACGAAATTATTAATATAGAAATACATTATAAAAACCTAACCTTATTATTATTATGAACTATCTGTACTGGTGGCTTCGGCTACGTGGAATACGTAAGTAATTCACGAATGTATAAAATTAGCATTACCTAGGACGATCAAATTGAAAATCGTTATAAATTCGGATGATCAAATTGACTCATTTAGAAGTAACTTTAAGAGTAGTTTCGAGTTTGGTTTTGGTTGTTGATCTGTGGTTATTATTACTTGACATAAGCTTGACATTGACTTGACTTATCAGTGTTGAGGTGTTGAGTGTTGTTTTTTGATTGAGTGATCGTAGATGTCTTGCACATGTCTTGTTACTGTGCGAACTGTGAGCGAATTAAAATTTAAAATTTTCTGATTGCTCTTTCGTCGTTCCCTTGTGTTTTAATTTATAATTACGTCTGTTTTTGTAACGTTGGTTTGCTTCAGAACTAGTGATACTGAATTGTTATTTTTGTTTTAATTTAACCAGTTATGGTCAGTGGTGTTTATTTTACGGGTGTTGTGATAAGTAGCTCCTTGGTGGCTTTGGTCTCTATTAGGACTACTGGAAATTAACCTAGCATAGCTAGAATCTAGAAAATCGTAAGTATTAAACAGCATCTGTTATTTATATTACGAAAACTAGGATTAATTGGCGGGAGTAATTTGAAAAGTGCCATTACATTTAGAAAGAGAGAAATAATTAAAAATTAAATACCATGTCAACTCAAGACAATTTCAGTGACTCAGGATCATTAGACTTGGATCACTTAAAAATTGTAATTCATGAAAAAGTGCACTCTAAAACAAAAACTATATGTATATTTAAAAAAACAGTCCATAACCATTTTAACCTCTCATTTGATTTGCTACAGATGTCTCAAGCAAAAAAAAGAAAAACGGCCAGTCCCACAATACTGGACTATTTGAATGAAGACTGCTGGCGATATGTGTTGGATTATGTGGACCTCGAGCAAGTTATAATCTCTGAGCTTGTCTGCCGGCAGTGGCAGGCGGTGGTGCTGAGATACATACAGAGTAGGCTACATTTTAATTAATTTTTTATTTAAACTTTAGTGCACAAAAGAATAATTTAACGTACAAAAGGTAGACTTAATGCCATGAGGCATTTTTGTTGTTTATACAACTTCATTCAATATTCAGTGCTTTCTAATTTGTACGGGACCCTCAGGGCACGAGTCCAACTGTTGTCTTGACTTGATGGCTTCTTATTTATTAAACATTCTTCTTTACAGGTGTCCGTGTGGCTCTGAATGAACATGGATGGTCCTCCCCCACTCTGACTCCATGGCCCAGGGTCCGGTGGGTGGAGTTGGAAGAAGATGAATGGCCCTCATTTGAGCTCTGGAGCAAAAAACTTGGCTCAACAGTTGTATTCGCTTTCTGTAGCTCTGAAAGTCATTTGGAGATAATTAGAAAAAATTGCCCTAATGTGGAAAGTCTTACAGTATGTCCCTAGTTCTATCAACCCCAACCCTATTACCCCTTAAGAGTAAAATAATTATTTGCATTTATTGGTGAATAGAATATTCTTTACGTTACACAATTCCCACCACCATTTGTTCTGCTTCTCTTTATTGAAATGATTGACTACTAAATTCACGTAACTATATTTTGTTGCAGATTGCAAGATTTAGAAAACTAATAAGAGTAAACATAAAGAATAAAAGATTCAAGCGGCTGCAACATATTTGCTTCGAGTGTTGCTATCATGTAAGTAAATTAGAAAACTATTACACTACTAGCTGCACAGCGGGGTGTGACCCGCTCATCCCATGGGAACACTTTTTTCGGGATAAAAGTAGTCTATGTGTTAATCCAGGGTGACAGCTACCTTTATACCAAAATTTATCAAAATTGGTCCAGCCCTTGAAGCGTGAAGAAGTAACAAACAAAACATACTTGCAAACACACATCCTAAAACATAATTTTTTCAGGTCACTGACCGGTGCGTCAGCCAATTCATAAACAAAAGTACCACAGACTTAGAGATCCGCTACGACACCGAAGAGTACGCGATTAAAGGCCAATTTTTGAACAGCGTCAAATCCAAGTTGCAATCGCTCACCTTTATACAGGTGGCTTTAAAGTTAAATCACTTGCTTTCAGTCGGTGACTGGTTAAGCGAGTTGAAAAAGTTGCATCTATCCGATCTTCCATCATCGCATATATACGAAAACATTCACCTAGTTTTAGAGAAGACGCCTAAATTGGAGCATTTGCACTTGAGTTTCTACAGTCGAGGATTGGCCGTGTGTCAGCATGTGTGTCGACTGGCCAACTTGATGCACCTGAGTGGTGACGTGGTCTCCTCGGACGAGGACCTGGAAGTCGTGGCGCGGGGCTGTAAGGAACTGCGGTACTTGCAAATGGACACTAATAGTGAGTTTACGGATTCTTAATTACGAAAGATTACTTAAATTATATTCTTTTCCTGTAGATGGTTACTATAAAATATAAAAAGTTAGTTATGAGTTGTATGATATCACAATACAATAATTGGATTTAACAAAGATCAAAATACAAAGACAATGGTCAATGTTCAACCTGGCGGCACAGCACCTTTCGGCTTCGTATGGTGGTTTCGGCAGTACCCGGTCTCTCTACGATCGGCCGTCTATACCTACTCACCCGGCAAGCCCTTCTTTGCCGGCGTCTGCACGAATGTACTATTACTAACTACCCTTAGAGATTGAGGTTTGATAGGTACAAAATAAAGATACCCTTTATAAATAAGTACCTTGAATTTGTATAATGTGTGCAGCGGTGTCCTTGCGGGGCCTGCAGGCGATGTGTCGGCACGCAGGCGCGCGCCTCGTCCACCTCGGCTTAGGGAGCAACCACAGGCTGACAGACGACGACATGGCGGCGTGCCTCCGCGGCTGCACTAGTCTCACAGTAAGTGACTTGTGTTATCTGTGCAGCGGTGTCGGTGCGCAGGCGCGCGCCTCGTCCACCTCGGCTTAGGGAGCAACCACAGGCTGACAGACGACGACATGGCGGCGTGCTTCCGCGGCTGCACCAGTCTCACAGTAAGTGACTTGTGTTATCTGTGCAGCGGTGTCGGTGCGCAGGCGCGCGCCTCGTCCACCTCGTCATAGGGAGCAACCACACGCTGACAGACGACGACATGGCGGCGTGCCTCCGCGGCTGCACCAGTCTCACAGTAAGTGACTTGTGTTATCTGTGCAGCGGTGTCGGTGCGCAGGCGCGCGCCTCGTCCACCTCGGCTTAGGGAGCAACCACAGGCTGACAGACGACGACATGGCGGCGTGCTTCCGCGGCTGCACCAGTCTCACAGTAAGTGACTTGTGTTATCTGTGCAGCGGTGTCGGTGCGCAGGCGCGCGCCTCGTCCACCTCGACTTAGGGAGCAACGACATGCTGACAGACGACGATATGGCGGCGTGCTTCCGCGGCTGCACCAATTCCACATTAAAAAGTGGCACACATTTCTAGAAAAAAGTGACGGATGTTTCCAGAGATTTAAAATGATTATGATATATTTCGTGTGCAGCATAACCTTTGTAGTCGTGTTATTGCAGAAACTGGACGTGCGACTTTGCTACAAGCTGACGGAACGGCTGCGGACGGTCGCGGAGGAAGCGCGGCGCGAGATGGACCCGCGCCCGCCGCCCCTGCGGATCAGCAGGGGTGTTGCGTGGAACTGGATTATTGAATAGTCATCTAACCAGGTAGGTGAGACTTAATCGAGTCGAGTAATTCCAATAACTGGACGTGCGAGGATGAGTTGTTGACAAGCACCCGGGGATGCGGTGTGTCAAAGGCTTTATGATGAGCGGGACCATTGCATCGGATGGGTCGTTGGCACTCATAACCGTCAAGCACCTCCACGCCGGTAATAACATAAATATATCACGTTATTTATTCACGTCCTATAACACTTATACATATTTTTATTGCGTCTACAGAGACGGGTGAAAGCAGCTTATAACCATCCGTGGACGCTTGGAAACCCCGAACTCGTGTAACTAATAATTGAAATTGGTCCAGCCGTAGGCGTGATGATTGATGAAAGACAACGACACATACATACAGACAGGGTTTTTTTTTTAATAGAATTCATGTTTACAAATTGTATGAAAATAGATCGCGCCCGGGATTAAACTCTTTTAATGACTTATCTTAATCGAGTAAAAAGTATCCTACCGCGTATAACCTACCGTAAATAGCTATCAATCAATGTATCAAAACTAGTTGATATAAATATAAACAACACAAAAACTTTTTTCAATTTAGTGACCTCTTAATTGAATAGACGATGTCTCATATCTCTTGTAATTTATGCAACTGTAAATAATGAGAGACACTCCTGTGATCCTATAAACCACACTCTTCTTTTAACTCTTTCGCAACCGAGGAGTTCGTAGCGCTAATACCGCCGTAGCCGATAACGTGGAGAAATGCGTATGTAACTATGTAGCGAAAACTGGCTACGAGCACAGTGCCCACGGGGCGGGTTCCCGGTTTTGACCTTTCATTATGTAACAGTTGCATAAACTACTATTCAATATTCAGTTTTGGTAAAAACAATATAAGCTAACCTAATCCACTTAAGAACTGAATACCATTGAACAAACCACAACTGGTAAACCACAAATTAAGATAACGAGCTCGTAGTAAAACCAGATTGTAACCACCTTGGAAGGTTCGACTCATATCGACTCTATTTCCTTAGGCATGAAACTACAAAATACACTTACAGAATAATGGTAATCATACTTTTTTGGATTTTTACAACCGTCCGACTCTTCACAAGAACGTATTCTCTTGAAAAAGGACTATGAACTCTCATCATCAACCATTTTAAACCTATTCAACAAGGAATAAGGTTGAAAATTCAATATCCACGCAATGTAGTTCTAACCTTTTTTTGTAAGTAACTGGTTGGCGCCAGGTTCGCGTTTATGAGAACAAAAGCAGATAGGATTGTATTAGACACAATGCTATTGTGAATGCAGGTAAGTGGATTAGCTCAGCTTGTATTACTTCAACTATAACAGTTCTATCAAAGTTGAGTATTTTTATTTTCAGTGACATTGTCAACACCACGCAACAAGGTCAAGGTCAAAGGGAACAAGACGTGAAGAGCCAGCAGCGGGTGGAAACAACGTCATCGGTGTGGATGTGAAACCGCCATTAATTATAAGAAAATATATTTTTCTCAAACATGCAATGAAATATCGTCATTACGGGCTTCGAAGTATCTCGTTTCGGGCGGAACAATTCGAGAGAACTGTAATGAAATTTCATACAAAATTGAAGGCCTAGGCTAGGCCGGGAAGTTTTTTTTTTTATCATGCTTTCTGTGTTCTTTTTGTGTTCCTAGTTTCCCCTCTGGGTTGGAAGGTCTGATGGCAGTCGCTTGCATAAAAACTAGTGCCTACGCCACATCTTGGGGATTTAGGTAGCCAACCCCGATTGAGAATTCATTCTCAAAAAATGGGACAAAGGCTAGGAGGATGATGATGCTTTCTGTGTTCATGAACAGGCTAAATAGCTGAATTATACCTATATTATTTTAGTGGTGTATTTTTTATTTCATTGCATATGTTTGAGAAAATTACTATACCTACATGCCTTAGCCGTGAAAAGGGCTTGCCGGCTTGGTATCACTATCCGTGTCTTTACCTACTCACCCGGCAAGCCATTCCTTCCCAGTCCCAGCGTCTGCAGTAATTTACTATTGTATATACGTCGCAGTCGAATTGTATACAATTCACTATATTACATTACCGGGTACCGTTTTGAAATACGGCGCACGAAGTGTCCTACTTTTTGCATGTTACAAAATTTGAAAAAAATAAATACTTACAAAAACTTGTGACTGGGATTTTTATTTTACGTAGTTGCTGCTTTATTGGCTATAAGGAAAACTGGACAATTTTTTTACCAATTTTGGTACTTTTGGTTGGTTAGATACTTCTACTATCCTTTTACGGTAAAGAAAAAAATACGCGGACGAAGTTGGAGGTACCCTCCAGTAGTATGACATATGAGGCAAAGCGAGTGGATATCGATAAATCTATTCGGGCATCACTATCAACTAAAATTTGACACATGGGCTAAGTACGGTCCTTGACGACGACGTGTTGACACATAAAATACTGTACTATCGTCTCGTTTTTTCTTGCGGAAACTTGAGTACAGTCGTATTTTCTTTTATATAATAAAAAAAAGAAAACGGAGAAGAACCTCATTCAGACCCGGTGAAACAATTTGTATGCCAATTTGATCAGATTGATGTTTGGCTTCGTGCTGTGGTACAGAGTTGCCATATAAAAAAGGCATAGGTGTAACGTTACACGTACATAGATATATATTGTTTAAAAATAGTTTCAATTAAAAAAAAAACAGACTAAAAATAATTATAATCATTCATATTTAATTTATAGTTTTACTTCATAATCAGCCTGGTTAAATAATTTAATACACATTCAACATTAACATTAACATAATAATAGGAAACCATATTAAATATAAAACATTAAAAAGTAAACGATACGGAACACTCCTGCGCTCGACGATACCGTTAGGGTAAGGTACCAGCTGCGCGTCGCCTGGCTATCCCCGCCAGCGGCGTCTCGCCTGCCATACCCCGCTAGACCGTCTTAAGGGCAACAGCTTGTTGGTGCGTACACGGGCTCCGCTCCGTGTCGTCTATCGCGCTTGCAAATTATTATATTTGAAACTTATATTTACTCGTTAAGTAAATACATCAAAATACGTAGCGGCAGTGGTCACCTGTTTCCCTATTCTTGCGTGTTAAGCATAATCGTAGAAGTGTACATAAAACTTTACTTCGCCTCGCACCCCGAAAGGGTAAGTTGTTGAGCTATTACCTAGTCTTAAGTATTAGTGGCTAAACTGTGCTTGTACCATAATCCTTGTGTTGATTTCATTGTATATTCATCTTAGTGCATCATCATAATGTTTAAAGTACCTATCGCCCACGCCGGCCGCTTGTGCCGATTTACCGTTATAACATGGCGTCGCCTACATTTTGCCTATGATGATTTCACTCGCTAGTACTTATTATATGCTCATTATCGCAAGTTTAAGCCCTTCATTATAATAAAGTTAAAGTAATTAAAATGAGAATTAATTCATAATATTATGTTTAGGTATTTTTCTGTAAATGCTAATTGGATATTTTACTACGCATTGCCTGCGCTGTACTTCTTTCGCATTCTGCTTATTCCTTCTGCACTCTGTAACTCCGTTCTGATTATGAACACCCACCAGCTACTTTCTTTTGCTCCCCCTGGCTAGCTTAGCAACATCACCGAGGTTCATAATCAGCGGAGCACAAAAGAAATATTAGTACATGTTCTAATAAAGGCCGTTGTCTACAGGGTGCGACTTGGAGAAAAGCGTTTTTTTAATAATTAACACGACGTGTCGACACATCCGGCAAATGGTTGCCAGGACATTGAGCCGGCCCACAACAGCACCGACGCACACGGCCTTACCCCGGGGTTCCAGAACGTAGTTCCACGGACCGGCACAACTGACCTCGCCACCACCAGGGGAGTACCGGCCTGCGTTGCGATACTAGACGGGCTAAAATTAATCCACGACCTTTTTATTTAATAGATTAAATAATTTTATTTTGTGATTGACAATCGTTGTTTTCTTCTCAAAACGCCGACCGTTACACTGGCGCCTATAACGTGGTAGATAAAAAGGTCTGGTATCGCTTCGTAGAAGTAGTTGGTGTTTTGTTGTTTTTGTGTTTGTAAAACGTTTTATGCTTTTAATTTTTGGTTGCATATCAACTAAAGTGTACAATTATTGTGTAGTCCATTTTATTTTAATGAATTGAATGCTTAAATTGTTAATTGTTAATTTTTAAATTTTTAAATTTTTAATGAATTATTGTAATTTTTTTTTATTTATTGATTAGATTAGATTAGATTAGATTTATTTATTTCATAATATAAAATGTCAGTATAAATTACGCTAAGACAATTTACATGCATTTATACTATGATCGTCATAAAGAGAAAAATTAGATAATATAATAATAGTAAAAACATAAACATTGATTGTAACAAAAGATATTTACATGTCATAATCGTAATGCAGTTAAATTAGGGTTACAATATAAGAATATCTCCTTAAGGGATTGTCAAAAAATTTAAAAATACCAACTACCAACAATATTTATTATACACGGTGCGAAATACAACAATTATTATATGTTACTACGTCAAATAATTTGAAATTAAATATGTCAAAGGTGTCTCCTTGGAGGATTGTCAACAATATACAATATAAAAACAAAAAACAATATAAAAAACAAAAAACAATATAAAATGAAATATAAATTACTTATCCATGTACTCATTTACTGAGTATAATGGATTATCCAATAAAAAGTTTCTTAATTGATGTTTGAACTTCTCATCTGATGCCTCGGTTCGCAACTCGTCGGGTAGATGTTCATAGAACGTTGGGCCAATGACGCGCGGGTTTTTTTTTGCAAGTGCCATGCGACGCGGGACTGTCCTAAGTCTCCCCGTAGAACGTATTAGTTTGCCCGATACCTCGACACGTGCAAACATTGACAAATTATTTCGTACATACATTAATACCTCGAATATATAAAGTGAGTAGTGAGTCATAATGCGGTACTTTATGAAGAGATCCCTGCAAGAATACCTGGGTTCTACTCCGGCCAGTATTCGAAGTGCTCGTTTTTGGAGTATCAAAATTCGCTGAGCATCAGTGGAATTTCCCCAAAAAACAGTACCGTATGACATAATTGAATGAAAATGTGCAAAATATACAGACTTTAATGCATTACTTGATATTAACGGTTTTAATTTCTTTAAAGCAAAGACAGCACTACTCAACTTGTCGCACAGCATGTCTACATGGCACTTCCAGTTCAAGTTTGAGTCAAGCATGAATCCAAGAAACCTGCATTCACTACACAATGGCATCGGGACGGCTTTAATGCAAGGGGGCATTGCGATGTTCCGGCCCGAGAATACCATGACATTAGACTTTGATACGTTTAATAATAAACCATTCGACGAAAACCATTTCTGCAGTTGCACACAAGCTTCATGAATTTTACCGGCGAGCTGTTCGTATGTTTTTGCGCTAACTATGACTGTGGTATCATCTGCGAAGAGCACCGATAGGCCATTCCTAATTGCCGAGGGTAGATCGTTAACGAATAACGTGAATAAAACGTTTCCAAGGGCTGATCCTTGAGGGATACCCAGCCTTACGCAGCCGACATCTGAAATTAACATTTTGCCATTGGAAGACACTTTTACAACCTGTTTACGATTGGACAGAAAAGATGATAACAATTTGTGATCAGAACCTTGAAGACCGTACAGACTTAATTTATTTAGAAGAAGCCTGTGACTGATAACGTCGAACGCCTTGGATAGATCACACAAAATAGCTGCCATTTTGTATCTGTCATCGAGACCAGTGGTGATGCAGTCAGTGATTTTGTGTGCAGCTGCAGTGGTCGACTTGTTTTTTCTATAGGCGTATTGGTTTTCCGCAATAAGGTCGTTAGTTTCTAAGTAGGTCATTAGGCAAGATGACATAATTGACTCAATTAATTTAGAGATGGTAGGCACTATTGTAATGGGTCTGTAATTATTTACATCCGTTTTGTCGCCTTTCCCTTTGTAAATAGGACATACCCTGGTACTCTTCAGCACGTCTGGGTATACACCAGCACGAAACATATCATTTATGAGAACTACTAATATGTCAGAGATAACAGGCCAAACACTTAATATAATGTCTAAGGATATGTCATACACGTCAATAGTCGCACGTGTCTTTAACATGGACTTTATGGTCTTGTCCAAGAGTTCGCGTGTTACTATGGGAAAACTAAACACAGGCATATCACCACTACCCAGGTGCTCACAGACGTACTGTTTGGACAATGACTCATCACTTTGTATGGCATATTTTGAAGCTATGTTTAAAAAGTGCGAATTAAGGACATTAGGCACTTGGTTTTGAGATATGCAAGCCTTGGAGTCCTGATCTTGCAGACAAATATTTTGGGGTTTTAGTTTGGTACCTATTTCTTCATTAACCACCCTCCATATTTCTTTACAAGGATTTTTGCTCTCCTCTAGCCGGGTTTCAATGTGGTCCTGTCGAGCTCGAAGCGTTTCGGACTTAATGAGATGATGGTAATGGTCAATACAATCTGATATGAGTGGGTTGTTAGGGTATTGACGCCTTATCTCTTGCAGGTCACTATGCTTTTGAATATATCCACGCAGTTCGTCCGTGAGCCACGGGACAGAAGACTTTTTTTTCACCGTCAAGCGTTTTATTGGAAAATGTATATCTATGTAATATGTCAATATGTTAAATAATTTATTAAATTTATAATCAATGTCAATAGTATCATCGTAAATAAAATTAAAATTGTAATTAGAAAAATCAGAATAAAATAAATAAATTGATTCGTTATTGAATAATCGACGTTCGACCATATCATTAGATGTCATAAAATGGTGGTTGCACTCTATTGTGAGTACATATTTCTGTGCGTTATGGTCGCTAATGGCAGTATGCACCGGCGCCACAGTGAGACAGTCGCGAACGTAATTTGCTATCCCACAGTCGATGGATGATTTAGAGTCTTCGGTTTCCCGAGTGGAAAACGTCACAGTGTTACCGCAGCCATAGCTATTGAGTACGTCATCAACCCGCCGTCTCATATTATTATCAGATAGATAATCAACATTGTGATCGCCAACAATGAGAAACTTTTTATTTTCGTCGGTTAACTTATTCAATAGTAATTCAAAATTCTGTAGGTATATGTCAAAATTACCATAACCGGTTCTATATAATACAATAATAACTAATTTTAGCGAAGTAATTTCAATTGCCGCAAATTCAAAGTGGTATTGTATAGCAAAGATAAGTAGGTCCGCGCGCTGCTTATACTGTATACCTTGAAGTACGTATAGCGCTGTGCCCCCGTGAGGGATTTGCGTCCGGCAGTAACTGTTTGCTAACGCGTACCCACTTAACCTCACTCTTTGTATTTCGTTAGTTTTACACCAAATTTCACTTAATGCAAGTACGTGAGGTTTTTCTGTGTTACACAAAACATTTATTAGTGATGTTTTACCACAAATGGATCGCACATTTTGGTGTATGACGACAAACTGAATATTTTTTATTTCGTTGGTTGCCTGCCGCCGTGTACTGTGGAGTTTTTTGGACGCACAACATTAAAAAGGCGTACTTCTGCTCCGGCTGGCCAATTCTGAGGGTTCCTGGCAATTTTCAACTTGTCTGCAGGCACCTCCAGACGAAAAGATGTGTAACGGCCTCGAGTAACAACAAGTGGCTCACACACAGGCGCACGAATATTCATCTCCGTCTGGACATGGTCGATCACGTCGGCGACGGTGGTCTCCTCACTGAGATTGAAGACATGCAGGCTGACGACACGAGGAGCAGCCGCACGAAGACCTAAATGATGTGATGGTGGTGTCGATGGAGCATCTCTTTCGGCTTGGGCCGGGGATGGTACCAGGCACGGCTCGTTTTTAGAGTTGCTGGCAGTCGGTTCCTGGGTATGGGCCGTAGTCTGGGGGCGGCCCCTGACGACGCTGGCATGTGTTCGCCGCGGACGGGTCCGCTGTTGCCGGGCCTCGGGCTCAGGGAGCGCGGGAGCAGGTGGTGCTGATGCCGGTGGCGCCGCCGAAGATGGAATGGTGTGCATCATGCTAACAGGTGGAGGGTCTATTTGGACAAAGCCTTCAGGCCCAGACTCGTTAAGAGAGATGTTGTTGTTTAGTGGTGAAAGTGAAGGATGTCCACTGCTAGTAATTACTCTTAGGATCATCTGGATCACATCCGTTTGGCTGGTGAGTAATTTTTGTTGCTCGCGTATGATGTCATGACAACATTTAATTTCACCTTTCATCTCACATATTTCGTCTTTTAAGTTTAAAGTGATTTCCACCAACCTGTCAACGGCCGCCACTGCATTTGTTATGGATTTTCCCTTCGCTGGTGCCATTTTTACACGTACTTTTACGAGTCACTTGATTAATTGTCACTTCTAGGTTTAATATATTATGATATGTCAATTAATATTACAATTTAACTATTAAAATAATATAAATATTGACGAGCAGTTTAAATTCACCACTATGTTGGCCAGTGTTGCCAACTATTTTTATTGTGAATTGTGAATTTAAATTATTATTTTAATTATTTATAAATTTTATTAATTAACTTACTTATTTTAATGTAATTCTGCTCAGGTGCAAAATTTCGCTGCACTCTGTATTTATTGTTGCATACTTGTGGTGAACTCTAGTACAGTCGAGTCGCACAAGTGTAACTTAAAATAATATTTTATTTTTTTACAAATTTTTGTTATTTCTTTTAATTATTGACATCGTACACTTTAGTTGTTTTTTTTTTATTTTGTTGTGCTTTTGCTCTGCTTCCTAATTTTTTTTTTGGTGGCAGTTTTTTTTTTGTTACCAAGCCAATCAATCATTTTCATCTACTAAGCCAATCAATCTAGTCAACCATAACGTTGCAGCTTCATTTGATTGTGACAGAACGGAGTAGATTAAGTTTATCTCAACACTTACCCATTCGCGGTTTTTAAGTCAGATTAGTTTTTTTGTTTTTATTTAGTAACAAGTAGTATGGCTTATCCAATAAAATTTTTATCCTTGCAAAAAGCAGAATTAGAATACGAGGTTTCTATTCGAGGTGCCACTCCCGGGGCTACTGTTCAATTATTACGCGCTCAAATAGCTAAATTGGGACCACAGTTTCCTTCGGAAGATATACTCGAGAGTTCACTTTCGATCAGTGAGGATCTTAAGGGTGTTAGTGATGCCCTTACTAAGCTGAGAACGTATCTCGAGGCACCTCACGAGAAAAATACATTGTTACGCGCTCAAAATCTTTTAAATCATCTCCACCACCGGTTAAATCGGATTGTTGTTGATAATGCCACAGAGCAGGTTTTTGAGTCTTGTATTACGGAGTACAATGCCCTTTCGGACCGTTACCACTCTTTAAAAGATAATACATCTGAAAATTTTACAACATCGGTTTCTGCTGAGCCACAAGCTGGGGCCTCACCATTTAATATTAATGTTAGCTGCGATCGTGGTATGGCTGGCGAGCTCACTAGGCTGAGGTTTGACGGGAAGTCGTGCGTGCGTGCTTTCATTCAACGTATCTCAGAGTTTAAGAAATCAAGGAATATCTCGGAAGCTAAATTACTTTCCTATTCTACGGAGATATTTACCGGCGATGCGTTGCACTGGTACCGTGCCGTTCAGGACCAGTTGTCGGGCTGGAGTGATTTAGTAAGTCGCCTCAAAAATGATTTTGATCAGGCTGATTATGACTATAGGCTTTTGGCGGAGATTCGTTCAAGAACGCAGGGTGAGACGGAAAACATTACAATCTACTTATCTATAATGACTGGTCTGTTTTCGCGTTTATCAAAAGATTTGTCTGAGGAGGACAAACTCGAGATCATTTTTCATAATATCCGTCCGTGTTATGCAAGTACGCTGGCTTCTGTCACCAAAGTTCCTGATCTTAACACTCTACGCTCATTATGCCGTAACTATGAAAGTATCCAGGCTCGTCTAGCCGGTTTTCATGAACCACCCAAGGTTACTTCGGAGACATTGGCTCCCGAGTTTGCATATGTTGGCCAGGCTTCGTCAAAATTTAATCATAGTTTTGGGAAAAATTACAATAATAATTATCCCAATAAAAATAAAAATGAATATGGTAACTCTAATTCTGCTAACAAGGGTTATACAAAACATAACAATTACGTTCATGCAATACAGGGATCAGGGAACAAACAGTTTTATTGTCCTAGGTGTCGTAGTAACACCCACAATTTACGCCAATGTAGGGCAAATAAGGACAAAATATTTTGTTTTGTTTGCGGTCACGAAGGTGTCAAGACTCCTGACTGCCCGAATTGTGGTAAAAATAAACCGAGTACTTCAAAAAACTAGTTACTCAGCAGAATTGTAGCAATAACCAACAGGTACCAAGGTTAGATAAAGAGGACTGGAAAAATTGGCTCCAGACCATCAATATTTTTTTTAATTCATATAAGATCGATACAATTCTGCTGAATAAACCATTAGGTGATTCTAGACCCTACGCTCAAATTCAAATAAATGATTTGCGAATATTTGGACTTTTAGATTCAGGTTCTGCTGTAACTATAGTGGGAAATCGACTTCATAAGAGGTTAGAAGAACATGGTTTGCATTTACATAGGGATGATGTTATTAATGTTACTGCTGCGGGTGGTCAGACTTTAGCAAGCATTGGCTACGTATATTTGCCAATCAATTTTGAAACGGATTATCATGTTATTAAAGCTCATGTTGTCCCGGATATTAATATTGATCTTGTGTTAGGTATTGACTTTTGGCGTGATTTCAAAATTTTTCCTAGTCACCTCACGAGCATTACTTTCTCTGGTGAGTCAGTGTTGAACGCTAGTTTAGGCATTGATCGTCCATCTGTTATCCAGGCGTATGACCATTTAAATGAGTCGGAAAAGGCCATAGCTGACAATGTCATTTCACAATTTAGTGATATCTCGGCGGAACGGAAGGGGTTAGGTGAGACGAGTTTAGTCACTCATCGCATTGATACCGGAGATGCAGAGCCGGTTCGTCAGAGGTATTATCGATTGTCCCCCGAGAAACAGCGCATTCTCGCTGAACAGGTAGATGAAATGTTGTCCCTTGACGTTATTGAACATTGCGAAAGTGCTTGGCAATCACCCGTGCTAATTGTTAATAAAAAGAATGGTCAGCCTCGATTTTGCTTGGATAGCCGCAAGCTCAATTCAATTACTAAACGCGACGCTTACAATCTCCCGTACATCTCAGAGATCTTGGATAATCTTCGCGATGCTCGTTATTTGACAAGCATCGATTTATCCAAGGCTTTTTGGCAAATACCAATAGCTCCGGAAGATCGTGACAAGACTGCTTTCTACGTGCCGAACCGGGGAACGCTACGCTTTAAGCGTACAGCTTTTGGTTTGACTAACGCTCCGGCGACTCAACAGCGGTTGGTAGATTTATTGTTTAGGGAATTCGATCTAAAAGTCTTCGCGTACCTGGACGACATAATTATCGCCACGAATGATTTCGATTCCCATGTTTCCACATTACTTCGCGTGTTGGATAAGCTAAGACGAGCAAACCTAACGATAAATCTGGAGAAATGTCAGTTTTTTCGTAGTCAGTTAAAGTATTTGGGTTATGTCGTTGATAGTTGTGGTCTACGTACCGATCCTGAGAAGGTTCAAGCTATCCTCAATTACCCGACACCTTCTTGTCGGAAGGACGTCAAGCGCTTTCTTGGGACTGCTACCTGGTATCGTCGTTTCGTACCCAATTTCAGCACTGTAGCAGCACCCTTAAACAAACTGACTTCGAATAAAAAAGGGGGACCTCCTTTTATCTGGTCCGCTGACGCTGAGCTGGCATTCCAAAGGCTTAAGGAGTGTTTAGTATCCGCTCCAGTTCTTTCCTGCCCTGACTACGACAAGCCGTTTGAGGTGCATACGGACGCCAGTAATTACGGCGTGGGTGCTATGTTGACTCAAACTGTAGACGGCAAAGAGCACCCCATTGCCTATATGAGCAAGTCCTTGTCAGCAGCAGAAAAGAACTACAGCATAACGGAGCGGGAGACCTTGGCCGTGGTCACGGCACTGGAACACTGGCGTTGTTACCTGGAGAATGGGAAGCCATTCATTGTGTATACGGATCACAGTGCGTTAAAATGGTTCCTGTCTCTGAAGAATCCAACCGGTAGGTTAGCTCGCTGGGGTGTGAGACTGTCCTCGTTTAATCTCGAATTTAAACATCGAAAGGGAGTAGATAACGTCATACCGGATGCTCTTTCCAGAGCAGTTCCGATCTCCTCTATAAGTACATCAGGCTCAAGCTTAGTAACAACAGACGCTTGGTACAAGAACATATATAATTCTTGTCTTTCCAAACCACAGACGTTTTCTAACTACATTATCAAGGACAATAAGCTGTTTAGGCGTGCGAATATTAAAAATTCACTTACAGCTGAATTTCTGTGGAAGGAGGTTGTACCAAATGAGTTACGAGAACAGGTAATCAGCGAAAATCACTCTGTTCCTGAAGCCGGACATCTTGGCATATTTAAAACTCACCATCGTATTGCTTTACGTTACTACTGGCCCGGTATGCATCAGGATGTAGTGAAGTTCGTTGGTTCCTGCGACAAGTGCTTGGCTTATAAAGCTCAAAATCACCAAACTTTGGGCGAGATGGGTCGCCCCAAACAATGCTCCAGGCCATACCAAATGGTATCTATTGATCTCATGGGCCCTCTGCCTACAACCAGGAAACAGAATACTTATATTTTTGTCATCACCTGCTGTTTTTCAAAATTTTGCCATATTTTTCCAATTAAGAATGCCACCGCTAGTGCAGTCACGAAAATTCTAGAGGACTCTCTTTTCCTCACTCATGGGGTTCCACAAACTATATTTTTGGACAACGGCAGCCAGTTCATAAGCGGTGTCACCGCATCACTTTTCCAGCGATATAAGGTTCCAAATGTTTTCTTCACACCAAAATATACGCCACAAATCAATCTTGTCGAGCGGTACAACAGAACTATCATCACGTGTCTTTCAACTTTCGTCGAGGACGATCATCGTAGTTGGGATACGTTTATACCACGAGTGCAGTTTGCAATCAATAACTCCGTTAATGAGGCAACTGGGTTCACTCCTTCATTCCTGGTTTATGGTAGGGAACTTGTTCCTTGTGGATCTCATTACTTGGATACTGATTTGGGCACCGAAGTGTTGTTCCTTCCTCGAGATATCTACGCTGAAAACTTAGGCTGCCTGAGCGAAGTGTTCAACACTGTTCAAACTAGATTATGGCAAGCTCACATAAAAAATACATCTCACTACAACCTTCGGCGCAAACCGACAGAGTTCAATGTGGGTGATATTGTTATGAAGCGCGCCTACGTCTTGAGTAACAAGGATAATTTCTTTAGCAAAAAGCTAGCTCCGAAATTTATTAAATGCCGCGTTATAGACAAGAAGTCTCCCCTTGTTTACGTCCTGGCCGATATGTCTGGTAAAAATATAGGTACCTGGCATATTAAAGATATAAAGTTAATGGGTCATAGTGAACATAGTAATTAATTACATATTATAAGTATACGATACTTAGATAGGTAGACGTGTCATATGAACGTGATATTATCCTCGAGGTCACAGGTATCATCATTAATGCACATAGCATTCGTATGGATGATTAGTTTATATAAACTAGTCATCTTACCAATTGTTAGGATATGCCAATAGCCACAAGGTAGCTATTGTCATTTGGTTACATGTATGAAGTATGTTAGGGAAGTTCGAAAGGAAACTGCGAATGCATACGTTGATAGTGCGGATTTAATTCCTTAGAGTAATTAAATCCTTTGGTGGCGTGCGCGGGTAATGTAACGTTACACGTACATAGATATATATTGTTTAAAAATAGTTTCAATTAAAAAAAAAACAGACTAAAAATAATTATAATCATTCATATTTAATTTATAGTTTTACTTCATAATCAGCCTGGTTAAATAATTTAATACACATTCAACATTAACATTAACATAATAATAGGAAACCATATTAAATATAAAACATTAAAAAGTAAACGATACGGAACACTCCTGCGCTCGACGATACCGTTAGGGTAAGGTACCAGCTGCGCGTCGCCTGGCTATCCCCGCCAGCGGCGTCTCGCCTGCCATACCCCGCTAGACCGTCTTAAGGGCAACAGCTTGTTGGTGCGTACACGGGCTCCGCTCCGTGTCGTCTATCGCGCTTGCAAATTATTATATTTGAAACTTATATTTACTCGTTAAGTAAATACATCAAAATACGTAGCGGCAGTGGTCACCTGTTTCCCTATTCTTGCGTGTTAAGCATAATCGTAGAAGTGTACATAAAACTTTACTTCGCCTCGCACCCCGAAAGGGTAAGTTGTTGAGCTATTACCTAGTCTTAAGTATTAGTGGCTAAACTGTGCTTGTACCATAATCCTTGTGTTGATTTCATTGTATATTCATCTTAGTGCATCATCATAATGTTTAAAGTACCTATCGCCCACGCCGGCCGCTTGTGCCGATTTACCGTTATAACATGGCGTCGCCTACATTTTGCCTATGATGATTTCACTCGCTAGTACTTATTATATGCTCATTATCGCAAGTTTAAGCCCTTCATTATAATAAAGTTAAAGTAATTAAAATGAGAATTAATTCATAATATTATGTTTAGGTATTTTTCTGTAAATGCTAATTGGATATTTTACTACGCATTGCCTGCGCTGTACTTCTTTCGCATTCTGCTTATTCCTTCTGCACTCTGTAACTCCGTTCTGATTATGAACACCCACCAGCTACTTTCTTTTGCTCCCCCTGGCTAGCTTAGCAACATCACCGAGGTTCATAATCAGCGGAGCACAAAAGAAATATTAGTACATGTTCTAATAAAGGCCGTTGTCTACAGGGTGCGACTTGGAGAAAAGCGTTTTTTTAATAATTAACACGACGTGTCGACACATCCGGCAAATGGTTGCCAGGACATTGAGCCGGCCCACAACAGCACCGACGCACACGGCCTTACCCCGGGGTTCCAGAACGTAGTTCCACGGACCGGCACAACTGACCTCGCCACCACCAGGGGAGTACCGGCCTGCGTTGCGATACTAGACGGGCTAAAATTAATCCACGACCTTTTTATTTAATAGATTAAATAATTTTATTTTGTGATTGACAATCGTTGTTTTCTTCTCAAAACGCCGACCGTCACATAGGTCAAGCATCAGTACAGTAGCCGGCAAACAACTTGAGCGTGACCTTGACTGCGCAGTAGCCGATTTACGTACAAATTTACATGCGCAGATCCGCCATTTTGGTTCAAGTTGTTTGCCGGCTACTAGCTAAGACTTATCGCGACTTTTTAGATACCTCAAATAGCTTACGGCGTTTATGGAAGAAAATACACTTCTACTTTTTCATAAAAAAAAATAAAAAGGCGCCAATGCAAGTCCAAAGAGTATTGTAAATTTGTAATATAAAGAGGAAGTGCAAGTCTTTCTTATTTACGTACGTTTTTCATAATTTTGTCTTGTTTAATAATTTTGCAACCCTAGAAAAGTGCCTAAAATATTACTGCTTACTATTATATTATCACGAATACTAGGATTGTACATTTTCGAAGGAAAACCAAATATAAAAGGCGAAGGTTATACAAAGATAATTGGCAGAGGTAATTTGAGAATTTCCGTCAGAAAGATTTTATGTATAATCATTTATATAGTCCATATAAAAGCGTATGTGATTCTAGTTAAGTTTTTATTGACATGCTTTTTATATGAACTATGTAAGTAATTGTAAATAAAATCGTTCTAACGGATCTTCACTTATCAGAGTTATAGAAAATAGTGTTAAAAATTAAACATACCATGCAAGCTTAAAAGCTTGTAAATAAAACATCCTCTTTCATTGTTTATTTTTGCTCAATCCTCTCCCCAAAGGTTGTCTGGAATAGATCGCTCTTTAGCGGTACGACCGCCTATTGTCTACCATTTACAAATTAAGGTTTCAATTGTAATATTTTTCTTGTTGTTGTGCCATAAAAAATTGTTGTATTGTAGGTATTGTATCACCATTTAGTCTCATTTTATTTATTACAGATGTCTCAAGCCAAACGGAGACCAGCAGGTCGCACAATACTAGACTATTTGAATGATGACTGCTGGCGGTGTGTGTTGGATTATGTGGGCCTCAAGCAAGTTATACTCTCCGAGCTTGTCAGCCGGCACTGGCAGGCGGTGGTGCTGAGATACATACAGAGTAGGCTACATTTTTGATTTGTTACAACCACTCATAATATTTTTATTATTATTCCCCTTGATGGTTTTTCTATGGAGTTCTATATAACCCTTTAGTCCCATCTCGCAGCCAGATTTGGTAGCTAGCCACAAGATGGCAAAACATGTTTCCCATTTCATAGCTAGCTACCAAATGGGAAAGATTTTCCCATCTTGTAGCCAGATTTGGTAACTAGCTATGAAATGGGAAATGTGTTTTTCGTAGCCAGCTTCAGATCGGGATTATTTTTCCCATTTCGTAGCTAGCTACCAAATTTGGCTACGAGATGGGACTAAAGGTTAATAACTTGTCCAGTGTTTTTGCTGATTGAAAAGTAGGCCTTTAAACACTTTAGTATACTTAACTCCAGTTTTTGTAGATTTGTGGTTTAAGTCTGGCGTGGGTCCACTATAGTGGGTAATGTGGGCATGCTCACAACCTTAATTTAGGTCTGTAGGCTGATATACTATGATGATGATTTGGTGTAGGGACGCCTTGCTGGAGACAGACGGGCTGTCGATCGCTTGACTGCGTTCATTCAGCCCAATTCCCAATTGGAGCCAACTGTTACTGTTCCGGCGGCACTCCCATACAGCCTTCTTCCTCGAATCTTCTTATTCTCCTGCAGAAACAAAGGACATCTTTGAGGTTAATGTCCTTCAGCTCTTCCTCTCCTAGTTCATCTTTCCTGGCTGATATACTATATATGAATATATCATTTTTGTGACCTGACTCGCTTACCTATTATTATGTATGGGTGCCCACATCCTTTTTAGATGACTGGATCCATGACTGGGTTAAGATAAATTTTCATTTAAGTATGTCCACTATTTAATGCTTTAATGAAATAATGAAATAATGAACTTTATTCTGCAAGTAGGCCACAAGGGCACTTTTACATGTCTGAGTCTACCGGCATTTCACAAGAGGAGACCACTGTTGAGAAGAAACGCCGAAAGAAACTCAACAGTCAGTAATTTTTTCAGAAAGCATAAGTACTTAACTATTACAATGATATGAACTTAACTATACGTAGTTCTACAAGAAAACATATTAAAAGTGTATTTTAAGACATAAGTGAGGAAAAGTGTAAGAATAAAATAGAAACTACAAGAAAGCCTGACGGTTTATTACAATTTATGTACGTTTGATATGCTTTCTTATTAGAACTGTGTCCCTTAAACTAGTTAGGTACAATCTAAGAAGGAGTCAGCTACGCGGTTTCTGGTTCAGGCCATGCATTTTTGTCTGTCAGATAGTCCTCTACTGTATAATATGCTTTTGACATTAGAATTTTTTTTTAATAATTTTTGAGAGATGGAAATGCTAATTTTAAAACATGATCAGGTAACTTGTTATAAAAATGAATACATTGGTCTAAAAATGATTTTCTTACTTTATGAACACGAAACTTTCTAATAGCAATTTTATTTTTATTTCTAGTGTTAAAACTGTGGACATCGGATTTTTTTGTAAATGAATCTAGGTTTCTAATAACATACATAATACTCTCATAAATATATTGGGACGCTACAGTTAAGATGTTTATATCTTTGAAAATGTCTCTTAAGGAGGCACGAGAATTTAGGTTATATATAGAACGAATGGCTCTTTTTTGTAGCACAAATATAGTCTGAATGTCAGCTGCTTTGCCCCAAACCAGAATACCATATGACATGACACTATGAAAATAACTATGATAAACTAAGCGAGCTGTATCAACATTACTCAATTGTCTGATTTTCCTAACGGCGTACGCCGCTGAACTTAATTTACCTGCAAGCACTGCTATATGTGGACTCCATTGCAAATTACTGTCCAATGTTATACCTAAGAATAATGCCTTATTCACTATTTCTAAACATTCACCATTTAGTAATATAGTAGAATCTACCGCCGTAACATTCGGTAAAGCAAATCTAACACATTTAGTCTTCTTGGCATTTAATAGAAGATTATTAGTAGTAAAGTAAACCAGTTAAGTACTTTCTCTAGTGTGCCATTAATTTCCGCATAGTCGGTTGATTTCCGGTGAACCTTGAAAATTAATGATGTATCGTCAGCAAATAGTACTAGGTATATTACAAAGATTATCTACTATAGATGGTAAGTAAGTGAGAATTATTAATATCATTAAATTTAATGCAGAATAAAACCGACACCTATGAACAAACAAAAATCCACCACATGCTTCGTCAATTAAAAATAATGCATGCAATTCACAAAGTATATCCGCAACAAGCTTCGTCAGAATCAAATGACATGAAATAAATCCGCAACACGCCTCGTCAAGAAAAACTTAATCTCTTAAATCCCCTCTCAGGGCCATATTTGGTCCAAAAGTCCCCATTATGCTAGCAGCATTGCCAATGGAGACAATGGAGACTTTCTGAATGGCAATGGAGACTTGCTGAACCAACCATGACCCAGAGCGAGGATCGTTGCCCCTCTCTCTCAATCGCCGCCCTAAATCCCTAAAAAGCTCGCGAGCCTCACTACCCCAAGGTCCAGCCGTTTCCACAGCGACGGGTACGAAATCGTACATCGACTCTAAGGCTGCGTACTTGGCGTGTTTCATCTTAGCGGCTGTTTCCGCCGCTGAACCCGCCAACCTCGCGGTTTGCCTCAAATGGGACGGAGCAAAAGTGCTAACGCACGTTGCGTCCCATAAAAGACAACGCCCTCGCTGCCATGGAACCAACGTAAGTCCGTCCGGTCTTTTGCCATCTGTTCGAGATAAACCAGGGGGCTCCAACACACAGGGGATGTTAACGGACACCATGGCTCGGCGGACAATTTCGTTAATAGAATGATGACGCGAAAAACGCCCTGCACATCTCTGGCAACTTAAGCCATGGTGTCCATTTTCCTCCACCATAACTCCACAAATGCAGCGATGCGGCTCACATACCTTGGTTCCCAGTCTTAGGGCCACTGCTATTCTTAGCGAGTCGTTATCAAGCAGTGTACCCAACTGAGGAGACGGCAAAGCATGGAGCCATGCACCAGATTCTGGCTTAGCAACCGCATTGAGACGAGCTAAATCCGCTCCTGAAGCGTCATCCAATAAACGCGAGTAGGAGAGTTTCATTATAAGCATCGAAACGAGCTTCACTGCTCTTTCACTTACGAAGTGACCAACATCTGTGTTCTCTTTGTTTAAGAGTAAACCTTATTTCGTTTGGCTTAAAGACTAATTTAGTGTAAAAGTAATTTGCACTTATAACGCCTTACATTTCGAAGTGGCAGCTGTGGCCACCGTTAACAATACAGATAATAGAGTATTGTTCATTGGATACAAAGCTAACGGGATTCGCTTAACAAATGAGATTCGAACTATAACATAGTTTAAAAAATCTGCGTCCTTGTTCACTTCCTTCTCTGCATACAGTTCATAAAGCCTGGTTCTGCTTCTATGAATACCTACAGTAGCCCATTCACTAAAGAATTTAAGATCCGTCAATCCAAAACACAAATACAAATAGATCTAAACCGACAGTAAGCTCTAGTAGGTTATGGGCACTGGACGATGACAAACATACTTATAGATAAATACATATTCAAATACAAATAACATCCATGATCCTGGCACAAATATGTACTGTGCTACACATAGGGAAACGCAACCCTCGCTTAACCTACTACATGGAAAATACTCCACTTGAGACCGTCAAAGTGCAAACAGATCTTGGTATTAAAATCTCAGAAGATCTTAAGTGGGAAGAGCACATAATCACAATCACTAAGAAAGCGAAAAGCCTGATTTACCTCACCAGGAAAGCCTTTGGGGCATTGACACCAGAAATGATGTTGAAGATACACAAGACCTATATCAGACCCTTATTAGAATACGCTTGCCAAGCTTGGAGTCCTTACTTTGTTAAAGACATTGAGATGCTGGAGAAAGTTCAGCGTAGTTTCACCAAAGTACCACGGGAATTAAAAAATAAATCATATGAAGATAGACTGCAGGCGCTGAAGCTAACAACCTTGAAGAGCCGCAGGGAACGTGGAGACCTGATCGAGACGTACAAGATTCTGACTGGGCATTATGACCTCAAGGACTTTTGCGAAATATTTGTACGCAACAACAATACCCGACTGAGAGGTCATCACCTAAAGCTAGTTGCCTGCAGGTCGCACAACAACCCTCAGAAACACTTTCTGAGCAATAGAGTTGTGAGTGCTTGGAACAAACTCCCCGAGGATGTAATTTCAGCACCTAACGTCAATAACTTTAAGAATAAATTAGACAAGCATACCACTGAGCAACGATCTCAAGACACAGATCGCTGGATATAGGCACTATCAGTTGTTAAACTGCCTGCCTCATTATAAATAATAATAATAATAATAAAAATATTTGAGTTCATAACACAAATATTTGTCTTTGCCAGGATTTAAACACAGGACCTTCGGCTCAGTAGGCAGCTTCACCACTGCGACAACCGCGTCATCAAAACTTAACCACTCAATTGCTTCGAATTTTGAGTTGGACTCTATTACTATAATAAAATAAGAGCGGTGACAAGTAGCCGTAGTTACCAAAAGCAATTGAGTGGAGTAGGCCTCATATCAAAATAAGTCTGGAGGCCGAGACAATGGGCGAGGGTATATTAACATGACGAGGCCCTTGGGCCCATATCTTTGATACAGCGGCAGCCATGCCTATGCTGCCAGCTTATCAACTCAGTGGAAAGTAATTTATTTATTAAAAATTCTACATTACAGGTATTCGCGTGGCTCTGAGTGACTATGAAAGGTGCTGGAGCACATTGATTCCCTGGCCGAAGGTTCGGTGGTTGGCGCTGAGAGAAGAGGATTGGCCTCTATTCGAGAATTGGACCAAAAAATTTGGTCCACAAGTTGTAGTCGCTTTCTGTAGTTGTGAAACTCATTTGGAAGTAATCAGCGAAAATTGCCCGAATATTGAAAGTCTAACAGTAGGTTTAAGTTCTATTAATTTAACCTTAAGAATGATACAATACACACCTTTGTAGATTTGAAAATACTCCAGGAAGCACCACAAAATACTTATGTCATACGGAAATTCCGAGAAGTACTGATTTTTTAAAGCTGTTTTTTATGTAGTCATTGAAATATTTAATGCTATAAAATAAGTTATTATTCAATTAATATCTTATCTTATTTATTGACCGAGTAAGTGGAGCGCGTCCGTTTCAGCTACGCTTACATTTTTTCTTATGTCTGGATGTTTGGAAGCCCATTAGTCCGAATTTCCAGCTGTTCTCGCCTACAGGTCGCACATCTCAAATGTAGGCTCATTCATTCAATAAAAAAAGTAAATTCACATTTTCGAAATTTGACAAAATTGCAGCGATACGAAGGTAGAAAAATTGGGCAAGTGCGAGTTCGACTCGCGCATTAAGGGTTCCGTACCATAATCTATAACAAGTTTGTTGTATGGGAGCCCCCCTTAAATATTTATTTTATATTATTTTTATTATTTGTTGTTGTAGCGGCAATAGGAATACATCATCTGTCAAAATCTCAACTGTCTAGCTATCACCGTTCTTGAGATACAGCCTGGTGACAGACGGACGGACGGACAGCGAAGTCTCAGTAATAGGGTCCCGTTTTTACCCTTTGGGTACGGAACCCTAAAAAGGAAAAAAATTAAAATTTCATTAATGGTGAAACAAACTGGCGACAATACAGATCATCAAGCCACTATAGCTATTTATTTAATTATTAACTACTCAATGAACAATTTAAAATAATCCTGGAGTATAGTACAATATGTAATTAAATATAATAAATGAATAATTAACAAAAATAGATTAATTAATTAATTCTAGTACTTGTTGCAGATTGCGGGATACGACAAACCAATGCCACTAAACAGCGGGAATAATAGTTTCGCGCGCCTGCGACGGCTTTGCTTCGATCAATGCTTTTCTGTAAGTAAGTTATTAGTTCAATAAAATTAGTTGAAAATTTGGCAAAATTAAAGGACAACTTTTATCTATCAGGATATGTAGGTTATAAAGCAAAGTAAAAGGGTTTAGCAGGCTAAGGAAGGACGTGTGGCCCCTGTCAGGAATATTCGAATTGGTAAATGTCAATTGTTGGTGGCCTCATAACTAGTAATCACTCCAACTTTTAGCCCTCTATCTTGAACTGTCACAGAGATAATGTCAAAAATGTATTTTATACCATTTTTTTTCAAACTCATGTATCTTCTAATCCAAACCAGCTAGAGCATTGATACAAAATCACAGCTATGTAAGTTTAGTGGGAGTATACCCTATAATTTTATTAATATTTTATACGTGAGCAATAAAAGAAATAAATGTCAATTTATTTTTTGACAGCTCTTATCAACAAGTTTTTTTGAAAGTACAACTACAAAAAAAAACATATGTATTGCTTCTAGTATTAACTACTAGCATACGCAAAATCAATTAAGTATATTTGGTAGAACATACTCAAAAAAAATAACGAAGTAGTCAAGTCTTTTGAAAATTCGTTTTAAGATTTTGTTTGTTGCTTAGCAACTAAGGGTGTATTATCTTGAACGTATAGCTGTCATGTATATAATATATATATATATATATATATATATATATATATATATATATATATATGTCATGTATCATGGGAATATGATAAAAATTCAAAAGAAAAGACTCCTTATATTACTTGAATACTTTCGTTATTTTTTTTTGAGTATGTTCCACCAAATATAATTAATTGATTTTGCGCATGCTAGTAGTTAATACTAGAAGCAATACATATGTTTTTTCTTGTAGTTGTACTTTCAAAAAAACTTGTTGATAAGAGCTGTCAAAAAATAAATTGACATTTATTTCTTTTATTGCTCACGTATAAAATATTAATAAAATTATAGGGTATACTCCCACTAAACTTCATAGCTGTGATTTTGTATCAATGCTCTAGCTGTTTTGGATTATAAGATACACGAGTTTGAAAAAAAATGGGATAAAAATACATTTTTGACATTATCTCTGTGACAGTTCAAGATAGAGGGCTAAAAGTTGGAGTGATTACTAGTTATGAGGCCACCAACAATTGACATTTACCAATTCGAATATTCCTGACAGGGGCCACACGTCCTTCCTTAGTTCCTTAGCCTGCTAAACCCTTTGTCTTGTCTTTATTTTGCCAAATTTTCCATACATTTGAATCAAATTTTCTTTAACTACCTATATTTGTTGTTGTTGTCCTAACGGAGCCACAACTGGGCGACGGCGGCAGCGGTGCGCGGTGTGTCTCGCTCACTCGGATGGCCACCACGCTCGATTAAACATGATGCAAAATCTAAATGTATAATCATTTACATAGTTGTTGTAAATGATTATACATATAATAAATGATTATCGTGTGATGAGACCCAAACTCTTCTTAAATGAAGTTTAATGTGTTTGAAGATGCGGTTGGCGCAGTGGTTAAGCAACTGCCTACTGAGCCGACGGTCCCGGGTTCGAATCCGGCAAGGGCAAATATTTGTGTGATGGACACGAATATTTGTGCCTGGGACATGGATGTTCTATGTATTTAAGTATTTATCTATATATATAAAAGAAGAAACTGACTGACTGACTGACTGACTGACTGACATATCAACGCACAGCCCAAACCGCTGGTTCTAGAGAGTCCAAATTTGGCACGTAGGTTCCCTATGAGGTGTAGGGGTGCACTAAGAAAGGATTTTTCAAAATTCACCCCCTAAAGGGGTGAAATGGGGGTCCAAAGTTTGTATGGGAAAACAAGATTAGTTTGACTATTTTATTGGAAACTTTACAGGAGTATTTCTAACAATAAATGAGTAAACACGTGTTTCAGGTTTTTTAAAAATTCAACCCCTAAAAGGGAGAAATGTGGTGACAAAGTCTAAAAATCAACATGGGTATTGTTTTTATGGTTTATCGGGTCGCTGATTACGAAAACCGCAACGATTTTAAAATCCAACGTGGCGGACGTGAATTATCATCTCCCCTGTAGGGGTGAAATGGGGTTGAAATGTCTAAATACTAAACCGCTGGTTCTAGAGAGTCCAAATTTGGCACATAGGTTCCTTATAAGGTGTAAAGGTGCACTAAGAAAGGATTTTTCAAAATTAACCCCCTAAAGGGGTAAAATGGGGGTCCAAAGTTTGTATGGGGAAACAAGATTAGTTAGACTATTTTTTTCTTAACTTCACAGGAGTATTTCTAACGATAAATGAGTAAACACGTGTTTCAGTTTTTTTTTAAATTCAACCCCTAAAAGGGAAAAATGTGGTGACAAAGTCAAAATCAACATGGGTATTGTTTTTCGGGTCGCTGATTACGAAAACCGCAACGATTTTAAAATCCAACGTGGCGGACGTGAATTATCATCTCCCCTGTTGGGGTGAAATAGGGTTGAAATGTCTAAATACTAAACCGCTGGTTCTAGAGAGTCCAAATTTGGCACATAGGTTCCTTATGAGGTGTAAGGGTGCACTAAGAAAGGATTTTTCAAATTTAACCCCCTAAAGGGGTAAAATGGGGGTCCAAAGTTTGTATGGTGAAACAAGATTAGTTAGACTATTTTATTCGAAACTTCACTGGAGTATTTCTAACGATAAATGAGTAAACACGTGTTTCAGATTTTTTGAAAATTCAACCCCTAAAATGGAGGAATGTGGTGACAAAGTCTGAAAATCAACATGGGTATTGTTTTTATGGTTTATCGGGTCGCTGATTACGAAAACCGCAACGATTTTAAAATCCAACGTGGCGGACGTGAATTACCATCTCCCATGTTGGGGTGAAATGGGGTTGAAATGTCTAAATACTAAACCGCTGGTTCTAGAGAGTCCAAATTTGGAACGTAGGTTTTTTATAAGGTCGGGTGCACTAAGAGATATTTTTTCAAAATTCACCCGTTAAAGGGTAGAAATGTGGGTACCAAGTTTGTATGGGGAAACAAGATTAGTTAGACTATTTTATTCAAAACTTCACAGGAGTATTTCTTACAATAATTGAGAAAACACGTGTTTCCGGTTTTTTGAGAATTCAACACCTAAAAGGGAGAAATGTGGTGACAAAAGTCTGAAAATCAACATGGGTATTGTTATTATGGTTTATCGGGTCGCTGTATCCCGGAAGGAAGAGGGTAGAGGGTAGAGGGAAGAGGGAAGAGGGAAGAGGGACGAGGGAAGAGGGAATCGTTGGTTTCTATGGATTATCGGGTCGCTGATTACTAAAAAAAGAATGATTTTAAAATCAACGTGGCGGACGTGGATACCATCTCTCATGTTAGGGCGCGATGGGGTAGAAATGTCTAAATAATATCTAAAAATATGGGTGTCGTTTTTAAACGCACAGCCCAAAACCGCTGGTTTTAAAGAGTCCAAGTTTGGAACGTAGGTTCCTTATAAGGTCTAGGGGCGCACTAATAACGATTTTTCTAAAGGGGGTGAAATAGAGAGATCCAACGTTTGTATGGGAAAACAAGACTAGACTATTTATATTCGAAACTTCACAGGAGTATTTCTAACAATAAATGAGTAAACCTACAAGTACTCTGTATTGCACACCTCATAAAATATACAGGAGAAATACAATGCAAGACATTACAATTAGAGGTAAACAACAGGCGGTCTTATCGCTAAAGAGCGATCTCTTCCAGACAACCTTTGGGTAGTGGAGAACTTGAAAAAATAAGATTTTGTTATTAGGCGGTGCAAAAATCGGATATTATTAATAATAATATATACATAAAAAAAAAAACAAATAAATACATAAATATAATAAAAAATAAATACATAAATACATACATACATTCAGCCAACAGATAATAGGACCATTTGAATAAAATACGAATTATGAAAGGGATAGATAGTGTTCTTTCAGTTGAGCTTTGAAAGAAACAAGAGATTTAGCGCGCCTTAAGCTAACAGGCAAGGAGTTCCATAAACAGACAGCTTTAAAAGTAAACGAATTATTATAAATTTTTGAGACGGAAGTAGGTACGGCAAGGAGCAAATTTTGGGCAGATCGAGCAGAAGTGAGATAAGTGAAACGCTCTTTGAGATAGCGGGGAGTTGCAGGATGAAAAAGTATACTATAAAGAAGAGCAAGAATATGAGAGTTACGACCTAAACTTAAACCTAATAGATGTTTAAATTTGTATTTGGTGCCATCTCGATTGTCGTCAAGGCCAGTGCGGGCGGCGCGGCGGGACTGGAGGAGTAGTCATCGGGAAACTTCCTGCAGCCGTAATAAATGCATTCAAGCTTTTCAACAATAAAACGGCTAGACGGATATGCATGAGGGATAAGCAGATAATACCCTAACTTTAACAAATAGCCTAATTTTTATCCTGAAAAAGAGCATCGTTCCCGTAGGATAATGTATATTGTATAGGAACGCGGGCGAAGCCGCGGGTTAATGCTAGTTTATCTATATAAGTATGTATATCGTCGCCTAGTACCCATAACACGAGCCTTCTTGAGCTTAATTTGGGACTAGGTTGATTTGTGTGAGGTTGTCGGATATTTATTTATTTATTTAGTAACCACTACTAACTTCACAGGAAATTCATACGCCGGGAAGTAATTTTTATTTTAAACATGGCGTCTGTGTTCATATCATATGTTTGAGAAAAGCACTATATACATGCCTTAGCCGTGAAAAGGGCTTGCCGGCTTCGTATCACTATCCGGCCTTCCTACGGTCGGCCGTCTACACCCACTCACCCGGCAAGCCCTTCTTTCCCGGCGTCTGCAATAATGTACTATAAGCGATAAATAAATACTTAAATATCAGACAAATCGATCTAGTCCCAAATTAAGCTCAAGAAGGCTTTTGTTATGGGTACTAGACGACGATATACATAAATATATACTTAAATACAGAGAACAATCATGACCCAAGCACAAATATTCGAGTTCATTACACAAATATTTGCCCTGGCTGGGATTGGAACCCGGGACCGCCGGCTCAGTAGGCATGTGCTTGCCAACTGTGCCAACTGGGTCGTCTAAGCGCCTCTTATGACAGACACGGGAAACCGCAGATACATACATATACAACTAACCTCCTCCGTATCTTTTCGCGACTTCACTTGTCACGCGACTCCGCGTCACTCGCACGGTATTGAAAGGAAAGTGACAGTTAGCATTTGTCGCGCGACAGAGTCGCATGTCATGTAGGTACTCATGTATCTATCTCCTTTACGTGTACCCATGTAATTAGTTCTTACACAAATGTTTGTTTTAAGTATTATTTATGAAAAAATAACTTACTGTTGAGTTTCTTTCGGCTTTCTTCTCAACATCGGTCTCCTAGTGCGAAATGCCGATGCCGGTAGATTCACAATCTGACTTGTAGAAGTGCCCTTGTGGCCTACTTACTGAATAAATTATTTCATTTCATTTAATTTCATTTCACATTTATACTGAAGGACAAACCATGAAGACTGACGAAATTAAAACACATCTTTTACAGGTCATGGACTGGAGCGTCAGCGAATTCCTAAATAGTAGTATCACCGAATTAGAAATCCACAGTAACACGGAAGCAGAAATAATAACGGGCCATTTTTTAAGAGCATTAAATCCAAACTGGAGTCCCTTGCTCTAACAGATATTGAATTACAGTTGGACCACTTGGTTTCAGCCGGCGACTGGTTAAGTGAGCTGAAAGCGTTAGAGTTGTCCGATCTTCCAGAACGTATATACGAAAATATACACCTTGTTTTAAATAAGACGCCGAAATTGGAACGTTTGCACTTATTTAACCATGGCCGTGGATTGCGTGTGGCCAAGCATGTGTCTCGACTGGCCAACTTGCAGCAGTTGAGTGGGAGCGTGGTCTCCACGGACGAGGACCTGGCAGTCGTGATGCGGGGCTGTAAAGAGCTGCGGTACTTGACTATGGGAAGAAATAGTGAGTTTTACTGTGTTTCTTTATGTTGAACTAGCTGTGTTGCCCGCGACTTCGTCCGCGTGGAATCTTATCTTGAATGTTGAAGTTACTTTTCTTTTTTGCAAGTTGTATGAGTTGCTGTAATTCAACAAATAATAAATGTTGAAGTGCGGCTCCCATGCAACAAACGTGATTTTTTTGCCATTTTTTACGTAATGGTACCGAACCGTCCGAACCTTTCGTACGCGAGTCCGACTCGCCCTTGGCAGCTTTTTAGTTTTTTTTTCGGCTAAATTGCTCTAATTACGCAGAATCATTATGAAATCAGGTACAGCTAGTGCCAATTAGGAACGAATAGCTTTACTAAATTCGACGAGTTTGATAACAATTAACAATACGCATATATACCGCATATGTATATAAACACGATAAAAAATGATTGAATTTAATTCAAATTGTTGGATAGGTATATCCATTAATATAGCATAAAATGCGTTTTTTAACTAATTTAATAACATGAACGTGTTAGTATATAAATAAATTAGAACCGCTAGCGCTATCTATGAATAAAAAGCTTTACTAAAATTAGTAAATGCCTAAGCAATGCTAAGTATAGTAGAAATGTTTTATAATGTCAACACAAATTTAATAATAATACGTTTATAAATTCTTTGATTCGAATAATATGCCTTTAAACAAAGTTTCAAGTCCCGCACTCAAAAAATTTTTTTGATCTTTATACAAATTTTCAACCCCTTTTTCACCACCTTCAGGGCTGAATTTTCAAAGACGCTGAAATCACTTTCCTTGTAGGTATTCTAATAATATACGCTTATACAAAGTTTCAAATACCGCGCTCAAAAAAATGTTTGATCTCAATACAAACTTTATACCCCCTTTTCACCGCCTTAGGGGATGAATTTTCAAAAACGCTGAAATTATTTTTCTTCCATTTTATTTTTTACCTTTTTATGAAAAAAAAATACAAACTCACATTCCCCTTTTAATCCCCTTAGAGGTTGAATTTTTAATAACGTTCAATTAATGTTATTTTGTTATTCTTATATGCCTTTATGAAAAGTTTCAAAGAATTGGTAATGGATTCAAACTTTTTCAACCCCTTTTTAACCCTTCTAGGGGACGAATTTTTGAAAAAGCTGAAATAACTTTTTTTGTATTCTAATAGCATGCCTTTAAACAAAGATTCAAGTCCCGCGCCTAAAAAAATATTTGATCTCCATACAAACTTTCAACCCCTTTTTTACCATCTTAGGGGATGAATTTTTAAAAACGCTGAAATTGGTTTTCTTGTTTTTAATACAATACCTTTTTACAAAGTTTCTAACTCCTAGCTTAAAAAAAACTTGTACCCCAAACCCCATACAACCTTTCATCCCCTTTTTAATCCCCTTAGGGACTGCAAAATTTTTCAAAATCGCTTCTTATCTCTTGTACACTATAAATGCAACCAAAAGTGTAAATTTCAACTCTCTAGCATTTGTAGTTTCGACTCTTCGTTGATGAGTCAGTCGTCAGGACACTTGCATTTATATATACATATAAATTGTGTTTCCAAATTCAAAAGCTATGAAAGCCGTCTACTTGAAATTAGCCCCATTTCGCTACTACCATTCTTAAATTCTGCCTTTTTGTCCCGAAATTCACTTATGTCCTTCGCTGCTGTCCATTCTTTAAATTTCCAAATTTACTTGGTCAAATTAATGACATAATCAAAGCAAATCTGGAATGCATTTTAAATATTCAGTTCAGCGAAGAATCCTGGACCCAAGCATCCCTTCCCATTCGCTTTGGTGGGCTTGGGATTCGCAAAATTACCTCCATCTCCACGCCAGCTTTTTTGTCCTCTGCCCATAGCTCGGCAGGTCTCATAGGTAAAATTCTAAGGGCTTTCTTTCCCTTAAACTATGAGACTGCGGGCTTGACAGAGGCCAAAAGAGCTTGGTCCGCTGCTAGCCCGGGAGAGGACTTCCCTGAAAATTTAAATTCCCAAAGGACCTGGGATGACATTCAATCAAATTTTATTTATAATTCCCTCTTGAGTCGCAGTACGGGCTCTGAACGGGCCAGAATATTGGCAGCGGGTACCAAAGAAGCTGGCCACTGGCTGCACGCTTTCCCATCAGCCAACACTGGTACCTTTTTAGAGCCCGACACCCTCCGCATTGCCACCTGCCTGCGCCTAGGAATTAATTTATGCACGCCACACACATGCCCCTGCGGCAGCGAGGTCAACGCGCTGGGACATCACGGCCTCTTATGTCAAAAAAGTGCAGGCCGCTTCTCTAGACATGCCGCTCTTAACGACATTATCCGCCGCTCTCTTGCCACCGCCAACGTGCCGGCAGTTCTAGAGCCACCGGGTATCGCCAGGGATGATGGCAAGAGACCGGACGGAATGTCACTGATTCCGTGGAGGTTAGGCCGGGTGCTGGTGTGGGACGCCACTTGCGTAGACACACTGGCCCCGTCTCACCTTCACGGAACATCAAACAGAGCAGGGGCGGCAGCAGAGGCGGCCGAAAAATTAAAACATAATAAGTATAGAGGTCTCGGCCCCGAATATAATTTTATTCCTTTCGGGGTCGAGACTTTAGGTCCGTGGGGTCCCAGCGCCCACAAACTCTATTAAAGACCTCGCTAAAAGATTGATTGAAACTACTGGGGACCGAAGATCTGGCAGTTTCCTCGCACAACGCATTAGCATTGCTATTCAGCGAGGAAATGCTGCCAGCGTCTTCGGGACCATGCCGCGGGGGCACAGTTTTTTACACCTTTTTTAGTTTATTTTAGTCACGTAATTATTTTATTTATAACTAATTCCTTGATAAAGTTTTTAATATGAATTGTAAACGTTCCTTATTAATAATAATAATTTCATATATGAGTAGATTGACAACATTTCATATTCCTAACAGGTCGGAATTAATATAGAGATCGAGAGAGCATTGCGTCGTGGGCACCCTAAAAAAATATTTGAATTTATTTTTCTGTATGTAAAGAAATAGGTATATGTAAATACATAAAATAAATAACCGAAATATACGACAACTTTATTTCGCGAACAAACAATAAGCAATAATTATTTATAAAAACAATAAGCTGTCAGTAATGTCTAGCGCAACGTCATTCGTTTTTTTTAAATTAGACACCAGACTTAAGTAACCTTTCCATTGTGTCATAGTTTTGGAGCTCCTACATTTTAGAATGAGTAAATTTTAATAAATAAATAATAAAATAATTAGTGATCCCAGGAAAAATATAAAAACAGCGATTAATTACGCCTCTACGCTCACTTACGTACGCTCTTTCTAAACGGAATACAGAAAAGTAATAAAATTGTAGTCTTAAAAATATGAAATGTGGTCAATTTCTCCGGAAACTTCATTATTCCGTTTTCGGTCCAACACTTATATTTAAAATATGTATTTATGTTTATTAGGGCCCATACTTACCTAATACCTAGCCTTAGAGTTTGGGGTTGTAGTTGTATCACTCGAATCAATACACCATGTACAAGTAGATTAGATATGTCTACTTAATCTTCCTAAAAAGGGAAGTTTAATTAACACAAATTATCGGATCTATCGCGCGCGCTATTCCTTATTTACCTTCATAATCTAACGTTTCGGCGGGGTAGCACATGCAGTGGTCTCAGATGTAATGAAAGGACGTTCTATTCACCGAACTATCACATTCAAATTCAAATTCAAAAGTATTTATTTCGTCATGCATAGGTAAAATAAGGTGACATTTGTGAGACATAGTAAAGCTATGATGTGCCTTTTGACGTACGAATGACGTTTCGCCATGTACAGTCGAGTTCATTTACATCTACACACTTACGAGAACATAAATATCTGAACACGATTTTATGCTCCTGACAATAGGGTCGTGTTCAGATATTTTTGTTCTCGTAAGTGTGTAGATGTAAATGAACTCGACTGTACATAAAAAAGAAAAATACAAAATACAAGTACTCTTTATTGCACACCTCATTCATAAAATATACAGGAGAAATACAATGCAAGTAATTACAAATAGAGGTAAACAACAGGTAAAATTATTCTAAATCATAAAATATTAAAAGCATTAAAATTAAAACATGTCAAGGATCATTAAAATCATCTAAAATTAAATAACCATTACTTAAAAAAACTAATTGTATCAACCATCAAATCAACCATCGGCATCGACAGCCGAAAGGTTCCGATCGCACACGACGACAAGCGAACGGAGCCGATTGCGTGTCGCAGCATACTTTCGGTTACGATCACATGTCGCGGAAGACGCCCGCGGTCAAGCTGTTGTGCGCAGCTTGGTAATGTAGACTGAAAAACAGTACATATATGATTCAGTATCGTTTAAAGACCATAAAATTCTTGTCGTTCCGATCCGATGCGGGCCGTTTGGTGGAAATAGTACTTATGTGTACAAACTTCGAGAGGATTAAGTGTCTTATTTAAATTTATTTTGTGTGTGTGCAGCGGTGTCGGCGTTCGGGCTGCGAGCGCTGGCGGGCGCGCGCCTCGCCGGCCTCGACTTAGGGACCAACTTTAACCTGAAAGACGACGACATGGTGGCTTGCTTCCGCGGCTGCCGCAATCTCGTGGTTTGTTTTTACAATAGGGTTTGTGACTTATGTTGAATTCTACAGCATACTGTAGTTATAACTATGAATAAAGATAATATGAGTAAAGATAGCTGGTGCTAAGTGATAAAAAAAAGAACTACATGAAGCTTTGTTAAATTAAATGTGTCTATTGAGATAATAGGCACTGTGCCTCTCGGTCCCGTGACATTCTCCGCATTAAATAATGCCTTATCTTTTTTCAAACAATTTCGCGCTCGCTACGCTCGCGTTTTCATCTGACTGTGTTATGGTCCGCGCCTTCCGAAAAATTGCGCGGCCGTTACGCTCGCGTATTGAACTATAGATATGAAACCGTCCCTCCCTGAAATATTTCGCGCTGCCTACACTCGCGTTTTCACCTACACTATGTTATAGTCCAACACACAGTCGCTTACACTTTCTACTTATATCTACGTGCTTGGCTCACTATATCACATACCTAATAAAGAAAAATGGTCAAAAAGTTAAAAGGATTGAAGTATATGACACTTCAAAAGAGCGCAATTTTGATGACTTTTATTAATATTTTAAATGAAATATATATAATAATTCGAATTTGAATTTTTATTCAGATTCCTCATAATTCAAAAAAAGCAATATTTCGCTTTTCCATTCGTAGCGTATTTTTACAACTTACGACGACGTAGCGACGCGCAGCTAGTAATCTATACTAGTATATAGTTAAGTAATTTAGTGCATTATTTGGAAGAGCGGGGTCTCCTGTCACAGGTATTTACTATACCTACTTACTAGGAGCTCTCCTAGCATACCAACCCTTGTTATTATTGTAACCTGTATATTTAACAGAAATAAACATTTTTTTTTTCATAGTAATGTATACCTAAGCGGTGGTAGCCTAGTGGTTAGGGCATGCGACTTTCAATCCGGAGTTCGCGGGTTCGAACCCGGCCCGTACCAATGAGTTTTTCGGAACTTATGTACGGAATGTCATTTGATATTTACCACTCGCTTTTCGGTGAAGGAAAACATCATGAGGAAACCACCTAAACCCAATAAGGCCTAATAGTTTCCCCTCTGGGTTGGAAGGTCAGATGGCAGTCGCTTGCTTAAAAACTAGTGCCTAACGCCACATCTTGGGATTTAGGTAGCCGACCCCGATTGAGAATTCATTCTGTACAAAGATATGGGACAAAGGCTAGGAGTATGATAATGATGACAGTCGCTTACACTTTCTACTTATATCGACGTGCTTGGCTCACTATATCACATACCTAATAAAGAAAAATGATCAAAAAGTTCAAAGGATTGAAGTATAGGTATGACACCCAATTCGGTGGTCCAATTGGGAGGACGCCAGTGTTGGCCCGGAAAGCCGTTGGAAACGCAGGTTCGAATTCTGTCCGAATCATTAAATTTTTCAATTTTCGCTTCATTTGTAAACATTTAGTTTACGTTAGCAGACGTTACTGCTTTAATAAAAAAATAAGTAATTTGGGTGTAGCACATCGTTACTATCGATTCTCAACAAATTTGAGACGATGGTGCCGACGATAAAGTCTAAATCTTTACGGTAGATGTCGCTACGATGCCACCCTAAGGCATGTCGAAGCAACTGGTTGAAAAATTCAATGACTCTGACATCTGATTCGGTGGTCCAATTGGGAGGACGCCAGTGTTGGCCCGGAAAGCCGTTGGAAACGCAGGTTCGAATCCTGTCCGAATCATTAAATTTTTCAATTTTCGCTTCATTTGTAAACATTTATAGGTATGACACTTCAAAAGAGCGCAAAATTGATGACTTTTATTAATATTTTAAATGAAATATATATAATAATTCGAATTTGAATTTTTATTCAGAATCCTCATAATTCAAAAAAGCAATATTTCGCTTTTCCATTCGTAGCGTATTTTTACAACTTACGATGACGTAGCGCAGAATTAAACATTTTTTTATTTTTTTTTGTTTAGTATAATCTATACCTAATGTTGTCACCGCAGTGGCTGGACGTGCAAGGTTGCCGCCAGCTGTCGGCCGGGCTGCGCGCGCTGGCGGAGCGCGCGCGCCGCCCCCGGCGCCCGCGCGCGCCGCTGCGGGTCCGCAAGGACCGCTCGGTGAGCTGGACCATCGACTGACATCAGGTAGGTAGACATGTTGACTGATGTTGAATTCTACAGTGTACTGTAGTTATATGAAAAAAAAATAACTAAATATTTCACGAAACAAAAAAAAATCCAGAAATATAAATCTTTTTTGGAAATATGTGACTTCAAAGGTACGCAAATTTTATGGTATTTTTTTTATCCAAAATAAATTTTCAAAGTATTTTCAGAATCCTCATAATTTTACAAAACAATAATTGTATGACAACCATGAACTTAAATGCACTTTTTTCACGTTGAAAATGGCAAATTTCTTAATTTGTCCATACAATTATTGGTACCTATACCGGCCTGTGACGTCACTAGCCTGACGCGTTTTGTATAGAGCGTTTTTAGCGCTACGTAGGAATGTTAAACTTTGACGGTCATTTCTGACTTTTAGAGCAGTTTAAGTGTAGTCAGTCCCATATAGACATTTGATTGAAAAGTGTGCACACACGGACGGACAAGTCGAGGAGATTTCCAAAAAAAATAAAGGAAATTTCTGAAAACTTTTACCTACTTAAGAAAATTTGTGACATTTTATTTTATTTGGAAACCTTCCATGGCACATGATTGACGTCAAATCAAATTTTATAAAAAAAATGTTTCATTACCAATTTCCTTTACCGTTTTCAATAGAATGATTTCAGATTATTTATAATTATGAGATTGAAAATATAATAGAAATAGAACCTTAATTACCTATCAAACATAGCAGTGACATTTTTTACGAGCAATTAAATGAACTTTTAAAAAAGATAAAACTAAAAGAACATAAGCGAATTATTATTTTAGGCGGAGATTTTAATATAAATGTAGCAATAAAATCACCGATTTCCACAAAACTGATAAACAGTATGCTACCATTTAACCTTAAACAAAAAGTTACAGAACCAACACGCGTAGTAAAAACTTCAAGTACGTGTATTGACCTTATATTTTCTAACGGGAAAACAGACTACAATATAACGGTAAAAGATTATGGCATCTCCGATCATAAAGGCTTTGTTGGGATCGTGGACTGTATAATTAATTGAAATAATAACTCATTTGAAGATATAATATCCCGCCAGGCAAGCGGGAGACCGTGAGATGTGGTCGCTTCGGAGTGTGAGTGGTAAGTGAGCTGTAGCTCGTCGAAGTTGCTAAGGTCCCCGGCTAGCCGTCATAGCATCGCCGGAGATCTGCGGGCATTGAGGCGGGCGATGAGGCCCTTTAATGCTGTATCGGGGTCGCGGGCGCGCAACAACGCACCCGGTCTTCGGTCCATCATTTTGTGGATGGGGTAGGAAATGCTTCTCCGCCGCGAGCTGTAAGGGTGCTCGAGCGGCGGTGATGCGTGGCCGTCTTTTTCTTGCCACCGCGAGCGGAGCTCAGCGGTGGCGCGGCTTGAGATGAATAAATCCTCTTCTCCGCCGCGAGCTATAATAGTGCTCGAGCGGCGGTGGGTGTGGGACGTCTTTTTCTTGCCACCGCGAGCGGAGCTCAGCGGTGGCGCGGCTTGAAATGGTCCTCTTCTCCGCCGCGAGCTGTAATGGTGCTCGAGCGGCGGTGTGAGTGGGGCCATCTTTTTCTTGCCACCGCGAGCGGAGCTCAGCGGTGGCGCGGCTTGACAAAAGTCCTCTTCTCTTCTCTTCTCCGCCGCGAGCTGTAATGGCGCTCGAGCGGCGGTGAGAGTGGGCCGTCTTTTTCTTACCACCGCGAGCGGGGCTCAGCGGTGGTGCGGCTTGAATTATCCTCTTCTCCGCCGCGAGCTGTAATGGTGCTCGAGCGGCGGGGTGAGTGGGCCGTCTTCTTCTTGCCACCGCGAGCAGAGCTCAGCGGTGGCACGGCTTGAGTCGTCTGCTTCTTCTTGCCGCCGCGAGCGGCTGCTCCCAGCGGCGGCGGGTATCGTAGGGGACATCAGGAGTCGGTCAGCAGCTCTCTGGGCAATGCCCGAGCGCTGCTGTCCGGGGGCCTCGTGTAGTGAGGGGCGATCCCCTGGAGATGTTCATGGCGTGAGCGGTCCGCGCGGCCAAACATTGACTGCGCGAGCCTGCCGATGAACTTCTCCAGGGGGTGCCACTTGAGGTCCCGCATGATGGTGTCGTTGCGCACGTATCGTTGGGCGCGCACGATAGTGCGCAACGTACGCGTCTCCTGAGTCCACAGCTTCCTCCTGTTGGTCTTCTTTAGCAAGGCGTACCACGCCGGCGCGGCGTACGTGAGCCGCGACCGGACGTAAGCCTTGTAGAGCCCCAGCTTGGTGTGCCGGGGGAGCCCGCTGGCGAAGACAGGACGGAGCTTGGCGCGCGCTGCTGCTGCTCTGCTGATGGTGCTCTCGGCGTGTTGACGCATGGTCAGCCCTCTGTCTATAGTGACGCCCAGGTATTTCACTGTGCGTGACCAGACAAGGGGCTGACCGTAGAGCGTTGGAGCCTGTGGGGGGTGAGAGTAACCTGTTAGTAGTGTCTGTGTTTTGGCGATATTCACAGAGAGGCGCCATTTGGATAGCCAAGCTGGTAGAGCGTCCAAGGTATTTTGGATCTTGGCTACTGCGTGTGAAGAGCGAATTGACGTCGCAAGGTAGGCTGCGTCGTCGGCAAACAGTGCCAGCTTGGTGTCGCCAATCACCGGAATGTCATCGGTGTATAGCGCGTAAAGAGCAGGGGAAAGACAACTACCTTGAGGGACACCTGCGCGGATCGGGCGATCCGCGGAAATGGCGCCCTCTACGTTGACTTCGAAGCGTCTGTCAGCTAGAAAGGAGGCGATGACCCTCACCAGGCGCGGTGGGATCGTGGTGTTGGACAGTTTGAAGAGCAGGCCGTCGTGCCAGACTCGGTCGAATGCCTTCTCCATGTCCAGTAGTACTGCTACGGTGAACTCCTTCTTGTTGATGGACGTGGCCATGTGATGTAGGACCCGGGTAAGCTGTAAAGTAGTGGAGTGATCTGACCTGAACCCAAACTGCTCCGGTCTGGGTTGTATGTGGGGGATCAGCTGCGACAGCAACAACCTCTCAAACACCTTAGAAAGGGTTGAGAGAAGGGTGATGGGTCTGTAGCTCTCCGGTTTTCTTCTGTCCTTGCCAGGCTTGGGTAGGACGATGATACGCCCAGTCTTCCAGATGGTAGGGAAGTGACCTGACCTTAGTATTCCGTTGAACAGGCGGGCAACCGCCGCTAGGGCTCTCAGCGGCAGGTTGCGGAGCGCCATGTTTGGAATACTGTCGGGGCCCGGCGCTTTCTTCGGGTTGCAGTGCAGCCGGATAGAGCGCAGCACCTGGTGGGGAGAGAAAAATACCGGATCCTCGTGGGGGAGAGGCGCTACTGCCAGGTAGCGCTGGAGATGTTGCTCGACTTCGGTGGTGTGGTCTGGATCCGTGTCAGGATTCAGCGTGAACTGCTGCTCGAGGCTGCAGGCGAGAATCTCAGCCCGCTCTCGAGCAGTATACTTAAGGTCTCCGTTGGCGTCGAGCAATGGCTGGACCGGTGCCGGCTCCGAGCCCAGCTGCCTGCAGAGGCGATGGATGGACGGCATGTCGTCCGAGATGGACGCGATATGGGCGTCCCAGTCCGCGCCCCTGTGCTCCTTCAGCCTCAGCTTGGCCTGAGCCGTCAGGTAGTTGAGGCGCGTCTTGAGAGATGGAGTCCTGAGGCGCGTCCAGTTCGCGAGAGCCTCCCGCTTGTCCTTCAGCAGTTGCTGCAGGTGCGGCGGGAGGGGGTCCTTCCTGTCGGTGGCCGGGATGGCCTTCGAAGTGGCGGTGATGGCCTCCGTGATGTGCTGCGTGATGTCTTTGGCTGCTTCCTCTACCTCGATCGCTGTGGAAATAGCATGAGATGAGATATTGTTCTCAAGTGTCCTAGCATAGGCCTCCCAGTCGTACTTCCTGCTCGGACCCCTCGGCAGAGTGGTCACCGCCCGGTCTGCTACGGTGAGCAGGATCGGGCGGTGGTCTGACGGGAGGTCCGGCAGGACTTCCTGGCGAGTAAGCACGTCCACTCCCCGCTGGATGGTGAAGTCGATGATGTCCGCGGTATGACCGGTGAGTGGGTAGTGGGTCGGCTTGTAGGGCCCTGCTAGGTCCACATTGAGGCTGACAGCGACCCTGTGTATTGCAGAGCCATTGTCGTTCTCCTTGGACGAATTCCAGGCAAAGTGCTTCGCATTGAAGTCACCAGCTAGAATGGTAGGCACGTCATCCTTCAGCAGCAATTCGCGTAGGTCGCGCTCGAGGTCGGGCTCGACGATGGTTCCCGGTGGCCGGTACACCGAGAAGACGCGCAGGTTCCGTCCGTTGAGTTTCAGGTCGATCCCCAGTGCCGTGAGTGAGTTCTTCTGGGGAGGCGTGTCCACCAGTTGGTGGACGATGTTCCTCTTCACGATTACCGCAAGGCCCCGGTACGCCCGCCCCTCGGGTGTCTTTTGGTCCCAGCGGTAAACGATGTAACCTGAAAATTTAACGACATCCATGGCTTTTAAATGTGTTTCTTGTATGAGCATGATGCTCACATCCTGCTGGTGTAAAAAGACTCTCAGCAGGTTGGACTTTCCCCTAATGGAGTTAGCATTCCAATACACAATGCGCAAATTATTGCTGTTGAATGTTAAGCTTTGCGATCACGGAATCAAGGTATTGCTGCATTTGAGCGAATCTCGCATCCAGCAGTAGGGAGATTTCCTCGCGGGAAACTCCGGTAGGGGCTTGTGTGTGTGTGTGTGGTGAGGCCGCCGCACCGTTACTGGTCGGGTGACTCTGCTGGCTGCTGCGCTGCTGCTGCCGCTGTTGTTGTTGCTGCTGCTGCTCCTGCTGCGGCCTCTGGACCGGGTTGTAGCGAGAGCGGGGGCGGCGGCCCTGTGGCGTGTGAGATGCGGGGGTGGGGCGTAGGTGTTTGGGCAAGTTGGCCGGCGCCATGAGTGACGCCGGAGCGTACTCCTCGACCTGCCTGACGGGAATAGAGGCGCGGGTGGTGACCCCACGCCTGGTCCCCCGTGAGTAGGGCTGCTGCCCTCCCGTCCTGATCCTCTTCTCGCGCTGCATGACGGGGCACTGGCTGTGGGTGGCAGGATGCGGGCCCTTGCAGTTGATGCAAGTTGGAGTGGCATCCTTGGGCAGCGTGCACTGCGTGCTGAGGTGAGGTCCGGCGCAGGACACACACCTTGGTATCCTGAAACAGCCGAGAGAGGAATGGCGGAAGCCTTGGCACCGATGACATTGCGAAATACCCTTTTTGCCTCTCCAAAGCTCGATACGGACTTTGGAGAGGCCCATGAAGAACTGAGTCTCCAGGAACATGGCGTTGTCCTTCTCTCGTCCCTCGAATTGCACGAAGAAGAGGGCGCCTGATCGCCCTCTGCCTTCGTTGATGAGCTTCACGTACTCCGCGGTGAAGCCCAGCTTTCGGCAGGCCGCTTTGATCTCCTCCTGTGTTGTGGAAGAGGGGAGGCCACGAACGCCAACTTTGAGCTTTTGCTCGCGGTCGGTGTCGTAGACCGTATACTCCACTGTCTTGTCCTTCCGCTGCACCTCCTCCAGGTACTGGATCAGCTTCCTGTAGAGTTCGCCATCCTTGCCAGGCGTGAAGCGGAGTCCCTTGCGGTACTGCTCCGCGGGTATCCTCTTCTTTAGTGTGGCGCTCAGCTTATCGACGTGGTCCGCCCAGTTGGGCAGCGGATCTGCAACGATATTTGGATATTTATTAGCTCGCTGTGTAGTCGAAGCTGATGGCTGATGTGTCGACTGTGGTGTCGATGGGGCGCGCGCTGCTGCTGCTGCTGCGAACGTTGATGGTGGCGGAGTTGGGAGCAGGGCCGGACGCACCGGCGTGCTCGCTGGACTCTGTGCAGAGATAGTGTGTGTGCGTGTTTGTGTGGGCGGCAAAGGGGCCGCTGTAGGGGCCGCGTGGTGCGTTCGCGGCGTGGCTGCTACGTCCGCGTCCGGGGTCGGACGCGGGGGGGCGGCCGTCCCCTCGGGCGTGGTGCGGTTGCACTCGCGCTTTTCCGGGGCCGGTGGCGTCTTCTCCTCCCGCGGGCGCTTCTTTAGCCTGGGTCGGGAGGCGGCGACGGCAGAGTCCTCGTCCATCTGTGGTGGGCTGGGTCGCACGGCCTGCAGTAGTCTGGACTCTAGTTCGTCCAGCGCGTCTGCAGCTAGGCTCCCGCTTGCTACCTGCGAAATGCGTAGTAATATTAAAGCCCATGTGGACTCCTCTACAAGGAGGGGGGTCTTTAGACAGAGAACATCAGGGTTCTCTGGGATGAGGCGGCGATGGGATCGCTTTTTGGGCGAGGCCGCGAGTGTGGAGGATGTCGTGGTGACATTCGCTGCGGCTGTGGGAGAGCCGGGCGCGCTAGGCGGGCCGCTTGCTGGCCCCTCGCACACCGTGGACATCACGGATTCTTCCAGCTCCGAGTCCGCCTCATTGCCCGAGGCCGGGTTTGAGTCGGACTCGTCGCTGGATTCTTCCGATGTGTGCCCGGTGTGCGAGGGGACGGCGTCCTCGATGTCGTGTAGGCGCCTGTGACTGGGCGAATCTTCTTCGCCGCATAGCCGGCATTCTCCCGGTGATGATGCTGCTGGGCTGGAACCTTCCTCTGCGTCGCTGTGGGCACGCTTGTCAGCGGCCGGTGTGTTGGGCGCTTGTGCCGCCATTGGGACCTGTGAACACGTGAAAAACAAAAGCAGAAACTAAAACAGTTCAGAATCACGCTAAAACCACAAGGGTACGCGTGGTGATTAATGACACTGGGAAAACACGTTAGGACACGTTAAAACCTTAAGGGTGCACGTGGTGATTATTATTACAAGAAAAACACGCTAAAACCTTAGGGGTGCGCGTGGTGATTAATACACAAAAGAAAGAGATACACAAAAATGAAAATACAAATACAAAAATGGAGGAAATATGCGAGAGAAAACGCAGGGGGCGAAAAATAGAATAGGGCAGATGATGAAATGCAGTAGGAAAGAAATAAATTATATACAGCGACTACAGTACTGAAAGTACAGCAGTCCCAGTATATTAAATATTCTTAGATACCCTATGGCAATATTACTACTCGGATTCGTTGTCACCGTTAAGTATCCTCCGAATTGTATTATTGCTACAAAAAATATCCCACTACACTTCACAACACTACACTACACTTTTCACTCGCGGAATTTGGAATTTACAACGACAACTCTACGGAGCTACTCCGGAGCACGTGTGATCCCAATGGCGGCGCCAGTGAGCTGTAGCTGGGGGCGCGGGGGTATTTGTGCCCGCGCCACTAGCGCTCGGCGTGAGTGCGCATCAACGCGCTTAAAATTAGGCCACGCCTCCGAATTGCCTCTTGGGTTTGTTTATTAAATTAAGAAAACATTACACATTTTATTCATAGGTACAACATACAGTAGAAATAGGTAAGTAAAAAACAAGAGGAATAAAATATTTATCTTAAAACTAACACAAACGACATAAATCAGGCAATAAGGAATAATTGTAAACAACATAAAATCAGATAATAGCAATTAGCAACACTTACGTACTAAATTATGTAACTAAGAGATCGATATACGTGAATTTATACATAATATAGGGTTATTTCCCACAGTCTTCCCCCCGTGTGCGAACACCGTCTCCGAGTTTTTCTAGGAAATAACGATAAGTCTGGAGGCTGGGCGACGTATGGGTCCTGCGGCTGTGCGAACTTCCGTTACTCTCACATTGCCGTCGGGTCCTGGATAAGTCTTTATCACCTCGCCTCTAGGCCAAGTTCCGCGTGGCATTGTGCTATCGACTATGAGCACGATATCGCCTTCTTTTACGTTTGCGTGTGCGGATTGGCTCGGTCTAGCTCTCAGAGTAGGGCGGTATTCTTTGATCCAACGCTGCCAAAAATGGTCGGCTAAGCGCTGCGCTGTCTTCCAGGAGTTCGAGGTCAATACGACGTCCGAGAAAGCGCCAAAGGGCGACATAGCGTTGGAGCGACCCAGGAGAAAATGGTTGGGGGTGAGTGCTTCTTCATTGTTCAGCACGACAGGCGTAAGTGGTCGAGAATTGACGATGTGCTCGGCTTCCAGCAGTAGCGTGTGCAGCACCTCGTCATGAGGGTGCTTTTCTTTAAGGGTTACTCGTAGCGCAGTTTTGATGGAGCCTACGAGTCGTTCCCAAGCCCCGCCGGCGGAGGGGTTGCCAGGCGGGATTTTCTTCCACACGATCTGCTTATGCTCGGCGAACTGCTGCATGTCCGTCTCTATGCTGCGGAGAGCGTCTGCTATTTCACGTTCGGAGCCCACAAAATTGGTAGCGTTGTCCGAGTATATTACGGTCGGAGTTCCGCGCCGAGCCATCATTCTTCTTAGTGACATGATCATGGACGAGGAGGAGAGGGAGCTCACGAGTTCGAGGTGTACGGCCCGGGTAGTTAGGCATGTGTACAAAGCTCCCCATCTCTTTTCGTGTCGTCGTCCGACCGTGACGGTCATTGGCCCGAAGAGGTCGCATGCAGTGGCTGTAAATGCGGGTTGATTAGCCATGAGCCTTTCTTTAGGTAAGTCGCCTAAGGGGGCCTTTGAGGGTAACCCCCTACGGGTACGACACCATTGGCATCGGTTGCATATAAATCTTAGCGCGCCTCTCAGCCCTATCACGTGATATCTTTGAGTGATTTCATTCATCACGGTGAAGTGGTTACCGTGGTTGAAGGTCACGTGATAGTGTTGTATCAGCAATCGGGTGAAGTCTTCTTTCGCGTGGAGAATCGGCGTGGCCGTATTTCGGTCAATTCGCCCATCTAGCAGCAGGGTTCCGTGGCTGTCCATCTTCACGGCTAACTTGCTGAGCGCCGACTTCTTCGGTAAATTTCGCCCAGCCTCCAAGTGCTTTATCTCCTCGCTGAATGACGCCCGTTGACTTCGTTGAATGTTCAATAATTCAGCGATTTTCAAGTGATCATTTTTTATATCCGTTTCTGTATTCAATTTGAGCAATTTGGCTTTGAATACCTCGGCGGCTAGCAGTACGGTAGCAGTGGCCCTAATTAACCGCGAGTATTTCGAAAAACGCTCTACTAGCGGTAAGGACGGAAACGACGTAAGTGACCTATCGCTAATGGCGGTTACGACCTTCTTAATGGGACGCTCTTCCCCGGTCGCGGGCAGCGTGCTACGTTCTGATTTGTCTATCGGCCAATCTGATTCGCTCTTTAGGATAAATTCGGGGCCGCTGAACCATCTATGGTCCTTGTTAAACTGTAAGGGGACGCCTTTAGTAGCGTCGTCCGCAACGTTCTCCGAGCTCGGGACCCACCTCCATTCCGTAGGCTTAGTACTGTCCTCGATTTCGGCTAAACGAAACGCTACGAAGCTTTTATACGATCGCGGGTCCGATTTTATCCATGACAGAACGGTGCGCGAGTCTGACCAGTAGTGGCAGCTCTTTATATCGTAACTAGTTTGCTCCTTAATGGATTTAGCTAGCCTGCATCCTAATACGCAGCTCTGTAGCTCTAGTCGGGGTATAGATATAATCTTTAACGGACTCGCACGCGCTTTGGCTGCTACTAGCCGTGATGTCCTACCTACTGGGCTATCGCTTACGAAGTATACCGCGGTTGCGTATATTTTTTCGCTAGCGTCGCAAAAAATATGTAAGGAGCCTTGCCTATTGCTGGCCGGGACATAACGTTCTAGTTCTAGCCCTTTTAGCTGCTGTATGTTTTGTATATAGCTATTCCATGCGGGAACCGATTCGGGCAATATCGTGTCGTCCCATCCTATTCCTGTTCTCCAGGTGTCCTGGATGAGGACCTTGCCTAGGGCTGACACGGGAGAGGTGAATCCATGAGGGTCAAAAAGAGCCATTACGCTACTGGTCACCTGTCTTTTGGTGGGCAGTTTTTTGCCCTCTAGGACCTCCCGCGGCGTGTTACGCAGATTTATATTAAAACCTAGGGTATCACGTTCGTGATTCCATATAAGACCTAGCGTTCTTTCTGCGTTACTACCGCCTATCACCGTTTCCGACTTAGAGCTTTTATCTGTGATATCTGACAGCACATAAGGATGACTCGAAGCGAAGCCTTTTAATTCGAATGAGGCTTTGGCGTTTAAATTTATTACGTCATTAACTATTTGTTTTGCCTCGACTTCGTTTTCGTCCATTGCTATCAGAAAATCGTCCATATATGCGTTATTTATTGTATATTCGGCGGCTTTAGGGTACGTGTCCTTGTGATAGTCTGCGTTCCTATTCTTAACGTATAGGGCGGTTGCTGGACTAGAGTTTGCGCCGAAAACTAATCGTTTCATCCTAAATTCTGAAGGCTCACTCTGTCCGTCTCCCTCCCTCCATAGGAAACGTAGACTATCCCTGTCTCGCTCTAACACCTCGATCTGAAGGAACATTTCCCTAATATCCGCAATTACTGCAATTTTTCCTTCGCGGAAACGCAACAGTACGCCGAATAACGATTGCAACAGGTCCGGACCTGGGAGGAGCGCGTCATTTAAGCATTTTCCGAATGACCTACTAGCTGCATCGAATACCATTCGCATGGAGCCTTTCTGAGCATGATACACTGGAAAATGAGGCAGGTACCAGGACCTCCTGGCGTCCTCGGGCGGTGGCGATTCCATTCTCTCTGCGTAGCCTTTAATAAGCAATTTATTTACTTGCTTTTCGTACTCAGACTTTAAATTCGCGTCTTTACTCAATTTATTTTCGAGAGAGTGTAATCGCTTCAACGCCTGTGACTTGTTACTAGGTAAGGACTCGTCGTCCGATTTCCATAAAAGGCCGGCCTGATACCTACTTTCGTTCAACAACGGTTTGCAAGTCGCATCTAATAACTCTAACGCGCGTTGCTCAGGGTCGGACTTGGGCGGACGGTTTTCTACACCTAGTGACTCGATACTGAAATGTTCTTTAATCATGTCAGCTATCTCATTTTCGCTCACTTTCGCGGGACGCAAGTGGTTTACGACGAATGCGCGGTTACGGGGGACGTCATGGCTACCATGGAGTACCCATCCAATTTGGGTTAGGGAAGCCACTGGGAGGCCTATGTCTCCGCTTAAAATGCGACGAGATACCAGTAAATGCCAGTGATCTTGCCCTATAATCATGGTAGGAGCCGCCTTGTCGTAACATATTTCGTCTTCGATTTCGCGTAAATGTTCGCACTTGTTCACTATATCACGCGATACCTCTTGCGTCGCGAGATTGAGCCTATTAATTGTGTATGCGGACATTTTCTCTAGATGCCTACTACACGCGCCACGGATGGAAAAACTTATTTTGCAGGACTCCTTATCCGAAATCGAATTCCCACCAACGCCTTCAATCGCAAGGATCTCGGTTTCCTCTCGCGGGGCTATTGCGTCAGCGACATGTCGTTCGATTAGGGATATGGAACTACCGTCATCTAGGAGCGCGGTCGTTTGAATGGTGCCCAATGGGCCCGACAGCTCTACTGGGATGATTTTCAGGTAGGTATTCGCGCTACGCAAATGGTTAACAATTCCGTTAGTACTGCGCGAAGGAGTCGAGTTAAGCATCAATCCGTGTAGCATTCTATGATGCCCTGATTCGCATTGATTAAAGCCGCAAGGTGTGTACTTGCACTTTACGGGGCGCTTATGATTGGAATCCAAGCAACGAAAACACAGTTTATGTGTTTTGACGGCTTCCCATCTTTTTTCTACTGACATTTTCACAAAATCTGCACATTTAATTATTGAGTGCTCACCGTTGCACAATATGCATTTAATGCCATTCGTAGGCGGGGAATTCGTCTGAGAATTGCGCTGGGATTCCATCATACGCGGCCGTTGGGCTTTTTTTTTATTATTAGAGAAGTTATTTTTATTATTATTCGGCCTAGTGTTAACTTGTGCCACAGTATGTGGGAGATAATCATCGCAATCTGAATCTGATGAGTCGTAATTAAAATTCGATACGTGCGAGTGGGACGGGCGGCGCTCTCTCGCTCCCTCACCGCGCATGCGCGGGGCGGGGCCGTGAGAGATTTCGTTCACGAGATTTACCGGCTGTCTGACTCGCTGCCTACTGTGCGTTTTTCTGGTTGCTACACTAATGTCGTTTAGAAATTGCGACATGGCTACAAGGCCTGGTACAGACTTATTATTGATTCTATATTTATTCCATTCATAACGCACTATCAGATTCATTTTGTCGATAATTTTGTTTACTAATTCTGGCGCGTAAAGGAACTCGTTTTGGCGGAGTGCTTTAATGGTGGATACTACGTTAGCTACAGTTCCCGCGAATGCGGTAATGTTGCTATTATCCTCGGCTAAACGCGGCATGCGTTTTACGTTATGCATTTCCGCCAATACGATCTCCTCGGGATCGCCAAAATGCCGTTCTAATGCCTCTATTATTTCGTACGGATTCGACACGGTGTACATAATGGATTTTACAGCCAGCCGGGCTTCTCCGCGCAATGCCCTACGTAGCCTGCCTATGTTGCTTACGTCTGAGAATAGAGGCGAACTATCGTCGAATTCTGACCGAAATGCTATCCACTCGGCTATATTGCCGTCGAACGGCGTCAACTCGGGCACGTGTCGTTGAATGACCGGCGTGCTTTTACTACGATTGACGGCGTCGACTACCTTGTTAGATAACAATTCGAAGTCCCTATTCGCGAAAGCACTACGTTCGCGTTCTACTGGGGCTTCGCGCGGCGCGAAACTGGGCCCTATTGCCTGCATCGGGCAGTCTATACGCTGTTGTTGCTGTACCCAACCTAACACACGCGTGTCCCTAGCAGTCGGCTCGATTGTCAATGGCACATTTGAATTGTTGGATGCCTCAATACGTGCAATTTCCAAGCGATTCTTCGCCGCCATTGACGCTCGTTTCGCCTGCTCTAATTCCGCGTTATGTAATTCTAATTCGGCCATTAAAACGGATAACTGCGGATTAACACTGCCTAAGGGCGCGCCTACCACAGTGCCCGATGCACTCCTACTATGCCTAGGTAGATCGTGCTGAGGGGGACGTTCATGTAACGGAACGTCCAGATTCTGATCTGAATCGTAATTCACTGGGGGACCTGCTGGCGGCGCGGCGCCTTCTAACTGAATAACGTTCGCGGGATGTGCCGGTTCGTTCACTTTGCCACTGCTACCTAAACCACCACCGCTGGTGCCTTTGCTCCACGTATTTGTACTATCACTTGTTGTCAACCCGGGAGACGGTGTCGCTTCGTCCGTACGGACGCTTCGCGAGCGTAAATGGCGCACATATTCTTCGTCTGCTGACATGGTGATGATGCGCGGAACACACGGGGGGGGGGAACACTGAACCTAACACCTACGCGAGCGTTACTGGAGATTGACGTCACTGTAACGCTCGAGAACCTAAGTCCCTACGTTTTCTTCTTTATTCTTTCTTCTTTTCTTCTTGCTTCACGTGATCACCTTCACGCAAAGGTTGCTCAAACAAAAATCTGCATTTGACACCGTTAGGTGCAGATATTGCAAGCCCCAGCTAAAGCTGGCGGAACTGGACCAAGCCAGACCAAGCGACTAAAGTCGCCGAATTAAGGAACCGAAGCCGAAGCCTCTCAAAATTCCCGGGGTCGAGCAAGCTCTTCCCCTAGTGAGACAGTTGCCCTAAGGCCACAAGAGACAGTATGATGCACGCCGCACGACGCGCAGGCTCTTGAGGTGATCTTCTAAATGGGCAGGAGCTCTTCGTAAGCAGGAATCTTGAGGCTTCGTTTTTCACAGGTATCTCTTCAAAATAGACAGGAATCTCTTCTATATTAGACCGCAATCTTGAGATTTCTTTTTTCACAGGAATCTCTTCATATTAGACGGCGATCTTGAGACTTCTTTCTTGAGACTTCTTTATTGTGGCTTCTGGCTTCTTTAGACGCTTGGTGCTGCTTCTTCTTATTGATCCGGATCTCGAAGTACCATTGTTGGGATCGTGGACTGTATAATTAATTGAAATAATAACTCATTTGAAGATATAATATCCCGCCAGGCAAGCGGGAGACCGTGAGATGTGGTCGCTTCGGAGTGTGAGTGGTAAGTGAGCTGTAGCTGGGGGCGCGGGGGTATTTGTGCCCGCGCCACTAGCGCTCGGCGTGAGTGCGCATCAACGCGCTTAAAATTAGGCCACGCCTCCGAATTGCCTCTTGGGTTTGTTTATTAAATTAAGAAAACATTACACATTTTATTCATAGGTACAACATACAGTAGAAATAGGTAAGTAAAAAACAAGAGGAATAAAATATTTATCTTAAAACTAACACAAACGACATAAATCAGGCAATAAGGAATAATTGTAAACAACATAAAATCAGATAATAGCAATTAGCAAATAGAAACACTTACGTACTAAATTATGTAACTAAGAGATCGATATACGTGAATTTATACATAATATAGGGTTATTTCCCACAGGCTTGATATATAACCAGCAAGTGCAAAACTACAAACCTACGAAAAAGACCTGGTACACTAACAAACGCATCTTTAGTGAAAAAAACATACAATCATTCAAACTTGCCCTATCTAATATAGATTGGAATACAATTATTTATCATAAAGATATAAACATCAATTACGACAGCTTCATAAAACAACTCCAAGAACTATTAGACCTATTTATACCTAAACAAAAAGTGAAACTAAAACCTAAAAAGATCATGACATGGCTAACAAAGGGGTTAAAGCGGGCATGTAAACAAAAACGCGTTCTAAAAGCACTGTCAAATCAATCCGGTAGCACTGTACTAAATAACTACTGTAAAAGGTATGAGAAAATATTAAAAAAATGCATTAAAACTTCAAAACGAATAAATTACTCTAAACAAATGCGCATCTCCGATAATAAAACTAAATCAATGTGGAATATTATAAAATCCGTGACAACCACAAAGCCCAAATATTCACAACAACATAAAAACATACAATTACTAAAGGACGACCTGGTATTAAACCAGCCCGATGACGTAGCTAACCTATTCAATGACTACTTCATATCAGTAGGTGAGTCATCATCATCGTCGCAAGCGCACTGCACCGATAACGAGGCGTGCGGTCGCCCGGTGCATTCCCCGGCTACTAACTCAATGTATCTTGAACCAGTTACAGAACGCGAGATTTTTTACATTATGCGTAACTTAAAGAACAAAAACAGCTTCGGTCTAGATGAAATACCCACTTCGCTAGTTAAAGCATGCGCACCCGAACTATTGACACCACTGACCCAATTAATAAATCAGTCTTTTGAACAGGGAACCTTTCCCGATCAATTAAAATCATCTAAAATAAAACCCATATTAAAACCTGGAGGGGATCCTAAAAAACCGGAACAATATAGACCAATAGCTCTTTTGCCATCAATATCAAAAATTTTCGAAAAATGTATGACAACCCGGATGTATAAGTTTTTCGAAAAATATAAGCTTTTTGATAAAAACCAGCACGGTTTCAGGAAACAGCATTCCACAACACTAGCAGTCTATAAATATATTCAGGAAGCCTCACACCACTTAAATAATCAAAACTACGCAGTCGGCCTGCTCCTTGACATGACGAAGGCATACGACAAAGTTTCACATAAAATCCTACTTTCAAAACTATATGGAATGGGTATTAGAGGACTTGCACACAACTGGCTAAAGTCCTACTTACAGAATCGGACACAATGCGTACAAATAGACTACAATAACGAACACACGGGCGAAGTTCAAACAGTGCTATCGAAATCGCGTCATGTTACGTCATCAATCCCACAAGGGAGCGTAACCGGTTGTGTCTTATTTCTTGCCTACATTAATGACCTACCAAGTATACTGGATACGACATGTATAATGTTTGCAGACGACATCTCGATATTACTCAGCTGCAAAAATAGTGACGAGTGCAACACTAGACTATCCCAATATTCACAAACTATTTTAAATTGGCTACAGGACCACAATTTAGAGATAAATCTACGAAAAACCAAAGTCTTGCAATTCAAACCATATCAAAAAAAATCCTTAGACATAAACTTACATATAAAAAACCACAAAATAGAGGAAGTCAGCCATTTCAACCTCCTAGGTATTACCATAGACACTAACATAAATTGGAAAATGCACATCCAGAACATCAAAACGAAACTATCGCGATTCACATACGCCCTCAGCGTCCTCAAGTCCAATACAAATTTCGAAACAGCATTGTCAGCATATTATGCCTATGCCTATTCATGGCTCCGCTATGGCCTGGTCTTATGGGGTGCTAGTACGGAAGTGCATGATCTGTTTGTAATACAAAAAAAATGCATCCGAATTTTAGTCAATATTCGTGGACGTGAAAGCTGTAAACCGCACTTCGTAAAGCATAAGCTTCTCACACTACCCTGCATATACATTCTCGAAGCTATTATATTTGTACGGAAACACATCCATTTATTCCCACAAAAGAAGGACATTACCAAATATAATACAAGATCCAAACATCTGCTTCAAATGCCAAAGTCTAAACTTGTAGTATTTAAAAACAGCCCTTATTGTCGATGTGTACAAGTTTACAATAAAATTCCAGCAAACATCTTACAGACTGAAGACGAAGCCCAGCTCGTAAATAAATTAAAATCAATATTAATTAAGAAATGTTATTATTCGATAGGGGATTTTTTTAATGATAATAATTTTGAATGAACACTTTTGACATTGAAATAATTAATAAGTATTAAGATAAATATAAAATTTGAAATTTAAAATTGTAAATAACCATTATTATATTATTATTTTCTGTATGTTTATAGTTACATTAACAAATGTCAAACATTGCATGTGTTGTTCCCTTAGATTAGATTAGGTTAAATAAGCTATACCCTAACAGGGTCCATGATGTACCTTATATTATATATAATTGTAACACCTATAATACCATGGTTGCTATAAATAAATGAATTATGAATTACATATATATATAGTTGCTAAATAACTGGTAACAAAATAGGTAAAATTTGAGTGAACTTTATTTTTATACGAACGCGTACTGTAATCATCCGTCAATTTATCAATTATAATTTCAGAGACAAAATCGCAACAACGCACTTTTTAAATTTGTACCAAAATTCTATAAGTACTCTATGGTACCCGCTACTAAAATATTTTCTACTCAACTCAAATAATTTCAAACAGAGAACATCAGCATATTTGAAGAAGCACGCTTCTGTTCCCTGATTGGTTGAAATAGCTTGTCAAAAACTTTAACCAATCACGAGGCACCCGCCATGACCATCGCGATCGTGTTTTTTTTAATAGGTCAGTTTGAGTTGAACGAAAAAGTAACATCAAAAATAAACATTCAGTGGGGAATGCCGAATTAAGGTAAAAAAAAAAATTTCGGCGTTTTGCTCGTATAAAAAGTATTGATGCAATAGATACACAATTAGGTCTTAAAATCTCGTACTTTACATAGGCCACTCGGCAAGCCTAAACGCGGTACTCGACTTTAAGAACCTTCATTGTGCAAAGATTGCATAAAATACTATTAATGAATTATAGAGATTGTTTGTTTGTTTTTAAAATGTCTTTATTGAGAAACAATGTTAGGTATAGCTCAACAGCGTGTTTGTTTAGCCCAAGCCATATTGCGAATTTCTAGACTAATTCATTTTACTGGCAGTGACAAATTTTTGGTAACTGAAACTGAAGTTGAAACCGCTAATCGGTGAATTTCACTGATGTAAACAAAGAGGAAACAGGCATATCCGGCGCCATTACCAGGTGCAAACTTAACTTAGGGCCTAAACGCAATTACTAGCCACGACATCGCAACGTCGTACGACGCGACATCGTGCCACGATGCGACGCCGTGTCGTGGAAATGCATAAATCCAAAATGAACTTTGTCTTCATGTGACAAGATGCAAAATTAAAATTCATTTTACAATCTCACGATGTCGCGTTGACGACGATGCGATGTCGTGTCGTGTAATTTTGTTTTGGCCCTTAACCCGGCCAGTTAAGATGGGATAAGTATTTGCTCGGAACCCTCGGTGCGGGAGTCAGACTCGCACTTGGCTGGTTTTTTATTTGTTAATAAAAATATTAGATACCTATGTCATGAACAAAATAAATAAAATAAAGTTCTTTAGCGCTCCGTTAGAATGTCAATCTTTACGAGTACAAGTAATTTCTGACTCTTAAGGCATGTCAACTAAAAATAGATTTGCGCTGTTTCTTACTCGGTAAAACTAAAATATTACAATAACCGGTGTTTCCTGAATCTACCAAACGTTAACGAGACATCCGCGAGCAGAGACGTGTTGGCATTGACACCGCCGTCCCTTACCGATTGTGTAAATAATCAATAAAATCTCTAGTCATCGAAATGCTGGCAGTTATCATCGGTGGTGTCTTATTGTTTCTGGCGGCTATCTCGCTCCTTGAACTGGTTTACTTGTGCACCAATAAAAAGGATCAGACGCGACTTTTACAATGTGGTACGTATCTTTTTAGAAGACTACAGTGAGTCTCAGACTTATTAAAATATCTACGAAAGGGGTTCACTCACGTCGTAATAGTTGAGTATATCTCGACACTTTTCGAATCGGTTCGCGATTCGTCATCAGGAGAGCCGATCAGTCGCGGCGGCCACCGACCGAGCAAAAAATATGATACAATAAGGAACCTTAAAATAAGGCCTTAAAAGCCTTAGTTAAAAATACCTATGCATTCAAATGGATCGATAAAAACCAAGATCCTTTCTTAATCGAATCTCCTTTTAAATGTTGATTAAACATGTTTACAGCAACAAACATACAATTACGCCTATTCCGACGCAGTCGGGTAAAAAAAATACCTATCTGCTTTATTTGAAGATGTATATAGTCCTTAAACTATATACCAATGTAAAGTTCTTTGTTTTTTTTACGATTTTTCTCATGTACTTCGCATATGCCAACATACGTACCTATTATAGGTCATCAGAAACTAAAACGGACTTGGTGTTTCTTTTAAACACATAATGAGTTCCTCGTTTTACGATAAAACCGGTCTATGCTTAGTTATTGACCTTGGTTAACCGGCGGTGATGTGTCCGTCTGTTGGTTTATCACAGCACGTCCTCTAATGACCTTTTTCTTCTAAAGTTGGAGCACCTCGCCGACAATAACATGACGTTATTTGTTCACGTGTTATATAATTTTTGCGTCTTTATGGTCTGTAGTCGGGTAAAATACCTATAGCCATTTGTCGGACAAACTTTTTACTTCTCCGTCTATAAATACACTATCTGTGGAACCCCATCCTACACATCATCACATCACCCTTGTAACCCCTAATGCGTAAAGGGACATAACCATACAAACAAACGTATAGAAAATCCATTTTTAGGGTTCCGTTCTCAAAGGGTAAAAACGGGACCCTATTACTGAGACTTCGCTGTCCGTCCGTCTGTCACCAGGCTGTATCTCAAGAACGGTGATAGCTAGACTGTTGAAATTTTCACAGATGATGTATTTCTATTGCCGCTATAACAACAAATACTAACTAAAAATAAAATAAAACAAATATTTAAGGGGGGCTCCCATACTACAAACTTGTTATAGATTATGCTACGGAACGGAACCCTTCATGCGCGAGTCGGACTCGCACTTGCCCAATTTTTGTTATTTAGTAACTTTTAATTAGGATACATCACTTGTTTTAACAACATCTTCAAAGTCTCGTCATTGAAATGCATGATTTTTTAGGGTTCCGTACCCAAAGGGTAAAAACGGGACCCTATTACTGAGACTTCGCTGTCCGTCCGTCCGTCCGTCCGTATGTCACCAGGCTGTATCTCAAGAACGGTGATAGCTAGACAGTTGAAATTTTCACAGATGATGTATTTCTATTGCCGCTATAACAAATACGAAATATAAAATAAAATAAATATTTAAGAGGGGCTCCCATACAACAAACATGTTATAGATTATGGTACGGAACGGAACCCTTCATGCGCGAGTCGGACTCGCACTTACCCAATTTTTGTTATTTAGTAACCTTTAATTAGGATACATCACTTGTTTTAACAACTTCTTTATAGTATCGTCATTGAAATTCATGATTTTTTATCCTGTGTATTTGAATAGAATAGAATAGGATTTGTATTGTATTGTACAATGCATTACGTTACAACTTCTATTTTTTATCATAGTATTATAACAGAGTTCTTTTAGCCCGGGCCCCACACAGCTCGCGAAGCTGACCGAAGTTGGCCGTAATATGGGTTTCCGCAGTGAGGTGCCCCTCCAACCTCCGCCAACTTCGCGAGTAGTGTGGAGCCGCATGAAGAGTATTTTTTTTATTTCCAGTGACATTGTCCACTCTTCGCAACAAGCTCAAAGGGAACAAGACGCTTAAAGAAGAGCCAGCAGCTGGGGGAGGAAACGTCCAGACGGTGTGAAGTGCGAAGTCTTCATTAGTTTTAAGAAATATAGATATTGCTTCAAGAAAACAAGGACCAAATTTGCCATTTTCGCTTTAGGATAGGACAAATTAAAGCATGTAGGGTGGACTCGGGTAATTCCGAAAATTACTGATATCTAATAAACGGGGTAACATTTTTTACGCTAGCAACACTTCTTACTGTAGAAGTGTATAGTATCTGAGGAAGTGTTGGTAGCGCAAAAATGTTACCCCGTTTAGTAGATATCAGTAAATTTCGGAATTACCCGAGTAAACCTTAATTAAAGAACATAAACGAATGTATACTTCCCTCCATTTGTCCTAACGATCTTTTCTACGCTAGTAACCACAATAGCCTAATTCATTGGAATATATGTTACATTACATTACATTACAGCTACATTCAGTGGCCCGATTAAGACTAGCACTCTTAACAATCTTTCAACTGTCCCAATTCCTGACTTCTCCCCTTTTTCTTTTGAGCAATTTACTGTCAGTGATGTTAAAAAGAACGTATTATCTATTTCATCGAACGCCGTTGGTGTTGATGACGTGAGCCGCAACATGATTATTCCTCTTCTAGACCTACTTGCCCCTATCATTACCAGCATCCTTAATTTTTCTGTCTCTTCCAATGTTTTCCCCACGATTTGGAAAGATGCTGACGTAATTCCTTTACCCAAAAAACCCAATCCTTCCTCATTCTCTGACTATCGACCTATTTCTATTTTACCTTTCCTTTCCAAAGTTTTCGAACGTCTGGTCCATCGTCAATTAACATCTTTCTTAAATAGGAATAATCTCATGAATACTTTCCAATCCGGTTTCCGCTCAGGTCATAGCACGGCTACTGCGCTTATAAAGATAACTGATGATATCCGTGCTGGATTAGATAAAAGAATGGTAACTGTTTTAACTCTATTGGATTTCAGCAACGCTTTTAATACTGTCGATTTCGATGTTATGCTGGCGATTTTACGTTCTATTAACATATCTCCTGCAGTGATTGACTGGTTTCATAGTTATTTAGTAGGTCGTCGTCAGCGGATCAAGGTGGAAGCCTCTCGTTCTTCATGGTGTAACACGCAGGCTGGCGTTCCGCAGGGCGGCGTGTTATCGCCCCTCCTATTTTCCATTTTCATTAATTCAATCACTAATTCTATCTTCTCTTCTTATCACCTTTATGCTGACGATCTACAAATCTACTCACAAGGTTTACTTGTTGATCTGCCTTCAATTATTAATAACACAAATATTGACTTAGAAAGAATTCTGAACTGGAGTAACTGTTATGGTCTAAAAGTAAACCCAGCTAAAACCCAGGTCATAGTTATAGGTAGTTCGAAACTTATATCTCGTATTGATTTTTCACTTCTACCTGGTATATTTTTTGACAGTGTACTGATTCCTTTTTCACAACAAGTGAAAAATCTTGGCGTGATTATGGACCGTACTCTCTCCTGGATTCCTCAGATCAGCGAGGTCAGCAGGAAAATGTTTGCTGCGGTAGGGTCCCTGAGACGACTCCGTAACTTTTTACCAATCGCCACTAAAATTACGCTTGCCCAATCTTTACTCCTTCCCATTTTAGACTATGCTGACGTGTGCTATCCTGATATTACTGAGGAACAGCTGAATAAACTTGAGCGCCTTCAAAATTTATGTATTCGGTTTATATTTGGCTTGCGCAAATATGACCACGTTTCCCATTTTCGCTCGCAACTCAAGTGGCTTCCTATTCGTCTTCGTCGCAACTCCCATATTCTTGTCTGCCTCTATAATATACTTTTCAACCCCGCTACACCTTGCTACCTAAAAGAGCGTTTTAAATATCTATCTTCTGTTCGTTGTTCTCAAAATTATCTTCTTTCTCCAATTCCTTCTTCATCAAAATTTTTAAATGACTCTTTTGCCTGCCAAGCGATTCGGTTGTGGAATACTTTGCCGCTCGACTTACGCAAAGCTCAATCCCTCCCCATCTTTAAACGTAACCTGAAGCAGCACTATTTATCACTTCCTTAGGTGATGTCTGAAATTAATTTTGAATGTACGTTATTACTTCATGTACGTATATTATATGTATATATGAGTATATATGTAAATTATAAGTTATATGTGTATGTATATTTATTTATTTATTTATTATATATATTTATATTACAAACAATTCAGATGTATGTGTAAATTAAGTTTCTTAACCAGTTTCTTGCACTACCTTTTTAAAATGTATCCTCCGACTTTTTCTGCTACCCAAAGGTTGTCTGGAAGAGATCGCTCTTTAGCGATAAGACCGCCTGTTGTTACCCTATTTAACGTTGCTTTATTTCTTTGTATTAATCTTTTTCATGTGGTGCACAATAAAGGATATTATTATTATTATATGTCCCGTGGTATTCGGTGCACGAATGATTTGACGCCTATCGTCGGCCTAAGTGTCAAATGATTCGTGCACCGAACACCCCGGGATATGATTTGACACTAAATCGGTAACGGTAGTCAAAAATGTACCCGAGTTCCGCTTCCTATTTTAAAGTATCGTATTCAAAAGAGCTATGCTATTGTATTTTCAACCTTGTGATAGTTGTGATTGTGACGTATATGAAACCGGGGTATGTTTATGACCATTCAGATTCAGAGATCTTATACTGCTCGAAAGATTAAAATGGCCGCTTAATTTTTGAAGCCGATTTTAAGGAAACAATATTAATTGGATTTGAAATTGCGTAGTTTCAATATACCGTTGTGACGTTCCCCACTGTTAGTATGATAATAGAAGAGTGTATATGGATATACAAATTAGTAAAATGCCATAGCCAAGTTCCCCTTATTTTATTTTGAACAGCATGAAAAAAAAACGTTATACTAACGTAGGTACGTGTTGCATTTAGTCCGTAATCCTGCTGTGATATCTACTTTGTCAATATTCTTGTTTAGATTTAATATGAGTATGTAATTAGGTATTCGATTTTGAATAAAACGATACTACTCTCATTGATTACTTATCGCATAGCCTTTGTTTAGAAAAAAATAAATAAAAAGATGATTAAAAGTTCTGTATGTCTTTTTTTTCATATTTATTGAGAAAGGCATTAACCATAAATGTCAGTAAGTATTTATGTTAGCCGGAGTAAACTTAGTATGTTTCATAGGTTTATTAATATTATATGTATATATAACAATGATAAAATATACGGTATATACATACAATATAAACAAACCTAAACTAAGTAAATCTATGTTTATGAAAGGGTCACCGCCACCTCAGCATAATGCGAGCTCTGAAAGTTCTGAAACCAGCGAGGAAGCCTGCGAAAGGAGACGGATATTTTTAACTGTCTGTGAGATGCCTGTTATTATTAATAACTTATTAAATTTAGGTTTAGGAATCGAGCTTATTAATAATAACATGTGCATTTAGTCCGTGTTTATGTGTTTATAAATATTTGCAATAGCACTCGTTTGCAAATTGCATAAATGTTATCTGTAGGCGCTCTCATACAATTACTCATTTGAAACTATTCATTCAGTATTCACTCGTGTGCGTGTGCCAGTCAGCTGCCGAGTTGAGCGAGCTGTCAGTGTCAGTACTCAGTAATGTCACTAGTAGTGTCAGTATATATCGATTCGTGATGTTGGTGAGACGCGGACGCTCGCGGTCTTCGTAAACATTCCAAAACATTCCATTTTCGAATATTATTCCAATTTTAAAACTAAAAGTTTTGCGGCATTTAATAGAGCATCAATTTAGTTTTTTAACCAAGACACGAGTGCATTTACAAATACAAAGTAAGCCATGTTAATAACGATTCTCGCGATTTTTGGGGCAGTGGTGCTTTTACTATCCTTATTAGATATGTTGTGGACACCACTGGAATTAATATCATCGTATTTGATGCCTTTTTTCCTGCCTACGGAAGTAGAACCCCTGTCAAAGCGATTCGGACCCTGGGCCGGTGAGTAAAGACCCATACTTGAAGTTCACTTTTGATTGTTGTTAGTTCTGTTTGGTTAGGTTAGTTTTCGGAACCCGTTTCTAACCGGACCGGTGTATTTTTATTTAATCGTAAATAAACTAATTAAATTTACGTTAACCACCATTATTCACGCCGATTTATGCACAATTTAGTTTGTTGTGATGAGCATTTGCTCGACAATCGAAGGAAAGGTCAAGTAATTAGAATAAAGTAGGTGTTTAATAGTTTCTATTGCTTCTTATTCGCGGCAAGGGCACGGATAACTGATAAAATGACCTTAATTTTCTAAATGCCTAGTTAATAAAGTAACCGAGTTCTTATAAAGGTATTTGTCTCAGTTCCCGTCATAGGTAGACAGGTAGGTACTAGGTAGAGTAGCTAGGTAGGTACTTATGTTGGAAATAACTGAAATAGTGAATAGTTCAGCGCTTGTATCTTGAGCCGACTACTCCGTAGGCTGACTGGCAATTTTTGATGGCTGTAACAGCATTTTTTTGACATCTGGTTGCGCCTGTCCAACCAACTAGGGGCCAGGGATGCCAGGGAACCTTAGAGCGCAAAAAATATCTAGGTACAGTAGGTACTACACTAATAGCAAAAAAAACAAAGCTGCATTGTTTCAATTTATTTGCTCTGGGCGTAGGTATAGAATTCTACGGCACTTATAGGTAACATCTTTTCTCATCCTCGAAAAAAGTAATGAAATGGGATTTCTACGAACACATTGGTATCCTCTATATTTGGGAAAATTACGACCAATTGATGTGGTAATCTTGGGTGAAGATCCCAGCCGGCAGTAACCAACCAGGAGTAAAAGCTGATGGATTAAGCAGTCACCTGCCCGCTAATCAGCGCCACTTGTAATATAGTATAGTATAGCCCTCGATCAGGATACAAAGGGATTGTCCTTCAGCGCCCTTGGTCGCGTCTCTTAAAAGGCGTCATTAAAATTTACCAAAAAGTAAATGCCATCAGGCATTTACTTTAACGCCCGAAATGAAAACACTCCATTACCACCACCAAGAGCCGTCCCGAAAAACCTGGGAACCAGCACATCTAGCACAACTGTGACCCGCGACTCTTTCTCGCTCGAGAAATATTACTTATCTCTTTCTCTGCTGTACTGTTAGAAAGTGACGGGCGATGCCATGAAGCGTAGTCGTGCTAGACGGGCTGGTACCCAGTCTTCGGTGGAAAGCTTGTGTTATACAAATACAATCCACTAAAAACTCCACGGATCTGCGCTGCTATGTCTGGAAGAGTGAAAATTCGGCGAAATTAATGATTCGACGAAAAATAGTTCGGCGAAAAAGGCAGGATACCCTGGAAGATTACCTACAGGATTGAAAATTGTCGCATTGAGTTCTCGTGCGATTCCGTGGCTTGCTCCCCGTGGGGCTACCAAAGGAGTCGCTATCGTGATCCCAATAACCCGATATAGTTGCCTTTTATGACAAAGGAAACCGTACCTAAACCTATTCATAAACGGGCCCATGCGAATACAATACCTCTCGTCCATCGCATCCTGCCCGTCTAGCACAACTAAGCTTCACGACTCTTGTCGCGCGACAGCATCGCCCGTCGCTCTCTCACAGTACAGCTAAGAAAGAGATATGTAATATTTCTCGAGCGTGTCACAGTCACAGTTGTGCTGATGCTGGCGAATTTGACCCCAGCGACTGGACGCAAACTGACTGGCGCGAGATATTGAGAGCGCCGCTGCTCATGAGCTTTGACAGAGATGCCTGGACTTTGTGCGACCAGCGGCGCGGCGAGCGGTTAAGCGAGAGATCCGCGCGCGGCAGCCATACGAGAGTGAGACATAAATGAACTTTATTCTGCAAGTAGGCCACAAGGGCACTTTTACATGTCTGAGTCTACCACAATTTCACAAGAGACCACTGTTGAGAAGAATAAACGCCGAAAAAAAAAACTCAAGAATTGACCTGAACCTGATAATTATGTACCCACCTAACTTAAGAATTATTTTATACTAGGAGGTGCAACTTCATCCGCGTATTTTTTTCTTTACCGTAGATGGATTAAAAGTATCCTATAACCATTGGATGTCCAGATCCCTGTAACAAAATTGGTTAAAATTTGTCCAGCCGTTTCGGCGTGATGCGAGGACAAGGGATAATATGAAAGAAAACAGACGGCGGCGCCACGCCAGGTTGGCATGACGCCGCGCGCCCATACAAAGCAAATGACGACCCTGCATCACGTTCTAAGATTTTTCCTGAAATCATGACCCCTATCCATAGAAAAGTGATTTTCTAGAAATCTAGAATTTTATAATAGATATTTATAGTTGGGTGTGACTGTTCTGGTAGAGTTGGTTGCATTGCAGCCCTACTTTCGCACTGTAATCGTATTTGTCTCGTGACTGCGCCTGGGAATCCTGGTACATATTAGTTCGCACGCGCGCGCATCACGAATGCCTTCGCGCATCGTGATGCAACGTCGTCCCCATATGGTTGTCGAACATAATATGAGTACTAGAAATTGTTCAGGCTTTCCTCCATGGAGTGTGTAGATATAGATAGTAAATGTACCGTCGATAGGTCACTACATTGACAGATGTCACCAGTAACGGACGGACCGTGTGGGTACCTACTCTCCGAAACTGAAGATTTCGAAACATTAGGTTTGTTGTATACGTTCAACGTTCTGAAAAGTGTTGGATATCAGAACGACGCAGCCACGTTTGTTGTATGAGAGGCCCTCTTAAATATTAATTTTATTCTGTTTTTAGTATTTGTTATTATAGCGGCAACAGATACATCATCTATGAAAATGTCAACTGTCTAGCTATCACGGTTCATGAGATACAGTCTGGTGATAGATCGACAGACAGACAGACGGACAGCGGAGTTTTAGTAATAGGGTCCCGTTTTTTACCCTTAGGGTACGGAACCCGAAACACATAGATTGCGTAATACGTGGACTCACGCTGTATATATGTGTTATAATACCATCCCAAGGTACGATACATCTAATTTTCCATTAACTATTTTAACTAGATTCTAACAATGAAATAGTGAAACTACTTGTTATGTAGGTAGGTATCCCGCGACAGTGTTCATATAATATATGCATATGCCACACTTAGCGTACACAAAAGAGTTTCAAATCGTCTACCTACGGTAACCCTAGGCAACGCATCTGACCCGCCGTAACCTGCGTTACGCAACGCTGCACTTCGGCGGCAGATAAACAATACATCTCCGTGGTCCTTTCACCGCAACCACACGAGTACACGACGCATGCGCCAAACTAAACAGTTTGCATACTGCCGGTTAGCTACCGGAGGTACCGTATCCCGTAGTCAAGAGGCCTTATTCCTTTTAAAATGCTGATTGTTTTCCTCTATGATCAGACATGTTTCTTAACATATTATTGATGTTACTACCTAGAACAGGGCTATTGAGATTTATTGGTATATATTTGAAACCTACAGTTTGAATTTTTCATTGATAATTCTTGTTTCAAAAACTACTCGAAGTTAACAAAATTCACGCGGAAAATTAATTAGTTTTTTCAACTTATTTTCGACTGCACGCAATGAAAGCCTAGCACATATTTAGCTATTATGTTACGACCTAGAACTCAGGGAAAAGTATTATTCACTTCAAAAAGTAGGTTGAAATTATCAATATATTTGTCATAATATGAAAAAAGGGAGGCCTTTACCCTATAGAGGGGTTCTCATCGCCACCATTGAATTATATTGTTTTTAATTTCAATGTAAAGTTTTAATTCTAATATTTTATAATTAGATAAGTAATTTAAATAATCAAAACTTAATATGTCAATGTATTGTGTCGTGTTCTGTAATTATTATTATTTTTTATTGCTAAATATAAATATTTCTAGATCTAGGTTATTAACAATACTGACATTTGTTTAATTAATTATTTACTATGGCATGTTAATTGTATTTGCAAGCGATTGAGAAATTAAGAGGCATTTTTATTTATTTAAAAATATGAAAAAAGCTAACTTTAAAAGAATAAGGCCTTTAAAGGGGCTCTGGGACAAGCTCATAGAACTCAGAAGCCTTAAAATGAAATCTTTTTTCGGGTACGCAACCGCTCTTTTTTTTTGTTCCGAATCGTTTTCACGACCGAACTCTGCTCATGATTAAGAATCGCGAATCGTACTATATCGAGCGATATTCGACGTATTTAAATATGTTTGAAGCTTACGGAAGCTCTATGTAAAATAACAGAATTATGCTTTGGGATAAACTAGCTGTGCCCGCGGTCTTACCCACTCATCACTCGGGAGCACTACAGTAGGTTCTACCTTAACACGTTCACTGTCCGTGTCCCATATGTGGGGTCACGGCAAGCCTCTATTACAGAGACATAAGGTTCACATGTCAAACTGGGACAGTGAACGTGTTAAAGGCCCCCATACACATGACCAGGTTTACCTTAAGTTCCAGTTTCCACGCTTTACGGCGGCCGGATGGACTGAAGCGATTCAATCACATCGGCCTGATCAGTGTTGCCTTCCCATGTATGGGGGCCTTAAAACATAATGAACACAACAGATACCTACCTGAAGCGTTTAGGTGCAATATATTAACTATTTTTATTTACCGGTTTTCAGTTACTGACTTAACGTTAAGTTTTATTAATTAGAAATTTACAGAGCACCTGATTCCCAGACACATACCAATAACCTTATCACGTTCTCAAAGTTTACCTCACGTCACGTAATTAATAATTAATGATCGACCCTCAACGTATTTATAAGTAGTTTTATATTTGCACTTCGGCGCTTAAGACAAGTAGCATCGGAGGCTACTAGTTTAACAGCATACCATGGCTATGTGGCATCGGTGCTTCAATATGGATTGTTGCTGTGGGGGAACTCGGTGCATGTAAATAAGGTATTCATTCTACAAAAAAAATGCGTACGAGCTATTTGTGGTGCGTATATAACGGACTCATGTAAGCCACTTTTCAAGAGATTAAAATTACTTACCTTGCCGTGCCTATATATTAAGCAGCTAGCAATATTTGTAAAACAATATCCAGATTTGTTTAAAAAAATAACTGATGTAAGTAGCAGAACACAAAGAACATGTAATGATGGTAAATTATTCCTTCCTAAACTGAAATTGCAAATTTATAAGAGAAATGCTTATATTATGGCTATCAGAGTATTTAACAAGTTGCCCAGAGACCTGTGTAATCTGCCTCTGAATAGATTCAAGACAAATCTACATACATGGTTGTTGGACCGACCCTTTTACTCTATTAATGAGTTCTTTAGTTATTAAGTATGCTTGCAAGTATTCTGGTTTGCAAAATATTCGCACGCCAGAAATGGCGTAATATGCTTGTTCTAATTTTAATTTAAGAAGACCCCTGTAACCATATTACTGCGAATAAATGATTTGATTTGATTTGATTTGATTATTATTCCTCTGTGGTAAAGTAAATAGCAATCTCTAGTAATGGACATATGGTTTAGTGTTTGTGATGTACAATAATGATAATCCTTACGTTACGGCAAATAGGAAGAGCAATCTCAGACTGTAATTATGTAGTTATGGTATATTCATTATAAATTTAATATACAGGCTGATCCAAATCCAAATGGGTCAGTGGGGCGAAGTCCCAAACTATAAGATATAGGGAAATCTGTTCCTAAGAACGATGGCGTCGATTTAAAATTGAATGAAAACTGCATTATTATTATTTTATAAATCTCCAACTTATTGTACGAGTACATGTTTCAATAAATTAATTTTTACTGTATGTTTTCGTTCCTCAAGTGTAAATTAAATACCTGTTTATTTCCTTACATAAAAACAAAGATTTGACCGAGTCGTTTCCTTTTTGAAGTAACTAGCGACTAGCGACCCGCCCTCCCTTTGCACGGGTGTAATGCTGATAAATTATAGGTAGTAAATTAGAGGTAGGTTTATTGTAGGTATAAGTAAACCTTCGTCTTGAATCACTCTATCTATTAAAAAACCGCATCAAAGTCCGTTGCGTAGTTTTACTTAAAGATCTAAGCATACATAGGGAGATCAGACAGGAAGCGACTTTGTTTTATGAGTCGTTTTCAAAAAACATGTACTTAGTTAAGGGCTATAATGAAAACAAAACATAATTGATTCCTTGTGTAACGACAGTGACCCATATCTTTTGTATGACTAACTTTCGTTACACAAAAGACGCGATCGTAATTTTGGTATTATTGAGCCTTTAACTATGTTAATGTCTTTTGTAAACGACTCTTATACTATGTTCTCGTAGTGATTTAACAAACTCTTGATTACACTACAATAAAGCGAATATTCAATATTGACCAGTTGTAAATAAAGCCGCGTCTTCCGTGACCAACACGAGTATAGGTAAACACGCGTGCTCGTGCTCTGATGTTTACATTTGTCATCAAATAGCCACATTATTAGGATCAAATCATGTTAAAACACCACCACTTTAACTCATTTGTAGAAATAGATATGTATTTGGGATGTACCTACCCTATTTTACGAAATACGTTATTTCAGAAACCATTTCTAGGAGTAGGGTTCCCGTACCGCAATAAATAATTGGATTGTGTAAATTTAATACGAGTACACCTCGTATATACTTACTAGAAACTTTTTTCTAACCGAGTAGTGAAGTCGTGACAATATAAAGTGGTTAAGCTTTCGAGCATTTCTCAAAAAGTTTGTACGAAATTAAGAAACAAATTAAAGTTTAATATATTCGGTTTGTAGATACCTGCCTACTGAGCGGCGGTCCCGGGTTCGAATCCCGGCCAGGGCAAATATTTGTGTGATGAACTCGAATGTTTGTGCTTGGGTCATGGTTGTTATATGTATTTAAGTATATATTTATCTATATAAGTACGTATATCGTCGTCTAGTACCCATAACACAAGCCTTCTTGAGCTTAAATTGGGACTAGATCGATTTGTGTGTGGTTTTCCGATATTAATTAATTAATTAATTAATTTATATATTCCCATATTGTTGCCAATTATTTTAATACTATTCACGCAAATTACCTGCACATATTAACTAATTTTGATTGATGAATCTCATTTCTACCGGGTCGGCAGGTCTAGTTTAAATTAAATCCTTTGCTCTGGAAAAGCTGACAGACAACACTCGTTCAGTTTATTTATTAGCTAATTCTGTTTCGCCTCAACATAACTCATAATTCTCATAAAGTCATAACATTAGCAAATAATGAGACTCGAAGACTAACAGAAGTATTTATGATATAAATAACCCAAATAAAAAAAATACACAAATTACAAAACCCCGACACAATAAGTAGCTGCTCATCATGAGACCCTCATTCTATGAGTGATATAGAAAATGCTACTAAAATTGAATTCCACTACAAAATTTGGAATTCTTAACTTCAATATTGGCTGAGAACTTGTCACTTAAACCCAACTAAAGCTGTATATCTTAGAAACTGCTTGGAAACTAGTGGTCCTATTTCCACCAAACATTAGCTAAGAACCATCTCGACGGACAACTCTTTCGATTAAAACATACACTCAAATTGGACCATCCATATTTTTTCGTCAGGGTTTAAAAACGATCTGCCTCTATCGAGATCGTAACCATTTTAGTTGTGGTTCTACTTATGATCATGAGCCTGTTCGATTGCAACTATTTAAACAGGATGGACGTGATGCGTAAACGTTCTAACCCTATCGTATAAGACAGGCCTATCAATCTTATCCAAGCTACAATGAAACACGTATTTAGCATAACAGTAAAAGTAGACGACCTTCTAGGTGTGCATGTGATACCGTCACATTATAGCCCGATTAGGAAAGGCAGAGTTATATGCTAGAATTTAGTAAATTAAACACAAGTTAAACAATAATTTGCCACTTAATTGTATTGTCTGACTTCAGCAGTTCAGCCTTCACAAGCCTTTCCGGAGTAAATATGTGATGCACACTCAAAAATGGTCATCATCTATTCCTCTCTTTATGCAGTAAATTTTCTTTCAAATAGAACGCGGCCACTCGGAAGTGAAGTACCTACTCCAAATCACTTTTAGATGCATTGCGTAATAAAATCGACGAATGAAAAGATAAAGTCGGAGGAGCGACCAGATCAGGCAAGACGGTGGAAGGGAGCTTTAATCGGTGGAATTCAACAGGAACTGCGAACCAGTAACTAAGTGTCTTTAATTTGAAGGTTAGGTAATAGGTACTAATGATACGTACTCTATTTAGTTCGGTGAATAGAGACTAAAGTACCGGGGGTGACCTTACAAACGGTCCGGTAGTTTTGAATTTTAGATATGTTATCTTATCTAGGATGGTCAGTGATGGAGTTGTTAGTCCGCTGTTTTCTAACATTAATTGTGCGCATCGGGTTACAAGCATGAAATTTCTACCACAGATAGAGTGTTCCACGGTGATTATTTTCAGATGTGGAGGGAAGTCAGATTCATCCCCTGTCAGGCGGGAGAGCGGAGTGAATACGGCCAAGAATCCCTCTTTTCTTTCTTTCTTGCTGGTCAGTTAAGTGTACCATGACGTGTTTGGTATCATTTCCGTGTAAAACAAATATCATAAATTCATTTTGTATGTTATTTTTGTATAGTTCTATATAAAAATATGGGTGTAATGGCCGAAAAGGTAAAAATCACAACAAGTTTTTTTATTAAGTGAGGTAAATTAGTTCAATTTCGTAAACATTTTCAAATTATTATTATTATTTCAAAAAGTTCATTTAATCTGGTTTCTAAAAATATATGCATGTTGGGCACTTCTCATACAAACAGTAGCTTAAAATATATCTTTACGTCGGCGTAACCAACGTAAATCTCCGAACGCATCCTATTTCGCTTCATTAAATACATTAAATAATGATTGTCAACATGCTTTTACATATAATATTTACTATATACGTCCTAGAAAAACAAATTAATGTAATTAAAACAAAATTTTTTTTTGCTAATGTATCACGAGCACACGGGCTAATCTCAACATCAACAATTTATTTAAGTTACTGTTTGTATGAAGAGTGCCCAATATGTATATATTGTTAGAAACTAGATTAAATTAGCTATTTTGCAATATTTTTCTTAGTTGTAAATATTCAGGAAATATAACTAATTTATCTCCCTGAACAAAAAAAACTTGTTGTGATTTTTACAATTTTGGAAATACAACCATATTTTTATATGGTACTATGAATAAATAACATGAAAAATTAATTCCTGATATTTGTTTTACACGAAAACGACACGACAAGTCCTACTAGCGTTACCTGATCAGTAATATAAAAAGAAAAAGAGGACTCTTTTGTCCTATTCACCCCACTCTCCTGCCACACAGGGGACGAATCTGACTTCCCTTCACATCTGAAAATAATTACCGCAAAATACTCTATCTGTGGTAGAAATTTCGTGGTTGTATCCCAATGTACACAATTTCGCGACTTAGCAAAATGTACTAGAACACGCAGGCTAAGCTTAACATCAACTTTTTTTTCAAGGTACTTTTTGTATCAGATGTGCCCAATATGTATACATTTTTAAAAACAAGATTAAATTTGCTGTTTAGTAATATTTTTTTTAATTGTAAATATTCAGGAAAGATAACTAATTTATCGTTCTGAATAAAAAAAACTTGTTGTGATTTTTACCTTTTCGGCAATAAACTAAATTTTTTATATGAAACTATTCTTAAATAACATGAAAAATTAATAGCTGATATCTATTTTACACGAAAACGATGTCGCGCAAGCCCTTATAGCCTTAACTGAACAGTAATAAAAAAAAGAAAAAGAACAGTAGGTACTTGGTCCTCTTCAACCCGCTCTCCCACCACGCAGGGGACGAATCTGACTTCCCTCCACATCTGAAAATAATCACCGTGGAACGGTCTGTGTGGTAGAAATTTCATGCTTGTAACCCGATGCGCACAATTTCGCGGCTTAGGAACTCTACTATGAGTGTTTAAAATGAAAATGCACATACAATCCTCCCCTCCGCGCCCGCCGCCATATTGAAAAAACCGGTACTTTTTTCAGATTTTTACTTATATCTTCGTCTAGGAGCATTTTAGCTAGAAAAAGCTTAGACAATCTTGTAGAGAATTAAATTTACTATAATTTACATTTGCAATTTTGTTTCACGAACAGATAGTTACGGAGATATGTGTCAGGGCTTGTTGGTGGTTAGACTTTCCGCGCTACAGGAGTGAAGACTCTGGAGGCCACGTGTCTTCAGAGGATCCCATCATCCGATCTTAATAATTCTAATAAGAATGAATCCATTCTGGAAGTACACGCTTTCATATTTGAAAATCAGTTTATTTTCTGCTCAGATGTTTCTGAAATAAACCTTAACGCATTTTTTTTATAAGTAAAACCTGGTGTTTTACTCTGACGGTGGTCATTATATTAGAAGTGGATTCATTCATGATTTACACGGTATAATGATCAATCTGGGCGTGGCGAGTGCTCTACACAGAGACCTTCGAAAATATCTGCTATAGCAAAAAAGCAGAATTATGTAGCGCATAGACGCGAAAAACTAGCTCTACTCATTATTAGTTAAGTTATTTATTGTAAATGTCGACGGGTCTTCGACACTTGTGTAAGACACTTAGAGCCTCCGTGCACTTCCAAACAGCATAATGTGGCACTTACGAGCCCATTGTATGGCCGTATCGCAACCCGGGAACACGGTTACACAAGTTGACGTGAAGTGCATATGAATATGTCTAACATATACATATATAAATATAACATAGGTACTAGACCGCGCTAACTCTTTCAAGCAAATGACCTGTCAAACTATACAAACTGACTCACTTATTTGTATGTTTTGACAGTTCATTTGTTCATCTGACTTTAGTAGCGCCCCGCGGTGTTACCCGCGTTCGGGATAAAAAGTAGCTAGCCTATGTGTTAATCCAGGATACCTCCAATAGGTACCGAAATCAAAATTGGTCCAACCATTTGAGCGTGAGGAAGTAACAAACATACAAATGCACTCACAAACTTTCTCCTTTAATAATACTACTTAGTTTGATAATAGTTTTGTTATGTCATATATGTTAGGTTCTCTACCTTTTTGTAGAATTATTTTTCGTCGAATGATTCATTTAAAAGAAGGCATTTCTGCATCCGTAAACTAAGTATTGGGGATTGTTATAAAATAAACCTAACCTAACTTAATCTTTAGGATATGATGTTTGCAATAATTATGAAAAATATATGACTTCAGAGGAATAAAAGTTCTTATGCAAAGTGAAAATTCGGTGAAATGAAAATCGAAGAAAAAGAATTCGCGAAATGGCAGAACACCAAGTTAAGCATTAATTAAATGTTGACTGTATGCATTTAAATTTTGCGCTTTCTGTAAAAAATAAAATATGTTTTTTTGCCGATTGTATTTTTTCCTCTTTGGCATCGTTTTGGCGTCCGTTTACCACCTGCCCGCCTAGCACAACTGTTTCGCGACTCTTGTCGTGCGACATAGCGTTAGCTGTCACTCTCTCACAGTACTGTACAGAAAGAGATAGATAAATATCTCGCGCGAGAAAGAATCGCGCTGGTGCTGGTGTGTAAAGCCTCCTTCTTGAACTCGGTTAAAATTCTTCTAAGAATTAACGAAACATCTTCGAGGTAAAGGATCAATAGAATTTAATACGAGATAGGCACCTATACCATACCCACATTTTACTCGACAAGTTTTTCCTTGACAGCTTGACCAAGTTCCTCCTTCATTATAAAATAATTACGTCGTAACGTAATTTATAATTAATATTAACTACGCTGTACCGCGTCAACTGTGTTGCACGCAGCCTTCGCACTTTAATAAGTCTGCGTCTCATTTTGTACTAGGCTTTTTACAACTCCTGTTCTGAGTTGTTGGGTAAGATAGGGCTGCCAACCGTCCGGGTTTCCCCGGATTTTGGGGGATTTCCAAAAAGTGTCCGAGGAAAACCCGGGTACTTCCTGGACATTTATTGAAAACCCGCCCAGACGGACCCCGGACGGCCTCCAAACTACGACAAATCCGGGGAAACCCGGACGGATGGCAGCCCTATCCACAATGTTTAATTAATTTAAGTATATAATAAAGCCAAACATATCCATAGCGATGCAAGAAATACATTTCAATATTATTGTAGAAGATAAACGAAGGATTGAGAAGGTATTTCGATTAACAATGTTTTGAAATTGGTTGTTGACATACCGCTACTGACATTTTATAATACCGTGTATAAATCAATCTAGTCCCACAGCAAGCTCTAGTAGGCTTGTTTTATGGACACTAGACGACGATAAACGTATGATATGTCGGATATATTTCGACACTTGAATTATGTTTGTATCCTTGTACAACAAAACGGATACTTGAGGATAGCGAAAATATCACGACACAAGATAAATAACTGAGAAAGTTAAATAATTGAATTAAAAAAAAAATCGTTTATTTCAGACCTGAATCATCCATAGTAAATTAGTAACACAACAAGACTTAAATATTATCTTAGTTCACGATTTGCTTGAATCAATAAAATAAGAAAATACCTATACTTAACTATTACAGAGAGAAGCAAGTAGTCACAGGAGCAAACAGAACTTTTGCTCTATTTGGCCCTGCCAAAATACTTCTACCCAGTATTTGTTTATGGGACAATCGAGACGCCCTTCCAACGCCCTAAGGAGGTTCTTGCTGCTGCCTAAATACCTAAAATACCTAAGGCCTCATAATTCCAAATTCTTACTCAAGACAAGACGCCGATCAGAGATTTATGGCCCTCGCCAGACCCTTACTTATTTCCTGTCCAATAATGACTGATGAAGCAAGCTTTTGATTGTGGCTTAGACCGTCGCGTCGTGCTTCGATTCTTGTTGAGACTCATTGGCTATTGCATCAGTTAGAATCGGAAAAATAGCCAGTTCTGTTAATGGATATTCTATCTATACTGATTTAGCATATAAAATCCATTTTTTGTTAGAGGAGCCAATTATAAATATACGCTCCTGACCTCGAATGATTACAATTTGCCGCTGCAAAAAGTGAATATGATAAATTAATTTTTATGATAAATCAATAAATAGCCTGAAGTTGTGATGGTGCTATAAATATACACTATATCGTCTGTTAACAAACAATAACTCGGGAAGTAACAAATACCTACTTAAAACAAAGCTCGTATCTTAAGTGTCAATCTACTAGATACGAGGTTTTCAAGAGCAGTGGCAGAAAATTTAGTGAGTTTTGGTTGTCGCCAGGCGATGTGAGAGCAATAAAGATCTATTTATCTATCAAATAGATTTTATATGCCAATAAGTACATAATACGTACGTCATATGTATTTATATGCCAATAAGTACATAATACTTACGTCATATGTATTATATATATCTTGTGAATACTTTTGCATTATTAAACATCAGAGTAGTATTATATGTCAACAACCAAATTCAAAACATGAATAATCGGAATCCTAATCATTCTAATTAATCCTTTCCTTCGTTCTTTTTCTGAAATAAATATAGAATCGTATTGGAAATAAATAACTTAGCGTTTCTTGCATCGCTGTATTCGCTGTGGATACTTTTGACTACTTATGTTATGGGGAAATTAATTTAAATGTATAAATCTGATCCTTTCATGTCTTTAGTAGCATGAAGCACATTCTCCGTCTCTGTTCTGCAGGATCTATATTTTTCGTATCTACTTTCGTACCATACTTCATTATCATTACCCATTGGCATATTTAGGGGGGTGGCCGGGTGGGCCGTGCCCACCCCAATATGGTCTAGTGCCACCCCAGGATTTTAGGTTACCCATAGGAATTCATGACTTCAACTCATAGGCCATGGCCAGGCCCCACCCAGGCCCCACCTGAAAAATAATCTTAGATACCTACGCCAATGTTCATACCTAACCTATCTTCAGATTTTGGATCTAAGTAGTTTGTCTTTCTCCATATAAGGGACGTTAAATTATAAATTATGAGGTTCTATGTTAACCACAAAATCCCCTTATTATTGCATAGGCACTCATTCAACCATTTTAAACGCATCACTTAGCTTTCCCAAGCCGCATCTCGTTGTCTAGTGTAATGACACAAAATTGTTGCCTTGCGCCACCAGCTGTTTATCACAAAGATTATGGCCGAACCGACCAGTCTGTGGTTTGGTTCAAAAACTGAGCTTCGCAGTTCTCTATTAGCCTTAATCGCATTTGAGATTATGCTAAGTAGCGACCAAACATAAAAGTACCTAGTACCTACTGCAACCCGTTGTTAATTAAAGTAAATTTGAAACTTTTTTACGGAAACTTGAATTCTTGTATTTGCTTACTGTATGTAAGGAAGTCCTAAATATAATGTAAGTAGGTACCTATCATTAAATATATTCTAGTATCATTTACTTAGCAACTCAATCTTAATTAAAACAAATTATCACGGGTCTATCGCGAAATTCCTTATTTACCTTCATAATCTAACGTTTAGCGGAGTAGCACACGCCGTGGTCTCAGGTGTACTGGTGAAAGCGATAAGTAGACGTTATAATTGTGTTAATTGTGTGCAAGCCACGAGAGTATTTAAAGTGACCAAACTCAACCTTAAATGTTGTCAGATAGTCACTTCTAATTAAAAAAAAAATCTTAATACCCTTTCTCGGTTTTGTTAAAAATAGATCTTCACTTGTTAAATACTTCAAAATAGCGAGTCTATTTTACGAAATACTGGCAAAAACAAGAAATACACGTGAGGTTGTCAAAAAGTAGCCGAAAAAAACCACGCGTGCACAAGGCCTTTGAGCAACATGTGTTTGGTTTCAGCGGTGACTGGATGCACGGACGGCATCGGGAAGCACTACTCGCTGGAGCTGGCCAAGCGAGGACTCAACGTGGTCCTCATCAGCAGAAACCCTGACAAACTGCAGGCCGTCGCCAGGGAAATAGGTAACAATTACTTCCCAATGTTCCCTACGGAGTTACTATACTGAGTACAATGCTGTTCCCGCCCAAGTAGCATTCGGGGTTCTATATAAGATGTCTAGTCGTTCACATGTACTCCACAAGCTGTGTAAGTCAGCTGTATAAGAGCTGTATAGCTTGCTATAACGCTCTTATAGAACCAGTATGGGCACAAATTAGACAGCCTTAAGTTCACTATGGCTGTACATTAGCAGTATAATAGCATTATAATAGCAGTTTAAGTAGTAACATCGGACTTAAGGCTGACTTGCGGCACTATATGGGACGCAGTGTGATCCATACAATGTACATGAGCGTAATAAAGAGTAACAAGTGGCTAAACACACAGCCTTCACAGTTATAAAATCCGACAAAAGTACTCCAGTGCTACCTAAAATTCAGGTGTGTCCTAAATTATTTCTTCATTTTATAATTATTCACAATTGATTTTGGTTTTGTGTGTGCCATCCAGAAAACATTAACTCCGGCGGATATTTGGATAAAAATTTATGATAACACGCGGTAATTAAGCACCTGTTTCAAAGACTTAATAATGTTAATGCCATGGGAATGCAACTTTATCGTGAAATGTATACATATTTACAGCTAAAATATTCACGCGCCTCTGTAAAAACGCGATATTAATTTTAAAATATTTAAAACTGGCTGAGAGGAAATCTACCATTTTCAGTTTTTGATATTATATTGGCATTATAATTATACAACGGTAATTAATTATAACATGAAACCAAAACTCAATCGCTCTATCTGCGTATTTTGTGATATCTGCATGATAAGTTTTGAGATTTATATTTGGTAAATATTTTAGGTTAGAACAAAATGGTGGAAATGAAATACCGCTATGTGAACTGTTATAACTCCAATTTAATGCGGTTGAGCGTATATAGGTTCACAGTAGTCCTTTTAACAGCCTACAGTGCACATGCGAACCATTTAAACACTTCTGTACAGATAGTAAAAAAAAGGTTATTTTATTGATCACAAACAAGTCCTACTACAGCTACTAGCTGTATAACAGTCTAAAACAAGTAAACATAACAGCCTTCTTTGGCTTTATAAATGACCACGTGTGTTCTATTAAAATGCTAGCTCTATAACATCGTACAAGTAGGCCGTTAAACAGCGGTTGCCGTATCTCTACCCTCCTATAATGCTCTTAGTCAGACGGCTGACTAAAGGATAATTGTTAGAGTATTATAACACCAACAAACGTATAAAAGTATAACTCTACACTCCTATAAGTCCCTTAGACAGGTGTAGGTGGAATTTATCGCAATAATGCAGCTTATACATCACGAGTGAACTGTAATAATGCTTCAAGTACACCTGGGAACTAAACGTGTACTCTTAAATGGAGTAAAATGCTACTTGGGCGGGAGGGTTCCCGTACTTTACTGTAGAATACTTTCCATAGGAACAGTCCGTTTAGGTTCACTTCGTCCATATTCCCATCACGTCTAGTTTCCCAACTCGTCCACATTCCTAACTCGTCCACATTCCCATATCGTCCACATTCCCAGATCTACCGACCTTATTCCCATCTCGCCCACATTCCCAACTCATCCACATCCCGCATCCGTACTCGTTCTCTTTTTTACGCTTAGGCTCATCCCACAGCACTGCAGGAGCGGATAGTAAATAAAATCAAAACACACTTATTGACATTTTTATTAATACGTTAGCACAGGACGACAGTCTCCGGGATTACAATACATATTCGGGATCCGGTCAAATAAACAAGCGTTTTTTTTTTCGGTCTTCCGTCCTTACTCCTAGGCCTTATAAAAAACGAAGACACGACGAATGACGAACTTCGGCATTGTAATATGCTAAATACGTAACCGGCTTCCTAGATTATGATTATGACTCAGTGTTAGCGCAAGTAAAGACCTTTAAAACTAATATTGCGATTGTAAACGTAACGCTCACGTATGAAGGTACATCGTTATTGATGCTAAGCTACCTATTCCTACTGCTGTTACGAGTACTAGGTAAGTATTCTACTCATAGTTCTTTTTATAAGCATAATAAATACCAAGGTCGTGCGTTGAATGTAAGTTCGATTATAATCTAGCTTTTTGTGTGTGTCTATTTTTATGTTTCTTATCTCAGCTTTTGTTGGTACTTGAATGATTGTAAATAAGTTTTTGTGGGTACCTATTTGTTTCCTAATAGACTTCCTAATCCAGTGAATAAAGGGATTTTAACTTACAAACGATCCGGTAGTTCTGAATTTTTGATGTGTTGTCTACTAGGATGCTGAGTGTTTAAAATGCAAAATGTACAATTCCCCTTCCCCTCCATCTGCGCCCGCCGCCATATTGGAAAAAAATACTATTTATTCTGATTTTTGCTCATATCTTCGTTTAGGAGCATTTTTTATCTAGAAAAGAGCTTACGCAATGTTGTAGAGAATAGAATTTCCTAAGACTGATAGTTGCCGAGACACGCACATTAAAAAAAAACGCATTTTCTGGAAATGTATCAAACTTCTGGCTTTAGAATGGTAAAGGTGGTAACGAAAACCTAATTAAAAACAGAAATGTTATTTAAACTCATACATATTATTACACTATGAAAAGAAGAACTAAAGACTGGAGCCCATCAAGATGAGTAGAGACGCTGCTCTCCCTAACCTGCCCGTTTAGCACAACTATGCTTCGCGACTCTTGTCGCGTGACTTAGCGTCACCCGTCACTTTCTCACAGTACTGTACAGAAAGAGATAGGTAATATATCTCGCACGAGAAATACTCGCGGTATCACAGTTGTGCTAGAGGTGCTGCTCAAGACCATCTCATGCAGGTGCGCAGCTGGCTGTATGGGGGCGTGCGGCTGTAGAAAAACACTAGACGGCCCTAAAATGTTCTGCCCTTTTTGGATTCTGTGCTAGCCGAGAACGTGATAACCGGAGAAAAATTATGTAGATGTATATGTTCCTTAGTAAGTTTGATACACGGAGACTTAGTTGCTCTACAGTGCTACTATGATATTTTGCAGAGCTAACCCACCGCGTGAAGACGAAGATAATCGTGGCGGACTTCACGCGCGGCGCCGAGGTGTACCCACACGTCGAGCAGCAGTTGAAGGATATAGACCTAGGGATCTTAGGTATGCGTGTATACCTATAGAAAGTTGGTTATAGTTTAGTTGGTTAGTTATTTATTGCCCCACTGTATACCTACCGTGTTTGTTATTTTTCACCCCACTAGCTCGGAAAGCCCAGTTTGTTTGTTTGATATCTATTGAGAAAATCGCTTTTTATCCACATGTGGAGAAAGAATTTTGACGTTTCAACGCAGCTAAAGTAAAATTTGACATGAGCTTATTTTCTGAAAAATCCCGTTTAAAATACCTACATGAAAGCTAATTAGACCTTAGTTTCAATAAATGGCAAATTGGTTGATTATTGCAGATATTTTTCAAAGATATAGTACAAACCCTTATTCTTTTTTCCTCGCTGTAGTGAGGTGAAAAGTTTTGTGTTATACACGGGCGAAAGTTATTTTACGTCTCGTGTATTGAAACACTCGCTACGCTCAGGATTCTATTTTGAACCACTCGCTTCGCTCGTGGTCAATCATAGGATCCTTTCGCTAGCTCGTGTTTCAAATAAACACTCGCGGGTAAAATACAACTTTCCCCCCTTGTATAACAAATAACTATAGTTCTTGAGTCAATAAGTCATACAAGTTGATTATCGCTTTTTCACAGCAAATAACCGACTTCAACCAGCAGAAATTGTATTTCCGACTGAACAGCTTATTATAAAAAACACCGAAATCATTGTGCTATTTGAGGAGTTCCCTCGATTTCTCAGGGATTTTGTCATCAATCGTAATTTTCACATAAACATAACAAAAAAAAAGTAACAAGATTCTCATTTTTGAAGTCGGTTGAAAAGTGTCTAGGAGCTCAATTTGATCGACTTTGGCATATAGGCTATTTGAGCGATCTAGGTATATAATCTAGCAAATCCGCTTGGCAGTAAACAACGTAGGCCTGAACTACGAGTGCCCCGCGGAACTGACGGCGGCGCCGGTACAGCGCACGTGGGACGTGCTGACGGTGAACACGGGGGCCGTCACCATGCTGAGCCGCGCCGTGCTGCCCGGCATGGCGGCAAGGGGCCGCGGCGCCATCGTCAACCTGTCGTCGGCCTCCGAACTACAACCGCTGCCGCTTATGGCTGTGTATGCCGCGACCAAGGTGAGACCTCAAAGTATGTGACTGTTTGGGATCAGTAGGTATTGCTGCCCCTTCAACTGGTGAGACACCAGGAAGACCAGCAGGGCTAGCATATCTTGCCGCGACTTCACTTGTCGTGCGACTCAACAATTTGACATATAGTAAAACTCACGTTACGTAACTATTTCTGAGCTCTCACCCCTTACGTTCATAGCAAAGATGTATGCGGCACCAGTAGAGCGTACATGGTATATACGTGCGCACATAATTTTCAACCTTTGCTCAAAGCTGCCACCGACCTTATACGACCTTATTTGAGAACTTAATCTCGATAATTTATTTCCAGGCATACGTCCGCAGCTTCACGCACGCCATCCGCGAGGAATACGCCCCGAAAGGCATCTACGTGCAGCACGTGGCGCCCTTCTTCGTGTCGACGAACATGAACGCGTTCTCGTCGTCCGTGATGGCGGGCGGGCCGCTCGTCGCCTCGCCCGCCGCGTACGCGCGCCACGCCGTCAGCACGCTGGGCCGCGTGCAGGACACCACCGGCTACTGGGTGCATGGTGTACAGGTTAGTCTGCCGTCGTCCGTGATGGCGGGCGGGCCGCTCGTCGCCTCGCCCGCCGCGTACGCGCGCCACGCCGTCAGCACGCTGGGCCGCGTGCAGGACACCACCGGCTACTGGGTGCATGGTGTACAGGTTAGTCTGCCGTCGTCCGTGATGGCGGGCGGGCCGCTCGTCGCCTCGCCCGCCGCGTACGCGCGCCACGCCGTCAGCACGCTGGGCCGCGTGCAGGACACCACCGGCTACTGGGTGCATGGTGTACAGGTTAGTCTGCCGTCGTCCGTGATGGCGGGCGGGCCGCTCGTCGCCTCGCCCGCCGCGTACGCGCGCCACGCCGTCAGCACGCTGGGCCGCGTGCAGGACACCACCGGCTACTGGGTGCATGGTGTACAGGTTAGTCTGCCGTCGTCCGTGATGGCGGGCGGGCCGCTCGTCGCCTCGCCCGCCGCGTACGCGCGCCACGCCGTCAGCACGCTGGGCCGAGTGCAGGACACCACCGGCTACTGGGTGCATGGCGTGCAGGTTAGTCTGCCGTCTCTCTGTCGTCCAACTTCTAGGAATCATACATACATTGAATCACGCCTTTTTCCCAAAAGGGTAAGGCAGAGACCACATCTTTCCACCTACCTACTACGGTCCTGACATACATCTCGTCGCTCATCCTCATTCATTAATCTCCTCATGCATGCTCGTCGGTTTAAAGTACTCTTGACTTGCTTCTAGGAATCTACAGCTAAAAACCAATATGGCAATTAAGAACAAATACAATTATTAGTCGTATTAGTTGCAAATTCTACAATGTTGTGCCTCTAAATAATGTTCAATTAAGCTGAAATTTGGCGCAGATGACTTTTGGGTAAGTGCGATCAAGGATTTGAACAAAGTCACATTGTACGGGTCACGCACCCGTACTGTCAATATGTATGTCAGATGTATGTCAGATGCAGGATAGATTGTGGGATGTCAGAATTGATGTCAAAAATAGTACCACACGTTTGATGTTAACGATGGTCTTTATTGCACTGCTATAATGTAGGTTACGCATGTCAACGAATATGTCTTAAGGTTATGCTACACTAAATGCTATTGCTATATTATGATGTACGATAGCTCGTACATACTGCCACTTACAAAAGCAAAAAATACAAAAAGCAAGTTAAAGAACAATAGGTTCGATATAAAGACGCTTAAAAAATGCAAGCAGGAAATAGTATAAAATGGGTACAAAAAAGGATTTAAAAATACAATATTATTCTATAATGTCCTTAAAATTAACGTTCCTTCGTGGTTGAGGTGTTGCTGGTATATCTGTTCTGGATGCAGATTCTAGCTGCTGTGGTGACCTCATCTTCCCCGGCCCACTCGGAGTAGCTGCGATTGTCACTTCCTGTAGTGGAGTATCGGGTTGAACGGGAGTCAGTTGCCACCTGCGTCTCCATTTACAAGCGATAAGTGTCATGGTTATTACCGACATAGTACCCAATATTGCGTAGATAATTATGTAATGGGTGTTGTTATGTTTACTGAATGTTTCCAACTCTTGTTCCTTCATAATCTTGATTTTTTGGTTGATGTCAAGAAACTCATTTGTATGGTCGTCTGTCAGGATTTGTATATCCTTTGATATCGATGCTTTAATTACGTCATTGATTGGAGATATTCTGGGTATTTCTATGGATGAGCCTTGCATAAACATTTGACTCTTGTAGTCATGTTGCGAGTGTATGACGAAAGATTTTCCTCTTATAGCACATCCTGATGGTATCACAACCAATCCGGTGTTGACCAATTTTTCTGTTGATACGCTGGTCGGGCAGATAACACGTATCGGGTGTTCGGTGCAATATGAAAATAGCCAGGTGTCCCGAGAGTGTAACTTGATCCATCGGTCGGCGCAATCCCTCGCGGTCGCTTGACAGTAAGGTTTGTTATTGTTATTCGTCATTAATTGCATGTCACAGATAGAGTCGCCGACTTTCATTGTATATACAGGGTGATTTAATGGGCACAACATTTTGTCATTCTTGTTAAAGATGCAAGCCAGTATGTCAGATTCTGTCATTGGGATTACGGTATCTTTCTTCACGTTGATTGCTATGTATTTAGTGCCAGTTGATGTGTAGATTGAAGTATTTTTATCCCTTTGTGGTATGTCTATAATTTCGTCCAGCTCGAATTGGTCACGATTTAGTAGCGGTATGCGTATTTCCATTATAAGGTTCCTCCGCGTCACTCGTGCCTGAATATGCAGTAAGCCGTATATGTCTCCAATATTATCAACTGGCGTTGTGAGATCACTCTGTAGATGCCCCGATATCAAGTTTAATTGTTGTTGTATTTGTTCAGGCGGTAATAAATGCACGTTGAGTCTTCCGTGATAAATGTCGGTAACAGTGTCAATCAAAGTGTCTTGAATCCTTCTTAAGTTAGAGATTATGACGTCAGCTGCCATCATCGATGATAATATAGAAAATGAATGTAATGCACGTAAACTATTTGTTTGTGCTTGCTGTATGTCTTCAGTTAAATTGTGGACGGTTTTTACAATCGATGTAAATTGGCTTTTCATAATAAGCTCATTTCGTTTAAGAATGTTATTGTGAGCTTCTAATATCGACGTTTGGTTTTTATATAAGTTAAATATGTGGTCTTCTCGTTGTTGAATAGTTTCGATGTCTTCTTCATATTTTTCTGCAAATCGGTCATCCAATACGCCGAATAAGGTATTAGCTAAATAACCAACTCCATTAATTAGTCCTCTTTTTTGACGATTAATATTATGATGGCTTGTCAGCAACTTGTTGTAATGACTCAGTTCGTTGAGCTCGTGTTCGATTTGCGCAATAACTGGGGCACATGTAAAATCATTACTGCATTTCTTTTTTATGAGTTCAACATAGTTCTCTATCGCCATTATGCTATTCCAATACGTGGTCATATTATAGTATACGACCATCCTCCATTCATCTTGTATGATTTTAATATCGGAAATCTTGTCAAAATATAGCGTGTTGTTGCTTTGTATCATGTCAATCTTGAGTGTTTGTTGTGTGGTCGGAAGTATGCATGTCAATAATAATAACAGCATTGAAGTAAAAAGGCTTTGTTTATTTCTTCGTATGCGTTTCTGTGCCTTTTGGGGTTCGGCGTCTGGTTTCGTGTCGGTGTCAGTTGGATTGATAGGTTTCGATTTTTCAATAGGCAATGGGGCTAATTTTAACACAGGTCGTTGGATTTCCTTTCCTTTTGTTTTCAGTGTGACAACTCGAACAAATCCATCTTTGCCGGGGTGTACTTCTGTCACTCGTCCCATAGCCCACTTAGCGGGCGGTAAGTTATCCTCTTTGATAAGGACGATGTCATCTTTTTCCAAGTTTTTTGTTGGCTGCTGCCATTTCTGTCTTAGTTGCAGATGGTGTAAATACTCGGATGACCACTTTTTCCAAAAGCTTTGTAGCATTTTTTTCTGTCAATTGCCATCTTGTTTTGTTACACGTGGTCTCGTTACCTTGCGTAGGTAAAGACAACAGTGGGCCTCCAATCAAAAAGTGTCCTGGAGTCAAATATTCTGTCTCCGAATCATCTGTCAGTGCATATAGTGGCCTGGAATTTAGGCAGGCTTCTATTTGTGTCAGGAGTGTAGTAAACTCTTCAAATGTCAGTTTCTGGTCTCCTAAAACACGCTTGAGGTGGTGTTTGGTCTGTCTCACCGCAGCCTCCCAGAGCCCTCCCCCGCTGGGCCAGGCCGGAGCATTGAAGTGCCAGGTTACCCCCATTTCAGCGATGTCATCTAAGAAATCCTTGTTTATGACTTGCATGATTTCTTTCTTTTCTTGCTGTAGGATCCGCGCGCCACCAATAAAATTTGATCCTTGGTCGGTAAATACGTGTAGTGGAGTGCCTCTTCTGGCGCACATCCTCTTAAATGCAGCGAGGAATGTGGGCGTGCTTAGATCGGATGCAAGTTCCAGGTGTATTGCCTTTGTGACGAAGCACACAAAGACTGCAATATATCCACGGGTCGTTTTTATGCCTCTTCCTTTATTTGCTTTCAGCTCTACTTGGCCTGTGAAGTCAATTCCCGTATGCGTAAATGCCCGGGAAGGTGTCACTCTTGGTTTTGGCAAGTCTCCCATCAGCTGTTTTTTGGTGTTTGAGTTGAATCGAATGCATTTCACACAGTGGCTCACGTGTTTCTTAACCATACGTGTCGCGCCTAGTACCCAAAATCTCTGCCGAAGTGCAACTAAGGTTAAGGGTGCGGTGCCGTGAAGTGTTTTCTCATGCGCTTGTCTTATGCTTAAATCCGTCAGTCTAGAGCGCTTCGGCAAAATGATCGGGTGTTTTGCATTTTCTGTCAGATGTGAATGCTGAAGTCGTCCGCCAACTCTCAACACCCCATTTTCATCTATATAAGGGCGTAAGTCAAGTAGATTACTCTTAGATGTCACAGTCCCCTTCTTTTGGATATCATAAATGTCCTTTTGAAATTCGTGTCTTTGCACCGTCCTTGCAATAACATTGTATGCATTTTCTATTTCTTTTGTTGTCAAGTAATTAGCGGTTATTGGCTCATGTTGCACAATGCCCGGAGCGCTATGTTCGCACTTTGCCGTCGTAGAATACGTCCGGCTGCGGTGACGTAGGTTTGTTATGAAACGTGATATATAACATGTGATTCGTACTATGCGGGATAACGAGCTATTTTTATCCAGTAGATCTTCTATGATAGAGAATGATGTCAGGGTGGCATATGCCTTTGGTCTCAATTTTACTTCACATTCCGGTAGGGCCACTTTGTCAGTGTTTTCGGGAATGTCCTTTTTAATGAAGTCAGGGCCTTCCCACCACAACGAATGGGATAATAGCTGAGTGGCAGTTATGCCTCGACTTGCACAGTCAGCGGCATTATTCTGCGAGATAACATGTCTCCAACATTCAGAGGGCATAATTTCATGAATTTCTTTTATGCGGTTGGCTACGAATGTTTTCCAGCGTGTCGGGTCTCCTTGTAGCCAGCCCAATACGACTAATGAATCCGTCCAGCCGTAGATGGGTATGTTTTCATATGGTAATGATTTGATCACCTTTTCCATTAATTTTGACAGTAGCACGGCGCCACATAGCTCCATTCGTGGTAATGTCAATGTCTTTGATTTTGGAGCGAGTTTTGTTTTGGAAGCAATTATTCTTGTCATCACTTCTCCGTTGTCATTGAATGATTTGAGGTATATGCAGCACGCAAATGCTTTTTCAGAAGCGTCACAAAATCCATGCAAAAAAACTGGTTGCATTGTATTTCCAATCCAGCGCGGAATATTCAGTTTGTCAATATTATGCAGGTCATCTTTCACTTTTAACCATTCCTGTTGTATGCGTTGCGGAACTTCTTGATCCCATTCAATTCCGGTGATCCAAACTTGTTGAAATAATAATTTGGCTCTGACAGACAGAGGCGAGAGAAATCCGAGAGGATCAAAAATTTTGGATATTTCGGATAGTATTATTCGCTTGGTCATTATTTTTGTATTTCGCTGGCCGCCCTTGTAGTGAAACGTAAAGTTATCGGTAATCGGATTCCATTGCAAGCCGAGTGCCTTAGTAGACGTCGCGTTGTGCATGTCAACATTAGATTGGTTTATTTGCTCCGGTGATAAATGTGATAATAATTGTGGTTTGTTGCTAGTCCATTTTCTCAGGTTTATTCCAGCTCCACGAAGCATGTCAATTAATTGATGTTGTGTCTCCATTGCTTGCTCTAGGGTATTACATCCACTCAGGAGATCATCAACATAAAAATCCCTTTTTAAGACCTTGGCGGCTAAAGGGTATTTGTCAGCATCATCCAGGGCTAATTGAGCCATGGTGCGCATTGCCAAAAATGAGGACGGTTTCATCCCATACGTGACAGTGCAGAGTTGATAATCTTTTAGTATATCTTGAGGATGAGCTCTCCACATAATCTTTTGCAGGTGCTGCTGATCTTCTTGGACAAGAATGCATCTGTACATCTTTTCGCAGTCCGCTGTATATACTACCTCATAGGTTCTCCATCTCAAAAGGAGGTCTTGTATATCCTGTTGCAATTTCGGACCACATTCCATCAGATCATTTAAGCTGTATCCGGTCGTTGTTTGAGAGCTTGCATTAAACACGACCCTCAGTGGTGTGGATGTTGACTCCGCTTTAAGAACGCCGTGGTGCGGCAAGAAGTATGACGGCTCCTGCTTAGTGGTGCATTCTTTCATATGACCCAATTCTTCATATTCATCCATGAATTTCTTGTAATTGTCACGTAATTTGCAGTTCTTTGTCAAGCGTTCCTCCAGGTGCTTGAATTGTGCTATTGCCTTTGATTTCGATTGACCCAATCTGTCTTCAAATCCTTCTTTCATAGGCAGTCGAACTTCATATCTTCCGTCCGGCCTCCTTCTGGTGGTCGCGGTGTATAGTTGCTCGCAGAATTGTTCTTGCTGTGTTTCAATGGTCTCATCAGTGCTGATTTCTTCCATCTCCCAGTATTTAGCGATATCCTCTATGTTGTTAATGACAACGTTACAATTAAGGGTGACGTTGACGGGTCCTGACAAAATCCAACCAATTCTTGTCTGTTGAGCAATCGGTTGTTGATCCGTTCCTCTAATAAGACCATTCATTATAATGTCAGAATAAACCTTTGCATCTAACAATATGTCAATCGTATTCGATATGTTATAATCTGGGTCAGCCAGCTGTATATGCTGAACATGTGCATAGTTTTGCTTCACAAAAGAATTGTTAGGTAATTTATTGATTAATTGTGGCATGATTAAGGCATGAGTGGTAAATGAGTAATCATCGTGGATTGATTTGCAGTCAAGTTGAATTTTCCCTTTGCTCTTTTTCGTGTTAACGCCAACTCCGGTTACAGATGCGCTTATTTGTTGGCGTGGTAAGCCTAATCGTTGTGCAGCATTTTCGGTAATCAAAGTGATTTGTGAGCCTTGGTCGAGTAGGCCTCTTAATGTCACAAACGTGTTATCATTTGCTCGTACACGTATCAGTACAGTTGTCAATAATATTTCGCCATTGTCATTTGTCACATGATTCGTCGAGGATTCCCGATTGTATTGCTGACGCGGTTGTTGCTTAGGTATGAACGATGACCGCGATGCTTGCGAGGCAGGTTCATTCACCGCATCGTGTAATAATGTGTTATGCCTTCCGTGGCAGATTTTGCATGTTTTTGTGGAATTGCACACATTGCGTTCATGCACATAGAGACAATTACTGCACATTCCATGTTTCGCAACTGTTTTTAATTTAGCATCCGGTGACATGTTTTCGAACTTCTTGCATTGATATAACGCATGATTAACATTGCACAGTACGCAAATTGCAGAATTATAGTTGTATACCATCGGCTTGTTGTATGATATTCTTCTCGGTGTTGAACAAGATGTATCTTTAGACCTGAATGTCAGTGGTTTAGTTGCCGACGATGCTGTTGGCTCTCGCTCCTTCTTATTCACGGGTTCCAATGCAATAAATTTGGTTTCCAAAAATGCAGTAAATTCTTCTAGTGTAGGCAAGTCACGTGGCGCTTTACGTGATTCCTTATAATCGCTCAATGTCAAATGATCTAATTTTTTAGTCAAAAGATGAACGAGAAGTGGATCCCAAGTCGTTGTGTCAATGCCAAGGTTATGGATGGCATGTACGCACTCCATTGTCGTGTCATACATTTTCTTAATATCATGCGAGGATTGTTTTTGAATATTTGGTTGGTTTAGAAATATTTCAATTTGTCTTGTAAATAATAATTGGTCGTTGTTGTACCGATGGTACAAAAGATCCCATGCAGTGGTGTAGTTGTCAGTTGATACATGCAAATGCTGAATAAGCCGTTGAGCATCCCCTCTCAGTTTCCCCTTTAGATGCTGCATCTTCTGCGCCTTCGAGAGGGCGGGATTGTCATGAATTGCTGATTTATACAAGTCCAAAAAGGTCGGCCATTGAGAATAATCTCCGTAGAATGTCGGAATATCCATTTTTGGAGTGGACTGGACGAGATGCGTAGTTGCAGATATTTTCTGATTCAAAGCTCTCTTTGCCAGGCGATATTTTTTCTCATACACAGAATATCTCTCCTCATAATCCTTATCGGAACCCAACAACAGATTATCAATTTTCAAATGCAGGCTGTCAATGTTACTCCACCGAGTTTGCAGATTGTGAAGTTCATCCTCCATTTCCCATTTCTCAGTTATCTTGTCAACGTCAATGTAGTTCAACAATCGTTGGAATGCCCTAAAATTAGCTTTCTGCTCATTAAAAAACTCAGACAGCTTGTTGTCCACGGCAGTTGCAGGCACTTCCCCAAAGCGATAATTAGAGAGCATCGTGCGAGTATTGTCAACGAGTACCCCTATTTGCTGGAATATCTTGTCCACAAAATACTCTCCAGTTTTGTCAGGTGCGTCAAGCAGTTTTGCGTTGTTTTTCTCAAATTCTTCCCACAACGTATCTAACGCTTGGACTCGCGTCCGTAAATATTCGTCAGTTTTCCTGGAGTCAGAATCTTTCTTAAAATTGATTTCCACCCTCCTTATAGATTCGGCGATCTCCCTCTGCTGCTGCAAAATACGATCGTAATCTTCCATTTCTTCGGTGTTTCACTATGTCAAATATTAAATCTCACAAAATTTAAACGAATGTCACTGTCAATAGTAATAGAATGCCAAGTGCAATAGCTTGCTTAGGTTTGAGCGTCACTGGTATTTTAGTATTCACGAAGTGTGTAACTGCGTCCTCTCAACTTCGCTGGTGAGACCCGCTTGTGGGAGGCCAACGAAGTTGCTACAGCAAACACAACTAACACTCACTAAACACTAAGATAAATCTCGAAGGACCAAAATGTACGGGTCACGCACCCGTACTGTCAATATGTATGTCAGATGTATGTCAGATGCAGGATAGATTGTGGGATGTCAGAATTGATGTCAAAAATAGTACCACACGTTTGATGTTAACGATGGTCTTTATTGCACTGCTATAATGTAGGTTACGCATGTCAACGAATATGTCTTAAGGTTATGCTACACTAAATGCTATTGCTATATTATGATGTACGATAGCTCGTACACACATAAAGATCTGTAAGTAGAATTGGTAAGTATTTCTCGTTGGCAGGTCGTGAAAATGCGCGGAAGAATGGTGTCTTCTGGGCTATTAAGTCTGGTATTTGTAATACTCTTAACAAAGGTTTCCAATCCCTATACCAATTGAGCTCTCAAAGTAACTCGCTTGTGCACTAAAAGTTAAGCCAGAAAAAGCAGGAAAAGCGTTCATCTGAATCGACACGAAGACGTAATGGAGAGAGTCGATTAACACTATTGATATGAACTACAACAAAATGAAACTTACTGTGAATTGTACAAATAAGAGATCTATAATTTATACACTTAGAAAACAACTCCCAAACTGTACTTTCCCAGGCGTTCATGACGCAGCTGGCGCCGGTGTGGCTGCGCACGAAGATCGGGCACCGCCTCAACCGCCGCTTCCAGCACGAGTTCCAGCTCCGCCAGAAGATGCAGTAGACCGCTCCGATGTGACGCGGGCTGACAGAGCTAAGGCCACACGGAAGTGTTTATGCAAAAAGGAACCAACACACATTTCATTTTTGTACTTTATGTTACAGTCCGACCAAAAAGAGTAGTCCCCGTTTTCTTAGATTGATTAGAAAGGGACGACACTACAGTATTGGCACTTTTTAATTTCTACTCGTTTTGGTCGGACTGTACAGATAGAAGGTTTTATATTACACGGTTTTATATGTGGCTTGGTTCCCTCTTGCGTACGTCCATACATGCTACAGGTCACCGGAGGGCATCCTATCTCTACTCCGAAACATTGTTTCCCATCTGTAAGGTTTCGCTCAATTTTCATTTCTCCGAAAGTATTTTTTTCTTGAAACCCGTAATATTTTCAGGATTTTATAAACATCATAAATTCATGAAACATGTAATGTATCATTTTTTAACGTGGGTACACCACAATTTTTATTTAAACCATTAATACAAAGATCATAGCTTACAGAAAAATTTAAAAAGGAGCTACCTGTTGGAAGAGACCGGGAATCTCGAACTCCTAGGGAGCTAGGGTAGCGAAGTGGTTAACGCGCTGGACCGGTAATCCAGAGGTACCGGGTTCGATTCCCGGCCTCTTCCACAAGGTAGCCCCTTTTCAATTTCCTCCTGTCCTTTGTATGAATGGTTTTTATAAACATCGTTTAGAATAACGCATTAGGTAAGGTTAAGATCCGATTGTTTCATAAAAAAAATAGTTTTGAAAAAAAAAATGGCTTTCGGACAAATGAAAATTTGGCGAATGGGAAACAAAAATTTGTGTTTGTGCAGGTCAACTGAAAGTTGGTCGTATGGAGTGTAAAAAAAGCGATTATTAAATTGTGGCATCTTTTACGATCGCAAAATGTATTAATACAAATTAAATCATTCTTTGCAACTACTGTATACAGAGTGCGACGGAGAAATCTACCAATACTTAGCATATTTAGCGTCTCTCGGTGCAGTTCGGTATTGGTGGTTTTTCCTTGCAAGCCGCTTAACTGCGTAACTCAGCTCCAATGGAACAGTAGCCCAGACTGTTTTCATTATTTATAACAGATCTATTTTTGTTTCTCTGAGAATATGGAAATATTAAGCACACTTTACTCATTTTACTAAATTAAAAAGACAAAAATGTGTCTCCAAATTTCTTTACAAATGTTCATGGTTCGTTTTGTTACTACCGTGCATTAAATTATGTGCAAACTGACCAAATTCAAGTAAATCAAAGTACTGGAGAAAAACATAACCCTCCTAACTGAAATCAGTCTGAAGATAAATTACTAGTGGTGTGAAATTATCTTCTTAGTTATTAGTCAACTGCGTTAACTTCCATTACTTACTATTTCGTAACTTTTCTAGAATTAATTTTACTGTTATAACAGAGAGCAAAGCATGGAAGTAATAGAATGACATTGCCAAAAAAAGATAAGTTCAGTACTTTTACTACAAATGGCGTTACTATCGTCGGGCATTCTCAAAGGTTATTGATGCAGCTATTCAAAAATTAGAATATTTTACAAGCTTTTATTTAACTTGCATATGTATGTAACTATGTATTGTTTGTTCTGGTGGAATATTGCAAATCAATTTTGAAGCAGATATCTTCAACCGATTGAGCTGAATTTTTGCATACAATACCGTAACATCGGGGTACTTTGACCCTACAAGGTTACTTTGTCCACCAACAAAAAACCATTGTATTGAATTAATTAATTCTTTAAAACAACATCACGTGATTCAACTGTCTCTGTATAAGCGTTAGGTGTCGTTTTTAAAAATGTATTATTTATATAAAACTAGCTGTGCCCCGCGGTGTTACCCGCTCATCCCACGGGAACACTAAATTTATTCGTGATGAAAAGTATCCTATGTCCTTTCCCGGGTCTCAAACTACCTCCATACCAAATTTCATCTAAGTCGGTTCAGAGGTTGAAGCGTGAAGAGGTAACAGACAGACACACTTTCGCATTTATAATATTAGTATGGATGGGTTTTCATGGGTGGACAAAGTAACCTTGTAGTGTCAAAGTACCCCGATGTTACGGTACTTAACTTTGCTGACAATTCAATAATATGGTACCATGGACCTGGTCTGATGATGGAGCCGGACGGTGGCCCTAGAAACCCTGTAATAGATAAAGCAATCCTACAGACTCTGGGGTTTTAGCATCGTCTCAGTGAGCAATTGATGGATGTCCAAAGAAAAGTACAGTCCGCTACAAAAGCTTGTCACAAAAATGAAATTTTTGATAAAAACTTATTCAGACATATGATGTCTTTCTAATACTGACATACTATTAGTTTCTAATAAGATTTAGGCACCCTGTCCACTAAAGCGAAGCTGTGTAAAATTGACCAATCGCATTCCTCAGATTTAAATGCACTCCTTTTGTCTTCACAAAGGCGCAGCCTGATTGGTTCATTTTCTCCGCTCTACTTCAGTAGACAGGCAGCCTTAGGGTGCGTCTCCACTGGAGCGGAGCGGAGCGGAGACGCGCGGAATCGACCAATCACAAACGTGAAGTGGGGCTGCGATTCTGTTTCAACTCAGGTGATTGGTCTATTCCGCACGTCTGCGCTCCGGCTCGCTTCGATGAAGACGCACACTTATACAGCGTTTGCGCACGTTACATGTACTAAATCATAAAGATTACCAGAATTTAGCAAAATCTGAGGCCGCTATGAACGAGCGCAAGGGTTGAAGACAGCTTTTTTCATGTTTTAGCACATTGTAGCTGCTATGAACGCGCTTTAGTACAAATTTGGTTACCGTAAACTGCCATAATGTGATGTTAATATTAATTAAATGTTTTTTTTAAACATTCCGTCTTTTATTTTAATATAGTTAAGTATACATTTGTCGTTTTTACAAAGATTAGCACATAACCAAAACTCACTAAAATGTAAGTATGTCACTCATCAAAACCTCGTATCTAGTCTGTAGATTGATACTGAGATAGGAGATTTGTTACTTAGTGAGTTTTTTTTGTCAACGGACGACATACTGTATGTATGGAAAGATCTATACTATTAATCACACGTAAAAAGAGCGGTGTTAAACTCATTGCGCAGTAGTCATGTACTGCGCAATGAAATCGACACGCTCTTTTTATGTGATAAGGTTTAGTGAGTAATGTCGTTTGTCATATAAGTGCGTTTTAGTATGCTTTCTATACCTATTAACTCAGGTGAAAATGTAAAAACGAGCCCGACAAAATACGTTGCCAAGATTATTTAGTAGCATTTATTTGCATAACAATATTTATAAATATAAAAAATGAGGTATTTCCACATAGAATCGATAACAAAAAAAAAACGTTAAAAACTACATTATTTTTGGTAGCTTTTGTGGGGTTACTAGATTCATAGAATGCAGAACTCTGCGGACTTGCGTGGACTAAAGTCTACAAGAAAAACAAATTTCAATAAATACTCAGTTTATTATTATCAAGTACTTGCATTGCAAAACGATGACGTCACATAAGTACACATGGCACCTAAGCGATTATCTTACAAAATAATATATGGCAGTTTTCATAATAAATTATACAGATTACATATTATAATGTCCATCCAATAATAAAAAATAAAATTAATTCAATATTATGTCAATATGATAAAATATTAATTTGTGACCATTGAGGTATTATTTATAATAGAGCCACAGACCCGAACAAAATTGACGAAACAAAGTGGCACTGCTGTCATGTTCAAGTAGATGCCAATAACGCTTATTTATAATTTACAACAACATAATTACTTCGTACAAAATAACTCTTTACTCAAACGTTTAAGTGTCAAATTGGCTTACGTACTTATTACCAGAAATATTTTTCGAGTAAATTAACTTTTTTAGCGTATTCTGACTCATGTCTCTTGTCAAACTTGGAACATGGCACGAATGGAGCAGATTTTAATCGTTTTACATACTAAAAATATTTTCATTATTATTTTATTTAGGTATTAAAATATATTTGTTGTTTGAACTAAATAAACTCCTACATTGTTAACAACAAATCAAGTTACGTTTTTATTTAACAACTGCATAAAAGGGTCCCGACACTGCATAGAAGGGAACAGTAATAATGACATTATGATTTCTCATCTTGTTCTATTATGTGAAATGAGAGTATGGCAAGTGCAAAATATTAACATTTTTAACCCTTTAAAGTTTGATGGCGTGGCGTGAAAGTCGATGGCGTAGTATGCACGGCAGCACACATTCTTTAGGTGTTCTTGGCGTTCAAAGGTTTAAACTGACAGTGTCTAGACTCTGAGACAAAATAAAACAATGACAACAGAGCAATTTTTTTATTAATTTATTAATGTAAGCTGTAGGATCTGCCTGTAAAAGGCATATATGTTCATAACACTGGCTCACTCGCCCCCGCACACATAGCAATGTCATGCGTCCACTCTCGCCCTCGGCTCGCGTGTAACTAAACGCAGCATCCTATATGACGTGCGCCTGAGACAGTGTATTTCTATTTATGTATAGATACCTACTACCACAAACACTACATCACCATTTTACGCTTCTTTTGTATACATTGTCATTTTTTTACGTTTTTATTGAGATATTAAAGCTGTGTTGAGTGAAAGACTTTTACGCTTCTTTTGATTAAACATAAAAAAAATACATATATTATGATCATGCCGAACGAACACACGAGACACGAATTATTTTGCTGAAATTATTCTTGACGTCTGTCTCTTACTAAACGTGAGCTCAATTTCTCACGTTGTTTAGGATCACGTGGGAATCTCTAATAAAAAAATAGGATAATTATTTATTGCACTCCTTTATTAATTAATACAATATAAAACTATAGCGACTCCTTAGATTTTTGTTCTGTGATGAGGTGCATTTTGTAGGGACAAAGTTAATAATTCTAATCTAAAATATGCTATGATTTTACATAGGATTCGTTAATTAATCAATAGAATCTGCGTAAAAAAGAATATTCCGAACTTTTTCTTTATTTCATAGCTGTTATTTCTGCAATTTTTCACTGAAAATTAAGTCATTTTTGAGACCCGTCACGTGTCATGGTCTAAACGAGACTGATCGCCCAACTAATGCGATTTGTGATTTTGCATTAGTTGGGAGGGTGCCATTTTTTCCGTCGGATTGTGTGTCCATGTAATTAATACGTCAATGTTTGTGACAATAAAAGGCAGTTGTTTAAATTGAAAATATTATTATAGGCTTAAAGTTCAACTTAGGTTTCTTGTTTATAAGGCTTAGCGTAGAACTTCTCAAGAAAACAGTCTGCGTCAACAAGTATGTTGATCAGAATTACATGATATATGGGTGGATCAACTTTTTCTTGTTGTTATTCTGTCCCGTCACCCAGGAGACAATAGTGATTAAACTTCTCAGAGTGGTGTAGATAATTTATAATATTGGTATTTTCAAGAGATATTCTAAATACGAGTGGGCTTATAACTGCTGGAATTACAACATTTTTGTTGAATATTGCCGCCGAAAATAGTAACCCAGGGGACATCACCATGGCAACAAGCAACAGAAAAAATTTGATTGACCCGATGCTAAGTACGAATACGAATGAAATACGAATACCTCCCTAGCAATGGGATTGGATTTTGGAAGTTGAATTATATTCAGAGATCCGACGGATGGGAGTACACGGTGTCCTGAATTTAATGGGCAACCTTCTGACGTCATACAGAGCACCTTTGAATGGTCCAGAAAATAGGCCCCTTTAATAGAATTATTAAAAGTTCATGGTTTCAAAGATAATCAGGCTATTTTTTTTATTTAATGATTGGGTCCTTGTTTCATTATAATAACCGTCTAGGCCACAGATGAAGAAATTTATGGTTGCTTTTTTTGATTAAGTGATGGTAACTTGCGTGTAATAAAACTTTATGGTACCCAGATTTTTTTATTCAGATATTAATTTATGAAACCCGTTTATCCCCAACCCAATCACTTCTGGTAAAGAAATAAATAAATAATGAAAATATTTTTGGTTGGTTAGAAGGTTGTTGGAAGGTTTTGGCTGGTGTGTGGTTAAATACAGGACACCATGTATAATGACGCCCATTTGTCTGACCCCTGATTATATTTCATTTGGTTTGGTAATATATTCTAAATGCTCCTTAAACTCTTTCGTCTCTTTCTGATTAGTGTTTGTCATACAGGGAGAGCTTGAACATTCTTGCATCGTTTGGCCTAAATTTACATAAGACAGGTACCCACAGGCCGCTTATCTACACCTTTGACAAAATACAATAATTCAACAATAAAATTGTGTTTAAATAATATACCTTCTATACCAAAATAAAATAGTAAAATTGGTGTATCGGTACGGAACATAGAATACGTTTATTTTACAGATATTTTAAATATATTTTTAGTTAATATTTGGGGCGGAGCGCCCCACTGCGAAGTTTTAATTGCTGAATAGTCTCAAAACAAAAAAAAATGTTAAATTATGAAACAAACGATTTTATAAATAATCTATAGCAAATAACTATAGGACTAGTCAGCTGTAGCTCTATAGGACTACGAAAAACAAAAAAGATCTTAATAAATTATTTAAGTTGTCGTTCCGCTTTGTCGGTGTGTTCCTGTATTAATTCAGACTGCCTAACATTCCAGTAATACGCATTACTAGGTTTTCCGTCTTAATACTACCTAAATAAATACTACAATACGTTATGGTAACAGCGAACGACTGTAACTGTATCTCAAATTGTGATACAAATTTACGTGGTTTTAAAAACTGCTCAAGTCATATGTGTAAAATAAAATGAGAATAAAATAAAACCTTATTTAGGCTTAGCACAGTTCGGATTCGAGAAACGCTAACGTCAGTATGATATAACTATTCTATTTATGTACAAACTCCGTAAGTATTATTTAGACCAAATTTCAGATTTTTTTATCGAAAGAAATGGATCTCGTTTCGGTAAAAAAGCTGAACAACATTAATAATCGACCGCATGTAACCCGTTAAATATATTACGTTTCATTAAGTTAGTGGATGAGGGCGTGGGGGAATAGAACGGCGTTTTATTTTGTCTAATATAGTCAGTAGAGAAAATACCTAACTATAAATAAATGATCGAACCTCGACAACAACGGGTGTGTAGAAAAGAATGCGAGAGCTCGTCGAAATAGTAATTCACCAATAGGTCGCAGAAAAGTTACAAAATCTGTATCGTGGCCCCGCACAATCCGGTGTCGCCTAAAACGGTGGCCCACGAGGACAGCAGTGACGCAGTATGGCCGCACCGTGGCATACATCTCAAATTTGAGACCAATTAATCAAAATGGTGCGGACGGCGGTCGATAGTTATAGTTTGCAGCTCGAGACCCTTGTCATAACGCCCTAATTTCCACCAGTACCTACAAATAATATCGAAATGGTGGCCCATGAGGGGACGGCGATCGATCGTTACAGTTTTTTTTTATTTTATATTCGCACAACATAGTGGCTCCACGTTGCCTGATGGTAAGCAAGCAAGGGCCCAAGTCGCAATGGCAACTGACAAGTAACCAACAGTGCATTGTCAGTTAACACTGCCATGCTGGCCCGAGAGACGCTTCTTCACGCTTCGTTTGAAACCTCCCATGTTGTAAGAACGAGGAAACACATGTGCCGGCAAACAGTTCCACTTTTGAATAGTCCGGCAGATGAAGAAATTGCCAAACTTCTCGGCGCGCGTGGGAATATTATCCACGGTGAAGCGATATCGCAAACAGGCCAAAAAGTTGTCGGCTGGCGAGCCACATTACCCGTATTTCCTTTGCCCCCTACAGCTCGTCGTCGAAGTGTTCGCCCATGAGGTGGTCGCCGTAGTCGGTGGCCTCCGAGCCGACGAACTGCTGGTAGTGCTGCAGCACCTCGGCGAAGCTCAGCCGCCCGTCCGCGTCGTCGTCCGCCGACGCGAACAGATGGTCCACCTCTTCCACTGCGATCTCACTGAGAAATACATACTAATATTATAAATGCGAAAGTGTGTCTGTCTGTCTGTCTGTTACCTCTTCACGCTTAAACCGCTGAATCGATTTTGATGAAATTTGGCATGGAGATAGTTTAAGACCCGAGGAAGGACATAGGATAGTTTTCATCCTGGAAATTATCCCTAAAAAGATTGAAAAGTAAGTAAGTAATTCATGATGACTTTGATGACCCTGTCGGAAATGTAATGGTTAGACCAAAAGCACAATTGCTCTTACATTTGCTTAGGCGCTTTAAATAATCCCTTTTATTAACTAAGGTGATTAGGTGGATATCTATCGTGTTGTACGAGGTTGCTTCCATACTTCCAAGTTCCACGCGGAGCTAGTCGCGGGCAAAAGCTAGTACATTATATTACATTGGTTATTTTGAATATAATAGAAAACGCTTTATTCAAGATAACACATCATTAGTATTTTCAATGGAGACCATTTCGGATGCACGTCTCGTATACACTGTCTTTCATACTTACCTAAGTAACACATCTCTCAATAATATCTCTTATACACTATCTTGAATACTCTTACCCAGGTATCTTATCTCTTATAGGTACACTGTCTTTAATACTTACTAACGTAACCTAACGACAACAATTCTAAATGCAATGGCAAAAAAGGGGATTAGCCACCACTCAGTAGCAGTTTTTTCTATTTTATTTAAATCAATGGTCGTCAGCCTCATAGCAGTCACGAGCCGCATAAGTAGTGACTAACAGGAACATCACTACTGTCAGGGATGATCGGCGTCGAGCTCGTGGACAGGTTGAGGTGAGTGACACGGCAGGTACTCACTCGTTGTCCGGTATGATCCAGCGCCGCACCTCGTCGGCGTCGAGCTTGCCGTCTCTGTCGGCGTCGAGCTCGTGGACAGGTTGAGGTGAGTGACATGGTAGGTACTCACTCGTTGTCCGGTATGATCCAGCGCCGCACCTCGTCGGCGTCGAGCTTGCCGTCTCTGTCGGCGTCGAGCTGGTGGACAGGTTGAGGTGAGTGACACGGCAGGTACTCACTCGTTGTCCGGTATGATCCAGCGCCGCACCTCGTCGGCGTCGAGCTTGCCGTCTCTGTCGGCGTCGAGCTGGTGGACAGGTTGAGGTGAGTGACATGGTAGGTACTCACTCGTTGTCCGGTATGATCCAGCGCCGCACCTCGTCGGCGTCGAGCTTGCCGTCTCTGTCGGCGTCGAGCTGGTGGACAGGTTGAGGTGAGTGACACGGCAGGTACTCACTCGTTGTCCGGTATGATCCAGCGCCGCACCTCGTCGGCGTCGAGCTTGCCGTCTCTGTCGGCGTCGAGCTCGTGGACAGGTTGAGGTGAGTGACACGGCAGGTACTCACTCGTTGTCCGGTATGATCCAGCGCCGCACCTCGTCGGCGTCGAGCTTGCCGTCTCTGTCGGCGTCGAGCTCGTGGACAGGTTGAGGTGAGTGACATGGTAGGTGCTCACTCGTTGTCCGGTATGATCCAGCGCCGCACCTCGTCGGCGTCGAGCTTGCCGTCTCTGTCGGCGTCGAGCTCGTGGACAGGTTGAGGTGAGTGACACGGCAGGTACTCACTCGTTGTCCGGTATGATCCAGCGCCGCACCTCGTCGGCGTCGAGCTTGCCGTCTCTGTCGGCGTCGAGCTCGTGGACAGGTTGAGGTGAGTGACATGGTAGGTACTCACTCGTTGTCCGGTATGATCCAGCGCCGCACCTCGTCGGCGTCGAGCTTGCCGTCTCTGTCGGCGTCGAGCTCGTGGACAGGTTGAGGTGAGTGACACGGCAGGTACTCACTCGTTGTCCGGTATGATCCAGCGCCGCACCTCGTCGGCGTCGAGCTTGCCGTCTCTGTCGGCGTCGAGCTCGTGGTCGAACTTGTCGCGCTCCGCCGCCACCCAGCCCTGGTCCTGCGCGCCTGCGCACACATAACAAATGTTCACTTTCTTCATTCATCATATCAGCAACTTGTCAAACGCTATATCGATTTAAACTTTAATCAAACACAATCTTCACACATCTTTGGAGTTTGAGTCCCTTCGAGACTTTATCAGGTTAGAAATTAATATAAGGTCAACCGGGATAATGGCGTCACCGTTTTTTTTGATTTTTTATACTCTCATTTAACCCCAAGTTATGAAATATTTAATTAGTGTATAGAAATATTCTTACGCGCTGTGCTTCCTGTGGCTTTTTTCCAAGAAAATTCGTGTAGTAACGTTTTTCGTTTCCGATAATTAAACGATATACAGATGTTTTTTTAAAAAACGGAAATTTAGACGCATTTGTCCCAGTTGGGATAATTGCGTCTTTTTTAAGCCATTCACGATCAATTACGAAGAGGCTTTCAAAAATTCATGAAACATGTTTGCAATACAGTATTCTAGAAGATAAAGCTAAATACAAAAGGGATCAAAAACAGTTACTAACGACCTCAGATAGAAAATAGTATAATCTGGGTAAACGCGTCTACAATATGTGGACGTATTTATCCAAACCTAATTTCCAGATGTTGTAAACCTTTTAGTCGGCCAAAAGTCTAAGATCTAGAAATGTTCCGAGAGCTTTAATTTTTATCTTTGTCACTGACCTATTTAAAGAGTGAAATTAAATAGTGGAGATTTTATCCAGATGAGGAGTTTTGTTAAAGATATTGTAACGTATTAATACGTTATTAACTCGAGTACATCTTTAATTGAAAGCTGATTGAAGCCTTGCCTTAACTATACTTATAACTAACTTATTATAAACAAGCTAATTAAATAAAGAATCATATTTTAATTACAGCATCTTACTCGTAAATCAACTCAAATCTTAATAACAAATAATCTCGACAAAATAAATCATAATATGAATTTAGTTAACCCGCGCGCGCTGACTCACATCTCAGCGAGACACGAAGCGCAGCCGAAGTTATCCGAACGCGCCCCGCTAAATCGCGGCGCCTGGGCAGGCACTGTGCACGGGTTGCATCTCACACTCGGCCGCCGGCTCTCGCTTGTGAGCCCGCGCCACTTTGCTTCAGAACTTTGATTTTCGTACGCCCGCTACTGAACGGACGTATATAAATTTAACACGTAAAATTAAAATCAGTGTGTTTATTATCCCAAATTGGGTAAGTGTTGCAATTATCTTTTAAATTAAGTAGCTGTAGTGTTAATTTAGAATAGTGAATCAGTAGAAGCGAGAAGGTACCGTTAACATGGTACCGTTAGCGTTAACCTTGCCGTAACCTTGCTTTGTCTAGTCGAACATTCTGGATTAAATTACGCTTCTCATTACTTATCACGCATTATTTAGTTTTAATCTTTAATATCTTCATTCAATCTGTATCTCACATAGTTATTTCCACTTTTCACATCATATAAATATCATTATAAAAGATGAATTCTCATTTTAAACCATGGTTCTTCGAATATGATTTTGCCTGCTGCAAACCTGTAATCAAGTCATGCTTATAGACAAGTATGTATTACAATATTAAATGTGTTAAACTGGTTATTAATTTATAAAACAAATAGATACATATTACGATAAAAGAACTAAAAGATAGAAAATTAGTAAGGAAATTTTTATAAGTAATATAACAATTAATAAGAAGAAATAAGAGTATAAATACCTACTAAATGTTTAATAATATAATCATATTTATATTCTACCAAAATAAAGATTTATAAATATTTGTCTATAAGGAATGACTAAATAATTGAAACGCCTCATTATCATGCTTACTGTTAATTATATGCTACGCTGTTATTATTGTAATGATGTGAGAATCTTATGTTATTGCAAAATATACTATTTTCGCTTTCGGCATTGCTTATGCATTTCGCTATTGCCGTTTTATATAAATTGAGCTTAGCATTTGATTCTCATATCACCGCTTCACCTCATGTACCTGGACTGCCCATCATACACTTTCGATTGCTTAATTGTAAATAAAATACCCATCCCTAGTGCGCGCGTGAGATGTTAGCAGTCCAGGTCGAAATAATGACTCAGGTCTTAATTCTTTGTTTCGACACGTTCCAGGAACACCCTACGGGTTGAGGACTCTTAAGACCTTGGAGCCTAGTGAGAGGCTGGTCTTACTCCCCTGGCCTTGGAGTGGCCCAAGAAAGCTTCGCGCTGTCGCACGCTGAGAACCCTGCCCTTGAGCCTTGGAGGACAGCTGCACTACTGGCCATACCTACCGCCGCTACCACGCCGCGCACTACCGAGGGACGTCGGGTATCAGAAGGACGACCAGCTCTCTAGTAGGAAGACCCAAATCTAGGCTTCGGACCCACTCTAGACCTTTCTTAGGCTCAACTTGCTACCTAACTACGGTTAAGGCTTAACTTAAAAAATTAAAGATCTAATCTAACTTAAAATCTAAAACACCTTAAATCTATTTTAAAACTTAGCATATCGAAGAACTTGAAACTTAATTTAAACTAAAACTTAACTTAAACTAAAACTTCACTTAAAACTTAATTAAAATAAAACTTAACTACAACTTAACTTAAAGATAAAACGTAATTTAAGGATACAACATAGACCTAAAGTAATTATTCTATAGTATTGTTATTAAATTGTTGTTTAAATTCAACTTCTTGTATTATTTTGTCCGGATAGGTAACCCCTTAGTTAGAAGGCTAGGGTATTATTTATTTACGTGACAATATTTAAGGTCAATACTTTCTTCTATCATATTTTACATTATTTAAAACAAAACACAACATTTGAAATAATTAGTTATTTGCTTTTTAATGTTATTTGCATCGTTGCCGTTTCGTTGTCTACCGTTCCCATACTAAAATTTAGTTTTGTATAACCTTAAGTTATGGCACTCCAAGTCTTTTAGCATACTATTGTTAACCGTAATATGCTTTGTATTGTGACTGTTTGTAGCCTTAATAAAAAAAAAAATCGTTTTGAAGTTTCGTCTAAGAACTTACATGTAAGTAAAACAATTTAAGAATATAAGCGTAAGTAAGTACGAAATCACATTTGCGGCAGAGAGGCAAAACTTTGTTCACGATTTGCAGCAGGCCCTCTGGCATTGATTTAAAAAAAAAATTGGGAGTTTAATATCAGTAGACGAAATTCCGACTAGGTTCTTACTTATACTTTGACACTAAAACTACATAAAATGCATTAATTCTGGTAAAAATAAGCTCGAAAATGTTCTTTATACTGTTAAAACCAATTATCAAGAAAAAGGTTGTCGACACCTGACATTGGGGCAAATGCGATACACAGACCCAATTAAATCAAAGTATGAGACGCATTTTGCCAAATTTAAAAAATAACCTCCAAGAATTTGACATCGCTTTTTTTCCAAACCCAAAGCATTATCAACAAAAATAGTGGTTCGAACATATCGTCTTACTAATAGTAGTCACATTTATTACAAATAATTATCAAATATCTAAAGAAAAACAGGGATGTAAACAGACTTTGTTGACTTACCTCATGCAACGTGTAGATCTAGCATGACACTAAATTTCAGAATGGTCGACCTCTTGAACACGATACGCCAAAACGCCCTCTATGTTACGTGTTGCCCTCCAAGTAGTTTATTCCTATATCACTTGATGGCAGAAGTTGTAGTAACTAACATCGTTTAAAAAGTAACTGAAATAGACGCAATAACCCCAAAGTGGCAATTACCCCGGTTGACCTTAACATTTAACAACTACTATAATCCGACATCAAATTATACCCGCCATTTATCTTGATAATTATCAAGTTTAGAAAGTTGCCTAAACAAAACATGCTTTATTGTCCTAATAATCAGTTATAAAATGTAAATTTATTTGTTAAATATTTGGTAGATTTTTTTTGTAGAAATATTATTTTTTTCAATCGTTAAAAAATTTGCCAATCGTCGGTTGCTAAGTGTGATTTTGAGAAATGATTTTTGGTCAGACGGCAGAACACCATTTAACATGGCACGGCACTTAAAGTGTTATGCTTATCAAGTACGAAAGCACTGTGTCCCGCGTTTAAAAGGCATAGGTACTTAAGTGCATTTTTTGTTGATATAGACCACCTCACAATGACATACATTTTAGTAGGTTATGTTTTTTCACTATTTCTATTTCTATTCAACCCAACCATTCTCGCGTGCACTTTGGGCTAAGAGTTGTCAACTAGTCATGTTAGAAAGAGTAGCGTGTGTGTGTGTGTGGGGTTTCGTCGTCATATAAAGAAACGCTTTGGCAAATCTGGACTCATAACTATTGCCATGGTATTACCACAATGGGAGCCCAAGACGCTACAATTATAATTGTGAATAAATTTAGAACAGGACTATAGAATGTCTATTGGATTGGATTCATAAGAACTTACTTTAACTATCATCTGATCCAACATTTGTCGAGATAAGAATGACGAAAAAAAATTGGACAAGTGCGAGTCCGACTCGCGCATGAAGGGTTCCGTACCATAATCTATAACAAGTTTGTTGTATGGGAGCCCCCCTTAAATATTTTATTTTTTTATTTTTAGTATTTTTTGTTATAGCGGCAATAGAAATACATCATCTGTGAAAAATTTCAACTGTCTAGCTATCACCGTTCTTGAGATACAGCCTGGTGACAGACGGACGGACGGACGGACGGACAGCGAAGTCTCAGTAATAGGGTCCCGTTTTTACCCTTTGGGTACGGAACCCTAAAAAACGTAAATCCGTAAAAACGCTGAAGATCACCCCTAGCCCACAGAAGCGGAACGGAGATATGTAGAAAGGACCAATGACACTCCTCAGAATTAAATGCACTTCTTTTGAGCTTTAGAAAGACGCAATCTGATTGGTTCTCGGTCTCTGCTGCTTCTATAGACAGGCACTGCACTGACTGTCAGGGAGGCCGATAATCCGTTTAAATAGTTTTATTTATGTGTGACAATCGCGGAAACTGATGAAAATATTAGGCACTGCATGCCAGGCAGCCTAATAAGATCACTTTGCTGTCGGTCTGTGCGTTTATCAGCATTGCACCCGTCAAGTCTATACTATTATAAAATTCTAGGTTTGTATTGAAAATCATTTTTCTATGTCGTCATTTGTTTTGTATGGGCGCGCGGCGCCATGCCAGTCTGGCGCCATCTGTTGGTCATAATTTCCATTGTCCTCGCATCACATCGAAACGGTTGGACAAATTTAACCAATTGTGGTATAGGGATAGCTGGACATCCAAAGATGGTTATAGGACACTGTTTGAATGACTACCGTAAAGGAAAAAAAATACGCGTACAGTACTTTTATCTCACGAGCGCGGGTGAGCCATGTTTGTATGAGTAGATGTACATGCACATTGGCTCTGCTCAAACATGGCTCACCCGCGCTCGTGAGATAAAAGTACTGTACGAAGTTGCGGGCATCTCCTAGTTTTAAGTAAATCTATTTTTGTTCATTGCGACATACCTCTTTCGCCGAGGAACTCGTCGAAGTCGATGCGGCCGTCGTTGTTGGCGTCCTTCTCCCGCATCGTCTGGCCCAGCAGGTACTTGTGCATCTTCTCGTGCTCCTCGGGGTTTGTGAACACCTGCCAAAGTACACCTTCAGTTTACACCCTGTATTAGTGTAACAACCAAATAATGGGGAATGACGAAATTTAAAAAAGTGTTATGTTTTTGGTGTAGGTAGGAATAAACCCCCTCATTCTTAGAAATCCGTTATAGATTGGTCTGTGGGTCAAGACCAAAAAGTTTGCTGCCTTAACTCATTTAATTAAAATTTGTATTAGGTAAATTTTTCCATTGTACGACGACAAATCGCCTTTGTACATGTTTATTCTTTTGTAATGTGTTTTTCTTGTTTTTATGTACAATAAAGTGTTTACATACATACAAATTAACCATCGAGTAATGTACCCTAAGGTACTGTTTTGAGGTTCATTATTCTGTCGTTAATTTTTGTCGCACAGCGGAACTTTTTAGTTAGCCTTAGAAAAAAGTGATTGGAAAAAGTTCTGTTTTGCGACAAAAATTAACGACACAATAATGAACCTCAAACCAGTACCTGATACATTATTCGATGGTTATTCGTCGTCGTACGATGGAAAAATTGATACAAATTTTAATTGAAAAAGTTAAGGCAGCAAACTTTTTAGTCTTCACCCCTGTGCTTAAAAAAAAGATGAGGTCCACTTGTGCTTTTTTTTAATGTACAATTGGACAATTTTGAAACTTTTGAAATTTTCTTTGAATTCCTATAATACTTTAAGTCTCCCAGAACTTGTGAAACCTAAGAGAGTCACAATAGCGTCTTCCTTCTGTCTTCTATTCAAAATTTCTGAGCACTGATTTTGTGTATACTTAAATGTATATTATGCATGGATCAGGAAATAAAGTTTGCACGCATAATCGGAAAGTTACACAGCACCTTATCCAATGCATCAACATCCTGCTTATAATTACTTAAACGCAAATAAAAGATTTTGATTTTGATTTTTCCGAGCACAGAATTTTCGCGCAGTCCTTTAAACGCGGGCGTCCACACAGCGGCGCCTCAGGCCAGAGACGCTGTGCGTACGCTCTGGCGGGTCCCCGGCGTTTGAACGACGTTAGAGACGTTGCGAAGTGTACCTTAGTATTATTTTTACTCTGCACCGCACATTTTGTAATGTTATGTATGGTCATTTGTAATGCTATTCGCTCTGCTGCAGAACTAACCTCAAACTCTTCGAAATCGAGCTTGTCGTCTCCGTCGGCGTCGGCCGCCGCCCACATCTGTTTCTCCTCGTGCACTAGCTGTTGGCGATGTCATACAACACTTAATTTACTACATTTCAATGTCTGCGATGTAATCAAATAAAGGATAAAAAATTAAATACATCCATATTTTTAAATTTTTGAAAAATCCCAATTTATGATTAAAAAATTGGGTAAGTGCGAGTCCGACTCGCGCATGAAGGGTTCCGTACCATAAAACAAGTTTGTTGTATGAGAGCCCCCTTAAATATTTATTTTATTTTATTTTTAGTATTTGTTGTTATAGCGGCAATAGAAATACATCATCTGCGGAAATTTCAACTGTCTAGCTATCACCGTTCTTGAGATGCCTGGTGACAGACGGACGGACGGACGGACGAACAGCGAAGTCTCAGTAATAGGGTCCCGTTTTTACCCTTTGGGTACGGAACCCTAAAAAGCCATTTGAAAAGTTCCTCATTCTAAAAGAGCGTAGGCGACAAATATTTGGTAACAGCGCAGTAAACCATGCAGTCGAACTATTAATATGGCGGATTTAGTATGGAAATTGTACCACTGTTCTTTTTGTAGGCTGCGACTGTCAATTTTCCACGAGGGGACATCATTTGAGTACTGATTAGTCCGTATAATCGAATAAAAATAACTTTTGAATATTTTAAATTACGCACATTGCTTATATAGGTATAGTACAGTTAGCTGCTGAAAAATATATCAATATTATAAAGGCGAAAGTGTATGGGTGTGTTTGTATGTTTGTTACTTCTTCACGCTTAAACGGCTGAACCAAATTTTGATAAATTTCGGTACGGAGGTAGCTGACACCCTGGAATAACACATTAGGGTACTTTTATCTGATAAACCGTGGGCAACACCGCGAGGCGCAGCTAGTCTAAAAATATAAATAGATTACATCAAAGAAATACTAGTTTCTGAAGATGTTAGGGTTAGGATCTTGATTCTAATACAGAGAAAATAATAATACGTTAAAAGTGTACAAGTTTAGTTTGCCCGACGCTCAATCAGTGTTTTCCCTGTATTATTATTGTCTTTTGTTATAAAGAAAGATCTTAAGGGACCTAAAACGATTTCCTTGTAACTGGTTTCTTTCGTACTGCTCCAATTCTAAAAAACTTACGATACATTGTAGTTATCGTTTCGATTTTTCAGTCGTCTCGTCGATTACGCCAGTTTAGACGTACGAAATCTAAACAAAAACTTGCGGCAACAGCGCCCGCAGTTGCAAAAGGTCACAACTGCGCACAGATTTCTTACGTGTTTAATTCGTTTCTCTTTTGATAGCATCGTTTGTTAGCAAACATAATGAGCTGCTGTTTACGCGTCGCAGATCAGACAGGATACGCGGCCGCGCTCCTTTTATAGAATGCCGTAACAATCATATTTTAGAGCACGTTTCCGTAAACCGTTTCAGTTTCACGTACCATAATGGATTTTTAAAAAGCCGACTTCATAAAACAGACCTATTATTAGGTAATTGGTAAGGAGGTTCTAGCAGTACAAAAAAATCCGAAAACTCCTCATTAAAATCACGCAAAATAGATGCTTGAGATGTTAATAGCCCAATAAATCTAACCACAATCGTCATGCCACGACGTCTAGTGACGTCCAAATTTCAATTATCATAATCTTTGTAATTCAAACTAATCTACAGTTTACAACCACGTGCAAATTTAACGTCCGTAAATTTATGTATTTTAACTGCAGTTTTATTGTACCTCTGGTTGATCCCACGGTTTTATTTATTTTTAAGATTAGCCTTTTGAACGGCAAGCGGTATAGCAATTCACCGTGCAACTGACGCTATACCCAAAAAAAAATAAAGAAGTGCTCCAAAATCAGCAGGGATCGAAAAACACTTGTAATGGTTTGAATTACAAAGATTATCATAATTGAAATTCGGACGTCACTAGACGTGACATGACGAATGTGGCGTACACTCGCGTCACGGGAACAGTTTTCTGTCAATGGGCTGGGGACTCAAAAGGTTAATAAATAAATAAATAAATAAATAAATACTTATTAAGGGTCAATCTTACACAAATCGACCTAGCCCCAAACTAAGCAAAGCTTGTACTATGTTACTAGACGACGATATACATGATATATGAATAGATATATAGATAGCATCCATGACCAAATAATCTTAAAAATTGTACTCAAATGGTGAAATGCTGTACATACTACTTAGTCACATACCATGCCAGAGTCCCCAGTATCTTCCGGCTGGATCTCCTCCTCCGAATCCACTCCGAAGGCGTCAGACAGATACTCGCTCCAAGTGACGACACCGTCGCGGTTGTTGTCAGCCTCCTTCATCCTCTCGCCTGCCTCCTCGCGAGATAACTTGCTGCACAAAAACAATTCTATCCGTCAAAGCGTGTACACCTTTCTATGGTATGGTAAAATATTTCAGGTCACTAATATAAAATGTACTCTAAAGGAAATTGAAACACATACTTTTTGACCCTTGTTTAACTGTCATTGTGACAAGAGCTTAAAAGTCATTTGTCTAAATTTCCTTGACTGTACTACTATCTCACAAAAAACTGCTATCAAATAAAAAGCGTAAAAATAAATACTTTATTCATATTATATCTTCCTTTTTGAAAAACATAACATGTAGGATGGTTTTCATTTAAAAAAACAAAAGTGGTAATAATCACTTAAAAAAAAAATATCATATTACTTTTCTGAATGTTTCAGTCTTCAAGTAATCAGGGAAAACAGGGATATTAATCAATATTATTTTGTGAGTGTAATAATAACATCTTTACAAACATGAAAAATAAATGCCCGTACTGGACACATTTTTAGGTTTAGAATAAGGAAACCAAAATTTCTATCAGGAATCTATTATCACAACAGCATGGAAAAGACAATTCACTGAAAGGATGTTTACAAAGACAACAAAACTCTGACTACACTAGTTGACACTTAAAACAGAACATTATTGGCAGAGAATTATTGGTTTGTAAACCAGTATACACAGCTATGTTGTTTTTGTAAACATTACTAAGATGTATTATTTTTTTGTACCTTCTCTGCCAAACTGAGTCAATTAGTAGGTCAAGGCATTTATACCACAATAGATAAATTATATCTGGTAAAACCAGATCCGCGATAAGACTAAATCGATGGTCCATGAGGCATTGCACAGCAGGGAAGACCGCAACAAATGGAAAGCAAATGACTACAAAATAATGAGAGGAGGTCACAACCCTCAGCAATGAGGAACACGACACTAGGAGGAAGAGATAAATTATGAAGAACCCTTCACTTTTTGATGAGTATATGTATAAGTGCATCAAGCAGGTGGGGGGTGCCACCTGGACCAGGAAGGCCATTGATAGGGATGAATGGAAGCAGCTGGGAGAGGCCTATGTGTCTGAAGACACGCCGAATACTGATCCGATGTGTTAGTTTTAAGTTTTAAGTAGATATGTATTTTAGTTTCGGCAATAAAGGCTATAATAATAATAATAATATACAGATATTGTAAAAACCTAGCCTAAGAATTAAAATAAATAAAGGACATAATAATAATAATGTATAAGTGCAAGAGTTACAAATACTTGCTTTTCTTTAATGATTTATTTCTTTCTTTCAACCATCATAGCCATGACACACAGTTATTTGGGAAACTAACAGTATTCAAGCATAATACTACCCAGTTAAAGCATTTAAGTATTTTTTTGTAATTTTGAGTAAATTGAAAAAATGTGTACTACTAACAGGCAAAATACTAATAGGTAATTTGTTGTAAAACCATTCCCTATTTTAATATTTTCTTTGGCTTCTGTGTCTGTTACACATTAATGTAAAACAATTAAAATGGATTTATAGTGTAAATTATTTATTGGAGTCAACCTTTGACAATGGTAACTGGACAAATAATGAATATACATGATATAATCAGTTTAAATTGTTTTATTTACATCCTATTTTACTTATTGCTATTTTTTTAATCATCCATTGTAAAATGTTTCAAGCTTTATTATGAAATAGTATAAATAACTCATTAGTGTTTTCTAATGTTTTCTAATTTCAATCTAAAAAAAAATCTGATCAGACAGACAAAGGACATCTGGATTGGGAACTAACATTGTAAACAAATGTAAATTGTGACCTTTGTAAACCAGCTCATAATAAATCAAATCCACTGTAATTATAGTGTAGATAGAAAAGTGCAGTCATAATTAATGATTACATTGCTGTTGATTAAATGTTATGCTTCTTCAATAGCAATCAATACTACGCACACAAGCAAGCAATAAACTTCTTTACAACCACTTACATCTTTTATCAGCTGCTTATCAGACTCACAAGGCTCAAGTGTGTTCTACCATGAAACTACTCAATTATACATACATAAACAACAAGAAAACATCAAAGATTACTAAATAAAAATCAAGGTGCTTACCGGAACGAATTAAGGATCCATTCTTTAAGCTCAATCCTGTCTATCTGCTTGTCCCCATTCAAGTCCATCTTCAGTAGCAGGTCGCCCAGCCGCCTCTTCGCCTCCTCGGGACTGAGCTGGTCAAACTCCTCAGCCTCCTTCACGCTCCCTATGGAGTAGTAATACGTGACTACGAGCAGCACGGGCACGGCCGCAGCCAGCGCGCGGCGCACCGTCATCGCCGCGACTGGCCCACTGCCGCTTATCAACAGAAAGGTATCGCAAAACGTCACACGCGAGACAAAAAGATGTAAACAACATAAACATACCTAAGATGGCTTCGTGATCGAACTCGGAGTTGTGTCCCGAGTCGGTGAAGTGTTCGAAGTCCCGCGCCCGGAAGCTCCCATCGCTCTCCCGCTCCTGGTTATCCACATTGTGGGTGTGCACCGCCGCCGAAGCGCAGTTCGAGAGTAAATACTGTGATAATATAAACAAAAACGACAGGATGTACGCGGAAGCCATTTTATCACACCCGCGATCCGGTTTTTTGATTCAGAACCCAACGGCTTTATTATGCAAATCGCATTATATTTAGTTTATTTTCAAAAATAGACTATCGTCATTGAAGAAAAATAATAGAACGGCTGACAGATGCGGGTTGACTGCCCGCTTGACAGTTGAAGCTTTCGTTCGGGAATCGGGACTCTTGGGAAGTGGCAAATTGCCATTGGATGATTCCCGTAGACACCGTGGTCACTTATAAATCATTTTTATCAACGTTGTTTTATTGCCAATAGTAAAGTCACAGATGTCGACTTTAAATTGACCGTGAAAATTGATTCTTTTAGGGTTCCGTACATGTTCCGTCCGTTCAATAATATTTTTTTTCTGGTTCATGTTACCCATTCTTTACCCATTTTTATGTAAGTACCAACTAAGATTTAATATCGTTCGTATTATTCTAAAATAATAAAATAAATCTTATCGTCATTAATTTAGATTTAGTTAAATTATATCTCATAATTTACTCATAATAAAAAACTACTCTTGTATCTGGATGAAAAAATACAACTTCATTCATTTCATAACTTTAATAAGAATTAAAATTAAAAGAAAAAATTGATGCATATTGAAAAAACACGATTAAGCATTAGCTCTAATAAATTATTCTTAACATCTAGACTTAAAATTAAAAAATAACTAACAGGCAACACACAAAATTTCAAAGGAGCGCTCGCGCGGTATCTATTATTACACCAATTCTGTTTGATTGTATGTGGTTGGGGTATTTGTGGAGGAAGTCGCCGAGGTTTCGGCGGAGCTCTCCAGCGACGAAAGGCAGGTGGGCCCGCGTCACCGGATCCACGGGCTTCAGATTCAAGAGGGCGTATTCTATGTAACTGTAACAAGGTAAAGTTATGCTAGCTTTTGTCTGTGAATTCAATAGCGCAGAATTACCAATACCTACAATACAACCAAGAGCGAATCCAACTTCCAAGTCAGGGGGAGGGGTCACATAGTCGTGGTCTAGTGGTGGTCGAGTGATTTACCTAGACTCCTTCCTCCCTGGATATGCCCTTGCATACAAACTTCCCCTTACCATCCTTTCCGGGAAGTAACAGAACTATCCTGTCTTTTCACGGTTCTTTTATCTATCACCATCACCATACAACATTTCATCTAAATTCGTTCCGCAGTTTAAGCGTGAAGAGATAACAGACAGGCAGAGTTTTTCGGTTTTATAATATTGGTAGGGACTCAAGAACTGAATGATCGGCGCTTGATCCTAGAATCACCTAACTATTAACAGCGTAGACAGACCTTTCGAACCTATGACTATTAACTACTACTAGTTCATCGTAGTTATGTATTGTTACCATAAATACCTGCACTTGAGCTGCGTGTCCAGCACTAAGTCCGTGCCCAGCTGCTGCAGCAGCGACAGCAACACGGGCTGGGCCAGCGGCGGCGCCGCCGCCAGCGCAGGCGCCGCCACCCTGCACGCCGTCACCACCACCGACAGATCCATGGCTAGGAGCGCTTTCGTGAACGCGTCGTTCAGGACGCCATCTTGGATCAGCTTTGTTACTTCTGCGGTTATCATCTGGAAAGTAACGATAGTTGCTCACCAATCACCACTTGAGATTAATAATGAAAATCCTAATTTTAATTCGGCAAATACTTTAACTACTCGTACACCGTTTACAGACATACAAATCATTACTTTAGGTACCTACCTACAGCCGTATAGAATAATCTGACATGGAACTGTGATTCCAAAAAATAATTTGGACATTACTTCCAGATGTAGTTGGTGAATACTGAATACTTACTATAGGATCAATGATGATTGATTTATTTATTATTTATTTATTATTATCAACAAAATATATACAGCTTTACAGTACAGAACCAAAGCGCTGCATTATTGAGGTTTACATCAAATAAAAGACAAAGACAGGTATATACATGCTATGATACTCTACTATCATCCATCGCCTCGCAGTACCTCAGACATTCCCGACATACATCTGCCCATCGACTCGCAAATAAATCACTTTCAGGTGCCCACGACAGAAACGAGTTGAGAAGTGCGAGTGCTCGAACGGTAGGAGAATTTCTGTGCGCTACAGTCCCTGCTACAGGAACGGCAAGCAAATTGTACTGTCGCGGTCTGAGGGCCTTTTTCGACAAACGCGGAACAGCGAGCTTAACTATTTGCGCTACCAGTTCAGGGCAGTCAGTATCACCGCGTAGAATATTGCAGGCTGTCACCAGAAGTTTGCAGTTGCGCCTTACTTGAAGGGAGTTGAGGCCCAGACAACCTAGGAGAAATTTGGTCGGGTATAAGAATGGATAGTAATTGCAGACTTTTTTATACATAAACCTAAGAAATGCTTTTTGAACCTTTTCTAACATCAAGGTATACAAGGCCTCTGAAGGATTCCACACAATGCTCGCAACCTCGAGTTTACTTCGGACAAGGGCAGTATACAGCGATTTAATAGCTGTGGGGTTGTTAAAATCTCGAGCATTCCTCGTGATAAACCCGAGGCGTCAACAGTTGGCGCCTAGTTCCTTAATGTGGTCATGGAAAGTGAGTCGCGTGTCGAAGACTACGCCAAGGTCTTTTACAGTAGTTTGATGGCAGGTTAGCTCACTACGTTGGCGCACTCGAATCCCTGCAGGCTAAGGAAGCTACTAAATAAATAATGAAGAGTACTTACTATGTGAGCATCGACAACAGAACTCCATCTCAGAGCCTAGCCTAATGGATACTCAACAATGTGTAAGCCATTCAAAGACTGGGAGATTCCTCGCAATCCTTGTTATGCTCAGAGACAACTTAGGTATAGAGAATCGAAGCCAAATTATAGAGAATCATAGATAAGAATGTAATATGTAGAGAATCTTACCATGCGATCGACGGGGGACAGTCCAGCTGAGCCGTTAGTATTGGTATTGACTAGTCCTTCGTCAGAGTTGGTGCACTCAGGCTGGGGACTGGGAGATTCTACACGGCCCGAGTCACACTCCGAGATAGCCGATGGTATAGCGTTGGATATTTCTTCTCGCCATTGTTTCAATTCACGTTCAATTACTCTGAAATTAAACGTTTAACAACTTTGATACCTAACTCATGTCAAAAGTGAGCGAGAACGTTCATTAATACCTTCATATAGTCATTCATGGCTTGCTCTGTCGATGTTATCACCAAAGCCAGTATCCATATATTACCTTTTCAAAATAAAACAAATTTATATAGAAAGCTCCCGTCAGCGTCAGTCTTAATCAGAAATATTAAAATACATACGACACGGGCTTAGTCACGTCGTAAAAGTCGAATATCACTAGGAGCTACGATCAGTCGCGGCGGCGGCCAATCGAACACGCTAACGCTCTCTCCGCGCGGCTGCTAGATTCGAGAATCATCATCACACACAATTTCAATTGCCGGGTTGCACACAACCAATTAGTCATGCGTTCAAACCGGTTTGATAAGGTTTAAGGTATTTTTTTTTCATTCCGCGGAAAGTATGGAAGGCTGTCGAAATCAGTTGGCATCCAAATTTTAATCGAGTGTGGATGGTCAGTGCCCCCCACCTGGAAAACGGTTAGTGCGGACGAGTCCTTAGCAAGTAACGTAGACGAGTGTCGTGTGCGTGTCCACAGCACGCAGGACCAGCGAAGAGGCATAAAAGATATACACTCACTTCTCCGTGGTGGCGGCGACGGCGTCCACTAGATTACTGTTGCCCCCAAAGGCCTCCTGCAACAGGGTCTGATGCCGCTGGAGCGCCGCCTGCATCGTCCGGGATGTTTGCCGCAGCGCCTCTGCATTGCAGGCAGTGTTCTCCTCCACTGCCAAAGAGGAGGTAAAATTAATAGGTAAAGGTTCTATGACAAAGGAAATAACGATATCTGCGGTCACTTCTGTAAATATATATTGGTACTACATATAAATACCAATTTGAAACAAATACCTTCTTAAATTATCTTTTCCAAGTACAGTTTTTTCAGTGGTAAGTGCATGCCCCGAGTAGGTCACGACAGATCACGTTCGAGGAGCGAGGGGTATAGAGACCTCACGTGTATTTTTCTAAAGCGAATGAACTAAGCAAAAAAATCAACCACATGAGTACTTAGGCACTTCTTCTCATTTCGTTAATAATAAATCTTGACTTCGCGCTCTTTTCAAGGAAAAATAGCGAATCCATTTTACGAAATCTTGACGAAAAAAAAATATACGTGAGGACCAAATATCACCAGATAGGTCGAAAAGTAGTCGAAAAACCTCGCGTGATCTGTGCACAAGCCCTTGTGGGCACGTACAGCGCTGAACAGATTTTTAATCAGCTCCTGATTGAGGTGTATGACAGTCACTCATGCTCTAACTATCAAGTCTTACAGTCCGCGAACGCTGTGGCCACCAGTTTGGTGACGTGTTTGAGGAGCTGACGGTGCGCCCGCTCCATGATGGGCACGTACAGCGAGGTCACCTCCGCGCTGAACAGGTCCTTGATCAGTTCCTGGATGGAGGCGGACGTGTAGGTAACTATGCGCTGCTTCAAGTCCTGTAACAATAGAATCGAGACGTGGTCTGGGGAATGTTAGGTATATTGTATTCTAAATCAACGGCCTAGTCAAATTTCTATACTTAATACATAAATTTATGAAACATGTAATATCTAATTTATGTTAATGTGGGTACACACAATCAATCCAGAGGTAGATACCGGGTTCGATTCCCGGTCTCTTGCACCAGGAAACTCATTTCAATTTTTCTTTAAGCTTTGATCTTTGTATCAATGGTTTACTATCTCTATCTATAGGTAATGCATTTTATAGTCTAAGCGCAATTATAACAATAGAAAGGTACAGTCGCCATCAGATATATCACAGCATATAAGGCGTTCATAAATCTCTGAACACGACTCTTATTAACTGAGTGTTACAGTACATGTTCAGATATTTATGAACTCTGATGGTTACATAAGTAACAGCCCCTTTTTTCGTGGGGGGTAAAAAATTATATGATGGTGCGTCAAAATCCACCCATATCATCCATTACGCGACTTAAGGCACGGGATAGCATAGTTCCTCGCGCAATGATTTCGGTTTCTATGTTTAAACTTTCATTTGTGCTATAATGTTTGCTTGCATACCTACCTCACTTTGCAGCAGTTCTGTCAGCGCGTCCCCGACGCGGCGCTGCAGCTCCGGTCGGGCTTCAATGGCGCTCAGGAGGCTCCGCGCGCCACCGGCTGCAATCTTTTCCCTGACAGTTTTTGTTTACAAAATTGTATTACACCTTTATACTGGCACCATTAATTCCATTTATTAGGTACATCACTAGTTACATAGTATAAAATAAAGTCGCTTCCTGCTGTCTGTCTGTCTGTCCCTATGTATGCTTAGATCTTTAAACTACGCAACGGATTTTAATGCGGTTTTTTTAAATAGAGTGATTCAAGAGGGAGGTTTATATGTATAATACATGCATAATATAGCACTGAACCCGTCCGAAGCCGGGGCGGGTCGCTAGTTAATTATAAACGCTTTTATAACATGATTTGGAAGTTAACATGACGAGCTAGATTATCCACTACCAAACATCGGTAGCCAAATCACCAATGCTGACATCAAAGAGTATGTAATCACTACGTGACATTTTTATGAAAATAATATAACATGTTGTTTTGATTACCTATGCATTATGCTACAGTACCTAATAATTGTATTATATCGATCAACGACACCACAACGAGATATGTTGACGATGAAATACGTAGAAGTATTCGTTACAACGTCGCAAGTGCCATGCCACGGCACGACGTAACATGATGCTGTGCTTCGAACTTTAGGTCTTTTCATCATCACCAACTGATCCGTGCGGGCTTAAAGGTTATACTCGTATGAGATAGAACCGTAAGGTAAGCCCGGGTTAACATAACTGGACATCGTTTATTCACTGAACTGAATGGGATGGAGAGAAGTAGAAAAAGGTTCGCACGGCACAGTTACCTACTTACTCCCGCCACCGTACAGTAAATAGGTAACTTAGCTCAGAACACAAACCGTTCCTCAGCTAGTTTCTGCAGCAGCTCGCCCAGCACTCCCTCTAGAGCTTCATCGCTGGCGGTGGCGCGGGAGCGGGCGCTGCGGACTTGCTCCGCCAGCTCGGCGAGCACTCGAGTTTGTTCCGAGCATATGTCTAGGGAAATTACGTGATAATCAAACGCTGTGTCTTTATAAACCTTCAGACATTGGCTCTGGTCACAATATATGGCTTTATGTCAGCGCTACATCGTTAGGATCAGCGACAACCAAGTGTCTGTAGATAATAGGTATTTATATTTATTGCATGGGATCAAGAATCACCATCATGCATTACAGATCTAAATCTATTCTTATAGATGCAATGGACAACATAAGTAAATCTCTCTTAAGAACCTAGTAGAGGTTTCAATTATCATTTCTTTAGTGAACAATATATTTTTCAGCTAGACCTCTAGAGATGGGTAAAGTATAGATTGGGGGATTTTATATCCACATAGACAAGTTTAAGTTGAGTAAAGCTAACACTAATTGCATCTATTTTTCTCATATATTAAATTATAGTTGATTAAATCCACATCTACGAGATTTCACACCTGGGTTTTGTATTTATAAGCAAATTTGTTTACGGAAAACAGTTTTTTAACAAGCTTTATTACATGTAAATACAAATAAAGAAACAGTGAAAAAAATTTAGACCTTGAACAGATTTGAACTGTTTTTTCTATTCACAAACTGACCGGCGATTGACCTCAGTAGTATCACCTGATGGTAAGTGACGGGGTCGAGGATGTAGCTCGCCGGTTCAGTAATAACCCTAGGTAATAGCCTATTCATTCTTACTTTGAAGAGACACAAATTATAATTTTCTGGAAATACACACAATGGGAGCGAGTTTCATTCTTTAGCGGTTCGCATTAGAATGATGAAGCAAATCGCTTCGTGTGAATAAATGGTAAACTGACAACATGATGAATTCGCTCCCCTCGCCTGGTTGTCCGATGGTGAAACGGGGATGGCGGAATTAAATGCCATGCTGTGGCGATAAAACACAAGCTACCAAATTTTACGGGATATCATTAGTTCGTTACCGTTCAATTTGTCCACTTTTCTCTCGAGGCTGATGAACCCGTCGGACTGGACTCCGCTGTCGTCACCCCCCTCACTTTTCTCCCACTCACTCTCCCCGCACTTCACGCTGTCTAGAGAGTTCAAAGATTTAGAGCGCTTCATTTTCTTTAAAGGAATGTTTGAATCCATTTTGCGTGTTGAGTGGAGACGGCGGCGCTGCTTTTTAAACTACCCACATTATAGAATGACAACGTAACGTTATTTCGCTTAGTTTTGGATCTACCTACTTAATTTACTGCATTGTTATGTCATTTTTACTCTCCATAGTCGGTTAAAAAGTAACCTAACCATCGCATCTGTGGTTGTCTAGCTCCCCGTGTACCAAAAAAAGTTGAAATCGGTCCAGCCGTTTAGCCCTGAGGAACGCATGAAGATAATATGCTTACAGATGCAAAAAATCGGTCAAGTGCGAGTCGGACTCGCGCACCGAGGGTTCCGTACAAACACTCCATTCTTAAGTGGTTAAGTTAAGTTTGCACCTGGTATGTACAGCGCTCCATACAAATGAGGTGCAAAGTTAACGTAACCAATCCCGTTTGTTGTATGGGAGCCCCCCTTAAATATTTATTTTATTTTATTTTTAGTATTTGTCGTTATAGCGGCAATAGAAATACATCATCTGTGAAAATTTCAACTGTCTAGCTATCACCGTTCTTGAGATACAGCCTGGTGACAGACGGATGGACGGACGGACGGACGGACGGACGGACGGACGGACGGACAGACGGACAGCGAAGTCTCAGTAATAGGGTCCCGTTTTTACCCTTTTGGTACGGAACCCTAAAAACGAAATATTGACTGGGGTTTCCTGATATTTTTATCGAAGATTTGGACTAGAAGACCTCTCGACAAACACGACTCCAGGTCAACGGGAAGTACTCTTATACGTAGGTTTAGGTTGAACGGGGAATGGAAATCTAGCAATTTTGTTTATAGGGAGGAATAAACCTCTAGATTTTTCTGTAACCCAAATATGTAGGTATGTAGAAGCAAGGCAACACCTGGCAAGGGTGAAAAAAAGGTGTCGAAAAAAATATCAATTCCGGTTTCCGTACTTGATCAGTACAAGGCGAGAAAAAAACATCTTTTACATGCTACAAATCAAAATCTTTAACCTTTTTTTCTAGGAATGAGGCAGGTTATTCCTATTATTATTAGAAAAAAACCATCCATTCCCTATTCAACTTAAACCTGAGTTCTTCCCGTTGATCTGGAGTCGCGTTTGTCAAGTATCTATTCTAGTCCAAATTTTAGATAAAAATATCAGTAAACTCCAGTCAATGAATCGTTTTTTTTTTTTTGCATCTGTATATTATCGTCATGTGTTCATCACGCCTAAACGGCTGGACCGATTATAAAATATAATATAGTAAAGTTCCTTGACAGATATTTTATTTATGCAGACACACACGGACATGGGGACAACAAAGTGTGGTACCTTACCTATCAGCGTGTATATTTGATATAACCGCAAATTGAAGCCAGACGGAAATTTTAGTGCTATAATCTGATATTTATAAAAAATATTAATTTAGCGCTAACTGCCATAGCGTAATTGATTTTTGAAAATTTTCTGAGCTGCAATGTATGGCTTAGTTATTACTAATGCATTGATCACACGTACCGAGTAAACGGGCGAGACAGTGCTCTGTCTCGCCCGTTTGTCTTGTGTGTGACAGGGACGAGAGCACTGTCTCGCCCACTGTCTCGGTACGTGTGATCAAGGCATAAGTGACCGTTGTGACATCACTATGTTAAGTGTCAACAATCAACAACAAATAAATACAATGCGTGCTGAATTATTTTGTATGAAAAAAGAGCTCGTTTTTTTTATAATTTACTGATCAATATATTAATAACTGCCTATACTAAGACCCCGTAAAGTTTGCGGTTATATCAAAAATACACGCTGTATAAGGGTTCAGTTTTTCCTTCCAGTGTACACTAAAAACACGGTGTTACAAACTTAATAGTCGGGAAAAGGGCACAGAGAAAGAAAAAGCAGATAATACATGTTGAAAATGTTATATTTTCAAAGTTATATCTCGAACAATAAAAATTTATGGGATGAATATTATTTTCAGCTCGTCAATCAAATAATGTCAAAAAGGTTTAAACCGAAGTTTATGTATTTTTAGATATGAGGATATTTTTTGGCGCATTAGCTATAGAAAAGTACAGTCGAACCGAGAACCTCCTATGTTTGAAGTCGGTTAAAACGGATGCAAACGGGATATATACATTAACATATCTCATTAATATGAGTAATATTTGAGAAATTCTCACCCTAGCTCTACACTACTCGCGAAGTTAACCGAAGTTGACCGAATATGATAGTGTGGAGAGGCACTTCGCTGCAGAAACTCATACTTCGGTCAACTTCGCCTCGGTCAACTTCGGGATAGTGTGGAGCCGGGGTAAGGTTGTTCAATGCGTCGATGAAAATTAAGATAAGAGACATATCAGATAATAACTTGTCGACTATTCTCTATAAAGTAAGGCTGTTATTTTGAGGGAGCTTACTTATAAAATTAAAATCGGTCTACTTATAAATCAAGCTGGAATATTGATACAATCTAACACCACGAAATGTCTGACGAAGATACTCAGTATAGTCGTCTAGGCTATAAAATTTACTTAAGTAACTATATAGCACGATACCCATACAATGCGCCTACTTGTACATACGGTATGACTATAGTAAAAGTATTTTTTATCGTTGAAACCACAGAAATACACGGAATCAAATAAACTAACACAAATATTTCGGATATTATACTATTTTTAATGAGACAAAAACTAAAACGAAGACGTGTTTTGACTACTGATTTTTATGACGTCACAAGCCAGTATCTTTTTTGACATTTCGTAAAGAGTTGCTAATTTGAGGTGTCATCGAATACCATATTATCAAACATCTGCAACTATTGCACAATTTAAGAAAATCGAGGGATGTACTAGGATTAAACCAAGTTCAGGAGGTTTTTCTTAATGTTTATTGCAAATTGCACAATAGTTACCAATATCAATCAATCAATCCGAATTTAAATTTCAATATTTAACGTATCAGTGTTATTCTTGATCGGCGACTTTACACTTACAACATTTTCTTTGATATCGCAATCGACACGAGATACGTCAAAATTAACAATAAATTCGTACTAATGACGTATTTCTTTTGAAGTTATTAACCATTTGTTGTTTTATAGTTTCCTTTTAATTTAAAACCAAAGAAAATGGTATAAGTATTATTACATTATTAATCATCGTTATGTTGGGTTGGAATTCGGCGAGTTAATATCTAAGTAAATTAAGCACTACATTTTAGGCAGTACATAGCTATACGTATATACAAGGCGCTTTCACATAGTAAATGTAACATTCCTAATGACCACTTAGCATTTGTACATCACTGGGGTAACGGGTAATACAATCATTCCCATATATTATACACATTTTAAAGTTTACCTGGAATATTTTGAGAAGAATAAAGGATCGACGTTTGACTGCGTTAACGGTGACGCTGCACCGTTTTATGAGCAGCGGTCTGATCAATCCTTTAAACGGTCAAAAACGTTGTCGGATCCTTTAAACGGTCAAAAACGTTGTCGGATTGTGCCACGAATATCTTTGATCTATTTAAGTAAATAATTGAAAGTTCAAGGCTCATCCAAAAACGTTTCAGTTTTCTTGTTCCAAAAAGCTACTAAAATTGCCATAGGAGAAACTCCATTTTGTCACATTCTGTTTAATAGATGTATTTATAATATTCATCGGTTGCTCCCTTACGTCAAACTTAGTCCTTGCGACGGTTTTGTGAATCTAAAAAATACCAGACGGCGCCACTGTGACTTCAGATCTATTTGTCAAAATCCTTTTCTGCAACTGGTGGATTTTGATAGCACCTCTTGTCAATTAATCCTCACCGCGCCGTAACCTGGCGATTTTTCGTCAGAATATCTTGATATTATTCCTAGATATAAATTTGCCTATGTTGAAGTATTCTAAACATACACTTATATAAAACAAGATTACTTTCCGTAATAAGTTCATAGACATTCGACAGCCAGTCCAACAATAAAAAAGAAACAAAAATACTCATTACGTTGTCTTTTAATTAAAAAGTAACCAGCCATTTTAGGGTCCATTTATTCATATTCATTTCACGCACGGTATACAGTTGTAGTATATGAAATCACAGAACATTTTTATTGAAAAAAGGTCCTCAAAAGACCTTTCTTATTACCGATTGTATTTATAATGGTCTTAATTAGAAATGCAACGAATAGTTCATCCGGATATGCGGCGTATAATACATACAGGGCGTAACAGACGGCGCATCGAAAACTGAACCATATACTGAAACACTATACTGAGATGAAAAATAGTGTTTTTTTTTTTCGAATGATTCTATTTTTTCCCCTATATAGAGTACATGCTAACTTTGACATTTACTTGATATCCTTATAGTACTATGGAATACGAAAGACGATTTCTTGAGATAAACTTGATTTATATAACTTGACAGGTGTGCACACTTGTATAATAGCAAACCGTGAATGAATATATACTTTATTGAACAATTACAAAACTTCATACAAACTAAATGCCAATCGCATGTGCAATATACACCCTGTTATTTATTATTATTTTTTTATAGTTCATGAGTTTTTTTTAGAAAATACGCTGTAACAGTTTTATAACTGTCATTATTGACATGAATGATGATGTACGTTGTAAAAATTTATAAATAATGAAAAACCACAAGGAAGTTTTAGAATTTCCAGAAGGACACTTTTACTATTTTCTGTCTCAGAACAATGTTCTAAAGCCATGGTTTCAGTTACACTGTCGCTTACACCCTGTATGTACGATAAGCCGACCGAATATCCGAACGTAATATAAGTTGAATAGGATGCCTCTTCAAAGACATCCTTAATCCATTATAAATATAATCGATCAGTAATGTCAGTATTCAATCAATCTTTGTAAAGAAAAAGACTAGTAATCACAAACGTTTGACAAATAGTACTACGTGAAACGAAAGACAACTATAACAAATTTGTCTTTAGAGTCTATCCATATTGTCCTATTATAAGGACCTATTTAACCTTTTAATACAAATTAATGAAATGTCGCACCGAAATCTTAACTCACTTTTATATAAGTACGCATAAAATTGATCAAATCAACTTTAAACGTATAATTTGTTCATTTTAATCATATGTCACTATCTAACTACGATAAGTGTCTTTTGCACTACACTTTTTGCACTTCACATAGTTCTTAATAAGTGAAATATAGGCTCTCTATTGACGAATGATTTATTATTGTTAACCATGCCAACTTGTTTATTTGGAAGGAACATGACATACACAGTACATAGAATATGAACGGAAAATACGTTTCAAATATTAGTATAGGGAAACTTTCTAGACAGATCAAATCGGAATATTAAGGTCAGTCGGGACAAACGGTCAAACGAGGTAACCGCATTTATCATAAACATAAAAAATACAGATGTTATACTACTAACGTCATCTTATAACCACGCAATAAGCTGGTAGTATAACAGAGTACCTAGTAGTCGAATAAAAATCTGTACTTTTCAATATTGTTATAGTAGGTATGTTTACCTTGAGTAGCGAGTTTGACCCGTTTGACCTTATAACAGGTAATATTAAGCTAGCTTTAAGAAGTTAAATAACAGAGTATGGAGGTAGTAAAGTGATATTTCCTAAAAAATACGTGTTTATATTGAACCGTCACCCTAGGCCGTAACGTAGGCCGTTGGTACGTAATGTACTATTACAGAATAAAATGACCATAATGATTCTGTCAAATAGATTATATGAATAATTGTTAACACACATTTTGCTCACTAACAATAAGCATAAGAAATTGTTACTAACAACTATATGAATTGAAGTCCGAAATAAAGAGTTTCAATTAGAATAAAGTGAATGTACAGTCTGACAAAAAGAAATTAAAAAGTGGCAATACTGTAGTGTAGTCCTTTTCTAATCAATTTACGAAAACGCCCAAGTTAAAACAAGCTAAAAGTAAGTAGTAAGAAGCGGTTATATAGCCCTTATACTGCTAATTGAAGCTGAAAAAAGGCTGTGTAAGCGTTTCTGCAGCTCGTTTGCTACTTAGGCGGGGATGACATTTACAGTATTGCCACTTTTAATATTGCTACTCTGTTTGTCAGACTATAGACTGAGTATAGAGTGGTGTTCGTCGATAGCACAGACCACCCCCACTAGACGGAGCATGTAAGGCACATGTAAGGCGACCCGCGCGCACCAACGATATGGTACGGCAAAACATTAAAGTATCAACACGGCGGCCACCGTTTAGTTGCGTCCATGTTTATGAGGTCTCTGTACACCACTTAACACTACAATTTACCATGATATTTATTTTATTTCTTTTTTCGTTGACGTACGCATGGATCATAAACAAGGACGCAACTAAACGGTGGGTGCCGTGTTGATACTTTAATGTTCTGCCGTACCATATCGTCGGTGCGCGCGGGTCGCCTTACATGCTCCGTCTAGTGGGGGTTGTCTGTGATTGCCACTTTTTAATTGCTACTCTATGTTTGTCAGACTATAGACTGAGTATAGAGTGGTGTTCGTCGATAGAGAGCCTACAGTATTTGCTTGCTCAGTGGCAGGGCGGGCTGGCGCAGCTGGCGCAGGCGGCGCGGCAGCAGCAGCGCTGGCGTCAGGCGGGCTGGCTGGCGAGCGAGTCGGCGACGATGAGCAGCATGCGGAACTTGCGCGCGAGCGCGTGCGCCGGCTGCGCCCCCAGGAACGCCGCCACCTGGAACAAGGGGTCATCCATAAATTACGTCGCACGTTAAGGGGGAGGGGGGGGTCATACCAAACGTGACAGTACATGTTAAAGGTATAGCAAAAAAGCGTGACATAGGGGGGGAGGGGTTCAAAAAGTCGACATTTTGCGTGACGTAATATGTGGATGACCCCGAAGACTGGAGGATAGTAAACACTTTATAGTTCCTAGGAGCACTAACATATATGGTAAAAGAGTATGGTCAAACCTGTTACCTCATACACTGAATGGATTGCTTGTTATGCTCTTCGTAGCCTGCGAGATGTCTTAAAAACTGAACAACTTAAGTTAGTTTATTACGCCCTAGTAGAATCAAAGTTGCGTTACAGCATAAAATTATGGGGTAATGGCTATAACTATAATGTTGATAGTGCGTTCAAGATGCAGAAAAGGGCCATTCGTAATATTGTTCGCATCCCACAAAGCGAATCGTGTAGACAGCACTTCATAGACCTCAAGGTACTAACTGTACCATGTCTATACATTCTCGTACTGCTCACAGACTTCGTGAAGCACTTAAACAAATGGGAAAGCACGTTGGACAGGGAGCACAGATTGTCAACGAGACGTAAGGACATACCATGCAACATAGTGCCTAGGCTAAACATTGTGAAGTACGCGGCGTATTACCAGTCGGTTGTCCTTTATAACAAGCTATCTGTTGAGCTTAAAATGATCACAAATAGTAAAATTTTTGGTGCAAGACTCAAGCAGTTTCTATTGGAAAAATCGTTTTATTCGATAGATGATTACATGCAAAACAAATAATAATATTAACTTGACATGTCAATAATATTCAATTTATTTATATTAATTAATTGTTGATGTGTATCTCGAATCACGTATTTAATCGCTGACATTATCGCTATTATTATTTATTATTTAATTTTTACCGACTTATATTTTGTGACGTGTATTATTAGTATTATGTGGTGACTTTTAATTTGTTTAGATTTAGTAAGTAGCTACCTAGTTTAGAACATAGTATATATAAGAATTTCAAACACAATTTGTAATTGTTCTTGAATAAATGATATGATGATATGATATGATTCCCCACGCATGTCATGGATAGTGTCATAAATAACTTAAATAAGCCAGGGCAGATTAAACATATTGTCAAAAACATGTTAACTATATAGTATCATAAATATACATAGGTGTATTTAGAATTCTGAGTACATATCACCAGGAATAGGTATGAGCCTATACCTAGTGGTATGCTTAGGCTTAGTAATATAATCTTAATAAGTTAAAGTTTTTGTCATCTTTGTAAAACAAAAATAATTTTTAGTGAAATAAACAGCTGTTTTTTTTTGTCACCTGCGCGCGCAGCTCGCGCACCACCACCGGCAGGTGCTCGCGCGTCACCGCGTTGCTCGGGTCCAGGTTCATTATCGCCTCCTCCAGGTATCTGCGGAGTGTCGTTGTGGTTAAAGCTCGTATGTATAGTGGTATATTACTACGAAGGCTTGCTTGCAGAGTCGATATAGCCGACTGAGCTACGCGAGAAAGAAGGGCTTGCCGTGTGAGTAGATATATCCGAAGCCGGCAAGCCCTATTCACGACTAAGGCATGTGTAGTGCTTTTCTCAAATATATGCAACGAAATAAAAAATGCACCACTCAGAAAAAATCAGCTGTTTTAGCCTGTTCATGAACACAGACGCCATGTTAAAAAAAACACTTCCCGACCTAGGCCTTGTATGAAATTCCTTTACAGTTCCCCCGTGTGATTCCGCCCGAAACATGATACTTTGAAGCCTGTTATAACGCACGTTATGACGACATTTCATTGCATGTTTGAGAAAAATCCGTACCTGTGCTTGAGAGCAGTGTCCCGCCCCATGTCAGCAGCCAGCTGCTGCACCAGCGACAGCAGCACGTGTTGCCGCAGCTGGCAGGGCGCCGCGACACGCCGCCATCACGAGCCCATATCATAATAATACTGTCGACAGGAGAGTCGGTACCTGTGCTTGAGAGCAGTGTCCCGCCCCATGTCAGCAGCCAGCTGTTGCACCAGCGACAGCAGCACGTGTTGCCGCAGCTGGCAGGGCGCCGCGACACGCCGCCATCACGAGCCCATATCATAATAATACTGTCGACAGGAGAGTCGGTACCTGTGCTTGAGAGCAGTGTCCCGCCCCATGTCAGCAGCCAGCTGTTGCACCAGCGACAGCAGCACGTGTTGCCGCAGCTGGCAGGGCGCCGCGACACGCCGCCATCACGAGCCCATATCATAATAATACTGTCGACAGGAGAGTCGGTACCTGTGCTTGAGAGCAGTGTCCCGCCCCATGTCAGCAGCCAGCTGTTGCACCAGCGACAGCAGCACGTGTTGCCGCAGCTGGCAGGGCGCCGCGACACGCCGCCATCACGAGCCCATATCATAATAATACTGTCGACAGGAGAGTCGGTACCTGTGCTTGAGAGCAGTGTCCCGCCCCATGTCAGCAGCCAGCTGTTGCACCAGCGACAGCAGCACGTGTTGCCGCAGCTGGCAGGGCGCCGCGAACACGCCGCCATCACGAGCCCATATCATAATAATACTGTCGACAGGAGAGTCGGTACCTGTGCTTGAGAGCAGTGTCCCGCCCCATGTCAGCAGCCAGCTGTTGCACCAGCGACAGCAGCACGTGTTGCCGCAGCTGGCAGGGCGCCGCGACACGCCGCCATCACGAGCCCATATCATAATAATACTGTCGACAGGAGAGTCGGTACCTGTGCTTGAGAGCAGTGTCCCGCCCCATGTCAGCAGCCAGCTGTTGCACCAGCGACAGCAGCACGTGTTGCCGCAGCTGGCAGGGCGCCGCGACACGCCGCCATCACGAGCCCATATCATAATAATACTGTCGACAGGAGAGTCGGTACCTGTGCTTGAGAGCAGTGTCCCGCCCCATGTCAGCAGCCAGCTGTTGCACCAGCGACAGCAGCACGTGTTGCCGCAGCTGGCAGGGCGCCGCGACACGCCGCCATCACGAGCCCATATCATAATAATACTGTCGACAGGAGAGTCGGTACCTGTGCTTGAGAGCAGTGTCCCGCCCCATGTCAGCAGCCAGCTGTTGCACCAGCGACAGCAGCACGTGTTGCCGCAGCTGGCAGGGCGCCGCGACACGCCGCCATCACGAGCCCATATCATAATAATACTGTCGACAGGAGAGTCGGTACCTGTGCTTGAGAGCAGTGTCCCGCCCCATGTCAGCAGCCAGCTGTTGCACCAGCGACAGCAGCACGTGTTGCCGCAGCTGGCAGGGCGCCGCGACACGCCGCCATCACGAGCCCATATCATAATAATACTGTCGACAGGAGAGTCGGTACCTGTGCTTGAGAGCAGTGTCCCGCCCCATGTCAGCAGCCAGCTGTTGCACCAGCGACAGCAGCACGTGTTGCCGCAGCTGGCAGGGCGCCGCGACACGCCGCCATCACGAGCCCATATCATAATAATACTGTCGACAGGAGAGTCGGTACCTGTGCTTGAGAGCAGTGTCCCGCCCCATGTCAGCAGCCAGCTGTTGCACCAGCGACAGCAGCACGTGTTGCCGCAGCTGGCAGGGCGCCGCGACACGCCGCCATCACGAGCCCATATCATAATAATACTGTCGACAGGAGAGTCGGTACCTGTGCTTGAGAGCAGTGTCCCGCCCCATGTCAGCAGCCAGCTGTTGCACCAGCGACAGCAGCACGTGTTGCCGCAGCTGGCAGGGCGCCGCGACACGCCGCCATCACGAGCCCATATCATAATAATACTGTCGACAGGAGAGTCGGTACCTGTGCTTGAGAGCAGTGTCCCGCCCCATGTCAGCAGCCAGCTGTTGCACCAGCGACAGCAGCACGTGTTGCCGCAGCTGGCAGGGCGCCGCGACACGCCGCCATCACGAGCCCATATCATAATAATACTGTCGACAGGAGAGTCGGTACCTGTGCTTGAGAGCAGTGTCCCGCCCCATGTCAGCAGCCAGCTGTTGCACCAGCGACAGCAGCACGTGTTGCCGCAGCTGGCAGGGCGCCGCGACACGCCGCCATCACGAGCCCATATCATAATAATACTGTCGACAGGAGAGTCGGTACCTGTGCTTGAGAGCAGTGTCCCGCCCCATGTCAGCAGCCAGCTGTTGCACCAGCGACAGCAGCACGTGTTGCCGCAGCTGGCAGGGCGCCGCGACACGCCGCCATCACGAGCCCATATCATAATAATACTGTCGACAGGAGAGTCGGTACCTGTGCTTGAGAGCAGTGTCCCGCCCCATGTCAGCAGCCAGCTGTTGCACCAGCGACAGCAGCACGTGTTGCCGCAGCTGGCAGGGCGCCGCGACACGCCGCCATCACGAGCCCATATCATAATAATACTGTCGACAGGAGAGTCGGTACCTGTGCTTGAGAGCAGTGTCCCGCCCCATGTCAGCAGCCAGCTGTTGCACCAGCGACAGCAGCACGTGTTGCCGCAGCTGGCAGGGCGCCGCGACACGCCGCCATCACGAGCCCATATCATAATAATACTGTCGACAGGAGAGTCGGTACCTGTGCTTGAGAGCAGTGTCCCGCCCCATGTCAGCAGCCAGCTGCTGCACCAGCGACAGCAGCACGTGTTGCCGCAGCTGGCAGGGCGCCGCGAACACGCGCGCCGGGTCGGCGGCGCGACACGCCGCCATCACGAGCCCGAGGTCCGAGGCGGACAGCGCCAGCTGGAACGCGCCGTTCACATCGCCGCTTGACATCAGCGACGTGATCTGAGCGACTTGCATCTGGAAACAAGGTATTCAATTTAAATAACCTACATTTCTTAATTTAAAAACAATATCCGACCCAATCTAACATCTCGACAGGCAAAGCTATCGATTAAAAAGACCGTATTCAAATCGGAACACAAAACTTATAACACAACTCTTGTTTGTCGGGGGTCAAAAAGTATAAACAATTTTTAGAGACACGCTTTTGTTTCAGACTTGCTTACATAAACATTTATTGCTCATCGAGACCAATTAGATCAGCTCAAACACGATGGGTTTTATCTGTCTCCGTCATCAGATCAGCTCCAAGATACCAAACTATTTCGATACGATTATCAGGAATAGGACAAAACTTACTTCTAAGATCTGATTACTTTGATACAAACTAACTTAGTTACAAGTTAAGCTAATAAAAGCGTGTAAATGAGATAATAAATGACTGAACTCTATGCTAGTTTCAGAGTTTGTCTAGAAACGTAAATGAAACTAATCTTAACTCATACTGAGTAGTAACTATACTGAGGTGTATTTTAAGATAATAAATTATAATATAATTTAATTGTTAATACGAAGGACTACACTAAAAAATACTTGGACACATTCAATAATATTCGGATTTTTACCTAAAGCTTTTTATCAATTTGTTCCTTATTTATATATTTTTGCAGCTAACTGTACATAGTAAAACGTCAAAAATACAACCAGAAAGATAGCTCAAGTACTTGTAGTAGGAACGGTAAGGATTCTTGGACACAGTTTCTGCTCATATGCCGTTGAGGCTTCTGAAAAACATACGATGAACGCTTAATGAGATCTTCAGAACAGGAACGAGGTTCTGGAATCTAATAAATCTTCACTTCCGGTGTCATGTATAGTGCTTTTCTCAAATATAACAATAAAAAAAATGCACCTAACAAAAATATATAATTAAGCTGTTCATAAACACAGACGTCATGTTTAAAAAAAATTACTCTCCGGCTTAGGCCTTCAATTTTGTATGAAATTCCTTTACAGTTCTCTTAGAGTTGTTCCGCTCGAAACATGATACTTCAAAGCCTGCTATAACGTACGTCATGACAACGTTTCATTGCATGTTTGAGAAAATTCCTTTAGCAACCAGTCGAATGCACTTGGTCGTGGTCCGACTCGGTCCGTTCAGTGGGAGCCCTACGGGGCGATACCTGTCGGTCCTGCGCCGACGCGACGGAGCCCTGCGGCGTGGCGGGCGAGTGCGCGCGCGACATGTGCACGCTGCGCGCCTGCCGCACCCACCATTCCACCTCCTTCTCCAGCACCCTGCGACAGAAACATGTTTGTTAGTATTTATTTCATGAACGCGTTAAGGTCTAAACCTAACTCAGCGCCGCTTCAATACATTAACTCCGTGTTACTTTAGTGTATCACTCACGGGCGCACGGTGTCCCTCAGCATGCTGGCGAGATGCTGCTGGTTGAGCGGCGGCGGCGCGGCGCACAGCGCCTCGGCGTGCCTGCTGAGAGCTGTGCGCAGCGCCGTCACCGCACCCTTAGTGTATCACTCACGGGCGCACGGTGTCCCTCAGCATGCTGGCGAGATGCTGCTGGTTGAGCGGCGGCGGCGCGGCGCACAGCGCCTCGGCGTGCCTGCTGAGAGCTGTGCGCAGCGCCGTCACCGCACCCTTAGTGTATCACTCACGGGCGCACGGTGTCCCTCAGCATGCTGGCGAGATGCTGCTGGTTGAGCGGCGGCGGCGCGGCGCACAGCGCCTCGGCGTGCCTGCTGAGAGCTGTGCGCAGCGCCGTCACCGCACCCTTAGTGTATCACTCACGGGCGCACGGTGTCCCTCAGCATGCTGGCGAGATGCTGCTGGTTGAGCGGCGGCGGCGCGGCGCACAGCGCCTCGGCGTGCCTGCTGAGAGCTGTGCGCAGCGCCGTCACCGCACCCTTAGTGTATCACTCACGGGCGCACGGTGTCCCTCAGCATGCTGGCGAGATGCTGCTGGTTGAGCGGCGGCGGCGCGGCGCACAGCGCCTCGGCGTGCCTGCTGAGAGCTGTGCGCAGCGCCGTCACCGCACCCTTAGTGTATCACTCACGGGCGCACGGTGTCCCTCAGCATGCTGGCGAGATGCTGCTGGTTGAGCGGCGGCGGCGCGGCGCACAGCGCCTCGGCGTGCCTGCTGAGAGCTGTGCGCAGCGCCGTCACCGCGCCCGCCGTGCCGCGCTCGACGGCTGCGCGCGCCGCCGCCTCCGTGTTACTCGCAACTATGGACATTCATTTATTTAAGCACTTCATCACATAAATAAGTCACCTTTAAATTGTAAACAAGCTGACACGGCAATTTAAAGTCCTACTTCTATTGACGTGTATATGTATATGTATGAGCAGTAAGGCCACGTCTCGTAAGACGTGCATGCACTCACACTCCTTGGTGCCCTGCTGGAAGGCCTGGTTGAGCTGGCGGAACATGTCGGCGTGCGCGCGCTCGGCGGCGGGCACGACGCTGTCGCGCAGCGCGTCGCGGAAGGCGTCGCGCGCCGCCGCCGTCACGCACTGCGCCACCGCCGCGCTCAGCCGGTCGCTCGTCGACTGCAATTATAACAATACATATTATTATTTATTTTTTCTACAGTGGCGGTAAAAAATCTATCACATCTGTGTATTCTGTAGAAAGATGCCGGACATTGACCATCGCAAAAGGTTTACGGACCTAATACTAACGTGCCTCGACAACGGCCGCCTTCGTGGCGCGTACGCTGTCTGTCTGATTGTACGCCCTGGTTGACTGACTGTACCACTGTCCCTGTGTGAACACGTGAGCGGCCCACTGTACGGTACCTTGCTGTTGACGAGCTTCTGTATGTTGTCCCGGAGCAGCGCGTCGGTGGCGCTGAGCTTGGCGGCCAGCTCGTGCTGCAGCGCGGCGGCGAGCGGCTCCAGCGCGCGCGCGGCGCCCACGCCGGCCGCCTGCGCCGCGCGCGCGCTCGCCGTCTCGCCCACGCGCGCGATGCGCTCCCAGCTGAAAACAAATGGCAATCAATATTTGTCACATCTCCACCGAACATCATTTAGGGCCGGAGCAGCGGCAGGAGTGGTCGCCGCACTGCTCACTGAACGCACTTCGGAAGACTGTACTGACCCGTGTGTGAGCGCAGCCTCCACCTGCGCGGCGGTGTGCGGCGCGTGCGCCTGCAGCGCCGCGTCACACGCCTGCCTCACTAGAGCCGGGACGGTCACGCCGAGCGCAGACCGCAGCTGCTCACTGAACGCACTTCGGAAGACTGTACTGACCCGTGTGTGAGCGCAGCCTCCACCTGCGCGGCGGTGTGCGGCGCGTGCGCCTGCAGCGCCGCGTCACACGCCTGCCTCACTAGAGCCGGGACGGTCACGCCGAGCGCAGACCGCAGCTGCTCACTGAACGCACTTCGGAAGACTGTACTGACCCGTGTGTGAGCGCAGCCTCCACCTGCGCGGCGGTGTGCGGCGCGTGCGCCTGCAGCGCCGCGTCACACGCCTGCCTCACTAGAGCCGGGACGGTCACGCCGAGCGCAGACCGCAGCTGCTCACTGAACGCACTTCGGAAGACTGTACTGACCCGTGTGTGAGCGCAGCCTCCACCTGCGCGGCGGTGTGCGGCGCGTGCGCCTGCAGCGCCGCGTCACACGCCTGCCTCACTAGAGCCGGGACGGTCACGCCGAGCGCAGACCGCAGCTGCTCACTGAACGCACTTCGGAAGACTGTACTGACCCGTGTGTGAGCGCAGCCTCCACCTGCGCGGCGGTGTGCGGCGCGTGCGCCTGCAGCGCCGCGTCACACGCCTGCCTCACTAGAGCCGGGACGGTCACGCCGAGCGCAGACCGCAGCTGCTCACTGAACGCACTTCGGAAGACTGTACTGACCCGTGTGTGAGCGCAGCCTCCACCTGCGCGGCGGTGTGCGGCGCGTGCGCCTGCAGCGCCGCGTCACACGCCTGCCTCACTAGAGCCGGGACGGTCACGCCGAGCGCAGACCGCAGCTGCTCACTGAACGCACTTCGGAAGACTGTACTGACCCGTGTGTGAGCGCAGCCTCCACCTGCGCGGCGGTGTGCGGCGCGTGCGCCTGCAGCGCCGCGTCACACGCCTGCCTCACTAGAGCCGGGACGGTCACGCCGAGCGCAGACCGCAGCTGCTCACTGAACGCACTTCGGAAGACTGTACTGACCCGTGTGTGAGCGCAGCCTCCACCTGCGCGGCGGTGTGCGGCGCGTGCGCCTGCAGCGCCGCGTCACACGCCTGCCTCACTAGAGCCGGGACGGTCACGCCGAGCGCAGACCGCAGCTGCTCACTGAACGCACTTCGGAAGACTGTACTGACCCGTGTGTGAGCGCAGCCTCCACCTGCGCGGCGGTGTGCGGCGCGTGCGCCTGCAGCGCCGCGTCACACGCCTGCCTCACTAGAGCCGGGACGGTCACGCCGAGCGCAGACCGCAGCTGCTCACTGAACGCACTTCGGAAGACTGTACTGACCCGTGTGTGAGCGCAGCCTCCACCTGCGCGGCGGTGTGCGGCGCGTGCGCCTGCAGCGCCGCGTCACACGCCTGCCTCACTAGAGCCGGGACGGTCACGCCGAGCGCAGACCGCAGCTGCTCACTGAACGCACTTCGGAAGACTGTACTGACCCGTGTGTGAGCGCAGCCTCCACCTGCGCGGCGGTGTGCGGCGCGTGCGCCTGCAGCGCCGCGTCACACGCCTGCCTCACTAGAGCCGGGACGGTCACGCCGAGCGCAGACCGCAGGCTGCTCACGGACCGCGACAGCGCCGTCACTTGTTCTGCGGAATAGATATCAACGGTTATAGTTCACTTTTAAACCTCACTTCCTCTTTGTGTGTTTCTGCTCGAGGAAAGCTAGTCGAGCAACTTAGTCACTACGTACTACGTACTAGTCACGTTCTTTTTCATCTGTTCTTTCACTAGACACCGGCTCTGGTCTGTCTGCTCGGCCAACCGTGTGCGACGCGACACTAACACGCCGCTTGCACGCTGTCGTGTTACCTTCCCTTCTGTTCTATCTTCACTAGACACACCAGTGAGCCGGTCTGTCTGCTCGGCCAACCGTGTGACTGTGCTAGTCTATCTGACTCACCGGTGAGCTGGTCGATCTTCTGCTCGAGCGCGTCGTGTCGCGGCGACACGCTGGGCGGGCGCTCGGCGCTGGACATGGCGACGGAGTTGTTGAGCGACTGGCTGCCCGACTTGTCGCTCGACGCCTTCCTCTGGTTGGCCTCTGTGATCTGCGCCAGCGATATCTGCGGCCAGGACGTGTCGTTGCCTGTGGATAACAGGAAGATACAAGTATTTTACAAGTCAATCTGCATGCTAACCCTATTCTTACTTATTCTGGCTCCGCTAACAGTATAACTGTTGTTGGCTTTGGTTTTAAGTATTAGCTTAAACAATCACACAATTGCAAAATAATGTAAATATTCCAAGAAAAAAACACAGAATAGAGTGCCTTTCGAATAGCTATATCACTAGATGGCGAATGTACAGAGTGACTTATTTTAAAGACACATATCATGTGCTAATGGGTGAGGGTTATCGTTTACCTTCAGCCTCAACCTCTTAAAATAAATATTCTGAGTTCGTGCGAGTCACTAACTCATCATCATCAACGTCCAGCTCAAAATCTAGGACCTAGAAACCGAGAAGTGAACTCTAATTCAGATAACGTGCTCCTGTCACACACGAGTGTAGCGGGGGCAGTTACCGTAGAGCGAGAGCGGCAGAGAGGATCGCCTTCGGTTAATGATCCACACTGATTCTACCTCCGCAGGTTCATGCGTACAGTACACAACTGATATGGCTTACCGATGTACATGCACAGAAGACGAGATTTCGAAACGCGGGAAAATGTTATTGACCAATGTCGGCGTTTGCTACTATTGGTCGTCAGCTGTTGCCGTGTGCGAGCGCACCACTCGGTATTTAGTCAGCCGCCATATCTCTGACAGTGTACATCTATACCCTTGCGTGAGTGAGACGGCTAATAGATGCATTGTAATTATGACCTAATAAAAACGATATATACGATTGATATTTAGTTTTAATTATAACTTCGGCCATCATCGGAAATTAAGTGTGTACAGCTGCCGGCAAACTTTTAGAGCATAACCTTGACTGCGCAGTAGCTGATTTACGTACAAATGTACATGCGCAGATCCGCCATTTTTGTTTCTAAAAGTTTGCCGGCAACTATTGTATGTTTTCGACAACTCACTCGGTAGCGGAGGCAGGTCGGGCAGCACGGGTAGGTCGGGCAGGTCGGGTAGGTCAGGTAGGTCGGGTAGGTCGGGCAGCGCGGGCGGCGCGGGCAGCTCGGCGGCGCTGTACTCGGCTGCGGGAGACTCTGCCACCGCCGGCGCGGAATCTTCCTCGTCCTCCTGACACACATCAAACGCTTATTAATTGTACATATAAATAAATTAATAATTTTATTAATAAAATAAATAAATAAATAAATAAAATAAATAAATAAAATAATCGTTTACGTATGTAAGTTCGGTACGGCGCTGTCCTAAATCGTAGTGTTTATATTGCTACCACTAGAGACACCTAGTGGCGAGTAGTGGGATAAATACTATGCGAAATAATGTTGCCATATAAATCTTATAAATAGCGCCTGACAATCCTCATATATTTCTGGTCAGGCTTTACATATAACGGACTTATCATTATTTCCATTTTTATTAAAACCCCTTTACAAATCGTCTATTTCAGTAACTGCCACCAACGACATATAGAGTTCAGTAGACACAAATAACTGGCGGAAATCAAAAAACATGGTGAACATGAACATGGAACACGGAATATAAGTAGTATTAAATGTTCGTTAGTGGTGCACGTGCGAACACTTTCAATGTTTTACATAGAAAACCTTCAATGTTCGTGCCTGTTTTTGCTCGTTCGCGCATACACGGCTTTAAAAATCCTCATACTTGTGTTGTAAGCACTAGCGACATCTAATTTCAGTAATAGCAACTGAACTTACTCTTCGTGGTCAACAGGAGGCGGTATGGTGATGTATGAATTGAGAGCAATAGCGACATCTAATGTTGAGTAGTAACAACTAAGTTCCCTAGTAAGGTTATTGTATTCGTTTGTTCTCAATGTAATGAAATGAACAAACAATGATCGCTACGCCATGTAGATCATGTTTTAGTAAGAAACCGTCGCGAAATCTAGTGTTACAAACGATAGTCAACTGATTTTGCGAATTATGTTTGTGTTGCAACCACTTCGCAGAATGTCTCAATCGCTTTCAATAGCAAACAGTCTGATATAGGACGATATTAACCAAAAGTTTACTGCCGTTTTTTATTGGTATTTCGGTGTTTTAATGTTTATAAAGTGAGCACTATAATACTGCCTTAAATTCACGCGTTAAATTTTTTTGATACTTGTTTTGAAGCTTAACACAACTCACTAACAGATGGCGCTAGTAGTAATTTTATATCCAACGCATTTGTGCATCACACTGTACTGGTAATACGCTCACGGAGATGCCACGGCTTTGTGCGAACAGCGGCACGAGCGATCGAGCGAGAGATCTGAGCGCGGCGGCCATACGAGTGAGCGAGACATACGTACCGCGCACCGCTCGCGCATAGTTGTGGCATCTCCGTGAGCGTATAATCGCTTCACAGTCACACATGCATCAGATAAAAAAATTGGGCAAGTGCGAGCCCAACTCGCGCATGAAGGGTTCCGTACCTATACATATATATAATCTGTAACAAGTTTGTTGTATGGGAGCCCCCCTTAAATATTTATTTTATTGTATTTTTAGTATTTGTTGTTATAACGGCAATAGAAATACATCATCTGTGAAAATTTCAACTGTCTAGCTAGCACCGTTGTTGAGAGAGCCTGGTGACAGACGGACGGACGGACGGACGGACGGACAGCGAAGTCTCAGTAATAGGGTCCCGTTTTTACCCTTTGGGTACGGAACCCTAAAAATAACTACTAGCGCCACCTGTTGGTGAGTTGTGTCGCGCAAAGTTGTGGCATCTCCGTCGGTCTGGCGTCAGATCAGACCACCAGGTCAGAATGGTCGTGTAACCCTCTCCGACCGACGGACTAACGGTCCGGACTGGTGAAAATGGATGACGGTTAACTGACAGTCCAGAATATACCACCAGAGTGAGCATGTAACCGATGTCTAACACGCATCTATTCGTTTCAAACAACGCGGCAAGATGTGACACGCGACTAGGGCGGCCATCTCTAAATTCGCTGAACCCGGGAAAATACTTTAAAAAAACCGGACATTTGGCGTAAATCAAATTTTTTCCCGTGTCCGTGTTCGAAAATAATGTAATTAAAGAACAATCGCTTTATTTTTCATTCACATAAAGTGTCCGGGTTTTCCCCTTATTGAAGCCAAGTTGTGCTAAACGGGCTGCTGGTGTCTCTTATCAATCATATCATATTACATACTCGCATATGTTCTCACAAAATAATAGAGCCGAAAATATTCTATTGTCATATTTATCTACGCGAAATAATAATGAAAATATTAATATTATTAATATCACTTACATAACTCGTGAAGACCAAACAATAGAGCAATCTTAAATCCCCGCAGAGCTATCTATCAAACTTCAGTCATGTATGATCGTTCTAAACAAAGAACGATGTCAAAAATTCCATAAGAGGTTATGGGCCCAGAAGTAAGAAATAAAAACTGATAAAAGCTCTTATGTCAAATGTGAAGACCAAACGATAGCGCGTTCTACACCGAGTACAACACAAGAACAGAGCCATCTATCGTCGATTGTAGCAAATAGGCGAGTAAGGCTGTCCACAAAAGCGGAGCGTAGCCGAGATGTGTAAAATCGACCAATTACGTTTCTCAGATTTAAATTCACATCTTTCGCACAAAGACGCAGCCAGATTGGTTTTCACCGCTCTGCTTCTATGGTCAGGCAACGTAAAATCCATTGAAACAGAATTTCGTTTAACTATTGATAAAAAAACATTTTTACAAGAATTTCTTTGCTGTGATGTCATTATTGTGATAGCGGACGGAAGTTGTGACATGTTTATTGCGTATTTTGTCCGTAAGTCGGAGGCCGCCCGACGTGAGCTGTGTATGCGGCACTCACCAGGCTGCCCTTGTAGTAGGCGTCCTCGTCCTGGTGCGACATGATCTCCTGCACTCGCGGCTGGGGCTGGAGCCGCCCGACGTGAGCTGTGTATGCGGCACTCACCAGGCTGCCCTTGTAGTAGGCGTCCTCGTCGTGGTGCGACATGATCTCCTGCACTCGCGGCTGGGGCTGGAGCCGCCCGACGTGAGCTGTGTATGCGGCACTCACCAGGCTGCCCTTGTAGTAGGCGTCCTCGTCGTGGTGCGACATGATCTCCTGCACTCGCGGCTGGGGCTGGAGCCGCCCGACGTGAGCTGTGTATGCGGCACTCACCAGGCTGCCCTTGTAGTAGGCGTCCTCGTCGTGGTGCGACATGATCTCCTGCACTCGCGGCTGGGGCTGGAGCCGCCCGACGTGAGCTGTGTATGCGGCACTCACCAGGCTGCCCTTGTAGTAGGCGTCCTCGTCGTGGTGCGACATGATCTCCTGCACTCGCGGCTGGGGCTGGAGCCGCCCGACGTGAGCTGTGTATGCGGCACTCACCAGGCTGCCCTTGTAGTAGGCGTCCTCGTCGTGGTGCGACATGATCTCCTGCACTCGCGGCTGGGGCTGGAGCCGCCCGACGTGAGCTGTGTATGCGGCACTCACCAGGCTGCCCTTGTAGTAGGCGTCCTCGTCGTGGTGCGACATGATCTCCTGCACTCGCGGCTGGGGCTGGAGCCGCCCGACGTGAGCTGTGTATGCGGCACTCACCAGGCTGCCCTTGTAGTAGGCGTCCTCGTCGTGGTGCGACATGATCTCCTGCACTCGCGGCTGGGGCTGGAGCCGCCCGACGTGAGCTGTGTATGCGGCACTCACCAGGCTGCCCTTGTAGTAGGCGTCCTCGTCGTGGTGCGACATGATCTCCTGCACCTCGCGGCTGGGGCTGGAGCCGCCCGACGTGAGCTGTGTATGCGGCACTCACCAGGCTGCCCTTGTAGTAGGCGTCCTCGTCGTGGTGCGACATGATCTCCTGCACCTCGCGGCTGGGGCTGGAGCCGCCCGACGTGAGCTGTGTATGCGGCACTCACCAGGCTGCCCTTGTAGTAGGCGTCCTCGTCGTGGTGCGACATGATCTCCTGCACTCGCGGCTGGGGCTGGAGCCGCCCGACGTGAGCTGTGTATGCGGCACTCACCAGGCTGCCCTTGTAGTAGGCGTCCTCGTCGTGGTGCGACATGATCTCCTGCACCTCGCGGCTGGGGCTGGAGCCGCCCGACGTGAGCTGTGTATGCGGCACTCACCAGGCTGCCCTTGTAGTAGGCGTCCTCGTCGTGGTGCGACATGATCTCCTGCACTCGCGGCTGGGGCTGGAGCCGCCCGACGTGAGCTGTGTATGCGGCACTCACCAGGCTGCCCTTGTAGTAGGCGTCCTCGTCGTGGTGCGACATGATCTCCTGCACCTCGCGGCTGGGGCTGGAGCCGCCCGACGTGAGCTGTGTATGCGGCACTCACCAGGCTGCCCTTGTAGTAGGCGTCCTCGTCGTGGTGCGACATGATCTCCTGCACTCGCGGCTGGGGCTGGAGCCGCCCGACGTGAGCTGTGTATGCGGCACTCACCAGGCTGCCCTTGTAGTAGGCGTCCTCGTCGTGGTGCGACATGATCTCCTGCACCTCGCGGCTGGGGCTGGAGCCGCCCGACGTGAGCTGTGTATGCGGCACTCACCAGGCTGCCCTTGTAGTAGGCGTCCTCGTCGTGGTGCGACATGATCTCCTGCACTCGCGGCTGGGGCTGGAGCCGCCCGACGTGAGCTGTGTATGCGGCACTCACCAGGCTGCCCTTGTAGTAGGCGTCCTCGTCGTGGTGCGACATGATCTCCTGCACCTCGCGGCTGGGGCTGGAGCCGCCCGACGTGAACTTGCCCGCCGGCTCGCCCGCGCCCTCTATTGACAAACCTGGAACATGTTCAAGGTTGACGGCGTGCATACATCAGCTGTACATAGGCGTATTAAGAGGGGTGGGCCGTGCCGATCACAAAGTGGTCTAGTGCCCACCCCAGGATGTTGGGTTACCGATATAAATTCATGGCTTATCTATCTATTCAGTATATTGAATGTATTATGCCATGGCCGGGCTCCGTCTGAAAAATAATTTTAGATACGCCAATGCAACTGTAGCATTATTCAACAACACTGCCTAAGTTTATAAGTTCAATTTCGTAAGGCGCTCATACGAGGGGCACACCGAAATGATCGGGAATAGAGTACTTTAAACTGAGTTACATTAAATCCTTTTTTGTCACATGCATACTGGCGACTTACAATCACGATGCCGTTTTTACAATTTAAAAAAAGAACGATATATTTTTTTAATTCCATTTTTAAATTGACAACTCGATGAACAAAATGGAGCTGACGCGTGAAAATTTTCGTGCAATTATTTACCATAACTTTCGTCGTGGCTTATCTCCAGATGAATGTCGCAATGAGCTTGTTACTATATACGACATTGAAGCACCTAGTCAGACGACAATATATCGGTGGTATGCTGAGTTTCGACGGGGTCGTGCCTCTCTTGGCACCGTACCTTCATCAGGTCGGCCGAAAACGGCGGTTTCGCCTGAAAACATCGCGGCTGTGGAAAAACTACTAAAAGAAGATAGACATGTGACATACGAGCACATTCGGGCAACCATAGGCATTGGAATGACTGCAATTCACACTATTTTGCATGGTGAATTGGGTGTCAGAAAATTGATTTCCCGATGGGTACCCCATAATTTGTCTGAAGAGCAAAAGGCGGCTCGTGTTGATTGGTGCCGATCTATTCTGAAATGCTACAATGGAGGAAAGTCAAAAGCCGTTTATAATATGGTCTCGGGTGACGAATCCTGGATTTATTCTTATGAGCCTGAAAGAAAGCACCAGTCGGCAGTATGGGTCTTCGATGACGAGGTCAAACCAACGAAAGTTGTGCGTTCTCGAAGCGTGTCGAAGAAGATGGTGGCTTCGTTCGTCTCAAAAAAGGGGCATGTTGCCACAATTCCTCTAGAAGAACAAAGAACCGTTACCGCTGATTGGTATATCACAGTTTGTTTGCCGGAGGTGCTGGCCGAACTTCGCCAAGGGAACCCGAGACGCCGCGTCATCTTACACCACGACAATGCGAGCTCCCACACCGCCCACAAAACAACTAAATTTTTGAACGACGAAAACGTTGAGTTGATGTCCCATCCTCCATACAGCCCTGACCTGAGTCCAAATGATTTTTTTACGTTCCCTAGAATTAAAGATTTATTGCGTGGTCAGCGGTTTGAGAACCCAGAAGCCGCTGTGGAAGCCTATAAATCGGCCATTTTGGCAATGCCTACTTCAAACTGGAATTATTGTTTTAATGACTGGTTTAAAAGAATGCAAAAGTGCATTGAATGTAACGGAGAATACTTCGAAAAACAATAAAATATAATTTATGTATATAGTGCACATAGTTTTTTAAATTCCCGATCATTTCGGTTTGCCCCTCGTACTTGTCTTTGCAGACCAGCGTCATTTAAAGAAAGCTTCTAAACAAATTTATAGATGGCGCTAGTTCTGCTGCTACTTTTTTTTGGCATGCCAAGAGAATTCCTTTTCAGATTCTATAGCTCATAGCATTGTGAAATAGTAGAACTTTAGCGAAAACCGCATCCATATTCTCTAACTTTGTAACCTACTGGTAGCACATCTCAACAGGAAGTTATGTCATAATACATTTAATGGTTGATCAACTCACTTCCTGTGGACATACGTGGCTTGCTGATTTCCGGCGTGGCCGACAGGGGCGGGTCGTCCTCATCTCTTTTGCCCGGTGAGCTGGAAAAGATTAAATATTTTACAACTACCACTAGCGACATCTAGTGTAAACTCGAAGGAGTTACGAACGCAATCTCGACTACAAGATCACGGATTGTGAGCTACGTGGTGCCAAGACAGGCACAGCGACAAGCAATGTGATAGTAACAGCTATCAACCTGCAGTGTATTCAGCTCAAGAAATGGGCGCTGTAATTTGAGCATCGCTCGGGCAAACACAACGATTCGAGTCGTGGCTGATTCGATTTCCTGTGTCCAAAAAGCAGTAGTAACAGATAACACACAGCTCAATTCGAGTTGTTCCCGAATCCCGAATTTTTGTTTCCCCGCTGTAACGTTTCGCCAAATTTTCATTTGCCCGAAAGCTATTTATTTCAAAACTATATATATTTCAAAATAATTATAAAACAAACCTAACCTAAACTAACGGGTTCTTGACAACAAAGTTTATAAAGTCCTGAAAATATTATGGGTTTCAGGAAAAATTGCTTCGGGCAAATGAAAATTCGGCGTAACGTTACAGCGGGGAAACAAATATTCGGGATTATGATAGGTTACCGAAAGGTCTACTCAACTCACTCTCGTTGACAATGCATTGTTTATTTATTTATTGCCCAGTTATATGACAGCTATAGCCCCACAGGGGGTTTTTCAACCCACGCCATATTGCGGATTTTTAAGGTGGTTGCAGAGATGTCACTTTCATACAAATTGTTTGATCACTACACACTTAGGCGGTTATGGCTTTAGGTTATTAAACATTCTTAAAAAAATCTTTAAGCTATCTTATATTCGCCAATGAAATCAGTTTTGCTATAAATCATACAATTACAAAGTTATTAAAGCTTTAAAACCCGTTGAAATATTGTCCATATATGTATGTGTGCGTTGCTTTTACACAACATACAAACGTAAGCGCACGTAAAGCTATTCATGAACAGTGCGTTCTGAAATATAATACTACTTAACTTATGATTTAGGATAATACGTTTTAATTGATGTTTCGATATGAATGCATAACAGTTTATTTTTTTTAATGATTACAGCTTTCATTAAACATGTAACAAATAATTGGAAACATTTGGTTTTAAAGATACCTACCTATTGTGTTTATTTGCTCATAACAATAATAAAGTGGAATAGATTTCGAACGCACTAAATCTTGTGAATGAAATAATGAATTGTGTCAATACTATACTGTCAAATTGTGGAAATTCGTATAAAAATGAATCATGTTTGGTTTTCATTTTTTTCGTTTCGTGAGTTTTTACTTTATGTAGTGTGAATAATGAAACGTGCATATAATAAACATGTGTACTCAGGACATAGTGATCCCTAAATGATATTGCGATATCATGGGTCAGAAATTGCGGGGAAAGTATTGTGTTTGTAAATATTACAAATCGAAGCGTCCTGCCGTGAAAGAGGTGTCTCGTGCTATTTTCTTATTAGGCGAAGACAAGCATGGCGTGATGACAACCGTGTAACCAACCACAAAAACTGAACGCAATCGCTCGCTTTGGGTGATGAAAAAAAAAACAAAGCTGTTCATAGTAGGTTCATATAGGTAGTTTCTTCTCTCTGACTGAATTGATACCAAGACCTATATACCCATGTTTTTCAATAGGTGTGGGAAACCAAATTGTTTTGGAATTATCGGTTCAGTGAATAAGTTTCCTCCTTGAAGGTTAACTGTAATAACACTAATTACCCTAACACCCTATAAGATAATCACATAATAGGTACTGCATATAGCGGTTTCCATTGCTGGCATTCTTGTGACGTAATAAATAATTTCTTTACAGATTCAAGGCCAGCTTAGACCTTCATCAAAAGGGATTACTGCAAGATGATTTCCTTCATTGATTTATCAACAACAATAATGACAATTAAAGTTCGTACAGATGAAGGCTTCATCCAAGAAAAGCTGCAGAAACTTATAATTTTCTACAAACTATGCGTATTGCCTAAAATAATATTACAACGTATACCTACCTGCAAACCACATATGTAAATATAAACCTTCGTTTTCAGGCAGCCGTACTATCCACTAAACAGCACTAAACAGAAAGAAGCCTAGGTAATAGACCTAGTTTTAACGAAAAAATTGAAAATGGCGAAGATCTGGGGGTAAAAAAGAAAAATAATCCACCATTTCGAATTAAAGCGACGTCTACAACTCACACAATCATTAGTATTATAATAAAACTCACACGTAACAAAATTGTTTTATCATATCATATCATTTATTTATTTGTATTGGTCATACATTGTCATTGTTGTAAATTATTTAATTAAATTAAATTATAAATTATTACATGTCAAATAAATTAAAATTAAAATACAATTACAAAACCAAAATATTGACAAAACATTAACATTAATTAGAATTGTTCATTCAAGTATTCCGTTATCGAGTAAAATGCTTTATTAATTAAAAATCGCTTTAATTTATTCCTAAATTGTAAATCTGAGCTAGCGTCCTTTATGTCAGGTGGCAGCTTATTATATATACGTGGCCCCATAATACGGAATGAATGACTAGTTTTTACGAGTCTATACTTGGGTATAATTAGGCCTGGCTTCCTTCTGGACGAACCACAGACAGCTCTTGCTGATTCCGTGCTAGCGCCTGTACTTCTCATTAGCTTGCTCAACTCGAATATATATAAGGATGGTACTGTTAATATTCGCAGTTTCACAAAAAGCTGTCTCGCGGGTTCATCCAATGGAACCCGGCACATTAAACGAATCATTTTTTTCTGAATGATGAAGGGACGATCTCTGTCTGCAGCCATGCCCCAAAAATCGATTCCGTAAGAGAGGTGGGTGTGAAAATAGGCGTAGTAAGCAGCAAGCAAGTTTTGTTGTGACAGCAACCCTCTCAAACGGGATACAGCGTAGTACGCAGAGTTAAGTTTAGCACAAAGAGAATTAATGTGCTCGCGCCATTGTAATCGATCATCCAGAGTGAAACCTATAAACCTTGCATGGTCCGCAGCCTCAATATTGACTCCATTTACCACCACTGACAATTTGGCGGTTCTTTTGGTAGCCAGGGAAAATTCCAAAAGATTCGTCTTTTCAACATTGAGCTGCATACCATTAGCGGTAAACCAGAGCAAAAGTCGCTGTATAACTCCTTCAACATTTTCACGAAGTTCATTGAGACTCTCTCCGCTTACAATGGCGCAGATGTCATCCGCATACATGACAAATTCGACGTGTGGGGAAGGAAACGGCAAGTCGTTCATAAGCAGCACAAAAATTGTGTTCCCAACGTTCGATCCTTGCGGGACAGATCGGTCACCTATCATACCTGGTTCAGATGTATCACCAGCCACATGCGTTGTCTGGGATCGTTCGCTGAGAAATGAGGTAATGAAATCCAGGGTGACACCCCGGACCCCATAGTGTTCGAGTTTAAATGCTATTAGCTTGTGGTCGACAAGATCGAAGGCGCGAGAGAGGTCAAACAGCACCGCAGCAACACATTTTCTGCATTCAAGCTTGGCTAGAACTTTTTCTAGAACGGCCCTGGCCGCCATCGCCGTTGAGCGACCGGCCTGATATGCATATTATATATTTATTTTATTTAGTGGGGTTGGTGGTTCTAAAATCCATATACAGGGTGGAACGAAACGACGTTATTTCCTTTAACTGTGGCATTATACAGGCTTAGAATATTATTTTCTCCAAATAAACTTTATTAATATCTCTCACCGTTTTCCAGTTATAGCATGTTAAACTTTCATACGAAAAAGTGTGTGTGTACAACCCTATTTTAGAGTGCAATGACCTCTTCATAACACAGTTAACTTTTGTAAACAAACTTTTTACAAATTGCCTAGCCATTTCTTATCGGTTTAAAAACCTTTGAAAATACCCTTAAGATTGTTTTTAGACTTTTTAGTTGACATGATTGATAGACGTTACATTGACTTTTTGTATCGTATGCTGTGTGCAAAAATGCCGGAATTAAACGCTAGAGGCTATTTGAATTTGCTTCTTTTGTACGCGGAGTGCGATTACAATACTGGAGAGACTTTGCGCCAATACCGGAACAGGTATCCTCCTCCTCACCCAACACACTCTAGTACGATATTACGCGCTCTTGACCGTGTTGGTAACAATCGTCCTATTGTGCCACGAACGGGTCAGGATGACCAGCGCGGAGGACGCGTTATTCAACATGATGTCAGATTGGAAGAGAGAGTGCTGCAGTACTTCGAAGATTATCCGAGGTCAAGTTCAAGACAAGCGGGCCGACATTTTCGTATGACTCATACGAAAATACTCAGAATACTAAAACGTGAGGGCCGTCACCCTTACAAAATACAAAGAGTCCAGGCATTACTACCAAGAGATTGCCCCGTTCGCGAAGCCTATTGCCGGTGGCTACTGCAAAAGGTGTTAGAAGACCGAGACTTCATCAAACACGTAATATGGAGTGATGAAAGCTTGTTCACACGGAACGGTATGTGGAACAGGCATAACGAACACGTGTATGCCGAAGAAAATCCGTTTGCCTACCGTTATACGGGACACCAGTATCGTTGGTCTGTTAATGTTTGGGCGGCGATACACGGGGATACAATAATAGGCCCTGTATTTCTGCCTCAGACTTTAAACAGACACGGATACATGGCTCTGTTGAGGATAGAGCTCGACGACTATCTGGATGAGTTGACGCTGGCAGAAAGAAGACGCACTTGGTTCCAACAAGATGGAGCACCAGCTCATTCAGTAGTCGAAGTACGTGAAACACTGAATAATGTGTTTGAGGATCGCTGGATCGGCCGATATGGGCCGCACCGTTGGCCTCCTAGGTCTCCAGATCTCACACCCTTGGATTTTTTTCTATGGGGCACCGTAAAGGACATCGTTTACAAGACTGAGTGTGAGACGGCTGAAGAGATGAGGGAAAGGCTAAGGGTGGCCTTTGAAAGTCTTCGCAGAAGAAATAACCGACACAACATCTTGTCGAGGGTGCATCGCCACACGCGGGCACGAGCAGCGGCGTGTATCGTACGCCACGGCGGTACTTTCGAACACCGGATGTAAATGTAGGTAATTGTAAATACTCCCAAACGTCAAATAATAGTTTAAAAAAACTAGGGTTGTACATACATTAAAAAATACAATTTTAATCGATTTTCGTTTTTTTATTATTAAAAGAATTTAACTATTGCAGGTCGATTCTACATGAAATACATAGCATTATAGTTTCAGGAATGAACATCGCTTCGTTCCACCCGGTATAATAACAATATATTGTTATATATTTTTATATGGTGCTGCGCTCAGTTAGTAGTAGTTCTAGTAGTTATATACATATTTTTAGACTGAACTCCGTGGAACCACGATCTAGAACCACGAAAATCCCAACCCTAATCAGTACCTACTATTCTTGATGTCGGATTTTTGTATATCAGGTCAGAGTATAGCAAAAAGGGCCCGATCTTGTCATTAAGTAATAAAAAACAGAGGTATACTTGTGATTTTTTTTCATCGTAAATTTCTTTGTCCCAGCACAGAATATATGATAGTACAAGTAGTCCCAGGCTACGTAGCTTAGGACCGCTCTAGTTCTTAAACGGGCAAGTTAATCAAACAATTGTAATAATAGATACTTATTTTAATGTACTCTTTAGTTGTAATCAAAAAAGTAACAAAAATGAGAAAAATATTTTTAGCCAAATATGTGCCCTAAAATTGGGCCCTTTTTGCTATACCCCAATCTATCATTCAGAAACACTTAGGAAAAACTCAATAACATCACAAATCAGAATCAAAATATATCAGAAAAGAAACCCAACAAAAATACTTATTTAATTTCACCACATACTTTAAAAATATAGAACTGCTAAAGATTTGTAATTTCTTCGTATTATTTATTTTGACAATCCAGCCCGTCTAATACAACTAGGCTTCACGGTTCTTGTCGCGAGACATAGCAACGCCCGTCAGTCTCCTACAGTACCGCAAAGAAAGAGATAGGTAATTTTTCTCGCGCGAGAAAGAGTTGCGTGTCACAGTTGTGCTAGAGGTGCATCTTTACTTCATCATCAAAATCAAATATCATGCCTGCTTATTTATTCTGCGCTTACTATCTAACTGACAGATGATACGCGACCCTTTAATGAATGAATCACCCGCACACACTCACAATTAGTGTCTATTAGTGTGAGTACTTGCTGATTATTCACAAATTGCTAATACACGGGAGAATAATACAATGTATGACGTGCTACTAATACTACATGAATAAAAGACAAATACGCGGACTCGCCAATACACAAATTTTACTTCAAACTGAAGTAACATACGAAATAATACACAAAAACTACAAATCTTGCATCCTAGCGCCATCTAGCGTGGAATGTCTAGTTTTGTTTCCTCTGCAACCACCTTAATAGCACTAATTTATTTTACTGGTAAAGAAAGCGAAATTGGTAAGTGACGTTGAAAGTCGGTAAATGTCACTGATGTAAACAAAGAGGAAACATGACTAAATCGTCTGTTGACAACCAAAACTCATTAAATAACAAATTCCTACAAAATAGATACGCGGTTTTGAAGATTAGTGACAGATATTTTTGAGTTTTGGCCGTCACCGGGAGAAATATTCCGTAGATTTCAAGTATTTTTTGTATAATAAAGTCAAAACTATCCACAGTGATTAAAGTCAAGTTTGTTAAAATAGTATTTATTTCGCAAGAAGAACGAAGGATTGAGCAGCATTCCGGTAAACTATGTTTTGAATTTCGTTAATGACAAATTACTAATGACGTTTAGTAATGCAAATATATGACGTGTGCTCATTATTGCTATATGAAACCTGTTTTTATGGCCATCATCCCTGGGCCGGACCGACCCTTGCTAGGTTAAATTAATTGACATGACAACAGCCCAGGTTTGAACATCAAAAATAAGTGACAATGAATGGCCCTTAATCTATAACATACCTGAAGGCATCTGGAGTCATAAGATTCAGCGGCTGAGGGATGGCGGGAGGTGACTCCGGCCGTTGGCTGATCAGACTTCCTGGTTGGGTCTGTGACAAAATAGTAATCATAATCATGTACTGCAATCATGTTACGGTATTAAAGGCAGTAACGAGAAATGGTTTATACACAAAAGAATAACATGTAACGCGTTTTGTAAGGAATTAATTAACGTATCGTATTAATCCCATACAACAATTTCGTTCTGCACGTTCTATTACACGAATCATAGGTGGCAGCACTAACAACGTTAATTTCAACGTTAGTTTCGGATTGGTGTCACCAGCTGGCAGCACCGTCGTTGTATACGTTTTCTTGCACGGACTACAGGTGGTAGCACTGTCAATGTCAACATAAAAGGTTCGGATTGGTATCACCAGCTGGCAGCACCGTCGTTGTATACGTTTTCTTGCACGGACTACAGGTGGCAGCACTGTCAATGTCAACATAAAAGGTTCGGATTGGTGTCACCAGCTGGCAGCACCGTCGTTGTATACGTTTTCTTGCACGGACTACAGGTGGCAGCACTGTCAATGTCAACATAAAAGGTTCGGATTGGTGTCACCAGCTGGCAGCACCATCGTTGTAGAAGTTCCTTATGGAGCACTTGTGTCGTATATTCTCTGCATTACCTGGCTGCGCATGAGTAGATTCTTGAGCTGCTGGCTCTGCTGCTGCAGGATGCTGGACGCCAGCGCCGGCGCAGGCTCCTCTTCCACCAGCATCGAAGCTACTTCTGAAACAATAGGAATATATTAAATTTTATGTTGTTCATTGTATCCTGTATTTAATTGCTTTATTCTCAAATAATAATTACTTTAGCGATTATTTTATGCCTTACTTGTACGAACTAACTTACCTGACACTCTGGTAGTTTCGGCAACTAGCACGTGAGTCAGTCGTGCGATAACCGCTTACCCTCAGGCGGGCTTTGTATAAAATAGTAGATTGTTTGACAAGGGGCTAAAATAAGCCATTGTGACCAGATGTATTTATTTAGACGAGCGAACGCAGTGAGCGAGGTCAATTATAAACTGAGTGGCACAATAGTGTAGTTGGCTTATAGCCACGTGTTAAGCACTGCTTTTCACATTGACTGCGAGGAAATAAAAAATAACCTAAACAAAATTGGGCACGTGCGAGTCCGACTCGCGCATGAAAGGCTCCGTACCATAAAACAAGTTTGTTGTATGGGAGCCCCCCTTAAATATTTATTTTATTTTATTTTTAGTATTTGATGTTATAGCGGCAATAGAAATACATCATCTGTGAAAATTTCAACTGTCTAGCTATCACCGTTCTTGAGATACAACCTGGTGACAGACGGACGGACGGACGGACAGAGAAGTCTCAGTAATAGGGTCCCGTTTTTACCCTTTGGGTACGGAACCCTAATTAAAGTTGTTGTGTCACCATTCGCAATAGGTTCAGCCCCGCTACACGAAACTAAACTCATTTTGTGAGCAGGAGAAGTAACAAATGTCACTACTGACCGGGCAGCTCGGGCTCCCTGGGCCTGGGCGCGGGCGGCGCGTACACCAGCTCGGCCTCCTGCAGCCCCTTCGGCTGCACCAGGTACAGTCGGAGGGGCGCGCTCCTCCTGTATACACACGTCACTACTGACCGGGCAGCTCGGGCTCCCTGGGCCTGGGCGCGGGCGGCGCGTACACCAGCTCGGCCTCCTGCAGCCCCTTCGGCTGCACCAGGTACAGTCGGAGGGGCGCGCTCCTCCTGTATACACACGTCACTACTGACCGGGCAGCTCGGGCTCCCTGGGCCTGGGCGCGGGCGGCGCGTACACCAGCTCGGCCTCCTGCAGCCCCTTCGGCTGCACCAGGTACAGTCGGAGGGGCGCGCTCCTCCTGTATACACACGTCACTACTGACCGGGCAGCTCGGGCTCCCTGGGCCTGGGCGCGGGCGGCGCGTACACCAGCTCGGCCTCCTGCAGCCCCTTCGGCTGCACCAGGTACAGTCGGAGGGGCGCGCTCCTCCTGTATACACACGTCACTACTGACCGGGCAGCTCGGGCTCCCTGGGCCTGGGCGCGGGCGGCGCGTACACCAGCTCGGCCTCCTGCAGCCCCTTCGGCTGCACCAGGTACAGTCGGAGGGGCGCGCTCCTCCTGTATACACACGTCACTACTGACCGGGCAGCTCGGGCTCCCTGGGCCTGGGCGCGGGCGGCGCGTACACCAGCTCGGCCTCCTGCAGCCCCTTCGGCTGCACCAGGTACAGTCGGAGGGGCGCGCTCCTCCTGTATACACACGTCACTACTGACCGGGCAGCTCGGGCTCCCTGGGCCTGGGCGCGGGCGGCGCGTACACCAGCTCGGCCTCCTGCAGCCCCTTCGGCTGCACCAGGTACAGTCGGAGGGGCGCGCTCCTCCTGTATACACACGTCACTACTGACCGGGCAGCTCGGGCTCCCTGGGCCTGGGCGCGGGCGGCGCGTACACCAGCTCGGCCTCCTGCAGCCCCTTCGGCTGCACCAGGTACAGTCGGAGGGGCGCGCTCCTCCTGTATACACACGTCACTACTGACCGGGCAGCTCGGGCTCCCTGGGCCTGGGCGCGGGCGGCGCGTACACCAGCTCGGCCTCCTGCAGCCCCTTCGGCTGCACCAGGTACAGTCGGAGGGGCGCGCTCCTCCTGTATACACACGTCACTACTGACCGGGCAGCTCGGGCTCCCTGGGCCTGGGCGCGGGCGGCGCGTACACCAGCTCGGCCTCCTGCAGCCCCTTCGGCTGCACCAGGTACAGTCGGAGGGGCGCGCTCCTCCTGTATACACACGTCACTACTGACCGGGCAGCTCGGGCTCCCTGGGCCTGGGCGCGGGCGGCGCGTACACCAGCTCGGCCTCCTGCAGCCCCTTCGGCTGCACCAGGTACAGTCGGAGGGGCGCGCTCCTCCTGTATACACACGTCACTACTGACCGGGCAGCTCGGGCTCCCTGGGCCTGGGCGCGGGCGGCGCGTACACCAGCTCGGCCTCCTGCAGCCCCTTCGGCTGCACCAGGTACAGTCGGAGGGGCGCGCTCCTCCTGTATACACACGTCACTACTGACCGGGCAGCTCGGGCTCCCTGGGCCTGGGCGCGGGCGGCGCGTACACCAGCTCGGCCTCCTGCAGCCCCTTCGGCTGCACCAGGTACAGTCGGAGGGGCGCGCTCCTCCTGTATACACACGTCACTACTGACCGGGCAGCTCGGGCTCCCTGGGCCTGGGCGCGGGCGGCGCGTACACCAGCTCGGCCTCCTGCAGCCCCTTCGGCTGCACCAGGTACAGTCGGAGGGGCACGCTCCTCCTGTATACACACGTCACTACTGACCGGGCAGCTCGGGCTCCCTGGGCCTGGGCGCGGGCGGCGCGTACACCAGCTCGGCCTCCTGCAGCCCCTTCGGCTGCACCAGGTACAGTCGGAGGGGCGCGCTCCTCCTGTATACACACGTCACTACTGACCGGGCAGCTCGGGCTCCCTGGGCCTGGGCGCGGGCGGCGCGTACACCAGCTCGGCCTCCTGCAGCCCCTTCGGCTGCACCAGGTACAGTCGGAGGGGCGCGCTCCTCCTGTATACACACGTCACTACTGACCGGGCAGCTCGGGCTCCCTGGGCCTGGGCGCGGGCGGCGCGTACACCAGCTCGGCCTCCTGCAGCCCCTTCGGCTGCACCAGGTACAGTCGGAGGGGCGCGCTCCTCCTGTATACACACGTCACTACTGACCGGGCAGCTCGGGCTCCCTGGGCCTGGGCGCGGGCGGCGCGTACACCAGCTCGGCCTCCTGCAGCCCCTTCGGCTGCACCAGGTACAGTCGGAGGGGCGCGCTCCTCCTGTATACACACGTCACTACTGACCGGGCAGCTCGGGCTCCCTGGGCCTGGGCGCGGGCGGCGCGTACACCAGCTCGGCCTCCTGCAGCCCCTTCGGCTGCACCAGGTACAGTCGGAGGGGCGCGCTCCTCCTGTATACACACGTCACTACTGACCGGGCAGCTCGGGCTCCCTGGGCCTGGGCGCGGGCGGCGCGTACACCAGCTCGGCCTCCTGCAGCCCCTTCGGCTGCACCAGGTACAGTCGGAGGGGCGCGCTCCTCCTGTATACACACGTCACTACTGACCGGGCAGCTCGGGCTCCCTGGGCCTGGGCGCGGGCGGCGCGTACACCAGCTCGGCCTCCTGCAGCCCCTTCGGCTGCACCAGGTACAGTCGGAGGGGCGCGCTCCTCCTGTATACACACGTCACTACTGACCGGGCAGCTCGGGCTCCCTGGGCCTGGGCGCGGGCGGCGCGTACACCAGCTCGGCCTCCTGCAGCCCCTTCGGCTGCACCAGGTACAGTCGGAGGGGCGCGCTCCTCCTGTATACACACGTCACTACTGACCGGGCAGCTCGGGCTCCCTGGGCCTGGGCGCGGGCGGCGCGTACACCAGCTCGGCCTCCTGCAGCCCCTTCGGCTGCACCAGGTACAGTCGGAGGGGCGCGCTCCTCCTGTATACACACGTCACTACTGACCGGGCAGCTCGGGCTCCCTGGGCCTGGGCGCGGGCGGCGCGTACACCAGCTCGGCCTCCTGCAGCCCCTTCGGCTGCACCAGGTACAGTCGGAGGGGCGCGCTCCTCCTGTATACACACGTCACTACTGACCGGGCAGCTCGGGCTCCCTGGGCCTGGGCGCGGGCGGCGCGTACACCAGCTCGGCCTCCTGCAGCCCCTTCGGCTGCACCAGGTACAGTCGGAGGGGCGCGCTCCTCCTGTATACACACGTCACTACTGACCGGGCAGCTCGGGCTCCCTGGGCCTGGGCGCGGGCGGCGCGTACACCAGCTCGGCCTCCTGCAGCCCCTTCGGCTGCACCAGGTACAGTCGGAGGGGCGCGCTCCTCCTGTATACACACGTCACTACTGACCGGGCAGCTCGGGCTCCCTGGGCCTGGGCGCGGGCGGCGCGTACACCAGCTCGGCCTCCTGCAGCCCCTTCGGCTGCACCAGGTACAGTCGGAGGGGCGCGCTCCTCCTGTATACACACGTCACTACTGACCGGGCAGCTCGGGCTCCCTGGGCCTGGGCGCGGGCGGCGCGTACACCAGCTCGGCCTCCTGCAGCCCCTTCGGCTGCACCAGGTACAGTCGGAGGGGCGCGCTCCTCCTGTATACACACGTCACTACTGACCGGGCAGCTCGGGCTCCCTGGGCCTGGGCGCGGGCGGCGCGTACACCAGCTCGGCCTCCTGCAGCCCCTTCGGCTGCACCAGGTACAGTCGGAGGGGCGCGCTCCTCCTGTATACACACGTCACTACTGACCGGGCAGCTCGGGCTCCCTGGGCCTGGGCGCGGGCGGCGCGTACACCAGCTCGGCCTCCTGCAGCCCCTTCGGCTGCACCAGGTACAGTCGGAGGGGCGCGCTCCTCCTGTATACACACGTCACTACTGACCGGGCAGCTCGGGCTCCCTGGGCCTGGGCGCGGGCGGCGCGTACACCAGCTCGGCCTCCTGCAGCCCCTTCGGCTGCACCAGGTACAGTCGGAGGGGCGCGCTCCTCCTGTATACACACGTCACTACTGACCGGGCAGCTCGGGCTCCCTGGGCCTGGGCGCGGGCGGCGCGTACACCAGCTCGGCCTCCTGCAGCCCCTTCGGCTGCACCAGGTACAGTCGGAGGGGCGCGCTCCTCCTGTATACACACGTCACTACTGACCGGGCAGCTCGGGCTCCCTGGGCCTGGGCGCGGGCGGCGCGTACACCAGCTCGGCCTCCTGCAGCCCCTTCGGCTGCACCAGGTACAGTCGGAGGGGCGCGCTCCTCCTGTATACACACGTCACTACTGACCGGGCAGCTCGGGCTCCCTGGGCCTGGGCGCGGGCGGCGCGTACACCAGCTCGGCCTCCTGCAGCCCCTTCGGCTGCACCAGGTACAGTCGGAGGGGCGCGCTCCTCCTGTATACACACGTCACTACTGACCGGGCAGCTCGGGCTCCCTGGGCCTGGGCGCGGGCGGCGCGTACACCAGCTCGGCCTCCTGCAGCCCCTTCGGCTGCACCAGGTACAGTCGGAGGGGCGCGCTCCTCCTGTATACACACGTCACTACTGACCGGGCAGCTGGGGCTCCCTGGGCCTGGGCGCGGGCGGCGCGTACACCAGCTCGGCCTCCTGCAGCCCCTTCGGCTGCACCAGGTACAGTCGGAGGGGCGCGCTCCTCCTGTATACACACGTCACTACTGACCGGGCAGCTCGGGCTCCCTGGGCCTGGGCGCGGGCGGCGCGTACACCAGCTCGGCCTCCTGCAGCCCCTTCGGCTGCACCAGGTACAGTCGGAGGGGCGCGCTCCTCCTGTATACACACGTCACTACTGACCGGGCAGCTCGGGCTCCCTGGGCCTGGGCGCGGGCGGCGCGTACACCAGCTCGGCCTCCTGCAGCCCCTTCGGCTGCACCAGGTACAGTCGGAGGGGCGCGCTCCTCCTGTATACACACGTCACTACTGACCGGGCAGCTCGGGCTCCCTGGGCCTGGGCGCGGGCGGCGCGTACACCAGCTCGGCCTCCTGCAGCCCCTTCGGCTGCACCAGGTACAGTCGGAGGGGCGCGCTCCTCCTGTATACACACGTCACTACTGACCGGGCAGCTCGGGCTCCCTGGGCCTGGGCGCGGGCGGCGCGTACACCAGCTCGGCCTCCTGCAGCCCCTTCGGCTGCACCAGGTACAGTCGGAGGGGCGCGCTCCTCCTGTATACACACGTCACTACTGACCGGGCAGCTCGGGCTCCCTGGGCCTGGGCGCGGGCGGCGCGTACACCAGCTCGGCCTCCTGCAGCCCCTTCGGCTGCACCAGGTACAGTCGGAGGGGCGCGCTCCTCCTGTATACACACGTCACTACTGACCGGGCAGCTCGGGCTCCCTGGGCCTGGGCGCGGGCGGCGCGTACACCAGCTCGGCCTCCTGCAGCCCCTTCGGCTGCACCAGGTACAGTCGGAGGGGCGCGCTCCTCCTGTATACACACGTCACTACTGACCGGGCAGCTCGGGCTCCCTGGGCCTGAGCGCGGGCGGCGCGTACACCAGCTCGGCCTCCTGCAGCCCCTTCGGCTGCACCAGGTACAGTCGGAGGGGCGCGCTCCTCCTGTATACACACGTCACTACTGACCGGGCAGCTCGGGCTCCCTGGGCCTGGGCGCGGGCGGCGCGTACACCAGCTCGGCCTCCTGCAGCCCCTTCGGCTGCACCAGGTACAGTCGGAGGGGCGCGCTCCTCCTGTATACACACGTCACTACTGACCGGGCAGCTCGGGCTCCCTGGGCCTGGGCGCGGGCGGCGCGTACACCAGCTCGGCCTCCTGCAGCCCCTTCGGCTGCACCAGGTACAGTCGGAGGGGCGCGCTCCTCCTGTATACACACGTCACTACTGACCGGGCAGCTCGGGCTCCCTGGGCCTGGGCGCGGGCGGCGCGTACACCAGCTCGGCCTCCTGCAGCCCCTTCGGCTGCACCAGGTACAGTCGGAGCCGCGCGCGCAGCCCGCCAGACGCGCACTCCTCCTGTACACAAACGGACACCAAGTATTATTATTTTTTAATTTATTGAGAAACAAACAGTCAGTACAAGAGTTCAGGTAAAGAAATTGTACACTGGGAGTTTAGGCCTCATGATTTTATTTGGGCTTGGGCCTCACGAGGATAACTGCCAGATTCGAACTGCAGTTGTGTGGCCTAGACAACATACTACAATCTTTGACGACAATTCACTTCGGAATTCTCCGAGTGAATCCAACCTCCTCGGCCACCACCGCGGCTGCAGCGCGCGCGCATCTTTGCCGCAGCAGTGCGGTCTACGGCGCGATCTATTACGCACGCGCGTCACTGTAACCATTTGCGATTGCACTGTACAGTTTGTGACTTAATACGTAAACTAGTATCGTGTGTGTTATCTATTGCGCCACGTAGTTACGCGCCCAAAGTTCAAATGTTTGTGTACTTGTATACTGACCTCATGATGAATATCGAAGTCTTCGGGCGAGCCGCCGACGTCTCCGCCCGAACCGTTCCTGTGGAAGGGGTCGTCGCAGCTCGACTCGCATTTTGCTTGGACTTCCTCTGTAACAACAACAATCGTCATGAGTCTCAGACATATTAAAATACATACGAAACGTCGTAAAAGTCGAATATCGCTCGATATGTTTCGAATCGGTTCGCGATTCATCATCACGAGTGCCGCACACCGCCACCACGACTGATCGGCCCTCCTGATGATGAATTCGAGAACCGATTCAAAACATGTCCATCACGTCTAGCATAACTGTGACAAATACTACCTGTCACTTTCTTTTCAATACGGTGCGAGCAAGAGAGGTGACGCTGAGTCGCGCGAAAATCGATGTCGCGGTAAGATATGCTAGCACTGCAGCGATATCAGACTTCTACGTCGTGAGTTTTCCGACTTCGAAACCCGTTTCGTATGTATTTTAATTTTAACAATTGTCATTACTTTTTTCACCACTCATACACTTAAGTGTCTTATTAAAGTTATTATAGATAAGCCTAGAAGCCTAGAGTTAAATCATTCGTGCACCGAAACCCCCGAGATATGGTGATAATACAAACAAAAACCGGTCAAGTGCGAGTCTGAATCGCGCGCCGAGGGTCCTGTTTAAGTTCTTATCCCATCTTAACTGGGCTGATATGTATAGCGCTGGATACCAATGAGGTGCAAAGTTAACGCAACCGATGTTTGTTGTATGGCTTCCATACAACAAACATCGGTTAAATATTTATTTTTTATGTTTTTTAGCATTTTTTGTTATAGCGGCAACACAAATACATCATCTGTGAAAATTTCAACTGTCTAGCACCACGGTTCATGAGATACAGCCTCGTGACAGACGGACAGCAGAGGCTTAGTAATATAGGGTCCCGGTTTCACCCTTTGGGTAACCCTAAAAACTCACCAGCATCAAATATGTAGAAACTCAGCACCGGATACGACAGCAAAAACTCCGATATACTCTTGCAATACGCCATAGAGTCATCTCTGTCCCTGGCCATGTTCAGCACATACAGACTCCTGGTCTTGAAGTCTGACAGCAGCAGATAGTTGGCGCTGGCGTCCAGCATGGCCTTCAGGCCCAGGGACGGCTCGGAGCCCGGGGTCGGGGTGAACGTGATGGTTTGGAGGCAGTTCCACGACTTGCAGGACCAGATCTTGACGACTGTGTTGTTCTCGGCGCCGGTGACGGCGAACTTCCAGAATTGGACGCTAAAACATAAAGATTAGAATAAGTATATTGATCTAAACTTGCACGATTTTTACAAATAATTTGTAATAAAATGGGACTTAAAATCGCGTTAAAAGGTCATGGTTTCCCTTCGAGACGACGAACATAACGTCACGTTCGAAACGTCGAGGTGTAATAAGACTTTTTTGACCCGTTTTGTAATAGTAATAAAAATTAGACTGGATTCATAATTTACTCCTCCCTTCTTTGTTTGACTGTTGCTTTGACGGGGGTAAATTTAACCACATAGCTGTACAATTTTATGGCCAAATATCTTGGAAACTACAGGTCCTATTTTCACCAAACATAGCTGCGAGCCATTTTGACAGTCGAGTTTTTCCATAAAAAAACACATTCTAATTGGTCAATCTGTTTGAGAGCTATGATGCCACAGACAGACACACAGGTAACTACACAAATACACATTTTATACTTATAATACCCCTCTAAAATAAATAAATAAATAAATACTTATAACACCCCTCTTTTTTTGTTGGGGGTAAAACACAAAACATCGATTAGTTTGTCCATTGCTACGTTATAATTAGGTCATACTGAAAGTTTCTGGATTATTTTATTTAAAGCTAAGATATTTATTGTTTTTCGAAGTATATTCCTTCGCTATTTATGCATTTTTGCATTCGTTGAAACCCTTAGAGCATAGACAAATGGAGATGTCATAACGTAAACTCTTCGAACAAATTTTTTCGCCAATTTTAGCGGGGGGCGAGGTAAACACGTACAGCACACCACCAAAAGACGAATAACTCAACAGACACAAATTTTGCTGTTGCGATAAACGCACACTACAGCAAAACTCAACACATCAAAAATGGCATGCACACAGATTGTACGGGCTGCTAGTGTCACATACATCAATTATGAAATGTTATTTGCTGGATGTAATAATAACTCACTAATATAGTCGAAAATACACACTTTAATTATAATGTCAAAGTAAACTATAAAAGCGCGATATTATGAATGATAATGCTAATGAGGACACGTGTGGTTGTTGTCTAATGTGAACGTGTACTGGCGCGTATGTCAGTGATTTACGCGATTGTTGGTTATTTCGCTGAGATGGCAATGTGCGGTATGTGGACCGTACATGCTGCCCCGCGAGAGAAGCGTGAGATGAAAAATGATACAAGTTGAATGATAAAAGCAATTGATACAAAATAAAACATTAAAACTTATAAATTTCTAAATTATAAACTGCCGCTGTCCTGGAAACTAGTCTTAGTGCAAAATAGGTGAGGTAGCTTTGTTTTGCTTCGTCGTCTTGCGAATGCTAGGATTGCTGGGTAATGTTTCTAATTCCAATTGAACGATTGAAGTTTGTCTTGACGAATGCCCCAGGATTCTAGGTTGAATTGGTGGAGCGTGGGTTGCGACAGATGATAGCTGCTGTTCCTGTAGTTCCGAACGAATGTCGGCGCTTCCGCTGCGGCGACTGCGCAAGCGGCGAAGGATGGCTGCTCCAATTGATATGAGCGCACCAACAAGTAAGATGTAAATGATGGAGTACTGGTGTACGTCGTGATATGAAATGTTTTCTTTTAAAGGTGTCTCAGTCTTCATTTGTTGAATTTGATTTTTAATTTGTTCGAGTTCAACTCTGTTATCAGTGATATTGATTTCTGATAGTGGGAGTGAAATATTTATTATGTGATTTATCTGCGCGATTTCTGGTGTGTAAATGTCCGATGTAGTTTTAATTTCGCTCCAGTGATCCTTATGGGAGAATACCGTGAAGTCTTCGCCCTTGATGACACAGCTCTGACCGAGTACGATAACCCCGGCACTCTCTGTCTGCGTTGCCGTAACTCGATCCTCGCATATGATTCGTAGTGTGCATTTATCACAACAGTAGTATAGGTACGTGTTTATATTGTTTAATTCCGTCCAACTATTTCGGCATGTTGCGATAGTAGTAAGACATTGGTTTGTCATCTGATCCTTGATGCAAAGACTTTCATCTGACTTGAAATGAAAGACTGGCTTTTTTGTGCGGCAAAGTCGAATAGATTCTTCATATCGGAGACACTGTTGTATGTCTTTTTCTGACATAATGAGATAGGTATCCTTGGCTGGACACTGGTACCACGCTGATTGATTTATTCTTGTATTGTTGTGGGATCAATATAATTTTGTATAAGTCAAAGCTCTCTCTATTGACCAGTGGGATTTTGATTTCGAAAATTACGTATCGCTGCGTAACTCTTGCTTTAACTTTTAGTAAATGATAAATGTTCGCTATCCCTGTTTGTATGTTGTTGATGGGCAAGGATAAGTCTTGAGATAACTGTCCTGAGATAATGCTTAGTTCGCTGCGTAGTTGCTCGGGTGATAGTAGGTGAATGTTAAACATGCCGTGGTGAATATCCGTTATTGTATCTAATAATGTGTCTTGAATTGATTTTAGTTTGATAAGCATATTGTTGGCGATGATTGTTGACAGTGCCAATTCATTCATTATTTCTGTATTTTGAACTTCTGTGTTCAGCGTATTGGTGGCGTTTATTAAATTGTTCAAATGTTGGTTGATGACTTTGTGTTGTTTATTGATTGCCGCTTCTGTTCGTTTGAGTAAATTGTACTCTGTTTCAACTACCGATGTTTGATTTTTCCATAGCAGAGCCAGGTGTTTCTGGTTGTTGTTGATAATAGTGATGTCTTTTTCGTACTGGTCAGCAAATCGTTGGTCTAGGACCCCGAAGAGGCTATTAGCGATGTAGCCTACGCCATCCACAAGGCCGCGGCGTTCTCGTATGTGTGACTCAAAATGCTGACCCAGTAGCATGCTATTATAGTATCGTAGCTCGCTATCGCTGTGATGTAATTGTAACATTATTATGTCACAAAGATGTTTGTATTTGTTTTAGAACAAACATTTTCGATTTGCTTCAGGTATTTTTCAAATGTTGCTGAGCCGTCCCAATATGGGTCCATGTCGTAATATACGACCAGCTTCCATTCATCATGTATGACTTGCATGCTTGATACTCGGTCCAAATAAAGTGATTTGCTCAGTTTAGTGATGTTGTAGTAGCAGTTCCCGGTTGGGACGACCATGAATAAAAATAATGATACGAGTAAGGCCATTGATGTGAAAATTGATGTCCTTGAGCCTTTTTTCGAAAATTTCTTCTGTCCCGTAGTTCCGACATTTGATTGCTGTGTTTTCTGTTCGCCGGCTACGTTGTCAGTGGTTGCTTCTGATTGTGATATCTTCAATGATTTGTATGCTGAGTTTAATGACGTGTCGGTTGAGAGTAGCGACAATTTAACTATGGGGCGTTTGATAAGGCCTGTATGCTCAAAGGGTCGCGAGGGGTTGATTCTGGCCTCGGGTAAATCACCCAAGCGTTTTGCTTTGAACTTCTTGCATTTCACGCAAGGCTGTAACCTTTTTTTTACTGCTCTGTTCCCGCCTATTATCCAGAAAGTGTTACGGATTTCTGATAATGTTAGGCGCGCGCCCCCGTGCAACAAATTGCGGTGCGCGTGATCTATGATAAGCTCGGTCAGACGGCCTTGATGCGGAATGATGTACGGATGTTTTTTATTTTTGCTTAAATTTGCATGCTTAAGTCTGCCTCCAACTCGTAGTAGTCCTTGATCGTCGAGAAATGGGTTGAGTTCCAAAATCTTGCTGCTTTTGTGTATTTGTTTATGTGATTTAAGTTTACTGATTTCGTCTTGATAGTCACGTTCCTGCACATATTTAATGATTTTTATTCTGGCTCGATCTAGCTCTGTTACAGTCAAGTAAGCGGTTTGCTCTGTGTTCGGTGTTACCGCTCGTAGTATCCAAGCGAGTACGCGTACTGCTCGCGTCATTGTGCTGAATTTGTTTAATATGTATTGTATTATGTCGTCATCGCTGTGACGTGCCGTCGTGACGTTAGTAAGCTTTGTTTTGCGTACTTCTTGATCTGTGACGTAGGCCGGGTGATCTATTTCATGTTTTTCGTTGAATGATGGTAGGAAAGCGGGTCCATTCCACCATAACAAATGCTGCTTTAACTGCGCTCCGGACATGCCACAGCTTGCGCTGTCGGCTGGGTTATCACCTGATTTGATATATCGCCAGTTGCTCGACGGGATAACTTGCTTTATCTGCTCAACTCGATTGGCTACAAATGGTTTCCATCTTCCGCTATCTCCTTGAAGCCATCCAAGGACAGCGGTCGAGTCGGTCCACCCGAAGACCTTGATATGATGACCCGTCAATGCTTGCTGTATTTTGTTCATTAGTTTGGCCAATAATAGGCCCCCTGATAATTCTAATTTCGGTAGGCTTAGATTTTTGTTTTCGGGAATTAATCTTGATTTTCCTGCTACCAGTGTTATCTTGTTTTTAACCTTACAGTATACAACACAGGCAAATGCTTTTATTGACGAATCGCAAAATCCATGCAATTCAATGCTGTCGGACTCACCGGTCTGGTACCATCTTGGAATTTTGAAGTCGTTGATGTACTGAAGGTCACATCGAATTTTCTCCCATTCTGTTCTGATGCTTCCGGGAAGTTCATCATCCCATTGTATGTTAGATAGCCAGACTTGCTTAAACAGGAGTTTGCATTTGGTGGTTAAGGGCGTATACCAGCCAACGGGGTCAAATATTTTTGAAATTTCTGATAATAGTGACCTTTTGGTCAATGTCTTCGGTGTCCCTGTGAAGTTGCTTTTCAACTGAAATGTAAACTGATCTTCAATTGGGTTCCACTTGATACCGAGTGTTTTTGTTGTTAATTCTAAATGCTTGAAGTTGAATTCTTCTTCTTTGTTTTGTGTTATGCTGACATCTTGTAAGAGTTCGGCCTTATTCGATGACCATTTTCGTAGATTAAAGCCTCCTGATTTAAGAAGCTGTATTAAATCTGATTGTAGTTGTTTTGCTGATTCTAAAGTGAAACTTCCACTAACAAGGTCGTCCATATAAAATTCTTCTTGTAATGCTTGTGCTGCTCTGCTATTTGGGTACTTATGACCTTCGTCTATGGCTAGCTGCCTCAATGTCATCATGGCGAGGAAGGGAGCTGCCTTGGTCCCATACGTGATAGTTGCTAATTTGAGTTCCTGCAACGGCTCATTTGGTGATAATCTCCATACTATTTTTTGGAATTGCTGATGTTCAGGGGTCATCAATACTTGTCTGAACATTTTTGCTATGTCGGCGGTATACGCGTACTGATATTGTCGCCATCGCAGGATGAGGCTCATAAGGTCCTGTTGTAAATTCGGGCCTCGGTGCATTAAATCGTTCAAAGTGTAGCCAGTTGTCATTTTTGCCGATGCGTTGAAAACAACTCGTAATGCCGACGTCGTTGATTCCGCGCGCTCGACGCTATGGTGAGGTAAGTAGCAACTGGGTGTCTCGTTGCTAGTACACTCAACCATATGATTTAGTGATTGATATTCGGTGATAAATTCTTTGTATGCTTCTGCTAATTTCGGCTGTCTGATAAATTTGTTTTCGAGTTGACGAAATTGTGCCACGGCCATAGGTTTCGTAGCTCCTAGTTTTTCTTCAAAATCTGGTTTAAAAGGCATGCTCACGATATAACGGCCTTCTTCGTTGCGAGTTGTTGTTTTCTGATAATGATGTAAACAGTCGAGGTCTTCTTGTGACATGTTTGATGTTTCTGATATATCTTCCACCGACCAAAATTTGTGAATATCTTCTACGTTGTTGAGAACAACGTTACATTGCAGCGTCTGCACATTTCCAGTCAAAATCCAACCTAGGCGTGTTTTTTGTACCAGAGGATGGCTTTTTCCGTGTCTGATGATACCTTCTTGTATGATATCAGAATAAATGTCGGCTCCAAATAAGATGTCTACCGGGCGGCTTGTGTAAAACTCTGGGTCCGCTAGATTAATGTTTTCTAAGAAATCCCATGACGGTTTCTTGAATGATTTGTTGGGCAAATTATTGATGAGGTTTCGCATAATACATACATCTGTGTTAAAGGTATACTCATTGTGTAGTGATGTACAAGTTATGTTAATGATGCCTTTGGAATTGTTTTCTTTTGAGCCGATGCCGAAAATTACACCTTTGCATTGTTCACGTGGTAATCTCAAAATTTGTGCTGCTTTTTCAGAAATCAAACTTGTTTGAGAACCTTGATCAATTAGAGCTCTCAAAGTCACCATTGATTGGTCCATTGCTTTGACCTTGATTAATGTTGTTGCTAGAAGTATTTCTGGTAATTCTTCTTGAGACACGTGGTTGCTATTGCTATTGTTAGGTTTCTTGTTTTCGACGGCAATTGCTTTGTGATTTGATGTGCTCGGGCTCGGGTAACCGTAGGCATCGTGAAGTAACGTGTTGTGATTTCCGCTACAAACGCGGCATCGTTTGAGCGAATGACACTCTTTGCCTTTATGATCGTATAAGCAATTTCTACATAAATTGTATTTCGCAATTACTTCCCGCTTGTTGCCAGTTTGTAATCCGAGAAATGCCTTACAGGCAAATAACTTATGGTCATTCTGACAATGTGGACATTTATAATGTTCATTATAATTGTTTGATGTTTTTGTAAATGAATATGATTTGGCATTCATGTTCTGATTAGTGCTATATGCTTTGTAAGAATGAAACTTCTTGTTGCTTGTTGAAGGTTCATTTTGATGCTGATGATTCTGATATGATTTTGATAAATCTGGTCTGCGACGGGATGATTCCAATGATGTAAATTTGTGTTCTAAGAACTCTAAAAAGTCGTCAAGAGTTGGTAATTCACGTGGTGTTTTCAAGGACTCCACGTAATCGTTGTGCGTTTCCGCATCCAGTTTTTGAGTGAGCAGGTGCACTATGATTGGATCCCACGTCGCTGTGTCTACTCCAAGATTTTTGATGGCGTGTAGACATTCATTGGTTGTGTCGTGAATTTTTTTGATAGATGCTGCTGAATGTTGCTGTGTGTTGGGAAGGCTTAGTAAAGTGTTGATATGAGATGAAAAAATCATCTTTTTGTTGTTGTATCTATGATTTAAAATATCCCAACATGTCTGATAGTTTTCTGAACTGATAAGTAAATGCTGGATCAGTTTTTCTGCTTCTCCTTTTAGTTTGCTCTTGAGAAATTGCATTTTCTGAGCGTTTGGGAGAGATGGGTTAGCATGGATTGCTTCTGTAAATAAGTCCTTGAAGGACGTCCAATGCTGATAACTGCCGCTAAAAATGGGAATATCCATTTTAGGGGTTGATTTTTCTCTGTCGGTGACCGACCACATCTTGGTATTGATTTCTTTTTTGATTTTGTTAAACTGCATTTCGTAAGTGTTGTAGTTCATCTCGTAGGTTACGTTTTTTGTTTCTAGAATGCTGTCGATTTCCCAGTGAAGGGCATCTATGGCAGTCCATCGTGCTTGTAGAGCCTTGAGGGCGTCCTCAAACTCCCACTTTTCGTTGATATGTTCCAAGGTTATGCTAGATACAGTTCTGACAAATGCTCTAAAGTTGCTGGCTTGCTTACGTAACATCTCGTCAGTTTTGCTGAGCGATCCGCGGGTTGCTGTTGCTATTGCTCCTGTGTTGGTAGGGGCAACATCATCATTGCTTGTAGTTCCCGACCAAGGCGTTTCCGTTGGTTGTACTGGGGGTTGATCTTGGCGGGGTGGATCCGCACGGTCGCGAGGACTTGGCTGGGGCGATAGTCCTATTTTTGATGCTGCTGGGTCGGCTAGTGTAACTACTGGCTTACGTTCCGCCTTCATAAAGGCGTTAACATGCTGCCTTGTGGCCAGGTAAAATTGCTCCGTGACGCCGTATTGATTTTCGGAGAAGTAGGGATGATCAAAGTGTTTCCCTTCACAAAGCTTCTCGTGGTTTGCTTGTAATTCGGCCCAATACTGGTCAAGAATTTGTAACCTTCTTGGGATCCTTTCGGGCGTCTTGCGGTCTGCTCCGTCTTTTTTAAAGTTTTCAAGAAACTTTCTCATTGCTTCCATAAGCTGAGATTGGGTATCCAATATCTCCTGAATAGATCCCATTTTGATAGTAAAAGTGTACTTAACTGCACAAGTTGCTGTTGATCTGCTGTATAGTTGCTGTTATGCTCTGTGATGCAGCTGCTAGTGCTGCGATGCTGGTAAAGCAATGTTCCTGTTTCCTATGTACAGTGTAGACGCCTTCTCAATCTAACTGGTGAGACCCGCTTGTGGGAGGCCAGTCAAACCGATGCGATACTGCACTTTGGACACTCAAGAACACTACTTTTCTGCTCGAAGGACCAAATTGATGTACGGGCTGCTAGTGTCACATACATCAATTATGAAATGTTATTTGCTGGATGTAATAATAACTCACTAATATAGTCGAAAATACACACTTTAATTATAATGTCAAAGTAAACTATAAAAGCGCGATATTATGAATGATAATGCTAATGAGGACACGTGTGGTTGTTGTCTAATGTGAACGTGTACTGGCGCGTATGTCAGTGATTTACGCGATTGTTGGTTATTTCGCTGAGATGGCAATGTGCGGTATGTGGACCGTACACAGATACTGTTTTCACGTAACTGTGCAGCATACATAAGAAAAACATAGTGATGGGACACATATAAAGAATGAGTCAAATCATTTTAATGAATGAACTGAATTGTCTTATAGGTACTATTTATTGTGAAATTTGAAAACTGTAAATTCTGTATATTGAAGATGTTATCCAATAAATATATTTGTTTCTATGTATAATTATCTGTCTATATATTTATTGTGTACTTATCACTCTCGCATAACTAAACTGTGAAATAAAACTGCCGCCCGCGGTTGTGTCGGGCTTAAACAATCACGGACTTCTAAAGTAGGTACACTCGACTTCATATTGTTGTTGCTAAAATGAAACCACTTAATTTTCGCTATTTTGGAGCCGATAGCTATGTACAAATTGTGTGAGCGTCCATGGATCTAATATTAGAGATTCACAGATCGTCACAGATCAAAGAACCGTTTGCCTGAAATGTCAATTTTAGTAGACGTTCACGCAGGATGCTTTAAATGGGCACTGAAAACAACTGTCATTCCCTATGGAATATTTAGTCCAACGTGCTTGTAGTTTAGAGGTCAGTGAATATAACCTTCAGGAAAAGAACGTACGCCCCTCTAAAAATTAAGGTGATTATATGAAACCACATATAAAGTGATTTAAAGATATGAGTAAATAATAAGTAAAGAGAAAACAATAAAACAAATTGTTATTAATTTAATTAGAATTACCACACATAAAAGAAAATAAAAAAAAGTTATAACTAAGTAAATATATTCATCTATCTATCAGCCACAGACGTCCACTGCTGAACATAGGCCTCCACAAGAATCGTCACAACCCTCGCTACACTGCGCTCACTCTAGCACTTTGCTGACCTAACGGCCATCGATTCTCCGGACTACATGGCTTGCTCATTGCCACTTCAATCGTGCAGTCCTGTGAGCTATGCCGGTTACCTTGGTTCTTCTGCGGCATATCCAAGAAAAGAAGAATACGGAAATAAGGAGGCAGCAGTGAAGATGGAAAGAATATGAAATAAAGTCTATAAATAATAGTATGTGTATAACGCATATACTCATAGCCCAGCATTAAATGTTCCTTTTACCTAGATATACTTTTAGCAAACAATTATTTTCATTTTCATATTAAATTTCAACATCGTATGTCTAGAGAAAGGTAATATTTCTAATTCACCTTACAAGATTTAAAAATTGCATACATCTATACCTATTATTAAATTCAATCACTACATAGTATAGAACAAAGTCGCTTTTTGCTGTCTGCCTATTTGTCTGTCTGTCCCTATGTATGCTTAGATCTTTAGAACTACGCAACGGATTTTGATGCAGTTCTTCTTAATAGATAGAGTGATTCAAGTGGAAGGTTTATAATATGTATAATACATGCATAATTTATCAGTTTTGCACCCGTGCGAAGCCGGGAGGGTCGCAAGTATCTAATAATACACTACCTAACTATTAAACGAACTGCAGTGATCGAATGAATGAATGATTCATTCAAATGTTGAGTCGCAGTTTTGACTTTGTCACATCCCTCGCCCCTGTACCACCGTTTTATGTTTACATTTTTCTGTCGTTTACGTATCGCAACGGTTTTTTTCTTTAAATGGAGATTGTACTTTAATACACATTTAACACTTCGTAAAAATACTTACCTGTGATAGGAAACGCGATCTTGTTACGTATTTGAGCTATCAGATCGCCTTTTACAAGAAAATATCTGCACAATTCACCATTTTTAGAGAGAAGTGTCACGCGACACAGATCAATGCAAAATTGCGGTGAAGCGACTTCAAGTAGTTTTATATAACGTGCTTGACCAGTTGACCAGTTATTTTTGCCGGAGGGGGTCGCCCGTCCATGGCATCTCCTGTCATTAAATACTCAAAGTTGAAACCATTGCTAAAAGCAGTGGGTCCAGTCTTCTTTAGGGACCTCTTCAATGGCTTCGCGGAACGCATCCACTGCCGCTTCGGGGCTCGTAAATCGTAAATATTCGGAGGTTTACGATTTACGAGAAAAGTCAACGATAAACTCGGGTTTATCCTTGACTCTTGGGAATAAAAACGCGGGCTGCTCTCGTTCTGTATGTAACCTGTGCAGTGTTTCAGACGACTCACTCAGTGTCGGTGTTGTTGTGGTTGTCGAGGAAGGCGAGGCAGCTCAGCGGGGCTCCGTTGTGCGGCTTCCACTTGTGCAGGCAGCGCGGGCTGCTCTCGTTCTGTATGTACACCTGTGCAGGGATTACAGTATGAGCGAGGGCGAATAAATCAATACTGCCTGGGTAGGGACAAAAATGGTTGATTGGTAGAGAATGCCTTCGCCTTGTACCTATTTTTTTGTAGAATAAAGTTTAAATAAACCTCTTCCAGTTAACCTTTGAGCGATTAAAGGAATAATTTGCTATTTCGTCGCAAAGTCGTGGCATCATCGTACGGTGTTTACGAGTAGGACGGATATAGAGCTGTACCTGGTAGAACATGACGCGGCCGTCGGCGGCGGCGGTGGCTAGAGCGGTGCCGTCGGGGCTGAAGGCGGCGTCCACGATGCGCGCGGCGTGCTCGCCCGCCGCCACCGCGCCCTGCGCCGGCGACAGCGCCGCGCCCGCGCCCACGCCCTCCGAGCCCGCCAGCGAGCGCACCACCAGGCTGATGTTCCACATGTACGCTGGGGACAACATCAAATATTACTGCGAAACTAATCCAATCATATTAACATATTATATCACATCATAATATTACATATCTAAATCTCAGCATCATAAGCCGTTGAAAAGTAGGCAACACTGGAGTAAAGACCACAGTTGGACCCTCGTACCTCTGTTGTCGTGTGTGGTGAGCAGCAGGCGCGCCACGTCGTCGGGCTCGGCGTCGTGGTCGTCGGGGATGTAGGGGCACCACACCACGCGTCCTGCCGGATCTAGTGATGACCCTCTACCTCTGTTGTCGTGTGTGGTGAGCAGCAGGCGCGCCACGTCGTCGGGCTCGGCGTCGTGGTCGTCGGGGATGTAGGGGCACCACACCACGCGTCCTGCCGGATCTAGTGATGACCCTCTACCTCTGTTGTCGTGTGTGGTGAGCAGCAGGCGCGCCACGTCGTCGGGCTCGGCGTCGTGGTCGTCGGGGATGTAGGGGCACCACACCACGCGTCCTGCCGGATCTAGTGATGACCCTCTACCTCTGTTGTCGTGTGTGGTGAGCAGCAGGCGCGCCACGTCGTCGGGCTCGGCGTCGTGGTCGTCGGGGATGTAGGGGCACCACACCACGCGTCCTGCCGGATCTAGTGATGACCCTCTACCTCTGTTGTCGTGTGTGGTGAGCAGCAGGCGCGCCACGTCGTCGGGCTCGGCGTCGTGGTCGTCGGGGATGTAGGGGCACCACACCACGCGTCCTGCCGGATCTAGTGATGACCCTCTACCTCTGTTGTCGTGTGTGGTGAGCAGCAGGCGCGCCACGTCGTCGGGCTCGGCGTCGTGGTCGTCGGGGATGTAGGGGCACCACACCACGCGTCCTGCCGGATCTAGTGATGACCCTCTACCTCTGTTGTCGTGTGTGGTGAGCAGCAGGCGCGCCACGTCGTCGGGCTCGGCGTCGTGGTCGTCGGGGATGTAGGGGCACCACACCACGCGTCCTGCCGGATCTAGTGATGACCCTCGTACCTCTGTTGTCGTGTGTGGTGAGCAGCAGGCGCGCCACGTCGTCGGGCTCGGCGTCGTGGTCGTCGGGGATGTAGGGGCACCACACCACGCGTCCTGCCGGATCTAGTGATGACCCTCTACCTCTGTTGTCGTGTGTGGTGAGCAGCAGGCGCGCCACGTCGTCGGGCTCGGCGTCGTGGTCGTCGGGGATGTAGGGGCACCACACCACGCGTCCTGCCGGATCTAGTGATGACCCTCTACCTCTGTTGTCGTGTGTGGTGAGCAGCAGGCGCGCCACGTCGTCGGGCTCGGCGTCGTGGTCGTCGGGGATGTAGGGGCACCACACCACGCGTCCTGCCGGATCTAGTGATGACCCTCTACCTCTGTTGTCGTGTGTGGTGAGCAGCAGGCGCGCCACGTCGTCGGGCTCGGCGTCGTGGTCGTCGGGGATGTAGGGGCACCACACCACGCGTCCTGCCGGATCTAGTGATGACCCTCTACCTCTGTTGTCGTGTGTGGTGAGCAGCAGGCGCGCCACGTCGTCGGGCTCGGCGTCGTGGTCGTCGGGGATGTAGGGGCACCACACCACGCGTCCTGCCGGATCTAGTGATGACCCTCGTACCTCTGTTGTCGTGTGTGGTGAGCAGCAGGCGCGCCACGTCGTCGGGCTCGGCGTCGTGGTCGTCGGGGATGTAGGGGCACCACACCACGCGTCCTGCCGGATCTAGTGATGACCCTCTACCTCTGTTGTCGTGTGTGGTGAGCAGCAGGCGCGCCACGTCGTCGGGCTCGGCGTCGTGGTCGTCGGGGATGTAGGGGCACCACACCACGCGTCCTGCCGGATCTAGTGATGACCCTCTACCTCTGTTGTCGTGTGTGGTGAGCAGCAGGCGCGCCACGTCGTCGGGCTCGGCGTCGTGGTCGTCGGGGATGTAGGGGCACCACACCACGCGTCCTGCCGGATCTAGTGATGACCCTCTACCTCTGTTGTCGTGTGTGGTGAGCAGCAGGCGCGCCACGTCGTCGGGCTCGGCGTCGTGGTCGTCGGGGATGTAGGGGCACCACACCACGCGTCCTGCCGGATCTAGTGATGACCCTCTACCTCTGTTGTCGTGTGTGGTGAGCAGCAGGCGCGCCACGTCGTCGGGCTCGGCGTCGTGGTCGTCGGGGATGTAGGGGCACCACACCACGCGTCCTGCCGGATCTAGTGATGACCCTCTACCTCTGTTGTCGTGTGTGGTGAGCAGCAGGCGCGCCACGTCGTCGGGCTCGGCGTCGTGGTCGTCGGGGATGTAGGGGCACCACACCACGCGTCCTGCCGGATCTAGTGATGACCCTCTACCTCTGTTGTCGTGTGTGGTGAGCAGCAGGCGCGCCACGTCGTCGGGCTCGGCGTCGTGGTCGTCGGGGATGTAGGGGCACCACACCACGCGTCCTGCCGGATCTAGTGATGACCCTCTACCTCTGTTGTCGTGTGTGGTGAGCAGCAGGCGCGCCACGTCGTCGGGCTCGGCGTCGTGGTCGTCGGGGATGTAGGGGCACCACACCACGCGTCCTGCCGGATCTAGTGATGACCCTCTACCTCTGTTGTCGTGTGTGGTGAGCAGCAGGCGCGCCACGTCGTCGGGCTCGGCGTCGTGGTCGTCGGGGATGTAGGGGCACCACACCACGCGTCCTGCCGGATCTAGTGATGACCCTCTACCTCTGTTGTCGTGTGTGGTGAGCAGCAGGCGCGCCACGTCGTCGGGCTCGGCGTCGTGGTCGTCGGGGATGTAGGGGCACCACACCACGCGTCCTGCCGGATCTAGTGATGACCCTCTACCTCTGTTGTCGTGTGTGGTGAGCAGCAGGCGCGCCACGTCGTCGGGCTCGGCGTCGTGGTCGTCGGGGATGTAGGGGCACCACACCACGCGTCCTGCCGGATCTAGTGATGACCCTCTACCTCTGTTGTCGTGTGTGGTGAGCAGCAGGCGCGCCACGTCGTCGGGCTCGGCGTCGTGGTCGTCGGGGATGTAGGGGCACCACACCACGCGTCCTGCCAGATCTAGTGATGACCCTCTACCTCTGTTGTCGTGTGTGGTGAGCAGCAGGCGCGCCACGTCGTCGGGCTCGGCGTCGTGGTCGTCGGGGATGTAGGGGCACCACACCACGCGTCCTGCCGGATCTAGTGATGACCCTCTACCTCTGTTGTCGTGTGTGGTGAGCAGCAGGCGCGCCACGTCGTCGGGCTCGGCGTCGTGGTCGTCGGGGATGTAGGGGCACCACACCACGCGTCCTGCCGGATCTAGTGATGACCCTCTACCTCTGTTGTCGTGTGTGGTGAGCAGCAGGCGCGCCACGTCGTCGGGTTCGGCGTCGTGGTCGTCGGGGATGTAGGGGCACCACACCACGCGTCCTGCCGGATCTAGTGATGACCCTCGTACCTCTGTTGTCGTGAGTGGTGAGCAGCAGGCGCGCCACGTCGTCGGGCTCGGTGTCGTGGTCGTCGGGGATGTAGGGGCACCACACCACGCGTCCTGCCGGATCTAGTGATGACCCTCTACCTCTGTTGTCGTGTGTGGTGAGCAGCAGGCGCGCCACGTCGTCGGGCTCGGCGTCGTGGTCGTCGGGGATGTAGGGGCACCACACCACGCGTCCTGCCGGATCTAGTGATGACCCTCGTACCTCTGTTGTCGTGTGTGGTGAGCAGCAGGCGCGCCACGTCGTCGGGCTCGGCGTCGTGGTCGTCGGGGATGTAGGGGCACCACACCACGCGTCCTGCCGGATCTAGTGATGACCCTCTACCTCTGTTGTCGTGTGTGGTGAGCAGCAGGCGCGCCACGTCGTCGGGCTCGGCGTCGTGGTCGTCGGGGATGTAGGGGCACCACACCACGCGTCCTGCCGGATCTAGTGATGACCCTCTACCTCTGTTGTCGTGTGTGGTGAGCAGCAGGCGCGCCACGTCGTCGGGCTCGGCGTCGTGGTCGTCGGGGATGTAGGGGCACCACACCACGCGTCCTGCCGGATCTAGTGATGACCCTCTACCTCTGTTGTCGTGTGTGGTGAGCAGCAGGCGCGCCACGTCGTCGGGCTCGGCGTCGTGGTCGTCGGGGATGTAGGGGCACCACACCACGCGTCCTGCCGGATCTAGTGATGACCCTCTACCTCTGTTGTCGTGTGTGGTGAGCAGCAGGCGCGCCACGTCGTCGGGCTCGGCGTCGTGGTCGTCGGGGATGTAGGGGCACCACACCACGCGTCCTGCCGGATCTAGTGATGACCCTCGTACCTCTGTTGTCGTGTGTGGTGAGCAGCAGGCGCGCCACGTCGTCGGGCTCGGCGTCGTGGTCGTCGGGGATGTAGGGGCACCACACCACGCGTCCTGCCGGATCTAGTGATGACCCTCTACCTCTGTTGTCGTGTGTGGTGAGCAGCAGGCGCGCCACGTCGTCGGGCTCGGCGTCGTGGTCGTCGGGGATGTAGGGGCACCACACCACGCGTCCTGCCGGATCTAGTGATGACCCTCTACCTCTGTTGTCGTGTGTGGTGAGCAGCAGGCGCGCCACGTCGTCGGGCTCGGCGTCGTGGTCGTCGGGGATGTAGGGGCACCACACCACGCGTCCTGCCGGATCTAGTGATGACCCTCTACCTCTGTTGTCGTGTGTGGTGAGCAGCAGGCGCGCCACGTCGTCGGGCTCGGCGTCGTGGTCGTCGGGGATGTAGGGGCACCACACCACGCGTCCTGCCGGATCTAGTGATGACCCTCTACCTCTGTTGTCGTGTGTGGTGAGCAGCAGGCGCGCCACGTCGTCGGGCTCGGCGTCGTGGTCGTCGGGGATGTAGGGGCACCACACCACGCGTCCTGCCGGATCTAGTGATGACCCTCTACCTCTGTTGTCGTGTGTGGTGAGCAGCAGGCGCGCCACGTCGTCGGGCTCGGCGTCGTGGTCGTCGGGGATGTAGGGGCACCACACCACGCGTCCTGCCGGATCTAGTGATGACCCTCTACCTCTGTTGTCGTGTGTGGTGAGCAGCAGGCGCGCCACGTCGTCGGGCTCGGCGTCGTGGTCGTCGGGGATGTAGGGGCACCACACCACGCGTCCTGCCGGATCTAGTGATGACCCTCTACCTCTGTTGTCGTGTGTGGTGAGCAGCAGGCGCGCCACGTCGTCGGGCTCGGCGTCGTGGTCGTCGGGGATGTAGGGGCACCACACCACGCGTCCTGCCGGATCTAGTGATGACCCTCTACCTCTGTTGTCGTGTGTGGTGAGCAGCAGGCGCGCCACGTCGTCGGGCTCGGCGTCGTGGTCGTCGGGGATGTAGGGGCACCACACCACGCGTCCTGCCGGATCTAGTGATGACCCTCTACCTCTGTTGTCGTGTGTGGTGAGCAGCAGGCGCGCCACGTCGTCGGGCTCGGCGTCGTGGTCGTCGGGGATGTAGGGGCACCACACCACGCGTCCTGCCGGATCTAGTGATGACCCTCTACCTCTGTTGTCGTGTGTGGTGAGCAGCAGGCGCGCCACGTCGTCGGGCTCGGCGTCGTGGTCGTCGGGGATGTAGGGGCACCACACCACGCGGTGCGCGCCGCCGCCGCACCCGTCCTGCCGGATCTCGCACGCCAGTGTGCATCTACAAACAAGTACAACATATCGTACAATACGCCAGATTTTACTCAAGTTTGTTCCAAGAATAATGCTTACTCTCGGATAGTAATGTAAAACCCCATAACGGCCCAGCGGCAGCGGCGAGCGAAAGGTCCGAGCGCCGCGGTCATAAGAGTGAGCGAGACACTGGCATGGCCACCGCGCATTGCTACCGCTAACCGCCGAAGTCGTGGCTGAGCCATAACATTACTATCCGAGTGTAAGCATTATTCTCAGAATAAAAAATTGGTTGAATCCAGCCTTAGTCAAGTAAGATTAACCTCGCTAGTCCCAAGCTCAAAAACGACAGTTAGGCCTAAACGGCCACTGTACGTTGTAAAGTACACTTTCTTTAGAACCACCTAACTGTCTGGGCTTTAGTTACAAGTATTACTTTGTATTTTGTGAGGTATATTGGGCCCCACAAGGTTAAATTGCATGTCTAATAAATAGGAAGGACATCACTCTAATAGTTGAAAGACTTGACAGAAGTGACACATCACAATCTTGTGCAGAGGTAGGTGGTGGGAATCACTATAAAAAATGGGCTAAAAAATGAAGAGTAGCACTTTAACGAGCCCAAGCGACGAAAATCCTGCCGATTATTACCGTCTTTTTGCATACCCAATTTTTAATCTCAAAGAACCAAAGTATAGTTCATGTTGCCCAACCATATATAAGAGACATAACAATGTAATTGCAATTGTACCATATAAATAAATAACTTATAAAAGCATGACATAAGAAATAATAAACAGAAAATTACAAATTAAAGGTTACCTCAGGCCACTGTCAGTAAGTTCAATCTCATGGACATAGAAGTTGCCATGTTCGTCAATACAGGCCAGCACCACTTGGTTCATGATGTGCGCGAAAGCCAGGTCTTGGACCTAAAACAAAAAATACATATCAATATTGGCCTAAAGATGTTCATTTCTGACCAAAGGCTTTTCTTCCAAGCTCTCTTTTCCCACTTCAGATTTGAGGTACATGTCCAAGTTCCCCAATCTCATAAGTTCTCCCTATTCTCATGTAGAAAAGTCATACATGATTTTTTTTGCTGTCCAATGAAGCCACTAATTACGGAGTGTCCAAAAACCCTTAAATGCATGAAGTAACCAAAACTCTACAACTGAAATTAAATAAATCAAAATCAACTTAACATCATTTTGAGACTATCAAACTGATTCACAGAGTCTCAGTTGTCTAGATTGGACTTTTATTCAAGTTATTTCAGAAATAAAATGCACTAGCTTTTTGGATACCAAAAGCATCTAAGTGTAAGGACTTGGCTTCTTCCAAAGATCTACATAACAACTACTTAATGTTGCTCTGATCACATTGTTATCTGCACCACACATGTGGCACTTCATTTTCACCATTTAAGGATGTTTTCGGCCTGGCAGTTGTGAAATGTAAAACTGTATCTCTATATCAGTGGTTCCCACAGACCACCAGTGCTCAGCAAGTCAAAATATGGTCCACACACTCTTCAAATTTGCTGGGAATACATTGCTGAAGAAGGTTGAAGGAATGGAATGTGTTTATGGGTGAATCAACTTTTTTGTGTTGTTTACTCTGTCCCCGTTGTCCAAGTGACATCTTCATACTGTTTCATAGAAAAATGCTAAGGTTGTCCGAGGGACAAATTTTGCGTAACGATAGCAACAAGGTGCACGTAAAAGATGATTCACCCTTATATTTGATCTATGGTCAAGAAAAGGTTTGCTTACTTTATATCCCAAACAGGTAAATTTTTACATATTTACCTCTCCCTTCATCCCCTTGATGAGTGCTCGTCTGTCATTCCCCATCTCTGGGTTATACACCACCCGCACCATGCCCGTCCATGTGCCCGGGTTCATTGTATTTGGAGCTGTAACCGGAGAATAAGGTAGTTATCACAATGTCACCGCATCCCACTGAAGTGTTGATGGCAACCATAATGCATGTAAGCACAGAGACGCGGGTGCCAGTGTGTTGTCTCATGCAATTAGTATATCAATCAAGATTTCTTCAACATTCACTCATGGCTGGGGATCATGAGCAACAGTAATGTCCATCCAGTTGGTGCAGTCAAGGGCCAAATGGGCTACTCTCTGCATGGAATGGAATCAAATGCATATTTTATGGTGTCTGCCCATATCGTCGGGATTCAACATTTGGAATGCTTCTATCCAAGATTCTACAGTATAAATTAAAAAGCCTCAGTTCGCATTTTGCAGTGGGATTATGGGATGTTTTTATTTTTATTTTTTTATTTTATTTATTTATTTATTATGGGATGTGGGATTGATACTAATGTGTGAAATAAATGTTTACAATGAAGCAACAAATTGAAAAATTCATGGTTCAGGCAGGGGCAGGGGATTTTTCACTTCACTGTAAAGTTTTGGTTTATGTTAGCAGACGTTACTGCTTTAATAAAAAAAATTAATGTGTGCTCCAAAGAATTTTTGTAATATCCTGCCATTTCTAATAAATAATCTATTGACTAAATACTGTCAAAGTTCGAGTAGCCAAACTTTCACAGGAGTACTCATACTCATTTATTCATAATGCACAAATACATTATATGTCAATTTTACAAAAGGGTACAAATTTACAATGTAGTTAGTGGTTATTTTATATGTCAGTATGCATTCGCTTCACAAATGTACCTTTAATACAATATGCCAAGTATTTCCCGCTCATATGCACAGAGAGCAGGTTGCCCGCGTAGAACTTGGGCTCCCAGTTGTAGTCCACCAGGTTCTTCAGCTTCACTTTGGAGCTGCCATGATTGTGGTTGCCAGCGTTGGTGGTGACCACAACGTCATTGGCATATACCTCGGCGCTGCATACACCATCGCCTTCAGAAAATGATCTGAAAAAAAAAAGAAATAATAGTGCTGATTGAACACACATTAAGAAATACAAATTGTGCATAAAGCATGTTTATAGTCTGTGCTGTGTGCCAAGGTCTTAAGCTCACGACATTTGTTTATATTTATGGTGTTTTTATTACACATTTGCATAATCTGACTCGCAGAACTATTGGTAAAATTTAATTGTTAGCATTTCAGTTTAGCTTGTACAGCATAATAAAAAGAGATAACAGCATAATGTGTCAGTTTATGTTAAGTTGCAGACAAGTTTGTATAAACAGTCCAATAAGCAAATCGAGAAGTAACTACTGCAAAAAGCCTTTTCTTCTGTACCTATGTTCAACAGGTTATATGAGAGATACCTGGGCATGATAACAAGTAAAAGAAATAAGGAAAAAGCGTGATTAACGAAGACGATTAGAAAATAAAATGCTAAAATGCAATAAAGATTTTCTTCCCACTCATTTCAAGAAAAAATTACGAGTTCACTTACATAGTCTGCTTTGAATCTGCTAACTTTGGAAGCATCGTCGTAGGTTGCATTTTGATTTTAATCAAACTCCCTCATTTATTTCCAAATAATATTCCTAGTTTACAGGGTAACTGTTACTTTTGCAGAAAATTGGCGATTTGTAAAATTACAAACGACATCCGCTAAAGCCGACCGACATTGAATTTTTTTTTAAAGCGTTTTGTTGTATATATTTTGTCACTTAATTTATAAAGTTTTTTTTTTAATTTTGACTTATAAGTCAGAAAACTGTAACAAACTGGCGATTCTGTTTAACATCATTTATTGATTAAAAATAGAATAGTATTTTTTTTATTCGAATTATGTAAATTACAATATTTACAAGCTGTACATCAAAAAGATCAAAACGCAAGTTTGTTTTTATTGTAAAACCCGTTCCAGACATTCCGATCCGATCCTAGTAGTGTAATAGTTTCTTCCGATAAATCGGATCGGATCTAAAGGTCTGGAACGAGTTTTAATACAAATACAAAAAAATGCTGAAACTGAATAAAACAAAACAAAACTAAACGACTTTTGGGTACTAAATTTCTTGATATCTTAGTAACTTAGTTTATTAAGATAGGATCACTTAATGAAATAATATTCACAGTGAATCTACAGTTCATCATGAAAAACCTAGAGCTTGTCTTTGGTATTTTCTTTGTTATGTTATCTGTTACAATAAGTGACAGGTGACAAAGCAGGCAGACAGTGAATTGATTTTTCGAAAATGGTAAGAAAGAAATTAAACGTAATTTTAATATCCATTCATGTTGAAGTGTAGTGAAGAATTGTGAACAATGTGTGTTTTGATTGCAGTCGCTGACAGACAAGATTACGATGCTCATGGCCCGCCCGGGCGGCGACAATGTCCAGAAGGATGATGTTTCGTGGTGGATGCGTTACGCTGGTCGGGGCTTGGGTACAGTTGGCAGTTTCAGTACGTAATACCTGTATTATTACGCCTATTAAACACCTTTCACACTCACTGAGCATTAGGTACTGTAGTTTTTAATTGTTACTCATTATCTTATCAGACACCAATTAAGCCTAAGAAAATAAATATTATTTTATCTGGTCTATGGTTCTACCCCCTTTATTTGGTATTCTCTATGAGGGCCAGCAATTTTAAAATTACTAACTTTATTGTGATTATTTATATATTACAAATTTATTTGATGATTTTCCTAATAACCTATATGTAAAACAATTAAATCTAAAAACCATTTATAATACAGTATATTAGTACATTCTTAACAAAAAGTAATAACATAAATCGCACAATAAATATTCAAATAAGAAACCTATTGTTGCAAAATAATGATTAATCACTTTCTATTGGAAACAGTGCTCATGTCAGGTGTACCATATATGAATGTTTACATAATAGTATCTCAGATTTCCATAATCAAATGATCAAATTATTACCATAACATTTGAATCAGAGTATAATGAGTTGTTGACCTCTCTACTCCACAGACAGGTGGTGGGATGGCTCAATCTTCAGGGATACAACAATAATAACCTGGGCCATTTTTTTTGTTATACACCTCACTTTTTTTTTATTATGTATATTTTAGGTCATCAAGAGCCCCTTTTGATCTATTGTTGAGAAAAAAGTGTCCAGTATGTGTGTGTGTGTGAATATTTTTATGTTCCATTCCGTTACCATTTCCATACATACTACTTACTATAAGTAGTGGTAATGGAATGAAGAAACAAAAAATATATGAACATTTAAGGACACTTGTTTTTCTTTTTGTTATAGCGGCAATCGAAATACATCATCTGTGAAAGTTTCAACTGTCTAACTATCATGGTTCATAAGATACAGCCTAGTGACAGACGGACAGCAGAATCTTAGTACTAGGGTCTTTGGGTACAGAACCCTAATTAGAGCTGTAGTGAGCCATACTTATGTGGAAATAGCAAGCAAAAAGAAAAACTTGACACATTCTATAAGTCTCTCCACATATCTTAGGGAAAAGTAGATTAACTACAAGGTGCACATTCAGCAACAAAGTTTTTCCTTGCAGCCATATGTTATATAGGTATTTTTGTCCCGGTACTGCCAACTTTGAATCTAATAAATATAGTGAGTGGGATTCTTTTCTTGTTTATCAATTTGAGGAGTCTTTTCAAAAGGGCTTATTTTTGTATGAGTTTCATAGAGAAATAAACCCTTTCGAAAAGACACTCCTCATTTGTTTCCTCATAGTTTTATGTACTTTGTTTAGTCAACCAAGACAGGATAATCATAACACTAAGCCCCATCAACATTTACACAAGGTATTACACAAGGCAATAGTTTGATCAAAGTTTCTGATATTTATTATGACTCTTTATCCTTACTTGCCTTGCTTAATAAATCACATTCTTACCTCAAAGCATACATACTATGTTGATTATTAAAGGAAAGCATACTATATTGATTAGCAAAGGATATATTGATTAAAACTCCCATTTCCAGGAAAATATCTACTTTTACCAGTTTTATTATTTTATTGATGATAACATACTAAAGTTTATTAAGACATTAAGTCAAAATGTGACAGGACATTTTTTTCATCTGAGTTTGCTATAGAAAGAGGGAAAGTAGGTGTAAACATCAATTATGGTTTCATTTTAGGATCTGGAAATGGTTAATTTTTAATAATGTAGTAATTGGCTACTAGTAGAGTAGATGAATGATTTTCATAAGCATAATTGTTTTTTACGAGGATACACCACACCTACACGACACGTTATCAATTTGATATTCGAATTTTTACTACCCATGTTAGGGCTTGTCCACTAATCACGGGGACTTCTATCGGCTACTTTATGGCCCCACAGCCTCAAATTTCGTATTTTTCGTATTTCGTAAAATTCTCGCTCAATAGGCTCGCTATTTTGAAGTATTTAACAAGTGAAGATTCGGACAGGATTCGATGCCACCCTAAGGCATGTCGTAGCAACTGGTTGAAAAATTCAATGGCTCTGACATCTGATTCGGTGGTCCAATTGGGAGGACGCCAGTGTTGGCCCGGAAAGCCGTTGGAAACGCAGGATCGAATCCTGTCCGAATCATTAAATTTTTCAATTTTCGCTTCATTTGTAAACATTTAGTTTACGTTTAGCAGACGTTACTGCTTTAATAAAAAATATGAAGATTTATTTTTAATGAAACCAAGTGAAAGTATCTTTCATGTGGTAGACGAAACGTGACATCTCATGAATTGTGTAGATCTCGACAGTTGACATTTTCACAGATAAAAACGGAATAAAATAAATATTTAAGTGGGGCTCCCATACAACAAACGTGATCAATATCAACAAATTGATACGTGGTTGCTTTAACTTTGCACCTCATTTATATCCGGCGCCATACATACTAGGTTCAAACTTAACCCAGCCAGTTAAGATGGGATAAGTGTTTGTGCGGAACCCTCGGTGCGCGAGTCCGACTCGCACATGACAGATTTTTAGATAATTTTATCCCAATTCAATCATTGGGTAAGTGGGTTTTTTACTGTTTGTATTTGTCTTCTTTATAATGTTATCAACAAATTTCCGTATCACTGTTCCCCTCTTGTATGATTCATCAACTGTCCACTGTCAGATAAAAGCATTGTTTGTATATTTTATTGTTTATTTTTTACTGATACGCGTTGATAAAGATAGTTATTTGGATAATGTTATAAATAATTAAATAAGTAAATTTGTGAAACATGTAAGGGGCCATCCATAAATTACGTCACACGTTAAGGGGGAGGGAGGGGGTCGACGAAGTGTGACATTGTGTGACAAGGGGGTGGGAGGGGTCCTAAATTTCGTGACGTCACATTTCAAAATCTATTATAAGTGTTAAAAAACCGGCCAAGTGCGAGTCGGACTCGCGCACCGAGGGTTCCGTACAAACACTTTCCATCCCTAAGTGTTTAAGTTAAGTTTGCACCTGGTATGTATAGCGCCCCATATAAATTAGGTGCAAACTTGCAAAGTTAGGTATTAAAAAAAAACTACTTACTAGATCTCGTTCAAAACAATTTTCGTTGGTAGTTTTTATAGTAATGTACATCATATGTTTTTTTTAGATTTTTCATTTTCTTATTTTAGAAGTTAGAGGGGGGGGGACCAACTTTTTTCCACTTTGGAAGCGTCTGTCACGCAAACTATTCGGTTTAGAAAAAAAATATTTTAGAAACCTCGATATCATTTTTGAAGACCTATCCATAGATACCCCACACGCATGTTTTTGATGAAAAAAAAAATTTTGAGTTTCAGTTCTAAGTATGGGGAGCCCCCAATATTTATTATTATTTTTTTATTTTTGCATCAAAATCTTAATGCAGTTCACAGAATACATCTACCTACCAAGTTTCAACAGTATAGCTCTTATAGTTTCGGAAAAAAATGGCTGTGACATACGGACGGACAGACGGACAGACAGACAGACAGACAGACAGACATGACGAATCTATAAGGGTTCCGTTTTTTGCCATTTGGCTACGGAACCCTAAAAACGAACTTTAAACTATTAATTTACGAAAACCTCAAACACATACACAACTATATCTGTGTCTATAAGATACCAATTGTTTTGTCGACCACTCGCACTACTATCATCGTTTTTTGTTTTGTTAATTGTTTGATGTTAATTTAATAAAAAAAAAATGGAAATAAAACCGATTTCGGAACCGCTGTTTTCATTCAATAATTTCTCAATGTAAATTTGCAACATATGTGACGTCACACTATGGAGGGGGGGGTCTCCCAAATGTGACCAGCTGTGACAAGGACGGGGGGAGGGGCAAAAAATCATGAAATTCGTGTGACGTAATTTATGGATGACCCCTAATGTCTCATTATTTTTAATGTGGGTGTGCACCACATTTTTTTTATATTGTACCATTGATACACCGTCGGAAGATATCTTTGTGCTTTGATCTTTGTAATTAAATTAGGTTAAACTTTTTAAATCACTCATCAATCTCATATATTTATAGATATTGATAGGTAAATTATATAGCAATGCCTCAATGAGCCCAAGTCTCGGTTTTCACTTCGTAGTTACGCCCCCTTTTGGCGGTCTAGCGCTTTCTCCTGCCAGTTCCCGGCTTGCAACTTAAAAGGAAATACCATTGCTATTTTTTCCATACAAATCGAGATTCAAATTATTATAGAATTTGTGTACTAGGCGTTCGTTCGCGGCGGAATTTTGGTCAAAAACAGACGCTTTGTACACAAATTTTAAAATAAAAAGCGCATTGCCACTTCAACTGTGCAATCCTGGCTAATATTGTAAGCTAATAGCGTAGTACTAACATTTCTCTTTTCTTCCAGTTGCCATAATCCTCGGCCTCTTCAACTGCCTCGGCATCATCCTGCTAGATGTCCAGTGCCTCATCGCAGGCATCTGGCAGATGTTGGCGGGCTTCATAGTGATCGTGTGTGAAGCGCCGTGCTGCTGCTTCTTCATCGACTACGTCCAGACGCTGTCCGACAAGGTGGAGTCGCGGCCGTACTGGCAGAAGGCGGCGGCGTATGTCGGGTGAGTACACCGACAACTAGCTGCATTCTTCAGAACATTCCTTACAGTCTAGATATAATTTTAGCAGCTTACTTTTCATCGGCACTTCCAGTGCCGTTTTAAAGCATGCCGGAGCCCTGGGCACTTGACAGGTGCCCAGGCAGGGGCACGTCTCAAGAGTGCCCGTTTGCCCAGTGAGAAATAGGGCACCGATGTGGTCGTCAATATGACTTTTATTTTACTAAGGGACAATCTTACACAATTCGACCTGGACCCAACCTAAGCATTGCTTGTAGTATGGATACTAGACGACGATACACATCATAAATACATTGTATATCGTCCCTGTCGCAGGCACAAATATTCGAGTTCATCACACAAATATTTACCCTTGCCGGGGTTCGAACCCAGGACCGCCGGCTCAGTAGGCAGCACTACAAACTGTGCCAACCGCGTCAAATGACGCGTCTAACCGCTAAATGATGTTCTTAATGTCCTGTTTACCGAGTTTTCCCCGTGTCCATCACAATCCGCATGTAAGTATGTTAGGTATACACCTCTAAACAGGATTTACCTACAAACGTATAAACATTTCATTCATTCGTTACCATTTACGTTTAATTATCATACCCGTTAAGCTTATCAAGGGAATTAGCAGCACAATACACAACGATTACCACTTCCCAATCCAAATGTCGTAAGCGCCAGTGACGGATTTTGAAATAAGACGTTTCGACGCGTGGCTCCGTCACCGTGACATCTGTGGCTTTATCGAGCGTCACGGTAATGACACGCGCAAACAAATGTTGACTCATGTTTTTACAGACTCTGATTATGTCAAGTTAACATAAACGTAGGTACTTATATTTTAACTAGCTACGCCACGCACCCGGTCATCTCTCGAGAACGGGATCTTCTTTTATGCCGGTTGTACACAGTCGCCGAGACAGGGCGAGACCAGCATGCCGTCACTTTGGAACTCTATGAGTAAATGAAGGACGGCATGCTTGTCTCGCCCTGTCTCGGCGAGTGTGTACAACCGACATTATAGAAAAAAACTTCACCGAATGTTTCATTTCATTTCGTAGACAATTTTTAGGGTTCCGTACCTCAAAAGGAAAAAACGGAACCCTTATAGGATCACTTTGTTGTCCGTCTGTCAAGACCCTTTTTCTCAGGAACGCGTGGACGTATGAAGCTGAAATTTATATCAATTACTCAGGTCTACTGTCCCTTGAAGCTGTGAAAAAATCAAACTTCTAAGCCAACGCAATCAAAAGATACAGCCGTTTATGCCGCAAATTTTCGACACTTGCAAGGGAATCAAAACCTACAGGGTGCTTCCCGTGAACTCAGAATCTTGAAATTTGGTACGAAGCAACGTCTTATAGCATAGATAAAGGAATAATTACGAAAACCATAATTTTTTTTTTTAATACCTAAGTTTGCACCTAATTTGCAAATTTTCGACACTTGCAAGGGAATCAAAACCTACAGGGTGCTTCCCGTGAACTCAGAATCTTGAAATTTGGTACGAAGCAACGTCTTATAGCATAGATAAAGGAATAATTACGAAAACCATAAATTTTTTTTTTAATACCTAACTTTGCACCTAATTTATATGGGGCGCTATACATACCAGGTGCAAACTTAACTTAACCACTTAGGGATGGAAAGTGTTTGTACGGAACCCTCGGTGCGCGAGTCCGACTCGCACTTGGCCGGTTTTTTTTTCTCGACAGTCATATATGATATACATTTTTCAATAAACTTGAAAATGTCAACCTATAGATTAGGTTAGGTTAAGTTTGCGTTATAATTATAACATTCCAAAATATTTTATGGTTTTAGAAAAAAATGCTTTCGATGAAGTGAAATAGCTATGAAATGAAAATTCGATGGAACGTTTCTCCATAAAACAAGGATAAACCCTCGAGAACACAACATTTATTCGGGATAAAAATATGCCTATATGTTAATCCAGGATGTATGCTACCTCCATGCCAAATTGTATCAAAAAAGGTTTTGCCGTTTAAGCGTGAAGAAATAACAAACATACAAACATTCTTGTAATCTTTCGCTTTTATAATATTAGTGTGCTAATGTTCTCGCAGATTAGTCCGCTGGGTAAAATTTAAGTTTCTCTTTCGAGAGCCGCGAGTGTTAACTGAAAATAATTTAATTAACCTTGTCTCTCTCCGGGCCAGTTATAGTGTCCGCTAAATATAGGTCAGATCGAACATTCACACGGCCTCTCTGTTCGAAGTTGTCGATTTAATAGTGTGAATGCTAATGTTTTTTTAATGTCTTAAAAGTTGATCAACTCTTGATGATTTTATGAAATTGTGTTTTGGAGTTATCAAAAATGCCTAAGTACAAATCAAATATATCTAAAATACGTCAATTAAATCTTAGTTTGTACAAGTTAGGGCTCACGACACAAATACTTGTGAACCACAGGTTGCGTAGTGCCCAACTGAAATGGCAGAAGGCGGGGCACACTGCTCATAGAACCGATGGATGTTGGGACAGAAAGATTCTTGAGTAGCGACCTCGTATCGGAAGACGCAGCGTGGACTAGCCAACAAGGTGAACATCATCATATTAGCCGATAGACGTCCTCTGCTTGACAAAGGCCTCTCCCAAGTTCTCCGCAACGATCGGCCGTGCGCCCCCCATATCCAATTTCTGCCTGCGATTCTATCCGGGTAATCGATCCACCTTGTTGGGGGTCTCGCCACGCTGCATCTCCCGGTTTGCCGTCGCTACTCAAAGGGCAATGGCTCGAGCTATGCTCGGAGTTTCCTTGCGTGATCGAATCCGAAATGATGAGATACTATAACACGAGTCACGTCAACTCATGATAAGAGTACTGGTTTTTATATATGTGTAATCATTTGTTTGCAGACTGGCGCTGCCGCCGTTCTTCCTGTGCTTCCTGAGCCTCAGCACGTGGTTCGGCTCGGGGCTCATCTTCGCCACCGGAGTCATCTACGGCATGATGGCGCTCGGCAAGAAGTTAGTACTCTTACACTATTCTCTAGAGCCTAGAGTCTAGGCTCCTTATCCGTTCTAAAATGCTGATTGTGTTAGACATTGTTCTCTATGATCAGACATGTTTCTTAACATATTCTCAATGCTACTAGAGAACAGGACTATTGCGATTTATTGGTATTTATTTGCAAACTACAGTTTGAATTTTTCATTGATAATTTTTGTTTCAAAAACTACTCGAAATTGAAGTACCAGTTTACGGCGTGATTTTTTTCATTGGTAATATGTTAACAAACATGTTTGGTCATAGAGAAAAATGTCTCACACAATCAGCATTTTTGAACGGATAAGGATAACGCACAATAACATATTGTCTTGTAATGACAGTGAGATTTTGAAATTACTATTATTTTTTCGTGCCGATAGCACAATTCTACAGTGAACTGCAACATTGACTAAAAGTTTGTTTAAGATATTTCGAAAAATATTTTTTCAGGGTTCGAAATTAATAATTATAAAGATAATTACGCTTCTTGATAATTATCTCTTAATTATCACCAGTATTTGAAATTCATTTGTTATATTGTTTAATAACAAATTCTAACAAAAAATGTGCGTTCGTATAGATAGACACAAGTGCGGAAATACACGTTCGAATACTTCGAATACAGTTCAATTTCACGAGCGCAATGTTTTGTTATTATTAATCGATAATTATCCATCTGTTATTATTATGATAATTATCATTATTATTATTATTATGATAATTACCCTTTCAAATAGAATCTGAATAGAAGACATCATAATTTTATATAGGTATGCAAAACAAATGATCATAATGCAAATGTAGCAGCATCATTAATAATGTGTCTTGTGACTAACTCAATGGTTTGATGGTGTTATTAACTCTGTTATTATCGTAATCTTTAGCCATTAATGTTGTGAATAACATTTGTCGATCTGTGCGTGTGTGAACGTCCATAGATAACACCTAATCTTAGTAATAGGTTTTAAAGCCCGAAGATATCTACGGTTTTTTAATTATACACATTTTTTCAGTTTTGTATGAAAATGATTAACAAGTTATCCTTAAGAAGGTGTTAACGGGGATGAAAAGGTAAATGGAGTATTGTCATTTTTGTGCAAACAGTCACTTCCGTGGATGTCACTAATGTGCGTGTATTTTCTTATAATCGTTTCAAAAAACCCGTACATTATTTATTGTAGATAACGAGTTCATTGAGAAAAGACGTCATGTATCGAACATTTTAATAGATTCATATCTTGATTTAAACTTATACGATTTTCACACATTATAACAAAAAGGGACTCAGTCCCTTCGTTACCATGAACGTAACATTACATTCGAAACGTCATATTAATTATATAAATACTTTTAGAACGCGATGTAATCCCGATATGACAGGTTTGTTAAGGATAATTTAATATCATTAAACATGGTAGAGTCAGAGAAAGTGAGTCAGTTGGTATGGTTTGACAGTTAATTTGCTTGGAAGAGTTAACGAGGTCTGTCTCTACTGGCAACCGCAAAAAATAGCTGTGCACAAAAATTACAATAGACCAAATACCCCTTGTCATTTTTTTATATCTGTAATTGTGTAATAAAAGATGTACTCACAGCGCTTATTTATATTGGGAAGCTGTAGGTGTAAGCATTGGTCGTCCTCGCGTCTTCCGGCGCTTTGTGCCGCTCCATTACTCTCGGCGGCCACTTCCTTCATCTGTTCGTTCGTCTTTTTATGCTACTGTTTGTTGGGTTGGTGGACAAAAAGTTAGCTTCTGACCTTGGGGTTAATTTAATTAATTGTTACTGCAATTTTACCAATATGGACCTTAATAAAACAGTTTTTAAATATTTAAGATTTTGGTAACGTAACGTTTCAGTCTTTACTTTTGGGAAGTAAAACATCTAGAATAATATTTTGATTCAATAGGAAAAATTTACATTCCACTGCACATTACTAAATCAAACTCTAATGTTGATTCCACGCATTCTTTGTGCAAATAGAAGATTTCATTGTATTCCTGGATTGTCGATACCTAACGTTCGTCGCGTACATGGTACGTGTATGTTTCGTGACTCAGAGGAGTAGACAGTAGCGCAGGTTCCACAACTAGGAGGACTTGACTGCATATGGTCTGGTATTTGTAAAAGCAGTTTCTGTGACATGGCTAGGGCATGTTTCCGGTTCTATATTTGTATGGCGAGAACCGGGATTTCGCGGCTCCGGCACAGGATCTCTATACAAAAAGAGTACCGAGAGCACACCTTACGTGACATCCGTGGCGTAGGTAACGTCGGGGTGTCGGCTCTAGTGGTGAACTACCAGTGTGTGACGTGGTCTGAGCCCCGTGGCAAATTCATTGAATGGGCTCCCCAAGTAAAAATCGTCACGTAGTGTCGAGCTCGCGGGCCCGTGGAATTTTGGTGCCCTAAGTCAGTGGCGTAATTATAGGGTGGCAGCCCTAATAGTTACGCCACTGACGTAGGGTCACTTGAAGGGGTAGTTTATCTGTACATTGTACAAGTGCATGTAGTGTAGCATGTGGCTGCTAACTATGAGTGCCGTAGGGGCACGTCGGACGACATGGCGACTGGAGGCGCCATCACTACAGGCAACTTTTGTTACTTTTCGTGATGAAGGTTCCATGATATCTGTACATCTAGTCTTCTGTTTTTCGGCTAACATTGGTTCCGTGGCGTAGGTTCCAAGACTAGGAGGGTGTGTCCATCGGCATGTCTAGTTGTGTGTGAGCTAACAGCCTGGCGGCGTAGGGGCACGCGGGACGACATGGCGGCGATGGCGGCGGGCGGCGCCACGCCCCCGGGCCCGCAGCCGCAGGACCACCACGCCACGCTCATGGAGGACCCCGACGTGTGGCGCCCCAACTAAAGGCAACTAACCTCTAGCGATGGCGCGCTCCGGGTCTCGCTCTACGGCCAACTCAATCAATATTACCTACGAACAAGCTACTCGTTTGCAATAGAAAAGTTTCGCTTTAAAATTATCTGAAGGTGAATATTTAATAGAATTAATGTTGATCCTATTTTTATGTGGTGATACCATATTTCTTATTTATATATAAATACAAAGGACAAATAAGAAGCCAAAATTGTACGCAATCTACTGAGATGCTAGTGGGAATCGATCCCAAGACCTCTGCTTGACCGGAGCAGTCAATGTGGAAATTTTCAGGCTTGTCCTATTAACTTCAAAAACGTTTTAAAGTTTGATTGAATCTTCATAAATCCCATTATCAAATCCTAATTAATCCTGCCAAGAATGGGAGAGTTTCAGGAGTACCAGCTTCAAATAAAAAAATAACTTAAAATTGTTTAGTAATTGACGAAGTTTTAAAATTATTATAAACATAGGTACAGCTGGTTTGAGAAGTCGTCTTTTCTCTGTTGAAGAGGCCTAAAATAGCGAGGTCCGGGCGCGCCGAAATAGCTCAGTGTCGTACTTTTTTATTCAGTTCTCCGCACTATTACTCTTTAGCCAGCACAGAGCATGAATTCGCTACGTCTAGTGCTAGATTTATCATAACAGCTAACTAAATATAGAGTATGGAAGTAATAGAGTGACATCTTCTACGAATTATATCTATCTTTGGTAATAACTGTGTCATTAAATGGCGTTAATATGATGTTATTTAACATGCATGATATCTATATTACTAAAGGCTTGGATCCCAGAACGAAAACCAGAAAGTAAGCCTGGTAAAACTTTTAAGTATAACCTAAAGAGATGGTGAAAAATAAAGAAAAAGGGCATTAGGGAAACAACATCCTAAAATGAAAAACATCTTTCTTAGACGCTGTTGCTCTATTACTACTCTGTTAAAGGTAGTGATATACCTGACATCTTGTTCGTATGCTTGTGGCTCATCCCGAAAGTCATCACTTCATCACTTTAGTAAAAAAAAACTTTCTACGCTAAATAATAGGTACGTCACTGTACACGCAAGCTTAAAGTGTGCCACTACCTTAAAGCTAAATGGTTTATGTTCTCGTATCCGGGTCGAAGGACCAAACGTTGTTTTAATTTTGAGCATGTGCTATCGTTTAATTTTCATGTTTATTAAGTTAATGTTATTATTTAAGCTAATGACAAAGATAAAAATAAACCGAGCAAGTTTTAAATAAGTATTTAATGCATCTCGTCGCATCTTTATCTTTGTCAACTTTTTCATTAATTTTAAGCCTCACCTACTTTAAAACGCTTATTACTTTTGTTTTTAAGGTTCTCAGTATTTCGTTTATAGACTTATATTATCTTTAGACACAATAATTTGTTCATGTGTTATTTTAAGTTAAGTGATCGCTATGGCTGTTTTTTTTTTCTCTAGTAAAACCGTCAGCTGCGCTCCCCATTTTGATTTCTCATTAGGCACCAGTCTGCATGTTGGCAATGCAATTCCGGCACCAGACTGTTCATATTTTTCATTTGAGGAAGAACTTTTCAGATGTGTCGGTAACTTCTTACGTAGAAACCAAAGTGTAAAATTTTAGGACTTATAAAACAAATGTGTAGTCTTCTAATGTTCTGCACTTGTATGGAAACTGCACGCCGACTGCATGCGAACTGCGTAGTCGATGTTTAGTTCTCGTATAAATTGCAATGACGATAATATTCCGCCTGAGATACTTCGTGCTGTTTTTAATAGTGGCACGACTTATCTCCTAGGTGGCGTTAATAGTTCCTTTTTTATGAGTATTGTACAGAGGTTAAATATAACTAAAAAAAAAACGCAATCCACTACATTCCAGGTGGGGATCGAACTTACAACCTCTAAATAAAAGCTTTTAAAAAGAAAGGGAAGACAGTTCCGTAATGGTTTTAAATGTGGTGAGGTCAGTTTGGATCGGACAATTGATGAACGCTAGGGCATTCGGTATTGCAAATGAACATTATTGCAATGTGGGTATCATTATTCATATCGGTACATTGTTAGATACATTTGTAACTCTTTTAAGGTACTTAATAAAATTTCAGTAACGAGTTTGAATACTTTTTCGCTTTCAACGCAGTGTAAATACAAACAACAGAAAAAACACAAGCACTTCTGAAAAGTTACTCCTTTTTTGAACTCTCGTTTATTTCATTACTGACGTATTACACTCACGAGCAATGAAATCCGTTAACATATTGTATGTAGAGATTCCTTATAGTGTTCCTTTGTAGTGTTCGAATTCGGATCAGATAGTTATTAGAGTGGTACTGTCTTCAGATTTGGGCGTTACCCTCATCTGTCATTCTTGATACAATGAAAGTATGGAGAGTGACCAACCATTAAAACAGCAACGTACCTTTTCTTAAACAGTATCACTGTACTGGATGCACTTGTTATCATTGCCCGCGAGTACGTCAAACACCGTCAACGGCTTGTAACCTTCAAATACTCGACCAGGGCATCAGCAGACGAGATGAGGACGTCAGCGGCGACCATCGAGTCGGGCCTGCAGCCCAGCACCGCGCCGCGCGCCGGGCTCGTCACCAACGAGCAGCCCCTCTCCTTCACCGGCGTCCCCGTCAAGTGATCCTGCACGCCGCTGCGCCCCTGGTACTTTCGGTTGGTGATCTCAAGTTTACATTCAGTTTTAAGGACGTTGCGGGGTTTATGGTTAGATCCAACAGTGTTTACAGACTTGTCCGTCAAGTCCCCATCCTTACTTGTTTTATTTGTAAATAACATTCTAAACGAGAGACGGACTGTTCGTCATGAACGAGCAACCCGTTTCCATCACCGGCGTCCCCGTCGAGTGATCCTGCCTGCCGCTGCACTGCTGGTACTTTCGGCTGGTGATCTCATCTTTACATTCAGTTTGAAGAACGTTGAGGGGTCATGGATCCAGTAAGTACGTTTGTTGACGTTCCTGTCAAGTCTACATACAGGCTATGCAAGATAATATTGTCCGTTAATTAATAGTTGATTATTTTAATAAAAAAACCTTAATTCGCTACAACTTAACTGTAACTTGTACCAGTGAGTAAAAAGTTACCAAGACTTGACGGATGTCGTTTATGTATATTAAACGGCCTCAATCTTTAGACGTGCTCTCCATAAGTTAGTTATACACTTTTGTAACCACGATAGATTCCAAACCCACTTTGGGTAGAACACGGTCCTCCAAAAAACCATTGCCAAATAGAAATATCATTTTGTAGAATTTTCACTGCGAAATAGGCCAGCTACACTCTCCAGTAGTTATTTTTAATGCGACAGATTCGTTTCACACAAGAAAACATTGATGAAGTTGAATATCATACATAATTGTATTAAATAATTCTACTACTTTTGAAATGATTTTAGAAAGCTAATTTGCTAAATATTATCATGTTTGAAAAGTGGACGGTTGACACACGAAAACGTACCTTAAGGCAGTTAGGCCTGTCGTTTAATATTTCTTTAATATAATGAATTTAAGCAATACCAACTGTTTCGGTTTTTGGCTTAACACATAATTTGAATATACCTAATGTCTAAAGAAATAAAAATGGGAGGCTTTAACTACATCACGTTAAAATTCACGAGATAATCTTAAAGTTACATAGCGGTTATACAAATCAGATTAGCTATGAAGTTATAATTGATATCATAAAAAGCTATAGGGTACTGTTTCATGTGATTTGGCATATATTTATTATATGAATTAATAGGTGGTGATTTCTCCAAGAAACCAACAATGAATACATTTTTTCATGCATCTACGTTATTTCTGTATTTATCTTTTAACGATAAAATAGATCTATAGGTAACTTTGGTATGTTTCTCATAACCAAGTACGGGAGTACGTACTATATTCAAGTTATAGTCTATATTTATTTATTTTGTAAAAACAAAGAACTTATCATGTAGTACATAATATACGGTGAGCGAAAACCGTGCACGGTTTATTAGTTATATGTTTTAGGAGAAATAGTACCTCTTCATTTCATATAATAAAAACATTGTATGATACATGTGTGTTGCTTGTAGATATAATTAGGTAGAATGTTAACTGTGTTGCAGCGTATGTCTTTGATGACGTAATTCGATTGGAAGTTCATAGGATAACTTATAGACAAGTAAATATGATAGGATAGATGCAATTTTAATGCATTATTAAATTATGCCGATGTGATGGCACAGTGGAAAGAGAAAAGTATTTATAACTTCCAATTATAATAATAAATGAGCGTCTTTCAAAAGTTTTACTATTTTTTTAACGCCTATTACAAAAATCTAAATCTATAAAAATATTGTTAATTTGGTACGCTTCAATACACTTTTCTCTTTCCACTGTGCCTTAGCCTTAATGGAAGTATTAAAATATTCGCAATAACTCTAGAAGGACCAAATCAAATCGATGTTGCAATGTTGCCAACCTATTGTAATTGATGTATTGAGGAATTATTGTTTCGTCGAGATTTTAATACAGTTTATATTTCATTGAAATAGATGTCCCTATTGATTGGTCTAAAATGGGGTTTTGTGTTGCAAAATTTACCATTATCCCTATTGAGATACGCGAGGGCTGTTATAATCTAATTTATTATTGTGTATATGGTATTTTAATCGAACTTTATAGTTAAATGTTACTACTTTTCACAATAGAAGTATTTTCAGCAGTATATTATCTTTATAAAGTAAGCTAATGTTGAACTACGATTTAAATATTATTATTCTATTCTATTTGAGCGTTTATATGAAGTCTTCTACTGACTGAAACGCTTCTATTGCTTTTCGTTAAATTTGACGTGAAATTGTATAAAATAAGAGTCAATTTTTCGAGATAAACATAATAAGGTCTAAAAAGGTAAAAGTGGCACGAATTCGTGTTCTTGAATCTTGTCACTGTTTCAGTGTAAATGTCATTGTTAAGAGCAAATAAACAGGGCTCACACAGTTGCACAAACTTCTTATAAAGATCTTTTACCCTTAACCCTTAATTTGTTAAAAATAAACGAGTGTAGGAGTCTGTTGACTAACGGCTAAATTAACGGGTAATTTATTATTCCTGAGTATTGCCAACGCATTTGAAATGCTTAAATTGATTGGATTAAATTTAATAGGATTTGTGCAATTGAATATTATCCCATAAACAGAATTCTTGTTTGTAGTCTATGTAGTCATACATATTGCATGGGGTAAGAAAATATAGTCGAGTGTAGAATATGTGTAGACTTATAAGTCAAAAGTTATAATTGTACACATGTTTATAAACAGTCTACAGTTATTATTTTGTTGCAAATGTATTTAGCCCACGAAGCATTTTAGGATTTTGTCTAGTTAAAATACTAATATTAGTTTACTGTGACAAGGTTCTAGTGTGCCAGGTCGATTTTGTGCACAGAGTGTGTGCTTCGTGTAGCCTCAAATATACAGTTATTTGTTCGTTAGGTAGTAAAATGTTGACATTGGTGTATATCTTATATTTTTAGGTTTTTGTGAAATGAAAAAATACATACGGTGAAGGTAAGACTCGGCTCAGAAGTGTCTTCGATTATATACATCAAACGAAACCTAGCTCTATTTTTTACAAAAAAGTATACATCGAAGACCAATACCAAGAAGATACATACCCATAAAACTGCCATCAAACCTTTGTTAAGTTTTCGCCTATACATTGTTATAAATAATAATTATTAACAGTGCAATAATAAATTCGAATTTTAGTTTACATACTTACTAGTGGTCAGTTACGAGTTTGATAGTGTATATTCGGGGCCTCTGAGTCTTGTATTACTGTACTTTCCATCTATTTGATATAAAGCGTAAAAGACTTCCTTATATTTGTAAATTTTGTAATGTATACATTCCGAGTTATACTGAGGATTTTGTTTTTCTGTCGTTTGGGCCTTCCATTATATTCGAATTTTCATTGTAGTTTACATTCATTTTTGAAAGTTTACGACAATGTCAATTTGTTATCGTGAGTATGTGTGTGTTTAGACTATAGTGTGGTGTAACAAAATATTAAAAATCAAAATGATATTAAATTGATGATACAATTTAACTAACCTGATAAATATTACATTACATACATTTTAAACACTTTTCAAATAAGTACCTATTAATTATATAGTGATAACTTTGGTATTTCAATTGATGGAATCATTTCAAATTAATGAATTTCTACATTTTGATTTTTGATATTTTATTTAGTTTGTGAAGCTTGCACCTGCAAAATGTAGGGTAGACGTGGTATCTGTTAGACCAGCAGTAACATATACAATTATACATAGCTAACCACCTTGATTGTTTAAACGAAAATGGAGTCACTTGTCAAAATTAGAGTTCATATTCGTTTGTTTAAGAAGTTAGCTGTACACTTAACTAAGCTGTAGGATTGGTCGCCATTGAAGGAGAATCGTCACATGTAGACGAAAATTGATGTTCTATCTATCTCAGCCTGGCGGAGAAGAGAAAGGGTTCATCCATAATCCAAATCCATTCTTGGTTCTGTGTGTATATTTTTCATAAGGTAATATTTACCGGCAGACCAATCCAGATCGCTTGGTAACGCTCATATCATACAAATATGTACTATAACATAAATAACCCCTAGATCACTCGATATCGTAAACGAAATATCACTGTTACTGTGTTTGCAGATATTTTTGTAATATATTTAGGTTATGGGCCGATGTATTGTTAAGACCCCTAGTCTTTAGGTAGCGATCGTTTGTGAACCGTCGAACTGGTAATGGTGGGAAGACAGACTATGATTCATTCGTATAATGCACTCACTATTTCTTACTAGTTGCGCCCCGCGGTTTCACCCGCTCATCTCATGGGAACTACAGTCAGTTGCAGAAGTTGTTACGCACGCTAAGTGTTCTAAATGATAGGCACGCAGACTCTATTATTGAAAGAATAAGGGTTGTGCAGATCTTTGGGAGTGTGTTATTCTGCTTAGCTACTTTTACTGCTGACTGTACATTTTGCGGAAAAAAGTAGCCTATCTGTTAATCCAGGTTGTCAGCTACCTTCATTCCAAATTTTATCAAAATTGGTCCAGCCGTTTGAGCGTGAAGATGTAACAAACTTTCGCGGTTATAATATGAGTGTGATAACAAGGTTTTGAATAAGAGAGACTACTACGCTTTTATACGTACGAAATAGATGCAGGCATAAAGGAAATGCATAATATATAACCACGTAAGGTTTCATACAAGGACTGATTCTGCGTGCAATAGATATATATCGGATTATTTCTTGTCTAAAAATTCCAACTGTGACGTAGTTGTGTTCCCGCCATTTCAGTTGGACGTTTATTATGTTAGGTTAACTGTTGCTCACGCCGCCAATAATTTTGTGATTATATTTTTATGCTTGCCTGTGTCGGCGATTAACGAATTAAATATTCTAATATTTTATCGACACGGCAAAAATTGTATGGCTGATTTTTTACGTGCTTCCTTTTTTTATTGTAATATGAAAATTATTTATTATTTTATCATTTTATATTAAGTCATCAATTATTTTGTAATGATTAAGATCACATGTAAATTTAATATTAAATCAATTGTCCGTGATGTTAAGTTATTATGTAACAGGACTGACAATGGCCGGGCGGTTTAAAAATACCTAACTCTTCATTCCTTTAACATTAATTATATACTTATTTACAAGTACTCTTTAGATAAATACAAGAAATTACAATTAAAGGTAAACAATACCAGTACTTACTAATATAAAAAAACGTAGTCTTATGATCGCATGAGGAATCTGTGACTTCCTTACATGTTATGGATTTATGCAAACGTAAATCTGCATCTATTCACTGGGGTCCGTAGATAATTCACCGAGCCAATGATGGCCGCGCTTTTGGCGCACTTTTGTAAAGACACTTTTCATTTAATTTGATCGATAGTATTTTTCTCTGAAACCATGTAATATTTAACTTATAAGTAAAACAAACTTAAACTAATCTATATAATGTCATTTTCAAGATATACTGATGTATGATTGAAAATGAAAATTATATGAAAATAAACATTCGATGAAACTTTGCTTGTAAAAAGGAGGGTCCCGAGTACAGTCGAGTTCATTTACATCTACACACTTACGAGAACAGAAATATCTGAATACCCTATTGTCAGGAGCATAAAATCGTGTTCAGATATTTAGGTTCTCGTAAGTCTGTAGATGTAAATGAACTCGACTGTACAAGAGCGACGGAGGTGCTTATCGTTTTTATTGGGATAGCTATCACAGGCCCGCAGACATTGAAGACTGCTTGTGGAACCTAAAAAGATGAGTTCTTTATTAATAGTTACTCGTATGGTCACGTTGTAGTGAATGTGAATTTTAACCTCATGAGCTAGTTGATGGAAAACTGTGTCCCAGACGCCAAACTGACGGCAGATGGCATTGTATAGCGGCAAATGCCGTGGCGCCTGGGGCACAGCTTTCCTTGGACGTGATTTGCCGTCTGGCGCTCAAAATGTGAACGTCCGCCGGTCAGTCCTGTTGTTTAGGCATGGTTGTATAGTTACACAGTTGTTCCAGTGTAGCTACGTTACTGTTAGTACGGCATATCTGTAATAAATGTGTGTATATTGGACGGATCGTTTTCTTTCTATCCTTACTTGCCTTGTGCCTCCTTATCCGTTCAAAAAAGCTGATGGTTTTAGACATTTTTCTCTATGATAGAACAGGGCCATTGCGACTCTTCGGTAAAGCCTGACCAGAAATATATGAGGATTGTCAAGAGGGCGCAATTTATAAGATTTATATGGCAACAGTTTTGCAACCAATCGCACCCCACTATAATGACATTAGTTGAAATACCTGTCAGTTCCACTATTTTAATCTTTAGTCGAATGCACTCTTTTCTTGACTGTTTTTCGTGTAGTAAACACGTGTACACTTTATTTTTAATCCTACGTTCACGATTGTGAATGATTTTCGGCATTTTCTTTGGATAATTCAAAATATTTGTCTTTTAAAGAAACCATCACGAATGATATTGACATTGTTGACAAACCATCATAAAATCATGGCAGTGTAAGAAATTAGTTCCAGTGAAAATCCGCAATATGGCGCATCCTCATATAATTCTGGTCAGGCTTTATACATATATTTGACACCTACAGTTTGAATTTTTCATTGATAATTTTTGTTTCATAAACTACTCGAAATTGTCAAAATTCACGCAGAAAACTGTTTTTTTTTTTTCAACTTATTTTCGACTGCACGCATTGAAAGCATAATATATGTTATGTTACTTTCAAAAACTCAGAAAAGTATCATTCACTAAAAAGTTAATATCAATATATTTGTCATAATATGAAAAAAATAATTAAGTCATAGGTCGATAAATAACCATAGGTCGTAACGTTAGCTGTTGTGCAGAAAGTAAGACACCTAACGGAGATGCCACGACTGCGCGACAGCGGCGGCGGTGTAGGTACGTGTCTCGCTCACTCGTATGGCCGCCGCGTCGGTTATCTCACTCAAGCCCGACGCTGGTCGCGCAGTCGTGATATCTCCGTAATACTCAACAATTTTATTTAGTCCATTATTGACTTGTAATGCAGCCCTAATTATCACATGTGGGTAGTGTTGGGTTACTCCCTCGTAAGGCACCTCATTTGTCCTACTCATTTCATTATTTTGTCGCAACACTTCATTCTGTAAAACTGTCCTATTTTATGAAATAAATATCACCGCGAGATACTCACTCATTTGACTCATTGTATGCGCCTCACACAACACCTCGCGCCGCGAGTCATGCTTCAAAATGTCCCTAACCCTCATTCACACTCTGTCTTTACTCAGTGTACATGTGGGTTCACAAATAAAACACTTAATACATTTACAATATTTTTTTTATTCAATATAATAATCTTAATAAATCCAAAATATTTACACAATACAAAACATACAGTTTGACCTGGATGTCAACGTTCGTCCGGCCTGCACTATCGCGCCTTCACAACTAAAGAGCACAAGTCACATAACAAATGCATTCCAAATTCAACCAGCACGTCAGCATAAGCGACAAATACTACCTATCACTTTCCTTTTAATACGGTTCGAGCAAGACAGGTGATACGGAGTCGCGCGAAGATATGCTAGCCACGCTGGACTCGAATCAAAAATCAATTGTTTTGAGTTGATCTTTCGTTCTATAGATGCGACATATCGACCGACTCGCAAACTTGTTTGTTTCCTTCGGTTGATTACGATCCAATGGATTCTCCGTAGATCCTAGTGAACCGATGAGTCGTTTTGTAGAATTATACCCTTGTCAACTTTGCCCACAGAATATCTCGTTGCCCAAAGTTACCGCAATTCATTAATTTCCTCAATCTGATGTAATGTATCCATGAGTACTTTATCGAGCTTCGTTCGCGCTTCTTAAGTCCAATTTTCAAAAATTCCATAGACCCTGAGGGCGTTTCGATGGGCAAAGTTGGAAAAAACTAGCAACCAGCAATGTCAGTTCTACATCAACAAAAGTTTGCGACATCACTCGAAGTCTTTATACTCGTATAGCTAATTCCAACCCTTGTCGCGGTCCTTGGCTATTTATACTGAATTGAAAACCACCGCGCCCCCCGCCCGGAACGTACTTGTGTCACTATCACTAACGCTACACTTTAAGACTACACCGAGTTTGCCGACGAAATACCGCTGACCAAGTACAACTTCAAAAAACGACTTTTTAGATCCATTAATTTAATTTTATATTTAGGAATGTTCAGTCCAAATTAGGCTTTTCACCTGCTTCTATTGACAGCCTTGAGTTCTGGTATATCCGATGCAATAGAACATTATTGATCGACAAATTATGACAAAATCTTTTCACGAGGTATCACAACGGGGTGCACTAAATCAGCAATATTTCCCTCCTGCTCAACGAAAACACTTAGGAAAGAAAGATGGTCGACAAACTCGATTTACAAGAACGAATAATATTACATGAAATCAGATTGTCAACACTTTAGTGTAGCACTTCCATCGGTAAGGGCGCGGCGTCACTAATGCACGTTGCAGTGAACAGCCGCGATACAAATAATGAAAAATACAACATATTGCGATTAACATACATAAACAAATATGTAATATTCGCGACAGGCCACTAGGCAACTTTGTTGCGTCACGTGACGCGTTTAGATGAGACGGTTCCAGGTTACAAATAATAACACTTACTGAGAAAGTGAGGCAACTTTACCCAAGAGTTCTTACTTTCTCCCGCTAATCTAATTTTTCTTTTTACTGTTCATTATTATATCGAGTTCTATTGCAGGTAAATTTCAAATAATCAAACCCATGTCAATTATCTTAAGGGAATTTGTACGCTATAGGATGGATGAATAAAGCTGAAGTTGACATTAAGTGGAAATCAGATGTTTGAAATATGCCGACACACAGTCTCTCAAGTTAAAACGAACAGACAACATTGGGTATTTTCAAAGTATATCTTAAGAAACATCACAACTATCGTTTCAATGTTCTTCGATATGACAATAAGTGTGATTATTTGTCAAGTAGGCCGTCATAAACGCAACCACGCTAGTCGACTACAAAGCACTATAGTTACATATGATTCGGAACCCCATATGTATTACATTTATATATCTTCGTTATTCTATGCCCACACTAGCCAAGACGTCATATTGTAAAGTTCTGTCAACCGCCAAACGTTCGTATGCCATCGAATGTAGCAACCGGAAAAGACCAATGAAATAAGTAAAATACGACGCTACGAGGTCGAAATCAAATGCCAAGTCACTAGGGTTTAAATACGGCTACTACACTCGCTTTTTCGATCGTTTGGATTTAACACTATGCTCAATATGGCGGCTGGACTGTGCCGATGCCCTATTTTAATCTTATACCGGGACTATACAAATGTCAGGACATTTCCATAACAAATATTGCTTCACGTGTAACGGTTTTTAGAATCGCGGTTAGGTTATCACAAACTTAACCGAACACTAGCTTAATAGGACACGTTTGTACCGACCGCGGGACAAATTCACTATAACAGATTCTATTTAAAGTCTATTTTACTCAATCTTAATCCAAAAAAGTAATTGATTTGTTGGATATAGTTGATATTCTGCGGACGATACGACCGCTCCGTGGCGTCAGGACATTGCACTCTAAAGGTGTTCCTACACACGTTCTGTTCACGATGACGCGACGCACATAGACGACGAAGAAAAACGAGAACTGTCGCTCCTAAAACGCCAATTCAAGAAATGCCGAGTTCCAGAGATTGATTCAAAAAATCTTCCAACATTGCCCAGTCGTCAACTTTGCCCCGAAGATAAAATTTTACAATAATAAATAACAGCCTTTTAGAAAAAATACTGAGCATAATATCAATCAAAATTTTACTATAAAATATTTAACTAAAATAATTTTACCACAAATTAACTTGTTTGCGACTCTTTTGTCAAAAGTTGCTTTCCACAAAAAAATATTAAAATTAAGAATTTTAACACATATTAAATGTTACCAAACTTAGATTAACATACAATTGGAAGATTGATTATTTGCAAATATGATGTTTGTATAGTTGGAACTTGGCATTTTATAAACACGTTGCGCCATCTATGTTCCCTATGTTGTATTATACTCGCGCAGCAACTGACCCAAGCGAGTGGAATGCTAAATAAACCTTTACATTAAAGTTAACTGCCAACCCTCCCCTCTAGTTACACTTCTCTTAAAATATATAATCATACAGAAAATATACTAATACAATTGATATAGAACAAATTTGTCCAATGATTATTTTATTAGGTATATAAAATAACATCCTAACTGAGATGTAAGTCTAATTTAAAATAACTATGCACATGTGTATGAGAGGGCGCGCCCTACACTACTAAAGCGATAAGCAGCGCAAGTAGCAGTTATCTCTCTCTATCTATTGCGGTGTGAGCGAGATATCAACTAATCGTGCTAGCTCACAATTCAAACTAGCGATTTTCATACATGCTGTTCATCTAAGCCATCAAACCTCAAACTTTGTTGAAACCCGCTAGTTCGAATAAAAAAGGTGATGCGAACGGTTCAACTATTTATATGTTATTGTATAGCTGTACTTTCTACAAAAAAAACTACCGACCAGACACCTTCAGTAAACTACGGTACTTATTGCCGAAACACCTTTCTATATCAGCATTTATAGCGAAAGGTACCTACATTTGTAAGCGATATTGTTTACCGGGCAGCTAAAATACTAACTTAATAAATGACAACGAACACATTTTGCTTCCAAATTATTATTTTTGTAGGTTAGGTTAGGTTAGACTTGTATTTTTTTTAGATGTCCGGTTAAATGCATGCCCATTTGTTATAGCAATATTCGATGTGCTCCGCCGTCAATATTTACTGACGGTGTGTAGCCAGCTTTATTCTATCACGAGCTCATTTGTAGACCTTCATTTTCATTGCTGCACCTCTAGCACAACTGTGACAAGCGACTCGCGAGATGTATAACCCATCTCTCTCTGTACAGAACTGTAAGAGAGTGACGGATGACGCTAAGTCATAGTTGTGATAGACAGGCTGGTGTAGGGCGGCAGAAGCGACACATATCCTAAGGCATGAGATGAACGAGCGATACCTACCGTACTTCAGTGACGTATTGACACTCAAAGCTGCGATGAAAATCATATATTGTATGACATGCAATTCATTATTTCATTATTGATTTCAATAGTTTGGTGTCGAGAAACCAGCTCGGTTAGTTTAAAATATATACTTTTTGAGAGTATTGGAAAAGTTACAAGTCGATTAGTTTTAACGTCATACGAAGACTAACATACTAATAACTTTTGACAGTACTAGTTCATGTGAAGGGGTAAAATGATTCGCGTTTCACATACCTATACGCCTTCGAAATATAAAAGTATGGTCTCATGAAATAGATTGAATGTGTGGGAGGACTATATAAACGACTTACTTTCTTTCTAATAACAATGACGAATGGATGAATGAATGAAGTGAATGGAGAACGAATGTAAATGCACCTTCACCACGATTTTGACAGCAATGGAGTGGGACCCTTCGGTCGGAGTTTAAAAAGAAAGCGTGTAAAGTAATATCCGTGGTTAAAATATAAATGTAAAGTGAAGTTTGAGAACCGTGAAGCTTTCTAACCAAAGTATTTAACTGTTAATTGTAGATTAGACTAAGGCGGGGCGCGTGCGGACGGCGTCAGAGATGGGGCTGATAAATATTGATTTCAATTATATATAATCTCTGTAACTACGGCGGAAACTTAAGGACGCGTGTACACTAGTCGACTCGACAACACCGCCAGAATATTACGAAACCCTTTATATTCCTGACGCCACAATACCATTATGAAATGAAAAACATAACGGTATACACGAAAAACATTCTACAATTCGCGCCATGTAAGTGTACGTCTCTGAAGTTAGTCTCCCCAAGTCGAACCCTTTTGCCATTTAAAATCATTCATAAAACTTTTCTGTGAACTGTGAAGGATGTGTCGCCATAATCTTCACACAAAAAACACGTGGACGCAGAGACACTGACAATCGTATTAAATTTCAGCACGACAGTCGTAGTTCCTAATTTCGCCGTTTCACAGATAAGTTGGTCGCACTATTTTGCGAGTATTGCTACTAGTGTCATAAATCATTAAGCCGGCCATCTCGCTCGCACTCGTTATTTCATGTAAAGAGCGAGTGAGACGTGCGGCATGTTCGGCCTAATGTCTATAACTCTAAATTATAACTGCAGAGACGTAAACTTACGCAGCGAATCGTATAGATGTTTGTGTACACGATAACGAGTACTCTGGCGACAGATACCAAAGTACGGTCGGCTGCATAGACTTAACTACGCCGGATAAACATGTACGCAGTCAGTTTCTCTGCGGTCGACTGTACACGATGGAGTCGAGTACACTAGTGTCCACGGGCCGCACGCGCCCTGTGCCCGCGCTATGTCCGACCGCCTAAAACATGAACCAAATTAAATATATCTTTTATAATTACATCTCGTACGTGTATTATAGCTAGTATACGGCCGCCGGCCGCGCCGCTCGCCCCGCCAGCGCGCCCGGGCCCCGGAGCGATAACATCTGGAAAAATAAATATACTCTTTGAACCGTTGATACAACGATCAAAGCATAAAGAAAATTTGAAATGCGTAACATGGCGCGTTGGCACGCTGGACCGGTACCGGGTTCGATTCCCGGTCTCTTCCGCTAGGTTAAGCATTAAAAAATTTCTTTGTACTTTGATCTTTGTATCAATGGCGCAATAAAAAAAAAAGTGGTGTATCGTCACTAAAAATAATGAGACAAGTTGGTCGATTCACTAAAGCTGGCGCGAATGGATTGAATGAAAGTTATGTCACTTGTCACTTTGAGTGTTAGTGTGAGTGCCGTTCTTATACAGGGGCCTCCTAATATTTTGTAAACAACAACAAAATGGGTTTTTGTTATTCAAGAAAAATAAAAAATATTAGGTATAATATAAGCATAATCCGCACAATATTTAGACTAAACAAGTAATATATATGTCCGAAAGGTATATTTAACTGTTTGATACAAAAATATTTTACTATCATGGTGTTTTATGAAGACGCTAGTTTTTTGACATACTTTTGATTTTGACTGTTGTAAGGCAGTGTAATAAAATTGTACATATTGCTTAATATTCATGCAATCTGTGTATGACCAGAATTAGGATGTGGGATGATACCTATACTATTCCATTGTCACGTATGAGTTTAACCATGTGGGACTATGCAATGGTATTAACGTAGCCCACATTTTCTTGTCTTCGCGGCCTGGTAAAGGGTTAATGTTAAGAATTAATAGGTGACGGACGACTAGTTCGAATTATAAAAAACCGGCCAAGAGCATGTCGGGCCACGCTCACTGCTCAGTGTAGGGTCCCGTAGTTGCCCGTCCTTCACAATAGACGAAAATTACGAGAAAGATTTCAAGCCCGATAAAAAGGTCGTACACGCCAAGAAACAGTAATTACTTATTATCTTTTGGAAGTTATCTATAATACGTGACAGATTGAGCAAAATGTTTTAATATAGTTTGGCACTTAACCAATATGTTTAGCGTTCGAAGTGTAGGGACACCGCGCGGCACTTAAGTCATTTTAAAGAAAATTATGAAATTTTGTAATAACGGCTCGACCGATTTTATTCAATATAGTTTTCATTGAAAGTACTAGTATCCGAGGCTAAGACCCATTCGATTCAATAAGTTATGCTCAGAAATGGCTCGGCCCTCCGTCAAGCTAAGAATACTAAATTTTGTTTGTCCGATGTTATCCGAAGTTGACCGAATATTCAAAATCCGATTTCATATTCTGAGTCGGAGGACCCAAAAGCCCCCCAATACCGAGTTTCAGCCCCCTCGGACAAATTTGAAATTTTCGAAAAAAAAAAAGTCGCCATTTTGTTTTTTTTTTCCACGACTGTACTCGGGTGGGGGTCCCCTATGATATTTGTTTGAGCATCCCCTACCCATCTCCAGCCGTTTACGAGATACGGGACTCCAAAAAAAAAAATTCCATACAAATATTGTTTTTTTCGATATTTTCCGACTTTGATCGAATTTTCGGACGCCGATTTCAGATTCATATTTGTGAGCCCCAAATGCCCCCCGATGCCGAGTTTCAGCTTCCTACCACCAATTTGAAATTTTGAAAAAACAAGCCATTCGTCATTTTGAATTTAATTTGGTTCGATAATTTTCACATTCATAATCACTTATTGTATAGGTCGATTCACTAAAGCTGGCGCGAATGGATTTAATGAAAGTTATGTCACTTGTCACTTTGAGTGTTAGTGTGAGTGCCGTTCTTATACAGGGGCCTCCTAATATTTTGTAAACAACAACAAAATGGGTTTTTGTTATTCAAGAAAAATAAAAAATATTAGGTATAATATAAGCATAATCCGCACAATATTTAGACTAAACAAGTAATATATATGTCCGAAAGGTATATTTAACTGTTTGATACAAAAATATTTTACTATCATGGTGTTTTATGAAGACGCTAGTTTTTTGACATACTTTTGATTTTGACTGTTGTAAGGCAGTGTAATAAAATTGTACATATTGCTTAATATTCATGCAATCTGTGTATGACCAGAATTAGGATGTGGGATGATACCTATACTATTCCATTGTCACGTATGAGTTTAACCATGTGGGACTATGCAATGGTATTAACGTAACCCACATTTTCTTGTCTTCGCGGCCTGGTAAAGGGTTAATGTCAAGAATTAATAGGTGACGGACGACTAGTTCGAATTATAAAAAACCGGCCAAGAGCATGTCGGGCCACGCTCACTGCTCAGTGTAGGGTTCCGTAGTTGCCCGTCCTTCACAATAGACGAAAATTACGAGAAAAATTTCAAGCCCGATAAAAAGGTCGTACACGCCAAGAAACAGTAATTACTTATTATCTTTTGGAAGTTATCTATAATACGTGACAGATTGAGCAAAATGTTTTAATATAGTTTGGCACTTAACCAATATGTTTAGCGTTCGAAGTGTAGGGACACCGCGCGGCTCTTAAGTCATTTTAAAGAAAATTATGAAATTTTGTAATAACTAAAAAACGGCTCGACCGATTTTATTCAATATAGTTTTCATTGAAAGTACTAGTATCCGAGGCTAAGACCCATTCGATTCAATAAGTTATGCTCAGAAATGGCTCGGCCCTCCGTCAAGCTAAGATTACTAAATTTTGTTTGTCCGATGTTATCCGAAGTTGACCGAATATTCAAAATCCGATTTCATATTCTGAGTCGGAGGACCCAAACCCAATACCGAGTTTCAGCCCCCTCGGACAAATTTGAAATTTTCGAAAAAAAAAAGTCGCCATTTTGTTTTTTTTTTCCACGACTGTACTCGGGTGGGGGTCCCCTATGATATTTGTTTGAGCATCCCCTACCCATCTCCAGCCGTTTACGAGATACGGGACTCCAAAAAAAAAAAATCCATACAAATATTGTTTTTTTCGATATTTTCCGACTTTGATCGAATTTTCGGACGCCGATTTCAGATTCATATTTGTGAGCCCCAAATGCCCCCCGATGCCGAGTTTCAGCTTCCTACCACCAATTTGAAATTTTGAAAAACAAGCCATTCGTCATTTTGAATTTAATTTGGTTCGATAATTTTCATATTCATAATCACTTATTGTATCAACCTGTATGTAATCATTTTGTGACGCACACATAAATATTATCGTTCACTCATTCATTCCATTCGTGCCAGCTTTAGTGAATCGACCTATATCAACCTGTATGTAATCATTTTGTGACGCACACATAAATATTATCGTTCACTCATTCATTCCATTCGTGCCAGCTTTAGTGAATCGACCTATAACAGTATACTTGCCTTTAAATTAACGGCTTTGAACATACCGCGAAGGAGTTATTATGGGCGTCGTTTTCTACATTTTCGGAGGTATAGATTTACAAAAGAACAACTACTCAATACTAACTAACTCTCAAACAGACCGACCTCTTCGTTTTGCCCGACCTAGGGATTCGAACCCCCTCTGAGCTTTAAATAAAACTAATCTAGAGTTATACCTTGTTTTATTTGTTCCCGTGATAGGTACACCAGGCTAGGGTGACCTATATACGTGACAAATTTTAAGTTTTATAGATTTATTTAATTAAGTATTAGAGTTAGTACTAGCTATTAGCAATATGTATAATTCTCACTTAAGAATTAACGTTACACGTTACAGTACAACGAAAATTAATTTGTATTTTTCCTTTTGTGATATACCTATTTTGTGACATAATTTTTAATTTAATACTCTTCTTTGTGATGTAGTTTGATTTTCATGTACGTACAGTGCCAAATTATTAATTTATTGTTGTATTGTTAAGATGTAAATTAATTTTAATACCACTATTTCAAACACAATTTATATTGTTTATTGAATAAATGACTATTGACTTAAAAAAAAATCATCTTTGCCGTCTTTTTGAGGTTTTCAGAGCGACAGATATAAAAATAAACTCCAATTCGGTTCATAACATAGCGGAACCGCATGTTATCATTAATAGGTTACTATTTCGAGAATAAAGTTTTCACAATAGCATATTTTTCGGATTTTAAGAAGTGTTGTTTTTAAAACTGCATTAGGTGTCGTTTTGTTTAGGTTTTCCGAGATCCTGATATCAAAAAGTGCATGTTTTTTTGGATGAAGTCAGTGTGCTGCGCATATTGTGCATGCCGTCAGTAGGCGTCAAATCAACCGTGCACCAAGAACCCTGGGGTATGGTCATGATGTCTGTGGATCGTGTGTACGTGAGGCGGGCCAGGTGTGTGTGTGTGTACCTGTGTCGTGTATCACTTGCAGCAGGAGGAGGCGCGCGGCTGCTCGCCGTCGTTGAGGCGCCGCGCGCCGCCCGCCGCCGCGCCGCCGCCACCTTCGCTCTTTGGTAACTTGTTCGCTGGAATTAACACAATACACATTACATGTTTTGCAGTATCAAAAATTGCGATTAATATTAAGGCAAGGCTTCTTTCTGCTCACCTTGTGCTTAATTCAGCTCCCAAGTCGAGGAATGAGGACGTTTTCTGATCTAACTGATCTTAAAAACTTCTTACGAACTCTCGAGAGATAACGCACCGACTTAAAGGTATTTTTACTTTGCTTTCCTGATCTCATGACTAAACAACATACTAAAAGGTCTCACCGATTGCTAGGAAGCTTGCTATTGGCAGCTACATCGCTCTTGTTACAGTTTAACGCAAATGAAATGACACGACAGCTACGATGGTGTGGTCATGTCTCTTGAATGTCCGAAGAGCGAATCGCAAAGCACATCTTCTACTCAGAACTGCGGAAGGGGAAGCGCCATATGCAGAAAGGGAGACATTGACCCATCACATTGGGAGAGCATGACATAAGATCGACCAAAGTGGAGGCATACATGGGCGGTAAATGTGCAAGCCTTCGAGGAAAGGAGTGAGCTCGATGAGAAGCGCGAGGAGCTAAAGTACCGACAACCAGCGGTTATTATTCATTAATTATAATTTCGTCGGTGGGAGCTGGCTTGCAGCAAGTATGGTCGCACATTTGTTGCAAAAATTGGCTTTGTCAGCCACCTGAGACCTTATGAGCGGCGCTCTCATTAAGCCAAAGGACGTCAGCTAGTGTCCAGTCGCTGTGGCCGAAATCGGTCAGGATACGATAATAAATAATAATTAATAAATATTAGACCTCACACAAAAAAAAACAACCATGCTCAAATATTTGCCCTGGCCGGGATTCGAACCGGGGACCGCCGGCTCAACAGGCAGACGCTTACAAACTGCGCCAACCGCGTCGTCGAACGATGATGGGAATGAAATGAGCAACAATATCGGCCGACTCACCGATAGCTAGGAATATGTCGTTGACGTTCATGGCGGTCTTGGCGCTGGTCTCCATGAACAGCAGCCCGTTCTCGTCGGCGTACGCCTGCGCCTCCTCGAACTCGACCATGCGCTTGGCGGCCAGGTCGCTCTTGTTGCCCGCCAGCGCGATCACTATCGACGGCGACGCCTGCCGCTGGAGCTCCTTCACCCAGTTGCGGGCGCGCCCGAACGTGTCCTGGAATGAAGGAGGATCATTTGAGATTTGGCAACACAGGATTTTTTTAAATAGGGTACGCGAACCTCCTAGAATTCTTCAGTTACAATCGCTTCAGTCATTCTTCATAGACCTGGCGGGTGAATGTCGCACGCTTTTTTTTTTAAAGTAGTTCACGACCATTTGAGACATTTTGGGAGAGGTTAACGTTTATAAATACGCTAAACGTGCGATCAGGCCCGGACTTAAGAGGCCCAGGGCATTTGGCATTTGGGGTCCCCTCCCCTATATAAGAACATTATTATTGTGCAAGTCCAGCTTCTGGGACTGGGCCCCTAGAATGGCTGGGCCCGGGCCTTATTATACACACTACATGCGATAGCATATTACTTTTGATGATAGAATAAAGAATGGGGCGTTAATATATAAAACTTATAAATAAACGCAGGTATACATGGAGTTCGAAGTAAAGCAACAAATAGTTATTACAAACATTAAAATTTGCCATGAAACTCTTTCAATGTAACGTTGTCTAATGTATGCGGGACAAACGTTGATAGGAAAATTATGCGTAAGGACAATCGAGTCGAGTCGACTGCCGCTTTCATGCAACGTATGTGGTAAAGAAGTGTACGGCTGATGCAGTAGGCTGATCCGTAGTCCAGACTAGCAACGTTTGGAGCTACTTGAATGAGTGCTTCCTTTCTATCTACCTGTAGTCCGCTGAAAAAATCTCGGTGGGATGTTCATTCCACGTCAGAATCGCTCGCTGTAGGAAATTCCTAAGAATCCGCAAGATGTAAAGCGAATTATGTGTTTGAAATATTTGGTGTGGCTTACCTAAACATTTTGTGAACAGAAAAACCAAGTAACACTTTTGATGATAGAGTGAATTTTTATTAAGTGATGTTTGTATTTCCAAATGCGAGTGTTTCTCACGGCCGCACTGAACGCGATACGAATCAAAGCAAGATCGTCGGTTCGCATGTAGACAACACATATAAAAGCAGGATTCTAATTATTGAAGCATTCAGACGCTGACGTCCTATCAATGTTGTATTGACTCACGGAAATCATCGATCATTAATCCATATCTATACTATTATAAAATTCTAAATTTGTATTGAAAATCTGTTTTCTATGAAGGGGTCATGATTTCAGGATAAATCTTAATAGCGTGATGCAGGATCGTCTTTTGTTTTGTATCGGCGCGCGGCGTCATGCCAGTCTGGAGCCATATGTTAGGCACCTTTGTCCTCGCATCACGCCGAAACGGCTGGACAAATTTTAACCAATTTTGGTACAGGGACAGCTGGACATCCAATGATGGTTATAGGATACCATTTACCCGACTACGGTATAAAAACGATGTTTCGGGCAGCTTCTGGTTTATAGTAAAATTAACTATTCATTAGAGAAACTAATGCACACAGTGATGTTTATTTTTCCAAATACTCGTATTTGTGTTCCCCATGGCCGTATTCAGAGCGGTGCGGATAACGGCTTGCGTGGCATGCAAGGTCGCGGGTCGCATGTAGCCGCCGCATATAAAAGCAGGCTCCTAATTATGTACATTCAAACGCCGACGTAAGGTTGGGTTATTGACTGACGGCAATAATTGATTTATTATAATATAAGCAACTAATAGGCGGTGCCCGCAACTTCGTCCGCGTATTTTATTTCTTTGCCGTAGACGGCTAAAAAGTATCCTATAACCATCTGTGGTCGTCCAGCTGACTAAAGCAAATTTGGCTAAAATTTGTCCAGCCGTTTTGGTGCGATGCGAGGACAAAGGAAATTCTGAAAGCGCCGCGCGCCCATACAAAAAAAAAATTACGATCCGGCAAATGATGCATCACGTTATTAATATTTTTCCTGAAATCATGAACCGGAGGGGGTTCATAGAAAAATGATTTTCAATTTCAATACAGACCTAGAATTTTATTAAGTCTCCGAGTCTATATCTAATGAAATAAACTGAAATTCTGACGACATAACATGAATGGAATCTATTAATTTATATTACAAGCTTTTATTTAACTTGCAATGTATGTATGTAACTATGCTTGTTCGGGTGGAATCTTGCAGCTCAATTTTGAAGCAGATATCTGCAACCGATTGAGCTGAAATATTGCATACCTGCTTAACTTTGATGGTCTGATGATGGCCCTAGAAACTCTGTAATAGATAAAGCAAGTTTGGTATCTTTAGAATCGCCTCAGTGAGCAATTGGTGGATGTTCAAAGAGAAGTACAGTCAGCTATAAAAATTTGTTGTATGGTAGCCCCCTTAAATATTTATTTAATTCTCTTTTTTAGTAGGTATTTGTTGTTAAAGCGGCAACAGAAATACATTATCTGTGAAAATTTCAACTGTAGCTATCACGGTTCATGAGATACAGCCTGGTGACAGACGGACAGCGGAGGCTTAGTAATAGGGTCCCGTTTTTACCCTTTGGGTACGGAACCCTAAAACAGGTGGCTGTCATTCAGCCAGACTCCAGAGAGATAGCACGGTGGTTTTATTATTCATAAACTGACCAGCGCTGACCAGCTATTCATAAACGCCAATTACGTCAGTAACACTTTTTGGTAAGTTACTACGGGGTCGAAGATGTAGCCCACTGTAAACCACTACAGCCTATTTACTCGTGCCTTGAAGATACTCAAGTTATAATCTTCAGAAGATACAAACGATGGAGCGAGTTCCATTCCTCAGCGGTTCGCTTTAGAAATGATGAAGCAAATCGCTTCGTGCGAATAAGGCAAACTGGCCACATAAACAAGGATGAAGACGGTTACAAAAGATTACTATGATTAGCTGTGAAGGTGGCTGGTTTCGTGGCGAGCTAGAATAGCTTTCGTGTTTTTGACGGAAAGGTAGCTGGGGGCAAAAGCTAGTATTATAGTTATACACTACACCTGCACACCAGACACCCGGCGCCCTGCCAAGGCCGGAGTTCTGCTAATTAATTAATAACGGACAGCCACTGTGCGAATAACAATACCGTCGATCGTCATCGTCATCGAAATTCTTTTCTTCACTCAACTAGATTTTCCCGCTTCGCTCGCGTGGTAGGTAAACATGTTTTGATTATTCCCGAACCCTACTTTTAAGTTGTTGACGACGCGGTTGGCTCAGTTTAAGCACTTGCCTACTGACTCAGTAGTACTGAGCCGGCGATCCTGGGTTCGAATCCCGGCCAGGGCAAATATTTGGGTGATGAACTCGAATATTTGTGCTTGGGTCGTGGATGTTATCTATATATGTATTTATATATTATGTAGGTACTATTGGTACTAGATGACGATATACCTACAAGCTTTGCTTAGTTTGGGACTAGGTCGATTTGTGTAAGATTGTCACTTAATATTTATTATTTTATTTATTAAGGACAAAATGTAGGTACCCATGTCACGTACCTATTTATTACCTATTCTATTTCTTGATGACACATATGTAGTTACTTAGACAAATAGTCACAGATACTAACAATCATACTTTAAAGTATAATAGATATCACTGGAAATAATACAACCATACGTTGGTTTTGGGCGCACGCTTATTGTCGGGCTATTTAGTGTCAAATCATACGTGCACCTAAAACCCCGGGGTATGATTATAACGACGTCATTTAAAGGACCGGAGCCAGGAAACCAGTCTCAGTACCCAGGGAAACGTACGATCAGTAACCGTATTAGGAGTAGCGCCCAAATAAAACTCCACTGACCCTTCAAACTGGGACAATTATTAGACACACAATTAGACGCGCTAAAAATTACACAGCCGGCCATAAAAACCGGGTGATAACAATAAATTGATATGCAAATGTCTGTGTTTTACAAGTTCATTGTAACGGGTGCGTGTTAGCTACCCTTGAACTCGCGAAGACTTACAACCTAAGTCGGTAGTCGATAGCTACCGTCGTGCGACAGTGGGCGGCAGACTAAAATATACCACAACACTGCTCAGTGCTCACCTATGAGTATTTGACGTAGGTTAAATCAATAGTCCATAATCTAGAACAATTCTTAGGGCTGGATTCGATTAGATGTGCGTATCCGAGTACTATAAAAGTAGAAATTATTAACCGTCTATTTGTTCAAGTCGTTATTCAACTTTAAAGGTTTGTCTGTCCAGCGTCTTGGAGCAAAAAACGCCTGAAAACCAAGTCACTCTTCGTTCAAAAAGAAAGAGACTACAATCAACGTGGAGTGTAGAAATTTCTGAGTTACGAGATGAAATGAAGGAGCTATTAAATGCCTCGGCTATCCAACATGAAACGCAGATGAATAAATGATTTCCAATACTTAACGAAATTAAGCAGTCGAATGACAAGATAGAGGCCTCCATGGTTTTCCTGGCCGAAGAAAATAGCGAGCTCAAAACGAAAATACAGAAACTACAAGACGAGCTAAAAAATAAAAACTTAGAGGACCGGCTCGAGGAATGTCTGAGAGCTCAATACAACAAAATGATAGAAATAAAAAATGTTCCTTTGAACGACAAAGTGCCCCAGGAAACCTTGATTGGCATGGTAAACACCCTCTCCAGCAAATTAAGCCTCGATATATCACCGTCAACTATCAGTGATATCTACACCGTGAAAGGTAAAACAGAAAAGAAAACTATTGTAGTAGAATTTAACTCGACTATAATTAAGGAAAAAGTTTTAAAAACAGCCAAATCATATAACATTCGAAACAATGATAATAAACTGGGCGCTAGAGACCTTGGACTTACTACTAATCTAGACTCACCGATTTATATTGTCGAACGTCTGACAAGGAAAGCTTCTAGGCTTCATTTCTTGGCGCGCGATCTCAAGAGATCAAAAGGTTACAAATACTGCTGGACAGCCTATGGGCTCATTTTTGTCAGAAAAACCGACAACTCGCCGGTGATCTGGATTAGTAGTGAGTCGCAAGTACAAGTCTTATTTAATGAATGACTGTATATATTAACACAAATAAATATAGACAAAGACCTTACTAACACCAAAATACTGCTGTTTAAGTTTAAATTTAATGGAATTATTACGATTTACCTAACGAATGTAAAACTAGACAATAAGTGCAAATACAATTTCACACTGAATATAGTCACTCAGTCAACTGTTCAATTATCTTTTAAAAACAACTTCACGTTTCTAAAAAAATTTTTTTTTATCACAAACAAAACAATAACGAGTCATTATGTGATCCGACTCAAAACCTATGTCCCACTTATACATACAAACAACAACACATACAATATTGACGCTGTACCTCTGTATAATGTTGCAAGATGAGATCTTAGATGAACTAGACAATTTGGATAATAACGAATGTTTTGCCACTAATATCACTGACCTCCCTTTATTTCTGCCCCGTGAAATCCCCACATGTTCAATTATTTCACAAAATATTAGAAGCATTTACAAAAACACGGATGACCTAGATGTAAATTTGAGCAAATTTCAACAAAATCTTGACGTAATTGTTCTTACGGAGTGTCGATTGATAACCGACCGACCCCTCCCAACAAAATATAACTACTCATGTTATTGTACTACTAACCATATAACACAAAATGATGGTGTCGTGGTTTATGTGAAAAGCTCCCTACCACATCAGATAAAAGAAATACATTTAACTGAAGCATCGTGCCTACAAATTACTATTTCAAATTTCACTATATTATGTATTTATCGTTCACCTTCAAACACAAATACCAGTAATTTTATTTCTTCGTTAGATATATACTTAAAAAACAACCAATTGGGCAACAATGTCATCATCACAGGTGATTTAAATATAAATATTATTGTTCATAATAGCTCAACAGTTACTATCTCAATATGCTAGCTTCACACGGATTGTTACCTGCACATAAACTTAACACTCGAATAAACAGTTGTTTGGATCATATCATAATAAACCTAAACCCCCATTCATATTTTTCTAAGACAGCTATACTTGACACAACTATAACAGACCATTTTATGACACTATTAAATATTTATTCTAAATCTAAAACCACTTCAGAGCTGGCCACTAAAACTATCACAGATTATTCAAACGCGCTTACCCTACTAAAAAATAATAATAATTTTGATCAATTACGAACCATTACAGACCCTAACTTATTAGCAAATAAATTAATACATTATATTCAAAATGTATTAGTAACCAGTACTAAAGTGGTTAAAATACCTTGCAGTAAACGTATTTTAAAACCTTGGATAACTCCTGGCGTATTAAAATGTATTCAAAACAGAAATAGATTACAAAAAAAATCAAGACTCGACACTACTAATGAAATTTTGAAAATAACTTACCGACGTTACAGGAATTTCTGTAATAATTTAATCAAAGATTTAAAACAAAAATATGAACGTGATCTTTTACACAAAGCTAAAAACAACAATAAGTGTTTGTGGAACACAATTAAAAACATTACAAACTTAAATAAAATAAAATCTAAAACCATGAATTAGCAAATTTGACTAGTTCTCCCAACCTTTCAGCTAATATAATAAATAATCATTTTGCCAACGTGGGAAAACGATTAGCAGAACAAATATCAATAAGTGATTGTAATCTTAGTACTTATCTTGATTCCTTGCCTTCTCAATCCACTTCTATTGGTATATTAGAACCAGATCCGGAGGAAATAGAATCTATAATTAAAAATTTGAAATCTAAATCTGCGCCAGGATGGGACAACATCCCCACTACTTTTGTAAAGCTAGCAATATCAGAATTACTTCCTGTTTTAAGCCATCTGAGTTACCTATGTTTTTCGCAGGGTATCTTCCCGACAGCATTAAAACAGGCTATTATTCACCCCGTTTATAAGGATGGGGATAGAGCAGATGTTAACAATTACAGACCCATTTCAGTTCTGTCTACTATAGCGAAAATAATGGAAAAACTTATAAATAAAAGACTGATTAACTACCTAAACAAGTTTAATCTATTATCACATCGTCAATTTGGCTTTCGCGAAGGGAAAAGTACTGAAGATGCCGTGCTTGATTTGACGAATCTCATCACGAAACATATAGAAGACAAAAGGAAAACGCTTTGTATTTTTCTAGACCTAAAAAAGGCGTTCGACACAGTCTCTGTCCCCATCCTTATACGCAAACTAGAAATTTTGGGTATACGTGGTCAATTTTTAAATCTTATTAAAAGCTATCTGTGTAATAGAACACAAAGAGTTAAACTAAATAACGATGTATTCAGCACAGACGAATTCTCCACCCAGTTTGGAATCCCCCAGGGTAGTGTATTAGGCCCAACCCTGTTCTTGACCTACATCAATGATCTTACAGATATTCATCTTTCCAATGGACATGTTATTTCGTACGCGGATGATACTGCGCTAGTATTTCATGGAGATAGCTGGGACGAAGTGCACGCTTGTGCTGAAGCGGGTTTATCTAAAGTAATAAAATGGCCCCAAACTAACTTACTTACCTTAAATATAAATAAAACTAATTACATTACATTCTCAATTTCAAAAAACTTGCAACCACACAAAAATCTTAAATTAATTGCTCACACATGCTCAAATCAACTTTCTATAAACTGTACTTGCAGTAACCTAAATCACGTAACCTCCAACAAATACTTAGGCATCCATATAGATCAATTACTCTCTTGGAATAATCAAATTGAGAAGACAGCTAACAGAATAAGGAAACTGATGTGGCTCTTCAAATACTTAAGACATATAACAGATAAGGAACTACTAGTATATATTTACAAAACCCTTGTTCAGTCCATAGTCCTCTATTGTCTACCGGTTTGGGGTGGCACTTTCAAAAGTAAAATAATTGTTCTTGAACGCGCCCAACGGTCTATTCTTAAGGTACTACTAGGCAAAAATATTAGATACAGCACCGTAGACGTTTATAAGGATGCTGACGTCCTTACAGTGAGAAAGTTATATATCCTAAATTGTATTTTAAAAATTCATAAAAATATTAAACCTGATCCCCGTATATTGAATAAACGTAAACTGCGTTCAGTAATTAAGCAACCCAACATTATTAGAACTTCCTTTGCAAAACGACAATTTAATGCACTATCTACTCACCTATACAATAAAATAAACAGAACGACTAAAATATACACTAAAACATTCGGCGAGTGTAAAAGGCAAATTACAACATGGTTAAAAAGCATAAATTACGATGAAACTGAGTCTCTTATGCACTGACACACTGCACATTTAATCTCGCATCACAGTTGCACATTTCATGGACCCTTTATTGTATAACTACCTTTATATTATGTACAAATTTTAATAAACCTATTAGTACTTTATCATATTACATTCCAATATTACCAGAACACACTTAAACTACATTAGTTTACGTAGCACTAATTTCTTTATATTAAGAAGTTAACAATGTATTCCTTTTTGTTTTTGTTTTTTTTTTGTATATGATAATTTAATATAAGATATAACTAAGATGTTTAGTTATAAGAATATTATTTATTGTTTAACTCTAATTCAACCTTGTACGAAAGAGCGAATACCTCCTAATACAAGTGTCAAACTTAAAAGGAGGATTCGACAATACTATCTGTATTAACTTTAGTTAAAAATAAATAATTTTGAATTTTGAATTTGTAAGATATAGTAAGGTAGCAGCATCTTTGGATGATGTTGATACTTCTATGCATTACACGCAATGCGAGTAACGAGATGATAGTAACAGCTGTTTCAACCCATCAAATTTTATCTGTCAGGGTACTTACCTTATTGTCGATTTGTTACATTATTATACAGAGGGAGGCAAGTTTCAGAATGGTTGATCATGCGATCTGGGGCTTTATTTACCACCCGTAGTGTACACAATTGGACGTCCGACAGGAAGTAGCTGGCTGGCATAGCGGGAGGTAAAGGCTACTTACTGCCCGGGACGTCTAACTTGGACATGTAGTAAAACTTAACCCTTTCAGTCGACATGTGTTTCATCAGACTGCAGCCTCTTATGCGTCATACTCAAGAGTTAGGCTCTAGCTGGGCTTTCCGGGTCCCATAACCATAAGCGTATATAGTGGGGTGGCCGGGTGTGCCGTGTCCACTCCAATACGGACAGGTTAAGAGTACTAAACTTATGGATCGATTTTTCCACCAACACACTGACCCAGCAACAATATCTTATGAAGGAACTTGGTTATACACATGTACCTACTCTGTAGAATACAACTAGAAATATACCACGTTAAATGCAATGGCCCTTCCTAGAGATATATGATGAGCCCCCCTTTCCCACTATAGGCACTTTAGACACGTGCCCAGGGCCCCCTAGTATCACGAGGGCCCCCAATTTTACACGAGGGGCGGGTTGCTCAACGACTCCCGAAAAAACATACCTAGCTGACGTTTTTTGAGGCCCCTAATTATGGAGTGTCCAAGGCCCGGCATGCTTTAAGGCGGCCTTGGATGTGATTTGCCGAGAGTATCTTAGTCAGCATTTCCATGAACTATTAGCAACAATTTCGGACGAGACGCAAACAAACGAACGGATGAGCGCCTCTGCGAGCCGTTCCGAGCAAATCGCGCCGGATTATCCTGTTCACTGGTCTACATCTCCAGGTAACATTGAGGCTATGCAATCGCTATGGTTACCGGAATAACTTAGATACGGTTTCAAGAATGTCATCTATCTATACGAATACTAAGTAGTCAGAAGAACTACAAGAAGAAAAAAATAGTAACGCCAGAAATGGGAATGAAAGCCAGACATACACATCTTCTGGACATAAAAAGGGTTATAATTATTAAGCAGCTTCACTTTAACAGTAATTTGATGATAACTTCAATATCGACAGAGTCCAGAAAATGCTTATTCTTTGGAAGAATGGTTGCTGGATGGAGTTTTCGTTTAAGCCAAGTTCCCAGCTTGATCAAAGGCCTTGGGCAGTCCGAAACTATCAATGAACAGACAAACACGTATTTCGACGTGGTAACAGCAATACGAGCCCGGAACATGTGCCGGCCAGTTATCTCACGTCCACCGACAGATAAACGCATTCCATTCAAATTGTGACACGAGTTCGACACACAACACAATGTAGCTAAATACATACAATTCCCGCTACGGAATGTTTATAACTTTTTTAATCTTCTTAATATTTTTTCAATTAACAAACTATGGACCCAAGTTGTTTGGAAATAAAGATGTTTTATTTATTATTTATACCACGGAGGTGGCAAATAAGCGTACGGCCTGTCTGATGGAAAGCGGTTACCGTAGCCTATAGACGCTTGCAACTTCAGGGGATTGTCACGCGTGTCACCAACCCTTTAAAAATCTGTGACTCCTTTTTTGAGAAACTCCATACTGTAGTCCCCCGGGAAAACCACGACAGGGAGCTCATTCAATAGTCTGAGCGTTCTGAGGAACCGTTGGAACCGTAGCGTACGCAATCATTTCGACTCCAAGGTATGGGGATGAATGCCCTGCCGGCGGCGAGCGGTGCAGTAATAGAATAGAATGCGGCCGTGGGCATGTAACCCCCGCTGTCGATTTCAGAGACGCATACGTTGGTAAATTCTTACTATATACCACCAAATTAGATTGTTCCTGGCAACAATCATGCCTTATGGTTAGCACTGATGAACCCGCGATCGAATGAGCGCAACCTGAAGATGCCTACGTTCTCAGGTTCTAAAAATAATGACAGAGAATTCACTTCTCGTTTGTCTGCAAGATTAATGGGAATTTGGCAGAAACATACATTTTGGCAGCGTTCGTTGACATTTAAAGGTCAACTGATGCTCCAAAATTTAACGATAAAGGGGTATAGTCGTAAATAGGTCACACCAAGAAATTGAAACAATAAAACATCTGAGAATGGATGTGTAGCCTAAACCTCCAATGGGTTTTCTACCACCGTCCACCAAAGTTCCAAGAAATGACATTTATAATATTAATGTGATAAAAATTAAAAAGTTAGTAGGCTAAAACAAGATGAAATCGTTGAATTATCTCTGTACCGTTTGAGACAAAAGGACTCGAATTTCAATGTGAGTGGATGAATCGAAACGCAATGAGACACAATTAGTCTAAAGTACGCGTTGTTCAGTATCCGTGTCCAACCAAGGATCCCTGATAGCGCGGCTTATCAGATAACGTTTATTTGTTAGTGCGATTGTCATACCACGTGCTCGACTTCAATCCACGTTTCGACTGCGCTCTTCAAAACATTAATATTCGCCAACTGCTGCAAATCTGTTCTATATTTAATACGGCTAACTCCGTAGAAAGTCATATTCAACTTTTTATCACACATATTCTTTTCATGGCAAAGGGTACAAAATTAAAATTAAACGAGACAAATGATGAACCAAAGAACTGAAAAGATTAGGCATGATAGGTCTTGCGTAATAATAGTCCCTAACAAAAGAACCATCATCCCTAATGTAGGTACAGTCAGAGTTCTTAAATTTGTGAGCAAAAAAATGTTATCAAAAATATCTGAATAGAGCTCTATGTCAGAACATTTTGAGAACTCGACTGTACCTATTTCAAATAACACTAATCATAGTCATACACGATAAGTCATATGTATCTTTTACTACGGCAATGTATATTTTAGTATATGTATAAATATTCAGTTATACATTTAATTGTAACAATAGCAAGCCTAAATTCTTAGTTTGCTTGCAACAGATTATGGTATTGTAAAATATAATTTTAGAATGTCTGTTATCACATTCGGGATTTTCGGGGCGGACATGTTTTGAAGTCTAATATTTGGGTAATGTAAAATGTACGCCCCGAAAACCCCCGAGTATTATCAGCAAGTCCGGTAAGTTCAAGGCCTGGTTATTGATAGCGGGTGAGTCAGTGTTTAGAAGGAGCTCCCTAGTTCATTTGATAACGTTCCGTTACTTAATGTTTCCAATGAAGCAAAAAAATGAAAAATTGCATGGTTTAGGTAGGGTTCCAACCTGCGTCTCCAACGGCTTTCCGGGCCAACACGAGCGTCCTACCTATTGGACCACTGAACCTGATGCGAGAGTCATTGAATTTTTCAACCAGCTGCTTCTTGCATACCTTAGGGTGGCATCTTAGCGCCATCTTCTGCTAAGATTCAGACCTAATGATCGGCACCATCATCGTCTCAAATTATGATGAGAATCGATAGAGACGATGTGCTACACCCAAACTAGTTTTTATTCAATTCGGTTGCAAAATTCAATCGCTCTCGCATCAGGTTCAGTGCTCCAATAGGTAGGACGCCCGTGTTGGCCCGGAAAGCCGTTGGAGACGCAGGTTCGAAACCTACCTGAACGATTAAATTTTTCGCTTCATTGTAAACATTTGGTTTACGGTAGCAGACGTTACTGCTTTAATAAAAAAATATTAGTTCCGTTACTTGTTTGATGAACTAGAAATGTGTAAAGAATGAAGTGCAGAGACGTGACCAGAGGACCTGAATCGACCTGACATCCTGCCTACAACAATGACATCTTACAAACGAAGACGTCACAACCTTTTTTCAGGTCACTAGATTTTTTTATATTATCCAGCAACCAAAGATGCAGATGATCCGTGAAATTGACGAAAAGCTACGTTTAACAAAGGGATTAAGTCTCACCGCATTACTAAGCCGCTAAAGCCGTTATTCACCGAGTGGGCAATAGAAACTGAGGTCACTTGAAGGCCGCGTGAGACTGTGGGTTTACGAACGCTTCAACTCAAATGAGACGCTAATTGTTGAAAAGTAAAGTTAACTTCACACTTCCATACCATGTTTGGTTATGGACGTACAGTTGTATTTGAATGAATCGTGTAACTGTAATTATAGTTTGCTTGCAATCTGTGTAATTCTTAGAGTAGATATTTTTTCATTAATGGCTGCGTTCTTTTGTGTGTCATATGCTTCCGGTACTTCCCTCATATCGAAGTCGTTGATACTAGGTAAAATCTTAGTATGTACTAGTCAATGAAATTGAAACTTACATTTTTCGCTATTGTTATAATGACAATAAAGGTAAATAATACGACACAAGTAGCTGGTCATCATGAGACCCTTATTAATAAGTGATACAAGAAATGCTACTAAAAGTGAACATAACTACAAAATTTGGAGTTCTTAGCATCAATATTGGCTGGGAACGTGTCACATGTTTCAATTAAAACGGAATATCTTGGAAACTAATACTGGTCCTAAAGACTGTACACGATAAAATCTGGCCACATTCAATTGTCCCTACAGTATTAAAACAAGAAGGTAAATGTTGATTTATTTATTTATAAGGAACGTATAAGCTATATCATACTATACACAAGCTTTTTTTAGTCTTCAAATAGGAATCTGCTGAATTTTCAGACTTTTTGTTTCACTCTCATAATAAACTTTTGCACAGTGGTCACAGATACAAATTTAGTTACTGAACGCCACTGCTTTTTAAATTTGGTCACATATTTTGTTTCCTTGTTGCTTTTTTTTAAGTGCCCCTTCACTAGACCCCAATATGTCTCGACCGGCCGGAGTTCAGGGCGCTTTGGTGGGTTCATTCATTTACGCACTATTGCCACGCTGTTGCGTTTGTACCATGCCACTGCTGTATTTGCATAGTGATAGGAAGCAAAATCAGGCCAAAATGCAACAGGCTTTGCATGACTTCATATATAAACCGCAAAAGACGTTTTTGATAACACTCTTTTACGTAAATATTTTGGTTTTATAGGCCCGTTGTTATAAAACTTTGGCTTTTTCGAACGCATGCGCACAAGGCTTGCAAAACTAAAAAAAAAATGGGAACGTATACTTTTTTTTCTTCTTAAATTCATCAGGAATACTGGCTTTATCTGATGCTGCATAGAACTGTTGGCCAGGTTACTGCTTATAGCCAGCAAGGACATGAGTTTCATGGTCCATTACGACGCAATCGTTTTTCGTTAAAATTTGCTCATATAGTTTGAAAGCTCTAGTTTTAGCGGACAGGTTTTCTTTTTCTCGGAGATTAAGGGCTACTTGTACCTTAAAAGTCTTCAGACTGGGTTTAGTTATGACTTTTTGGACATACGATACAGACATTTCATTTTTTTTTGCAACGGCTCGTACCTACAGGTTCGGATTTTGCTGGAATATCTTAATAACATTTCTTTCCTTATTTGCATGAACAGAGCCGCTTTTTTCCCGCTGCCAGCTTTCCTAGTAGTCATCATCCTCTCTTGAAAGCGTTTCAAGACATCAGATAGGGTTGACTTACCGATATTTAATGTTTTTGGGAGTTTCCGATGCGACAACTGCGGACTGTGAAAGTGCTCGGAATCAATTCTATTACGAAAACTTTCTTTTTTTGAGGACATATTTAAAATTATTGCATTATAATCCGAAGCAGTAATTGAAATATTTGCATTGGTTTCCATAGGATAACATAACAAAATTTCAAGTATATATGACATTAGTTGAAAAAGTTAGACGAGTGACAAAGTGGCCCGATTTTATCGTGTACAGTCTTTATTTCCACCAAACATAGCTAAGAACCATCTCGACGGACATGTCTTTCGTTACGATTGAAAAAAAACCGCATTCAAAGTGGTCCATCCGTTTGGGAGCTAATATGATGTCACAAAGATACACCCCTCTTTTTTTGTCGGGGGTAAAAAGGTACGCGTTTCAGTTCCCTTTACTGTACCACCACTGCTATTACTGCTTTACGGATGTAAGGTTCAAAACACAATTTACACGACGTGACAGTGGCGGATTATCCCTAAGGCAAAGTAGGCACGTGCCTAGGGGCGCGAGGTTCCAAAGGGGCGCGTGCAGCGCGCGCCTTTGCCAGTATTATCAGTATTATAACTAAGAAAAACATGTTTTTTTTTCCTATTAAAACGTCATAAAATTAAATATGTTAGTAAGTTTGCGACAACATACACAATATAAAAGACATGCAAAAATATTGTCCAGTCACCTGTCATATTTCAATTAATTCAGAAAGTAATAATATCAATCCATTCCAGTTCGTCCACAAAATGTTTGTAATAAGTATGCAAGGGAGAGTAGACGGCCATCAGGGGCTAGAGGGATCGGTGATGTAATCGTCAGTGTGTCAGATACCGTCAGTAGGTAAAACTTACGGAAGATGATTCAACGAAAGGAGTGGCGACGAGTGTACCGAAGTAGAACTGGTCCATAAAACTAGATGCAAAAAAAATAGAGCTACTCTAGTGGCTCTGTGAGCCGAAGAGAAGAAAGAAGAGTTTGTTTCCAAATAACTGAAATTTGTATTTTTTTAGCCCCAATATTGCCGCCATTTTGTGAAAGAAAACGAAAAACTAAATCGAAGAATTAATTATCGAACCTAATAGTGACAAAATTTCATGAGAATCGGTTGGGAAATGCAACCGGTAGGCGAGAACAGCCGGCAGTCTGGACAACTGGACAATCCGGACATACGAAAAAATGTTTGGCCACGTTGTAACGGAGGTGCTTCGCTCGCTCGGTTGACGAAGCTTTGTGATTCGACTCGATCTTCGGCTCGTAGCAAGATCTCTCCGTCGGGACCGAAAATTATATTGAATTTTGATGCTAGTGCGGAAAATCAATTTACGTTATTGCTAATGAAAAATTTCGCGCTCGCTACGCTCGCGTTTTCATCTGAATTTTTTTTTACCCTTTTGAAAAATTTTGTGCTCGGCGCTCACGTTTTCATCTCGAAATTTTTCGAAAGGAAGGGTTAAAACAGAGCTGTTTTGACCCTTCCTTTCGAAAAATTTCGCGCTCGCTACGCTCGCATTCTTATCACGTGTTGTCATAAACCGTCCCTTCCAAATTCGCTCGCTACGCTCGCGTTTTCACCTCATTAAGCTTCCTATCCTCTAGCAAATTAATATATGGTCGCTTGAGGGGCGCCGATGATGTGTTTGCCTAGGGCGCTCTCGACCCTTAATCCGCCACTGCGACGTGATGTATCGTGGCAAGACACGGTGACGTGGGGTTAAAATAAAAACTATGCCACGGAGTTTATTATACATAGAAACTCCCGTGAGTGTCAGACATATTATACATACGAAACGAATATTCGACTTCTACAACGTGTCTAAACCCATGTTGTAGGAGTCGAATATCGCTGATATGTTTCGCGATCCATCATCTATAGAGAAATACTACCTGTCACTTTTCTTTCAATACGGTGCGAGCAAGGCAGCAGATGCTGATTCGCGCGACACGCGAAGTCGCAGCAAGATAGACCGTCTAGCACAACCACGCTCGCGACTCTTGTCGTCCGACATACCATCGCCCGTCACTCTCACACAGTACGGCGAAGAAAGAGACAGGTAATAATTCTCGCGCGAGAAAGAGTCGCGTGTCACAGTTGTGCTGAGGGGCAGGAGCTGCGATCAGTCGCGGCGGCGGCCAAACGAAAACTTACAATGTATTTTAACCTTATTTTAACTATGTCTTTTGTGTCTTTAACTATGTATTTTAATTAAAAGATATATTTGGATTTACTTGACATGTACCTACGCACACGCTCGTCATCAACCAACTTTAACTGATGCTTAAGTTTGAATACAATTTCACACACAACAATGGTGTAATTTTGATAATCGTTGCTCATCATCATGAAAACAGCAAGTGATTGTCGGCTACCGTCCTTGGTAGCCGGTGTCGCCGACAGTGAAAGCGGCTTGCATAACGCTGCCGAATCACAACCTAACGCTAAGGAAACGCAACATCCTTCTTCACTTCTCCAACCTCGTATCAGAGCCTTACCCTTACCATGAGTTTACAGTGACCGTACTCACTAGCGACTGCGCAAAGGATTTGTATGGAGAGTCGTAATTCTACGAAGTAACCGCTATAGGAGCGCCGTACTATTCTCCATACAAACCATTTACGCTGTCGCTGTCGACTACGGTCACGTTAACGTTAAGGGTACCGAGACGTAGTGTTTTTGGAGTTGATGGAAAAGTAGTGTGTTTAGAGCTCAACAGTGTGTTTCAGCCAGGGACCGGAAAACCCCTCTTTAAAGTTAAGCCTATTGATAAGGTAACCCCAACAATTTGGTAACCATAACATAAGGTAACCTTTTCATTTGGTAACCCTATGTTAAGGTTACCATATCATAACAGTTAACTACAACCTTAACACAGTTACACAGTTACGGTTGAAACCCTAACGCGTAAGGGTTTTTTATAGCAGTTAACTCTAAACCCCTACGCGTTAGGGTTTGGAACTGAACCTTGAAGGATCGTTATAGATGAGCGGAGTTGGCAGAATGTTCACGTTTTGCCGTGTTTTTTTTACACTAGTTTTGTTTTGACTTTTTGTTTTTTGTTGTTGTTATTAGATAATAAGTACTTTATCTTCGCTTTTTATATGTTTCTCCTACACTGATGTTGTTAATTAGTTGATAATTTGATGTGATTGTTCTGCTAATAAAAAAGTAATAACATCTAATAATAAATAACTATAATTTTCATACTAAAGTTTTTTTCTTATCGAAGAACGATCGGCAACTTTGCTGCGTTACCAGCATTATACCTGATAACAGTAAAAACCATCGTATAAGAACAAAAGAGAGTTTGACTTGCAGCATGGTATTTTTAAGTATGCAACGTGCTGTTTAAAAATGACGGATAAGATAAAAAATGTAAGAAAGAGATGGGATTAGTATTGTTTTGAAGCATCATGGATGCTAAGCGTTAGTTACTCAGTATCCTTTTTAAATGTTGTTCTAAATGTAAATGTATAGTTTTATTTTTATTTTGAAATTTGACATTTGACTTTTTATATTATTATTATTGGATTATTTAATGGACTTTTTAATTTTTTATCAATGTATTATTTATTTGAGTTTGTATTGTTTTTAATTTTTTAGTGAATTTATTTACCTAATTCTTTTAATATGTTTTTTTTATGAATTGGCAACCATTTATTTATTTCTAAGAGGAACATAAAGGTATGATCAATGTTTTGCCTGTGTTCTTTTGTTGTATTTTTATGTGTTGTTGTTTTAATTATTATAATTTTTGATTTGTATAATGTTAAATTTTAATTACAAGTAAGCGATTTGGTGTATACTGTGAGCTTATTTTTGACTTGAATAAATAAATAAATAAAATAAAAAAAAATCCTCCAAATCGTCCAACTGGTCAGTTAAAAACGGATGCCATAAAGTAACGAATATTAAAAATAAACTTTAAAATGGACAACAAAAAGCGCTTGCTGCTACTGCCATGCAACTTTCCCGAGGAATATAGTGACTTTGTAAATAAACTTAACAGGCAAAAGACAGCAGAAACTGGTAAGTTATGCATTCTTATTATGATGATATTTCAATTTTGTTTACCATTAAGTCTGTAAATACTATCGACCTTAAAGGTACTCGAACTGATATTTTTTCCTTAATAGTATCTGCAATATGTTTGTTTATTTTCAACCATATTCTAATTATATATATACCTATACGTACATATATTTATTTATTTAAAGTTAATTGCACATTGCATTCCACAAAATCGTAGATACAAATGGCGGCCTTTTGCCATGAAATGAGGCGTTCAGACAACTTGTTTAAATGAATGTATATGTAAATATATAATATTTAATTACTATACAAATTCGGAATATCTACTACAATGACATTTCGTAAATGTGTGTTTGTGCATTTTCATTTATTATACATTTTATTCAGAATATGTTGGCACATTTAGCTAAAAATCATAAGTATATATATATGTATATGTATATTGCATTATTCCAATTTACTTTTAATGTTCGGGTATCCTTAGAGCTGCCAGTTTAGCATTCCTAACAAAAAATAGGCATTCAACGTTGTACTTTATTGGACGGCGCTTACATTTCTAATATATAAATGTAATATTAGTGACGTAAGTATTACTTACTAAACCTAAAATGAAATGCCAAATTAAGTATATATTTTTTTATTTCAGACTCAAAGTTAAATCAAGAGAGGAAGGAAGGTTATGAAAAACGTACAGAAATTTTAGCGGAATTCAAGGAATTGTTAGAAGATGTACCGGACGATAAATTGAAGGACATGTGGGCACGTGTAAAATTTATGACAGAATTGTATCATACGGCTTTCCAAAATTACGTAAATAATAAGTAATCCATAATTTAGTAATATATTTGATAAGGTCTCATTTTAAAGTGATTTGATTTTTTGATTGCTGATTTATGTCATTGTTTTTTTTATTATGGTGTTTTTAATGTATAGGTGTTATAAGTATTAATTGTTAAGAATAGGTAGTTATTAAGACTGATTATGCATGTTAAACTGTGATGATGATATTTTTAAGGTTTTAGTAGTATAATTAAACTTACTATTTTTGTTATCTGATAAAAAAATGACTATTCTAGTAAATTATTTACACACCCAAATTTTAGTTTATTTTATGAACATAGCATGATTATAATATGGTAAATACTTTTAAAGGTATTATTATAGAAATCGCGTTGATGCTGGCAGAACATATTGACCCTTGTTGAAATTTTAATAAGGTACCTAGGTATATATTTTAATATTTCATATTTATTTATAATATTATATGTGTTATATATATAGAAATCATATATATATCTTATAATACAATATGTATGGTTTGTGTGCGTAAGCTAGCTTGATTTCAAGTTTTCTTTTGTTTTTTATTTTGACCACTCAGTGAGCCAACTTATTTTATGATAATATGTTAATTTACTTTCTGATTACTGCTGTAACAACTTTTAATGTAAAGATAATTTTTAAATTGGTTGTGTGTTGATAGAACAGTAAACTGGATTTTTGATATATACAAATAAATGCCATTGATTATAATAGTTTAATTTTTTTCTTCCAAATGGATGTTTTTTTTTATTTTTCTTAGTTTACAAATCGAAGTCGATAAAATTATTCGAACCAAGTTTCGAATAATTTTATCGACACAAATATTTCATATAATTAACTAACCTAGACCTCACAAAACTTCATAAATCGGTTGAGAAATGTGACCCCTAAGCGAGACCAGCCGGAAATCCGGACAAAAGGACATCTGTCTGTGTGTAAAGAATTTTCTTTCTATAGTTAAAAAAAAAGTTATAGAATACATAATATAACAAAATTAACTTTATTTCAAATAACATTTTAATTAATTACTTAAAACTTTTTTAGTGTTTAAATATTTTTATAATTATTACGTTTTTAACTATTAATAAAAAAAAGGAGCATGATTTAATCAAGACAGAGTACAAGAAATATTCTTGTTCAAATCAATTTGAATAATAAGAATATCCACAGAACCATCAATAATATTGCTTATCTTTACAATTTAAGGGTGTAATTTGATTAGAATAATTTGAAGTTCCTTATTGACACATACATCAACCTAAATATAATTATACTTAGATGAAAAGGGATGAGTGAAATGCTAAGAATTATTTTAGTTTATTGTTATCGGGGTATTGGCATTTACTGCACACTGAGACGCGGTATTTATTATTGTTTTAAGAATAATCAAAATGCAGTTGTGCCTTAACTGAATGCCGCATTAATTGTTATATTTTTTTTATCGAAACAATACTAATCTGTATTACGGGGTTTGAAGGAAATGATAGTGAATTGTTTTTGCGATAAACCAATATGTGATAACAATGGTGACGGCAAAAATAAACGAATAACTTTTATTTTTTCCGTCTTACAGTTATTTGTCAAGCCGCAAAGGCAAAGATGAAATATGAAAAAAAACAAACAACACATTGTTTTCGCCGCTCGAGCTAAGCAACGCTACCATGGTAACATAAGAAGTTTCTACACCAAAGACTTAAAGTTGAATATTGTCTGAATTGTCGCTTTATAGCATATTGTTACAAACCTCGCAAACCAAACACGTTTATGACTTGCAAGAGATAAGAAATTTACTGAGTTACTGTTGTTCAAAAACTGACCTAATAAGACATAATTTAGGGATCATATTCGTTAGAACTCGTTCAAAAACCCTTACGTTAAGGTTATTAAGTTAGGGTTAGTAGTTATTATAACTGCTATTCAAAAACTGAACTAATAACACATTACTTAAGGATCACATTCGTTTGAACTCGGTTCAATACCCTAAAGACTCGGTTAGTGGGACGGGGTAGGTTAGTTAAGGTAACCGGTAACCGCGTTAACTGCAACAAAACAGTAACCGTATTATTGAAACAACCACATCATAGGGTTAACAATATGTAAGGGTTTTTAAAAACAACTTCTAAAATAACCTCATCAAAAACCCTTGTTAGGGTAACCGGTTCCGGTCCCTGGTTTCAGCCCACACCATATTGCGGATTTTAGTGGTACTAATTTACTTTGCTGGCAATGACAAAATTTTGTTAACTAAGTTGAAAGTCAGTGAATGTCACTGATGTAAACAAAGAGGAAACAAGACTAAATATTCCGCAAATATCTAGTATTTTATGCATTATGAAGCCAAAACTATCCACAGCGATGAAAGTCAAGTTTTTTTTTCAATAGCATTTCGGAAAAAGAACGAAGGATTTAGCAGCATTCCGGCGAACAATGTTAAGAATTTGGTTGATGACAAATCTACTAACGTTTTATGATGCAAATATCTGACGTATGCACATATGAAAGTTGTTTGCAGCGTCACTATCCATGGGCAAGACCGACACCTTTTAGGCTGTACTCAATACATAATTGTCTACGTTTAAAACCAGAGGTCGTTGGGACAAAACTGATATTCCTTCCGTACGCTAAACAAGGATGATGAATTTAATGTATACCTAGTTACAGCTGCCGGCAAACTTTTAGAGCATAACCTTGACTGCGCAGTAGCCGATTTACGTACAAATGTATATGCGCAGAACCGCCATTTTTGTTCTAAAAGTTTGCCGGCAACTATACCGACTTGCCATCTTATGCCAGCGAGGATCTTATCCTAAAGCTCTTTTAACACAAGTAAGACGAAATAATATCGATATAACTACTATAGTGCACGGATAAGTTGCTATCCTTCCGTACTTCTAACATAAGCATAGCCATCCATACTAATATTAAAAATGCGAAAGTGTGTCTGTCTGACTGTTACCTCTTCACGCTTAAACCGCTGAATCGATTTTGATGAAATTTGGCATAGAGATAGTTTAAGATCCAAGGAAGGACATAGGATAGTTTTCATCCTGGAAATTATACCTAAAAAGATTGAAAAGTGAGTGAACATTTCTGTTGGGGTGCAGCGACCCTGTAGAAAATGTAATTATTAGACCAAAAGCACAAGTGCTCTTACATTTGCTTAGGCGCTTTTAATAATCCCTTTTATCAAGTTCCACGCGTACGTAGTCACGGGCAAAAGCTAGTAGAGTATTACATATTTAGGGTTGTTTCACACGTACCACACCCACACGACAACCACAACCACACCACAACCACACGACGTGGTCGGGCGCATATTTTGTATGGTTAATGAATAGTTCAATTCACACGTAACCACAACCACACCACAACCACACGACGTGGTCGCGACGTGGTCGGGCGCATATTTTGTATGGTTAATGAATAGTACAATTCACACGTAACCACAACCACACCACATTTTAACGCTGCGACGTGGTGTGGTTGTGGTACGTGTGAATTGAGCCTTATATGTGTGACATTCATATACAATGTACTTTGTGAAGAAATTAATGAAGAAAAATAATAAGGCACGTTGAAATGAAGCAACGGGTTGAAAAATTAGATGCTTTGGTTAGTGGCTTTGATAGCATAATTAGTAATACACCCGTCTGGCCCGGAAAGCCGTGGGGACGTGGGTTCAAATCCCGCTCAAAGCATACATTTTTTTATTTTTTCGCTTCTATACAAACATTTGTATAAACATTTTGGTATTAAGTATAATATATAGCTGCGTCAATTTGTACATCGTTCTATTCCGGAGAGTTTTGCAAGGGCCGAATTAGTGGCAGCAATATGCGAGTATTTTTTCTGGTGTTGCAAACGTTGAAGGTTACTACGCCATCGCCATCACAGGTCCAATGCTGGTTTGTTATTTACCATAGTAGTATAAAATAAACTGAGTGAAAGAGACAAGTGATGCTATTATGTGACGGTCAGACATAATAAATAAATAAATATCAGACAACCTGACACAAATCGATCTACTTAGTCCCAAATTAATCTCAAGAAGACTTGTGTTATGGGTACTAAACGACGATATACATACTTATATAGATAAATATATACTTAAATACATAGAACGAGTGAATTCGAGTTCATCACACAAATATTTGCGTTGGCTGGGATTCAAACCCGAGACCACCGGCTCTGTAGTCAGATGCAGTACAAACGGCGCCAACCGCGTCTTCAACCCGGCAGATATGAAGTGACGTAAAATTATGAATGAATCGATCCATCGCAAGCCTCTCGCGTCCAACAGAAACAGTAGAAATGCAGAACATCGTAAGATAATTGACTCGTGAGTCATGTCGGATCACATGACTACGGCCGACGTAAACAAGTATTAGGTTCACTGCTTTCCAACCAGCGGTCACACCAAAACCGAACTATTGCTTCATTCGGCGACACGCTTAGCCTCACAATACGGTAAAGCTATCTTAAATCTATACTATTATAGGATTCTAAATTGTAGTGCAAATCAGTTTTCTTCTATAGTGATGTGTCGTTTCCAATTTTAGGAAACTTTCGGAAACGGTACATCACTAGTTATCTATCGAGACGGACATTATTTCAGGAAAAATCTTAAAAGCGCGATACAGAATTTTATCCCACTTGTTACTATCGTTCTCTTAAAAGGACGTCAACAACTTAAAATTCTTATAAACAATGGGGGTACTTATTAAGCTTTTGTTTATTCACATTAGAAACATTTCAAGTATTGGAAGTGGACACCTAGTTGATTGTGCGTGTTATAAACAATTTCATATTTTATTTTACGCATTTAATTACGCTGATTACCGATGGAAAGTTCGAGGTATGTATTTCTAAATAAATTTTAAGCCATATTTTTATAAAAATAAGAATATAGCAAAAACAAGTGTTTACTTTCGAGTTATAACTATTTTACATTGAAAATATTATTAGAAGTAGTATTTTATTCCAATTTTATGAACCGTCCTTTTAAACGACCAATAGGGTTATATGCTATCACTTTCTTTGCATTTTAGGGCGCGGAAGAAAACTTGGTCCCGACCTAACTAACGTTAAATGAGATAATAGAAGAGCTCGAAGAAGATGACTCAGTTGAAATACCAGATTCTGTTGTTCTTTTGTCTCTCGAAAACGGCAATAGCGCTGTTTCATTTATTTATTGTATTTTTTACATCCATTCATCTCATTGATGAACTACGAGTCCGAGGAATTCAAGCCACTGGAACTGTGTGTGAAAATCGTGTGGCAAAATGCCACTTGCCTATAAACAAGGCACTACGTCCCCTCAGGGAACATTCAAATATCAGTCCACCCGAAAGGAACAAATATGCAAGTGGCATGATAACAGCGTTGTTACAGTTGCATCTAATGCGGCTACAATAGAACCTGTTGCTAAAGTTAAGAGATTTTCACAACGACAAAAAAGTACATACTATACTTCTCGTTTACGTGTACCCATGTAATTATAACACAAATGTAATTGTTTTTATTTACGAATAAATGACTTACTGTTGAGTTTCTTTCGGCTTTCTTCTCAACAGCGGTCTTCTCTTGCGAAATGCCGGTAGATTCATAATCTGACTTGTAAAAGTGCCCCTGTGGCCTGGCCTATTTACTGAATACATTATTTCATTTCATTTCATACAAGTAGATCAGCCAAGCTGAGGCCTCCATCGGGCCGATTAAAATATAGGATTGTAAAAAATAATGATTAAGGTGAAAAAATGGCACTTCTCCTTGATGTGTCACACACTAGACATAACACGTGGCAACTATACAACAATTATGGGGGTGAAAACGACTTTCTGCATTTTCGCAAAGAAGTATGTGGCAAAAACTTTTCTTGAAAGCTATATTTTTTTTTTACACGTTTTACTACTTCCCAAAAGTGCCGTGATTGTTCACGCTTATGGGAACGATAACATAATAAAGTATAGAGATACTCAGCCGAGGTGTATTGAATGCTATAAAAAGCAAATTTAATGTGCCCAAAATGCAATATTACTTTGCATCCTAAGTTTTGTTTTGAATTTTTTTATACATTTAAATAAAACGTGTTACATAATATTATTTTGTTATTATTTGGATCAACGTTTGTTACTTAAAGGGGTCCTCTACATTCATGGTTGTAAAATGTTACTACCGTCCTTTTAAAAGAACACCTATTTCCCAGTTTTCCATGAGAAATATATATTTTTTAATATTTTCCCGTGTAGTGTTTTTTTTTAAGGTACATGACGTAAAATTCATTTGAATCGGAAGTATCTGGTATGCTCAGTAACAAGTGTGTTAAAGGCGCGCGGTGCCAACTGTAGGTACAGCTCCAATAATTAGTAAAACATTCTCCGTGCTCTCATCATGTCGAGAGGGTGGGACGGATTTTAACCAATTTTGGTACAGGGATAGCTGGACATCCAAAGATGGTTTTAGGATAAGTACTTTATAACCGCGAATTTCAAGGTTGTCTAGAAGAGAATGCTTTAGCGATCCGCCTGCTGTTACTGATTATAATGCAGAATACATTATAGTAGTCGTATATAGTCAAGTTAAGCCATATTCCTGATAAACGATCCTTTGTCAGAAATCCTGATGGAGTTAAGTCGCCTGGTGATATCCAAAACTCAAAAATATGTCACTGCTTTTCGAAACCTCGTATTTGGTTTGGAGATTGATATCGTGATACGAGCTTTGTTTTAAGTAGGTATTTCTTTGTGAGTTTTGGTCGTCAAGAGTAGAAATGTAAACAGACCTGGTTGGTGATGTCGTAGACGACGATTGCCGCCTGCGCGCCTCGGTAGTACATGGGCGCTAAGCTGTGGTACCTGTGGACAACATTTCAAATATAAGTTTTATAATAATAATTATAGCATCGAGATCGGTGACATAAAATAGTTATTATAACGCCATCGTCGTTCATATCATAACGGTGGATATTACGGATCCATGGTTTCTGATATACAAGTAATTGAAAATACGCACATCTCTCATCATGAACAACAAGCAATATCCAGGCAAGTAGGGTAAATCGTCAATTATGAGCCACCGTTCAATAACTGGCCACCTCATACTTAAAATTAACTCTGTTCTCCTACAAACTGAATTCATTTCAGTATAACGTGGCCAGTTATTGAAGAGTGGCCAGTAATTAATACCTTATACTAAAATGAATTATGTTTATAGGCGAACAAAGTTCACTTTGACTATGAGGTGGCTATTTCGTCCGTTGACAAGCAAAACTCACTAAGTAACAAATACCTACTTAAAACAAAGCTCCTATCTCAGCGTAGATTCGAGATTTTGAGGAGCAGTGACAGAAAGTTTGGTGAGTTTCGATTGTCATCAAGCGATTTAATATTAGAAACTAAAATCGAATTGGTTGCCTATTACACTTAAATAAGCATGTGGTTTAATTTAAGCGATCATAGCACATTCGAGGAGAACGCTTTCCAATAGCGAGCCACTATGCGCGTACGCAACCTGTTCGACTGCGCGACGGCAAACCGGCCAAGCTGGGCCGCGGCGGAAGAATTCTCACAGATCGTAATAGTACATTATATACCTAGGGCGGTGAATTCGTGAATGGCCCAGATCGCAGGTGTTTGTGCCCATGCCCATAAATAAATACAGATCCACGATCTACCAGTTACCGCTCGTGGTTTGTCTGAAGTTATACGTCTTGCCAGCAAGTGAGCCCGCATAGCGAACAGGAAATCCCACTTATTACGGCCTAGGGTGACGTAAAATATCTTAACCACGTAAAAGATTTTCCACGCGGCTTCAATGATTAGGGTGCGTAATGTAACGTTTATTGTATCGACGCTTAAGAATCAATACCGTTTAACTAACTAAATGTTACTTAGACGGTATTGATTCTTAAGCATGGTACTTATTGTTTGTTACATTATAGCCATTATAGGCGAATGGTCTGGTGAGACAGCACCCTTAGGTAAAGGTGAATAATAATGAAATAATGTAAGTAAGTACGCCACAAGGACACTTTTACACGTCTGAATCAAGACTTTTACATGTCAGAAAAGGAGACCACTGTTGAAAAGAAACGCCGAAAGAAACTCAACAGTCAGTATTTTTTTAGTAAATGAGTTTAAAGAGCTTTGCTTATCCTTCGTACCCCTAATAATTTATTATTTTGTGAGTCTAGAAAGACGCTGATATATAGAAATGTGGACAAAGGAGTGTCTTTGCGTCATATTTAAAATCGATTAAAAAATTAGTTTTATTCGGTGAACAAAAGAACACTTTAAAATAACTGACATAGGTAATAAGGACTCGCAAATATCAGCTATCTTGACAATAAAGGTACTTGTTTAGTATTATTGCAGTACTTTGTACAATATAATCGTATATTGAACCATGTTTACCGCTCTTAGTTTAGTCTCGAGCGCCGAACTTGACCTACACAATGACAGAAAACAGGTATGGCTCGATCATGCGTGCTCGGCTTGTATTTATGACTAGTTTAGAAGTCGTATATTCGCGTTAAATTGGACTTTAGAGTATTATTGATAGGGTCAAGTTTCACAGAAACTATGTCGGAAATAATTCCCTTTGGAACGATGTTTTTTGTGTTACTTTGAAGCTAAATATAACTACTTAGTTGTTTAATAGCTGTTTCATTATCTATGCAAGACAAGTCGATTCAAACATGTCTCGCAACTCTTCATTGTTTGGCAATAACACTACAGTCAGCAGCATAAGTTGCTACGCACGCACGGTGCTCAAAATAATATGCACACTGAGTCTTTTGTCTAGAGAACAAGGGTTGTACAGATTAGGAGTATTATTATAGTTAGCTATTTTTACTGCTGACTGAACTTACGTGGTCAAAATGTGTTGATTGAGTTAACTTACTTGTAACTGTAAATTATTTGTCATAAAAGCAATGTCTGTCGTTAGTCCGTACCTATTATCTCAAATTTGATGCATCAAAACAATGGAACCCAAAATATTGATTGAACTTACACGCTTTTCACACATTATAATAACAAAACTATTTGTTTTTGTTTCTACTGTGTTCGTGTGTGTGCAAAGAAATATTTCATTTCCTTCTAGAACAGAACTTATTCCCATTATTCTTACTAATTCCATATTAGACCAAAGAAAAGTTGTATACTTTCGGTGTGACCAAATGTCCACATCAAAATTAAAAAATATACATCTTAAAAGAATTACGATATGAAAATAAACTCGTAGATTCTGAGTCCAAATTATGTTGACTATTACGAAGTAGCATAGGGTTGCAAACTTGCCATCTCTAAATCCTGGCTATCAGGGCAAGAAACTTTTACAGCTCAGAACCCGGATGGGCGGACACGACCATATTTTTTTTACTTACTGAGTAAAATTAAAAACCAACCTTGATAAAAATTTGGAAGGAAGGAAAGTCATCTAAAAGTGCGTAAACACGTTAAACCCGGACTACAAATAAAACCCCGCCCGGACGCTCCCCGGACGGCCTCTACACTAGGACAAATCCGGGGAAAGCCGGACCGATGGCAACCTTAAAGTATCATAATATGAATACCTTTGGAAAACTTAATGTTCCTAATCATCAGCACAAACACGAGTGGACAAACCCTCGGAAGTAGAGATTAGTGTCAGCTTATGATATCAGTAAGCAGGTCAGACCGAGACGTTAGCACATAAAGCGGACTGCGCAGATAGCACGGGAGTAATGTACTGATATCGCCGATAAACATGCTAATTTCCTTCCTCGCTACTTTGTTTACTATTCTTGCAACAATAGTGTTCGAGTTGATAACGCTTCATACAATTATTGCTAACATCTGGGTATCGCTCATCGCCAACATTCAATTGGGTAGCCGACGTAGCCGTGGTGTTTCGTTCATAGAAACAGATATATTGCTGCCGGCAAACTTTTTGAGCATAACCTTGACTGCGCAGTAGCCGATTTACGTACAAATGCAGGCGCCTACATGCGCAGATCAGCCATTTTTGTTCAAAAAGTTTGCCGGCAACTATCACCGGTGTTCTCATGGTTTGACGACGCGGTTGGCGCAAGCAACTGCCTACTGAGCCGACGGTCCCGGGTTCGAATCCCGACAAGGGCAAATATTTGTGTGATGAACACGATTATTTGTGCCTGGGTCATGGATGTTCTATGTATTTAAAAGTATTTATTTATCTATATAAGTATGTATATCGTCGCCTAGTACCCAATAACACAAGCCTTCTTGATAGTCCATTGAATGAGTCCCTCCAAGGGGGGTCTAGAGTGCGTGAGTTAGTAACGTAAGATGTTTCTTCGGAAACATGTCAAGAGTCCCTAGGTAATAAACATACTAAAACCCCGGGACACTAGGAGGAGCCCCGGAGTGGGGGGAGGGGGGGAAAGGGTCCATTTTTTCATTTTTCGTTTAAATCTCAAAAACGGTACATGTTAGAGAAAAAATTTCAAGGAAAAGTTGAAAGGCCATAAAATTATCTACAAGTTGTACCTAAATATTTTTTTTCTATTCGCAGCCGTTTTCGAACTACATCCCATGAAAGGTGAAAAATTCGAAAACTTTTTATTTTACCAACTTAGGGTGCCCGCAGACGACCGTTTTTTTCTCCGTTTTTGTTGTGGATTGTAAGAAATGACGATGATGATGATGATGATGATGATGACTACTTTTTCATCCTTTTGGGTTGGGACGGTCCTGTTAAGAGTTCTTCTTCTATTATTTGTTCATCCTCAGATGTAGGTGATTCGTGGTGAAGCTCTTCGTCATCACCATCACCATCATCATCATCTTCCTGAATGGATACGCTGTTAAGGCATTTCCCTTGGCAATGAAGGCATACCGCTGAACATTTGAGCATTGCTTTTCGGCATCCACATTTGCCGCTAGCACAATCTTTAGTGCAACGGCAAAATATGGTCTGTAGTAAGGCCTCTGGTGCTGGTGGATCTTCGGTTTTTATGGGCTCTAGGGTGTTTCCTACAGACTGCCATCCCCACTCTTGTGGAGCCAGTTCATTCCCAAGCCACTGTTGTACTTGATAGTAAGTGCGCCGGGAATGCTGTTTTGCCGCACTTTCCGTGGGTGGGAGAGAGCTTATGTCTGGCTTTAGTTTGGCTACTGACCTCATAAGGTATTGGTTGAGAGAGATGATTTTAGTTGGTGCTCCATACCATTTTAAGAAGCAAATTTTCCCAGCCTCTTCAACGTCACTTTGAGTGGAGGAGGGGTTGTAAAAGATCATCGATGCTTTTTTTATGACGTCACATTTTAAATATTGCTTTGTGAAGGCCATCTTGCTTTTTCTAAACGTCGCAGATGTCGTATCGCAGCCAGTAAAAGAATGTAAAAATAGGATATGATTAAATCCTTGTTGCTGCATCTCTTGGCTGGATAAAACAATACTTTTATTTTTTCCTCTGCCAGGTTTTAGCAGCAGGATGTCATTTGCAGGAGGAGTGGAAGCTATGAAAAGAACAGTGAGGTCCACATCCTCACCAACAATTGCCACAGAGCTATGAGTGGATTGTTCCACAGCCGTCTTTACAATGAGGACGTCAGCATCATCATTTGCCTGTATAGTCTGTATCCCATTTTCCTCCAGTTTTGTCCGTAATAAGGAAATGAGCTGAGTTTTGTTGGAAGGATTAGACAAAAACTCTTCTTGTTTAATCTTGACACACGATTCCTCCTAAAGGCTTCCATGGAGGAATGTGTTTTTTTTACCAATTATAGACCTAATTAAGAGCAATCTATCAGTACCAGTCACAAGTTGCACTTTTGAGCTTTTTGGAAGAAAAAAAATAAAAAGGTCAAGTTGCGTAACTACCCTAATATAATATTTTGACAATCAATTCCTCCTAAAGGCTTCCATGGAGGAATGTGTTTTTTTTACCAATGATAGACCTAATTAAGAGCAATCTATCAGTACCGGTCACAAGTTGCACCTATGAGCTTTTTGGAAGAAAAAAAATAAAAAGTTCAAGTATCGTAACTACCCTAATAAAATTCAATTCCCCGTAAACGCCTCCGTGGTGGAATCTGGTATTTTTATCAATGATAGACCTAATTATGAGCAATCTATCTGTACCGGTCACAAGTTGCACTTTTGAGTTTTTTTGGAAGAAAAAATAAAAAGATCAAGTTCAGTAACTCAAACTACCCTAATATAATATTTTGACAATCGATTCCTCCTAAAGGCTTCCATGGAGGAATGTGTTTACTTTACCAATTATAGACCTAATTAATAGCAATCTATCAGTACCGGTCACAAGTTGCACATTTGAGTTTTTTGGAAGAAAGAAATATTTTTTGATCGATTGATGTGATACACATGGGTATGTAGTATGGGGAAATTGTTTGAGCCAAAATCATTTTTTACTGCGTGTAACTCAGAAACGGTAGGATATAGGAAAAAATTATTTAGGTACAACTTGTAGATAATTTTATGGCCTTTCAACTTTTCCTTGAAAGTTTTTCTCTAACATGTACCGTTTTTGAGATTTAAGCGAAAAATGAAAAAATGGACCATTAATTATCATAACCGTATTGATTGCCGACCAAGTAAATTACCAACAGTACCCATAAGTAACCTACCCATAAAAGAGAGGGATCTGTCTGGATTTATTAAATCTTTATTGAACCAAAGAAAAACGTACAAAAGGCGGACTTAAGGCCACGAGGCATTGTCTACCAGTCAACCTTCAAAGCAGATAAATTGGATTCATCTTATCAGACCCGGGCCCCCGAGCCAGACAGAACCTCGCCTCATTCATTTCAATTCTCGCATGAGTCACGCACGGTACTAAATTCTGCAACGGGATATTAATAGTCATTAATACAAGTGTTTTCCAGATGGGACGTCCCCGATGTCTGGATGTTGTTCTATGATTTTTACTCAACTAATTGTTGACCTAATGAATAGACACGGGATGGAAGTGACAGTCCATGTCACGCGTCTTTTGTAACTATAACTTAAGACGACTTATACAACAATTATTTAGTTTTATTACTTTTTTAGCACTTATAATAATAGGTAGACAGAGTGGGTGATATTTTGGACAGATATTACTAAAACGTTAAATTTAGTGCCTGGTGTGTTTATTTATACAAAAGTTTACGTTCGACACATTTTTTTTTACACCAAAACGAATAAGACATTTAAGAAGTTAGGTACTAATACTTATCGCAACATATTATACTATAGATTGGTATTCCGTCTCGTACAAATAAGCACTACTCAAACACATTCCAAGCGAAACATGATGCTCCATAAACACAATGACTCGACGAAATAGTACATTTTTATCTGAATCTAACCGGATAACGTACATGACTCGTTTGTAATTTTCGTCCTTATATTCTTCAAATACAGACCATAGTCCCGTAGTAAAGGAAACAATGGAAATTGACGAAGATTTATTTGTCTAGCACCGTACGCGTGTGTTAAGAGCATACATCACTGCTCCTTTCCCGTACTATCAGTTTGTGTTAAATTTTACGAAATTTTAAAAACTAAACGGAAACGAAATGCTCTGTTTCTGGGCTTTTTGGATTTTTGAGCAAATTATTATAGACTTTGTGTAGGCGTCTGTTTTTGGCCAAAATTCCGTCGTATACGGACGCCTGGTACGGTCGGCCAAGAAAGTGGTCTACCAGTTTTGACAAGTTTCTGTGACATCTAATTATCGCTAAGGTTGACTTTGCTGACGGAAGTCACTGTTATAATATTATTGTAAGGGAAAATCGATCTAGTTGTTTCATGACGTTCAAATGAACCTCGACCGTAGAACCTAGACCACATTTTTGGCCGACTATCGCAATGATTTTTCGCAGCGATTTTCGCAATAATCTAAATGGTCCGACATAAAACATTTCCTTCCTATTCAGTTCCTAAAATCTCGTAAAGATTGGTTAAATGGCGTAGCAAACAGATGAAAACGAACCTCGATGTGTATAGAACAACGAGCTGTGGTAATTCCTCTTAAGAACTTTCTGAGCGTAGCTCTATTATTATATATACGGGTCCTACCTAGAGTTTCATATTTTACAAGATTTTTTACAATGAAAGGTTTGGGTTTTTTTAGGACGAACATACATTCCAAAATTACACATTTAGGTGAAGGTAAACAAAAAACGGGACTTGGGTTTTCTAGCCGATCAAACTAATGTTAAGTATCCGTAATACAATAATAATACTTGCTAATCGACCCATGCTACGTGTTTTTGTTTACCTCAAGGTAAAACCCAAAATAAAGTATCGTCACAACTTGCGGTAAACAAACTTTCGATTTAACGTAGGATTTTTCAGAGCTACTTCCGCATGACTAGTACCGAAAACTATACAGCCCTGTCAACCTTGAACCAATCGAAACGTAAGTAGTGTTGCATCCAGCAGCCTGAGTAGGTGTCAGTGCACGCATGGGAAATCGCATACCGTGTGCAAATACTTAAATGGCGCAGTCGGCAGGATCCTAATCCAAAAAGCGTTCACTCGTGAGTTTGATACCAAAAACAGGTATTTCTCCACGTGAAATATCCAGCAGGGATCTTGCCGCGACTCAGCGTTACCTATCTTGTTCGCACGGTATTGACAGAAAAGTGACAGGTAGTATTTGTCGCGTGTCACAGTCAGGGCCGGCCTTAGCCATACTGACGCCCTGGGCGAGTCATTCATTGCGTGGAACCCTAGGCGCCCTAGACCTTAAAGAAATGCTCGTTGGGAGCCAGCGCCCCGGGCGACTGCCGCCGGGCCGTATTACCTCTAAGCCCACAGGGCCCGGGCCTAGGGGCCCTGCCAGTATAAGGGCCCAGTCCCAGACGCAGGAATTGCACCATAATAATGTTCTCCCTATATGCCAAGTGCCTAGGGCCTTGGCCCTCTAAGTCCGGCGTCTAGCATGACTGTGGCCATTGTCGACTTTAGTAAAGCCGGCACTGTTCACAGTCATGTTACACGTGCATTCCAAGAAACAATGACCAAAGACTCACCTCTCCTGCCCCGCAGTATCCCATATCTCAAACTTGACGGTGGTGTCATCGAGGCAGACGGTCTGCGTGAGGAAGGCGGCGCCGATGGTGCTCTCCTGGTACTCGTGGAACTGGCCCTTGACGAAGCGCAGCACCAGCGAGGACTTGCCCACGGCGCTCTCGCCCAGCAGTACCAGCTTGAACTGGCACACCTTGGTCTGCGGCGCGCCGTTCGGCCGCGCTGCCCCGCTCCTGTTTGTCGCCATCGCCTGTCAAATAAAACATTTATTAATAACTAGAAGGTGGGCACTAAGTACGCGTATTTCTTTTTATACCGTGGTCGGGTAAAAAGTATCCTATAACCAAATTTAGATGTCCAGCTATCCCTGTACCAAAATTGGTTAAAATTTGTCCAGTCGTTTCGGCGTGAAGAGAGGACAATGAAAGTATGACCAAGAGATGGCGCCTTTGTTAAGCAGGTGTGTTTCAACCAATGTGATGATGTTAATTTGAAATGCAGGGACTTATCCAGATGCACCCGCACATACCAAAATCACAAACTGTGCGTAGATACCAAATAATTATAAAATCTGTAAGTGCATCCGAAAAGGTTTGGGAATCCTTAATTTCATAACACGTAGCCTTACAATAGTTGTTTACGCAACAGCTATCTACTATATATGTGGCGTTATCTGGGTAAAGGGACCTTACTGTCGGTATTGAGTTATGTATATCCCCATAATCTACATACATTGAGCTATCGAACTATGTAAAAAACATGCATGTAGGTTCAATAGATATTTTTTAAAAAATAATTGAAACTCAAAAGTCAGAAAAGGTGATTATGAGAAAATTTAATTCAAACTTCTACACCCCATTAAAGTATGTTATTGTTGGAAGTTACATAGATAACCTGCTATTTCTGGAGTACATTATATGGGCTTTCAGGTTTCAAGTACAATTTTGTAATTGTATATCTGTTTTCGTATAGTTTACCTTGCCAAAGTGCATAAAGTAAAAAAAAATATATTGATGGATTTTTTACTTCAATTCCTATTTATAGTGTATTTCCGTTAGATATTATAGAAGGAATAAATATTATATGTAATTAGACACTCAATAAGAGCTACTTGGATTTGAATCAACGTTGTTTATTATAAAAAAATATTTATTTTAACAGAAATAGCTTTGTGTTTATAAATCTAACTAGAGACCCGTTGCGGCGTCGAACCGCCGCTAGAATATGGAAATCCGGTAGTGTTACAGAAAATAACTACTTTATCGATAAGAAGTTTTTGGGGATCGAAGAATAAATACTGTAAAAAAACACGTTAAAATGATATTTCAAAAACGTTAAGACATGCCAGGCTAGAGCCAGGCCTGATAGCCAACTGCCAGGTTCATCGTGACAACTTTTTCAACTCTTTTATAAAAATAACTTGTGCATTAATGCCATGTGATCTGCTGATCTGTTTCACAAATAAAATGCATATTATTCGATTTATGGATAAAATATAATTCATGACAATAGTCCCAAATCGTACAAAAATAATTGACATATTTTCATAGGACCGAACATAAGATTGGTAGAATTTTAATTTGTTATCCTTTCTTCGGACATACGTTTATCGATTTGATCGATTTCTATCAATTTCCAGAAATAGCACATGAATCGAAACGACAGATTTGGTCACTCACTACGCAGGTTTTAAAAAGGAAATCATGGAGTGCGTTACTGTTTATGTATTCATTTATAATCGTAAATACTTCAAAATATTGATAGTAAAAAATGTTACATAAACTCAATTGTATGTAATAGAGAGTAAAAAACGTTTATAGAATACACGAAAAACCACTATTATCAATGCTTGTTTTTTTTTTATGAAATTCAATAGATCGTGCAAATTTTCTTAATATGGGTGCTGCCATGTCATCATCATCAATCATTTATTCAATAACAATTTCACATTGTGTTTGAAATTCTTACGCCAGTATAACTCTTAATCAAACCCTACTTCTAATTCTAATTTTAAAATATGGCTTCCATCATAGTTAATGATGATTTCGCCAATTCCGAGTTTGCTCGTAGAGCATGCCGTTGTTCGGTGAGGTTTTGCTTTTTGTAAAGTGATAGCGAACACCCTAAATACTAATCTAAATAAATTACTGACTGACAATACTCCACCATAAAAAAAGAATGTGTCAAATATGTGTAATAAAATAAATCCAATATATAAAACAGCTAAACATGTTTGAGAAAAGAATATAAGATATATTTTATTCAATAAATTTAGAGCTGAAGGCCTTACGTACGAGGGGCAAACCGAAATGATCGGGAATTTAAAAAACTATGTGCACTATATACATAAATTATATTTTATTGTTTTTCGAAGTATTCTCCGTTACATTCAATGCACTTTTGCATTCTTTTAAACCAGTCATTAAAACAATAATTCCAGTTTGAAGTAGGCATTGCCAAAATGGCCGATTTATAGGCTTCCACAGCGGCTTCTGGGTTCTCAAACCGCTGACCACGCAATAAATCTTTAATTCTAGGGAACGTAAAAAAATCATTTGGACTCAGGTCAGGGCTGTATGGAGGATGGGACATCAACTCAACGTTTTCGTCGTTCAAAAATTTAGTTGTTTTGTGGGCGGTGTGGGAGCTCGCATTGTCGTGGTGTAAGATGACGCGGCGTCTCGGGTTCCCTTGGCGAAGTTCGGCCAGCACCTCCGGCAAACAAACTGTGATATACCAATCAGCGGTAACGGTTCTTTGTTCTTCTAGAGGAATTGTGGCAACATGCCCCTTTTTTGAGACGAACGAAGCCACCATCTTCTTCGACACGCTTCGAGAACGCACAACTTTCGTTGGTTTGACCTCGTCATCGAAGACCCATACTGCCGACTGGTGCTTTCTTTCAGGCTCATAAGAATAAATCCAGGATTCGTCACCCGAGACCATATTATAAACGGCTTTTGACTTTCCTCCATTGTAGCATTTCAGAATAGATCGGCACCAATCAACACGAGCCGCCTTTTGCTCTTCAGACAAATTATGGGGTACCCATCGGGAAATCAATTTTCTGACACCCAATTCACCATGCAAAATAGTGTGAATTGCAGTCATTCCAATGCCTATGGTTGCCCGAATCTGCTCGTATGTCACATGTCTATCTTCTTTTAGTAGTTTTTCCACAGCCGCGATGTTTTCAGGCGAAACCGCCGTTTTCGGCCGACCTGATGAAGGTACGGTGCCAAGAGAGGCACGACCCCGTCGAAACTCAGCATACCACCGATATATTGTCGTCTGACTAGGTGCTTCAATGTCGTATATAGTAACAAGCTCATTGCGACATTCATCTGGAGATAAGCCACGGAGAAAGTTATGGTAAATAATTGCACGAAAATTTTCACGCGTCAGCTCCATTTTGTTCATCGAGTTGTCAATTTAAAAATGGAATTAAAAAAATATATCGTTCTTTTTTTAAATTGTAAAAACGGCATCGTGATTGTAAGTCGCCAGTATGCATGTGACAAAAAAGGATTTAATGTAACTCAGTTTAAAGTACTCTATTCCCGATCATTTCGGTGTGCCCCTCGTATACCCAAATTCCAAATTCAAACTTTCGTGTCTTTCCTCTCATTGAAATAGTGTCTGACAGAAGAGTGAGGGAGATGCTATCTATACTCTCAAGTCTATGATATAAACCTAATTTTAGGGTTCCTTACCATAGTCGGTAAAAACGGAAGCCTTAAAAAATCTATTTGTTGTGTTGACAGCATAATTTGACAAATTTTATTTTGAATAAGAATAAGAATGATCAGCCACACGTCATTAATTCAAATATGATTTATTCTTGAGCGAGTCGTTTTTTTTGAAATTTGCATCATATGTAGGTTATTTCTACCATCAAGTTTCGCATGTTAGGGTAACATGTTAATTATTCCACAAATACAACTCGTCCACAATGTCGGCTCGTCTATATTCCCATCTGGGTCACAATGCCAACTTGTCCACACACCCAACACGTCCACATTGCCAACTCGTTCATATACCCAACTTATCTGCATTGCTACCTCGTCTATATTACCAATTCGTCTCCATTGGCACCTTGTCCATATTCCCAATTCGTCCACAATGCCAACTCGAACATATTGCTAACTCGTCCATATTCCCAACTCGTCCACAATTCCAACGCGTCCATGTTGCTTACTCGTCCACAATGCCAACTCGTCACCACATAAAATTCGTCCACATTTCCAACTCGTTCATATTCCCAACTCGTACATATTCCCAACTCGTACACAATGCCAAATCGTCCACATTGCCCACTCGTCTATACACCCAACTCATCTACATTGCCAACTCGTTCATATTACAAACTCGTCTTTATTCCCAACTCATCCATATTCCCAACTCATCCACAATGCCAACTCATCTATATTGCTAACTCGTCCACATTTCCAACTCGTCCATACACCCAACTCGTCTACAATACCAACTCGTCCTTATTATTAACTCGTCTTTATTGCCAATCTCGTCCATATTATCAACTCGTCCATATTACCAACTCATCTTCATTGCCAACTCGTTTATATTCCCAACTCATCCACAATGCCAACGCATCCATATTACTTGCTCGTCCACAATGCCAACTCGTCCACAAATACAACTCGTCCACATTTCCAACTCGTCCATATTCCCACCTCGTCCACAATGCCAAGTCGTCCACATTACCAACTCGTCGATACACCAAACTCATCTACATTCCCAACTCGTCTTCATTTCCAACTCATCAACAATGCCAACTCGTCCATATTGCTAACTCGTTCACAAATACAACTCGTCCACATTTCCAACTTGTCCATATGCCCAACTCGTCCACAATTCCAAGTCGTCCACATTGCCAACTCATCCACATTTTTAACTCGTCCATATTCTCAACTCGACGATACACCCAACTCGTCTACAATACAAACTCGTCCTTATTATCAGCTCGTCTTTATTGCAAACTCGTCCATATTCCCAACTTGTTCATTTTGCCAACTCATCCACATTTCCAACTTGTCCATATTCTCAACTCGTCCACGTTGATAACTCGTCCGTATTACCAAGTCGTCTTCATTGCCAACTCGTCCATAATACGAACTCGTCCACATTGCCCCCTTGTCCATGTTCCCAACTTGTCAATTTTACCAACTCATTCACATTGCCAACTCATCCACATTTCCAACTCGTCCATATTCCCAACTCGACGATACACCCAACTCGTCTACAATAACAGCTTGTCCTTATTATCAGCTCGTCTTCATTGCCAAATCTTCCATATCACCAACTCGTCCGTATTACCAAGGCGTCTTCATTGCCAACTTGTCTGTATTACCAACTCGTCTTCACTGCGAACTCGTCCATAATGCGAACTCGTCCATATTGCCCACTTGTCCATGTTCCCAACTTGTCAATTTTACCAACTCATCCACATTGCCAACTCATCCACATTTCCAACTCTCCCATATTCCCAACTCGACGATACACCCAACTCGTCTACAATACCAACTTGTCCTTATTATCAGCTCGCCTTTATTGCCAAATCTTCCATATCACCAACTCGTCCGTATTACCAAGTCGTCTTCATTGCCAACTCGTCCATATTCTCAACTCGTCCACATTGCCCACTCGTCCGTGTTCCCAACTTGTTCATTTTGCCAACTCATCCACATTCCCAACTCGTCCATATTCTCAACTCGTCCACATTGCCCACTCGTCCGTGTTCCCAACTTATTCATTTTGCCAACTCATCCACATTCCCAACTCGTCCATATTCCCAACACGTCTACATTGACAACTCGTCCAATTAACAACTCGTCCAATTAACAACTCGCCCATATTAACAACTCGTCCATTTTCCCAACTCGTCTATATTACCAACTTGTCAATTTTACCAACTCATCCGCATTCCCAACTCTTCCATATTCCCAACTCGTCCACATTTCCAACTCATCCATTTTACCAACTCATCCATATTACCAATATAGATACATTCCCAACTTAGGCACATTGTCATGTCGTCCATATTCTCAACTCGACCACATTTCCGATCCCGTCGACATGCAAGCGCAAGGACTAAGTTTTTTCTTGTAAAATACCATTTAATTTACCATAACTCATGCCATTTTCCTTGGAATTATTTTTTTGATGGACTTTAATCATATTTATAATAATCTATCATAAATTTACCTATTTGAATGACGTGTAAATTAGTTTTACTAATTTTTTTCTGCTTTGATTTATTGTAAAACTCGCCTATAAAAATAATCCATTCTTGAATGACGGTCAGTTTTCTAGTCTTTCGAGCACCAGTCCAACTCGCACTTAACCGGCTTTTTCTCCACCTTTTTAACAGGTATGCGAAAAAAGTTTCCATACATTTTAACATTTTAAAAAGAAAAACAACCTGGCAATTTAGAGCATTGACATAATAGCCCCCAATAAAAAAGACATTAAAAGTTGTCAGAATATGGTTACTGTCATTCATTGTCAAGAAACTGTAAAATTATTTTTGCATATTCGTACATGTTTTAAGTGTTGCGGATATTATGTTGCCGACTCAAAAATAATATTTCATCATGCTGAACAACTTACTACAGGTTTGTGAGCAAATCATGCTTATTATTATTTGGTCATCTTATGTCAAAATAGGGATCACAGGTCACGTGGTCAAAGTCACGTGGTTAGCGCACAGTAGTTTTTTCAAATCCATTTTTCAGTACCTTTTCAGGAAAAAATGAAAATTCCAAGAGTTTTATGCACCTCTCCAGCATGAGACGAATCTAATGACATATCATTTATCAAAATCGGACCATAACTGTAGATCTGATGGGATGTACAAAAATCGGCCTCGCGTAATATATATATAGATAGATAGATTAAACAGTCAAAATCAACAAACATATATATCTACTACGCTAAAACATAGCCAAATGAGATCAAATTAACAGAACAAATATAAAAAAGTAGTTTTTTACGTCTCAAAATTCGAGATAAAGTTTAGTAAAAAGTTGGTACAACCACTTTATATTTTCTAAAAGGGACCTTATCGTCGGTGGTAAAATATTTAGTGATATCATCTGATATCGACTATAAATTTATGTTTAATTTTGATAGTCTTAATTTTTAGAGCACTTTAGTATTAAACTCTTACCAAAAATCTATAATTTTGGTGCGGCAAACACTAAATGATTAACGTATTTGAAAAGGGACCTTAGTGTCGGACGTAAAATGTTTAGTGACATAGTTAAGAATAAGTCTTGACAAATACTTTTAATTTGTATTTTGCTGCGTCGCCAGCCAAATTGACGCCAGATTTACACATGAGGCATTGCCGGACCTACCATCCGATCACCGGACAATCCTCATGTGTATCGAAATGGATCCATTAATGGGAATTAGGAGACCCAAACACCGAGTCAGCTGGGAGACATTCACACAACAACTAGAAGAGACCACCACGTGCCACACTACTCCGGTCTCCACAGCTGACGAAGTGGAAAAAGCGGCAGACCTGGTCACAGCTGGACTACAGGCGGCGCTATTAACAGCCTCCCACACCATCCTCGCCACAGAGAGGCACACACCCCTCCCGGCGAGGATAAGGAGCATGATCGAGGAGCAGCGCCGCCTGCGCAGAAAATGGCAGGCTTTAAGATGCCCGACGATCAAGGCAGAGCTCAACGCCATGATCATAGAAACCAAGAAGGCGGTTACAGAACACAGGGCTGAGAGTTGGGAGAGCCACCTAGTGTCGGAAGAGGGTGATGTGCCCTTCATTCACCGTATCTGCAGACAGCTAGCGACAAAACCTAAGGCAATAAGACCACTCTACGACCCTGTAGACAACACTCCACGCTACAAGGCTGAGGATCGCGCAGAGATCTTCGCCGAGTACCTGGAGCGACAATTTAGGCCCAACCCGATGCACAATGCAGAACATCAGCAGAGCATCACAGAACACCTGGAGAGGTACTTCGGCGGCACCAGCAAGAGCAGAGGAAGACGTGGTCTTCTTCTCCCCCAGCCAGATGCAGCGAGCCCTCCAACGTTGCGACTCCAAGAAAGCCACGGGCGCCGATTCGATCCCCATTGTGGCAGTGACACGCCTGTTCAACGGGATCATTCGCTCGGGTCACTTTCCCCAAACTTGGAAGACTGGGAGGGTAGTTATGCTGCCCAAACCTTGCAAAGACTGCCGAAGACCGGAGAGCTGTAAGCTAATAACTCTGCTCAGCACCCTCTCCAAGGTGTTTGAGAGGCTCCTGTTGGGGAAACTTCTCCCCCACGTCGAGCCCCGTTCGGAACAGTTCGGATTCAGGCAACGCTACAGCTCACTCGCGTGCTTCACTTTATGGCCAATGCAAGCAACAAGAAGGAGCATGTTGTGGCTGTCATGCTCGACATGGAAAAAGCGTTCGAATGGGTATGGCACGAGGGGCTGCTGTACAAACTGTTGAACACCACGGCCCCACGCAGCATCATAACGGTGATAAAGTCCTTCCTGAGCGGATGCAAGTTCCAAGTGTCAGTGGAACAGGCACTGTCCTCGGAGCGCCCAATCCTAGCAGGAGTCCCTCAGGGAAGCTGCCTTTCACCAGCATGCTACGCAACCTTCACCGATGACATCCCAGTGGTAGGAGGCGACGTCAAGCTGGGGCTGTTCGCGGATGACGCGGCCTTTTACACCGCATCCGTCAGCCCCACCCATGCCGTCAGGAAGATGCAGACCCAGTTAGACGCCCTACTAAGATGGCTTGAGGACTGGAGGCTTACTGTCAACGTCACCAAGACTCAGGCCTTCATGACCGGAAGAAAACAGACTTCACCTCCACTCCGCATGTTTGGTCAAGACGTGGAATGGAAGCACACGGTGAGGTACCTGGGTGTCACCATAGACCGGGGCCTCACCATGAAGCAGCACGTGGCGGAAGTGGTTTCAAGAACCAGACCAGCGTGAACTACGCTGGGACCAGTCCTAAGGAGCAACCTGCCGATCCGCACGAAGCTGGGGATCTACAAAACGTATGTGAGGTCCAGGCTCACATACGCGGCGCCGGCGTGGTACGCCCTAGTGGCTACCACAAACCGAAACAAAATGAGAGCCCAAGAAAACCTGGCACTGAGACGCATTACAGATTGCCCACGCTTCGTGCGGAATGACCATATACAGAGGGCACTGAAATGGAAACCTTTAGACGCCTAGATCAGCAGACTGGCCAGCACAATGATCCGGAAAGCTGATGAATCCCGCCACGAGCTGCTACGAGCTGCAGATGCAGCGACACAACCACCCCCACCAATAGTGGGAAATAAGAAGAGGAGATAAAGCTCCACCTGGGCCTCGAGGAGTCATGGAACATCACGAAGGCCCAACCAACTAAGAAACCGCCGTCGTAACCACGCGTCACCAGAAAGACCGGCCCGTAGTAACGGGCCGCGACAGAAGTAGCCTAAGTGTACATAGTACAGATTAGGCCCTCCCCCCACACTCCCAAGAAGTGGGAGTGTGAGAGATGAGCAAGGATACTCCTAATGATCAATAATTATCCTTTGACGCGCCGAAAAGTACCGACACGTCTCTCAAACCGATACCGAGCTCACAGAAAGCATACAAGAGGGGCACCGACAATAAGGTCCCTTTTTCACTAAACTTTAAGGGCTGTTCTAAGTCTTAAAAAATCGATTTAAAAACTTGTGTCTTTGTCAGATTAAATTTTAGACCCTGCTTATTAATATAGAGTAAAAAAAGAAAAATTGATTTTTTTCGACATTTTACTTTAAACGCGATTATCTCGGCAACTAGAACCGACAATAAGGTCCCTTTCCCCAGATAACGCCACATATCTCTTCCAGACAACCCTAACTTGAACAATTAAATAGAATTAAAACAATAATATCGCTTTGCTAATCCACGATATAATATGGCAATGAATTTTCGCAAAGTAACTCCAGATTCAATTAATTAGATTGAATATTGTTATAGGATAAGTGTATAGTAATAACCGGACATAATCGATTAAATCTAATTAAGGGACAAACCCATTCTTAAATAAAAATAACACATTGTGTTTAATCGTCAATTTAGTAGGCACACATTACATTTTTCCTTATTATGATAATGAAATGAATTTTTATTGATTATATTTTGCCAGTGGTTTATATTTTACAAGTTTATTTGTATTGAGTATTTGTGCCTTGGTCATGGATGTCCTATGTATTTGAATATTTATTTATCTATATAAGTATGTATATTGTCGCCTAGTACCCATAACATAAGCCATCTTGAGCTTAATTTGGGACTAGGTTGATTTGTGTGAGGTTGTCTGATATTTAAATTTATTTTTATTTTATAAGTTATGTATGAACTGAACATCACCTACGTTTTACCTAAGCTTATTTTTTTTTTGTTGTACTAGTCAACTGTGAACATGGTAATGTTATCAGTTCAAGTTGAAAAGCAAGCAGGCTATCCTTATCAAGCCCGGCAGTCTAGCGAGCATAAGGAAAAGATAAGAGTCACACTGACCCATATACCAGCCAAAGCTACATGGTAACAGATACAGATGTGGGTGAGACACCCAGATGTGTCACACGCTATCAATGTTTTGAAACATGCCAATAAAACTTGTCCCTATTTGAAGAATCAATAATTTACTTTAAAAAAACGTCTCAATAATGATAATCAACCTAGTCCTGAAGAAAGCTCTAGTAAGTAGTAGGCTTGTGTTATGACTACTAGTTGATGATATACATCTTTATATAGATAAATGTATACTTAAAGACTCAGGCACTGGACAGGAGCGGATGGCTACATCTCATGAAGACTTTTGGTATCACTGGGATATCATAGGACATCAACATACTTAAATATAAATAGAAAACATCCATGGCAAAGGAATGTGTTCATCACACAAATATTCAACCTTTCTGGTATTCGAACTCAGGACTGCCGGTTCAATAGGCAGCTGCAATACCACAGTGCCAACCATCTCGCCTCAGCACACCTTGAAATACTCCTCTACTACCCTCAATAGGGTTCATCAACACTGAAAGTAAGAGGTGGTCTGATGTTGCAAAAAAGACTGCTACGCAGGCATCTGACCAATATCTTTTGGGTTTTATGTTGATGTAAACAAATTACTCAGTGGTTGTGGGTCTCAAAATTGAAAGAATGCAGTTACATTTGGCAGCACACTACCTACCTTTTAAAAATCTATAACTCTATAAACACTTTTTCGCAAAAAATAATAATGAAGAAATTGTATTTCCAATAAACAAGTTACTAAAAAAAACACTGAATTTGTTATTGATCTGCCCATAATATTCGAAATTGGACCATAAATGATACAGTTCTAAGGTAGTAACATTACAACTGATTAATATGAATAGCAAGAGACAATTATACTTTGACTTCATTAAAATGAGATACATAAAATTAATTAAAAGCAGGTCTGCTATGTTATAATTATAATTATACCTGACAAAAGTACTTGGATCACAAACTACCCATTAGCTGATAGAATATTAATGATATTAGAAACAAGTTTGAGCTACTGGTGGACACAATCAGATTATACACAAATTACTTGACAGGAATAGTAGCAGATACTTTTTAATATAATTTTGCTATCTAAAAAAGTGGTATATAAATGGGTCAATAACTTTTCTCTATTGGTTGTTGCTATGATGATGTCCCCTGGGTCACTCTTAAAAACAATAAATCAATGTTGGGGTGGTTATATTTACCAAAAACTTTATACTTCTTAAGTAGACAACCTCATGTCAATACCAGTAATATAAATTATAAACATTGCCCCTGGGCCACGGGACAGAGTAACACAAACAAACAAGTTTGTCCACTCACTTACAGTTCCAAAAAACTCATTTCCATGTTACATACAAATATATATTAGTGCCAAGGTTTTCATTGTTTGAATCTAAATTCGGTTTATTCTTCAGATTCTTTCATAATTTAAAATCTGAAATTAGCCTCACACACAGTTTCTAAGTTAATCACTTTTCTGCCAAAGATTGTATTGTACATGTTTGTAAGCTTATGACTACTTCTACTGCCATTAAACCCTAATATTAACTTAAACAAATATTTTTCAAAGCAATATATCTCAAAAAAATCTTGATATTGTTATAAAACCAAAAAGTCATGTTACAACTTTCAAATCCTTAATAAAAATGTTTGTGTCTAGTCACGAATGTGATTCCTTCATAAGGAAATCAAGTGAATGGTTTACGACACGTCATTTAATGAGCATGATAAAGCTTCTTTGAATTTTTGGAATACAATAATGCTTTGCCTTTTTCACAATGATAATAATAATTTAAGCCATTTGGTTGATTGGTAAATAAATGTTCTGTCACATAAAGAATGTAATATATATTTCTATAACCTTTAGAAATTAAACAAAAAAATATTTCTTTCAGGATATAAATTTATACTCTAGCCAAGTTCGGTCATTGGTGGAAATGATGTTGTTTTGACAATGTTGGATGACACTTCATACAGTATATACTTGGTCATAAACATTAGCTGCTATAAAAAACAAACATTAATTCAATTTAGATAAGTGAATGTTTGCTTTTTTATTTAACTTTCCATTGAAAGGCTTTGTTTATCTCCTGTTATCATTTATTTTCACTATTCCTATCTGTGAGCACAGACAATCATGCAAGATAAATATGTGAATGATTTAAATAACTCACCAGCAAGCAATCCAACAAAAACACAATTAGATACCATTGACCAGTCTCAGACACACTGCTGCCACACAAATGTCCAATAATGAACCTCTTAATGCAATTACTCAATTGAAAAAATATGGCTGAATAACCAGCTCATTAGCTTAACAAGAACTGGTGATTAAGCAATGTAATCAACAAGAGCCTGTGAGCTCAGGACTGCGATGTGAACTGGCATAAAGAACGGTAAACAAGATCATTATCTAGCGCCGTATCGTCACGCTCAACACAAAGAAACAAAAGGGACTTGACACTTTATCACTGATTATTTGGCACATTTTTCAACATCACAAACTGCGAGTTATTATTTTTTATCAGACGCACACGAAAACGTGTCTGTTATGATGATGACTAACCGTATCTGGCCGTATCAATACGTTTCCTATTCGTCTCAGCAGTGATTGCACCGAGTGACGCCCTCAGCCGAATCAGCTGGAGGCCTTCAAGAACACTCAACACAAGTTTTCCACGACCCTAAACCACCCAACTTGGCAACGAAACAAAATTGTTTACCTAATCTTTCTGCTACAAACCCGATCTTTGTAAAATTCGATAAAATGACGCATTTACTAAATTATAAGGACATGGAATAAGACGTACCCTCCCTGTTATTATATCGCCGATAAGCACTTTTTGTTAGGCGACAGGTCCTCACGAGGTCGCCGTGATGGCACAAATTTCATTAATTACACAATTGCACGAATAAAATCATCAATTAAATGCTAATCTGGAAAATCTAGCACAGAAATGCAAAATGACCACGAACAAACATGGAAGCGAGAGAGCGAGACGTTTCACAAAAAACTTGTCTATGGATCCGATACGTCACTTAAAAAAAAGATAAGTTTATGTTTATGGCATTGAATTTATTCTTTTAAGCATACTTTACACGACACGTAAGTGCTCAAAAATCTAGAATCTGATATGTTGCATATTCGCTTATCAGAAAAAGAAATTTGACAGCTGTCAATACTCTATGGATATGGTATACATCATAGATATAATAGACAACTATTCCTTACTTTTACTCTAAGCCAAGGTATACATAGCGTATCAGCGTGGTGGATTGGTGCATGCTTGTTTTGATTAAATCGCATTTGTACTTCATAAATCAGGTTCGTAAAGCATCAAAATGAAAATCACACGCTACAAGAAAGTCCAAAAATACCTAAAATTCTACTACAACAACTTTGGTTTCCACCAGCCATACCAAGTATTGATTGATGGCACATTCTGTTTCGCTGCGTTTACCGTGAGTCTTAACAAAACCTAATTCACAAACCTGGTCTAGACTACTGCTCCGTGTTAAAACTCCTCGCGGTTTGATCTAGTCTCCGTTCTTATTAAATTTTGATATCTTCTCAGAATGGACAGTAAATACTGTCGTCTCGGTCGTTTGCTGGACATCGTAGACGATGAGTGGCGCGCGGAACGCCTGCCGGACGAAGATATCGCGGTGCCGGCGGAGGAGCTGCCGGACCCGGAAGCCGACAGCGCCGACTCGCACTTGACGCTCAAGGAGCAGAGCATGCGCTGGCAGGAGAACTTCCCCGAGCCCGCCGTGAACTCCGAGCAGTAGTCTAGGCTAGGTATTATATATACATATGCAGTTATATTTATTGTGAGAACCGCTTATAACTTCCGAACTATTTTTACTATTATGTTACTATTATAACTAAACCCGATTATCATAATCAAGCCATTTTCCAAGCTTCTTTAAAAACTTGTGTCACCAGAAAACTGTTCCTGATACGAAGCTGACACAAGTTAGTATGACACTGCATATCAGCAAAGGAGATTGTGTTGTTTGGGATATAGCTTTCTGTGTCAACACGATTTGCCGGGTTTGGTGCTATGGCACAACATTGTTATAAATGGTTTTAACCAGCTCACAGGAGAATGTGGTTAGATTATAAAGCTAAACAAATACATCGGGTTGAAAGAGTACATAGTTTAGCTCTTTAAAGGTAACTAACCCCATAAAGCAATAGAATTATGATGTAACTCAAAATCTAAATTACTTTAAACAGCTAGCAGCGGCTTTTCATTGTCCAGTGTACTTAGTAAATACATAAGTAATCATAATTGTAGATTACTAAACTACTTACTATATTTGTAACATTATTCTAATCTTAAACCTAACAAATTGATAATAAAAGAAACTTATAAATTCAATATGTTTATTTACAATATGATCATTGTTTTAGGAACACATAAATATTAAAGAACAAATACCCAAATATCTCAACAATCAAGTAAAGCTCTTGACCACAAGATGCATCATAATTGAAACTGAAAAGATTGCCAAGAAGACCCACGGCGCACTCACTATCCTAAAACAATTCGGCACACATGAATGTGGGCACAAGGATGCCATCTCTGGAGCAAATTGCATCTTGTCTATGGTTGGTAAAAAAAATCCAAAACATTACATTGTGGCAACACAGGACAGGGACTTGCAAGAAAAACTAAGGGCAAAAGCTGGTATGCCTTTATTATATTTACATAACAAATCACCCACTTTAGAGAAACCTTCGCAAGCCAGCTACAACAAAGCGGGTAAAGTTCGAGAAGATAATGTTTTCATTACCGAAACTCAAAATGAAGCCTTGAAAATAATGAGGCAAGCGTTAGGGGTGAAGGAAGATGAACCTATTAAGCTACTTAAAAAGAAAAAGCCTCACAACCCAAATCCTTTGTCTTGCAAAAAGAAGAAAAATAAATCAGGAAAAAAGCCTGAATCTAAAGCTAAGGAGGGAGTGAGTGACGGGAAAATAAGGAAGAGAAAGAAGAAGAAGTTGCCCAAACATTTGAAGGAGCAATTGAAAAGTGCTATAAATGCTTAAATTTAATAAATGTCTAAATAAGAAGTTTTTAATGTTTTCATTTTATTTCACTCACATTATCAATATGCAGACACTTAGATGATCCTCACAAGTTGTACCAATAAACTACATTCTACCTATAGTTATCCCGCCTATCACTTAAGGCCGGTTCACACGTATTAAGTTGTCAAGTAATGAACTAAATTTTAAGCGACTTAATTTTAAGCAAGCGTTTACACGTTCGAATTAGTTAAGCTCATAAGTTAGCCCGAGATGATGATCGGACACTTTTTTAATCTTTGATTCGGCTTCCTTGACACCAAAATTAGGTATCGCCATGGCCAACACTATATCGGCAGTCCCTTATTGTTTTGCTTGCTTAGTCCTATAATTAAGGCTTCTTTTATTCCACAGACAATCGCGCTATATGTATTCTTCAATAAACTTTACTGTAGTGTCTTCCGACCACTTCGACATTTTGATTTCAAAAAAGTTCTTCAAACGCTTTCGAAATACGAACTTTCTATTCTATTTCTATTCTATTTTTTTAAAAATGGCAACCGGTCACAGTTAAGCGACCATTACTGCCAATGTCTCGTTGCCAATCGCACTAGGCGACTAGATAGAGGATTGATACCACGTTGTACGGTGAGTTGAAAAATTCGTGCTTTTTGTAAAGTGATAGCGATTTACAAAAAACCACGCGGACTATCGGGCCTTGACCCAGGAAGGGCTATGAACGCTTCAAGTTGAATTCTTCATTGGCTATTCACTCATACGTTAGATCACTGCACAATACGCTATCAATACTACACATTGAACAACTAAAATGAATAAATAATGAACAACTAAACTTAAACGCATGCGGCCATCTTGGGACACGAACCGGAAGTCAAATACGAACTTCGAATGCGACTGCTCCGCTTGTGTCTGTCCAAACATGTCAGTCAAGTCATAATTCAGGCCCACCCACTTAACCGAAAAATAGACAAAATTTTAATCTACTTGTTTAATTGCACGCTAAATTATAACTTGTAACTTATAACTAAATTAATTGTTTACACGCTTTAAGTCGCTAAAAATTAAGTTAAAATTTAGTTAATTACTTGACAACTTAATACGTGTGAACCAGCCTTTAAGTCTAAAAAGTGCGTGGTAAATTGATGATTGAGGAAACAGTCTCCGTTACAGCTTTGCCAATAATAATTTCGTACGTCTGCATTCTGGCTGTTCTTGTGTACAGTAATTATAATTATGAAATATATACATTTTGGGTTTCGATAATATGTTTTGTAGATTCATCCAGTTATTCGAAATTTTTCAAAATGTGGGTTTAAAACTTAATGACGTTTCAGCTCACAGAGCCAAGACCTTAAAACAAGAATGTGGTTTTATGAAACGAGCCAAAAGCGAGCGAGATAGTTTCTATTCGATTTTACTCGTTAGTCACCGCATCAGGTTCCGGCGACACGGCTCAGTCGCTAGTCAGTTTCTGAATACAAAAAACCTGTACCTACAAAAACAAGGTTTAATGGGCCCTTTATACTTCGAATCGGAAACGCGGCAGACCTCGCCGGCGATGGCGGGACGACTTGGATGTCTTCCTAAAGGATTAGCCAGAAATAGCCATAAGTCGCGATCACTGGAAGAAAAGGGAAGGCCTTTGCCCAGCAGTGGGATATTGCGGGCTCATTATAATAATGTAGGTACTTCGGGTAGGTAACGCCGGAACGCCAGGTGGAAATTGTGACTTGGTGTTCTTTCCTGGTCAATGTGGTTTGGGTTTGAAGGGCCAGGTGAGCTTGAGGCGCGTGACGCCGAAGCAGGCGATGTGCACGAGTGGCAGGTTGCTCAGGTACATCGTGTGGAAGTGAGACAGGATGTCGTAGCTCTCTTCTGGCCCGAACACCTCCTGCCCGTCGGGGGAGTCCTGCATACAGAATCGGACACAATAATATTAATTTGTGTAACGGGTCCCTCCTGATTGGCATACATATTGAAAGACATAAAGTATTGTTTGTCAAAATAATTATCCATAATTTTAGGTTTTCGCATAAAGGGGTTTGCTTCCAAAACATGTAAAGTTAATAATTTCAGAATTATGGCTAGTGATGCGTAATGACTTTCAATGTGTAATATGCAGTAAGCACCCAGTAGGTAGAAGATACCTTTAAGGCAAACGAAAAACATGCCTGTTCAGTACTTTCTTAATGTCAGCAATTCTACTCACGTATTGTCACAAACTACTAAGAGATACTGCGTATTGCTTACGAATAGATTTGACGTCTACTTAATTTTTAGCGGTGGGTTAGCGGTCAACTTTAGTAAAAAAGTGAAGACAAGTCTGAAAAAGTTTACCCAGAAGGTGCCTGTTCTTTAAACAACACTCAAAACATCTAGGCGTAGTATTTTTAAATATTCAAAATTCTATTGCAGTTTAATTAAATGCGAGCGCATTTTTACACCTCTGATAACTTGATAAGTGATAGGAACCGGCAGGTTGCGATAGCTGAAAGCCTTCCAGTTATCGCATTCAATGCCAGGGGGCGTAGCTTAGGAACAAACTTGTATGACGGTGACCGCATATATGCGTTGGTGGCACTGGCAGTGAATGGGTTAATGAAGTTTGACCCACCTCAATGGTGTGCCGTATCATGATTTCCATAAAGTATCTCCACAGCTCAACCGGCGCGGACCAGTAGTACCGCTTGAAGTACAAATGGGAGTCCAGATACACGGTGACCATCATGGCCAGCTTGAAGGCGGTGAAGTCTCGCTGCGCCGCGTAGTCGACCACCTCGGCCACGAGGGTCACGAGGAACCGTCGCTCTGATATGTTGAAGTTTTCTGTTATATTCTTCTCCACTACGAAATTGCCTGGAATGTTATTTAATTGACTTCAAAAAAGGAGATTGTGAATAATATAAGATTGCAATCGTTTACGGTAATCTTAAAAATTCAAATAAGAAGCTAGTAGCTCTGTGAGCTGCACCTAGACATCGTGAGTTTGTTTCTAAATTCGTAATTTTTATACGCGACTTCAAACCACATATCTCCGCCATTAAAAAAAAATCAAGAAAAAAATCTATGTACTTATCGAAACTCACAAATTTTCATGAGAATCGGTGGCTAAATGTGGCCTGTAGGCGAGGCCATACGAAATAATTTTTTGTCGAAGCTGAAGCAGAGAAAAATGAACCTAACCTCCAAGATTTAATTAATTTATCGCTTGGATTGTACGGTTAGACCAATCTGCTGAAAACATATGTATGGCACTCAAACCTTGTTTAAAATAGAATGTAGCGCCATCTATTGATCTATTTAGATGATTTCTCTAGAGGGTGCTGTTCGTCTGTATGAGAAAGGTCTAACCGCCATACGAAAACGCACAGGTTTCGCAAAAGAGGCGCCGTGTGCAAACAGGTCGATGGAACTTGTATAGGAAAATCCTGGATACATTACTGAATGATGCATAGGTATGTATGTATATTAGTAGTTGACTGATTTGTCTGTATTTCTCTTTTAATCCATAATCTGTAATCCTGCACCGACTACATATTTTTGTTTAAGCCAGTGGTTGACCAGTAGAGAATGCCATAAGGCATTAAGTCCGCCATTTGTACTTGTAAATAACGTAACTGTACCTATTCGCTAGCGACAGCGTAAATGGTTTGTGTGGATAATAGTCAGCGCCTCTAGCGGTCACTTTGTAGAACTATAATTCTCCCGTCTACGCAGTCGCTAGTGAGAACGGTCCCTGTTAACTCATGGCAAGGGTACTGATGAAGAGCTCCATACGAGTTCGAAACATGTCGGGCCGTTCGTTCATGACAATTTCACGTGAGTGTATGTAAACCGCTTAATACTTGAGCAAATTCTATTGGATCCTCACTAATATATCTCTGCAAGTCTCCTGGCTTCAGGGCGGCTGCGATCATCTCCACAGCATCGCGCTCGGTCATGATGGTGCCAATTATCAGCCTTGGCCGGGCTTCCTTGCCTGGTTTCCTGAAGGGTGGCGCTTCGTTCTGACTCAGCGAGGCTAGGTGACTGGGCGCAGATATCTGGGGCTTGATTTTTACTTCTGAAGATACCTTGGATAGAAAGAAATGGTTGCAGGAAGAGGAGAGAAGTCGATGGGTCTTAGTTGGTAATTGCTGATGTCTATGTAAGTACCTACCTCCTTTCGTGAGATAAGTGGTGTGTCCCACCGTGACGAACAGACACAAAACATGTAGGTAACTTATTTTTCTCAAACATGCTATGAAATGGCGACATAACGTGCGTTATAAAACTTCGAAGTATCACGTTTCGGGCGGAACAACTCGAGAAAACTGTAAAGGAATTTCATACGCGCTAGGCCGAGAAGTAGTTTCTTTTTAAACATGACGTCAAACAGTTGTATTTTATTGAGTAGTTTTGAATATTGTTTGATAGTAGCAGCGCCTTCAAGGAAGCTTCTGCGACCCTAGCATGGCATAATACTTAGGTTGTGTATTGGCTTTTAATTTGAATGTATACCTTCGGCGGGATCTCGGGCGCCGAAGCCGCCGGCACCCGCGAGTGCACGGAAGCCACCGAATGTTCGGGGCTCGCCTGCTCTAGCAAAGTCTCCATGCTCACTGTTTATTGCCTAAAATTAAGCCTGGTTTAATCTTATGCCTTCGATTGCCAAATACTGAATCCGCATGGAATAGGACAAAGAGAATATAACACTACGTTAAGATTCGCGACCTGTTTATGTGTCAGGATGACAAACGATTGACACTGAGATTTTTATATTGGGACCATAAATATAGTATATGTAAGTAGTTAGACCTTTTTAACCAGCAAGTCGCGAAGAGTTCGTATTACTTTGACCATGGCTTGTTCATCACGGATTGACCCGCCTCCACAAGCGGAGCGGTGCGGAGAAACTTCACAAAAGTGAAGCGGAACTGAGATACAGATTTCAACTGGGGTGATTGGTCTATTCGGCACGACTCCGCTCCGCTCCGTTTTAGCGGAGACGCATCATGGTTAATAGACCAATCACATATCTGAGATTTAAATACTCTTCTCTTCTTTCGGGCTTCGCAAAGACGCAGTCTGGTTCATATTCTCCGCTCACTGGAAAGACAGCCTAATCCTTTTGGTAATTATCTCCTCGCACACAAAAGACTGTAATAAACAAAACAAATTGTTCACATTCATTTAATTACACTTAACTTATTAATGATCATAATAACAAATGCAATTACATGTAAAACTGTACAGATTGGTAATAATCTACTTGATCATGGTCACAAGGGATGATATGGCAAGCTTCCAAGTTTAGAATCATACCAACTCTTTCTAATGCAAGATTGGATAGTTAGTAATTTCGTAAAGGAGCACAGTATTATTTCAAACACAGCTATCTATTTTACATCGATATGAATTCGTGGGTTCCATTGTATTATTTTATTTTTTTCTTATTTTTGGATTCCATCACAAATAGCAAAAAGCGCTCTGTTATGAGCTCACCAATTAACACTGCAAAAATAATGTTAATTATTCGTGAAAACAACATAAGTCAACGAGCATTCAAAACGCTCCAGTACCTTACATGACAAATACTTCGACTATTACTACGACCTCTATTATTTTATCCTTGTGTTTTGGTATTAACTTTAGAAAAACTGTCTGTTTTCCATTCTCAACAATAAACATTCTTCATGCCACCATAATCAAGCAGAGTTTGGTGCAATCAACGGTGTTGTTTTAGCGCTCCTTTCTATCTTTCGACCTTTTTCCTTCCTTGTTGTCCACCTTGTAACTATCCCAATACGAAGTGGGAGGACTCTGCCTCCGCACACTACTAGCTCTTCTGATGTCCCAACCGTCGTCCTGATTCTTGTTAAGACTACTGTCATCTTCCGACTCTGAACTACTACTACTACTACTACTCTCTTTCCTTTTACTTTTCTTTTTCCGTCCACTTTCGATATTCTCCTTCTCAGACTTCTGTTTATTTTTATTTTTGCGAGGTTCTTTGTTAGAATCTCTTTTTTTGCGATCTTTCTTCTTTTTTTCATCATCGGAGTCACTGTCCGTTCCGTTATCTTTTCTGTTTCTCGAGGCATTTTCTCGGTTTCTATCGTGACGGCTAGAGTCATCTCTATTTCTTCTGTCGGCTTCTCTTTTATCATCTTCCTGTCTACTGTGACTATCCTCCTTATCACGTCTTTTATCTTTATCTACTCTACGCGTGTCTCTGTCGGAGTCTTTATCACGGCTATAATAACCATCCTCGTCTCTGTCGTCTTTCCTGCGTCTGCCATCATCATCTCTATTTCTCTCTCTAACATCATCTCTATTTCTCTCTTGAACATCATGTCTACCCTTTTGCTCACGCCTATCTTGGTATTTTCTGGATTCTTCATCTTCCCTTCTATCGCCGTCATTTCTTCTAGAGTCTTCGTCTCTATCGTTTCTTCTGTCATCTGTGCGCCGGTCATCCCCGTTCCTTCTGTCATCATCTCGGCGCCTTCTATTATCTTCATCTCTGCCGTTTCTACTTTCATCACCGCGTCGTTCGTCTCCTTTTCTTCTGTCTTCTTGCCTTCTAGCATCTTCGTATCCGCTGTCACTTCTAGAGCCGTCATCTCTGCGTCTGTCGTCGTTTCTTCTAAAGAACGCGGATGCGTCTTGTCTCCTGGAGTGGTTCTGGCTGTCCCTGTCGCTCCCGGCGGGCCCTCTGCTCGCGCCGTCCCTGTCCCTCCTGGCAGACGACCGCGGCGGGTCGCGCGGCCGCAGGAAGCCGGCGGCGGGCGCGCGCGGCTCGCGGCGCGCGTCGCTGCCGTACGTGTCGTAGAACCCGTCGTGTCCCCAGCGCTCCACAGGTTTCTCCACAGGTTTCTCTTTCCCCCCCTCTTCTGGAGTCTTATGCGATTTGTCCTTATTTTTGTCCTTTTTGGATTTCTTTCGCTTCTCTTTCTTGTTTTCTTCTTCGGAATCTGTAATGATAGAGTATTTTCATACATCCAGCTAATTACTTTGCCTACATATTTTTAACTGTGTATGTGTGAGATAGTGATGACATGGATCATCATATTAAAAAGTTATCCTGCTAGCTAAGTCATATTCGATGATCATGAAACCCAGGCCAAACCTCAGGACCTTAAAAAATATTTTCTTAGTTTTTATTTTAAGAGTAGCCATGGGGGAAGCAAAAGTGGATAGGCAATCAACTCACCGCTGGAACTGGAGTCGCCGGAGGAAGAGCTGGAGTCTGACGAGCTGCTGGAGCTGGACACGTGGATCTCCGTGATGGGGGGGGGGACGTTCTGTTGGCATATACCGGAATCCATACAGTGTCAGTATTGAATGTAATGACCAATTCCTATAACACATTTACATTTATTGCATAACAGGATTTCTGTAAGAATATATTTAACCTTTCAAACGCCATGCGGTGAAGTCATTCGCCATGTAGTTAACGTCGACGTAATTTGCCGTCTTTGGCGTCAAAAAGGTTAACAATTAGAAGTTTTATTAGTCTTGAACTTGAGACCTACGAACCATATACAAGAAGTCACAACTCTGTCTCTCTTCTTCTCTTGACTCCTGTCGCGCGACATTGCATCGCCCGTCACTCTCTCACAGTACAGTAAAGAAAGAGATCGGTATTATTTCCCGCGCGAGAAAGAGTCGCGTGTCACAGAGGTGCTGGTATTTGTCTCTATCAAAATTATGCAATTTTCAAGGACAATTACAAACCAAGTTACTGCAATCTGAGGGCCTGGTACTATTGGTCTCTTGCGATCTCAAAACTTGGCTCACATATCAACCAGAAATACAGAATTGTATACATAAATAAATATCGGACAACCTCACACAATTCCATCTAGTCAAATTAAGTTCAAGAAGGCTTGTGTATAGTAGTGGATACTAGACGACGATACTTAAATCGATAAATATATACTTAAATACATATACCAACCATGATCCAAGCACAAAATATTGAAGTTCATCACACAAATATTTGCCCTGGCCGAGATTCGAACCCGGAACCGCCGGTTCAATAGGTAGGTACTCTACAAACATCATGTATGATTAGCGACGGTTAATAATATTTCATGTTCCAAGTCACATACCTTGGGCATCTGCTTGAGGTGCTCTCTGAGCTCGTCGGTGAGGCCGCCGAGGCCGATGCTGGTGAAGAAGTTGATGGAGAAGCGCGTGTTCTTCGGGTTGTCGCGCGGGAACACGCCCGAGAACGCCTCCTGCAAAGTCCTGCGAAAAGAGAAAGGGAACAGGTTAGGAGACCGAGAGACCTTAGGTTACAGGTTATCGCGGGCTGGTTTTCCGCAATTCGACGTCTAACAATGCGTGCGTAAACTATTTTGCGTGAAGGCTGTATTTTGCTGGCGCTACTCTTGCCAACCCAACTCTAACAGAAAGCCTAGCAGACCCTTCATGTTGTCGACACTTCTGGGAGTGACCTAGGACTGAGACCTGTTTATGCTGGCATATTGGACACATTAGACGGAATGAAAACAGACTTAAACATTGTTCTAATTCTAACATATTATAATTGGTACGATTTATAAGAACACATTTAATAAACACCAATACAGTTACTTAACCTTAAGACTTACTTAGTGTTACTTAGTCTTAAGACATAATCAATGTCATTGTTGGCAAAATTATTTTTGTAATATTGTCGTAGGATTCGTAATGTTGTCGAATCCCTATGAAGTATCACACAATACGTCATACATCAAAATTGCCAGTAGGCAATTTGGCCATGTATTATTTTCTAGACTAACAGTTGGAACTAGAACTACTAGAAGTTTATAAGTTTTGGCATTTTGCAATAATTTGCCTGGCATAAATAAGGCCCTAATTTCAATACAGAATATTGAGGTGCTAGCATGGTAAGACTATAAATACATTCCTAAAAATATTTCACAAAGAGAAACAGAATCATGCACAATTTGTTTGTTAACAAACACTGTAGCGGAAAAATCTTGAGCATGCTAGCACCCCGCACATTGGAACTTACGGATCTTTCAATCGGTCATTCAGCTTCTTCAATCCCATGTACTCAGCCAACTCTTGGAAGAGAATCTTGATGTAAATACGGCTCGAACTTGTAGTGTCCTCTTCGTTCAGTTTAACACACTCCATGACCTCCCAACTTATGGAATCCGTGAAAAGTAGATGAGCAAAGAACTTGCTGACATTCCTCAATCGGTTTGTGTCTAATCGGTGTGCCGTGGAATATGAATCCTTGAAGATTTCTTCAAAAGGCCCGATATACATTCTGTTGATGTTACAAAACCGTTGTGCTAGTAAACCGTAAAACTTTTCATATGTCCTCTGCTCAGCGCAGCAATCTAAGAACATGTGACAAAGCTCTACCTCCTGTCCTGGCTTTAACTGCATTTTCATCAGTTTGTGAGCACATTCTTCAAAGTCCAAACTGGAGTTTATTGTTAAATATATTGTCCTTCGTAATGCTACTAAGTTAGTTTCCGTATTGTCAATGATGGTAACTTCTTTTTGTTCATTCTCCTCTTCTTCTTCATCAGACCCTTCGCTGCCACTTTCTCCAGAGCCATCTTCATCACCAGACTCAGCATCGGAGCCGAGGATCTCTTTACTGAGTGTTTTATATTTCTGTTCATTTTCCTCATATTTATCATCATGTTTGAAGACATCTGAAACAGTCAAGTAGGGTAATTAGTTAATTACCTGTTTTGAATAATATAGATGGATGGATGCACATACAATAAATAACTCATTACATTAACATTTATGCTCATGCTCTAATGAATTAACAAAACAAATGTACCCAGAAAATTAGATCAACATTATTGACTAGATAATTAAGGTTAAATCTTGATTAATTTACATGCACCACAATTTTCATATTAAACCGGTGTAAAGCCTTTCAAATAGACAATGCAAAGATCGACACACAAAATATAAGGAAAAATTCGAAAGGTTATATCTGGGCGTTAGGGTGGTGGAATGGCGCTGGACCAGAAATCCATAGGTACTGGGTTTGATTCTCGGTCTTTTCCACCAGGTTACAGAATTTCAATTTTTCTTTGAGCTTTGATCTTTGTGTCAATGGCTTAATTAATTTTTTAAATAGCATGTCAAATTTTGGATAAGCAACTCAGACAGGCAATGGTGAAAATGTAAAATACAAAGGTCAACAGGAATAGACAAAATTAGATTCAAACATACTCTTTATCAACAAAACCACACTTACTCAGAATATCCTGTGGGTCGGTGGCATCGTCCAGCATGAGCAGATGCGTGAACTGCTCCTCCTCGGGCACCAGCTCCAGCTCCTCAATCAGCGCCGGATGGTCCTTGAACCCGTCCTTCCACACTTGGAACATCACCTCAATCATGTACTGCACACGCTTGTCCAACTGCCCTTCATGCAAAATGTTCCTCAACATCTCAAATATTGCGTTAACTCCTTTAGAAGATACCTCGGTCAGTTTCTGACCACATTCCTTTAAGAAAGCTATTGATACTTCTACAGAGTCATCTGTAGGAGTTTCTACTAGTAATGTTAAAAGTTCTAATGCTAGAATTTCATGTGCAACTCTTTGGTTAACTAAATGAGCAATGAACGAGGCTGATGATATGCATGTAGGCTTGTCATTCCGTTTGAAGCCTCGTTTGAATTGTATGACTAACCTCTTAAGCAATAGTTCACCAATGTTTGGGAATCGAGAGTTGACTGCAGATACTAATGCAGCATACACATTTGTGAATGTTGGGGATGCTGCTTGAGCCTGTATCACTGACCGACATAACAAACCGCGACCCCGAACTATATTTTCCTTCAACAATTCCTTAATAATTATGCCTATATTTCCCACGTTGATTTTGTTAATATGACCGTGTATGGACTTTTTCAACGCCTCCCAAGCTAAACGCTGGTACGCCATGGAAGACTTGTCTGTGATCTGTGCCTGCATCATCCGCAGACGCGCCGGAGGGATGTAGGCGCCACCAGTTCTCGTGTTCAACATGTCAACATCTTTAGCTTTCCTCTCTGGGACATCTCTTTTCGCCTCTGGTTCTTTAGGTTCCTCGCGGTTTCGGTCATCTCTCTCGCGCTTCACGGCTGGGGAACGTGATCTGGAATGCTTTCGCTTCCGCCTGGAATCCCGCTCTTGGTCATCATCTGGAGAACGGGACCGAGAACGAGCCCTTTTGGATTTCTTTTCCTTACGACTGTCGTCATCACGGTGTTTATCTTTCTTGCGCTTACGATCCTTGTCCGCATCCATTTTGATTAAAGAAGTACTTGCTTATATTCACAATATTCTAATATGAATAGTATTTATCAGCGTTACAGGAAAATTACAACCAAGACGCGCAGAAACCCGTGGCCATTTTATATTTTGACAGATAACGTGACAGACAGACATATTTTTTAAATAAAGCCTTGTCTATGCCCCGTCCGTTAAGCAACTATCAAACAATACAATTTTGTCGACCAACTTTATCTCCCAATAGTCTATTTTATAATTTATCGCCGGACGACAGAAAACAGAATCATGTCATTCTCAGATCTAGAGATCAGCGATGGCTAGACGTCGTGAAGGCAGATATGATGATGATGATGATTCGGTGTAGGGACGCCCGGCCGGAGACAGGCGGGCTGTCGATCGCGTGGATGCGTTCATTCAGCCCAATTCCCAATTGGAGCCAACGGTTACTGTCCCGGCGGCGCTCCCATACAGCCTTCTTCCTCAAATCTCCTCGTTCTCCTGCAGTAGGAAAGGACATCCAAGGAAGGCAGATATGCGTGAATACGAAAAAGGAAGAGGTAGCCCAAGATCGTGCAAAGTGGAGGAAAGCCAATATGCCAATAAGAAAGCGGACCCAGGCAAGAGCCGGGGATATTTTCTAATTATTATATCCTTAGTTAGGTACATTTTAAGATAAACGTAGTTATAAAAGTGAGCGCAGCATTCGCCAATAAACGTATGTTTGGCGAAAGTAAGATAAATGTACCAAATGTAAGCATTGCACGAGATAAATAAAAAAAATAACGGATAACTAGGTAGACGAACCGTCCTCAGATTTATAATTATACTCAGCTTTTGCTGATATGCTTGTGTTGTAATTCATTTTTTGTTTACTTTTTGAGACATTTGCGAGATAAGGTATTTTCTTTAATAGGTATGTATAGAAGTCGACCATGAAGTTGATTCCAGTCCAGGTAAGGAAATTAGAAATGGAAATTATAAAGGTAGGCTATAAGTACGAGCAGAATGAAAGGCAGAATGTAATAAGTACGAGTACCACGGATCAATACTATTAGTAATTGTGGTAAGTAAGGATACAGTCCTGCCCAAGTGCCCATCCTGTATACTTACTTTGCCATATGTAGTCCTTTCGCGTAAAACTTTTCTGAGCGGCTCCACCACAGCGAGATCTATGCTATACAATTTGTATAGCGCTTAAACTAAGCGTAATGCATATTTACTTTCTCATTAGCACCATTTAAGAAACTCTGAGAAACAACTACGTAGATTGAACATACAGTTATCCCACTTGGTCATTCATAATTAAGGTATAAAATAAATAAAAACACATATATATTAGTATTTATGACTTTATTCAATACGACAATGAAACTACAAAAGTTGCCTGCACTTCGAACAGCTCCATATACCTCACAAACTGAAGCACATTTAATTAAAATTAAGTAAAATACAAAATAAAACCACGAAACACCGTAGTACGGGATAGTGACTATAACAATACGCAAAAGGACAAAACAAACCATAAGATAAGCTATACGTCGTCGCATACATGATTCTCGATCGTGAGATTCTAAAAGGCTTCACAATACCCAAGGCAATTGGTCAGAGGTTACACTTCCGAAGCTAGTTCTTACATCTAGTCCTTACTGAGGACACCGAGCGAAGCAAGCCTCCCGCCAAGCGATACCAACTCTTACTTTATATACAATTATTATCCTCCCACTGACCCTAAAGGAACCGCGAAAATATGCTATAAAATACAGGATCCTCTCCAAATCCAACTTAAACGTATCGATATAATTTGTGCCTAAACGAGTCGATACGATACATATATCACTAGAGCAAAACATCACAGAAGCGCCTGTCCGACTCACCGCCTCGCCCTCGCCCCACTACGTTTAAAAAAATATAAAACGCTATGAAAGGCAGTTTCATATGTTACACTCTATTGATATCAGTGAGCCGATTAACAAATACTGAGGCACTTCCGTACTATTTAAATTATTGTATTCGTTTTGAGATCGAGTGAGTTCTGTTCGAACGGCGGTCGGCGCGCGAGTTGCGGCGCGTCGCCCGACCGCGCCAGAGACAACCGTTCTCGTGGATAACCGAACACTGTCGAAGATAGCCGAACATTCCCGAAGGTCCCGAGAGCCGAAGGCGCGGCCCGAGCGCTGGCACCGACCAGCCCCAACCCACGGCCAACGATCTCACATACTTCTGGATAAAGTAGACCAAATGAAGTATTATTTTCTTATCATCTAAAACTAAATGGCTGGCACTAAAGTAATGAGCTGATAAGTGATAAGCCAACTGTCCAAGATCAAATTATATTACTTGAGTATTGCACCTATCCAGAAGTAAGTTAGTCTGTATATCTGATACGATCATCATATTCAATTGTTCCGGTAAGTCAAGACGTACTTGGTAAACTTCCTCCAAATGTACTTTTGGATACAACAGCTTAAACAACTCCCGAAATTATTCTGGTTGCATTATTTATACAGGAACAGTTTGTTAGCTTGAAAGAGAACATTTTGTAGTTTTTATCAAATTAGGCTGGTATTCATATTAATTAATTAAATCCAGGAATGGCAGCTCGTGGCTTTTGCCAATGTCAGTTTATAATAATATTCACTTTATAAAGAATAAAACCATGAATAAAAACAAAAATTAAATTATTAAAACATGAGATGAAATGAACATGAACCCATATTTCCGGTATTCATATTGGGAACCATTCAGATATTAGACTGTCAGATCGCTGGCCCACACAACCATGCACGGTCCGATAACGCACAGTCAGTAGCAATGGCGAATTATCGATACGAATGTGAGAACTTAAATTACATTACCGTTATTATACTTTCCTAAAAATACTGCTGCGTATGATAAACATTTAAAATAATGATATAAGTCTATAACTATAGGGATATACATCCCGTCGCCCGCTTATAAACCGCCAACCTTTTAAAACTTTCCAATGAACGTATATTTAAAATGTAGCATGATTCCCAGCCATTAAACCCCTTACTTAAGGTATTTCACTGAATATAAAACCGGAAAGGAACCGGCGGCTCCGAGTGAGATCACGTATAGGCCTCTAGCAATGTTGCCATGATGAAATTAAAAAGTTCGTTAAAATTAAAATGTTTCACCGTAAGCGTGATCACGAGGGAATTATTTGGTGTGGTAATATTAAGCGGGATGCACCGTAGCACGAACACCATTGTGACTCGACTAACATGTCCTTGATATTTTTTTATACCAACTTATTTCCAATGAAACAGCTCAATAGGTGATAAGTTGGCAGACCTGTATTTTGACAATCTCGACTGACAGAACCATAGACAATTTTTGGGTTTCGTCCTCGAATAGGCAGCGGATACTGGCCAAACAGCCGTAAGATTAATATACCGTCAGTTAAGTATTTTTCACACAGATTTTACATTAACGATGCCGCAACAGCTGCTATCACGGCGGTGTGACAGAGGGGCATTTTTGCAAAACTGATATCCCATTTTAAAATAAGGTATATAAATCCCAATCACTCCAGACTATCGTCAGGAATCCAAGCGCACGTTTAAAAATAAAATAATAAAGAAATAGAAATCCATTCTTTCATCAGTCCTGATTTATCAATCTCCATACTACTCTTAAACTTAAAAATGAAAGTTTTTAATAATACATTATTTTTATTTTTAAACGTGGATTCTGTCTGTCAGTATCAAGAAATGTATACAGTACACTGAAGACTACACGAGTAAACAGCGCCGTTGAAGAATGAAAATCAATCCTTAAAATGCCTTTGACGAATTCCATCTCTTCCTGCAACGTTAGAAAGAGATACAAGATATATTTTCTATCTTTCTAGATAATGAAAAGAATACCATTCATAGCTGTTGAATTCTTCCACTCTTCCGTTGATAGAACATGAATATGTCCTTTATCTCTTTCTAGCTACAATCAATTAAAGGGATAGAGTTCGTTAGTCAACGGTAAGGGTATTATCACACTTGCGATTCGCAAGCGAGTTTTCCATACAAATAAGCGTCGCGGCGAACTCGCTGCGTAATCGCCTTCATACAAAATTCGCTCGCAAATCGCAAGTGTGTTAAGGCCGTTAAAGTGAACTTGTTAGACTACGGTAGTATTAGTGTAATGTTGTGTGTGGTAGCGTGTCGAGGTTGGTGTCGCGCCGCGCGTGCGCTCTAGCCGCAAGATGGCGCCGCCTCGCTCTCGGCGCGCGCGCTCTTGTTCTGTCGCACGAGCTCTGCGCGTCGCTCCTGTAATATATCATATTTAAAGTTAGTTCAACGTCTCCATAGTAGAAACAAGTATTGTTTAATTTGGGATTCGAACTATATTAGTAGATACGAAAAAAATACCGACTGTCGAGTTTCTTTCGGCCTTTCTTCTCAACAGTGACCACTGTCATATCATATTCAAAGTTAATTCAACGTGTCTATAGTAGAAAGAGGCATTGCTTAATTTGGACTATATGGATCGATTTAGGTAAAATTATCCCTTAATTATTTTTTTATTAAACATGCGAAAAAGTGACTGACTGTTGAGTTTCTTTCGACGTTTCTTCTCAACAGTGGTCTCCACTTGTGGCTTACTTACAGAATAGAGAATAGTTGATTACTTCATTATTTAAGGCAAAGTTAGATGCATAGTTGGAACAACTTCAATACAAATAGAAGTCCGTTCGTCTGTACAAACCTCAAATAACAGATTCCTAAACCGACGTATCCCGTAAATAATAATAGTTATTATGGTATAGATTTTGCTGGCGATCGGGTCGATGCGAATTTGTAAAATTTAATCTTACTAAACTAGAATTTCATTTACAAGTTATACAGACAAAACGGCCTGTTTAAATGTTATAGCTGCTATAAAAATGGATCGAATTCACTCAAGGTGAATCTGCATTGGAATTGTTTCGACCTTCAGTGGCACCGGCAAGGTTTAATGTCCTGCTATTTACTACAAAAGGTGTTGCACTATGGACTAGGTACGTTATCAGACATTGCTACTGGTTAAAGACCTCTGTTTTCTATAGTGATTTTGTTGTTAACTTGATACCAATATTGTACAAGGAAACATTTTTATCTGGCATAAGCACTAATGCGAGTATGCAAAGATGTTAATTGTCTTGTCGACTTATACGTATTTTGAAAAAAGTATGAGTTGGTTCTCAATAGTTAGCTATTAAAGTAGGCAAAAGATATAGAATTCCTGCCTTCGACTTAACTGCAGATATTAATGATATTATATACTATTCATTCGATCAATTTGTACTATACATAATTAACATGGCCGTCTTTCAATTTGCTAATCAAATTGAAACCAACTGATATTTTAACGTAAAGTTGAAAAGTCCCGCACGGATCCGTGTTTAAGCATACGAAGGTCCATGTCCTCATGAAGTAGCATGTCCGGTGACCTGGTCGGATTTTTTTTCGGGAGTTGTTAGGAACCCCACTCGAGACTGGAGGCGCTCTTGAGACTGGGGGCGCGTGCCCAGTGGGAAGGAGGGGCCTTCGAATTAATATTATTTATGCAATGATATAAGGACGTCTGTATCTTTACTAGCATCAGTGAGGAGAGCGTGTGACGTCTAAGTGTAAGGCCTGAGTGGACGCTCGGAGCGGAGCGTTCGGCGGGGCGTGCAGCGGGCGGGCGAGCGTGAGATCGAGCGTCCAGCGAGTGGCCTCAGTGCACGCTCACCGCTCGTATGAATCGGTCACATTCACCATGGCATCGGCGTCAGATGACATAATTGATTTCTTTTTAGAAGAGAATTTATGGCTGAAAATTATTTTATTTTTGTACAGTCTATTTTTATATAAATGATGGGATGATAACCAAAGTGCTGGCTTATTTTGAATTTCTATAATTATTTGTTCGCACGACATCTTAATTTAATACACGAAACACTCTCCCTCTTAATTTACACTAAGTCACGAAATATTTAATTTTATATATTAACTACAAAACGTATGGCACGCTCTTCTCGCCGCTGCAAAACTCAAACAGGTTTGAACCCGCCCGCGACGCTCCGCTCGACGCTGCATTGGCCGCAAACTTGCCCGCTCGTCATTCGTTCTGTGGAGCGTCTACTCAGGCCACCCGTATGAGTTCCCTTTGTTTAACATGCACGCTGCACGCCCCGCCCCGCTGCACGCCGAACTCGAGCGTCCACTCAGGCCGTACACTAAGATCACCTCGTTTGTCATTACTAGAAATAACACACAGCAAGCAACAGCGACCTACCTCCTCCTTGACGAAGGCGAGTTTCTTCTGAATCTCCAGCTCTCTCTTCTGCTCGGCGGCCGTCAGCTTGCTCTCTATGTCTTTGGTGATCTCCTCGACCTTCGCGGTGACGGTCGAGCGCGCTTCCGCGAGCTTTGCGTTCTGATGCGATAGTAAAAAAAACGGGGAAAATAAATAAAAAAATGGTTAAAAAATAAACGAACATGCTATGATATGATAGTTGTAAAATTAATATGGCTGTAGTGGAGAAAAAATCAATAAGTAAATGATTGTTCAATAAGTAATAACTGTAGTGGAGAAAAAATCAATAAGAAATTGATGATACTTTCAATTCATAAATAATTCGTCAATAGCCGATTTTTTAATGAGAAATAATCATGTAAACTAAATTCAATAAATGTATAAAAACAATAGTTTGAAGATGTCGAATGATGGTTTTTACTCGTGTTTCGTAGTACATACCTGACCTGAAGTCCACAATTCCAAGCTGGTAAAATATTTGTAGTCCACTCCTGAGCGCTTAAGGGTCTGTGTAGTTCTTATCACCGAGTTTACTCCTTGGATCAGTATTATTTACCAAATTGTGTTCCAAACTCACGTGCCAACAGAGTTTTCCTTCTAAGAGTGTTCAGCTGTCTATATACTATATAGACAGCTGAACAGATATAGTATATAGCTAACACAAGAACAGTCTAATTGTGTTCTCTAGAATTGGGCATGCCAATGCTGGTATCGATGGATGACGTTTGCAGAAGTTTGCCTGGTCAGTACCTTCAGATCACTGCCACTGGTATCACCTGTCTCCGGCGTAGTACTCAAGTGATGGTAGCACTGCTTAGCGTTACGTCGCAACCTGCTTAGCACACATGCTGAATAAAAGCTTATACAGCACTCATTCAGCTTAGTACAGCTGTGTAAAGGCTGCATAAGCGCTTATACAGCCTGTGCGCTACTTGAGTAGTGGCGTTCTTCGGCCTGCTGCAGCATGTTTTAGATCGACGCCCCAAGTTGTCCGGTGAAGGACTTTTTGAAGGTGCGTTTGCCTGACTAATCCTCAGATCAGTAGATCCTCAGATCTTTGCGATACTCACGTGGTGGCGACGTTTCTCGCGCTACTCGGCCCGCTGCAGCATGTTTTGAATCGACGCCCCGAGTTGTCCGGTGAACAAATATTTGAAGGAGGCTGTCCCTGACTAATCCTCAGATCAGTAGATCCTCAGATGTTTGTGGTACTCACGTGGTGGCGACGTTTCTCGCGCTGCTCGGCGTCGCGCTGCAGCCGGCGCTCCTCGGCCTGCTGCAGCTTGTCCTGGATGGAGGACTCGAGCTGCTGGAAGCGCTCCTGGTTGTACTCACGTGGTGGCGACGTTTCTCGCGCTGCTCGGCGTCGCGCTGCAGCCGGCGCTCCTCGGCCTGCTGCAGCTTGTCCTGGATGGAGGACTCGAGCTGCTGGAAGCGCTCCTGGTTGTACTCACGTGGTGGCGACGTTTCTCGCGCTGCTCGGCGTCGCGCTGCAGCCGGCGCTCCTCGGCCTGCTGCAGCTTGTCCTGGATGGAGGACTCGAGCTGCTGGAAGCGCTCCTGGTTGTACTCACGTGGTGGCGACGTTTCTCGCGCTGCTCGGCGTCGCGCTGCAGCCGGCGCTCCTCGGCCTGCTGCAGCTTGTCCTGGATGGAGGACTCGAGCTGCTGGAAGCGCTCCTGGTTGTACTCACGTGGTGGCGACGTTTCTCGCGCTGCTCGGCGTCGCGCTGCAGCCGGCGCTCCTCGGCCTGCTGCAGCTTGTCCTGGATGGAGGACTCGAGCTGCTGGAAGCGCTCCTGGTTGTACTCACGTGGTGGCGACGTTTCTCGCGCTGCTCGGCGTCGCGCTGCAGCCGGCGCTCCTCGGCCTGCTGCAGCTTGTCCTGGATGGAGGACTCGAGCTGCTGGAAGCGCTCCTGGTTGTACTCACGTGGTGGCGACGTTTCTCGCGCTGCTCGGCGTCGCGCTGCAGCCGGCGCTCCTCGGCCTGCTGCAGCTTGTCCTGGATGGAGGACTCGAGCTGCTGGAAGCGCTCCTGGTTGCCGGCGCGCACCTTGCGCACCTGCTCCTCCTACAGCGCACAACGCGTAAGCCACACCACCACATCCACACAATGGGTGACGTGGGGAGATGGAACAGAACGTTTTTCGGATTTAGGACAAGTTTGGGTTTGAATTGGTATGGAAACTAGCCACAAATCATTTGGGTTATATTTTCGCTTTTATGATCAAATATGAATACGTCGAAAGCTAATCGAGCAAATGTTATGATTTTCATAAAATAGATAGATACAGTACCCTGGAGCCTGGAGCCTGAAGCACAAACGTGGCAGTACGCGACTCACATGACAAATATGCTAGAAGAGAGACGGGCTGCTTGCTAGCTCTGCAGAGTCAAGTTCAATTGTCTCTCTTGATTCGAAAGAATGTAGTTCTATGAGGATTTTTAGGATGGTCGAAAAATGTTCTGTTTTCTCTCTAGATGATAAAATGAAGGTGAATTTATATCGCGTCGACTGTTTCCACGGGCGAAGCTCTCATTAAGTGGCGTAATGCGGTTAGCTCCGGAAATTGATCGGAGGAAACTGCTGAAGTGAGCATCTAATCAAATTGGGCCGAGAGCGGCGCCCGGGGAGACGCCGACGCTAGGTGCAGGTACATATTAACACATCTAACACTGAAATCGTGACAAACAGTCTATGAAAATTTCGTAAATTATTTCGCTGAAGTCTATCCAACGAAACGCAGTAGGAGCGATGCTAAGTAGTCCCTTCGAATTTCTTTTGGGTTGACTTTCTCTGAGCTGATTTTATTGTATACAAACAAGCGGGTTGACGGATTTCTTTGAGATTGTAGCTTTTCAGAATGGTGCCACGCGTTTGGTTGGCTAGACTATAATTAAAGCTTAAAGTTTTGTTTAGCACCCTCCGAGGACGGACAATGCAATAACTGGCACATATAGTAATCTTAAATAACTAAAGAATTTAATGCGCGGTAACTGTATAGACGACCTGACTGCGTTAACTAGTGTGGGAAAAAATCATAGATAGGATCATGAAGCGTAAGAACCTGCGATGCAACTCCTTGTCAGTACAGTAAATCTCATGCACATGCTTATGGCCAGCCGATAGATCGGATCGGCGATAGGGGTGTGACTAGGCCTTCCAATTCTGGGATGACTATAGGTTTGTTAGATTCCGGCTGAGCGGGACCATGAACATACCTACAACAGATTGAGAATTTCCCAACGATTTTGCCACGGGTATAAAGGGTGAACCACCCGGTGGGTCTTCCATGAGACGGACTGACCAAATCAAATCGGCCACCAACTGCGCTGTGCACGAGAGCACCAGAAGCGGGTAGAATGACAGCCACGGCCACTCTGCCAAAAGTTTAACGACAAAGAAGATAGTGATAGGTATTATGCTCCAGACTGCATCCAGATGATTTCAACCCCACTCAAGAATCACTATAGCCAATATTTAGCTAGTATAACGTGTCGCTACGTGTACTATCCTATCAGCTGTCACACACATTCAAGCCACGATGCTGTACTCACGTGTTCGCGCAGGCGCTCGAGCATCTTCTTGGTGTTCTCGTCGCGCTGCGCGGCCGCCGTGTTCATCTTCTCCTCGATCGCCTTGTACACTTCAGCGGTCTGCTGCTCCAGGGTCAACCTGTACACACCACACATTATACAGAGCCTAATAGGTAGTATGGGCTGCACAAAATTTACGAGTGAATTCATTGCACAATTGCACATAGATCTATACTGATGGTCACTATTGAGACTGCTGCCTGCCGTTGCTGGCAGAGATGTGTCTTTTCCGTAAATTTCCGGAAACTTTCCACATCTTGTATGGGAAATGAGGAAAGTTTCCGCAAAATTTCGGAAACGGCACATCTCTAGTTGATGGAAAGTGGAAAACCTAAATCTTTTGAACAGTTTCTTTTCATGTTTATTTTATTAACAAGCACCGCAATGTATATCGAATGTTCAAAAAAATAAAATAAAAAATTAAAATTTAAACTGTTTATTTCAATGAAGTCTACTACACACTTCTACTTAGATTCTAATTCTGTTGGGAAGCCGTCATGAATGTTATTCTAAGTCGAATGACTTACATGATTTAAGACCTCTCGTTAGGAATTAAGGACAGAACATATATGGGTTAATCCTATACTGCGGGATAAATGTTATGCTAATGTGTTGTGTACAAGGCGGTACGAGTAGGTCGTTAAGGCACGAAGGAATGGTGTATTTGCAACTGGATGTATTTCCGGTATTCAGCCTTTTTGGTAAAATACGATTTGCTCTAATACTGTAAATTCAAATCGTTCACTTAGAGCTATGCTAGGTGTACCTTTTATTTTTTAACGGAAATATGTCTTTAAAAACCGATGGGCAAGAAGAAAAAGCTATGTGTAAAGTCGATAATCGTTTTCCACTTTCTGGTTCAATATATCCTTAGGGTGCTGCCTTACCGCGAGCATTCGCGTATATTCTAACAAATTTTTTTTTTTACATTATCGCCGAATACTCGTGGACGCGTTTCGCATTCGTATAGAGCTCTTCTCAGGGACTGCTACCCGTACAGTGGCCCGGTACGAAGACGAAGAAGAATTGACTTACCGCGCCGCTATACGGGCATCAGTCCCTGCTGACTATCTCCATAACAGTTCGAAACATGTCGGGCTGTTCCTAACAATTTCACGTGAGTGTAAACCGCTTAATACAATAACGCTGGATCCTCTTATTGTTGACAGGTTCCTGGCGCAGGCTACTCACCTAGTCTTCTCGACTCCTTCCAGGTGGTCCTTGAGCCGGGCCCGCAGCTCATTGATGTACGCCTCGCGCTTCTCCTCGTGGGAGTCCATCTTGGCGTCCAGCGCCTCCTTGGTGCTGGAGATGAAGTTGTTGGTCTGTTCGCTGCGGAACCGCGACGCCTCCTCGATCTTGGCCATCTTCTGGGCGATCACGGCCATTTTGCTGGCTTCCAGACTCTGGAATGAAAGTGCGTTTTTAAGTCATTGTTACTTTACGGAATTCCTTATCAAATTAAGGCTGTTTTTGCGAAACAGAATCTAGACTACTTGGTTGGTGACGTGATGTAAGATTTATGTCAGTAAATAGTAAGTAAATTTATAGATACTAGTGGATGGATCTATTCCATAACGATTATGTGGACGAGTCGGTTCACCGAGCTACGCACATCAACATCAACAGGCTACGACCACTATTCAAATTACGAATGCGTAATACCTATTTATCTTTAAACATACTCGGATCTTTGTCTCGGCAATCTTCAGCTTTTTACTCGGATGTACACTCGTATTATTCACGAGTCGAAAACAGGAGGAGTTTGCTCTCCTAGGTAGCTATCTATCGATGTCTTCTGATTCTCCTCGGTTGGGGAAGTTTTCTTGAGCCAGTTAGACGCATCAACGGCGCAATCGTAATACACGATCATATCTATGGGTGATTATACAGGCGTTTCGCCGTCAGTCCGCTGTCATAATAGTATTTTATGCAACCGTTGTATAAGAGGGGGCAAAAAACGCGAGTGGCATGAGTTACGATGTGAGCGCAGCGAACATCGTAAGAAAGATGCCACGAGCGTTTTTTGACCTACTTATACAACGTTGCATACAATACTTTTTCTACGACTCGACATTTCATAAATAAAATGCAAATAAACAACAAAGAAAATAATTACATGTTCCCGCTCGGAATCAACAAAATTAAAAAAAAAAATAGTCTCTGATGAACTTTTTTTTTATTGACGTCCATCTGTCAAAAAAATATGGACTTATACATAAAGGTATACGGTCACTATACTAAACATCTGTCAAAAAATATGAACTTATACATAAAGGTATTCGTTCACTATACTAAACATCCATGCACTGAAGATAAAACTTTTTTTTTAAATTGTCAGCAATGCCTTAGTACAATAAGTTTTTTTTTAAATTGCAAATTGTGTGAATGCAGCTGTTTACCTTGCAATCTGTGGTATTAAGTGATGCTTTTTTGGCGACATTATAACATCGTTTCGCAGTGTTTTTTGGGCAGTAGAGTATAGACTTTTACAGACTTTCATAATTTATGTCTTTATATTAGAGTTAGTAACTATATAAATGACAGAAAAAAGTACTGGAGTAGAAAAATATCAAAGCAACGGGCCACAATATGCTTTAAATTAGATTAATTATGGTGACAATAATAACAATTACGGTTACAGTATATCATTGTATGAAAGTGTGCAGCTTGGTGTTACTTTCAATATTTTTGACAGCTACACCCCTAACCAAATCATATCAAAGGCAACGTGTACTTACACGTCTCCTCTCCTCAGCAGCTTTCAGTTTCTCCTGGATCTCCTCGACGGAGGGTGTCTTCTCGGGCGAGTCGGCCCGGCGCGGCACTGGCACGCCGACCGGCTCCGCGAGGATCACTTCGTACGCAAGCCCGCCTTTGGACATCTCCTGGCACCGGATTTCGGTAGCTGATGACAATGATAAAGATTACAATTTAAAGTTAGAGATAATAGACGATATGGACAGTCACAGATAGACACAAATATGGAACGTAACTCCGAGTAAATTTTCTCGAACCGGCAGAAGTGAAAAATCACTCAAAAAGGTTAGGTCGATTCTTATGTAGTTTGACCAAATTTGTCTTAATTGCGCGCACAGCGAAATTTCGAGAATCTAAACCTTTCTTATAAACTTACTTATGAATAAATACATGTTTAGAAACTTAATTATTACTTTGTTCCGATTCCGAAGACAATCGAAATTGGTTGCTATACCAATATAGATAGGTTTCGTAATCAGATTTATCCAGATTTTCCAGATCCTAAACTAACCTAACCAAAGGATACAAAAGTAAATATTATATGCGAATTGACAAAGTCACTTAGATACCCAATTTGTATGATGAATATAAATACCCAATTTGTATGAGTAATAATGTCAAACACATTTCCAAGATAACTTCCCCGGTTAATCTAACTCAGGCCATACTACAACAGCCTCGAGAAAATTAAATTACAAGGGACTTCAACAAAGATGAATAAATAAAAAGGGGCAACACAACTGGGGCAGAAACGTACATTTTAAATCTCCCTCGATTCGGAGATAATCTCCGCTAAGAAACAAGTAAATTGAATAAATAGTAGCTCGGAAACGAATTAAAGAGGAGACAAATGGGTCTGGAGTTTTGACTGCACTTAGTTATGCGAGCAGCAGCCAGGGTTCTGTCAGACTTGTTTTATGACTGGACAATTCGTGGAACACTAAACGTTGTTCCGTTTCTGGGCATTTTTATTTTAAACGCTACATCAACTTTTTTTCTTCTAATTTGGTAATCTGTGATTTTTGTACTCCGTTGAAAATTCTATAGGTACATGGGAGGGAAGGGGAACGGCAAATTCGGGAAACTTTTTTTTCTCTTATAAGTATGTAAAGTGCTCGTGATTCTGAGTACAGAAAGCATAAAATTTCCAATTCAGGAAAAACTGAGGTACCGTTTTGAATAAAAACGCCCTTTTTATATTTTAAATATTTTTTTTTTAAGAAAAGAGGTAGAGGAATTATTTATCTCAGTGAGTAGTAAATGATGAAAATCCTGAATGATACAATTTTTATAGAAGGGCTGGAATCTGAATTGAAAGAAATCATAATTCTTAAAGGAACAAAGTTTAATAAGATATTTGATTTCCCATAAACCCATATCCCAACTTTCCGAAGTTGCAGTAATAATGATTAAAAAGTGGTTGAAATAATGATTAAAAATCATAGTTCTTGAACTTCGTATTTCATGTTAGTAGGTATATTTATTTAACAGAAAACAGAATAACTTAGTCACGGATAGAGATTTTTGCTTTGAAATGCAGGTTTAGTATAGGAGTGACTTAAGCTACTTTTTAACCCGGCAAAATGCATGGTTTCGGGGTCGTGAGAGCGAAGCCGGGGGAGAATACTAGTACTAAGAACACCTCACCTGGCAAATCCATTGTAAATTGATGCGTACTTATTGCGTACTATTAATTTCTTTAAACAGACAAAGAAATGAGTCACTGATTGTGTTGATAACTACTTTGTAAACAAACTGCAGCATTCGGAAGCTCACAAAGAAATGATAAAGGATACTAATTGTCGACACATATATATAGCTAGTGTAGTCAGTGGATTGTTATCTTTGGAACAATAGTTTTAATAAGAAATAGGAATAATGTTCTATTCTATTCACTTTGATTTGTGGCAACCGAGGAATAATGTTTGGTTGTTTATATTAAAGTCAAAGTGACTTAAATATTACGTAATACTGTCAAGCGATGGTTTACAATTAACAACAAGTTTCGCATTACATCTTATATTAGTTTTTGGTAACTACTTACATACAAAAACAATAGGTACAGACTGCGAGGTACTGCAAGATCACAGCTAATAAAAAATAAGTCAATGGACTCCAAAATAGCGCGATGAATATCAACGACAACTAATTCTTTGCTGATTTCAATGGAAAGCCTACAAGTGCCTTAATTCGAACATGGTTATTGATTTAAGCTTACACGATTTTCACACATTATAAGAAAACAAAAAGACATTTTTTTAACGCGAACATGAGTCCCGTTTCTTTTTTGCTCTTGTCACACAGTAAATAAGGGTCAAAAAGGTACCGTTACCGTACTTCTGTTCTGCGGAAACCTCAAGAACCTACTATCTTCACGCACGACATTAAATCATCAAGTTACTATCGGAAACGATTACTTTTCATGTACAAATAGTATCAGATATGTACCTACCTACAAAACGAAACCTTTTAGAATAATAAATCAAGAGAATACTCCTATATTGGAATACCTATTAAACGTCGGAAAGAAGGTACGTTATAAAAGTAAAGTTCTTTTTTCAGCACCGTAATGTAAATCGAAGGTGCCGTCAGCATAACATTAAAACAGGCAGGGTAACTCCGATGTTCGAACTTCGTGCCGTCCCGCTCATCCAAATATAATTTGACACGAGCTTGAGAGGGATGGCATGGTAGGTATAAGTCCGAATTTCGATATTCGGAGTAGCCCTTCTGCTCCTGACAGGCCCACGTCTACCTCTCCCTGGGCGTCGGATACTCGGCCGTTACTTTTAAACGTGGGTAGGATATATGTGTTATGACCCTAGGTTAGGTCAGTTTACCGTGAGACTCGTCCATTCTATGGGTTCTTTTCTAGAGAATGTTTGCCTATAAAGCTTTATTATTGCTTTCGGTCGAGATCGTGGTCTTTTGGTTGACACATTGTCAGTATCAATTCTTTGTGTAAAACGAAGTGATATCCAAAGTATGTAGTTTTCTATGAGTTAAAATATAATTGTGCTTCAAGGATTTAGAGTCCAATCAACTTTCAAAGGTACATTTTCGGCATGCATCGTTAAACTTGAATTTTGGGGGTTCCGTAACCAAAATGGCAAAAGGTGAAGTCATGTCGTGTTTACTGTATGTCCGTATTTTTAATCAGTGTCAAGAGAATCCAAATTACAATTAGTACTTACAAAAATGTAATGTGTTGACCCCACTCAAATGAACAAAGATAAACTCCGAAAACGCCTCATTTTTGCCTGAAAAACCTAAGCTCAATTTTAAGCAAGAACAGCCATAAATACCCTGTATCACCCCTAAAGCTGCAATTCAAAAAATCCGCCGGCAACACTAGTCAAATTTAAATGTACCTTTATCTCCCACTTAATTAAGTCCCCGACATAATTTAAGGGCGGTAATTTTAAAAGCTGGGAGAATTTTCCGACGCGTAAATTACCGCTATCCTCAAGGTCGAATGTCTCGAAACCTTTATCTAAACGTCTTAAGGGAGTAACATTACAAGACATTCGTAGGTTTTTACGACGTTTTGTTTTGCGTCCCGAATTTTCAAGTTAGGGGGCATTATGAGGGCTTTGAATGTCGAGTCTGTTTGGGCTTGTGTTATTTGGGTATTTGTGGCCGAAATAACACCGCATGTATGGGTTTGTTTAGAGTCCCGCATGATCTTAGCAATTTGAGGTTAGCTTGCTCCATGTCAAAATTTTCTTTAATAAAGGAGAATAACGTCGTGGATATATAGAAGTATTTTTGTAACGCCTTTGTCTCAAACAATAGCGTTCGCACGTCGTATTCCCGGGAGTATCCCGTGTGTAAGCCCCTTAAAGTGAGTCTGGAGGGCGGCGGCCCCTCTCGGATGAGTCATAAGGGTATTACCGTATCTAAGTATATCCTATTCGTATTAAAGATACGCGATGTCTGTTGAATTAGAACGAAGGAAAACGCATAAACCCGGCACAAGAACTTTATGCGTTGTAGAGTTATTGAAATACATAAAACGGAAATGACGCATCGTCGGGCGATATGTTCTTGATTCGGTTTCATGCTATCAGATGAAAAGGGTGGGCCCAAACCCGTTGTTGACGCGTGCCAACGTAAACTATTCAAAGCCAAGGGCGTATCGAAAACGTATTCGCTTTTGTATACACAATGAGGTACCTATATCTTTTGTATAGACTATGTCGCTATCGGAGTTTAGGCAAAGTTAGAATTAGGGTCTAGAAAGTGCAAGATATTTGGGAAATTTTCTAGAGACACCTGTTACTGAGTGTCAAATTATAATTTCAGTTACGGTATCCCAAAAAAAATCACCAATATAATTCGATTTGACTTTATACATCTAGAAATTCCAATTTGTTGTACATCGAAAATATTTGTGTAATCAACTCGTTTCGTCGGCGAACATTACAGAGGCGTAGTTGGCACAACACAGAACAGTATTGATTCAACCTTCATCCAAATGCACGCAAAAGCCAGGTTATTGTTGCACCAACACTTACTTATGAATTTGACCTTCTTAGGTTGCTTAGTCCTTGGTTTCCCCACTGGTTTCTTGACTGGTGCCGAGCGCCGGTGTGCTGTGGAAAACAGAGTGTTAGCGCGGGCCGGTCCGGCACCCTCGACACTTAATAGGAGACAAAGCCCATTCGCAAAAAGAATACGTGCCAATGACATGAAACAGCGAAATTATTACGCATTGCGCCAATCGCCGGATTGGGAAACAAAAATCCTGTGCGAATATGCTAAAAGAACAACACGAAACGAAACCTCATTGAGTCCCTACCATTCTTTTTCATTAAGCGTATCGCTCCCAGGGAAACGCTCGAGGCAGTATATTTCAATCAAGAAAAGCGGCAAATATTCATTAGGACACAAGGCGACCTAGACCTTTAATGACCAACACAGGGCTTCATATTTCAGCGGGCGACAATCGAAAAACGATTACAGCCAGCGATTCGGACTGGTGGATATTTATTTAAAGACCTGCGGGCCCTAATGAATCGATTGTAATCGATGCTCGCGTGACTACGTGAAACGATGAATTATCGATTTTGTATTTTTGATGCTATTTTATGAAGGTCTTTGTCCATGACTGCTGACGCATTTCGGAAGAGCGTGGAATTCTTTGTTGGTTGGAATTGCGGAACAATGAATGAGCGTTAATACACGAAATGTATAAATGAGAGTGGCTCGTTTGGGCGAATCGTTAATCATGCTGGTTTACTTAGTTCCTGACTCATCTGAACCGTGACATGGATTACTTTAACTTGCATGAATATGGCCGTTGTCTTATTGTTTGCCAGTGCTTCTATCTTCTAGCGTAGGCGTAACATTAAGAACGTCTAGCTAATAGTTGAAGAAATATTCTCAAATCGGACTAAATAGGAAACACCTTACATTCGTCGATCCTTAGTTCAAGTAAATTAAACCCCTTTGAGATAAGTACCTACTAATCGCAAAAACACCGTGACCTTAACACGCAACCTAACGCTCCCCTTGCGACATAGCAAACGTATGTGCCTACCAAAAATTTAGTACGAAAATAAATCGTCGTTTAGCCGGTTCGGGGTTCGACTTGTGCTCGAATAGTTGCGAGGTAATAAGGCGGGCGACGAGAGACGAGGCGAGAACGTGAGGAGAATGGCGGAGGACACACGGATAATCCTTCACAGCAACGCTAAGCCCCGGTTTACACCAGACAGTGCGGAGACGTTGGGAGAAAGCGTTGGATTACTGTAATGTGAGGTTTATCTTAGAATTTAATAAGGATAAGCTACTGATTATTTATGAAAGACAGATTACTGAATGATGCTTTAATAGGATTAAGTAGTAATAAGAAATCTTCAAAGAACGTTCGAGCTTAGGCAAAATGGGAATGAGAAACAATGCGATTAACGTGATAAAAGTCGCGTTAAATGTTAGGCCTTTTGAAATTTCTATCAAATTAGAATGCATAAAACTTGTTCCTTGCTTGTCTGAACTAACTTTTAATGTAAACCTAGGTACTACGTCGAACGAATATAAAAGAAACACGTAAACCAAATTACATTGCAAGCTTATCTATCTCTTATGTATCTCGGTAACATATCTGTGCAGATAGAGACCTCTTTCTTTATGCACGAATTCACAGAGATAATAAAACAAACCAGACAGACAAATATTGCGGTGAGATTAACTCGTAGCACCGCAGCGAGCATGAATACTGCAGATAAAACCAAGCACTGCGATAGGATATAAATTATTTACGTAAAAATATTTCTAAAAACACTGCAGCCAACGCTATAAACAAAGATGAAACGGGATTAATCAAGACCAAAACCAAAATTTAACCCCTAGCAGCAATTAAAAGCAATCATAACATTAAAGAGAGCGAAAAACCCTGTGTAAATCGAATATAAATGTTTGAAATGGCAGTTAGGGCTGAAAGACCAGACCCCTCGGCGCCGCACGATACGACATGTAAACTGATAAAATATTTAAAGCCGGCTTTAAACTCGCGAGGGGAAACAGTAAATTTACAGCCGTTGGGAATACAAAACGCGACCGCGGAAGTTTTCAGGCAGGGCAGGCTTAGTTTAGGAAGCGGATAGAGGCAAATTTGAATATGTCTGGTCAACCCTGCAACTACTTTTAATGGAGGAATAAGTCGGGTTATCACGGGTTTCACGAGTTCACAATGTATACTGACGCAAAATCACTATATTCGTAAATTTTTTGACTACCATAGCTTAGTAAAAGGTTTCATTTGGGTTATTTGTCCTGTCGGTGTCGGTGCCCAGAAAAGAATTGTTTGACGAAATATGACTGAACTGACATTCCTATAAAGACAAAAATTATACTATTTTAATTGAACATAAATAGAATTTTCAACCCTGGATTATTTGAGGTATTTTTTAAATTATCCTAGGTATTTAAAACCATTACTGAAAATTATAATTCGGACATTTTATAGTCACCAATTAGAAACTGATTGCAGTAGGTAAGACCGTCACATTCTAATCAATATTTTCTCAAGGAAAGAACTTATGGAAAGTTAGAAACAACAGTATTTAAGTGCTTTTCAAAAAGCATTATGCGGGGTAAGTTTTTCACAACTTCCAACCCAACGCTTTTAGATTAATGGGCTTCAAGTCTAGAAACCATGGCCACGTTTGAAGTCTTTACGAGTCTGTCTCATTAGTGTGATGGAACGTGGTTGAAGTTTAAATTAAAAGCCTGTGCCGGTCGCTACGTGCCCTGCAGATGTAATAGCTTTGTCAAGTGGATTTATGTTTGAAATATGTCATCGGGGGAAGAAAAACAGTAAACATTTGAGAGCAAACCCGAAAAGCTTATTATAATCCTATCACAGAGAGAACTTAAGGGAATAGCGAATGCTTGGAACATGAAAATTCTTCATTAGAAGAACATAACAGCAAAACATTATGCTTGATGTACGTGCAACATTATAGTTTCCAACGAGCGACAAGTTTAGTACAGCAACTCGACAAATTAACTCCCGAAGTTGAAAACTAAAAGGCTTTGCTCTCTGCAAATTCGCAAGTTTCAGCGTAACAAGTGTAGCGAAACGAGGTGGGACACGCGAAGTTCGCTCAGACCTGCAATGCATCACCGTAAACTTGTTCGCGTACATGTTTTCAGTTTTTTGAATCCCAAAGCAAATCTAAAAATTAAGTCCGATTATTTGGACGTGTTGATTTTTAAGATTTATCTACAAGTTACATATGAAGACGGATATGTTTATTCTATCATTGATAATTAAGCTACAGCTGATTGACGAGTGAAATTTAATCCAATTATTAAACACCATTAAAATCTAAAGTTAAATAACATTACCCCCGCACCCCATAAGAGTAATGAGAACAAACCGTCGGTATTCAAATGGAATGTCCCAATGATTCTACTCCTGTTGCTCCCCGCGGATCACAGGGGTCCTAAACTTGTTGAGTTAATTAAACTTGACTGTTAATCGCACCCTAAACAATTATGTAATCGCTATCCCCTATGCCTCTTCACAAATTGGCTGTTGACATACCCTCCGAGTGGCTTGACGAGCGTTTGATGACATCAGATCTGAATAATACGCGGTAGAAATTTGGGAATGTAATGGATACACTTTGAGGTTTTGACTATTGGTAGGGGGGCTGTAATGAGTAATTTGGATCTTAATATTACGAAGGAGTCGACGTTGTTATTATAGGCATAGTGCTAACGATTCTCATAATGGTATCGTAGATAATGTTTAGTATAGAAGATAGATACGTATGTAGAATTGCGTATCTTATGTGAGGTAAGCTAAAACCTAAATAACCGAAAACCCAGAAGCAGACAACACAACTGAAATAGATGAAATTACTCAAAATATACCGGAATACACAATTCGAAGGACAACTAAAGAAGGAAAAACAACAAGTAATTCTAATTGATCAAAAGATCCGGATCAGTAATAAAATTATACAATTCAACAAAATCCCGCAGAAAGGCTTTAAAAATGAGTGGTGAAAAGCTCTGCGACAAGTGGTATCGACTGATTACGTTACTTTACGTAGGCATTGCGTGCCACAGCACGATCAACCTGCATTATGTAAGAGCCCTGCCGAAACGTGCCTCGACCTAACGATCAAAAAGAATATAAAATATCATGACGTCGAATTCAATTTTGAAGGGCCAAATAAAACAGAAGTCGTATCAGCCGTAAATTTTACAGTGGATGCTGATGGATTCGATTTACTCGAATTTATAGGTTGTTTATTGAATGTCATGGAAATTACCTTTCATCTAACAATACGATGTGTGAAAATAAATGAAAACAGATAAACCCGTAATTGAAAAGCAGGAGCTCCATCATGAAATATGTACCTGCAAAATGGTGCGAGTCAGATGTAGTGGTATTCGTTCAAAATGGTGGACGATATAAAGTTTATGTTAAATCAATAGGTCTAGCCTTCAGCCGCTCAGCGCAGCCTATACGGACGACCATATTAGTCGATATGAGAGTGGAAAAAGCTGAGACGGAGAATGGTACAAATCTACAGACAAATGTTATACGACCGAGAACTTTGTTCTTGATATCACCGACAAATAAAGTAACATTATTTTAAAACTAATCAACGAAGTAGCAAGATATAAAATTAAATGAAGACACCTCTGGGTTCTACCGGAAAAGTTCGCTAAAGTTCTCGGTTTCTATTAACAAACTTCTTACATAACACCAACAGCTTATGACAGGGGGTGTTTGTAGCTCAGAGCAAGTTAATTGGTCTAGATTCCATAGGGGGTGCAGTACTTGCAACCCGCCGCGATTGCCCGTTGAAATGTCTCCCTCTCAGGTGGTTGAATAAAACCGGTAGACCACGTGCTTAGTGTCAAGTTGAATTTAAATAACCGGCATCGGCGCCCCCACCCCCTGCCGGCCGGCGTTTCCTTGACGTAAGAGATTTCGAAGATTTAATGTGTAACACAAGTAACTTAATAAGAAATCATATGTAATAACTGTTGTGAAATTTGAGAAGTTTCATAATCACCATACTACATATTAGTGTACTACATATCGTACATCGAAAACTGCGACACAAGTTTCCTTAGAAACATATGAGGTATTCGAAAGTTTAGTTGAGAGACAAATGCGAACATAACCATATACATCAGATTCACAGGAAGTCTTCAGGGTTTATAGCTTACAGGTTACTATCATTGTCGATCCGCAGATACGTCGTAGTAGACGTAAAATCCGATTATTTCAAAGTTTGCACCTAGAGAAAGAATACTGGAGAAAAGCACGACTATTTTTCTAAGAAAGAAAAGGAATTAATATTAATGAATGAAAAACTTAGACCAGGCTTTCTAAACAGTCAACAAATGGGCTTAGTCTCCGTTGTGACAGCGTCGCCGGCTCCCAACAACATTATGCGGTAACCGGCGTCCGGGCTCTCCCAACCTGCAGGCAGGACCGGTGCTCTGCACGAGTGGCAGAAGCACTGCAGCACCGAGTCCCGAACGAGTCCTATCAGCATGGTGAAGGATTCAAATTGACTATCTAACGGAACAGAGTCGCAGCGCGGGCGGACTGCGCGACTCTCGCCCGGAAACTGAGCCGCGCCGGGGGGAGGGAGCTGGTCGATAGACGCGCCCCGCGCCGCGCCGCCCGCCCTGCGGACCACCCCCGACACCCCATGCGCGCTGCCGCCCCTAACCTAACTTGATAACCCGCACAAGAAAATAAGCATACCAAATGGAAAAATAATGTCACCCGCGACATCTATTACGTTATGTTGCCTTCCCCTGAAACGATGGTAAGAACGGGCCAACCCTTGTGCACCTTTTTCTTTTATGGTTATGGAAGTATTAATGAAACCCCATGTAATACCGTAACCATCATCGCGAGCATCAGTAGAGAAGAGACTGAATTCGAGCTGAAAGACCTTATGGTCGCTAAAAGCGAACTAAATTCGCACATAGCAACGGCGTGGAGGCCTAAGGTCGGGGAAGACAAACTAATTTAAGAGCCGCCCAGACTCGTGAGGTCTCGACGGGCTTCTCGCTCATAAAAACAGCGAGCCGTCGGGTGGCGGCGCGGGGAGACCCGGAGGGGGCACCATGCGGAGGTTCCGCCGCCGTCTCGGCGCCGCCGCCCGCAGCCAATTAACAGCCAGCATGCCACGCTGAATTTGTTTCGCCACTCGAATTGCTTCCGATTGATTTCCGGTACTCGAACTCATTCATCAATAAATTCGCTAACACCCTCTCAGATGCTTAAAATTGTCGCTTCGATTAGGCACTGACGGAAAGTGAATTAATTAGGCTTTTCACTCATCTGGAAAATGGGTAGGGGTTAGATTTTAGATTAGAATCTCCCTTAATTAAATTGAAGTAGAGTCGAAAAGTTGACTGCAGTGGTGATGGGTGGTCTAACCTCGTGCACCGGTAACACGGCCGTGGTGCGGTGGATCGATGCGGGCAACAACCCCAAGACCGCGTCCCCCTGCGGTAATAACTGGAAATTCCAGCACCGAGCCTCACACAGACGTTGCATACACGCGGTGCCACGGGAATACCGCTCCTGGCGTCCGCCTGACTGACTGCCCATTGCGATCGCAGCCAAGACCTAATTGCTACGTTAATTAAGAGTATTAAAAAAGTTTCATAACACTGAATCATGTTATGATAGGTACGCGAGCGGAAACCGAATACGAAGTCATTTCTTTAATAGCCAAAGTTGATATTGGAGATTCCCAAAAAGTTAGAAGACACTCCATGAAAAACACATAAAATGTAAGGTTCCTGTCAACCCCAAGAATGCAGCCTGTAGATTATATCACGGCAGTGATAAATTAGTTTCCTCAATAAAACTTTGTCTGTGATGCCCGGGGGATAAGGTGACTAATACAGGCGAGGAAGTTTATAAAAGCTACGCCAAGTCAATACCAAAGTTTCAGCGCCTTTATAAGAATTTTATGAAACAGTATCATTATTTGTAATACAATATTAAACATATAAGCACAGCATTAAAATTCCTAAGGTTGTCAATTAAAAATCTTAAAGTGGCGCCCAACCAGTACAACGTGGGGCCGACATTATTAATTCCACCTCATCCTATTATTATACTAGAGGTGCATAATGTATAGCTTTCTTCCTTCAAAGAGCGGCAACAAGTTGAATCACGTGCCGGCTGGATTTGGCTAAGAATATAATTTGGAGGCGGCGGCGCGCGTCCGCCTGCGACGGAACCCGTATCGATTTTGCCTCGTTTTAGGCTTTGTTTAAACATCGCATCCCACAAATATGACAGAAACACAGCCTACAATAATACCGTTCGGAACTATTTCGTACTGCCAAAATTGATCTGACATTTGATGAACAATAGTTTCACTAGGATTACTTCTAGAGACGTCACTGCAGTATGTGTACGTGAACTAAAGCACGAAAATACGCGAGTTAAATAACTTGAACAACATATTGTGTACTGCGGAACGAGATACTTTCAAGAATATTAAGTACGAAACATGGCGTCGCGTCTTTATGGAGATGATGATCAAGACCTTTTGATATGTATTGAAAATATGGTTGTGCTGCACATAAATAATAGGGAAAGCTTACGTATTCTTACTTTAGAAAAATCTGTACGAATTAGAAGCTGGTTACGAGATTATTCTCGTTGTAATGAACATCACGTTCAGTCATAAATAATCAGAGTTCGAAGGGTACGTTATTAATATTGACGAGGGACTTCAAATCATTAGGGAGTAGACGATCCTGCAATTCAAATCTTTGATGCTACATTTTCAAGTTGAGAGATGAATGAAATTAGATCAGAACTGTAAAAGTTGGTAGCATTAACACTATCGAAGACATAACTTCTAATATTATATCGGGGAGAAATCCAGTCGTGCCGGGCCGTGACACCATATGGCTGCTACTCGCTAACTACCTTGGGGATATATTTTCCGCATCTGGATTGTGAAACTTTGCAAGATCGGCGAAAAATGAAGGAGGCTTTCGCTTAAGACGAATTTATGGTACATTACGAGAATCATTTAAGCAAAGCGTTTTGTGATTCAAATCGGGGCTTTCAATGAGCCAGTTAAAAGACGCGACAAATTTTCTACCCCTTAGTGGCAGATTGTAAGGCGATCGCGTATCTCATTAATATTAAAAAGAAATCCATAATAAGGGGTATCGGCCCCGCGGCGTTGGCGGCACATCAATTTGATATGACTTTCAATATCAAGTGGGGTCGGTCCTGAGGGGTGATATCTTCTGTATTATAATGATCCTCTCTTTGTATTGCCGACGTCTTTATTGCGGTTGTTTGTTTTGCCCAATTGGATTCAATCTTAAAGGGTGACTTAGTCCTAATAAGATTTCACGCCATTATAAGCGTAACCGTCAACGGTAAAATGTAATTTAAAACGGATTGTCATTTTTATGAATTATTCGTTGAAACAAAGAGGAACGGCTGGCAAATAAATGTCACTTTGACAGGGTCTGCTAATATTTATTCTATTTAATAAAAGATCGTTTACCGGACTAGCTAGCTAGATGTTTACTTACAGACATAATCATTATTTGTATACTGTATTCACGACGCTAGACTAGAACCCATCCAATCCATTATTATTAGGTTTCTTCAATTATTATCGTATTAAGTGAATTTATTGACATATTTATTTGACATTATTTAAATTGTTTTATTATTTGAAATTTTTGACATTGTTTTTTCTTAATTATCTAATGAATTATGACTTGCTGAATTTGTTTAATTTGTTTATTATGTTGACGATCACCGTGTAGATTCGTGTAAATTGACTGTGTAATTTATAATGTATCCCTATATGTGTGAAATAAATCTAATCTAAACAAGACATGTGGACTTGGTGTGATATTTACAACAAAATCAACAGCAGTAGGTGCTTTAATATCTTTTTTATTTTGATTTATTAGCACTGAAATAAGTAGTAGGTATCTTTAAAGAGGTCAGTATCGAAGTTTAATACCCCCGGAAAGCCTAACATCTGTTCGTTTAAAAGCATGCAGTAAAACGGACTTAGCGTAGCGCCATAAAAGACTCCGGACTCCGCAGTCGGCGGAGGCAGTAAAGAGAATCACACGCAACGGGTCGATCAGCCTACGTCTGGGTTCAGAGTTTTCATAAGGATTTAGCCGAATCTTAGGGACGATGTCGCTTGGGATTTAATTCGAGTTCTGTTAAGTATAGGAGATAAAATTTCAAAGCCAGATTAAGTTGAAGACGGCGTCAAAAACTTTTTCATTGATATAGCTCGCAAAGACCAAGATGTTCTCTTAAATTATAAGCGCTATTTGAGAATCCTATCCGACAAAAGCTAAGTTTGATGTGAATAGCATCACAGAGATTGGTTACATGAAACTTTGGAACCGAAAACATCTATTGAGCATTTTCGAATATCCACCAAATCCGCTAATATCACCCCTAAAGCTCTTTAGCATCTTGAAGCTATTATCAAAATTTATAGCCAACATAGAAACCTTAATTAAACCAAGGGAATCCAATTTAAAGAGCAATCTAGTAATACAAATCAAACGGGGGCACGGGCGTAAGACCGCAGGTCAAACGAAACCCGAGACATTTGAAGCCGTATCACTCGCGCGGTCAACTGTAGAGTGTCAACATGATAAATAGTCTCGAGAGACAGGCACACATTTCTGGAACTGGGTTAAGAGCAGAGTAAAACGTGGAACAAAAATGGTACTTTGACTTTCCCACGTATATCTTCCGCTAGATATTCCTTTATAATCTGGATTCAGGTGAAGGTTGAAAGCTGCCAAATTTTACAGCTACCTAACCTACAGAACTTAGTACGAGTATATAAAGTTTCCAGTATAGTTAGTTATACTAGGTCATTATGAAATTTTTTGAAACCTGACTACAAAAATATCAATATTCATTATTGAACCGGCTCGCAAAATTTCAGGAGAATTGCTTAAGAAATGCGGTCTGAAGACTTGAACAGAAAGGAAATCCGAACACCTGAACATCTGCGCATACGAAATAAAATGTGACCAATTGACCATGCAGATACGGAAAAGCGCTCAGTCAAAAACTAGTTAAGCAGCAACAGCCTGTCTAGAAATCGAATCTATCGTGTTACACTGGTAGTCGTTAGGGTGGTCCTTATCTGGTCAAAAAAAATTTTTTTTTTAATTTTCTACGGGACACCCCGAAATAATGATCTATAACATTAAAAATGCCTATTATATTTTTTTTAATATTTTTAAGCAAGTTTTAGGGGTTGCTACCGCTAATAATAAAACCTTAGGTACCTAATAGTAAAAGAAAACATTTTTAAAATTGTTATTATCTATTTATTATTTCTCAAAAACAATGAAATTTACTATGTAAGACATATATTGTGACATGCTAACTTAATTATATAAGAACTTTTCGTTTCTAAATAGACAACAAAGTAGATTTTTTCGTGTTCGGGAACATTTTTCTATAGTCCTTAACCAATATTAACAAATATTGTTTTTGTTCTTCATCATTGGTATATTTGGTATGTGACTTGTTGTATTCTTCCATGAGTGCTACTCCTCGCTCCGCAATGTCATTTACAACTCGCTTGCTATGAATATTACCTTTTATAACTATCGTCATTATCCCATGCTTCTACGTCAGTCTTCAAGAAATCAGGCGTCCCAGTTATCTGAAATAATCTTTTTGTGTTGCTTGTGACAAAATCTTTAAGGTTTTTAGTCAAAATTAAATCACTTTCTAATGTGATTTGTTTAGGACAGTCCTCTAAGCCTTCCGTCGTAAAGCTCTCACCATTTTTTTTGTGTCCTGGCTAATTTTGTCGTCAAAAAATGCTAAACCCACAGGTTCCTCAGACAAATACCACAACTGGTCCATATTTTTTTCAGAGCTACTGCAGATATTTTAGGATTTATCTCTTCATAAACCTTGGCATCTTTTAACAGCTGGAGATCGTTGCCAGGTGCAAATGGTGCAGATTGTACTTCATTCCAATATTTGGCATATATTCGCACGGTAAATATGCAAATATCTCGTATGCCGTTCTGATCTTTCCTTGAAATCTTAAGTTGATCTCGAAATAAGATTTTTTTAACGGACATATTGCTTTTGCCATCCACCTAGCCCTATGCAAGCCTGCAGGAGCTCTGAAGGACGATACATTTTCAGTTGTACCTCCTAAGAATACAATAATCAATCAATCAGTTGTAACAGTTCTTTGTAATCATCTCTCGGATGGTATACCGCCAACTGTTCTTTTGCAAAACTAATGACTTTTCTTGAAATGGGTTCACAATATTTAACCATTGACATATCGGAAAAAACTATTTTGAAGTCATTTTTATCAATATTTGCCCAGTTGTTTTACTGCAATTTCAGGTCCACTAGAAGGACCTAATGCCAAAAGCACCACGGCTTCTAACATTATGTCAAGTATGTGATGCCGGCAGGCCAGCCAAAGCAAATCTTTTTCTAATTTTTGTTCCGAAAGGATGCTCCGTTCCTCTGACCCGTGCTAGACGCAGTAGTATCAAAATTCATGCACTTAATTTTTTCACTTAAATTCCAACATGTAATAGTTTCAAATACGGCTGCTGCTGTCACCTCTCCTGTGTCTCGGCTTAGCTTCGGAACACCAAGAATTTGGTCAACACCTTGGCCTGATACCAAAATAGATAATCCGTCTACTATCTCGTGACCAGTCTTCACCGCGAAATTGCAAGAGTAACGAGTGCGACCCGTGTGTGCTCCCTGAACGACCTGAACGTTCAGAGTGACGAACCCGACGAGTGACGGGTGTCCAGGGGGGAAGGGAGGGGAGAGGGCACTTAACAAGTGTGCATTCGTCGCTTGTAGTGCTTTTCAAGTTAATATTCAAATTATTATAGAATATTTACGTTTTAAGTGGTTTATGCTAACTTCGTAAAAATACAAAAAAAAACTTTGTCATTCAGTAGCGACCCCTAAAAGTCAATAAAAAAAAAAATAATAACAGCTTAGTTTTACATCTTGTAGAACATGATGAAAGGGTGTCCGGTTGAAATTTTAAACTTTCAATTTTAAGGACCACCCTAGTACTCGTAATTTGGTAACAATGATAAAACACTAAAGCTCACTGTTACAGTTCAGCTGAGCTGTAAGTATCGCGGTTGCCGGTAAAGTTTATAATGTATTGTATAGGCGGGAATCGAACAGTGGCCGACAGCAAATTGCATCCGCAATATTGTGCGGCGAAACTTTTGCGTCTAATCGGAACGTTTCCTTCCCTAGGGCTGTATAACTTGTTTTGTTATATAACTAACAATACTGCCGTACCAAGTTTTGGAGGTTTTCTAGCTACATAATTTCACCGCTTCTAACCTTCAGTGAATTATTAGATTAACAACCTTTGTAAGCTAAATATGATATAAAAGAGCCTATAAAATATTTATTTTCATACTTTTTGCCTTAACAATTGGAGCAACAACCGGATTCCAGGAATAAGGCCTTTTTTTAGGGTTCCGTAGCCAAATGGCAAAAAACGGAACCCTTATAGATTCGTCATGTCTGTCTGTCCGTCCGTATGTCACAGCCACTTTTTTCCGAAACTATAAGAGCTATACTGTTGAAACTTGGTAGGTAGATGTATTCTGTGAACCGCATTAAGATTTTGATGCAAAAATAAAAAAATAATAATAAATATTAGGGGCTCCCCATACTTAGAACGAAAACTCAAAAATTTTTTTCATCAAACACATACGTGTGGGGTATCTATGGATAGGTCTTCAAAAATGATATCAAGGTTTCTAAAATATTTTTTTTCTAAACCGAATAGTTTGCGTGACAGACGCTTCCAAAGTGGAAAAAAGTTGGTCCCCCCCCCTCTAACTTATAAAATAAGAAAATGAAAAATCTAAAAAAAACATATGATGTAATTTACTATAAAAACTACCAACGAAAATTGTTTTGAACGAGATCTAGTAAGTAGTTTTTTTTTTAATACCTAACTTTGCACCTAATTTATATGGGGCGCTATACATACATACCAGGTGCGAACTTAACTTAACCACTTAGGGATGGAAAGTGTTTGTACGGAACCCTCGGTGCGCGAGTCCGACTCGCACTTGTTCAATTTTTTTAATTTCCATTTCTTTTTAATGTTCATTTTAATCTATTTAGATTACCTAGAGGTCTGAGGGAATAACATTACAATAAATAATTCGACTGCCCTGCTGATGATTTCAGTAACAGACAAATTGTAAATAGTGTGACGTGAGTATGTATGGTACAGTACGACACAAAAGCGTAAAATTAAAAGTGGCAATACTGTAGTGTCGTTCCTTTTTAATCAATCTAAGAAAAAGGGACGGCACTACAGTATTGCCACTTTTTAATTTCTACTCTTTTGTGTCGTACTGTACAATAATTCTATTATCTACATTAATATTATAAAAAAAATGGGCAAGTGCGAGTCCGACTCGCGCATGAAGGGTTCCGTACCATAATCTATAACAAGTTTGTTGTATGGGAGCCCCCCTTAAATATTTATTTTATTTTATTTTTAGTATTTGTTGTTATAGCGGCAATAGAAATACATCATCTGTGAAAATTTCAACTGTCTAGCTATCACCGTTCTTGAGATACAGCCTGGTGACAGACGGACGGACGGACGGACAGCGAAGTCTCAGTAATAGGGTCCCGTTTTTATCCTTTGGGTACGGAACCCTAAAAAAGAAATATTTTATTAATATTTCGAATATAGGTACATATCAGGAACATGGAAATGGATAATTTTCATTGCATGTCACGAAAAGTTAATATAATTTTAATAATTGAGCTCAAACATGAATGTCGCTACTCCGCCAGAAACACAACGTATTGTTTCAGACAGCTTTGAATGTTTAAATCAATACGTCGCTTCTGGGAACTGTGTTAGTCACCCTTGAGTGCAATACGACCTGAAGGCTGCCAATAGCCACTTAGACAAAACGCAATTAAACTAAGTACCACCCTATTGCCTTAATTAAGTGTAAAGCTGTAGGTAAAGGGTACGTTAATTAGATTTAAATAGATAGATATGTTTAGTTATAAAACATAGAAAGCTTTTTAATTGTAACTAACAAGACAATAAAAGTGTGAATAAGAAGTTGCTTTAAGAGGCTTTATTCTACATATATACATATTATATGGCAAACCCACCAACTTTTCCAATCAAATTTTGAAGTGAACCACTTTTTCCTAGCTATTTTATGCTTTTATGGCGTGCAGTCGAAAATAAGTTGAAAAAAAAAACAGTCTTGCGTGAATTTTGACCATTTCGACTATTTTTTGAACCGGAAATTATCAATGACAAATTCAAAATGTAAGTTTCAAATATTACTACTCAGAACATATTTGTTAAGAGACATGTTTGATCATAGAGAATGTCTAAAATTGAGCATTTTTGAACATAATGAGTCTCGAAACAAGCTTTAATCATCATTCAGCACTGGGATCGTGTAAACAGGCTTTTTCAGGGAAGCCGGAGCAGATTTGTATGAGTTTTTTTTTAAAGTCTAATGCCTAAGTAGGAAGGTGGTCAAAAGCCTAATAAGTAAGTTTCTTGTCACTGAGCAGTGGTCTATGGACGCCACGCACTGCCATTTAGCACTGGTCCTGGTCCCTTTATAAGCTGTAGGGGTGCTGGTAGCCTGATGGTAAGTACCAACTTCCCATATGGAACGATCTGGATTACCTCAAAATTCCCTACAGGTTTTTTTTTGTAAATTTTACCAGTAATTTCCATGAACATTTCTGACATTCTGAACATTCTGCAGTCGTGCCGCTGATTAAATCAGTGTGTGATCCCTCGAAAATCCCTCTACTTACTAACGTGTTAACGGTAAGTATTGGTCAACTCTCAGCACCATCACCCTTCATTGCATATTATGTTGATATTGTATTGCAAGATAGACCATATCCGGTAGGGGGTCTGGCAGTCGCTGGTTTAGACATAAGACACTGTGTTCCGTTTCGAACGCTTTGGTGGAATTATTATGCGTGTAAAGCTACTACCAAACCAGATAAATTCTATAGATGCTGGTTATATTCATAAAAACACGGTAAAATACATTTTCTCAAACATGCAATGAAATATTGTCTTTACGTTCCTTATAATAGGCTCGGAAGTATTGCTTTTTGGGCGCAACAACTCGAGAGGACTGTAAAGGGATTTCATACTGCTTTTCAGGCCTAGGCCTGCAAAGTAACTTTTTTTTGGTTTCATCAACAACGTCATTCACACAGCTGGCTGGTTTGACAATAAGCAGGTTTTGTTTTTAAAGGTTGGTTGTTAGACTAAAATGTACTATTTGTCAATTAATAAAATGTTGTTCTTTGAAGTATATTTTTTTATTTCATTGTATGTTTGAGAAAAGCACTATACATGCCTCGTCGTGAAAACGGATTCCCGACCTCGTATCACTATCCGGCCTCGCTCCTTGGCCGGAAATCCTCATTTTCCCGGCCTCTGATGTAATGTACTATTTTTGTATTAAAAAAAAAGAAAATTTATTAGATTTAGGCGACATAATATGTCGTCTGATCTGGTGTAGAATTCGGCAGATTGCTCCGGAACTACCGAACTATGACACCCTTCGGCCAGAAGGGTCTCTGTATTTCTTGTATTTGTATTAATTGTCAAGGTGTAAATATGCATTCCGAAGCAGTTAATGCAACCATCTAATAATTCACACAAGTCAGCGAAGGCGTTGATACAGCTATTGCATAAAAAAGTACCGTTATATTGCAAATAGTAGGGGGTTTAGCAATACGTTTCGTGCCCTCTGGGACACGTATAAAAGAGTAACACCCCGAGTAAGACATGGCTCCCAGAGCATATTGCCAAATCGTATGCTTCGGTAACTTCGGATTTAGTGTAACATTGAGAAAATTTACGATGTGAGTGTGATATCGATTTGATAACCCTGACAGATTTGTTGGTTTGAGAGAAGTACGATTAGTCGAATATCGCTCGACATGTTTTGAATCGCTACGAGACTCATCAATCAACATCAGAGCTACAATCAGTCGTGGTGGCGCCAATCGAAAACGTTTTATAGAGAAGTAAGAGGTATGCGTATTATTAGATGCTAAAAACGTTGCATCTAATAATACGCATGCACACATATATTACACTAGCGGCCGCCCGCGACTTCGTTGATGATGACAAAGATATTAAAATAGGTAGGTAAGGAATTTTATTCTTAGTTAATTCACCCCCTTAAGGGGGTGGAATTTTCTAAAACGCTGAAAGTACTTTTTGTGTTTTTTTAAATAAGTAATCTTTCTACAAAGTTTCAATACTTTAGCTCAAAAAAAAAAGTTCCCCCCCATACATAATTTTAACCCCTTTTTTACCACCTTAAGGGGTGAATTTTCAAAAACGCTGAAAATGGTTTTCTTCCATTTTATTTTAATACCTTTTGACAAAGTTTCAAGTTCCTAGCATGCAAAAAAACTTGTACCCCATACAAACTTTGCACCCCTATTTAACCCTCTTAGGGGAGGTATTTCCAAAAATCCCTTCTTATCCTTAGCCCACGTTATAAAAGTAACCTACTGTGCAAAAATCAACTCTCTAACATTAGTAGTTTCGGCTGTGCGTTGATGAGTCAGTCAGGACTTCTTCTTTTATATATATAGACTAGCGGCCGCCCGCGACTTCGTCCGCGTAGATTTTTGATGATGACAAAGATATTAGAATAGGTAAGTTAATTTTATTCTTAATTAAAATGGTCTAGACATATTACATTTCAAACAGTGGCAGACACTGATAATATGCAATTCTTAAAGAATTTTAGAAGATTTTCCAATTAGATTACGGGAATTGTTTGCAGGATGCTTAACACTTTGCACGCCGATCACGAGAACCACTCGGTACGCATTTTTTCTCTAATTCGCCGGCCATTTTAATAACTGCCATGTCTAGCTCGCCGATGACGAGTACCACTCGTGACACTTTTTTTCTTAGAGTCGCGGATAACGAATAGTACTCGTGATCAGATTTCATACTGTTTCTATTAAAATATCGAACACAGTTCGTGATCCGCTTAATCGCAACGTGTAGAAGAACGTTTAAGCTACCCGCACACATACAATTTATTAACGTGAGGGTTGGGGGAAGAGCATGACGATGCGTCGCCCGCGCTGCCTCGTCAGTGCGCTGCGCGGGCTTCCTAACAAATCCATGTTAGAGCTTTTATTTTTTCATAAAACGAGTTCTTTTCAGCGACAGTTTTAAAATAAAATAAATATTATAAACACATTGTTTTATTTTTATCATTATAAAATACTAAAACACCTCTTAAATAAAAAAGAAATTATTCCTGTATCTACGCTAAATATTATTTTATAAATCTTACAATATCACCGAAAATCGCCGGCGAACCATAGGTGGCCTCGTAAAAAATGAGCGGCGTTCTTGGGAAAAAGAGCATCACGAGTGGTGCTCGTGATCAGCTGTTGGAGCGCGGTACCGATTATAACTTACGGCGTGCAAAGTGTTAATATTTATTCCGTCAGTTACCTGATGTTTTTAATCTTTGGCAAAAATGACTCTGCATGATATAGAGCGACGCAAAGATTTGGAGTTAGAAAATGGGGATCTTAGTTATTATGAGTAAGATATAAAAAAAAAGTTAAATATCGTAAGGCTGTTAAAACAATCTTAAACTCAGCACTGGAAATCGAGAGATGGAGGCAGTTTAATGAAGAGTATCTCTTTCAACAATAATAAATAATAAACTTTATTTCAAAACAATAATAAATAATGACCTCTTTTCATAAGAAGGCAGCACTGGTATTTGTACACGCCGGCCTGGCTATTAAACGAAAAGAGTGGTGTGGCGGAGTTCCCGAGGCTGGCCAAAATGTTTCTAAATGGTCTAGCAGGTACCCCAGTTATTAAAAAGTAGTGTTTAAAGAAAATGCTGAAATGTGACCATTAAAAACTTAATGCACATAAGCGAATTTAATGATGCGATTACTATTTTGGTCTACAGGCTAGTAGTATTGTTTGAAGAGTGATTCAATATATTCTGGTGCTACAGTTCTCTATATTTCTCAAGAAGCTAAATGAAGTAAGAATAGGTATATAAAGTATAGATTATTCATGTGCTGATAGACTCACTAAATATAGGAACACATAAAGTTTGGAACACAATTACTTAATAAGAGACAGCACTAAGAAAATATTGTTGACAGTCAACCATAGCAAAGGGGGTGCAAGTTCGTTTTAAAAAAAGGACGTAGTCACTGGGTAGAAGACAGGAAATAAAAAAAATATAAACTGATAACCTTAGCGTAACACTTCTTTATAAACAACATTAGCGGTGTTCCCCATACAAACTTTACACCCCTTTTTAACCCCCTTAGGGGTGAAATTTTCTAAAACGCTGAAAGTACTTTTTATGTTTTTGAATAAGTAATAAGTAAAGTCTCTAACTACAAAAAAAAAGTTTACCCCATACAAACTTTGCACCCCTATTTAACCCTCTTAGGGGAGGTATTTCCAAAAATCCCTTCTTATCTCTAGCCCACGTTATAAAAGTAACCTACTGTGCAAAAATCAACTCTCTAACATTAGTAGTTTCGGCTGTGCGTTGATGAGTCAGTCAGGACACTTGCATTTATATGGGTGCCCCTTGAAATCTCGACAAACTTTTCATCGAATTTCATTTCATCGAAAACGATTCATAGAATATTCAGTATAAATATTTTCTCTTGGAGTATTATGGCTTCATCGACTATTCATTACATATTATAACAATTATTAGAGCTATGTTATAAGGAGTTTTAAATGATTAAAATGACATTTAACAGATTATTTTAAAGACAGAACATCAAATAATTTATATTATTTCATCGAGGTATTATTATACAACTCATTCATTTCCATGACCCCAAAAACGAAACGGCTCGCAGACATAGGTTGATTAGGTTAGGTTAGGTTAGGGTTATGTTTTTTGTATGGCCCCAAAAACGAATTGGCTCGCAGCCAGGTTGGCTAGGTTAGGTTAGGGTTATTTTTTTTGATGACCCCAAGAACTAAACGGCTCGCAGACATAGGTTGGCTAGGTTAGGTTAGGGTTATTTTTTTTTTGATGACCCCAAAAACGAAACGGCTCGCAGACATAGGTTGGTTAGGTTAGGTTAGGGTTTTTTTTATGACCCCAAACACGAAACGGCTCGCAGACATAGGTAGGTTAGGTTAGGTTCGGGTTATTTTTTTATGACCCCAAAACCGAAACGGCTCGCAGACATAGGTTGGCTAGGTTAGGTTAGGGTTATTTTTTTATGACCCCAAAAACGAAACGGCTCGCAGACATAGGTTGGTTAGGTTAGGTTAGGGTTATTTTTTTTTGATGACCCCAAAAACGAAGCGGCTCGCAGACATAGGTTGGTTGGGTTAGGTTAGGGTTATTTTTTTTTTGATGACCCCAAAAACGAAACGGCTCGCAGACATAGGTTGGTTAGGTTAGGGTTTTTTTTTATGACCCCAAAAACGAAACGGCTCGCAGACATAGGTAGGTTAGGTTAGGTTCGGGTTATTTTTTTTATGACCCCAAAAACGAAACGGCTCGCAGACATAGGTTGGCTAGGTTAGGTTAGGGTAATTTTTTTTTGATGACCTCAAAAACGAAACGGCTCGCAGACATAGGTTGGTTAGGTTAGGTTAGGGTTATTTTTTTTTTCTGATCCCAAAAACGAAACAGTTTGCAGACATAGGTAGGTTAGGTTAGGTTAGGGTTATTTTTTTTATGACCCCAAAAACGAAACGGCTCGCATACATAGGCATACAAAAGGGTACACACATAAAACATAATATCTACCCACATCCGTCCGCGAGCGCATTGCGTTTAGTTCCTCACATAATTCATTGAAGTTGTAGAATGATAAATACTGAAATGATTTTCTACAATGTAAAATTTAAAACAAAACAATAAAATATGGAATAATAAAATATGAAATAAAGAACTGCGAAATAAAGTATATAATAAATAATATTTCTATAGATTAAAAATCGGTGTTATAAAAATACGCCATTTAATTGTTCGATGTAATGAATATTCGATCAAATGAAAAAATGCGTACCGTTGACTTTGAACTGAAATTCGATTAAACGTTTGTCGAAATTTCAAGGGTAAACCAGATTTATAATATATAGATTACACATTGTCTCATGATTATTATATTAAGGTGACTGTGAATAGTTTTGTCTGTGCTTAACAGTATTTGTCTGTTTTGAAAATGTACTCTCGCAATGTAACCTGTAATCACATATACAGTGGACAAGAGAACCTATCACACAATTTTGGGTATTGGATTGTACCTGAGAAGTTGAGAACACTGTAAGTTCATGTATTAACATGGCGCTTACAGTGTTTTGCTTCTGCGGTTCGGAAAGACTTCCAATATTATGCTCCTCAGGTACGGAAGAGGACATGTTTTGGTTTTGACTAAGTACTGATTTTTATGACGTCACATGAAAGTGTTTTCGTGGAAATTTCTTTTCAAATTTAAAAGCAAGCATCTGATTTGACTTTTATAATCTAATACCGTTTGGCCAATTTATTATATCTCTAATTTATCTTAGCAATTAGGCAGTAAGCTCTTAGATCAGATATAGACATCATTCTCTCGTTTATAAAGTTGCCGGTTCGTGGATTCTAATTTCCTATGGCCTTCGAACGTTCTGCCTTCATCAATCACTGTTCAACGAACTTTTGGATGGATAACTGTCCGCTGTGACTGTGACTCATGTAACGACCATAGTCTATTTACAATCCTCGATTCAAACTTATTATAGCATGTTAAACTGTTGACTAAAGCTGAATAATTGAGAGCTCAAACTGCACACATGGCGGATTTATGAACGTAACATTAATCCCGGGACATTTTACAATGACATTGACAGTCCAGGGAACTCTCAGTAATACCCATAGTATAATTTACCGGGACTGCAGACCCCTAAATAAATTGATGCTTCGAAGAGGAGACGAATCAAATAAACATCAATAGTCGGATTAGTTGATTATTTTTGTGACAGGCAGAGGCAACTGCGAAATACCCACGTACGTAATTTTTATAACATTTATAACTTATTATTCCGAATTAAATTGATAAAGTAACGTAATGCACCCAGCAGGGCTAGCTATCTTGCTGAAGTCTATTTATGAACGAAATTATATTTTTTAACTTGCTGTTGGTTGTGTTGTGTTGCATAAAATTTACCGTAGTTTAGAGACCAGTTTTTTTTTGTTATGCAAAAAGCGACCAAACTCATTCAAAGATTAGGACTACTGAAAAAAATTAAAGCTGGTCGCCTTCTGCCATGGCCAATTTGATAATCATATTTGTCATTTGGCATCATTTTTGTAGCCATAATTTTTACTATTCTCTGCAACAGATATAAACCTTTCAGGGTTGTTACAAAATAAACCTAACCTAACATAACCTAAGCTAATGAGTTTAACTCTAAGATTTTTTATATTTCAGAAGTATGGCTAACGATTTTATACCAAACATACGTTATGCCAATCAATTTTATGCCGGTATATGATCCCGTTATTACGTCTAGCTAGTATCTCTACTAATTTGTGGCCAGTATCCTGCGGTTTTGTGGCTTTACTCAAACAAAATATCTTAGTAATTGACGCACAACAATCAACATAGATTGGAACGAAGGCAATCTTGAGTACTAAGAAAAAAGCAATGTTCAACCGAAATAAATGACACTCGCTACTTCTCAACTCGTTAAAAATTCAGCAGAGCAACAAACACGGAACTCCGGAAGGGAGACGAAAGATTAATACATTCCGTATTCATATGTTGTCGACTAGAGTAATCAAAGGCACCGTTGTTCGAGATACAATTACAGAATCAGTCAATTACATTCGCTATAGATTATTCACCCCGGTGGCAGTGATCGCTAGATCATGCGCAATGAACCTTGGAGAAGCAAAATGTTTGCCACTCCTAAACACAAATGGTTACAAAGGAGATATGGCATCGAGAACTTTCGCGATATTTGGAATCTGTCTCGTTTTGGGTCAAGTCCAACGTTTCAGATTGGAGGCGGTTCTATAAAGACGTGATAATATTAGACCACAACGGGGTGCGAATTCCATTTGCAAAAACTTTTATCTGTTAAGTTATTCGCTGGAATGTAAATGAATATTTATTTAACGTGGCTATTGGATAAACCATTTGTTTTTGGGTAATGTTACTACCAAAAAACGTACACTGCTTTACCAAAAAGGGTGAAATTTATTTGAAAACGCTTTCAAAAGTGTCCGAACTGGTCTCATATCTGAGATTTCGAATACACTTACTGAGTCGTAATATACTTCAACAATTTATTAGACAGAAACTTAACGCGATCCTAAACATGTTTATTTCACGATACCAATATGTTAATAAAGTGCGTGAGCTGTCAGAATGCAATTCGCGTTTTATACCTGTCTCGCTCGCTCTTACGCGACCCAGATAAGAACCTCTCAGTTCTCACCCCAACCCGAATCGCAATCTGAGAGATCACGGACTGTACAACGTTTTATTATGTCATAACAAGCTAGATTTAAGCAGTATTAGCAGTAGATATGTAGAAATGTAGATGTACAGACAAGTTCATAAATTTATTAGCATACATTTTAACAAACATATGTGAACTCGCATGTTAATTAATTGCATAGAGGCGTGTTCAGATATTTTCGATAAAATTTTTGCTCTGAAATTTAAGAACTCGACTGTACATTTCTAAATTTGTACTTCTACACCTTAGATCATAGGTATTCCTTTTGAAATGAGAGCACACGTTAATTTTCATGTGACATCTTAAATTCATAAGCTAATATAAATTTTAGCAGAACGTCAATATACTAGATAACATGAAAGGTCACATTATAATTAAAGTGGTTGTGGTTATGATTATGACCCTCAGACTAGACCCTCCCGAAGACAATAAAAAACTAGTAAAAGAGCAACTAGGCCGAATTTATGTCAGCTATAAAGCATGAATTTAATGACCTGCCCCTGTATAATGTGGACGGTTAGGGATTAGAGAGATTTTTATTGCTAGTTTACAAGTAAGTCTCTAGAATTGCTTTCGAAATAATGCACTGCTTCAAGATTTTAAAGTTGTTGTTAGAGTCAAATTGTTATTTGGGTGAATCAACTGTTAAGTGCACCTTGTTGCTATGGTTACGCAAAATTTGTCCCTCTGACAACCTAAGCATTTTTCTATGAAACAGTATGAAGATGTCACTTGGACAACGGGGACAGAGTAAACAACACAAAAACCGGCCAAGTGCGAGTCGGACTCGCGCACCGAGGGTTCCGTACAAACACTTTCCATCCCTAAGCGGTTAAGTTAAGTTTGCACCTGGTATGTATAGCGCCCCATATAAATTAGGTGCAAAGTTAGGTATTAAAATATAAAAAAAAAACTACTTACTAGATCTCGTTCAAAACAATTTTCGTTGGTAGTTTTTATAGTAATGTACATCATATGTTTTTTTTAGATTTTTCATAATCTTATTTTAGAAGTTAGAGGGGGGGGGACCAACTTTTTTCCACTTTGGAAGCGTCTGTCACGCAAACTATTCGGTTTAGAAAAAAAAAATGTTAGAAACCTCGATATCATTTTTAAAGACCTATCCATAGATACCCCACACGTATGTGTTTGATGAAAAAAAAAATTTTGAGTTTCAGTTCTAAGTATGGGGAGCCCCCAATATTTACTATTATTTTTTTATTTTTGCATCAAAATCTTAATGCGGTTCACAGAATACATCTACCTACCAAGTTTCAACAGTATAGCTCTTATAGTTTCGGAAAAAAATGGCTGTGACATACGGACGGACAGACGGACAGACGGACAGACGGACAGACGGACAGACAGACAGACAGACAGACATGACGAATCTATAAGGGTTCCGTTTTTTGCCATTTGGCTACGGAACCCTAAAAAAGTTGATTCACCCATTTATAATAAGGATAGTTTAACTTGTATGCTAGTTTGTCAGGGTGGCTTAGCACCTCTAGCAAAACTGTGGCACGTGACTCTTTCTCGTACGAGGATAATTACCTGTCTCTACGCTACACTGTGAGAGATGGATGCTATGTAGTACGACAGGAGACGCGAAGCGTTGTTGTGCTAGACGGCCAGGACGAGACGTGGGTTAGATGACAATATCAAACGTCCAATTCAGGCTGAGCTTTTAACACTTACAGTAAACTAGCTTTTGCCCGCGACTTTGTCTATTTGGAATGAGTAATGATTTCCGGGATGACAAGTATCCTTTGTCCTTCCCGGGACCATACCAAATTTTATCTGAATCAGTTCAGCGGTTTAAGCGTGAAGAGGTAACAGACAGACACCACACACTTTCGCATTTATAATATGAATATGGTTTACGGTAGATGTTAACGACAACAAACTAATTTCTGTTTCTGGTTAGTTGATGGAGCAATTAAAAACCGTTACAAATTGGCATCGCGTCGCTCCCTTGATGTCATTCTAACCATCATTTCAATTAACTTTTCAGAAGCAGATATAAATCACTTTAAAACGTCGTTATGATTCAACAATAACTAGCCTAGTATTAATAGTTTAAATATGTGCTACTCTAAACACTAACACACTATAAAATTACACGGAATAAACAGTACCACACATTTATCATAATAGATGATTTGAAACAGACTTAAAAAACGGCCAAGTGCGAGTCGGACTCGCGCACCGAGGGTTCCGTACAAACACTTTCCATCCCTAAGTGGTTAAGTTAAGTTTGCACCTGGTATGTATAGCGCCCCTTATAAATTAGGTGCAAAGTTAGGTATTAAATTATAAAAAGAAAACTACTAACTAGATCTCGTTCAAAACAATTTTCGTTGGTAGTTTTTATAGTACTGTACATCATATGTTTTTTTTAGATTTTTCATTTTCTTATTTTAGAAGTTAGAGGGGGGGGACCAACTTTTTTCCACTTTGGAAGCGTCTGTCACGCAAACTATTCGTTTTAGAAAAAAAATATTTTAGAAACCTCGATATCATTTTTGAAGACCTATCCATAGATACCCCACACGTATGTGTTTGATGAAAAAAAAAATGTTGAGTTTCAGTTCTAAGTATGGGGAGCCCCCAATATTTATTATTATTTTTTTATTTTTGCATCAAAATCTTATTGCGGTTCACAGAATACATCTACCTACCAAGTTTCAACAGTATAGCTCTTATAGTTTCGGAATAAAATGGCTGTGACATACGGACGGACAGACGGACAGACGGACAGACAGACAGACAGACAGACAGACATGACGAATCTATAAGGGTTCCGTTTTTTGCCATTTGGCTACGGAACCCTAAAAAAGGAGAAGGTTTATAATGAGCACCGACTTAAAATAAGGTTAGTGAATTAGGCTAGGCTAGACAATAGTATTTTCAACCTTGCTTTTTCCAACTTCATAAAAGGAGGAGATACCTACTCAATTCGACTGTAGGTATGTCTTTTTAGGGTTCCGTAGCCAAATGGCAAAAAACGGAACCCTTATAGATTCGTCATGTCTGTCTGTCTGTCCGTCTGTCCGTCTGTCCGTCCGTATGTCACAGCCATTTTTTTCCGAAACTATAAGAGCTATACTGTTGAAACTTGGTAGGTAGATGTATTCTGTGAACCGCATTAAGATTTTGATGCAAAAATAAAAAAATAATAATAAATATTGGGGGCTCCCCATACTTAGAACTGAAACTCAAAATTTTTTTTTTCATCAAACACATACGTGTGGGGTATCTATGGATAGGTCTTCAAAAATGATATCGAGGTTTCTAAAACATTTTTTTTCTAAACCGAATAGTTTGCGTGACAGACGCTTCCAAAGTGGGAAAAAGTTGGTCCCCCCCCCTCTAACTTCTAAAATAAGAAAATGAAAAATCTAAAAAAAACATATGATGTACATTACTATAAAAACTACCAACGAAAATTGTTTTGAACGAGATCTAGTAAGTAGTTTTTTTTTAATACCTAACTTTGCAAGTTTGCACCTAATTTATATGGGGCGCTATACATACCAGGTGCAAACTTAACTTAAACACTTAGGGATGGAAAGTGTTTGTACGGAACCCTCGGTGCGCGAGTCCGACTTGCACTTGGCCGGTTTTTTAAATATATGACACGCGATTATACCGACAATTATGATATGATGATTATTTTTTTGTTTGATCATACTTCACACTTCATAGGTGGTCTCATATAAATTATATCGAAATCAATTAAGCGCTTTTTGAGAAATATATGTAACCATTTCGCTCATTTAAGTCGGTATTTTTTTGTGATAAAGTTATAGACGTACAGATAGTTCCTTTAATGTACATACCAACGTAGTTACCTATAATATTGTTGGTTAAACTAAGTTGAGTTTTCATACTTTTCCTAATCATCGGGCCAAAAGCCTAAGTACACTGAAGTGAGCAAAAGCATTATTATGATATTTGTGGGCTAAAATAACCTTGAAAGAGCTGCGGCATATCGTTTTAACAAACGTTTGCGTTTGTGTATCAAAGCCAAAGGAGGATAATTTGAAGATTATTAATATTTTTATTAGTTTAAAAGATTGTAGTTCCATTTTTTATTTCATATTGTATAAGTTGTGTATTTAAGTAATAAACAAAATCGAACAAATCGTCGTCAACATATTTCTGGGCCGCCCTCAGAGTCATGAAAAATGTGTGACGTGAAAAATTCGGCGAAATGTAACATTCGACGAAAAATGATTCTGCGAAATGGCAAAACACCTCGTAAAATACTAAAATAGTGAAAATACCTGCACATAGTATTACGAATACGATATTACGAATTCGATAGCCTGTAGCTTGAAAACCAAGCTGAGTCCCCAGTAGAAACTGCGGACGCTCCCGGCTAAAGCAATTTCTCGCAGATCTATACGATCGCTCGCAGAATTCCAAATTACTCCAAATATGAGCTTGTTTACTACTCCATTCAATTAAGTTTAAAATATATAAGTTGGCCCTAGGAAATTATATAAGGAGTATTATCTTTTCATTCAAGATTCCGTTTATCGCATTCTTGAATAAAATTACTTTAACATTGTCTGTTGATGATATTTTTGGTTAGTCGCATTATTTTCTTCCCAGCATGTATACTGTGTCGGCTACTGTAGAAATCAATAGGGAATAGGAATAATACATATTTATTTATTCAAAGAATTACCCGTCATTGTGTTTTGGAATGTATTTTGATATGGTCGCAATCCCATTCGCTTCTGATATATTTACATAGGTATAGGTATTAGGTACCTATTATACCAGTATTCTTGAATGAGTCTATTAATAAACAAAGTAGCCAATTTGTCCAATTCATCGAATATATTTGACCCAATCTTTGCATCCTCAACTAGTCCTTTCATTCATAAATCTCATGAGTCATATCACAATTTAATCTCTTTCGCCTCTTAAAATGCAATGTATGTCCTGGATGTCTTAAAAAACATCGATCGATCAACATTAATTATAATTACATTGAACATTACTTCTATTCAAAAGAAATTGAGCGCAACTCCTACACCACTTTCTAGCATTGCAGAAACATATTTTATATCGAAGCTCTAAGATTACTTTTTAAGAGTGATATTCGAGTGGTTAACTTAAAGAGTGTATGAGTCACGTTTTGCGATGAAAGCTGGGACTGGTTCCAGAAAAGGAGACGTGTGGGCGAGCGGTCTTGGTGCGCCTACGGCGACATTATTACAAATAACATTAAATATATGCATTGTGCAGTACTTTACTTTCTTACAAACGCCCAAATCATTGTTCAATGTTCGTATCCGCGAACTTACGTTATGACCAGGGGTCGTAAAATACGAGCAAAATCGTTATGACCAGGGGTCGTAAAATACGAGCAAAATCGATTGGGGACACGTATGACAATCAGTGTCGGCAATAGTTGTCATACGTGTCATTTACATAGAACCCGACGACACCCTAGTTTTGCCTTGTGTCTTTAGGTGATGCTATAGTTGGATTTTTTAAACACATATGAGTCGTTTTCAAAAGACATGGTTCATCGAATCGATTTTTGGTCGAATCGAATCGGTTGATGTGGTATGTTAAAGGTTTTTTTTTTATAAAACTCTAGAACAAATTGACAGAGCAGTGTCGCTGATTTAAATATTACCGATTAGATTAAATATGCATGTAGTCTAAATGTAACTGACCAGCCGTCTAGCACAAATACGCTTCGCGAATCTTGTCACGAACTTACAAGAAGAAAGAAATAGGTAATATTTCTCGCCCAAGAAAAGAAAAGAGTCGCGTGTCACAATTGTGCTAGAGGTGCAGCTCTAGAAACGTTATAGAATAAGGTATTCGCGAATTAATGGTTTTGGTTATTAAACTTGGAAGTCCATAGTAACAATAAAGAATTATTGTATTGTATTGTACACCAGACAGCCAGATAACTTCGACAAACTGGTGGTAGTAGGAAAAGTAGACGGCAAAAGACCACGTAGGCGATCACCTACCCGCTGGTCCCACCAGATAAAAGCTATAACTGGACTTACTATTACCACTGCCCTGAGAAAAGCCGAGGATAGAGTAGGATGGAAGCAACTCGTCAATGATGCCGTCAAAGCGTTTCAGGACGGACACGACCTTCAGCAATGAAGCCCACGCACGAACAAGAAGAGAAGGATTGTACACCACTCGCTGGCAAGCAGGGATATCTATATTATTTATTCGGTATTAGATTAATAAAAAATAGTAGCTGTAGAAACTCGCGTAGCGTTGCTGTGGGATCAGTTGACCATGAAGGGTCTATTTCATGTAAAAATCTCAAAACATTTCTGATAAAAGGCCGTTTTGTGCGCCACAGACAGGCAACGCGATTTTGTAAGGGTTCTGTTTTTATTCACTGAGGTACGGAACCCTAAAATTAACCTTTACAACGCAAAAATGCCGTCAGCGGTAAATTTTCAGTTCTGTTGTACCACATGTATTGAATCTCAGCACGGAGAGCCACAGCATTGCACAGTTTTTTGTTGATATGAGAGAGAGGTCACTGACCCTGCGCTTGCGGTTAAAGACGAGACGAAGTAAACAAAATAAAGCAGTTTCTTTGCACATGCGCATTTTCTGCATTGTTTGTTATGTATCATATAGTGTAATTATAATTAGAATCTCTCTTTTGTTAATCTCTGTTTGAAGAAGTGCCGGCAATTACGATTCACATTAATACACGGTAACCGGGATACGGTAGTAATTGTAATTTAAACAAAGTGTACATGTTTATTTTTTCAAAAATTATTCAATTAGTCTTACTCAGAATCGTTTTTACATTCGAACCTCATACAAGAAAGGAAGAATAGTTCATGTTCACTTTTTTCAAGAAAAGACCGAGATCCCTTCAATTCAAAACAAGGTCCAGGCAAGGGCTAGGCGGTTTATGGCTAGGAGATTGGATTGGTGCTCTGCCCCGGCTGGCCTTCGGATAGCACGCGGCTGACTCACTATCATTTATTCCTGTATAATATTATTTTATTAACAAAAACTCATTCGCCGTGTGGGTTATTTGTATAAACACCTCATTATAAACAGATTACCGTCCAATTGGAGCGGTAACCCGTAACGGGTTACGTGTCCGTGAGTAATCCCGAGACAATGGCCGCCTGTCATGTGTTCAATGTTTCGCCGGATTAACTAATCGGAACATACGGCGGATAACTACATAATATATATACATACTTCTGCCCCAGTAACAATTCATGTAAACTAGAATACATGTTTGAGACAGAATTGACATCTCCAAAATGCACGGAATTGCCTTCCTAGACCGCATGTTGTATTTATATATAGCGTTAGATAAATAAAAAAAAGCAACCTACTTAGTTACGTCCAGAAATAGGTAATTTGACCACAGGTCGCTACTATAGTTCCATGCTGCGTGAAAATTGACATTATTTCGTATACCGTATACGTTACGGTGCTGATTATAGTTAAACCTAACGAACGTACCTCGAGTTTTGTAATGTGAAATGGAACCTGTGCCAATACCATCTTCATCTAACACCGTAAGATAACTGTCCTACGATTACAAGCAATGACAACCCTTTAAAGACTGACACATGTCCCGTCATTTCATTACCCTCTTAAATTGAATTCAAGTCGTAAGTTAAGTGGATTCCATTCCCTAATGCTCTCAAGATAAATAATAAATTCCTTTTCCCGTCGTTGTGACACCCACACTCCGATTGGGTCATACGAGACAAATTGAACGGGGAATTGTAAGCATTGTACGCATTGTTTCGCATTGTTATGGAGGTGGGCTAAACAATGCTCTCAAATTAGGTTAGAAATAATTGAAAACGCTGGTTTTTTAAAGCCATTCTAATAGCAAGTGGCGTATTCAGTCTGAAAATAAATTGGAGTACAGTTGATTGCTTTTTGTTTGGTTCGTAACTTTGTACAGTGCAGACACAAAAGATCTCCACGAGACTTATTAGCAAGGCTGGCTGTCTGTCTGTTATATGACTGAATCTTTTGTAACATCATAGCTGTACGAGTATACAGAAAGTGTGTGTTGTCTGCTCTAACAACAAATACCCAATAGATTAGATGTATTTATTTCATAATATAAAATTTCAGTATAAGTTACGCAAAGACAATTAACATGCTTTTATACTATGATCGTCATATTCGTCATAAAAATAAAAATAAATTATAATCATAGTAAGAACATAACAATTGATTGCATCAACAGATATTTACATGTCATATTTCAGTTAAATGTAGTTAAAAAATTAGAATATCTCCTTAAGTGAAAAGATATAAGAAAGTAAAGTGATTGTCTCTGTGCCTTTTTCTACGGATCCTCGCGGGCCCGATTTCCAGTTTTTTTTCTCAGCTAAAGCTAATAGCAAAGTATAGGTATACTTTTCGTATTGCTTAAAAATCTTTTATTCAGGATTTGCCCGCATAACTTATACATATATAGGCTAGGCATGCATGCATTTTCCGCGATAAAAAAGCCTTCGTCACTCGCCGACCCGTAAACCATCTCTATACGCTATAAATCACGTCGATATATTCCGTTGCTGCGTCAAGTCACAATAAACAAACAAAAGAAACTTGCTTTCGCATTTTATTACATGTCAGTAAGGGATTTTCGACTCCCTTTTCTTTTATTTACAAGCGGTACCAAATGAAGCATACCATCTTTGGTAAGTATCGGTATCATAGCGTCTTCTACACTTTTATATTTAGTAGCACAGGTGTTTGCCTCTAATGTTGACCACAAACTACGATTAACTTCATGCGATTTACTCTTTTGAAATAATGAATCTGGGAAAATTATCTTTACACCACTGGCAAGGGGAGTCGAGCACTGCAGCAAATTACCATCCCAAACCATGAATGATTCTTTTGGCGGTTACGAATGACTGCGGCCTCTCGAGGACGAATAGAAGAATATATACAAAACAGGTTTTCATCTGAAAAAATGATTCCTACTCAATTAACTTTTTTATCTTTAACTTCAAGAAGTTTTGCTTAAGCCAGTCTGTTTGCTGTTAAATTGAGATCATCGGCGACAAAGCGTTGCACCGTCGAACGACTTACACGCAGCTTCCGGGCCATTTTTCGCGGTTTGGTCCGTGGATTAGAGGAGGATCCGTGGTTTCGGAGCATTTTCGGAGCCGAGTCCTAACAGTTTTGTTTCTTCCTCTTCTTGGATGGTCTGTGATATGCCCGAGTTCATTGTATCGCTTGATAGTCTTGTGGACACTAGTTGACGACTGATGACACTTAGTGATTTCTCACACTATCGTTTTCCAGCATCGTATAAGGAAATTATCACTTTGTATTGCGAAGAAATATATGGTTAGAATTAAAGAAGAAAATAAGCAAAATAAAAATGACATTTCAGAACTACTGTGCCACAAAGGTGTCTCAAGATTAGAAAATATACATTGTGTCAGGGTCCAGACAGTCTCAAGACAATCGTTATTCGCTATAATAGTACCTGTTTAGAATGTATCATGTAGTTTACAGCTATACAGTTTTAGACAGCGGGTAAAACTACGCTATTTTCGTTGGTTCCTTTGTAAATTTATTCAGGGATCGAATGGCATCATGATACAAAACCGATTGACCTTAAGATCATATATTTGTATTATTTGGTGGGTTTAACGTGGTTTAACCCTCCTTACAAATGGCCTCTGCATACAAAGCTCTACAAGCTTTATTGAAGTAAAAGGTTGTATTGTAGCCTCATTATCATCTTATAACCTTAGAAAATACGAAATAATTCCACCGTGATACCAATAATGAAATAGTAGATTGTACGACAAGTGCATAAAACGCATCATTTTACACGAGACGTTTATCCATCCGAGCGAGCTTGCGAGCGAGGATGAATATAAAGTAGAGTGTAAAATGCGTTTTATGGACGAGTTGCACACTCTACTTTTCACTTCGATTGCGAGGAAATGAAACTGTATCATGTAAATAACATATATACACATATCATGTATACCTACTTAAAAACAAATTTAATTAAAATTTAAAGTTACTTTAAATATTTCTCATTGCTCTAATAGCTAAATAGGTAATAGTTTAAAAAGTAATAAATGATAGTACATAAAAGTTACAAGTTTATTTCAAGAAGTTTTATTGTGTACTTTGGCTCTTGGTATATTTGCCTTGGTCTTAGAATACTAACAAAACGAAATAAAATAAAGAGTTAAAACCCGTTCCAGACCTTCCGATCCGATCCGATTTATCGGAAGAAATCGGATAATGTGTAGTGCAATTGTTAGGATCTTATACACTACACATTATCCGATTTCTCCCGATAAATCGGATCGGATCGGAAGGTCTGGAACGGGTTCGGGTCGACGGAGCAGTAAAAAAAAAAACATAAAACTTCATACAATAAAACCCGTTCCAGACCTTCCGATCCGATCCGATTTATCGGGAGAAATCGGATAATGTGTAGTGTAAGTATAAGATCCTAACAATTGCACTACACAACATTATCCGATTTCTTCCGATAAATCGGATCGGATCGTAAGGTCTGAAACGGGTTTTAACTCTTTATTTTATTTCGTTTTGTTAGTATTCTAAGACCAAGGCAAATATACCAACAGCCAAAGTACACAATAAAACTTCTTGAAATAAACTTGTAACTTTTATGTACTATCATTTATTACTTTTTAAACTATTACTTTTTTAAACTATTAAATATTTAAAGTAACTTTAAATTTTAATTAAATTTGTTTTTAAGTAGGTATACATGATATGTGTATATATATTATTTACATGATACAGTTTCACTTCCTCGCAATCGAAGTGAAAAGTAGAGTGTGCAACTCGTCCATAAAACGCATTTTACACTCGACTTTATATTCATCCTCGCTCGCAAGCTCGCTCGGATGGATAAACGTCTCGTGTAAAATGATGCGTTTTATGCACTTGTCGTACAATTTACTATTAATTTGTTAAACAAAAAATTAAAATGTCAAGCTCACGCACGTAGAAGATATATCAAAATGAATGAAGCAAGTGCGCTTGATTTCGAGTTTGACTGTACTATCTGTATGATTCATAGCGAACAACTATGAAACTTTTTGCTATCGGTAAATTTCCAGGAAATAGTCGACATTGTTTAAACCCTTTTCCTTAAACTTAACCTTTTAAATACCTACTAGATGTTTATTCTCAAACATCTCGTACACGCACCCATCTCCTCTAACCTCACACGACTTCGATTCGCATTTTTACCGGCGAATGATTGTATAAAGTTCCCAGAACGAGCCATTAGGCGGGTTCGAGAAATTGCATTACCCTGCTGGATTGTACTGGAATTTACCTCGCCCCCTTGTTTTTAATCAAGGCGCCCTGAGGATCCTTTTAGTGTCAATTTAATAAGGGAACGTTAAATTTAAACGGGACAGTATTGCCGTTTTTGTAATGGTGTTTTGGAGTTTTTTTTTCGTGATTAGATGAGATTAAGGACACGATTGAACGAAGACAAAATTAGGTTACCTATTTGTGGAGCGCGACTGTACTTCGGAAATAGATAAGGATATGCTTATATGGAGCTTTTACACCATCTTGTTAACCTCTTATATAATAATTTATTACCAAAAATGATCACTGCTAGACTATGTCTACTTCTACTTTTTTTACAGGTTTCTTTTGTAAGCGAGACTATATTAATATTATGTTAGCGGTATAATTGGTTTTATGTCGAATGTCTGTTTCAATATGAACCATAATAATTCGGTTTCATGCTCCATTTGACGTGAATAGTAGAAAAGTGTTTTGAAAACGTTCCTTTACCAATCACCAAAATTAAGCATAGAATTAGGTAGGTTTTTTTGCTATAACTGTAATAACTTGAACTTAAGTAAGTATAGGTAGGTATACAATATACATATTGTTGTCTAGTTCTCACAAGCATTGCGTGCTTAGTTTGGGCCTAGATCTTTTTGTATAAGATAGCCCTCCCCCTTCCTAAACAACGAATCCTATTAGTTTAAACGAGCAATTCTTGTATATTTATATGTTATTAGTTTCTCGGAAATGGCTTTAACGATTTAGCTGGGATTTTGTATGTAGACAAAGTTTATATGGATAGTTTTTAACATTAAATGAACGGGATGACATTCTTTACAGCGAGAAGATAAATTCGACGTTTCTATTGACAATTGTCAGATAAATAATTCCATTAGTCTATTGCCTCGTTTAGCGATGTGCTCTATGTATATTTTAGATGATGTTTCAGATGACAAGTATGCAATTTGTCAATGTTGTTTAAAGCTGCGTTTTCACCAGAGATGTGCGAGGATGCGTAGTGAGGGAAGGGATGTGTTTTTGTTAACCAATAGAATCAGCTGCGCTGAGCGAGGATTAGTAAATGAAGCTATTCCATCTGTTCTTAACAAACTCGCTACGCATCCTTGCACATCTCTGGTAGAAACGCAGCCTAAGGCAGCTCGAATTGCAAAAATCGGACATGTAGCTGGTGTTGCCCCGTATATAATACATCGCTCAAATGGCTATGTCAATCACATACGGTTCGAGTTAAAATGCATATTCAAAAAACCCATGAATCAACAAATACAAAACATGAAACATGTCAAATGCCGGAGAAGTTGGTAATTTGTATGTTATATCGTTGGTAGGTAGGTAATTTTTCCTGTCGGCCTTCATGGAAGCTTTCTGACCATACGTGGCTACATGGCGCATCTATAAATACAACGATTATATGATCTCGAACCCGACACGGATGCGTTTATGGATACATGTAGGTATAGTAGTTTAACTAAACTGCACTAGTGAAATCTTTACCTTGTACCAACTTAAACTAATTCTATAAATAACTCATATATTATAAAGGTTTTCTGGAAGAGATTGCTTTTATTAGCGATAAAAGCGCCATAATTGTCTGTCATTATCTTCTTTTTTTTTTTATATATACGAACCTAGTTCTAGTTCGTGCTATAAAATCCTCAAAATACTGTACATAAAAGAGTTGAGAACTTCCGTATAACTGTATTTATAACTTTTAATATTGTTTATTTATAATTTCCGCAACAGAGCGTAGTCGTACCATTGACGGAGACTCCGATCCCTAGATGTACTTTTCTTAGATAACCTAAAACCTCTTCAAGTTCTACGAAGATAAATAAACGAAAACAACAAAAAGAAAAGGATAATGTATTAAGAATTAGAGCAGGAAATAATCATGGTAAAGAGAACAAATAAAGGAATAAATCGTCCATGTAGGGACATCTGTGGACAATGAGCTCTTTTTAAAAATAGCTCCTCTCCGTATAGACTTATAGACGTGAAGTAAGAGAGCGTATATGACTTTTTGGAGATGGAAATTGTAGCCAGACAACCTTGAGGGGAAAATCGATGAAGGACTCTGTGATGAATTCGCTAAGGAAGGTGACGCAACAGGGTTAAGGAAAAGGATGTAACAGATCGTTACGATCATGTGAAAAGTGGAAAATTTTTCTTTGTTTAACTATTTTAAATAGTATTTTTCATCGTCATGTTTTTTGGAACCATCAAAAATACTCCCTATTATTTCCAAGTCTTCGTGACAGACACTATAGCATCACTACATACCTAGTATAAAACAAAGTCTCTTCCTGTCTGTCTGTCCCTATGTATGCTGATCTTTAAAACTACGCAACGGATTTTGATGCGGATGCGTTTTAATAGTTAGTGATTCAAGAGGAAGGTTGCATTGCACCCGTCGTGCGAAGCCGGGGCGGGTCGCTAGTTTCTAATAAGCAAACGATAGTCAACATTTTAAAGCGGAACTTTTGAGAGAAGGTATTTAATCATGTGCGAAACTGCATAATACTAGTTCGAGGTATTCTTCTAGCATCTATCAATCACCAAACTGGTGGCCGCCTCACCATCGGAAAATCTTGAAAAACGCGTGAAGTGATATAATTTTAGGTAAATTGTGACGGAAAGCCTTTAATCCCAGCAGAGTGCGTCAAGCAGTGTAAGTAAACATAATGTGACATCGGATGAGTCAGGCAACGGTTGCTGGCGGCCTTGCGTCCAACGGTCGTTTAATTTAAACTTGGAACATGAAGAACTTTCTCGACCGGTTCCAACTTGTTCAACGGACAAATGTGTCATCTATGTTTTTTTAATGTCAGTTGACTAAGGAGGTTGTTTTCGGCTGTGAAATATCGGTATGTTTACCAGGAAACTGGTTTACGGACAACGTCGATAAATAAGCCTTATAAATAAAAAAAAAAAACAGTAAATTCATTATTGACTCCCATATAGTATAATACAACAAGTGACCAACCAGCATGAAGGTCGCCTGATGGAAAGCAAAAATCATAGGTATGTAGTAATAGTAACCCATACTAGCTACAAAGCTTAATCTGAATGGAGACAAGATGTATCACTTTAGGGCAAATGGATGATCATAAAATGCATTTACGTCTGATATCTCGTAAAAACTTACTTCTTTAGGTTAAGTACATATTACTGTAATAGTTAAGTATTCTTTATGAAAAAAAAACAGACTGTTGAGTTTCTTTCGGCGTTTCTTCTCAGCAGTGGTCTCCTCTTGTGAAATGCCGGTAGACTCAGACATGTAAAAGTTGCCCTTGTGTCCCCTATTTACAGAATAAAGTTCATTTTTATTCAACCATTTTAATCCTTTCTGATATGTAATAGCTGAACATTCACCTAAGCTTCCAAGGATACGTAAGAATAAGATACTTATTTATATCTTTTTCCGTAACAAGAAAGCTAACTAGCCTTTTTCTACTTGTGCGAAAAAAGTGTAAGAAAGAAAAATGCTTTTTTTTTACAATTTCTCTGCGCCCTAGTTCCCTTCAAACTAAGGCACACTGCTTGCTGAATACGTTTCTATTTCTGGGACTGAATCACCGGTGCATCGTTTGCTTGTGTAAACTTGCGCAGATACCACAAAGTACGGATGGATGAAACAGAAATGAAAAGATGCCGTACTGCCATATAAGAGACCTTACAGATGTGAAATAAAAATCCAGACTTAGTACGTATTCAAACGCGAAGATGGCGGAGTGACCAACTACAGCCCGTCTAGCATAACCATGCTTCGCGACTCTTTGAGACAGGTAATTATCTGGCGCGAGAAATAATCGCGTATGACAGTTATGCTGGAGGTGCTGTGCTGCACTTCTAGCAGAACTCGTGAGTCTTTCTCGCGGTGGAAGGTGCCCGCAACTTCGTCCGCGTAAAACTTTTTCCTATCCTGTAGTCGGCTAAAAAGTAGGTATCCTATAACCTTCTTTGGATGTCCAGGTATCCATGTATCAAAATTGGTTAAAATCCGTGCAACCGTTTCGGGGTGATGGGCGGGCATTCTTTTATACCAACCTTTTTTGTTTTTGTTTGGCCGGCGTCTCGCACTTATTAAAATTTGACTGAATCTGAAATAATATCCCCTCTCCATAGACAACTGATTATCAATACAATTTTAAAATGTAATGGTCCAATAGACTTGTATCGGAAGGAAATTACGTCACAGTTCATCAATTATTAATGACATGCACAATGCCAGGATTATTTTGAGGGGGGCATTGCATCTGTCATGCATCTGTCACCCTGCTGCTAACTAAAAAAAATCTTGATATTTTTTTATATATTTAATTTTCTGATAGGGTCAAAAACACCATCTTGCACCTTGCTGCCAGTACTCATAGATATACATGCAATAGCTATGAAACTGCCAATCCATACTTTTAACATCAATGTGTAGGGTTAGTAAAGTCAGGTCTTTGGGGCTTGGCTTTTCCTGGGATCTCATAAAGCGTTATATAGATTGTGAATCTTGGTGGCCAATTTGACATGTTACGTTTATAGGGAAATTTCACTTTTTTTTAAAAGGTGCCCTATTTTTTTAGGGTTCCGTAGCCAAATGGCAAAAAACGGAACCCTTATAGATTCGTCATGTCTGTCTGTCTGTCCGTCTGTCTGTCCGTCCGTATGTCACAGCCATTTTTTTCCGAAACTATAAGAGCTATACTGTTGAAACTTGGTAGGTAGATGTATTCTGTGAACCGCATTAAGATTTTGATGCAAAAATAAAAAAATAATAATAAATATTGGGGGCTCCCCATACTTAGAACTGAAACGCAAAAATTTTTTTTTTCATCAAACACATACGTGTGGGGTATCTATGGATAGGTCTTCAAAAATGATATCGAGGTTTCTAAAACTTTTTTTTTCTAAACCGAATAGTTTGCGTGACAGACGCTTCCAAAGTGGAAAAAAGTTGGTCCCCCCCCCTCTAACTTCTAAAATAAGAAAATGAAAAATCTAAAAAAAACATATGATGTACATTACTATAAAAACTACCAACGAAAATTGTTTTGAACGAGATCTAGTAAGTAGTTTTTTTTTAATACCTATTAATACCTAACTTTGCACCTAATTTATATGGGGCGCTATACATACCAGGTGCAAACTTAACTTAACCACTTAGGGATGGAAAGTGTTTGTACGGAACCCTCGGTGCGCGAGTCCGACTCGCACTTGGCCGGTTTTTTTGGGTTGCTATGTTATTTATTAATTATTCCGTTTTTCTTTGTATATTATATTCTTCAGTTTTCTAGCAATTTTCGGGAAGACCCGGGATTTTTGGGAGGTTCTGAGTGAGTGGCTAAATAACCACATTTTAGATTTTAATTAACACATAAAAGTATTCACGAGGGGCGTTCAATAAAAAGTGAGAATGAGATGCAAACTCTTTCAATATTAGGAAATTAAATACTGGCCGGTAAAGTTAGTCTATCTAGCTGATTGCTATGAAAAAAAAAACTCAACTACATTTTGTTTAAAAAAAAATACGGTCATTTCTTTGCAATGCTATTGAGTACGTTAGCGAAAATGGAGAAAATTGAACTCCGCGCCGTTATCAAATACTTGTGTTTGAAAATTTTTTCTACGGACCAAGTCAATTTAGATTTGCGGGAGACTTAAGGGTCTAATGCTCCTCTGTATTCAACAGTCGCATGTTGGTGCGCCGAATTTAGACGTGGAAGAACATCGACCATGGACGACCCCCGCTCCGGACGCCCTACTACAGCAGTAACTGAAGAAATTGTGAAAAAAGTCGAAAACTTCGTTTTGGCGGATCGTCGTGTCACGGTTCGTTTTATTGCTGAAAATATAAAGATTTCAACGGGGAGCGTGCATAATATTTTACATGAACGCTTGGGTATGAGTATGAAAAAGGTATCTGCGCGTTGGGTACCAAGATTGCTTACTGACACGCAAAAACAAACTAGAGTTGAGATTTGTCAAGAAGCTTTGGACCTGATACAGCAAGACCGGGAACTTTTTCTGGCGCGATTTATAACAATGGACGAGACATGGCTCCACCATTACGACCCTGAAACGAAACTGCAGTCTATGACATGGAAAAGGCCATCATCTCCAACTCCGAAGAAATTCAAGGTGGGCCCATCTGCCGGTAAGGTCATGGGCTCTGTTTTTTGGGATGATAAAGGGGTAGTAATGATTGAGTATCTCGAGCATAGAGCCACTATTACGGGCACTTTATATGCTAAACAAATAGCAACATTGCGCAATGAGATCCGTGAAAAAAGGGGAGGTAAACTCTCGAAAGTTGTGCTCTTCCACCAGGACGATGCCCGGCACACAAGTCCGCCGTTGCAATGGCTGCAATTCGTAATGCTGGGTTCGATATCCTTGAGCATCCTCCGTATTCACCGGATCTCGTCCCCAGTGATTTCTACTTATTTCCGAGATTGAAAAAATACCTGAGAGGCCAGAAATTTGAAGACGGCGACGCGGTAGTCGCTGCAGTACAAGATTTTTTAAGTAGTCAAGATGAGACCTTTTTTAAAAATGGAATTTTAAGTTTAGAAAAAAGATATACTAAGTGTATTATGCTAAAAGGTGACTACGTCGAAAAATAAAATGACATTTAATAAAAGTTGTTTATAACATACTCATTCTCACTTTTTATTGAACGCCCCTCGTATGTTCCCTAACTACATCTTATCCTATGAATTTGGGCTCTCTGGTGCAATTCAGAACAACCTATGAGGGTATATTTGACGACGCGTTTGGCTCGGTTTGTAGACACCTGCCTACTGAGCCGGAGGTCCCGGGTTCGAATCCCGGCCGGGGCAAATATTTGTGTGATGAACTCGAATATTTATGCTTGGGTCATGGTTGTTCTATGTATTTAAGTATATATTTATCTATATAAGTACGTATATCGTCGTCTAGTACCCATAACACAAGCCTTCTTGAGCTTAATTTGGGACTAGATCGATTTGTGTCAGGTTGTCTGATATATTTATATTTATATAGTCCCACAGTAAGCTCTAGGGGTAGGGTTTAAACAAATTCAGTTGAAATTGTGGAGCTTGGTGCAAGTATTAAAAAAAATTCTTAAACCAAAGACCCAACCTAAATGAGAACCATACCAGTTGGCTAACGCTTGCAGGTGACTTATACACAATTACACATTAATGTATTTCTACAAGAATACAATACTTAAGCCTTTTTCGGTCAATTTTTTACATATTTTCCAATTTCATTATTTGTATTTATATCTTTTTTCCATTTTTTTATGTCCGTTTGTGGGGGAGCAAAAGCCTCCTCCAACATCAACACATAATATAATAATAATAACTAACAATTACTAACCAATAAAAGAAAAATTTTACTTTAATTTACCTAGAATTAAATTAAATTTGTAGTGTATTTTGCCCAACAGTCCACGCAATAGAACCACAAAAGCTTAGGATATGTGCAAAGTCTAGATTCATATAGGCCTGAACAGTGAACAGGGCTCATCTGACTTGTATTGACTTGCCATAACCTATTAATTTTAGGTCTGGTTAATGTATGTAGTATTCTGTATAAAAAAAAATACTGCCCAGTCTTTAGCATACCACAAGGTTTTCAGTACACAAATGATTTGACAACTACTGTCGGCCTAGTGTCAAATCATTTGTGCACCGAAAACCACGGGGTATGATTTTTAGACAGCTAAATAATATTAATAAATATAAATTGTAGACACTTGTGCCTTTATTTGTTTAATATGGAGGAAATTTGGATATTTTACATTGCATAATCCTTAATTATTACTTTGGGAATATTTAATTAACAATAAAAATTAAGTCACCTCATGTAAGACTTGATCTAGTTGTTTTTTATTTTGTTGTAGGTAGACATATATTTTAAAGTACTAAGATAGAAGAAGGGGAGGCCTTTGCCCAGCAGTCGGACACCTAAACAGACTATTAAATACATATATGTATACATATCTAAACTTTAAATATTTGAATATTCATATAAAATATAGTTTTTTTTTATAAATAACTTCCTCTCTAAGAGAATCATAGAGTACCCTAACGAAAAATCTTGTAAGGGCCAAAAATGTTTTTTATTTTTGTAAATCAGGAAAAGGAAAATCCAAGAGAATAAGATAGTTTCCAATATAACGTTATGTAGGTACGTACTGATGCATCCGGTTCTTCAATACTTTATTAATGTTTAAAACAGGTTTAAAACGGAATCCTAGTTTCTCCCGAAAAAGAGGAACAAAGACATTTCGATGCTGCCATACGAATTAGCAGCACTGAAAAATAAACCATCAACTAACAATGTATAAGGCATCGCAGGATTCACCATGCAAGAACTTCGTTTTAAAATAAGTCTGCAAAAAAGAAATAATAAAATAAGCGTACTTACATTTGTTTTCCACTTCCATGGTAAGGCACGAAACAAAACAAATTCTTATTTATTTAGCGCGAGGTCACGACTACTCCGTACAAGCGACAGATGCTGTGTAAACGTCTAATTATTTTCAAAAACTTTTCAGCTTCTATAGCACCGTTAAAACAAGAAATCGAATTTAAACTGAAGAAAGGCAGGATGTGAAGTAAAATTGGCACCGCAATGTTTTCATAAATGAAGTTTTTGTTTGACAAAACGGCCGCTTCGAGCGTCGTGATTGGTCGAAATCAAATTTACCGCTATTTTTTGTTCGAATGAAATCGACCTGAGATCTATGAAGCCGCTTCGTTCAGAAACTGATCGAGTAATTTTAATTTAACCATAGGAATATTCATCTAAAAAATAAGTTCGGAATATTATACATTTCACTGTATTTATTGATTATTACGTATGAATTATTAATTGAAATGCAGTTTAAAAGTAAAAAGCAACATGTAAGTCACGTTCAACAATGAGGCGCCATCTAGTATAGGATTCTGTTAATAGTACGGCTCTTTGCGGTAATAGAGACAATGGCCTTTGTTTGAAAGATTAGGGCTCGAAGCGAAAAATTCACCTGGGAAGAGCCGTATTATACTGATGGATATGATTTCTTACCGTGGGATTTTTTCAATGGATAGCCACTGTTCCTAATATTGTAATGAAAGTATAATGCCGGGCAAATATGAAAGTGAATAGTAGAGGTAAATTTTATTCCAGGACAAAGATTTTAACCAGATTCCAGTAGGTAGAAGGTGGGTAGAAGTTACAGGATATAAAAAAAAAATCATGACTATATCTAATCCTAAATAAATAATTTAATATAATATTAGACAACAGTTTAGCACAGTATATTAATAGTATACGCACATTGTTAAAACAGTACAGTTTACAAATATCTTGGTGCAGTTTATCGATTATATCATTACACAATTATTTGGCATTCATTTATACAAATAAATGGATTAAGTATACTTCTCAAATTCTATTACGATACATGGAAAACAACCTACTTAAAATAAAAGCATTATGACACTAAGTAGCTTTCACTTTTGTAAAAAAACTTTTATCTAAGCTAGGTTTTATCCAGTGCCGGTCCGCTTTAGGATTTTTTCATAGTCTGTCCGTTTCTTACTAAGCTACGTAAAAAAAAGGAGGCACGGCTAGACACCTAAAAGTCTAAACATAATTTCTTATAACGTTTTCGTAATGTGTAACATTGAATGTATTACGTTGTCGCGAGTCTATAATAAGTAAACTTTTTCTTTAATTGATAGAATAGTCACTTTTTAAATTAGTAGCTACGGCTTTTCTTCCAACGTAATATTTTATTTAAATTATATAGTCGTAACTATTTTTGTCCTACATAATTGAAGGTAGGTAAATTGTGACAAGATAACAAATCATAAGAAGTAATGCAGATCTATCCCTAAAATAAACGTTCACAGAATTGTAATAACTTATAATGTGAAATGTGAATAAACAAATATGTATGAACTAATTCCTTGGTCGCGGTTCGTTGTATCTTTTTTTTTATATAAAGGTGTTTTTTGCAGTTAACCGTGGCGCTGTCGTCAACGGCCTGCATGAGATTACGACGAGGCAGGGTTAATTTAGAATTTTGCTACCTAATATTTAAGTTTGTATCTTATCTACGTACCGTATCTCTGCAATATCACAGGAACACTTCGGGATTTTTCGTATTTTAGAATTTGTATAGTTTTCACTACAATAATGTAGTTATATGATGCAGTTAATGGCAGTTAGAATAACTAAAAGCGTCACATCGTTTCTCTTTTGTATCTTCCAACCTAAACTATGATATCTATATTTTCGTAATAATTACTGCAAAATATTTACACTAAATTAACACCTAAATTAAAATAAATTCTAATATTATTAAAATATTCACAAGAACTTATTAACTGTGTAGGTACAGAATCAAACACGAGCACAACTATCCAACTAATGGCGAAGTAAATTAGCCCTTAACCCGTTTAAATAAAAGTGTAGATTCAATATAATTGTCATATTTAACGTACCGTACCGAGAGTGTGGTTGTACGAGTATTAGGTATACACGTATTATAAATGACAGTGTCTAAGAAATATACGTGAATTTAGAATAACTGCGTCACTAGATGGCGCACATATCAGCGATCAATCTTAATACAATGAATTTACGAAGTGACAAAGACAGAAATTCATTTAGTGATGTAGTTATGCTATTCAGACCCTATACATATCATTCAGACTATAGCTTCCATACTCTGGTACAATATTGCTAGACAAATGTATCTTTACGGGCAACAGCGGCGCCACTTACAAATAATTTCAATGAACATTGTATGTGATGACGTTAGTTCAAGTTTCTGCCACCTGCACATGCTAAATTGGTATACAAACTTATAAATGCAAGCGCTAATACAGCTAGTGTCTAATTTAAATACAAACGTAGTATGTCGCGCCGGCAGTTCTTTATTTCGCCACCCGCAAAGATAATTTGTAATAAAATCAACCGGAGTAAAAGCGACTATTGGGGCCTAATAATGGTATTTTGTTATATCAAAATAAATTGAAACCTATAGAAAGCGTGAAACACAGTGTCTCTGGTTTCTATAAGTCAAGTGTGTTTCATCCCCTGTCAAACTCATTTGAGGGCGCATTTTCACTAACGCAGAGTCGGGTGGAGCGAACTGGTATTTACTAATCAAATATCCACTTCGCGTTAATGAAAATGTCCCCTAAAATTACAACGGTTTACCTTTACCCTAGTGGACCATACATCTTAATTCGTATTTCTATACATTTCGCCATCACCGCAATAAAATCAAACAAATAAAATTTAAATGTACAATATGTACATTTTGGCAGCTTAAGAAACGGGTACAGTCAGAATCAAAAGAAGCTACCAATTTTAGTATGCGTGTTTATGTGTACGTTTGTTACTTATTCACGCGCAAATGGGTCGACCAATTTTGATAAATTAAATGGCATGAAGATAGCTGACACCCTGGATTAATACTTGGTCTACTTTTATCCCGAAAAATGTAGTGTTCCCTTGGAATGAGCGGGTAACACCGCACGGCGCAGCTAGTTTGACATATCTAAGCCTGTAGTACAATTGTTGAACTTTTGATGCTGACCGTACGTTATGTTAAAATCTACCGCTACGTTTATCTGCAATCTGTCTCTAGTTGTACATACCCATTTCCATTGCACTGTGTTGTGATATAAATTAGAAATAGAGAACTAGTAAAAATTAATAGAACACTTAGATTATAGTTGTAATACTTTGCATTATCGAACAAGTGTGATATATAAAAAAATCTTAAGGTAAGGTGGGGTAAGTATATCACCGGGGGAAAACTGCCACAGTCCAATACCAAACTCACTGTTAGTCTTATCCCATTAGACAATAAAGTATGTCGGTCTTACCACTTTACCTTATCGATTTAGGTTCTAAGGAAAATATATTGTACTAAAATGCCGATATAATGTACGGAACCTTAAAAAAGGAGAGTAATGGGTTCGTACGTACATTTACACGGTACGGTTACGGTAGAGTACAGTCCGAGAGCTCACAGATTGCGTTTCGGGTTTGGGTGCGAAATTGAGTGGTTCTTATTTGAATCGCGTAAGAGCGAGAGAGACAGGTATAAAACGTGAGTCGCATTCTGACAGCTTACGTACTATATATTGTTTATATCAGTATCTTTTGTCAGGTTCCCGGTCGGATATGGATATGCCCGCTTAAGGTCACCTGGAGGCAAATGCGTCTTTTAATGATATCAGAGAAACGCAACACTTTATAACTACTACCGCTCTCCTTTTATATGTATAATGCCCAACTTTAGGCTGTATTTGCAGTCTTGAAATGTCTTTTATGATATCATCATTTGTCTCTATAGACGCAATTACCTCAGGTAACCACCGTCGGTCTTTTCGGCCACTAAAAGTGCTTCGTATTCTAAATATGTACCACAAAACGTCTGTGATAGACTGAAGGGTCTAAGATAATGGTGATAGTTTATGCAATCCAAAAGCAATTTCTTATATTTTATAAAAACGTTGGTCTTTCAAAAGGAATTCCATATCGCACAGTTGCGTACTTCTATCGGTTTTCGACGACCTTAATCAAGTCGGCAGCCTATCTAAGGGTTAGCCATATTACATGCAATTTACATATGTTTCCCTTATATTGCATTGAATTTGCTTTTAATTGCTCTAACCACATACATATGTAGCAAGATCTGAATTAGTAAGGTTACTTTGGACAGCAGTTGTGGTTTAGCAACACAAAAGGTTTGCGAACTGCTAAAACATCTTTAACCTTTTCTGTAATGTGTTTATACACAGCTTGGTTGAAATAAAAACAGATAATATAATTAATTTTGTTTTACAAGGATAAGTTTAAATAGGTCACCATGTATACAGATGGAGGTTTAAAGTGGACTGGTAGCGACATCTATGGTCGAATTTGCACAATTTCTATTCTAGTTAGTCCAAAAAATTAAGATAAGTATTATTCCTAATAAAGTTTGTCAATACAAAAATAAATTAATATGCTAAAAGACTAATGGAAAGGTGTTGAGTATTTGAATAAATAGAATGAATCACATGAAAAAGAAAGAACTTACACTCTACTTCAACGAAGCCAATTCTGCACGTCATTATAAGGACTAACGCAAATAAAAATACTTGGTCATTTGTCTGCCAACAAGATAAAATTTTAACGACATAGAACATTGCCGTTCCTAGCCAGCCACAATAGCTTCTACACCGCTGTTCTACACACGTTGTTTATGTATACCTAATCTCACGTCAAAAGAGCGCTGTCAAACTTATTGCACAGTTTTTTTTTATATTGACCAACAAGTTTGACACCATTCTTTTTCTTGAGATAAGGTATATACGCAAATCGATAGACGAAAAACTCAACGTGAATGCTTATTATAAGACATTGCACTTATATAGCAAAATTGCATTATGCGCTTCAAATACTCTTACTGACTTACGGAATTGGCGTCATAGGTTCTTGTAGGAATCAATCCCATTACCTAGAAAATATTAAGTCACTATGGTCATTCACCAGGAAATGGTAAACAAATTGGGCCTTCTTCTTGTCTATGATTTGCTTGTTTATCCTGGACTGTGGCTCCTGCATTTGGTTAGGGTTGTCCCTTAAAAATATGGCCCCAAATAGGGTTGACAGTGTCTTCGAATCCAAGCCATTTTCAGCACTGTGCTGGAGGGCCTCCTGTAAAAACTCGCACAGATATAAGAAGACGTTTTTCCTAAATTCTGGCAACTCTAGGATGATCTGCTTGCATTGCAAATAGTTGGGGGATGCTCGAAGACTGGCAGCTTGTAAATTGTATGGTATTATCGGATCTGCTGTACTCTCTAGTAGCAACAACAATGCTTCTGCAACAGAGTGTATACTACCTGGAATTGGGTCCACAGAACCGCTGTCCAACCAATCTCTGATCTGCAACACCTCACTGTGTAATCCAGGCTGTTCAAACAGGTTTGGCTCTTTTAAGCCATGCAAGTATATGTGATCAACTAAAAACCAGATCTCTTTCGGTATTGAATATGTTGACTGATTGGATACGCATTGGTCCCTCTTGCTTTCCAGCTCAATTAGCTTGCCCAATGGTACTTCCCGAATAGGCATGTTCAGGTTTACAAGAACTTCTATTGAACAACCGAAGCAGCTTCTCTGGTATGTTCCATTGATTGTTATAAAGATATCCTTTCCACCAAACAAGTGCAGCACCAGAATGTCATAGAGCTTGTCTGTCCCTGCATTCATTTTGCAAGCGGATGTTTTATTTATAAGTACTTTAAGTTGAATTTCACATGCCTCATCAGCACATATGCATTTTTTATACGGTTCCACTATCAGCCAGTCCTTGCAGAAGCTGGTCTCATCTAACTTTTTAATGAATTCAAATTCAACAGGTAGTTTTCCTACATTGGTTATAGTGATTGTTCGTACTTGTAGTTCCAGATATCGGACTGTGTCAAAGTCAATTTCAGTTTGATCAACTTTTACCTGTGGAATGAGTTCATTTTCAAGTTTGTCAAGCTGTTTAATAACTTCCTCGTATACCTTTTTATATTTTTCCTCATTAATGATTTTGATAAATGAGTTAAATATAGCAGACACTGGTTTGTGGTCACTGATATTGAGTGCTGGGTGGCTTCGGTATGCCAGTTGTGATACATTCTCTCCTCTCCAGAATATTCGGTCACACCATGCAGGAGCTCTGTTCTTTTCACTGGAATCCCAGTTATCTGTTCCTGGATCATATTTGTATGTGGGTTTGAAGTTGATAGTACCCTCTGTGTATCCTACAAACACTTGATTGTTTTTGTGCTGCTGTTTTAATTGATCAAATTCAAGGACTGTGGCAAAATTTTGTTCATCCACCATTTTTTTTACACTCATAGGGTCCAGTTCTGTTATCCTGTAGTTCAAATCTCCTAACCAATAGATATGGTCATGATCTTTGATGGATTTCGCCTGTTGGTTTGGTTGTGCAAATCTCATCCTATTGCAGATGTCCCGGAAGTCCTGGTTTCTCCTTTCGTACTCTTCAACATGTGCAGCCAAATGGGAATTCACAAAGCATAGGGAAGTACTGTGCAAATCAAATCTGATAGCAACTCCTCCTTTGTTGCCCATTTTGCCCATAATGCCAGTTCCAACTGTGTCGCACACAACATTACGTACATGATGTATATATTTTTCTTTTACGAGTACAATGAGCATCATGCCCACAAGTCTCACCTTCTCAACTTTCACATATTTAGCTCTTGGATCAATGTAATTCAATACAGCCGCATACCACTCATCTTCTCGGACTGTTTGATCGAAGAGAAATGTTTCTTTAGACAAATCAAGCTCTTGAAACCCGACTGCGTACAGATCTGGAGGCTCCTTGTCGATGCACAGCCAGCCCTTCAAGGGAATCACAGGGGCTTTATCATTCACATTCCATGTTCCACAAAAAACACTGAATTGTTTGGTAAATGTGTAGTCAGATTCCTTGTCAGACATTCTTCTCTTAATTAGGCTTTCTCGGATAGCTACAGGTGCTGAATTGAGCGTGTGAGCGACGTTACGACGTGGCACAACCATGCTTTCAGCTATAATATCCTCATCATTCTTACCACTATACTTTTTTAGCCAGACAAACTCTGGCTGTCTTGGCACCTTGTTCACTGCTTCTATCCCTCTAAATAGATCGTCAACGAAGTTGTCCACTCGAGGAGTCATCTCGATCTCAAACTTGTACTTATTACTACGAGACTGGAGGTTCAGGTACAGTACTGCTTCGGGATCCGAAGGTTTGTTGTCAATCTCGCATTTGAAGCTGCTGTCGACTGGCAGCACGACTTCTATGGACAAATCCGTGAAGGACTTAGGTGGGTAGCACGACGTGTATAAACAGAACACCGCCTTCTCATCTCCATACTCGACGATAGCTAATATTCTGTCCTTGTTTACCCATTCCGGCTGCAGCACTTTGGCATCGCATAGAAACGCGGTGACCCTTTCGCTCGACAGGAACTTCTCTTGCACTACAGCTTTTATATCGTCGGGATTCATTTTGTTTCATAAATTTAATTAGATTCACATTAAATATTTATCGTTTTCACATGATTGACGTTCCCATACAATTTGACACATGACATCTTTAATTTAGTTTCGTGCAAACGCATTATATTGATTAATGTGATTGTCACTAAACGTTCAGTGAAGTTACTGGTTATTTTAATATTTATATGGTGATTCAAACATTCATAAACCCAAAATTCTTTTTGACTTTTAATATATCGGAAAATGTAAACTGAAGATAAATAAGAATATTTTTATGTTCTATGTCAAATGCTGGTCAATGCAGAAATAAAACGCAAAACGCGAAAATCTTTCTATGAAAATAAGGCTCCGTCCACACTTGTATCATTTCGCCGATCCGATCCCCGTCGCGTATCATGAACGGTAAGTGTGGACGTCGCGCCGTCGCGATCATGCAACGCTCGCGCGAAATCCATGTTGATACGCGTATCTTCAGTACCCCGCACACTCGCGATCACGAAAGCATTGCATGATCGCGACGGCGTGACGTCCACACTTCCGTTCATGATACGCGGTGAGGATACAGGGTGAGGATCGGCCGAGATCCATCTCCAGTGGGTTTTTGACCGATCATCAAAGGCGCTATTTGAGTCATCGATCCACGCTGCGGTCATTGGTTTTTAATCCTTAATCTTTACGATAATTAAAAAATACCATACCACTGATGGACTGTCTACTTTGTTAGGCGTTTCCATGCGGCGTCTTCCGGCACGCGGTTTCCACTCGAGAACCTTTCTGCCGCATGCTATAAAACAAACACAGTCATACGAAGGCCATGTCTCCGTGAGCGGGTGCCTTAATCGAAGGCCTCCCCACGCGGCGTCTTCCAGCACGAGGTTTCCACTCGAGAACCTTTCTGCCGCATTACGTATTATAAAACGAGCACAGTCATGTGCTAAATCTCCATGAGCAGATGACAAAAATGAAGGCCTTCCTCGCTGCGACTTCCGGTACACGGCCCCCACTCAAGAATATTTCTGTCAAGGTTCAGTGAGCGATCTCAGCGGGCGACATTTTTAAATGGGACGCAACTCCGCACAGAACAACGATCACAAACGAATGAAAATGTGCGTTCATTTGCGCCGTCGCGCGAAGAAACGCGTCCACACTTGCCGTATCGTATCCTCATCGCGTATCGCCGCACCGATCAATTCGGCGTGCAGTAGTTTGGACGCTATCCGTATCGTAGCACCGTATCACCGCCCCGATCATTTTGGCATTTCGTTTTCGCCGAACATTTCATTTCGTTTGTTATCATTGTTCTGTGCGGAGTTGCGTCCCATTTAAAAATGTCGCCCGCTGAGATCGCTCACTGAACCTTGACAGAAATATTCTTGAGTGGGGGCCGTGTACCGGAAGTCGCAGCGAGGAAGGCCTTCATTTTTGTCATCTGCTCATGGAGATTTAGCACATGACTGTGCTCGTTTTATAATACGTAATGCGGCAGAAAGGTTCTCGAGTGGAAACCGCGTGCTGGAAGACGCCGCGTGGGAAGGCCTTCGATTAAGGCACCCGCTCACGGAGACATGGCCTTCGTATGACTGTGTTTGTTTTATGGCATGCGGCAGAAAGGTTCTCGAGTGGAAACCGCGTGCCGGAAGACGCCGCATGGAAACGCCTAACAAAGTAGACAGTCCATCAGTGGTATATGGTATTTTTTAATTATCGTAAAGATTAAGAATTAAAAACCAATGACCGCAGCGTGGATCGATGACTCAAATAGCGCCTTTGATGATCGGGCAAAAACCCACTCGAGATGGATCACGGCCGATCCTCACCCCGTATCCTCACCGCGTATCATGAACGAAAGTGTGGACGTCACGCCGTCGCGATCATGCAATACTTTCGTGATCGCGAGTGTGCGGGGTACTGAAGATACGCATATCAACATGGATTTCGCGCGAGCGTTGCATGATCGCGACGGCGCGACGTCCACACTTACCGTTCATGATAAGCGGTGAAGATACGCGACGGGGATCGGATCGGCGAAATGATACAAGTGTGGACGGAGCCTTAAGGCTACGTACGCACTTAGCGGCTGGCCTCAATGCGGCTGGCCGTCCGGCTGGCCGCGGGCTTCGGTTGCAGTTGCGGACCGACCGGTGACTGGACGGCCAGCCACAGCGCGGCCAGCCGTATAGTGCGTACAGCGACCGCGCGGTCGAGTCGACTCGACCATTTCCAAGATATTTACGCGCTTTTTTTTTTTTAAATGATCCTTTGCAGGTGGTCCTGCGTGTATGCGGCCCGTAACTGCACGTCTGAATTTGTCTCAACCACTGAGTAGTAAAGACGCGAGCGAAGAGAGGAATGCCAGCCATCAGAAAGATGAGCTGGACTTTTGGTTAGCTCTCATGGGATAGCTGTAAACGATTATCGAGAAGTGGAAGCAGCCCGCTGCGAGGCTAGGGGATTGAACCGGCTCCCGCCGAAGCGAGCGTCTCTGTCTGTCTGTATGTGAATGTCGTGAGTGACACGAGGACGTGTGAATGAGGGTCTGCGTCTGGCCCTGTCCGCCCTAAGCTGGGCAAGAAGTCTGGAGTCCTCTTCCTCTTCCAACCTGCGTCTAGTAGTGTAAGTGTCGTCAGGGTCCAAGAGAATGTGTTTGGGTCTGCGGTAACCATGCCTGGGAGGCATGTTGGGGTCATAATTGACGGTCTCCGAGATAAGTTTGTTTTTGGAGTTGGCCGATCGCTCAAAATGTGACTTTGTGAGAGTCCTCAAGTGTTCCGCCACTGAGGGGAAACGGAGGTTCGCGTGCAGGTCAATGTTACGGATGAACCATGGAGCTCCTACTACTCCCCTTAAATATTTGTTTTGCGTTACATAAAGATAAAGAAACAGAAGACACAGATTCTGGGTGCATCCATTTCTGTCAACATGAGATGAGACCAGACACCGACGTCGACGCCGTGAACGCGTGTGCTTTCGATGCCGACCGGCCGCAAACTGGCAACCGCAGGGAAACCGCGTAGTGCGTACAGCGACCGTCCGGCTACCCGGCCAAGGGGCCGCAGCGCTGCGAGCGACCGGAGCGGTTGGACGGCAGCCACAATTTAATGCGTATAGATGATACGGTTACGTACAATTTTGGGCTTTCGGTTAGCCGTGCGGGCAGCCGCTGAGTGCGTACGTAGCCTAAGGCTGCGTCCACACTTGTATCATTTCGCAGATCCGATCCCCGTCGCGTATAGTCCTGTTTGGACGCTCACTGCGGGCATTCTGTATCGTTTACGCCGTCACGCGAAGAAACACACTAAGCCGTATCGTATAACCGCACCGATCATTTCGGCGTGCAGTAGTTTGGACGCTATCCGTATCGTAGCACCGTATCGTATCACAGCCCCGCTCATGTTTGGCAGTTATGTCACCGGCTCACCGAGATTCACCATTCATATAACTTTCCTTGTTTTATTTTAGATAATATGGCAGATAGGTTCTCGAACGGGAACCACGTGCCGGAAGACACCGCGTGGTTAGGTCTTCAGTTATGTCACCCGCTCACGGAGAGATAACCTACATATTATGACTGTGCTTGTCGCGTATCATGAACGGTAGTGTAGACGTCACGCCGTCGCGATAATGCAAAGCTTTCTTGATCGCGTGTGCGGGGTACTGAAGATACGCGAATCAAGTCAACATGGATTTCGAGCGAGTTGCATGATCGCGACGGCGCGAAGGCTACAAGTGTGGACGCAGCCTAACTTGTGTTTGCCACGCAGGAAAATACTCAACTCAAAGCAAAAACGCTCTGACCATCTCTGCTGCTTCTGCTGGTTTGGTTTTGAATTGTGTTCCTGAACGAAAATTTCATTCAATTTCAATTTCAAATGTCAAGGGTGAAGGGGTGAACGATCCCGCGTCCCGCGAAGCGAAGTAAAGTAAATATTTTGGCAATGCGTTAGGTTTAGATTGAAATAAGACTTCATAATAACGTAACAATAATTTCATCAAAGGTGCAGTAAAAGAAGAGTAAAACATAAATGAACACATTCCATGACATACGAAAAAAGAAATATATTCTAAAAATAAATCAGCGGACCTCCGAAACGTTAAAAAATAATCGCATTTCACGGTGACTCAGAGGAATCGAAGGATAATTTTACGCTTCAAAACCTCAGCTGATAAGTAAGTGGATAGGGATTATCTATTTATGATAGAATTGGTGGCTTAAAACTGTAACAAATTTTGTTTAGGTACCTTATAGCTCAAAAACATGAATTGTAATTTTTTTTGGCTTATGTTTAATGGAGCACTAGATTCAGTAAAATTTAACGGCAATAAATCACCTTTTTACTACCCAAAAAAAATTAGTAATGAGCACCAAAATTGATCCCCCAAATTAATTTAAAATAATAACCAAAATATTTTTATAGGATTATTTTATCGCTTCCATTTTTTATGTGAAAATACCAGTTTTTTTTTTATAAATAATGACACAAAGGTAAATTAAGAAAGAAAAATTGAATGCGATCTACTACAATCTAAGCAATCCTACTTAAAGTAAATAACTCAAAAAAAGTTTACATTCTCCAAAAATGGATAAATTAAGAAGCCCAAAATATTTATTAAATGATCACCAAATCTTAGCGAGCAAATGAATGCGCTATACTTGCCTAAATAAACTACTATGATTTGCCATAAAATGTGCATATTACCAAATAAAGTGTAATGATGCCAAACTTAGTAAGCCTCTCCCGTTCAATGTGCACCGCAGGCTCCGCGCTCTCTCGACCCGATCCTCAATTATGCTGTTCGGTTCTGGCGCTTCGCCGACCGCTGCCGCGGCACGCTCGCTTCGCACGCTCGGCTCGCGCGCTGATGTGGTCGCAGTTCTAACATAACCTAACCCATTAATCTACTTTTCTGGTTGTACGGGTCACGCACCCGTACTGTCAATATGTATGTCAGATGTATGTCAGATGCAGGATAGATTGTGGGATGTCAGAATTGATGTCAAAAATAGTACCACACGTTTGATGTTAACGATGGTCTTTATTGCACTGCTATAATGTAGGTTACGCATGTCAACGAATATGTCTAAAGGTTATGCTACACTAAATGCTATTGCTATATTATGATGTACGATAGCTCGTACATACTGCCACTTACAAAAGCAAAAAATACAAAAAGCAAGTTAAAGAACAATAGGTTCGATATAAAGGCGCTTAAAAAATGCAAGCAGGAAATAGTATAAAATGGGTACAAAAAAGGATTTAAAAATACAATATTATTCTATAATGTCCTTAAAACTAACGCTCCTTCGTGGTTGAGGTGTTGCTGGTATATCTGTTCTGGATGCAGATTCTAGCTGCTGTGGTGACCTCATCTTCCCCTGCCCACTCGGAGTAGCTGCGATTGTCACTTCCTGTAGTGGAGTATCGGGTTGAACGGGAGTCAGTTGCCACCTGCGTCTCCATTTACAAGCGATAAGTGTAATGGTTATTACTGACATAGTACCCAATATTGCGTAGATAATTATGTAATGGGTGTTGTTATGCTTACTGAATGTTTCCAACTCTTGTTCCTTCATAATCTTGATTTTTTGGTTGATGTCAAGAAACTCATTTGTATGGTCGTCTGTCAGGATTTGTATATCCTTTGATATCGATGCTTTAATTACGTCATTGATTGGAGATAATCTGGGTATTTCTATGGATGAGCCTTGCATAAACATTTGACTCTTGTAGTCATGTTGCGAGTGTATGACGAAAGATTTTCCTCTTATAGCACATCCTGATGGTATCACAACCAATCCGGTGTTGACCAATTTTTCTGTTGATACGCTGGTCGGGCAGATAACACGTATCGGGTGTTCGGTGCAATATGAAAATAGCCAGGTGTCCCGAGAGTGTAACTTGATCCATCGGTCGGCGCAATCCCTCGCGGTCGCTTGACAGTAAGGTTTGTTATTGTTATTCGTCATTAATTGCATGTCACAGATAGAGTCGCCGACTTTCATTGTATATACAGGGTGATTTAATGGGCACAACATTTTGTCATTCTTGTTAAAGATGCAAGCCAGTATGTCAGATTCTGTCATTGGGATTACGGTATCTTTCTTCACGTTGATTGCTATGTATTTAGTGCCAGTTGATGTGTAGATTGAAGTATTTTTATCCCTTTGTGGTATGTCTATAATTTCGTCCAGCTCGAATTGGTCACGATTTAGTAGCGGTATGCGTATTTCCATTATAAGGTTCCTCCGCGTCACTCGTGCCTGAATATGCAGTAAGCCGTATATGTCTTCAATATTATCAACTGGCGTTGTGAGATCACTCTGTAGATGCCCCGATATCAAGTTTAATTGTTGTTGTATTTGTTCAGGCGGTAATAAATGCACGTTGAGTCTTCCGTGATAAATGTCGGTAACAGTGTCAATCAAAGTGTCTTGAATCCTTCTTAAGTTAGAGATTATGACGTCAGCTGCCATCATCGATGATAATATAGAAAATGAATGTAATGCACGTAAACTATTTGTTTGTGCTTGCTGTATGTCTTCAGTTAAATTGTGGACGGTTTTTACAATCGATGTAAATTGGCTTTTCATAATAAGCTCATTTCGTTTAAGAATGTTATTGTGAGCTTCTAATATCGACGTTTGGTTTTTATATAAGTTAAATATGTGGTCTTCTCGTTGTTGAATAGTTTCGATGTCTTCTTCATATTTTTCTGCAAATCGGTCATCCAATACGCCGAATAAGGTATTAGCTAAATAGCCAACTCCATTAATTAGTCCTCTTTTTTGACGATTAATATTATGATGGCTTGTCAGCAACTTGTTGTAATGACTCAGTTCGTTGAGCTCGTGTTCGAATTGCGCAATAACTGGGGCACATGTAAAATCATTACTGCATTTCTTTTTTATGAGTTCAACATAGTTCTCTATCGCCATTATGCTATTCCAATACGTGGTCATATTATAGTATACGACCATCCTCCATTCATCTTGTATGATTTTAATATCGGAAATCTTGTCAAAATATAGCGTGTTGTTGCTTTGTATCATGTCAATCTTGAGTGTTTGTTGTGTGGTCGGAAGTATGCATGTCAATAATAATAACAGCATTGAAGTAAAAAGGCTTTGTTTATTTCTTCGTATGCGTTTCTGTGCCTTTTGGGGTTCGGCGTCTGGTTTCGTGTCGGTGTCAGTTGGATTGATAGGTTTCGATTTTTCAATAGGCAATGGGGCTAATTTTAACACAGGTCGTTGGATTTCCTTTCCTTTTGTTTTCAGTGTGACAACTCGAACAAATCCATCTTTGCCGGGGTGTACTTCTGTCACTCGTCCCATAGCCCACTTAGCGGGCGGTAAGTTATCCTCTTTGATAAGGACGATGTCATCTTTTTCCAAGTTTTTTGTTGGCTGCTGCCATTTCTGTCTTAGTTGCAGATGGTGTAAATACTCGGATGACCACTTTTTCCAAAAGCTTTGTAGCATTTTTTCTGTCAATTGCCATCTTGTTTTGTTACACGTGGTCTCGTTACCTTGCGTAGGTAAAGACAACAGTGGGCCTCCAATCAAAAAGTGTCCTGGAGTCAAATATTCTGTCTCCGAATCATCTGTCAGTGCATATAGTGGCCTGGAATTTAGGCAGGCTTCTATTTGTGTCAGGAGTGTAGTAAACTCTTCAAATGTCAGTTTCTGGTCTCCTAAAACACGCTTGAGGTGGTGTTTGGTCTGTCTCACCGCAGCCTCCCAGAGCCCTCCCCCGCTGGGCCAGGCCGGAGCATTGAAGTGCCAGGTTACCCCCATTTCAGCGATGTCATCTAAGAAATCCTTGTTTATGACTTGCATGATTTCTTTCTTTTCTTGCTGTAGGATCCGCGCGCCACCAATAAAATTTGATCCTTGGTCGGTAAATACGTGTAGTGGAGTGCCTCTTCTGGCGCACATCCTCTTAAATGCAGCGAGGAATGTGGGCGTGCTTAGATCGGATGCAAGTTCCAGGTGTATTGCCTTTGTGACGAAGCACACAAAGACTGCAATATATCCACGGGTCGTTTTTATGCCTCTTCCTTTATTTGCTTTCAGCTCTACTTGGCCTGTGAAGTCAATTCCCGTATGTGTAAATGCCCGGGAAGGTGTCACTCTTGGTTTTGGCAAGTCTCCCATCAGCTGTTTTTTGGTGTTTGAGTTGAATCGAATGCATTTCACACAGTGGCTCACGTGTTTCTTAACCATACGTGTCGCGCCTAGTACCCAAAATCTCTGCCGAAGTGCAACTAAGGTTAAGGGCGCGGTGCCGTGAAGTGTTTTCTCATGCGCTTGTCTTATGCTTAAATCCGTCAGTCTAGAGCGCTTCGGCAAAATGATCGGGTGTTTTGCATTTTCTGTCAGATGTGAATGCTGAAGTCGTCCGCCAACTCTCAACACCCCATTTTCATCTATATAAGGGCGTAAGTCAAGTAGATTACTCTTAGATGTCACAGTCCCCTTCTTTTGGATATCATAAATGTCCTTTTGAAATTCGTGTCTTTGCACCGTCCTTGCAATAACATTGTATGCATTTTCTATTTCTTTTGTTGTCAAGTAATTAGCGGTTATTGGCTCGTGTTGCACAATGCCCGGAGCGCTATGTTCGCACTTTGCCGTCGTAGAATACGTCCGACTGCGATGACGTAGGTTTGTTATGAAACGTGATATATAACATGTGATTCGTACTATGCGGGATAACGAGCTATTTTTATCCAGTAGATCTTCTATGATAGAGGATGATGTCAGGGTGGCATATGCCTTTGGTCTCAATTTTACTTCACATTCCGGTAGGGCCACTTTGTCAGTGTTTTCGGGAATGTCCTTTTTAATGAAGTCAGGGCCTTCCCACCACAACGAATGGGATAATAGCTGAGTGGCAGTTATGCCTCGACTTGCACAGTCAGCGGCATTATTCTGCGAGATAACATGTCTCCAACATTCAGAGGGCATAATTTCATGAATTTCTTTTATGCGGTTGGCTACGAATGTTTTCCAGCGTGTCGGGTCTCCTTGTAGCCAGCCCAATACGACTAATGAATCCGTCCAGCCGTAGATGGGTATGTTTTCATATGGTAATGATTTGATCACCTTTTCCATTAATTTTGACAGTAGCACGGCGCCACATAGCTCCATTCGTGGTAATGTCAATCAATGTCTTTGATTTTGGAGCGAGTTTTGTTTTGGAAGCAATTATTCTTGTCATCACTTCTCCGTTGTCATTGAATGATTTGAGGTATATGCAGCACGCAAATGCTTTTTCAGAAGCGTCACAAAATCCATGCAAAAATACTGGTTGCATTGTATTTCCAATCCAGCGCGGAATATTCAGTTTGTCAATATTATGCAGGTCATCTTTCACTTTTAACCATTCCTGTTGTATGCGTTGCGGAACTTCTTGATCCCATTCAATTCCGGTGATCCAAACTTGTTGAAATAATAATTTGGCTCTGACAGACAGAGGCGAGAGAAATCCGAGAGGATCAAAAATTTTGGATATTTCGGATAGTATTATTCGCTTGGTCATTATTTTTGTATTTCGCTGGCCGCCCTTGTAGTGAAACGTAAAGTTATCGGTAATCGGATTCCATTGCAAGCCGAGTGCCTTAGTAGACGTCGCGTTGTGCATGTCAACATTAGATTGGTTTATTTGCTCCGGTGATAAATGTGATAATAATTGTGGTTTGTTGCTAGTCCATTTTCTCAGGTTTATTCCAGCTCCACGAAGCATGTCAATTAATTGATGTTGTGTCTCCATTGCTTGCTCTAGGGTATTACATCCACTCAGGAGATCATCAACATAAAAATCCCTTTTTAAGACCTTGGCGGCTAAAGGGTATTTGTCAGCATCATCCAGGGCTAATTGAGCCATGGTGCGCATTGCCAAAAATGAGGACGGTTTCATCCCATACGTGACAGTGCAGAGTTGATAATCTTTTAGTATATCTTGAGGATGAGCTCTCCACATAATCTTTTGCAGGTGCTGCTGATCTTCTTGGACAAGAATGCATCTGTACATCTTTTCGCAGTCCGCTGTATATACTACCTCATAGGTTCTCCATCTCAAAAGGAGGTCTTGTATATCCTGTTGCAATTTCGGACCACATTCCATCAGATCATTTAAGCTGTATCCGGTCGTTGTTTGAGAGCTTGCATTAAACACGACCCTCAGTGGTGTGGATGTTGATTCCGCTTTAAGAACGCCGTGGTGCGGCAAGAAGTATGACGGCTCCTGCTTAGTGGTGCATTCTTTCATATGACCCAATTCTTCATATTCATCCATGAATTTCTTGTAATTGTCACGTAATTTGCAGTTCTTTGTCAAGCGTTCCTCCAGGTGCTTGAATTGTGCTATTGCCTTTGATTTCGATTGACCCAATCTGTCTTCAAATCCTTCTTTCATAGGCAGTCGAACTTCATATCTTCCGTCCGGCCTCCTTCTGGTGGTCGCGGTGTATAGTTGCTCGCAGAATTGTTCTTGCTGTGTTTCAATGGTCTCGTCAGTGCTGATTTCTTCCATCTCCCAGTATTTAGCGATATCCTCTATATTGTTAATGACAACGTTACAATTAAGGGTGACGTTGACGGGTCCTGACAAAATCCAACCAATTCTTGTCTGTTGAGCAATCGGTTGTTGATCCGTTCCTCTAATAAGACCATTCATTATAATGTCAGAATAAACCTTTGCATCTAACAATATGTCAATCGTATTCGATATGTTATAATCTGGGTCAGCCAGCTGTATATGCTGAACATGTGCATAGTTTTGCTTCACAAAAGAATTGTTAGGTAATTTATTGATTAATTGTGGCATGATTAAAGCATGAGTGGTAAATGAGTAATCATCGTGGATTGATTTGCAGTCAAGTTGAATTTTCCCTTTGCTCTTTTTCGTATTAACGCCAACTCCGGTTACAGATGCGCTTATTTGTTGGCGTGGTAAGCCTAATCGTTGTGCAGCATTTTCGGTAATCAAGGTGATTTGTGAGCCTTGGTCGAGTAGGCCTCTTAATGTCACCAACGTGTTATCATTTGCTCGTACACGTATCAGTACAGTTGTCAATAATATTTCGCCATTGTCATTTGTCACATGATTCGTCGAGGATTCCCGATTGTATTGCTGACGCGGTTGCTGCTTAGGTATGAACGATGACCGCGATGCTTGCGAGGCAGGTTCATTCACCGCATCGTGTAATAATGCGTTATGCCTTCCGTGGCAGATTTTGCATGTTTTTGTGGAATTGCACACATTGCGTTCATGCACATAGAGACAATTACTGCACATTCCATGTTTCGCAACTGTTTTTAATTTAGCATCCGGTGACATGTTTTCGAACTTCTTGCATTGATATAACGCATGATTAACATTGCACAGTACGCAAATTGCAGAATTATAGTTGTATACCATCGGCTTGTTGTATGATATTCTTCTCGGTGTTGAACAAGATGTATCTTTAGACCTGAATGTCAGTGGTTTAGTTGCCGACGATGCTGTTGGCTCTCGCTCCTTCTTATTCACGGGTTCCAATGCAATAAATTTGGTTTCCAAAAATGCAGTAAATTCTTCTAGTGTAGGCAAGTCACGTGGCGCTTTACGTGATTCCTTATAATCGCTCAATGTCAAATGATCTAATTTTTTAGTCAAAAGATGAACGAGAAGTGGATCCCAAGTCGTTGTGTCAATGCCAAGGTTATGGATGGCATGTACGCACTCCATTGTCGTGTCATACATTTTCTTAATATCATGCGAGGATTGTTTTTGAATATTTGGTTGGTTTAGAAATATTTCAATTTGTCTTGTAAATAATAATTGGTCGTTGTTGTACCGATGGTACAAAAGATCCCATGCAGTGGTGTAGTTGTCAGTTGATACATGCAAATGCTGAATAAGCCGTTGAGCATCCCCTCTCAGTTTCCCCTTTAGATGCTGCATCTTCTGCGCCTTCGAGAGGGCGGGATTGTCATGAATTGCTGATTTATACAAGTCCAAAAAGGTCGGCCATTGAGAATAATCTCCGTAGAATGTCGGAATATCCATTTTTGGAGTGGACTGGACGAGATGCGTAGTTGCAGATATTTTCTGATTCAAAGCTCTCTTTGCCAGGCGATATTTTTTCTCATACACAGAATATCTCTCCTCATAATCCTTATCGGAACCCAACAACAGATTATCAATTTTCAAATGCAGGCTGTCAATGTTACTCCACCGAGTTTGCAGATTGTGAAGTTCATCCTCCATTTCCCATTTCTCAGTTATCTTGTCAACGTCAATGTAGTTCAACAATCGTTGGAATGCCCTAAAATTAGCTTTCTGCTCATTAAAAAACTCAGACAGCTTGTTGTCCACGGCAGTTGCAGGCACTTCCCCAAAGCGATAATTAGAGAGCATCGTGCGAGTATTGTCAACGAGTACCCCTATTTGCTGGAATATCTTGTCCACAAAATACTCTCCAGTTTTGTCAGGTGCGTCAAGCAGTTTTGCGTTGTTTTTCTCAAATTCTTCCCACAACGTATCTAACGCTTGGACTCGCGTCCGTAAATATTCGTCAGTTTTCCTGGAGTCAGAATCTTTCTTAAAATTGATTTCCACCCTCCTTATAGATTCGGCGATCTCCCTCTGCTGCTGCAAAATACGATCGTAATCTTCCATTTCTTCGGTGTTTCACTATGTCAAATATTAAATCTCACAAAATTTAAACGAATGTCACTGTCAATAGTAATAGAATGCCAAGTGCAATAGCTTGCTTAGGTTTGAGCGTCACTGGTATTTTAGTATTCACGAAGTGTGTAACTGCGTCCTCTCAACTTCGCTGGTGAGACCCGCTTGTGGGAGGCCAACGAAGTTGCTACAGCAAACACAACTAACACTCACTAAACACTAAGATAAATCTCGAAGGACCAAAATGTACGGGTCACGCACCCGTACTGTCAATATGTATGTCAGATGTATGTCAGATGCAGGATAGATTGTGGGATGTCAGAATTGATGTCAAAAATAGTACCACACGTTTGATGTTAACGATGGTCTTTATTGCACTGCTATAATGTAGGTTACGCATGTCAACGAATATGTCTAAAGGTTATGCTACACTAAATGCTATTGCTATATTATGATGTACGATAGCTCGTACATACTGCCACTTACAAAAGCAAAAAATACAAAAAGCAAGTTAAAGAACAATAGGTTCGATATAAAGGCGCTTAAAAAATGCAAGCAGGAAATAGTATAAAATGGGTACAAAAAAGGATTTAAAAATACAATATTATTCTATAATGTCCTTAAAACTAACGCTCCTTCGTGGTTGAGGTGTTGCTGGTATATCTGTTCTGGATGCAGATTCTAGCTGCTGTGGTGACCTCATCTTCCCCTGCCCACTCGGAGTAGCTGCGATTGTCACTTCCTGTAGTGGAGTATCGGGTTGAACGGGAGTCAGTTGCCACCTGCGTCTCCATTTACAAGCGATAAGTGTAATGGTTATTACTGACATAGTACCCAATATTGCGTAGATAATTATGTAATGGGTGTTGTTATGCTTACTGAATGTTTCCAACTCTTGTTCCTTCATAATCTTGATTTTTTGGTTGATGTCAAGAAACTCATTTGTATGGTCGTCTGTCAGGATTTGTATATCCTTTGATATCGATGCTTTAATTACGTCATTGATTGGAGATAATCTGGGTATTTCTATGGATGAGCCTTGCATAAACATTTGACTCTTGTAGTCATGTTGCGAGTGTATGACGAAAGATTTTCCTCTTATAGCACATCCTGATGGTATCACAACCAATCCGGTGTTGACCAATTTTTCTGTTGATACGCTGGTCGGGCAGATAACACGTATCGGGTCTTCGGTGCAATATGAAAATAGCCAGGTGTCCCGAGAGTGTAACTTGATCCATCGGTCGGCGCAATCCCTCGCGGTCGCTTGACAGTAAGGTTTGTTATTGTTATTCGTCATTAATTGCATGTCACAGATAGAGTCGCCGACTTTCATTGTATATACAGGGTGATTTAATGGGCACAACATTTTGTCATTCTTGTTAAAGATGCAAGCCAGTATGTCAGATTCTGTCATTGGGATTACGGTATCTTTCTTCACGTTGATTGCTATGTATTTAGTGCCAGTTGATGTGTAGATTGAAGTATTTTTATCCCTTTGTGGTATGTCTATAATTTCGTCCAGCTCGAATTGGTCACGATTTAGTAGCGGTATGCGTATTTCCATTATAAGGTTCCTCCGCGTCACTCGTGCCTGAATATGCAGTAAGCCGTATATGTCTTCAATATTATCAACTGGCGTTGTGAGATCACTCTGTAGATGCCCCGATATCAAGTTTAATTGTTGTTGTATTTGTTCAGGCGGTAATAAATGCACGTTGAGTCTTCCGTGATAAATGTCGGTAACAGTGTCAATCAAAGTGTCTTGAATCCTTCTTAAGTTAGAGATTATGACGTCAGCTGCCATCATCGATGATAATATAGAAAATGAATGTAATGCACGTAAACTATTTGTTTGTGCTTGCTGTATGTCTTCAGTTAAATTGTGGACGGTTTTTACAATCGATGTAAATTGGCTTTTCATAATAAGCTCATTTCGTTTAAGAATGTTATTGTGAGCTTCTAATATCGACGTTTGGTTTTTATATAAGTTAAATATGTGGTCTTCTCGTTGTTGAATAGTTTCGATGTCTTCTTCATATTTTTCTGCAAATCGGTCATCCAATACGCCGAATAAGGTATTAGCTAAATAGCCAACTCCATTAATTAGTCCTCTTTTTTGACGATTAATATTATGATGGCTTGTCAGCAACTTGTTGTAATGACTCAGTTCGTTGAGCTCGTGTTCGAATTGCGCAATAACTGGGGCACATGTAAAATCATTACTGCATTTCTTTTTTATGAGTTCAACATAGTTCTCTATCGCCATTATGCTATTCCAATACGTGGTCATATTATAGTATACGACCATCCTCCATTCATCTTGTATGATTTTAATATCGGAAATCTTGTCAAAATATAGCGTGTTGTTGCTTTGTATCATGTCAATCTTGAGTGTTTGTTGTGTGGTCGGAAGTATGCATGTCAATAATAATAACAGCATTGAAGTAAAAAGGCTTTGTTTATTTCTTCGTATGCGTTTCTGTGCCTTTTGGGGTTCGGCGTCTGGTTTCGTGTCGGTGTCAGTTGGATTGATAGGTTTCGATTTTTCAATAGGCAATGGGGCTAATTTTAACACAGGTCGTTGGATTTCCTTTCCTTTTGTTTTCAGTGTGACAACTCGAACAAATCCATCTTTGCCGGGGTGTACTTTTGTCACTCGTCCCATAGCCCACTTAGCGGGCGGTAAGTTATCCTCTTTGATAAGGACGATGTCATCTTTTTCCAAGTTTTTTGTTGGCTGCTGCCATTTCTGTCTTAGTTGCAGATGGTGTAAATACTCGGATGACCACTTTTTCCAAAAGCTTTGTAGCATTTTTTCTGTCAATTGCCATCTTGTTTTGTTACACGTGGTCTCGTTACCTTGCGTAGGTAAAGACAACAGTGGGCCTCCAATCAAAAAGTGTCCTGGAGTCAAATATTCTGTCTCCGAATGATCTGTCAGTGCATATAGTGGCCTGGAATTTAGGCAGGCTTCTATTTGTGTCAGGAGTGTAGTAAACTCTTCAAATGTCAGTTTCTGGTCTCCTAAAACACGCTTGAGGTGGTGTTTGGTCTGTCTCACCGCAGCCTCCCAGAGCCCTCCCCCGCTGGGCCAGGCCGGAGCATTGAAGTGCCAGGTTACCCCCATTTCAGCGATGTCATCTAAGAAATCCTTGTTTATGACTTGCATGATTTCTTTCTTTTCTTGCTGTAGGATCCGCGCGCCACCAATAAAATTTGATCCTTGGTCGGTAAATACGTGTAGTGGAGTGCCTCTTCTGGCGCACATCCTCTTAAATGCAGCGAGGAATGTGGGCGTGCTTAGATCGGATGCAAGTTCCAGGTGTATTGCCTTTGTGACGAAGCACACAAAGACTGCAATATATCCACGGGTCGTTTTTATGCCTCTTCCTTTATTTGCTTTCAGCTCTACTTGGCCTGTGAAGTCAATTCCCGTATGTGTAAATGCCCGGGAAGGTGTCACTCTTGGTTTTGGCAAGTCTCCCATCAGCTGTTTTTTGGTGTTTGAGTTGAATCGAATGCATTTCACACAGTGGCTCACGTGTTTCTTAACCATACGTGTCGCGCCTAGTACCCAAAATCTCTGCCGAAGTGCAACTAAGGTTAAGGGCGCGGTGCCGTGAAGTGTTTTCTCATGCGCTTGTCTTATGCTTAAATCCGTCAGTCTAGAGCGCTTCGGCAAAATGATCGGGTGTTTTGCATTTTCTGTCAGATGTGAATGCTGAAGTCGTCCGCCAACTCTCAACACCCCATTTTCATCTATATAAGGGCGTAAGTCAAGTAGATTACTCTTAGATGTCACAGTCCCCTTCTTTTGGATATCATAAATGTCCTTTTGAAATTCGTGTCTTTGCACCGTCCTTGCAATAACATTGTATGCATTTTCTATTTCTTTTGTTGTCAAGTAATTAGCGGTTATTGGCTCGTGTTGCACAATGCCCGGAGCGCTATGTTCGCACTTTGCCGTCGTAGAATACGTCCGACTGCGATGACGTAGGTTTGTTATGAAACGTGATATATAACATGTGATTCGTACTATGCGGGATAACGAGCTATTTTTATCCAGTAGATCTTCTATGATAGAGGATGATGTCAGGGTGGCATATGCCTTTGGTCTCAATTTTACTTCACATTCCGGTAGGGCCACTTTGTCAGTGTTTTCGGGAATGTCCTTTTTAATGAAGTCAGGGCCTTCCCACCACAACGAATGGGATAATAGCTGAGTGGCAGTTATGCCTCGACTTGCACAGTCAGCGGCATTATTCTGCGAGATAACATGTCTCCAACATTCAGAGGGCATAATTTCATGAATTTCTTTTATGCGGTTGGCTACGAATGTTTTCCAGCGTGTCGGGTCTCCTTGTAGCCAGCCCAATACGACTAATGAATCCGTCCAGCCGTAGATGGGTATGTTTTCATATGGTAATGATTTGATCACCTTTTCCATTAATTTTGACAGTAGCACGGCGCCACATAGCTCCATTCGTGGTAATGTCAATGTCTTTGATTTTGGAGCGAGTTTTGTTTTGGAAGCAATTATTCTTGTCATCACTTCTCCGTTGTCATTGAATGATTTGAGGTATATGCAGCACGCAAATGCTTTTTCAGAAGCGTCACAAAATCCATGCAAAAATACTGGTTGCATTGTATTTCCAATCCAGCGCGGAATATTCAGTTTGTCAATATTATGCAGGTCATCTTTCACTTTTAACCATTCCTGTTGTATGCGTTGCGGAACTTCTTGATCCCATTCAATTCCGGTGATCCAAACTTGTTGAAATAATAATTTGGCTCTGACAGACAGAGGCGAGAGAAATCCGAGAGGATCAAAAATTTTGGATATTTCGGATAGTATTATTCGCTTGGTCATTATTTTTGTATTTCGCTGGCCGCCCTTGTAGTGAAACGTAAAGTTATCGGTAATCGGATTCCATTGCAAGCCGAGTGCCTTAGTAGACGTCGCGTTGTGCATGTCAACATTAGATTGGTTTATTTGCTCCGGTGATAAATGTGATAATAATTGTGGTTTGTTGCTAGTCCATTTTCTCAGGTTTATTCCAGCTCCACGAAGCATGTCAATTAATTGATGTTGTGTCTCCATTGCTTGCTCTAGGGTATTACATCCACTCAGGAGATCATCAACATAAAAATCCCTTTTTAAGACCTTGGCGGCTAAAGGGTATTTGTCAGCATCATCCAGGGCTAATTGAGCCATGGTGCGCATTGCCAAAAATGAGGACGGTTTCATCCCATACGTGACAGTGCAGAGTTGATAATCTTTTAGTATATCTTGAGGATGAGCTCTCCACATAATCTTTTGCAGGTGCTGCTGATCTTCTTGGACAAGAATGCATCTGTACATCTTTTCGCAGTCCGCTGTATATACTACCTCATAGGTTCTCCATCTCAAAAGGAGGTCTTGTATATCCTGTTGCAATTTCGGACCACATTCCATCAGATCATTTAAGCTGTATCCGGTCGTTGTTTGAGAGCTTGCATTAAACACGACCCTCAGTGGTGTGGATGTTGATTCCGCTTTAAGAACGCCGTGGTGCGGCAAGAAGTATGACGGCTCCTGCTTAGTGGTGCATTCTTTCATATGACCCAATTCTTCATATTCATCCATGAATTTCTTGTAATTGTCACGTAATTTGCAGTTCTTTGTCAAGCGTTCCTCCAGGTGCTTGAATTGTGCTATTGCCTTTGATTTCGATTGACCCAATCTGTCTTCAAATCCTTCTTTCATAGGCAGTCGAACTTCGTATCTTCCGTCCGGCCTCCTTCTGGTGGTCGCGGTGTATAGTTGCTCGCAGAATTGTTCTTGCTGTGTTTCAATGGTCTCGTCAGTGCTGATTTCTTCCATCTCCCAGTATTTAGCGATATCCTCTATATTGTTAATGACAACGTTACAATTAAGGGTGACGTTGACGGGTCCTGACAAAATCCAACCAATTCTTGTCTGTTGAGCAATCGGTTGTTGATCCGTTCCTCTAATAAGACCATTCATTATAATGTCAGAATAAACCTTTGCATCTAACAATATGTCAATCGTATTCGATATGTTATAATCTGGGTCAGCCAGCTGTATATGCTGAACATGTGCATAGTTTTGCTTCACAAAAGAATTGTTAGGTAATTTATTGATTAATTGTGGCATGATTAAAGCATGAGTGGTAAATGAGTAATCATCGTGGATTGATTTGCAGTCAAGTTGAATTTTCCCTTTGCTCTTTTTCGTATTAACGCCAACTCCGGTTACAGATGCGCTTATTTGTTGGCGTGGTAAGCCTAATCGTTGTGCAGCATTTTCGGTAATCAAGGTGATTTGTGAGCCTTGGTCGAGTAGGCCTCTTAATGTCACCAACGTGTTATCATTTGCTCGTACACGTATCAGTACAGTTGTCAATAATATTTCGCCATTGTCATTTGTCACATGATTCGTCGAGGATTCCCGATTGTATTGCTGACGCGGTTGCTGCTTAGGTATGAACGATGACCGTGATGCTTGCGAGGCAGGTTCATTCACCGCATCGTGTAATAATGCGTTATGCCTTCCGTGGCAGATTTTGCATGTTTCTGTGGAATTGCACACATTGCGTTCATGCACATAGAGACAATTACTGCACATTCCATGTTTCGCAACTGTTTTTAATTTAGCATCCGGTGACATGTTTTCGAACTTCTTGCATTGATATAACGCATGATTAACATTGCACAGTACGCAAATTGCAGAATTATAGTTGTATACCATCGGCTTGTTGTATGATATTCTTCTCGGTGTTGAACAAGATGTATCTTTAGACCTGAATGTCAGTGGTTTAGTTGCCGACGATGCTGTTGGCTCTCGCTCCTTCTTATTCACGAGTTCCAATGCAATAAATTTGGTTTCCAAAAATGCAGTAAATTCTTCTAGTGTAGGCAAGTCACGTGGCGCTTTACGTGATTCCTTATAATCGCTCAATGTCAAATGATCTAATTTTTTAGTCAAAAGATGAACGAGAAGTGGATCCCAAGTCGTTGTGTCAATGCCAAGGTTATGGATGGCATGTACGCACTCCATTGTCGTGTCATACATTTTCTTAATATCATGCGAGGATTGTTTTTGAATATTTGGTTGGTTTAGAAATATTTCAATTTGTCTTGTAAATAATAATTGGTCGTTGTTGTACCGATGGTACAAAAGATCCCATGCAGTGGTGTAGTTGTCAGTTGATACATGCAAATGCTGAATAAGCCGTTGAGCATCCCCTCTCAGTTTCCCCTTTAGATGCTGCATCTTCTGCGCCTTCGAGAGGGCGGGATTGTCATGAATTGCTGATTTATACAAGTCCAAAAAGGTCGGCCATTGAGAATAATCTCCGTAGAATGTCGGAATATCCATTTTTGGAGTGGACTGGACGAGATGCGTAGTTGCAGATATTTTCTGATTCAAAGCTCTCTTTGCCAGGCGATATTTTTTATATCTCTCCTCATAATCCTTATCGGAACCCAACAACAGATTATCAATTTTCAAATGCAGGCTGTCAATGTTACTCCACCGAGTTTGCAGATTGTGAAGTTCATCCTCCATTTCCCATTTCTCAGTTATCTTGTCAACGTCAATGTAGTTCAACAATCGTTGGAATGCCCTAAAATTAGCTTTCTGCTCATTAAAAAACTCAGACAGCTTGTTGTCCACGGCAGTTGCAGGCACTTCCCCAAAGCGATAATTAGAGAGCATCGTGCGAGTATTGTCAACGAGTACCCCTATTTGCTGGAATATCTTGTCCACAAAATACTCTCCAGTTTTGTCAGGTGCGTCAAGCAGTTTTGCGTTGTTTTTCTCAAATTCTTCCCACAACGTATCTAACGCTTGGACTCGCGTCCGTAAATATTCGTCAGTTTTCCTGGAGTCAGAATCTTTCTTAAAATTGATTTCCACCCTCCTTATAGATTCGGCGATCTCCCTCTGCTGCTGCAAAATACGATCGTAATCTTCCATTTCTTCGGTGTTTCACTATGTCAAATATTAAATCTCACAAAATTTAAACGAATGTCACTGTCAATAGTAATAGAATGCCAAGTGCAATAGCTTGCTTAGGTTTGAGCGTCACTGGTATTTTAGTATTCACGAAGTGTGTAACTGCGTCCTCTCAACTTCGCTGGTGAGACCCGCTTGTGGGAGGCCAACGAAGTTGCTACAGCAAACACAACTAACACTCACTAAACACTAAGATAAATCTCGAAGGACCAAAATGTACGGGTCACGCACCCGTACTGTCAATATGTATGTCAGATGTATGTCAGATGCAGGATAGATTGTGGGATGTCAGAATTGATGTCAAAAATAGTACCACACGTTTGATGTTAACGATGGTCTTTATTGCACTGCTATAATGTAGGTTACGCATGTCAACGAATATGTCTAAAGGTTATGCTACACTAAATGCTATTGCTATATTATGATGTACGATAGCTCGTACATACTGCCACTTACAAAAGCAAAAAATACAAAAAGCAAGTTAAAGAACAATAGGTTCGATATAAAGGCGCTTAAAAAATGCAAGCAGGAAATAGTATAAAATGGGTACAAAAAAGGATTTAAAAATACAATATTATTCTATAATGTCCTTAAAACTAACGCTCCTTCGTGGTTGAGGTGTTGCTGGTATATCTGTTCTGGATGCAGATTCTAGCTGCTGTGGTGACCTCATCTTCCCCTGCCCACTCGGAGTAGCTGCGATTGTCACTTCCTGTAGTGGAGTATCGGGTTGAACGGGAGTCAGTTGCCACCTGCGTCTCCATTTACAAGCGATAAGTGTAATGGTTATTACTGACATAGTACCCAATATTGCGTAGATAATTATGTAATGGGTGTTGTTATGCTTACTGAATGTTTCCAACTCTTGTTCCTTCATAATCTTGATTTTTTGGTTGATGTCAAGAAACTCATTTGTATGGTCGTCTGTCAGGATTTGTATATCCTTTGATATCGATGCTTTAATTACGTCATTGATTGGAGATAATCTGGGTATTTCTATGGATGAGCCTTGCATAAACATTTGACTCTTGTAGTCATGTTGCGAGTGTATGACGAAAGATTTTCCTCTTATAGCACATCCTGATGGTATCACAACCAATCCGGTGTTGACCAATTTTTCTGTTGATACGCTGGTCGGGCAGATAACACGTATCGGGTGTTCGGTGCAATATGAAAATAGCCAGGTGTCCCGAGAGTGTAACTTGATCCATCGGTCGGCGCAATCCCTCGCGGTCGCTTGACAGTAAGGTTTGTTATTGTTATTCGTCATTAATTGCATGTCACAGATAGAGTCGCCGACTTTCATTGTATATACAGGGTGATTTAATGGGCACAACATTTTGTCATTCTTGTTAAAGATGCAAGCCAGTATGTCAGATTCTGTCATTGGGATTACGGTATCTTTCTTCACGTTGATTGCTATGTATTTAGTGCCAGTTGATGTGTAGATTGAAGTATTTTTATCCCTTTGTGGTATGTCTATAATTTCGTCCAGCTCGAATTGGTCACGATTTAGTAGCGGTATGCGTATTTCCATTATAAGGTTCCTCCGCGTCACTCGTGCCTGAATATGCAGTAAGCCGTATATGTCTTCAATATTATCAACTGGCGTTGTGAGATCACTCTGTAGATGCCCCGATATCAAGTTTAATTGTTGTTGTATTTGTTCAGGCGGTAATAAATGCACGTTGAGTCTTCCGTGATAAATGTCGGTAACAGTGTCAATCAAAGTGTCTTGAATCCTTCTTAAGTTAGAGATTATGACGTCAGCTGCCATCATCGATGATAATATAGAAAATGAATGTAATGCACGTAAACTATTTGTTTGTGCTTGCTGTATGTCTTCAGTTAAATTGTGGACGGTTTTTACAATCGATGTAAATTGGCTTTTCATAATAAGCTCATTTCGTTTAAGAATGTTATTGTGAGCTTCTAATATCGACGTTTGGTTTTTATATAAGTTAAATATGTGGTCTTCTCGTTGTTGAATAGTTTCGATGTCTTCTTCATATTTTTCTGCAAATCGGTCATCCAATACGCCGAATAAGGTATTAGCTAAATAGCCAACTCCATTAATTAGTCCTCTTTTTTGACGATTAATATTATGATGGCTTGTCAGCAACTTGTTGTAATGACTCAGTTCGTTGAGCTCGTGTTCGAATTGCGCAATAACTGGGGCACATGTAAAATCATTACTGCATTTCTTTTTTATGAGTTCAACATAGTTCTCTATCGCCATTATGCTATTCCAATACGTGGTCATATTATAGTATACGACCATCCTCCATTCATCTTGTATGATTTTAATATCGGAAATCTTGTCAAAATATAGCGTGTTGTTGCTTTGTATCATGTCAATCTTGAGTGTTTGTTGTGTGGTCGGAAGTATGCATGTCAATAATAATAACAGCATTGAAGTAAAAAGGCTTTGTTTATTTCTTCGTATGCGTTTCTGTGCCTTTTGGGGTTCGGCGTCTGGTTTCGTGTCGGTGTCAGTTGGATTGATAGGTTTCGATTTTTCAATAGGCAATGGGGCTAATTTTAACACAGGTCGTTGGATTTCCTTTCCTTTTGTTTTCAGTGTGACAACTCGAACAAATCCATCTTTGCCGGGGTGTACTTCTGTCACTCGTCCCATAGCCCACTTAGCGGGCGGTAAGTTATCCTCTTTGATAAGGACGATGTCATCTTTTTCCAAGTTTTTTGTTGGCTGCTGCCATTTCTGTCTTAGTTGCAGATGGTGTAAATACTCGGATGACCACTTTTTCCAAAAGCTTTGTAGCATTTTTTCTGTCAATTGCCATCTTGTTTTGTTACACGTGGTCTCGTTACCTTGCGTAGGTAAAGACAACAGTGGGCCTCCAATCAAAAAGTGTCCTGGAGTCAAATATTCTGTCTCCGAATCATCTGTCAGTGCATATAGTGGCCTGGAATTTAGGCAGGCTTCTATTTGTGTCAGGAGTGTAGTAAACTCTTCAAATGTCAGTTTCTGGTCTCCTAAAACACGCTTGAGGTGGTGTTTGGTCTGTCTCACCGCAGCCTCCCAGAGCCCTCCCCCGCTGGGCCAGGCCGGAGCATTGAAGTGCCAGGTTACCCCCATTTCAGCGATGTCATCTAAGAAATCCTTGTTTATGACTTGCATGATTTCTTTCTTTTCTTGCTGTAGGATCCGCGCGCCACCAATAAAATTTGATCCTTGGTCGGTAAATACGTGTAGTGGAGTGCCTCTTCTGGCGCACATCCTCTTAAATGCAGCGAGGAATGTGGGCGTGCTTAGATCGGATGCAAGTTCCAGGTGTATTGCCTTTGTGACGAAGCACACAAAGACTGCAATATATCCACGGGTCGTTTTTATGCCTCTTCCTTTATTTGCTTTCAGCTCTACTTGGCCTGTGAAGTCAATTCCCGTATGTGTAAATGCCCGGGAAGGTGTCACTCTTGGTTTTGGCAAGTCTCCCATCAGCTGTTTTTTGGTGTTTGAGTTGAATCGAATGCATTTCACACAGTGGCTCACGTGTTTCTTAACCATACGTGTCGCGCCTAGTACCCAAAATCTCTGCCGAAGTGCAACTAAGGTTAAGGGCGCGGTGCCGTGAAGTGTTTTCTCATGCGCTTGTCTTATGCTTAAATCCGTCAGTCTAGAGCGCTTCGGCAAAATGATCGGGTGTTTTGCATTTTCTGTCAGATGTGAATGCTGAAGTCGTCCGCCAACTCTCAACACCCCATTTTCATCTATATAAGGGCGTAAGTCAAGTAGATTACTCTTAGATGTCACAGTCCCCTTCTTTTGGATATCATAAATGTCCTTTTGAAATTCGTGTCTTTGCACCGTCCTTGCAATAACATTGTATGCATTTTCTATTTCTTTTGTTGTCAAGTAATTAGCGGTTATTGGCTCGTGTTGCACAATGCCCGGAGCGCTATGTTCGCACTTTGCCGTCGTAGAATACGTCCGACTGCGATGACGTAGGTTTGTTATGAAACGTGATATATAACATGTGATTCGTACTATGCGGGATAACGAGCTATTTTTATCCAGTAGATCTTCTATGATAGAGGATGATGTCAGGGTGGCATATGCCTTTGGTCTCAATTTTACTTCACATTCCGGTAGGGCCACTTTGTCAGTGTTTTCGGGAATGTCCTTTTTAATGAAGTCGGGGCCTTCCCACCACAACGAATGGGATAATAGCTGAGTGGCAGTTATGCCTCGACTTGCACAGTCAGCGGCATTATTCTGCGAGATAACATGTCTCCAACATTCAGAGGGCATAATTTCATGAATTTCTTTTATGCGGTTGGCTACGAATGTTTTCCAGCGTGTCGGGTCTCCTTGTAGCCAGCCCAATACGACTAATGAATCCGTCCAGCCGTAGATGGGTATGTTTTCATATGGTAATGATTTGATCACCTTTTCCATTAATTTTGACAGTAGCACGGCGCCACATAGCTCCATTCGTGGTAATGTCAATGTCTTTGATTTTGGAGCGAGTTTTGTTTTGGAAGCAATTATTCTTGTCATCACTTCTCCGTTGTCATTGAATGATTTGAGGTATATGCAGCACGCAAATGCTTTTTCAGAAGCGTCACAAAATCCATGCAAAAATACTGGTTGCATTGTATTTCCAATCCAGCGCGGAATATTCAGTTTGTCAATATTATGCAGGTCATCTTTCACTTTTAACCATTCCTGTTGTATGCGTTGCGGAACTTCTTGATCCCATTCAATTCCGGTGATCCAAACTTGTTGAAATAATAATTTGGCTCTGACAGACAGAGGCGAGAGAAATCCGAGAGGATCAAAAATTTTGGATATTTCGGATAGTATTATTCGCTTGGTCATTATTTTTGTATTTCGCTGGCCGCCCTTGTAGTGAAACGTAAAGTTATCGGTAATCGGATTCCATTGCAAGCCGAGTGCCTTAGTAGACGTCGCGTTGTGCATGTCAACATTAGATTGGTTTATTTGCTCCGGTGATAAATGTGATAATAATTGTGGTTTGTTGCTAGTCCATTTTCTCAGGTTTATTCCAGCTCCACGAAGCATGTCAATTAATTGATGTTGTGTCTCCATTGCTTGCTCTAGGGTATTACATCCACTCAGGAGATCATCAACATAAAAATCCCTTTTTAAGACCTTGGCGGCTAAAGGGTATTTGTCAGCATCATCCAGGGCTAATTGAGCCATGGTGCGCATTGCCAAAAATGAGGACGGTTTCATCCCATACGTGACAGTGCAGAGTTGATAATCTTTTAGTATATCTTGAGGATGAGCTCTCCACATAATCTTTTGCAGGTGCTGCTGATCTTCTTGGACAAGAATGCATCTGTACATCTTTTCGCAGTCCGCTGTATATACTACCTCATAGGTTCTCCATCTCAAAAGGAGGTCTTGTATATCCTGTTGCAATTTCGGACCACATTCCATCAGATCATTTAAGCTGTATCCGGTCGTTGTTTGAGAGCTTGCATTAAACACGACCCTCAGTGGTGTGGATGTTGATTCCGCTTTAAGAACGCCGTGGTGCGGCAAGAAGTATGACGGCTCCTGCTTAGTGGTGCATTCTTTCATATGACCCAATTCTTCATATTCATCCATGAATTTCTTGTAATTGTCACGTAATTTGCAGTTCTTTGTCAAGCGTTCCTCCAGGTGCTTGAATTGTGCTATTGCCTTTGATTTCGATTGACCCAATCTGTCTTCAAATCCTTCTTTCATAGGCAGTCGAACTTCGTATCTTCCGTCCGGCCTCCTTCTGGTGGTCGCGGTGTATAGTTGCTCGCAGAATTGTTCTTGCTGTGTTTCAATGGTCTCGTCAGTGCTGATTTCTTCCATCTCCCAGTATTTAGCGATATCCTCTATATTGTTAATGACAACGTTACAATTAAGGGTGACGTTGACGGGTCCTGACAAAATCCAACCAATTCTTGTCTGTTGAGCAATCGGTTGTTGATCCGTTCCTCTAATAAGACCATTCATTATAATGTCAGAATAAACCTTTGCATCTAACAATATGTCAATCGTATTCGATATGTTATAATCTGGGTCAGCCAGCTGTATATGCTGAACATGTGCATAGTTTTGCTTCACAAAAGAATTGTTAGGTAATTTATTGATTAATTGTGGCATGATTAAAGCATGAGTGGTAAATGAGTAATCATCGTGGATTGATTTGCAGTCAAGTTGAATTTTCCCTTTGCTCTTTTTCGTATTAACGCCAACTCCGGTTACAGATGCGCTTATTTGTTGGCGTGGTAAGCCTAATCGTTGTGCAGCATTTTCGGTAATCAAGGTGATTTGTGAGCCTTGGTCGAGTAGGCCTCTTAATGTCACCAACGTGTTATCATTTGCTCGTACACGTATCAGTACAGTTGTCAATAATATTTCGCCATTGTCATTTGTCACATGATTCGTCGAGGATTCCCGATTGTATTGCTGACGCGGTTGCTGCTTAGGTATGAACGATGACCGCGATGCTTGCGAGGCAGGTTCATTCACCGCATCGTGTAATAATGCGTTATGCCTTCCGTGGCAGATTTTGCATGTTTTTGTGGAATTGCACACATTGCGTTCATGCACATAGAGACAATTACTGCACATTCCATGTTTCGCAACTGTTTTTAATTTAGCATCCGGTGACATGTTTTCGAACTTCTTGCATTGATATAACGCATGATTAACATTGCACAGTACGCAAATTGCAGAATTATAGTTGTATACCATCGGCTTGTTGTATGATATTCTTCTCGGTGTTGAACAAGATGTATCTTTAGACCTGAATGTCAGTGGTTTAGTTGCCGACGATGCTGTTGGCTCTCGCTCCTTCTTATTCACGGGTTCCAATGCAATAAATTTGGTTTCCAAAAATGCAGTAAATTCTTCTAGTGTAGGCAAGTCACGTGGCGCTTTACGTGATTCCTTATAATCGCTCAATGTCAAATGATCTAATTTTTTAGTCAAAAGATGAACGAGAAGTGGATCCCAAGTCGTTGTGTCAATGCCAAGGTTATGGATGGCATGTACGCACTCCATTGTCGTGTCATACATTTTCTTAATATCATGCGAGGATTGTTTTTGAATATTTGGTTGGTTTAGAAATATTTCAATTTGTCTTGTAAATAATAATTGGTCGTTGTTGTACCGATGGTACAAAAGATCCCATGCAGTGGTGTAGTTGTCAGTTGATACATGCAAATGCTGAATAAGCCGTTGAGCATCCCCTCTCAGTTTCCCCTTTAGATGCTGCATCTTCTGCGCCTTCGAGAGGGCGGGATTGTCATGAATTGCTGATTTATACAAGTCCAAAAAGGTCGGCCATTGAGAATAATCTCCGTAGAATGTCGGAATATCCATTTTTGGAGTGGACTGGACGAGATGCGTAGTTGCAGATATTTTCTGATTCAAAGCTCTCTTTGCCAGGCGATATTTTTTCTCATACACAGAATATCTCTCCTCATAATCCTTATCGGAACCCAACAACAGATTATCAATTTTCAAATGCAGGCTGTCAATGTTACTCCACCGAGTTTGCAGATTGTGAAGTTCATCCTCCATTTCCCATTTCTCAGTTATCTTGTCAACGTCAATGTAGTTCAACAATCGTTGGAATGCCCTAAAATTAGCTTTCTGCTCATTAAAAAACTCAGACAGCTTGTTGTCCACGGCAGTTGCAGGCACTTCCCCAAAGCGATAATTAGAGAGCATCGTGCGAGTATTGTCAACGAGTACCCCTATTTGCTGGAATATCTTGTCCACAAAATACTCTCCAGTTTTGTCAGGTGCGTCAAGCAGTTTTGCGTTGTTTTTCTCAAATTCTTCCCACAACGTATCTAACGCTTGGACTCGCGTCCGTAAATATTCGTCAGTTTTCCTGGAGTCAGAATCTTTCTTAAAATTGATTTCCACCCTCCTTATAGATTCGGCGATCTCCCTCTGCTGCTGCAAAATACGATCGTAATCTTCCATTTCTTCGGTGTTTCACTATGTCAAATATTAAATCTCACAAAATTTAAACGAATGTCACTGTCAATAGTAATAGAATGCCAAGTGCAATAGCTTGCTTAGGTTTGAGCGTCACTGGTATTTTAGTATTCACGAAGTGTGTAACTGCGTCCTCTCAACTTCGCTGGTGAGACCCGCTTGTGGGAGGCCAACGAAGTTGCTACAGCAAACACAACTAACACTCACTAAACACTAAGATAAATCTCGAAGGACCAAAATGTACGGGTCACGCACCCGTACTGTCAATATGTATGTCAGATGTATGTCAGATGCAGGATAGATTGTGGGATGTCAGAATTGATGTCAAAAATAGTACCACACGTTTGATGTTAACGATGGTCTTTATTGCACTGCTATAATGTAGGTTACGCATGTCAACGAATATGTCTAAAGGTTATGCTACACTAAATGCTATTGCTATATTATGATGTACGATAGCTCGTACATACTGCCACTTACAAAAGCAAAAAATACAAAAAGCAAGTTAAAGAACAATAGGTTCGATATAAAGGCGCTTAAAAAATGCAAGCAGGAAATAGTATAAAATGGGTACAAAAAAGGATTTAAAAATACAATATTATTCTATAATGTCCTTAAAACTAACGCTCCTTCGTGGTTGAGGTGTTGCTGGTATATCTGTTCTGGATGCAGATTCTAGCTGCTGTGGTGACCTCATCTTCCCCTGCCCACTCGGAGTAGCTGCGATTGTCACTTCCTGTAGTGGAGTATCGGGTTGAACGGGAGTCAGTTGCCACCTGCGTCTCCATTTACAAGCGATAAGTGTAATGGTTATTACTGACATAGTACCCAATATTGCGTAGATAATTATGTAATGGGTGTTGTTATGCTTACTGAATGTTTCCAACTCTTGTTCCTTCATAATCTTGATTTTTTGGTTGATGTCAAGAAACTCATTTGTATGGTCGTCTGTCAGGATTTGTATATCCTTTGATATCGATGCTTTAATTACGTCATTGATTGGAGATAATCTGGGTATTTCTATGGATGAGCCTTGCATAAACATTTGACTCTTGTAGTCATGTTGCGAGTGTATGACGAAAGATTTTCCTCTTATAGCACATCCTGATGGTATCACAACCAATCCGGTGTTGACCAATTTTTCTGTTGATACGCTGGTCGGGCAGATAACACGTATCGGGTGTTCGGTGCAATATGAAAATAGCCAGGTGTCCCGAGAGTGTAACTTGATCCATCGGTCGGCGCAATCCCTCGCGGTCGCTTGACAGTAAGGTTTGTTATTGTTATTCGTCATTAATTGCATGTCACAGATAGAGTCGCCGACTTTCATTGTATATACAGGGTGATTTAATGGGCACAACATTTTGTCATTCTTGTTAAAGATGCAAGCCAGTATGTCAGATTCTGTCATTGGGATTACGGTATCTTTCTTCACGTTGATTGCTATGTATTTAGTGCCAGTTGATGTGTAGATTGAAGTATTTTTATCCCTTTGTGGTATGTCTATAATTTCGTCCAGCTCGAATTGGTCACGATTTAGTAGCGGTATGCGTATTTCCATTATAAGGTTCCTCCGCGTCACTCGTGCCTGAATATGCAGTAAGCCGTATATGTCTTCAATATTATCAACTGGCGTTGTGAGATCACTCTGTAGATGCCCCGATATCAAGTTTAATTGTTGTTGTATTTGTTCAGGCGGTAATAAATGCACGTTGAGTCTTCCGTGATAAATGTCGGTAACAGTGTCAATCAAAGTGTCTTGAATCCTTCTTAAGTTAGAGATTATGACGTCAGCTGCCATCATCGATGATAATATAGAAAATGAATGTAATGCACGTAAACTATTTGTTTGTGCTTGCTGTATGTCTTCAGTTAAATTGTGGACGGTTTTTACAATCGATGTAAATTGGCTTTTCATAATAAGCTCATTTCGTTTAAGAATGTTATTGTGAGCTTCTAATATCGACGTTTGGTTTTTATATAAGTTAAATATGTGGTCTTCTCGTTGTTGAATAGTTTCGATGTCTTCTTCATATTTTTCTGCAAATCGGTCATCCAATACGCCGAATAAGGTATTAGCTAAATAGCCAACTCCATTAATTAGTCCTCTTTTTTGACGATTAATATTATGATGGCTTGTCAGCAACTTGTTGTAATGACTCAGTTCGTTGAGCTCGTGTTCGAATTGCGCAATAACTGGGGCACATGTAAAATCATTACTGCATTTCTTTTTTATGAGTTCAACATAGTTCTCTATCGCCATTATGCTATTCCAATACGTGGTCATATTATAGTATACGACCATCCTCCATTCATCTTGTATGATTTTAATATCGGAAATCTTGTCAAAATATAGCGTGTTGTTGCTTTGTATCATGTCAATCTTGAGTGTTTGTTGTGTGGTCGGAAGTATGCATGTCAATAATAATAACAGCATTGAAGTAAAAAGGCTTTGTTTATTTCTTCGTATGCGTTTCTGTGCCTTTTGGGGTTCGGCGTCTGGTTTCGTGTCGGTGTCAGTTGGATTGATAGGTTTCGATTTTTCAATAGGCAATGGGGCTAATTTTAACACAGGTCGTTGGATTTCCTTTCCTTTTGTTTTCAGTGTGACAACTCGAACAAATCCATCTTTGCCGGGGTGTACTTCTGTCACTCGTCCCATAGCCCACTTAGCGGGCGGTAAGTTATCCTCTTTGATAAGGACGATGTCATCTTTTTCCAAGTTTTTTGTTGGCTGCTGCCATTTCTGTCTTAGTTGCAGATGGTGTAAATACTCGGATGACCACTTTTTCCAAAAGCTTTGTAGCATTTTTTCTGTCAATTGCCATCTTGTTTTGTTACACGTGGTCTCGTTACCTTGCGTAGGTAAAGACAACAGTGGGCCTCCAATCAAAAAGTGTCCTGGAGTCAAATATTCTGTCTCCGAATCATCTGTCAGTGCATATAGTGGCCTGGAATTTAGGCAGGCTTCTATTTGTGTCAGGAGTGTAGTAAACTCTTCAAATGTCAGTTTCTGGTCTCCTAAAACACGCTTGAGGTGGTGTTTGGTCTGTCTCACCGCAGCCTCCCAGAGCCCTCCCCCGCTGGGCCAGGCCGGAGCATTGAAGTGCCAGGTTACCCCCATTTCAGCGATGTCATCTAAGAAATCCTTGTTTATGACTTGCATGATTTCTTTCTTTTCTTGCTGTAGGATCCGCGCGCCACCAATAAAATTTGATCCTTGGTCGGTAAATACGTGTAGTGGAGTGCCTCTTCTGGCGCACATCCTCTTAAATGCAGCGAGGAATGTGGGCGTGCTTAGATCGGATGCAAGTTCCAGGTGTATTGCCTTTGTGACGAAGCACACAAAGACTGCAATATATCCACGGGTCGTTTTTATGCCTCTTCCTTTATTTGCTTTCAGCTCTACTTGGCCTGTGAAGTCAATTCCCGTATGTGTAAATGCCCGGGAAGGTGTCACTCTTGGTTTTGGCAAGTCTCCCATCAGCTGTTTTTTGGTGTTTGAGTTGAATCGAATGCATTTCACACAGTGGCTCACGTGTTTCTTAACCATACGTGTCGCGCCTAGTACCCAAAATCTCTGCCGAAGTGCAACTAAGGTTAAGGGCGCGGTGCCGTGAAGTGTTTTCTCATGCGCTTGTCTTATGCTTAAATCCGTCAGTCTAGAGCGCTTCGGCAAAATGATCGGGTGTTTTGCATTTTCTGTCAGATGTGAATGCTGAAGTCGTCCGCCAACTCTCAACACCCCATTTTCATCTATATAAGGGCGTAAGTCAAGTAGATTACTCTTAGATGTCACAGTCCCCTTCTTTTGGATATCATAAATGTCCTTTTGAAATTCGTGTCTTTGCACCGTCCTTGCAATAACATTGTATGCATTTTCTATTTCTTTTGTTGTCAAGTAATTAGCGGTTATTGGCTCGTGTTGCACAATGCCCGGAGCGCTATGTTCGCACTTTGCCGTCGTAGAATACGTCCGACTGCGATGACGTAGGTTTGTTATGAAACGTGATATATAACATGTGATTCGTACTATGCGGGATAACGAGCTATTTTTATCCAGTAGATCTTCTATGATAGAGGATGATGTCAGGGTGGCATATGCCTTTGGTCTCAATTTTACTTCACATTCCGGTAGGGCCACTTTGTCAGTGTTTTCGGGAATGTCCTTTTTAATGAAGTCGGGGCCTTCCCACCACAACGAATGGGATAATAGCTGAGTGGCAGTTATGCCTCGACTTGCACAGTCAGCGGCATTATTCTGCGAGATAACATGTCTCCAACATTCAGAGGGCATAATTTCATGAATTTCTTTTATGCGGTTGGCTACGAATGTTTTCCAGCGTGTCGGGTCTCCTTGTAGCCAGCCCAATACGACTAATGAATCCGTCCAGCCGTAGATGGGTATGTTTTCATATGGTAATGATTTGATCACCTTTTCCATTAATTTTGACAGTAGCACGGCGCCACATAGCTCCATTCGTGGTAATGTCAATGTCTTTGATTTTGGAGCGAGTTTTGTTTTGGAAGCAATTATTCTTGTCATCACTTCTCCGTTGTCATTGAATGATTTGAGGTATATGCAGCACGCAAATGCTTTTTCAGAAGCGTCACAAAATCCATGCAAAAATACTGGTTGCATTGTATTTCCAATCCAGCGCGGAATATTCAGTTTGTCAATATTATGCAGGTCATCTTTCACTTTTAACCATTCCTGTTGTATGCGTTGCGGAACTTCTTGATCCCATTCAATTCCGGTGATCCAAACTTGTTGAAATAATAATTTGGCTCTGACAGACAGAGGCGAGAGAAATCCGAGAGGATCAAAAATTTTGGATATTTCGGATAGTATTATTCGCTTGGTCATTATTTTTGTATTTCGCTGGCCGCCCTTGTAGTGAAACGTAAAGTTATCGGTAATCGGATTCCATTGCAAGCCGAGTGCCTTAGTAGACGTCGCGTTGTGCATGTCAACATTAGATTGGTTTATTTGCTCCGGTGATAAATGTGATAATAATTGTGGTTTGTTGCTAGTCCATTTTCTCAGGTTTATTCCAGCTCCACGAAGCATGTCAATTAATTGATGTTGTGTCTCCATTGCTTGCTCTAGGGTATTACATCCACTCAGGAGATCATCAACATAAAAATCCCTTTTTAAGACCTTGGCGGCTAAAGGGTATTTGTCAGCATCATCCAGGGCTAATTGAGCCATGGTGCGCATTGCCAAAAATGAGGACGGTTTCATCCCATACGTGACAGTGCAGAGTTGATAATCTTTTAGTATATCTTGAGGATGAGCTCTCCACATAATCTTTTGCAGGTGCTGCTGATCTTCTTGGACAAGAATGCATCTGTACATCTTTTCGCAGTCCGCTGTATATACTACCTCATAGGTTCTCCATCTCAAAAGGAGGTCTTGTATATCCTGTTGCAATTTCGGACCACATTCCATCAGATCATTTAAGCTGTATCCGGTCGTTGTTTGAGAGCTTGCATTAAACACGACCCTCAGTGGTGTGGATGTTGATTCCGCTTTAAGAACGCCGTGGTGCGGCAAGAAGTATGACGGCTCCTGCTTAGTGGTGCATTCTTTCATATGACCCAATTCTTCATATTCATCCATGAATTTCTTGTAATTGTCACGTAATTTGCAGTTCTTTGTCAAGCGTTCCTCCAGGTGCTTGAATTGTGCTATTGCCTTTGATTTCGATTGACCCAATCTGTCTTCAAATCCTTCTTTCATAGGCAGTCGAACTTCGTATCTTCCGTCCGGCCTCCTTCTGGTGGTCGCGGTGTATAGTTGCTCGCAGAATTGTTCTTGCTGTGTTTCAATGGTCTCGTCAGTGCTGATTTCTTCCATCTCCCAGTATTTAGCGATATCCTCTATATTGTTAATGACAACGTTACAATTAAGGGTGACGTTGACGGGTCCTGACAAAATCCAACCAATTCTTGTCTGTTGAGCAATCGGTTGTTGATCCGTTCCTCTAATAAGACCATTCATTATAATGTCAGAATAAACCTTTGCATCTAACAATATGTCAATCGTATTCGATATGTTATAATCTGGGTCAGCCAGCTGTATATGCTGAACATGTGCATAGTTTTGCTTCACAAAAGAATTGTTAGGTAATTTATTGATTAATTGTGGCATGATTAAAGCATGAGTGGTAAATGAGTAATCATCGTGGATTGATTTGCAGTCAAGTTGAATTTTCCCTTTGCTCTTTTTCGTATTAACGCCAACTCCGGTTACAGATGCGCTTATTTGTTGGCGTGGTAAGCCTAATCGTTGTGCAGCATTTTCGGTAATCAAGGTGATTTGTGAGCCTTGGTCGAGTAGGCCTCTTAATGTCACCAACGTGTTATCATTTGCTCGTACACGTATCAGTACAGTTGTCAATAATATTTCGCCATTGTCATTTGTCACATGATTCGTCGAGGATTCCCGATTGTATTGCTGACGCGGTTGCTGCTTAGGTATGAACGATGACCGTGATGCTTGCGAGGCAGGTTCATTCACCGCATCGTGTAATAATGCGTTATGCCTTCCGTGGCAGATTTTGCATGTTTCTGTGGAATTGCACACATTGCGTTCATGCACATAGAGACAATTACTGCACATTCCATGTTTCGCAACTGTTTTTAATTTAGCATCCGGTGACATGTTTTCGAACTTCTTGCATTGATATAACGCATGATTAACATTGCACAGTACGCAAATTGCAGAATTATAGTTGTATACCATCGGCTTGTTGTATGATATTCTTCTCGGTGTTGAACAAGATGTATCTTTAGACCTGAATGTCAGTGGTTTAGTTGCCGACGATGCTGTTGGCTCTCGCTCCTTCTTATTCACGAGTTCCAATGCAATAAATTTGGTTTCCAAAAATGCAGTAAATTCTTCTAGTGTAGGCAAGTCACGTGGCGCTTTACGTGATTCCTTATAATCGCTCAATGTCAAATGATCTAATTTTTTAGTCAAAAGATGAACGAGAAGTGGATCCCAAGTCGTTGTGTCAATGCCAAGGTTATGGATGGCATGTACGCACTCCATTGTCGTGTCATACATTTTCTTAATATCATGCGAGGATTGTTTTTGAATATTTGGTTGGTTTAGAAATATTTCAATTTGTCTTGTAAATAATAATTGGTCGTTGTTGTACCGATGGTACAAAAGATCCCATGCAGTGGTGTAGTTGTCAGTTGATACATGCAAATGCTGAATAAGCCGTTGAGCATCCCCTCTCAGTTTCCCCTTTAGATGCTGCATCTTCTGCGCCTTCGAGAGGGCGGGATTGTCATGAATTGCTGATTTATACAAGTCCAAAAAGGTCGGCCATTGAGAATAATCTCCGTAGAATGTCGGAATATCCATTTTTGGAGTGGACTGGACGAGATGCGTAGTTGCAGATATTTTCTGATTCAAAGCTCTCTTTGCCAGGCGATATTTTTTCTCATACACAGAATATCTCTCCTCATAATCCTTATCGGAACCCAACAACAGATTATCAATTTTCAAATGCAGGCTGTCAATGTTACTCCACCGAGTTTGCAGATTGTGAAGTTCATCCTCCATTTCCCATTTCTCAGTTATCTTGTCAACGTCAATGTAGTTCAACAATCGTTGGAATGCCCTAAAATTAGCTTTCTGCTCATTAAAAAACTCAGACAGCTTGTTGTCCACGGCAGTTGCAGGCACTTCCCCAAAGCGATAATTAGAGAGCATCGTGCGAGTATTGTCAACGAGTACCCCTATTTGCTGGAATATCTTGTCCACAAAATACTCTCCAGTTTTGTCAGGTGCGTCAAGCAGTTTTGCGTTGTTTTTCTCAAATTCTTCCCACAACGTATCTAACGCTTGGACTCGCGTCCGTAAATATTCGTCAGTTTTCCTGGAGTCAGAATCTTTCTTAAAATTGATTTCCACCCTCCTTATAGATTCGGCGATCTCCCTCTGCTGCTGCAAAATACGATCGTAATCTTCCATTTCTTCGGTGTTTCACTATGTCAAATATTAAATCTCACAAAATTTAAACGAATGTCACTGTCAATAGTAATAGAATGCCAAGTGCAATAGCTTGCTTAGGTTTGAGCGTCACTGGTATTTTAGTATTCACGAAGTGTGTAACTGCGTCCTCTCAACTTCGCTGGTGAGACCCGCTTGTGGGAGGCCAACGAAGTTGCTACAGCAAACACAACTAACACTCACTAAACACTAAGATAAATCTCGAAGGACCAAAATGTACGGGTCACGCACCCGTACTGTCAATATGTATGTCAGATGTATGTCAGATGCAGGATAGATTGTGGGATGTCAGAATTGATGTCAAAAATAGTACCACACGTTTGATGTTAACGATGGTCTTTATTGCACTGCTATAATGTAGGTTACGCATGTCAACGAATATGTCTAAAGGTTATGCTACACTAAATGCTATTGCTATATTATGATGTACGATAGCTCGTACACTGGTAGCAGTTTGGTTCTGACGCTTCGCTAAGTTTATATCTGCAGCTCACAACTCATTTGGGAATCACGTCTTCATGCGCCCGGAACGCGCGGTGTGTAGTCCGGGGAAGCAGGGACTTACTTAATTTGGCGTTAATATACTATATTTGGTAGTGTGCCTACATTTTAAAACAATCATAGGGGTATAAATTCAGGTGCTAATGTCGCAATTATTTGGTCGTCAAAATTTGGTGCACATTCACTAAATTTGGTGCTTAAATACAATTAGAATTGCAGTCATGACTAAAATAGGTAGAAACATTGTATTTTAGGCTATCTTATTTTGGTGCAAGTAATTTTTTTTTTGGCGTTTTTTATGAATTTTAGGTGATACTGGTTTGGGGATCCACATCTTGGGATTTAGGTAGCCGACCACGATTGAGAATTAATTCTCAAAAAATGGGACAAACGCTAGGAGGATGATGATGACTGGTTTGGGGATCCAAAATTTTTTGTAATTTTTTTTTCCCATATGTGGCAAATTATAATATCGTAATAGAACATATGCCTTGATTACACTTAACGAATGCAGTGGCGAGGCAGTGCCCTCGGCAGAGCGATCGGTTGGTATAAACACTAACGAGTGCTCGGCTGAGTGCTAGGTCGAGCAGAGAGGCGAGAGAGTCACTACAATCCCAATCCGTGTACTAGGCCGAGTACCCACCTCCCCGCTTCATTCTTCTGCCCCCGCAGCGAGTCGATATCCTGCTGGGCAGCATGAACGCGCACTCGCTTGTCACTCGGCCACTCGCCACTCGTTCGTTCATCACCAAGCAGTGTGCGTGTTGTTTATAAGTGTGATCAAAACTGAACAGACTCACCACTATAGTAAATACGTGTGACCACCCACAGAGAGGCGAGAGTCACTAGAATCCCAATCTGTGCGTACTAGGCCGAGTACCCACCTCCCCGCTTTATTCTTCTGCCCCCGCAGCGACTCGATATCCCGCTCGGCACGCAACTACGCGCACTCGCTTGTCACTCGGCCACTCGCCACTCGTTCGTTCGTCACCAAGCAGTGTGCGTGTTGTTTATAAGCGTGATCAAAACTGAACTGACTCACCACTATAGTAAATACGTGTGACCACCCACAGAGAGGCGAGAGAGTCACTAGAATCCCAATCTGTGTACTAGGTCGAGTAACCACCTCCCCGCTCCATTCTTCTGCCCCCGCAGCGACTCGATATCCCGCTCGGCACGCATGAACGCGCACTCGCTTGTCACTCGGCCACTCGCCACTCGTTCGTTCTCACCAAGCAGTGTGCGTGTTGTTTATAAGCGTGATCAAAACTGAACTGACTCATCACTACCACCTACAGAGAAGCGAGAGAGTCAATAGAATCCCAATCTGTGTATATACTAGGCCGAGTACCCACCTCCCCGCTTCATTCTTCTGCCCCCGCAGCGACTCGATATCCTGCTCAGCAGCATGAACGCGCACTCGCTAGTCACTCGGCTTTGTTATTGAGTGGGAACTCTCCATTAAGCTTTTGACCGCCGATGCGTGTTTTTTAATGTTATTTATCATTTCTCTGTGCCGGTTGCGCCGTTAATCATGGGATCCAGTACATCCAAGGCCGAGGTTGTAATCGCCCAGACTGCTGCCGGCAATGGGAACAACGGCGATGGGAACAACTCTGCAGGCGTCGAGCATCTCGAGGTAAACATTTCGACAACCAACGTCTTGCTGGGAGTAATCATATTATTCCTTATCATCGGTTCCTGCTTCGGGTTGGTGCGTCTGTATAAAGCTATGATGATGCATAAAACTTGGATCAAACGCGAGCTGTCCTCATCGCAAATTCGCCGCTCTTGGAGACGCGGTCACTTTATGGGGATATTTTTTTAAGTTTTGGTTTTTTAACTGTAATTTGTTTGCTTGCTGTCTGGATTGCATCTAATATATTGTTATATTGTATTTCTGTATCAGTATCGCTAATATTTAGTTGCTCAAAACTGTAACTTAGTTCCATGTTAAAGCTGTCGTAGTTGGCTGTAAGGACTGAGCTATCTAGTTTGTTGGAACGGTTTGCAAATAGAGTTTTTCTGTGTAACTTAAAATTAAAACGAACTATGGCGCAAAGTGGTCTGTGGTCTGAACTAAATCCCCCGTTTCCTGGTGGTCATACCAATTTGTCATATCAGTATGACCACGAGGATATAAGTACATGTCCTCCTAATAGTCATACTGTAACACCATATATTTAGAAAAACGGTTTTTCCTTCCTCCTGTATGTATAAATACTCTGAGTGTCAGTTACCTTAATAATATAACAGAATTACGATAGTGTTTTCATTAGGTTTCTTGTAAATATAACGATTATAAATTATATCACTGAACAAATTACGCTAATTCTCATATTTGTATATAGCAGTATCTACCAATATTAAGGTAATAAAAATACAGGATTTTCCAGTCCTGTCTAGTTATTTCTAGCTCGACATTTTTATTTTCAATGAACTGACATTTGTTTTTCCAACAGGAGGTTTATAAAAGCGAGTATGACTAGAAGGACATGTACATCCTCGTGGTCATACTGATATGACAAATTGGTATGACCACCAGGAAACGGGGACTAATTTTAAACTTGTTTATAATCCCTACGTTCTTAATAATATTGCTATTTTTTGATAATATGTAATCAATTTTATTCGTTGTTTGCCCATCCGGTGATTTCCAGGTCCAGAAACTGTTACAAACCTTCAAGTTTTGGCAGAATTCTATTATATTGTTCTTCCACTTTTTAGCCACCAGAAAGCGCACACTGTACTGCCCGCTGGTGGATCCAAAGTGGTAGAATATGCAGTCCTTTTTTCTAGTTCTATTAATCTTTCGTTTCTTAGTAAGGTACGAGCATTATATGTTACCACATGTAGGGTTTCGGTGTCCTCTTTACATGCCAGATTCGTTTGACGGGAGTTCGATCGATTCGCTCGGAGAATCTTCGCACCCCTGGCTCCAGGGATGTTCCGGCTACCGTCATTGGTATCCCCAGCACCGCCGGGCACTCGGGGCCGTGTCGAGGAGTTGTACAATCATGTTGAGGAGCGGACCTTAATCCCACCACGCTGGTCTGATGCGCGTTGGTGTTTCGCCAGTTATGCCTCGTTTGCTGTTTGGCAGGGTGCACCACTTGCAGGTGAGGTTGGCTTGAGTCTCGTGAGGTGAAAATATGAGACCCCTTACACCCCTATTATAAACTACAAATAAAATATAATATTACATAGATTTAAATATTTATGTGACTAAAGTCTAGGATTTTATATACTGTTTGGGAAAACACGAACCTTTACGATTTAAAACGAGACATCCCGAGTGTCAAAGTGGAAAAATTCGTACTGTACCACCATTACATGTACAGACCATTGTGAGCATGTCATAATATAATACTTAGCTACTTTTGCTGCTGACTGTCCTACAGAACCTTATTTGCTTTAAAAAATGTTAAAGCTTTATATTCACAGATGTCAGAAGAAGAAGAAGAAGAGCTAAATAATGAGGGAACAATATTGGGTTGTCTGAACGAAGACTGTTGGCGGGAGATACTGGGCTATATCCCCGTCAGAGATATCTTGCGCACGGAACGTGTCAGCCGGCAGTGGCAGCATGTGGTACTGGTCTACTTACGACGATGTAAGAACTTATAACATTAATTTGATTATTATGATATTAAAACTATCGTGAGACATCTTTAATAATTATAAACACGGTTTAAACTCACGTGAAAATTGCCAGGAACGGCCCGACCGACAGTGACCGGTAGTGGGCCGCAATCGAGTAGAAGCACGGATAGCTGCCCCTGGTGAAGAGCTCCATATGAGTTCGAAACATGTCGGGCCGTTTCCGACAATTATTACACGAGTTTAAACCGTTTTTATAATTATTGATTACTAAGCTGCGCCGCGCAGTGTTACCCACTCATCCCACGGGAACGCTAAATGTTTTCGGGATATAAAGTAACCTAATATGTGTTAATCCAGGGTGTCAGCTTTCATACCACGTTCATACCAAAATTTTACAATAAATTTCCAGCAGTTTAGGCGTGAAGAAGCATCAAACATAAACACACTTACAAACCTTCGCCATTATAATATTAGTGTGATCATATTTACTACGCTGACTCAGTGACAAGAAGTTGATCTTGGCCTCCGACACAAAGCTACGCCATTCTACTCTATTTTGTGCATCTTGCCTCCAATCAAAGCAAGGTCATGCATATATGGTTAAATGTAGATGTAAGATTGTAAAATAGCGGAATGCATACAATTTTGATGCAATCCGCTGAAGTCCAAGTGTTGATTGAACCCACGACCTCTGCTTGACCGGAGCATTGCTCACCACTGAGCTATAGGTCCGCTATGAAGATAGCATTAATGCCGTCTTATTCCGCTTTATGAAGCGCCGTCTGTATTATCTATTCTTTTTTTTCAGCGGCTCGTTTCGGCATAGACCATCCCTACTACAGCGGCAGCAAGACCGACATTTGCTGGCTGACGCCAAAGAGGGCCTGCTATGTCGAGGGGACGCCGGAGTACGCAGCGCTCAAGCGCTGGCTCCAGAAACATGGCCCGGAGGTGGTGGCCAACTATTGCAATTCCGAAGATCATTTGAGAATATACAGAGACAACTGCCCGAATCTGGAATCATTGGCGGTATTTATAGAGTCAAAGCACTCTTCCAAGTAAATGAACTGCCAAACCATACTAAGTGTCCTAAGTGAGTCAGTTTGTATGGTTTCAAAGTTCATTTGCTTGGAAGAGTTAACGTGGTTTTTGACTACTTTATCCATTCTTGTTTGTATACTATAACGAACCTGTAAAACTTCTATGTTTGTAAAAAGTCCCCAAGACAGGTCCGTCAGACTGTTATTTAATTAATGAATTGAGTGGATAATCCTTCTGTAACTGAACAGAACAATGCGTAAATTCTTAATTCTTAGCTTTAATATTATTTGCGATTATGTCACTGGTTCCAATGAACGCTGAATATCCTGAAGATTACTGTTATTTCTATTATTTCAACCTGTGTGCAATATACTAGTTTGTTATTTATTTATAATTCCTTAGCTTGGCTCGCCCACACACACGCACGCGTCTTAACCTCCTCCCCAGTGTTGCTACTCTTCTGCCACAGACTATCCAGTATCTCCGCGTCATATGTGCCCGAGACAGCCATGGAACATTCCTGAGTGTATTAGGCCATTACTGCCTGATCTACATACACTACACTGTGTATAGTTCTTTTCTCAAACATATGCAATGAAATAAAAAAATACACTACTCAAAAACATAATTCAGCTGTTTAGCCTGTCCATGACGCAGACGCCATGTTTAAAAAAAATACTTCCCGGTCTAGGCCTTTAATTTTGTATGAATTTCCTTTACAGTTCTCTTAAGTTGTTCCGCTCGAAACGAAACGTGATATTTCGAAGCCTGTTATAGCGCACGTTATGACGGCATTTCATTGCTTGTTTGAAAACAGCTTGAGATACATTATTAAAATAACAGGCAGAGGTAAACAACAGGCGGTATTATCGCCATATAGCGAACACTTCCAGTCAACCAACAGACAGTGACAATGACAACATACAGACACTGTCGAATTTTTTGGTGAATATTGTTCGAATTTTATTTATATTAGATAAGTACTTATATAAAACCTTTGTTTTAGATGGTTGACTGCAAGCATCCTTTACCAGTGCCACTAAACAGCAAAAATGGAACCTTCAAGTTACTAAAACAGTGTGAATTCTTAAGTTGTGCCGTAAGTAAATAATTATGAGCGTATATTTCATAATTAATATAAATATTTCATTTTTAGGGAGTGTGTGGTCGATGGGTTATCGAGCAGGGTTTCTCCTCTATATTCATAACTTGATAAATGATAAGTCGAGATACAAAGTCGGAATGAATTTTATTTACAAGTACACGTCTTTTTATACAGAGATTTTGATTTATTACTTAAAACTATTAAATGCTGGTGTGCCTGGTGATTTCTACGGAATACACGCCCCACACGCCATGTCCAGCGCGAATCACTCTTCTGTCTCATACAACACGCGTACAGATGACAGGGATGGAGCAATGTGGGCGGAGCTTGTCGATATCTTCCGAGCTGCACGAATCAGAGCCAGATTTCCAATAAAATTAGTCTGCGATCGGCGCTGGCCTGACGGCTATCAGCTGTTGTCGTACATTTATGTATTTCAGCCATGCAGACGGAATGATAATACGTCGCTACACATTTTTAATTATAATAATCGGCCGTACCGGGTATCAGGCCTGTACCGGGGCGACAGACGCGTTCAGTTCATGTTTCTTATATTTTTAAAACTAGGGTTATTCCATACTATATTTCGAAACAAACAGTTTTGAAAATTTCTTTCCTCCATTGATGCAAAAAGTACAGTAGCTGTCAACATCTTATAAAAAAAATGCATTTCCCAGGCCGTTAAAAACAAGAAAACCTCAGACCTTTGCTTGCTTTTAACTTATTTTAATATTTTCAAAACCACTCCGTATAACCAAATAAAAATCATAGTTTAAATTAAAGTAAGTAATGAAATTATTTTAAACTTTATTCCTTTTAAAATTTCTTTTTTTGATATTATGACAAAATATAGTGATAATTTCAACCAACTTTTTGAAGTGAATAATACTTTTCCCCGAGTTCTAGGTAGTAACGTAGCTATTTCATGCTTTTATTGCGTGCAGTCGAAAATAAGTTAAAAAAACTAATATTCCGCGTGAATTTTGACAATTTCGAGTACTTTTTGAAACAAAAATTATCAATGAAAAGTTCAAACTGTAGGTTTCAAATATATACCAATAAATCCCAATAGCCCTGTTCTAGGTAGTAACACAAATAATATGTTAAGAAACATGTTTGGTCATAGAGAAAAATGTCTAAAACAATCAGCTTTTAAAAGGAATAAGGCCTCTTAACACTATTTGAAAATTTGCAATGTTGACAATTATACATGCCTATTTGTTACAGATCACAGACTACTGCATCAGTCAATTCATATGCAGCAATGCCTTAGAAGAATTCACAATCGTCGACAACATGCGGGTGACTGGCGAATGCTTGGTCAAAATTGTGTCTCCGAAATTGAAGACCCTCGTCTTCAAAAGCTGTGAGGCCCTTGAGACCTGTCATATGCTCTCAGCCATCGACCAGCTTAGCGGGCTGAAAAAACTAGTTCTCAACTGGCTCCCTTTAGTAGTATACGAGGAAATACACCTGGTATTAAAACGGCTGTTAAAACTGGAATATTTACATATATCCACTAATCCGATGAGGAATGGCAAATTGATTGATGCTATATGTTGTCTCCGGAGTTTGAAGGATCTTAGTATGACGTTTGATGCGGTAGATAAGGATGTGGAGGATTTGGTGCGGTGCTGCGGGGAGCTGCGGTCGTTGACGCTGGAATGCTCTAATAGTGAGTTTATTAACTATTTTAATTATTGCCGCCTTTAATGTAGAGCCAGAATAAAGGTGTCGACAGTGTCATAACTCATTCAGCCTGCCCTCTCGCTCGCTCTCGTTACTTTTTCTAAAAAGCGAGTGAGACGTCAGACTCCATAGGCACGTTAATTTTGCCCTGACAATAGCACAGCTGTAACACGCAATGCATTCTTGTGCTACTAATATTCGCTGTCTCCTGCTTTTCGATGATCAAATCCCATGATGCTAGTCCTACTGGCTGTACACACTCGCCGAGAGACCGGTCGTGGTGCGCCATCTAGTGGCTGCTAACAGGAGGACTTGTACACTTCTATAATGTTTTACAAACTGACAGGACAAGAGACCAGTTGCCTCAGCTAGGTACTCATCCGCTGTTCCGAGCGCCCGCGCGCGACAGCTTCCCAGACGTGATGCCGAGGTTTATGCTGCGGCTAACCTACCACCACAACACAGCGACTTACGATAACAGCCTAAGGGCTTTTCAAATCAGCATAAATAAAAAAATAAAAAAAAAGTACTTCAGCTGTCCGCCTCACACTAGATGTCGCCACCGGTTGCTCTAACATTAATTGTGTGTTGAAAGTAACTGGAATCACGGAACAGCTTCGTAACTCCAACGGGTTCTCGTTCCATGTATGAAAAGTTGAAAACATAGTCATATATCATGTATATCTGTGTTCCGCAGAAGTGAAGGAGCGGGCCGTGGCGGCGCTGTGCGAGCAGGCGGGCAAGCGCCTCACCAAGCTCGACTTCGGTCGCGCTCGCCTCGAGGACGACGACGTGGAGGCCGTGATCTTTGGATGCCCCAATCTCATGGTAACTACAATACGATTAAAATAAGTTAACGATTCGGCTTTTCTCGGGTATCATCGCCTCAATCCGGAGACGGAAATGACACGAAATACAATAAAAAAAAAAATAATAATCACCAAACGAAAAAAAAAACAGATTTCAACCGATTTTTTTTGATATTTCATAAACTGCTTGACCGATTTTGATAAAATTTACATGGGACCATCTCAGAATTTTGTAAATCGGTCGTATCTGTAAATTGATAACTCTATGTGAGTGACGAGGGATTCACGACAATTACCGAGGTTGGCCGAATCGTTAACTGATTTTAATCGTACTGTAACAGTCTGCCACAGATATTACATAGTCATAGTTATGCTTTTTACATCTGTATCCGTCCGTGGGAGTGGACGCATAGCGACGGATTGTACAAACTATTTGACTTTAAATATTACAGTTACCGCTAGATGGCGTAACATTAACAATCAGTTGAAGGATCGTACGTATATTACGAAGTGTGTCGTCATTGCTTGTCCAATTTTTTGGATGTTTGAGGCGCTCTACTTTTGGCGTTATTCTATAATTTTGATTGGGGATAATTAAGATGAGTTCATATTATAGGCGCTGAATGTGAGCGGTTGCCTGCGCCTGTCGCCCGCGGTGCTGAGGCGCGCGGCGGCGGCGCGGCGTGAGGCCAACGACATGCCGCTGCATTTATTTTTACCGCAAGCGCTGGAACCAGGCAAGGTATGCTATGATACACAATATGTAATAACTGGAAAAAGGCAAGATCACAGCATGCATGCTTTTAAAGCTGTTGCAATGTTGCTATGCTGTGGCCGCCTGCTGCAAAGTGACTTAGGCCCGGACCTCGGGGGCGAACTAGTGCACAACACCAAGGTGACAATATCATAAGATTTTATTAAGGTTTGAAAAACTTTTATTTTTAACTTCTTATGCACAACGATAATTAATTGAATCAATATTTTTTTAATGCACAATGATGCCAATCAATTATAAGTTACAATTTGTTTCTTAATCGTAACATTTTTTCTGTGCAGGTGAAATATGATGAGCTGGTGGTAGAGTATTGCTACTCCTGAGTACGGCTGCGCCACACTGCATTATTGCATTTACAATTACATCAAAATTAATACTATACTCTGACATTTTCGAGTTATTGATATGTATATTTGCATTTATTAGTTTAATAAGCTAAGTTAACCTAGTCATAAGATATTGCTATGCCCTGAGAGGGCCTATCTAATGGAATCCATTGAATGGATGAAAAATTAAGTGAGATGAAATGACAGATTGTGAAGAGAATTGTTCAAAATCGATGAGCAAGTTATTTTTATAGTAACTTACAATTATACGTGTTTTTTTATCGTACTGTGGTTTTATTACTTCGGATTTTAAACCCAGTATTCCCAAAATATCTCGACTATAAACTGTAACAGCCAGCGGAGAAGAATACTACATAATATAGTTACTCACGTAAGAAAAGGGTATATACATCTGAAAATTTATAATTTTGTATTTGGAGCTAACGTGACAGACAATATAACTGGGTTTAACTAAATTGTAAAATGTATACGAAACAAATATGTTAACACGTTAATCACAGAAATAGTGAATTAAGGTAAGGTTCGTTTACATATTAGCTAGGGAAGAATAAAACATGTTTTCCTCGTTCTAATATCCGAAAGAAAGAGAAGCAAAACCGTAACGTGAATTAGTTTATAGTTAGTTTGTTTATTATTAACCTTTTGAACTCGAAACGCTCCAAATTCAACGGAGTTTGAAAACACTTGAAAGGTTAACATTTTGACCGCCACAGTCGCCCACCATATCACTACATCAGAAATTTAGGCTACTAGTGACAACGTCTTGATTTTAGAGCACTTCTTTATGTTTTACAGTGGCGTTCAAAAGGTTAAAATGTATGATGCTGATGTAGTGATGATCTTTTCCTGTACAACATGTACAGATAGATGGCAGCACTTATTCTATATTGTGGACTTCGTATTTTTTGTTGTGTTGTCTCATCTCTTTATTTCGCTAGTCTGTGGCTTCATCGGCAACGTAAAATTTGACGTTGACATTTAGACGCCAATACTATTTTTATTTTCTTCTTCGTGAATAATAGTTTACGTAAAACAATAAAAGTGCGTCTTAGGCCCGTCGTGGGTCAGAATTTGGCTGCTAGATCAATGCAGTGAATCCCGAAAATGGCGGCAGAACCTAGCGATTGGCAGTTGCGATGTACGGAGTTAAAGCACCGAGGCTCCCATCTCTTGCAGTCCGGGCAATGGTCCGATTGCTCGTTCCTGGTGGGCTCCGAGCCCCACCAGGTGGTTGTTCCGGGCCACAAGCTGATCCTGGCCATGGCCTCGCCGGTCTTCGAAGCCATGTTTTACGGCGGTATGGCGGAGAGGAACGAGCCGATTCCAATCTTGGATGTGCAACCTGAGGCATTTAAAGCGCTATTGGAGTGAGTACTTCTGATAAGATCTTAAAGTGTATTCTTGAAATGTTTAGTAACAGAGATAGTGGCAGGAGTAAGACCGGTAGTTCATTGCTTATCAAAAAAGCAAAATTGTAACAGCTCCTGCTATTTGTAATTACAGATATGAATCAGTCTAAATGTCTTTAATTTAATTGTTATGGCCTTGCACTGTTCATGTATTGGCAATTTATAAGTAACAGGATTGAGCTATTTATTTTTATTAAATTATGACTTGTCTTAAAGCATCACAATCTTAAAACATTGTAAAATTCCTATTTCTAACACACATATATTTTACTTAATAGGAGGACCCAATCCCAACAAGATAAACCTGTTAAGTTTAACCTAATAAACTTTTTAATTTTAAATGTCTTTTTAAATTATACAAAATAAAATGTATTTTATTTTCCTGTGACAGAGCTGTGGTTGTACCTATTAATATTATTATTATACTTGCATTGAATATCATAGTCAAAATCAATATTGCAACTAAACGATGAGGTGGTATCAAATATGGATAAAATCAATACAGCATCTGGAATCCCTATGATCTTATTCAGGATATAACCTATTAGAAATCTTTTAGATTATTAGAAAGTTATAGAAAAAAACAAGCCTTTGTGTGTCTCCATATTTATGGTTTAATCTCTTGTGCCTTTCATAGTAAAGTGTACAAAATACCTTAGTGATTAATTTGAATTGAGATTCACACACTGAATAAGTTTTTAAAGAAAAAAAACAACTTTAATAAGGACAAATTAAGTCTTATTTCTAAGGATAACTGACCAAGTTACTAGAAAAAACATCAAAATTTCTATAGATATGCCGATAAGATTTGAGAATCAGGGTTCGGAAATTCGGATCGATATTTACATAACGTTGACAAAATCCTATTACTACCTCACTCATAAGTCAAACAAAGCCGCCTATACCTACGACCGGATAACGAAGCCGCCGCCAAAGTTTAGGTAAATATCGATGCAATGTCTGATATATTGCTTTAAATTTCAGATATATCTACACAGACAACATAAACATAAGCTCCTTCGATAAAGCCTGTGAGCTCTGCTACGGAGCCAAGAAGTACATGCTACCCCACCTCGTCAAGGAGTGCACGCGGTATCTCTGGTCGGACTTGTATCCAAGGAATGCCTGCCGTGCCTATGAGTTTGCCAGGCTCTTTGAAGAGAATGTGCTGATGGATAAATGTATACAGGTTTGTGGTGAAACCTTTGCTTCTACACCTATTTTTCTGCTTTTGGTAATTATAATTTAACTGAAAACTACAGAAACGGAGGGGGTGAAGTGACGTACTGTACTATTTTTCTTTTTCTATAAAATGTTTCAACAACCAACTATTATGCAATCCAGAAGGCCGCATTCTTTCTGTGGATGAAAAACATGTAGAAAAATGTTCTCTCTAGTTGATCCCAACGTCATATTCATAATGTGTGTGAACCTAGCATATCAAATGTTAGAATCTCACAATTTAAGGACAGTTCTAGTAGCATCCCCAATAGTTCTACAGTTCCTCATACTTTTTTTCAAAAGTTCTGTTCAACTTTCTGAAAAAAATTTTTTTCAAAATGAGATGCTAACTTCACACTACCCCGACCAGCATCTCAGCAGTTCTTGATTGCTAGACCATAAATACGTGAGAAACTGCATAGTTCTATCGCCTGGAGCCAGCACAGCAATAGTTCTGGCCCAAAAACAAAAAAAAAATGAGATGCTAACTTCACAATACACATAGTAGCATCTCAGTAGTTCTCGATAACTAGGTCACAAATACGTCTGAAACTGCATAGTTCTATCACTTGGAAGCAACACAAAAATAGTTCTAGCGACAAAACGACACGAATCACCTCATACACTATGCTACAATTTATCAGACGAAAAGGCCAATTACTTGATATGCTACATTTTATGAGACAGTTCTGCACAGCATCTCAGCTGTTTTGGATGGCAACGCCACGAATACGTATAGAACTGCCGAGTTCTACCATCTGCGGGCGATACAGCAATAGTTCTAGCGAAAAAACGAAAAAAATAATGTTTTTTTTTGATATGCTACATTTTATGAGACAGTTCTGCACAGCATCTCAGCTGTTTTGGATGGCAACGCCACGAATACGTATAGAACTGCCGAGTTCTACCATCTGCGGGCGAAACAGCAATAGTTCTAGCGAAAAAACGAAAAAAAATATGATTTTTTTGATATGCTACATTTTATGAGACAGTGCTGCACAGCATCTCAACTGTTTTGGATGGCAACGCCACGAATACGTATAGAACTGCCGAGTTCTACCATCTGCGGGCGAAACAGCAATAGTTCTACCGAAAAAACGAAAAAAATTATGATTTTTTTGATATGCTACATTTTATGAGACAGTTCTGCACAGCATCTCAGCTGTTTTGGATGGCAACGCCACAAATACGTTTAGAACTGCCGAGTTCTACCATCTGCGGGCGAAACAGCAATAGTTCTAGCGAAAAAACGAAAAAAATAATGATTTTTTTGCTATGCTACATTTTATGAGACAGTTCTGCACAGCATCTCAGCTGTTTTGGATGGCAACGCCACGAATACGTATAGAACTGCCGAGTTCTACCATCTGCGGGCGGAACAGCAATAGTTCTAGCAAAAAAACGAAAAAAAAAGAGATTTTTTTGATATGCTAAATTTTATGAGACAGTTCTGCACAGCATCTCAGCTGTTTCGGATAGCAACGACACGAATACGTATAGAACTGCCGAGTTCTACCATCTGCGGGCGAAACTGCAATAGTTCTAGCAAAAAAACGAAAAAAAAAGAGATTTTTTTGATATGCTAAATTGTATGAGACAGTTCTGCACAGCATCTCAGCTGTTTCGGATGGCAACGCCACAAATACGTATAGAACAGCCAAGTTCTACCATCTGCGGGCAAAACAGCAATAGTTCTATCGAAAAAACGAAAAAATAATGATTTTTTTGATATGCTACATTTTATGAGACAGTTCTGCACAGCATCTCAGCTGTTTTGGATGGCAATGCCACAAATACGTTTAGAACTGCCGAGTTCTACCATCTGCGGGCGAAACAGCAATAGTTCTAGCGAAAAAACGAAAAGAAATATGTTTTTTTTGATATGCTACATCTTATGAGACAGTTCTGCACAGCATCTCAGCTGTTTTGGATGGCAACGCCACGAATACGTATAGAACTGCCGAGTTCTACCATCTGCGGGCGAAACAGCAATAGTTCTACCGAAAAAACGAAAAAAATTATGTTTTTTTTGATATGCTACATTTTATGAGACAGTTCTGCACAGCATCTCAGATGTTTTGGATGGCAACGCCACGAATACGTATAGAACTGCCGAGTTCTACCATCTGCGGGCGAAACAGCAATAGTTCTAGCGAAAAAACGAAAAAAATAATGTTTTTTTTGTTATGCTACATTTTATGAGACAGTTCTGCACAGCATCTCAGCTGTTTTGGATGGCAACGCCACGAATACGTATAGAACTGCCGATTTCTACCATCTGCGGGCGAAATAGCAATAGTTCTAGCGAAAAAACGAAAAAAATAATGTTTTTTTTGATATGCTACATTTTATGAGACAGTTCTGCACAGCATCTCAGCTGTTTTGGATGGCAACGCAACAAATACGTTTAGAACTGCCGAGTTCTACCATCTGCGGGCGAAACAGCAATAGTTCTAGCGAAAAAACGAAAAAAAAAATGTTTTTTTTGATATGCTACATTTTATGAGACAGTTCTGCACAGCATCTCAGCTGTTTTGGATGGCAACGCCACGAATACGTATAGAACTGCCGAGTTCTACCATCTGCGGGCGAAACAGCAATAGTTCTAGCGAAAAAACGAAAAAAATAATGATTTTTTTGTTATGCTACATTTTATGAGACAGTTCTGCACAGCATCTCAGCTGTTTTGGATGGCAACGCCACGAATACGTATAGAACTGCCGATTTCTACCATCTGCGGGCGAAATAGCAATAGTTCTAGCGAAAAAACGAAAAAAATAATGTTTTTTTTGATATGCTACATTTTATGAGACAGTTCTGCACAGCATCTCAGCTGTTTTGGATGGCAACGCAACAAATACGTTTAGAACTGCCGAGTTCTACCATCTGCGGGCGAAACAGCAATAGTTCTAGCGAAAAAACGAAAAAAAAAATGTTTTTTTTGATATGCTACATTTTATGAGACAGTTCTGCACAGCATCTCAGCTGTTTTGGATGGCAACGCCACGAATACGTATAGAACTGCCGAGTTCTACCATCTGCGGGCGAAACAGCAATAGTTCTAGCGAAAAAACGAAAAAAATAATGATTTTTTTGATATGCTACATTTTATGAGACAGTTCTGCACAGCATCTCAGCTGTTTTGGATGGCAACGCCACGAATACGTATAGAACTGCCGAGTTCTACCATCTGCGGGCGAAACAGCAATAGTTCTAGCGAAAAAACGAAAAAAATTATGATTTTTTTGATATGCTACATTTTATGAGACAGTTCTGCACAGCATCTCAGCTGTTTTGGATGGCAACGCCACGAATACGTATAGAACTGCCGAGTTCTACCATCTGCGGGCGAAACAGAAATAGTTCTAGCGAAAAAACGAAAAAAATAATGTTTTTTTTGATATGCTACATTTTATGAGACAGTTCTGCACAGCATCTCAGATGTTTCGGATGGCAACGCCACAAATACGTATAGAACAGCCAAGTTCTACCATCTGCGGGCAAAACAGCAATAGTTCTATCGAAAAAACGAAAAGAAATATGTTTTTTTTGATATGCTACATCTTATGAGACAGTTCTGCACAGCATCTCAGCTGTTTTGGATGGCAACGCCACGAATACGTATAGAACTGCCGAGTTCTACCATCTGCGGGCGAAACAGCAATAGTTCTACCGAAAAAACGAAAAAAATTATGTTTTTTTTGATATGCTACATTTTATGAGACAGTTCTGCACAGCATCTCAGATGTTTTGGATGGCAACGCCACGAATACGTATAGAACTGCCGAGTTCTACCATCTGCGGGCGAAACAGCAATAGTTCTAGCGAAAAAACGAAAAAAATAATGTTTTTTTTGTTATGCTACATTTTATGAGACAGTTCTGCACAGCATCTCAGCTGTTTTGGATGGCAACGCCACGAATACGTATAGAACTGCCGAGTTCTACCATCTGCGGGCGGAACAGCAATAGTTCTAGCAAAAAAACGAAAAAAAAAGAGATTTTTTTGATATGCTAAATTTTATGAGACAGTTCTGCACAGCATCTCAGCTGTTTTGGATGGCAACGCCACGAATACGTATAGAACTGCCGAGTTCTACCATCTGCGGGCGGAACAGCAATAGTTCTAGCAAAAAAACGAAAAAAAAAGAGATTTTTTTGATATGCTAAATTTTATGAGACAGTTCTGCACAGCATCTCAGCTGTTTCGGATAGCAACGCCACAAATACGTATAGAACAGCCAAGTTCTACCATCTGCGGGCAAAACAGCAATAGTTCTATCGAAAAAACGAAAAAATAATGATTTTTTTGATATGCTACATTTTATGAGACAGTTCTGCACAGCATCTCAGCTGTTTTGGATAGCAATGCCACAAATACGTTTAGAACTGCCGAGTTCTACCATCTGCGGGCGAAACAGCAATAGTTCTAGCGAAAAAACGAAAAAAATAATGATTTTTTTGATATGCTACATCTTATGAGACAGTTCTGCACAGCATCTCAGCTGTTTTGGATGGCAACGCCACGAATACGTATAGAACTGCCGAGTTCTACCATCTGCGGGCGAAACAGCAATAGTTCTACCGAAAAAACGAAAAAAATTATGTTTTTTTTGATATGCTACATTTTATGAGACAGTTCTGCACAGCATCTCAGATGTTTTGGATGGCAACGCCACGAATACGTATAGAACTGCCGAGTTCTACCATCTGCGGGCGAAACAGCAATAGTTCTAGCGAAAAAACGAAAAAAATAATGTTTTTTTTGTTATGCTACATTTTATGAGACAGTTCTGCACAGCATCTCAGCTGTTTTGGATGGCAACGCCACGAATACGTATAGAACTGCCGATTTCTACCATCTGCGGGCGAAATAGCAATAGTTCTAGCGAAAAAACGAAAAAAATAATGTTTTTTTTGATATGCTACATTTTATGAGACAGTTCTGCACAGCATCTCAGCTGTTTTGGATGGCAACGCAACAAATACGTTTAGAACTGCCGAGTTCTACCATCTGCGGGCGAAACAGCAATAGTTCTAGCGAAAAAACGAAAAAAAAAATGTTTTTTTTGATATGCTACATTTTATGAGACAGTTCTGCACAGCATCTCAGCTGTTTTGGATGGCAACGCCACGAATACGTATAGAACTGCCGAGTTCTACCATCTGCGGGCGAAACAGCAATAGTTCTAGCGAAAAAACGAAAAAAATAATGATTTTTTTGATATGCTACATTTTATGAGACAGTTCTGCACAGCATCTCAGCTGTTTTGGATGGCAACGCCACGAATACGTATAGAACTGCCGAGTTCTACCATCTGCGGGCGAAACAGCAATAGTTCTAGCGAAAAAACGAAAAAAATTATGATTTTTTTGATATGCTACATTTTATGAGACAGTTCTGCACAGCATCTCAGCTGTTTTGGATGGCAACGCCACGAATACGTATAGAACTGCCGAGTTCTACCATCTGCGGGCGAAACAGAAATAGTTCTAGCGAAAAAACGAAAAAAATAATGTTTTTTTTGATATGCTACATTTTATGAGACAGTTCTGCACAGCATCTCAGATGTTTCGGATGGCAACGCCACAAATACGTATAGAACAGCCAAGTTCTACCATCTGCGGGCAAAACAGCAATAGTTCTATCGAAAAAACGAAAAAATAATGATTTTTTTGATATGCTACATTTTATGAGACAGTTCTGCACAGCATCTCAGCTGTTTTGGATGGCAATGCCACAAATACGTTTAGAACTGCCGAGTTCTACCATCTGCGGGCGAAACAGCAATAGTTCTAGCGAAAAAACGAAAAGAAATATGTTTTTTTTGATATGCTACATCTTATGAGACAGTTCTGCCATCTCAGCTGTTTTGGATGGCAACGCCACGAATACGTATAGAACTGCCGAGTTCTACCATCTGCGGGCGAAACAGCAATAGTTCTACCGAAAAAACGAAAAAAATTATGTTTTTTTTGATATGCTACATTTTATGAGACAGTTCTGCACAGCATCTCAGATGTTTTGGATGGCAACGCCACGAATACGTATAGAACTGCCGAGTTCTACCATCTGCGGGCGAAACAGCAATAGTTCTAGCGAAAAAACGAAAAAAATAATGTTTTTTTTGTTATGCTACATTTTATGAGACAGTTCTGCACAGCATCTCAGCTGTTTTGGATGGCAACGCCACGAATACGTATAGAACTGCCGATTTCTACCATCTGCGGGCGAAATAGCAATAGTTCTAGCGAAAAAACGAAAAAAATAATGTTTTTTTTGATATGCTACATTTTATGAGACAGTTCTGCACAGCATCTCAGCTGTTTTGGATGGCAACGCAACAAATACGTTTAGAACTGCCGAGTTCTACCATCTGCGGGCGAAACAGCAATAGTTCTAGCGAAAAAACGAAAAAAAAAATGTTTTTTTTGATATGCTACATTTTATGAGACAGTTCTGCACAGCATCTCAGCTGTTTTGGATGGCAACGCCACGAATACGTATAGAACTGCCGAGTTCTACCATCTGCGGGCGAAACAGCAATAGTTCTAGCGAAAAAACGAAAAAAATAATGATTTTTTTGATATGCTACATTTTATGAGACAGTTCTGCACAGCATCTCAGCTGTTTTGGATGGCAACGCCACGAATACGTATAGAACTGCCGAGTTCTACCATCTGCGGGCGAAACAGCAATAGTTCTAGCGAAAAAACGAAAAAATTATGATTTTTTTGATATGCTACATTTTATGAGACAGTTCTGCACAGCATCTCAGCTGTTTTGGATGGCAACGCCACGAATACGTATAGAACTGCCGAGTTCTACCATCTGCGGGCGAAACAGAAATAGTTCTAGCGAAAAAACGGTAAAAATAATGTTTTTTTTGATATGCTACATTTTATGAGACAGTTCTGCACAGCATCTCAGCTGTTTTGGATGGCAACGCCACGAATACGTATAGAACTGCCGAGTTCTACCATCTGCGGGCGAAACAGCAATAGTTCTACCGAAAAAACGAAAAAAATTATGATTTTTTTGATATGCTACATTTTATGAGACAGTTCTGCACAGCATCTCAGCTGTTTTGGATGGCAACGCCACGAATACGTATAGAACTGCCGAGTTTTACCATCTGCGGGCGAAACAGCAATAGTTCTAGCGAAAAAACGAAAAAAATAATGATTTTTTTGATATGCTACATTTTATGAGACAGTTCTGCACAGCATCTCAGCTGTTTTGGATGGCAACGCCACGAATACGTATAGAACTGCCGAGTTCTACCATCTGCGGGCGAAACAGCAATAGTTCTAGCGAAAAAACGAAAAAAATAATGTTTTTTTTTGATATGCTATATTTTATGAGACAGTTCTGCACAGCATCTCAGCTGTTTTAGATGGCAACGCCACGAATACGTATAGAACTGCCGAGTTCTACCATCTGCGGGCGAAACAGCAATAGTTCTAGCGAAAAAACGAAAAAAAATATGATTTTTTTGATATGCTACATTTTATGAGACAGTTCTGCACAGCATCTCAGCTGTTTTGGATGGCAACGCCACGAATACGTATAGAACTGCCGAGTTCTACCATCTGCGGGCGAAACAGCAATAGTTCTAGCGAAAAAACTAAAAAAATATTGATTTTTTTGATATGCTACATTTTATGAGACAGTTCTGCACAGCATCTCAGCTGTTTTGGATGGCAACGCCACGAATACGTATAGAACTGCCGAGTTCTACCATCTGCGGGCGAAACAGCAATAGTTCTAGCAAAAAAACGAAAAAAAAAGAGTTTTTTTTGATATGCTAAATTTTATGAGACAGTTCTGCACAGCATCTCAGCTGTTTCGGATGGCAACGCCACAAATACGTATAGAACAGCCGAGTTCTACCATGTGCGGGCAAAACAGCAATAGTTCTAGCGAAAACACGAAAAAATAATGATTTTTTTGATATGCTACATTTTATGAGACAGTTCTGCACAGCATCTCAGCTGTTTTGAATGGCAACGCTACAAATACATAAAGAACTGCCGAGTTTTACCATCTGCGGCCGAAACAGCAATAGTTCTAGCGAAAAAACGAAAAAAAAATATGATTTTTTTGATATGCTACATTTTATGAGACAGTTCTGCACAGCATCTCAGCTGTTTTGGATGGCAACGCCACGAGTACGTATAGAACTGCCGAGTTCTACCATCTGTCGGCGAAACAGCAATAGTTCTAGCGAAAAAACGAAAAAAATAATGTTTTTTTTGATATGCTACATTTTATGAGACAGTTCTGCACAGCATCTCAGCTGTTTTGGATGGCACCATCACGAATACGTATAGAACTGCCGAGTTCTACCATCTGCGGGCGAAACCGTAATAGTTCTAGCGAAAAAACGGAAAAATAGTGTATGTGAGTGAATTTTGAGATCCTATTATTATATCAGTTTCAAAAAGCAGAAAATCTGATCTATCGTATAATGTTACGACGTATTTTGCAATGGAAGCCATTTATTGCCTCCTAAATGCGTCTCTCAATCGCTGGACTCCAAACATGCAGTTAGGTCAGGAAAGGCTTCCCATAACCTTACCTAACTGTAGGTTTCGAGTCCGAGAGATTTCAAAACTAAAACGAGAACTTTGTATATCATAATTATTAAATAAGATCAGTTTCCTGCACTTCATTGAACGATTGCCGTAAACATCTGTTTACCAAGAAATACCGGCAGATGAAACACCCCTCACCGACCAAAGCTGCTTTATATCAGCATTACCGATTTAAGAGCCATTTATCAGTGGGCGTATGTTTGGGGTTGGTTAGCTAGCTGAGCTAGCACCGGCTCACACCGCTGAAAATCTACCATGTCCATCTACTTGGGGTTGGACGAAGGTCAACAACAACTGGGAGCCTACATGGATGGACGTGCCTGTTTCTGCAGAAGCATGTCCTGAAATTGTTAGATGCAAATACAGTGCCGCGGCTGGTGCAATTGCAAAAAAAGGCTGCTTAAGAGGCCTTATTTCTTTTAAACATTTATTTTCATACTAGCTTTTGCCCGCGACTACGTACGCGTGGAACTTGATAAAATGGATTATTAAAAGCGCCTAAGCAAATGTAAGAGCAATTGTGCTTTTGGTCTAATAATGTCATTTTCTAAAGGGCACCGCACCCCAACAGAAATTTTCACTCACTTTTCAATCTTTTTAGGTATAATTTCCAGGATGAAAACTATCCGATGTCCTTCCTCGGATCTTAAACTGTCTCTATACCAAATTTCATCAAAATTTATTAAGCGGTTTAAGCGTGAAGAGGTAACAGACAGACACACTTTCGCATTTATAATATTAGTATGGAAGTATGGATTAGGTGGTTCACTGTTCGTACGGGACTAATCGTACCGATTTTTAAAGATAAAATAAAAAAGTATGTAGCAAACCGAGTGTTATCCTACTCAACTTGCAACAAGTATGAATATAGGAATAAGGGATGTACATGTACCTATACCATTTGTCCAGTACGTCGCTGAGAGCTGGCGGGGCAGCGGTTTGCGCTGAGGCTGCAAAGCGCCGCAAATATATAAGTCTCTCTAATAACTTCTTATTTGTGGCGTTCGCAGTGGAGACACTCGGACCTTGGAGTCCGGACGCCCACAGACTTTACTCTATAATAAAAAAAAACTTTCCGAATGTTCTTCGGGCCACAGAGCCGGCTCATTCCTCGGCCAAAGGATTAGCTTGGCTATTCAACGGGGGAATGTAGCCGGCATCATGGGTACCCTGCCGCAGGGCCATGATCTGGGGGACATCGGTTTTTGTTAGTTAATTTTATTTAGGTTACGTATGTAGAGTACTGTTAATTTTTACTTGCTTTTCGTTTAAATAAATAAATATATTCTCCCCTATACTATTTACAATTATTTATTCTTCTAAACAGTAACACATTCCTGAGTAAATCCAATAAATAATAGCGTTTGTACGGGACATGGGCAGTCCACCGTGTTTCCAGTTTTTTCAATCTTGCCTTAGTTTTAGCATAATTTGAGTATTTAATCATTAAATACAAATATACTATAATAGACACATTCATACATGTTCAATGACACGAAAGAGATGTGATGATTTTTTCTGACTGCTGCTGCACAGCAACTGACGTAAAGCAAAATTACTTGCTGTAAAGCAATGGGGACTGGGGTTCGTGCCTGTAAACGCATATCCTAGGGTATGGCGAATGCGCATAAGCATTTTAAACACACATGACACAGAGGGCGCTCCAGTAGCGTAGAATTATGGAATCAAAGATTTGGTGTGATTGACGTAACGATGTGATAGCTCAGTTGATAGAACACTACGCCGGAAACGTAGGGTCGCAGGTTCGAGTCCTGCTTACATTGCAGTGTGGATCACATTCAATTTTTCTTTCATAGTTTACCTTTGTGTCAATAAAAAGTAAAAATGTGGTATTTCTACATTAGACTCGATAAAAGATAAAGATTCTATTAAAAAAATTTAGAAAAGCGTCATCTCTCTCGCGGTCCTCGCACTTGCTGTAAAGCAATGGGGACTGAGGATCGTGCGTGTAAACGCACATCCTAGGGTATGGCTAATGCGCATAAGCATTTTAATCGGGTACGGGACCCTAAAAAATAAAACTTAACGGTTTGTACCGGACAAAAATGTTTGTACGGGACTTGTACGAAATTTAGTTTTCATAAACAAAGTTTTATCTACTTTAAACTTAAAAACTTAATATTGTCCACACCCATAGCGTGTATTTTACATTCTATTTCACTGTCATAGACAAATATATCATGAAATTTCGGTATTCCTGGTATAGCGTCTACAGCTTCCCAGGGATGAAATTTCTGAATACTTATCACTATTATCAGCGTTGAAGCGCGAAATTGTTGTAGCCAATTAAACTGTCTAGGAAACATCGGTTCAATATTACCAACAATAGGTAGAGTGTTAGAAACAATAACGGGATTTGTCTTTAAATGTGAAAATATTCTGTTAGCTTGTTTTTTTACCAGAATAATATTCAAAAGAGATAACTTTAGTGTCTTAAGAATACTTCTGCATCAAATAAATATTTATTGGCCTATATTTTTTGATGCACTTAAAATTACTATTTTCTGTGGAATGATCCATTATGAATTTATTTATGTCAAAGATATTGATAATTTCAAGCAACTTTTTGGAGTGAATAATACCTACGAAACCCTGAATTTTAGATAGTAGTACGAGTAACATAGCTATTTCATGCTTTCATTGCGTGCAAAACCAAGTTTTCTGCGCGAATATTGTCAATTTCGAGTAGTTTTTGAAACAAACATTATCAATAAAACATTCAAACTGCAGGTTTCAAATATGTACCAATAAATCGTAATTGCCCTGTTCTAAGTAGTGACATCACTACATAGTATAAAACAAAGACGCTTCTTGCTGTCTGTCTGTCCTTATGTATGCTTAGATCTTTAAAACTACGCAACTACTTTTTTTAATATTTTTTTAATATAATAGAGAGATTGAAGAGGAAGGTATATATGTAATATGTATAATACATGTATAATATATTTAGTATCAGCATTGCACCTGTGCGACGCCGGGGCGGGTCGCTATTTGATAACATGTCAAGAAACATGTTTAATCAGAGAGAAAGCTGTCTAAAACAATCAGCATTTTTTACGGATAAGGAGCCTTAATGACGGTAGCACACCTCCGCCGCGAAACCGCGAAACGCCATACAGAGCGCGCGAAACTAAAGCGGAACTTCCTTGGATTTGACGTTTCGCGGCGAAGGTGTGCTACCGGCATAAATGTTCAGACCTCTGACTGTGTAGTGGATCTTGAAATGTATAAAATAAAGTTACATTGCGTGGTTTCATTTAAAATACTAAGAGACCTAAAACAATAAAGTAAGTATATTCACCTTTTGTGTGTTTCAAACAGTACCTAAATCCTACCTCACGGACCATCATGCATTGAGATCACACTGACCTACGGTTAATATTATTTACTAGCTTACTTAATATTATTTACACAAAATATTACCAATCTTACTCAAAGAACCTCATGCTCTTCATACAAACTTTCAGCTCCCACTTTAGCCCATTAGGGGTAGAATTTTCAAAAACGTTGAAATCCATATTCTCAGTTTTTTTTTTAATAAAAAGCAAAAATTGCATTTTTGAATCTTTTCTGCTTTATAATTTATTTCCTTTTGTTAGAAAGTGCATCGCTTATGTTAAAAATATGATTCCTCATCCTTCAAGTATCCGAAAATCACATGCCTGCCCTATTGTGTATGCGGTGGATCTCGATGGCTCCCGTCCTGGAGTCACTAAGACCACATAACGATCAACTATGCCAAGTTTTAGCGTATAGTCAAAAGTGCAAGGTGTCGTGTTTAATACTGTAGCTATTTACTCAGACTGTTCGGTTGCAACTCGGGTCAGAATAGCACTACCCCCTTTCTTTCCGAGGGTATCATAAGACTCGACTAAGCGAATCGGGCAATATCACTTTTCGTCAATCGTAAAACCCACAATTGCACTAGCCGAATAAAGGCGGAGCAATGGGAAGACCGGGTTACAATAAAATTGTGCCCCGAAATTAGTAGGTATGTTTCGTGACACGCGGCGCGGAGTGAATCCCCCTTGGCTTGGGCTATGCAGCATAAATATACAATCTACGCGCTGCAACCACCTTATCAGTGTTGCCAGGTCTCCAGATTTTTCAAGAGATCTGATGGTTTTGGGCCGTGTCTACTGATATAAGTACCTGCTGAATTTTCAACAGAGTATTTTCATTGAGATAATTTAATTTTCACGGTTCTACCACGTGCTACTTTGAATTTGTGGTTTTGTTGAGAAAAATTGGTTTGAAATGCACGGAACTAACTAAACAATAGGTACATGTTAATTTATCTGGTTAATTAATGAACAAGTACCTAAAGCATAGCTATGTGTTTTAATAAGTATTTTGTGTAATGTGTATGTTTAAAAATAGGGGCGCTATAAGTTTAACATGTGTATATGTGTATCTGTGAATCTGTCTGTGGCATCGTAGCTCCCAAACGGATGGATCGATTTGAGTGCACGTTTTTTAACCGACTTCAAAAAAGGAGGGGGTTCTCAATTCGGTTGTATTTTTTTTTATGTTTGTTACCTCAGAACTCCGTCATTTATCAGTCGATTTGGAAAATTCTTTTTAGGTTCATGAAAAGACAGTTCAAGGTTGGTCCCATAACATTTTGGTGAATATCTGACGAGATCCATGAGGAATCGAAGGAATTCCTGAAATTTTATAGGCACTCATAATATTTTTCATATATTTTCTAAAACTATTTAACTATTTGAATATGGTAGTTATCATCTTCCAATGCTGAGCTGATGATGAAAGGTACAACTCTTTAACGGTTAGGAGTTAGGAGATAATTCAAACGAGATGCATGCCTTCAAGACCTCCCCGATCACCCCGCTATAAGTATTTTAAATGTATGAATCACTAAAAAAAAAAAAAACAAAGAGAACCGACTTCAATAAAACTAAAAAGCCAAAAATAACCCGTTCAAGTACAGATTACATTTGACTCACCCTATGAAGTCGGTGCCAAACCTCACGTAAACAATATATAAATATAATAATTGAGTGGTCTGGGACCGACTTCAAAGGGTGAGTCAAATGTAATCTGTAAGTACTTGAACGGGTTATTTTTGGCTTTTTAGTTTTATTGAAGTCGGTTCTTTTTTTGTTCAATTATTTTTTAAGCGAAATACTTGTCCGTCGAGATGGTTCTTAGCTATGTTTGGTGAAAATAGGGCCAGTAGTTGTCAAGATATTAAGCTAAAAATTCCAAATTTTGTAGTTATGTTCAGTTTTAGTAGCATTTTCTATACTCATTGAATGAGGGTCTCATGTTGACGAGCTACTTGTGTCGGGGTATTATTAAATTTTTAATTTAGGTTATGTATAATAACTTTCAATTCTTGTAAATTTTACAATACTTAGGTTTTGATATTGGTTTAACAGTCTTTTCACTTCTATTCTTGCACGCTGCGTTATGTAACGTTAAAAAAAATACGACCAATAATATAAAATAGAATGGTTAGAAACAGAACAAAAAAAATTACGGTTAAGTTCGAGTGGGGTTTTTTCTCTCACAGTTTATACAATTATTTGATTTAGTTTCTGTCAAATAGAATTTTCGTGACAGGTTTCTTTTGCCAACTGTACTATTGAACATCCTTCAACTACTCACGGATACAAGAGCGACTGTGCCACGTGGAAACCTGCTCGACTAAGGTTCTACGTGACAAAAAACCGGCCAAGAGCATGTCGGGCCACATACAGAGAAGGGTTCCGTAGTTGCCCATCCTTCACAATAGACGGGCTTAAAAACAGCGGTTTTAAGCCCGAGGTTTAAATTACGAGGAAGATTTCATGCTCTATAAAAAGGTCGTCCACGCCAAAGTAACTGTAATTTTACAAGCTTTTATTTAGCTTGCATGGTATGTTTAAAGTATGTATGTTCGGGTGAAATCTTGCAACTCAATTTTGAAGCAGATATCGTCAACCGATTGAGCTAAAATTTTGCATACTTACTTAACTTTGATGACAATACAATAATATGGTACAATAATATGGGGCTGATCTGATGATGGAGCCGGAAGGTGGCCATAGGAACTCTATAATAGAAAAAGCAATCCTACCGAGCTTGGGCTCTTTAGAATTGTCTCAGTGAGCATTTGATGGATATCTAAAGAAAAGTACAGTCGGCTATAAAAGCTTGCCACTAAAATGTCATTTTTGACAGAAACTTATTACTTACTAGCTGTGCCCCGCGGTGTTACCCGCTCATCCCACGGGAACACTAAATTTATTCGGGATGAAAAGTATCCTATGTCCTTCCCCGGGACTGAAACTATCTATATACCAAATTTCATCTAAATCGGTTCAGCGGTTTAAGCGTGAAGAGGTAACAGACAGACAGACAGACAGACAGACAGACACACTTTCGCATTTATAATATTAAGTATGGATTATAGGTCATCCGGATGGTTTACTAATGTTTCGCCGAAAATTATTTAGCAAATTCTTAACTCGCCGAACTACGTATCCCATATTTTTATTTGGTCAAATTTTCATTTCCCAACTCAACGTTTCGCACTGATATCTTTTCCCAATTAATGATTTGATAAACTATTGTTAGACCAATTATTATCTGGGATTTTTATAAGATGTCAATTATGTTTTCGTCAAATGTATTGATTGGCATACCTTGATTTAGCAACATATTGAATGGCATTATGCAAATCGCAGTATAATTTTATTGCATTAAGCGGGTAGGGTGATGCACCATGCAGCTAAATTTAGAGGGTACTTTTGTTTACATACTTTGTGGCTCAAAATAGCATTTCATTCTTGAGTTATCATCGCTGATAGTTAATGTGCGTGTGTGCATAAAAAAAAAATAACCCTAACCTACCTATCTCTGGGAGCAGTTTCGTCCCGAAGACTGTAATCCCGAAGACTGTAATCCCGACGGCTAGAATTCCTACAGTTCACATACATACGTATCACAAGTACAACAAAAGGAGCGTTTTTTAGGGATATAAAAAAAAAAAAACTAACCTAACCTAACCCGGCCGAGTCGGATCTGCTCACATACATACGTATCACAAGTACAACAAAAGGAGCGTTTTTAGGGATATAAAAAAAAACTAACCTAACCTAACCCGGCCGAGACGGATCTGCTCAAATACATACGTATCACAAGTACAACAAATTGATTTTGATTAAAAAATATTTTTTTCGGTTTATATTTGTGCTTTATTTTGCACTATCATCATACTGTAAGCAATGGTTGTAGGTAATTTGCCCAAATGGCTTTTGATGAATCGTTATTTGACTAAGCAAATCATTTGCTACACAATTATTTACCACATAAAATTAGACGATATGTTATTTGCCTTAGCAAATCATTTCCTACACAATTATTTACCACATAAAATTTGACATAATAAAATTTTGGAATATAAAAATGTAGCGAAATAAAAAAATTACGAAGTAAAATTATGCCAAGGATTGGTTTGCGTAATAAAACTTCGGCGAAAAGTTGGTTGCCAAATGAAATTTGACGAAACATAATTCGGCGAAAAGGCAGTACACCCATCCGGATGCCTACGAAAGTGGTAGAAAATGGTTTGCAAGTTTGTGATTATAATTCTCACAACTGAAACTTGCATATTATAAACTATTCGACTTAAATAAAAGCTTTTAAAATACAAACCCTCTTACACTTGTCTTATCATGAGAGGATGAAGAAATAAACAAAAACGAAGAAGTATTAAAGTGACTTTTAAAAATCCTTCGATAAGATCATTACTGTATTGTAATAATGTACTTTGACGACGCAGTTGGCGTAGTTTGTAGTGCACCCGCCTACTGAGTCGCCGCCGCGCCGGCTTTATCGCCGGATCCACGACCGATACATATAAGTATAGATAACATTCATGACCCAGGAACAAATATTTGATATAATAGTTCATCACACAAGTATTTGCCCTGGCTGGGACTTGAACCCAGGATCGCTTCTGGGTTCGAGTCTATATATATGTATTTATATACAGAGTGACCTATTTAGATAGGTCTGTATGGGAAAGTCTGAAACTATAAACAATTATTCGAGTTCGTCACACAAATATTTGCCCTGGCCGGGATTCGAACCCAGGACCGCCAGCTCAGTAGGCAGCAGCACTACAAACCGAGCCAACCCCGTCGTCAAATAAATTAAAGAATATAAAAACAATGCATTTAATCATTTTAGTTAAATTGACTCTTTTAAGACCTTCACAATTGATATCTAAGTAGAAATAATGTTAGTGTCATTTTTCAAAACGTTCGGCTTCGATTCCCGAGCCGTAAAGGTTTTTCTTGTTATTAAAATCGATGACATGGTTCCAAAGAACAGATCTTCGTATGTCTTATAATTTCAGATTTTCCCATACAGTCTAATCTAAAAGGGGCCATCCTGTATTATGTATATCGTCGTCTAGTACCCATAGTACAAGCTTTGCTTAGTTTGAGACTAGGTCAATTTGTGAAATATCGTCCCTTAATTTTTTTTTTTAACGTATTTTGTAAAGCATTTAAAAGTCGAGAACCGCGTTTAGGTCCTAATTATGTAACTAATTGCATACAGTACCTACTTTTTATACGAGCAAAACTCAGAAATATATAATGTAAACTTGCTTTTTCGTTCAATTCAAACTGACCTATTAAAATAACATGATCGCCATGGTCATGGCGGGTGCCTCGTGAATATTTATTGTTTTTGAGGAGTAATTTCAACCAATCAGGGAAAAGTAGCCTTTTTTTTATCAAATATATGCTGATTGGTGTTGCTCTTTTTTAAATTCATCAGAGATGAGTCTTATGAAATAAAAGTACATTAGCGGATATCATAGAATGCATAGAGTATAGAATTTTGGTGAAGGTTTAAAAAGTGCGTAGTTTTGATTTTGTCTTAAAACGAAAATAAGAACGCGAGTATAAAAAAGAAATTAACGTCAAATAATCAAATTTTCCGATTATTTTGAGACATAACATTTTTCTAATAGCTACATTGGTATAAATTATGTACACTTTCTTAATACTTTTCACTGAACGAAATAAAACACGAAAGAAATAAGTATGATACTATCTTTGAGCAGTTTGAGTCTATAGATTCAATGAACGAAATGAAGGAAATTGAAGAAGTTAGTGATATAGATCCCTAATTCAGCTCTCGTGAGACGTAATATTGGTTCTCCTTCATTTTAATGAAATGAATTGCGCATCTCTAATCTCTAACCATGGACATCAGGTGACCCACATCTAGCCTAATGTATGTGGATGGTAGCGCTTTAGGTTGCCTGTATACGATGCAGTAGCATATTTGCAAGAAATCTTAGAAATACACAGCCTAAATATTTCGGCCGCGGCATTTACCATGGCACGGCAAAAATCACACACCACAATAAGTGGGCGAGGTGCATCATTTGCCAGAATGGGTTTTTTCTCTAGAACTATTGCTGTTTCCCCGCAGATGGTAGAACTCGGCAGTTCTATACGTGTTCGTTACGTTGCCATTCAAAACAGCTGAGATGCTGTGCAGAACTGTCTCATAAAATGTAGCATATCAAAAAAATCATTATTTTTTCGTTTTTTCGCTAGAACTATTGCTGTTTCGCCCGCAGATGGTAGAACTCGGCAGTTCTAAACGTATTTGTGGCGTTGCCATCCAAAACAGCTGAGATGCTGTGCAGAACTGTCTCATAAAATGTAGCATATCAAAAAAAAACATTATTTTTTTCGATTTTTCGCTAGAACTATTGCTGTTTCGCCCGCAGATGGTAAAACTCGGCAGTTCTATACGTATTTGTGGCGTTGCCATCCAAAACAGCTGAGATGCTGTGCAGAACTGTCTCATACAATGTAGCATATCACAAAAATCTCTTTTTTTTTAAGTTTTTCGCTAGAACTGTTGCTGTTTCGCCCGCAGACGGTTGAACTCGGCAGTTCTATACGTGTTCGTGACGTTGCCATCCAAAACAGCTGAGATGCTGTGCAGAACAGTCTCATAAAATGTAGCATATCACAAAAATCTCTTTTTTTTTCGTTTTTCGCTAGAACTGTTGCTGTTTCGCCCGCAGATGGTAGAACTCGGCAGTTCTATACGTATTCGTGGCGTTGCCATCCGAAACAGCTGAGATGCTGTGCAGAACTGTCTCATAAAATTTAGCATATCAAAAAAATCTCTTTTTTTTTCGTTTTTTTGCTAGAACTATTGCTGTTTCGCCCGCAGATGGTAGAACTCGGCAGTTCTATACGTATTCGTGGCGTTGCCATCCAAAACAGCTGAGATGCTGTGCAGAACTGTCTCATAAAATGTAGCATATCAAAAAAATCATATTTTTTTTCGTTTTTTCGCTAGAACTATTGCTGTTTCGCCCGCAGATGGTAGAACTCGGCAGTTCTAAACGTATTTGTGGCGTTCCCATCCAAAACAGCTGAGATGCTGTGCAGAACTGTCTCATAAAATGTAGCATATCAAAAAAATCATTATTTTTTTCGTTTTTTCGCTAGAACTATTGCTGTTTCGCCCGCAGATGGTAGAACTCGGCAGTTCTAAACGTATTCGTGGCGTTGCCATTCAAAACAGCTGAGATGCTGTGCAGAACTGTCTCATAAAATGTAGCATATCAAAAAAATCATTATTTTTTTCGTTTTTTCGCTAGAACTATTGCTGTTTCGCCCGCAGATGGTAGAACTCGGCAGTTCTAAACGTATTCGTGGCGTTGCCATCGAAAACAGCTGAGATAATGTGCAGAACTGTCTCATAAAATGTAGCATATCAAAAAAATCATATTTTTTTTCGTTTTTTCGCTAGAACTATTGCTGTTTCGCCCGCAGATGGTAGAACTCGGCAGTTCTTTATGTATTTGTAGCGTTGCCATCCAAAACAGCTGAGATGCTGTGCAGAACTGTCTCATAAAATGTAGCATATCAAAAAAAAACATTATTTTTTTCGTTTTTTCGCTAGAACTATTGCTGTTTCGCCCGCAGATGGTAAAACTCGGCAGTTCTATACGTATTTCTGGCGTTGCCATCCAAAACAGCTGAGATGCTGTGCAGAACTGTCTCATAAAATGTAGCATATCTAAAAAAATCATTTTTTTTTTTGTTTTTTCGCTAGAACTATTGCTGTTTCGCCCGCAGATGGTAGAACTCGGCAGTTCTATACGTATTCGTGGCGTTGCCATCCAAAACAGCTGAGATGCTGTGCAGAACTGTCTCATAAAATGTAGCATATCAAAAAAATCATATTTTTTTTCGTTTTTTCGCTAGAACTATTGCTGTTTCGCCCGCAGATGGTAGAACTCGGCAGTTCTAAACATATTTGTGGCGTTCCCATCCAAAACAGCTGAGATGCTGTGCAGAACTGTCTCATAAAATGTAGCATATCAAAAAAATCATTATTTTTTTCGTTTTTTCGCTAGAACTATTGCTGTTTCGCCCGCAGATGGTAGAACTCGGCAGTTCTAAACGTATTCGTGGCGTTGCCATCCAAAACAGCTGAGATGCTGTGCAGAACTGTCTCATAAAATGTAGCATATCAAAAAAATCATATTTTTTTTCGTTTTTTCGCTAGAACTATTGCTGTTTCGCCCGCAGATGGTAGAACTCGGCAGTTCTTTATGTATTTGTAGCGTTGCCATCCAAAACAGCTGAGATGCTGTGCAGAACTGTCTCATAAAATGTAGCATATCAAAAAAAAATCATTATTTTTTCGTTTTTTCGCTAGAACTATTGCTGTTTCGCCCGCAGATGGTAGAACTCGGCAGTTCTATACGTATTCGAGGCGTTGCCATCCAAAACAGCTGAGATGCTGTGCAGAACTGTCTCATAAAATGTAGCATATCAAAAAAATCATATTTTTTTTCGTTTTTTCGCTAGAACTATTGCTGTTTCGCCCGCAGATGGTAGAACTCGGCAGTTCTAAACGTACTTGTGGCGTTCCCATCCAAAACAGCTGAGATGCTGTGCAGAACTGTCTCATAAAATGTAGCATATCAAAAAAATCATTATTTTTTCGTTTTTTCGCTAGAATTATTGCTGTTTCGCCCGCAGATGGTAGAACTCGGCAGTTCTATACGTATTCGTGGCGTTGCCATCCAAAACAGCTGAGATGCTGTGCAGAACTGTCTCATAAAATGTAGCATATCAAAAAAAACATATCTTTTTTCGTTTTTTCGCTAGAACTATTGCTGTTTCGCCCGCAGATGGTAAAACTCGGCAGTTCTAAACGTATTTGTGGCGTTCCCATCCAAAACAGCTGAGATGCTGTGCAGAACTGTCTCATAAAATGTAGCATATCAAAAAAATCTTTATTTTTTTCGTTTTTTCGCTAGAACTATTGCTGTTTCGCCCGCAGATGGTAGAACTCGGCAGTTCTAAACGTATTCGTGGCGTTGCCATCCAAAACAGCTGAGATGCTGTGCAGAACTGTCTCATAAAATGTAGCATATCAAAAAAATCATATTTTTTTTCGTTTTTTCGCTAGAACTATTGCTGTTTCGCCCGCAGATGGTAGAATTCGGCAGTTCTTTATGTATTTGTAGCGTTGCCATCCAAAACAGCTGAGATGCTGTGCAGAACTGTCTCATAAAATGTAGCATATCAAAAAAAAACATTATTTTTTCGTTTTTTCGCTAGAACTATTGCTGTTTCGCCCGCAGATGGTAGAACTCGGCAGTTCTATACGTATTCGTTGCGTTGCCATCCAAAACAGCTGAGATGCTGTGCAGAACTGTCTCATAAAATGTAGCATATCAAAAAAATCATATTTTTTTTCGTTTTTTCGCTAGAACTATTGCTGTTTCGCCCGCAGATGGTAGAACTCGGCAGTTCTAAACGTACTTGTGGCGTTCCCATCCAAAACAGCTGAGATACTGTGCAGAACTGTCTCATAAAATGTAGCATATCAAAAAAATCATTATTTTTTCGTTTTTTCGCTAGAACTATTGCTGTTTCGCCCGCAGATGGTAGAACTCGGCAGTTCTATACGTATTCGTGGCGTTGCCATCCAAAACAGCTGAGATGCTGTGCAGAACTGTCTCATAAAATGTAGCATATCAAAAAAATCATATTTTTTTTCGTTTTTTCCCTAGAACTATTGCTGTTTCGCCCGCAGATGGTAGAACTCGGCAGTTCTAAACGTATTTGTGGCGTTCCCATCCAAAACAGCTGAGATGCTGTGCAGAACTGTCTCATAAAATGTAGCATATCAAAAAAATCATTATTTTTTTCGTTTTTTCGCTAGAACTATTGCTGTTTCGCCCGCAGATGGTAGAACTCGGCAGTTCTAAACGTATTCGTGGCGTTGCCATCCAAAACAGCTGAGATGCTGTGCAGAACTGTCTCATAAAATGTAGCATATCAAAAAAATCATATTTTTTTTCGTTTTTTCGCTAGAACTATTGCTGTTTCGCCCGCAGATGGTAGAACTCGGCAGTTCTTTATGTATTTGTAGCGTTGCCATCCAAAACAGCTGAGATGCTGTGCAGAACTGTCTCATAAAATGTAGCATATCAAAAAAAATCATTATTTTTTCGTTTTTTCGCTAGAACTATTGCTGTTTCGCCCGCAGATGGTAGAACTCGGCAGTTCTATACGTATTCGTTGCGTTGCCATCCAAAACAGCTGAGATGCTGTGCAGAACTGTCTCATAAAATGTAGCATATCAAAAAAATCATATTTTTTTTTCGTTTTTTCGCTAGAACTATTGCTGTTTCGCCCGCAGATGGTAGAACTCGGCAGTTCTAAACGTATTCGTGGTGTTGCCATCCAAAACAGCTGAGATGCTGTGCAGAACTGTCTCATAAAATGTAGCATATCAAAAAAATCATTATTTTTTTCGTTTTTTCGCTAGAACTATTGCTGTTTCGCCCGCAGATGGTAGAACTCGGCAGTTCCAAACGTATTTGTGGCGTTGCCATCCAAAACAGCTAAGATGCTGTGCAGAACTGTCTCATAAAATGTAGCATATCAAAAAAAAACATTATTTTTTTCGTTTTTTCGCTAGAACTATTGCTGTTTCGCCCGCAGATGGTAGAACTCGGCAGTTCTATACGTATTCGTGTCGTTGCTATCCGAAACAGCTGAGATGCTGTGCAGAACTGTCTCATAAAATTTAGCATATCAAAAAAATCTCTTTTTTTTTCGTTTTTTTGCTAGAACTATTGCTGTTCCGCCCGCAGATGGTAGAACTCGGCAGTTCTATACGTATTCGTGGCGTTGCCATCCAAAACAGCTGAGATGCTGTGCAGAACTGTCTCATAAAATGTAGCATATCAAAAAAAATCATTATTTTTTCGTTTTTTCGCTAGAACTATTGCTGTTTCGCCCGCAGATGGTAGAACTCGGCAGTTCTATACGTATTCGTGGCGTTGCCATCCAAAACAGCTGAGATACTGTGCAGAACTGTCTCATAAAATGTAGCATATCAAAAAAATCATATTTTTTTTCGTTTTTTCGCTAGAACTATTGCTGTTTCGCCCGCAGATGGTAGAACTCGGCAGTTCTAAACGTATTTGTGGCGTTCCTATCCAAAACAGCTGAGATGCTGTGCAGAACTGTCTCATAAAATGTAGCATATCAAAAAAATCATTATTTTTTTCGTTTTTTCGCTAGAACTATTGCTGTTTCGCCCGCAGATGGTAGAACTCGGCAGTTCCAAACGTATTTGTGGCGTTGCCATCCAAAACAGCTGAGATGCTGTGCAGAACTGTCTCATAAAATGTAGCATATCAAAAAAAAACATTATTTTTTTCGTTTTTTCGCTAGAACTATTGCTGTTTCGCCCGCAGATGGTAGAACTCGGCAGTTCTATACGTATTCGTGTCGTTGCTATCCGAAACAGCTGAGATGCTGTGCAGAACTGTCTCATAAAATTTAGCATATCAAAAAAATCATTATTTTTTTCGTTTTTTCGCTAGAACTATTGCTGTTTCGCCCGCAGATGGTAGAACTCGGCAGTTCTATACGTATTCGTGGCGTCGCCATCCAAAACAGCTGAGATGCTGTGCAGAACTGTCTCATAAAATGTAGCATATCAAAAAAATCATATTTTTTTTCGTTTTTTCGCTAGAACTATTGCTGTTTCGCCCGCAGATGGTAGAACTCGGCAGTTCTATACGTATTCGTGGCGTTGCCATCCAAAACAGCTGAGATGCTGTGCAGAACTGTCTCATAAAATGTAGCATATCAAAAAAAAACATTATTTTTTTCGTTTTTTCGCTAGAACTATTGCTGTATCGCCCGCAGATGGTAGAACTCGGCAGTTCTATACGTATTCGTGGCGTTGCCATCCAAAACAGCTGAGATGCTGTGCAGAACTGTCTCATAAAATGTAGCATATCAAGTAATTGGCCTTTTCGTCTGATAAATTGTAGCATAGTGTATGAGGTGATTTGTGTCGTTTTGTCGCTAGAACTATTTTTGTGTTGCTTCCAAGTGATAGAACTATGCAGTTTCAGACGTATTTGTGACCTAGTTATCGAGAACTACTGAGATGCTACTATGTGTATTGTGAAGTTAGCATCTCATTTTTTTTTTGTTTTTGGGCCAGAACTATTGCTGTGCTGGCTTCCAGGCGATAGAACTATGCAGTTTCTCACGTATTTATGGTCTAGCAATCAAGAACTGCTGAGATGCTGGTCGGGGTAGTGTGAAGTTAGCATCTCATTTTGAAAAATTTTTTTTTCAGAAAGTTGAACAGAACTTTTGAAAAAAAGTATGAGGAACTGTAGAACTATTGGGGATGCTACTAGAACTGTCCTTAAATTGTGAGATTCTAACATTTGATATGCTAGGTTCACACACATATATTCATATAACATAAGTTCATTTCGTTTACGTCTGTAATTTTTTGATATAAAGTGATCACTTGGATTATTTCTCATTTTTAAGGCTTTCATCTCTCATTGGTCATTTCAGATAATAAGCACAAATACGAAAGAAGTGTTAACCGACAGCAGTTTTGAGGAAGTGGAGCTCAACACAGTAATAACTGTATTCTCGCTGGAGCACTTGAATGTGGACAGTGAGCTGGACCTGTTCGAGGCTGCCGTGCGGTACGCGAAGGCGCAGGACCGGCGGCACCCGGAGCAGTCCCCCGGGCCCAGCAGCCCCAAACCCACCACCAGCACCGAGAAGGTTAGTCACCAGAATCCACCAGTCTTCTATTGCCAGTATCAGAGACTAAGCATTGTTGAAGAGATGGAGTGTAATATGATAATCTTCACTCATGTGGCTGTTTACTTACCCTGCTTTGTCAAAGCAGGGCTTTAAGGTTTAAGGACCACAGCACTTATTCACTTATCTGTATGAGGGAAACTTAATTGCTTTTGAGTAATAGTACATTATTGTAGACACCTGGAAAGAAGGGCTTGCCGGGTGAGTACGTATAGGTGGATAGTGATATGAAGCCCTATTCCCTAAGCCCTTTTTACGGCTAGGCATATACATATTAGTGTTCTCTCAAACATATGTAATGAAATAAAAACATACACCACTCAAAAAAATATAATTCAGCTGTTTGGACTGTTAATGAACACAGACGTCATGTTTAAAAAAAACTACGTATTTCCCGGCTTAGGCCTTCAATTTTGTTACAGTGTACAGTTCTCTCGAGTTGTTCCGCCCGAAACGTGATACTTCGTTATAACGCAAGCTATGACGATTTCATTTCAATTTCAATTTCAATTTATTTATTGCATCCATGGTTTACATTTGGCTGTTACAGTAGTTAATAGGTTTCTCATGGGCCCTGGTAGGGCACAGCAATTCGAAGTCTTAAGTCTAATATTAAATTTAAATTAATGAAATAATGAAATAATTAATTAATTTATTAATTTTTCATTGCATGTTTGAGAAAAAAAAATTGCCCTGCAGATTGTTTATACCATACATTTGATCAGCAGGTGGTGGTAGATGAGAGCAGTGCAGAGAGCAGTCCTCAGGGCTCCGGCGAGGGCTGCTCGAAGACCGAGGCCTGCAAGGAACCCGAGCCCGGCCCGTCCGGTGAATCGCATCCCAGAGCAGGTCAGTTACATACTACGCGTAACGGAACTTTATCCGAATAAATGTCAGACATGTTGAGATAGTTAAAGATTCATATCAGTAATATTGTGGTAATACGCACTGCGTTTTGACAGTTTCACGACTTGGCAAAGAAATTAAAACTGCCCCAGAGACTGACAGAGCCCCGTAGGCGGGCGCTTGTATCGTACAGCCGCCGGCGAGCTGGGCCGGCGCTGAGAAGAGGTCACGAGCGCCCGCCCGGCGGGTCGTGAAAGTGTCAAGAAATTATGTCTGGTTGATCTAAAGTATATTCAGTAAGCATGGAACCCCGAATCGTCCACATCCATTTAGTTGGACGTCTTTTGATTTGACAGTATCACGATAGTAAGAATACCCCTTTCTTGATTAGTTTCGGGAATGTTCTGCGCTTCGTTTAGGAGTAGTTCTCGAGAATACTCTCGCTTTAAATAAATCCATTACATTTCAGATGCGTGTCCCTCGGACAACAAGCTGACCATCCGGAGCGCGATCGAGAAGATCCGGTTCCTGACGCTGACGCCGCAGCAGTTCGCGGAGGGGCCCGCGCGCTCGCCGCTGCTCTCCGAGTCCGAGGCCTTCGCCGTGCTCATGAACATCCTGTCCAGCAGCTCCGACGTGGCCATGCCCGCCGGCTTCAGCGCGTGCCGCGTGCCGCGCAAGCAGCTCATCGGCAGCGGGCCGTCCAACAATGTAACACCCCACCTACTAGTTGTAGTGCTCGTGAACATCCTGTCCAGCAGCTCCGACGTGGCCATGCCCGCCGGCTTCAGCGCGTGCCGCGTGCCGCGCAAGCAGCTCATCGGCAGCGGGCCGTCCAACAATGTAACACCCCACCTACTAGTTGTAGTGCTCGTGAACATCCTGTCCAGCAGCCTAATTATCCCTAGCCGGCTATACCTACTCGGTAGGCAATTCCCTTTTACCCGACCTTTAATTCTAATGCCATCAAAGCCCCCGCGCCCCGCCCCGCCCGCCGAGTTCGCTAACGCGAATTCGCGATGGCGATGTACAGAGGTGTCACAATACAGTGATATCAGTCGGCAGTCTTTTAAGTGGACGGTGCAAAGCGGGTTATGTTTTATTTTCAAAGTGAAAGGCGAATTTTTGCAATAGAAGTAATGAAATCCTAAATCGACCAAAACTGACTCCGCATTAGCTCCGGCACTGCGGGGAGAGCAGCTCTTGCGCCCTTGCGTGACAAAGCACGATCGACCGTACTCCTTAAGCTTGTCTTTCGTGGGTAGCGGCCGTTGCGACAGTCGCACGCCAGTGAAGGTCGCGACTGTCGCTTCGGCCGCGCGTCATTAGGAATACTCCCCCTTCGCGCCTCCAGCTTTACAAGTTACAACACTCTAGGGTGCTCTGTGTCGGCACGCGTCCTAACCAGCGAGAGCCGTAGATTCCGACTTTCACAGCGTAATATACGAGTACTGCACAGTTAGCACACATAATATAAGAATACAACATTTCTAAATTACTACAATTCGCAATCCAATTTTAAAATGAGTTATTAAGGCTGCGTTCAAGCGAGGGATGTGCTTTTGTTAACCAATAGAATCAGTTGCGCTAAGCGAGGTAAATGAAGTTATTCCATAGAATAACAAAAACACACCCCTCGCTACGCATCGTCGCACATCTTTGGAGGAAACGCAGCCCTATCTTTATGGCCGGCGATTGTACCGGTACCCTCGAAGTGTGGCAACGTGTGTGACCGGTGTGTGTGTGTGCAGATGCCGACGTTCACGGTGGACACGCCGTCGCCGGTGATGGTGGAGCAGGTGTTCGCGGAGCGGCCGCCGCTGCCCGCGCTGCCCTACCCCAGGCCGAGACACGAGGGTACGTACGATGGCCGAACAACGTTTATTCTTGTTCTTATTCTGACCCGTGGCCTAAGGAACAATAGTGACTAAACTTTATAGAAAAGTTGATAGTTTATTTTACTGGTATTGTCAGGAGTCTAGATAAAATTAGGTTTATAACTGCTGCAACTACAAAGTTTTTGATGTATATAACCGTCGAAATCGTTGTTTTAATCGTAGTTTTAAAGCGTAGCCCAGGGACATCACCATGGCAACGAGCAACAGAAAGAAGTCGATTGACCAACCAACTACTACAACGCTACGTTTAAACTTCGTTCTCTAACTAATTGTTCCTATCCACAGGTCCCGGTATCCGGCTGTCGTCGTCCATCCACACGCTCTCGAGCCTCGGCCCCGACCACCTGGAGAGGCACAGCAACGACTTCAACAAGATCTATTGCCAACGGCCCATCATACAGCACACAGACTGCCTGAACACCAGCGTTTTGGACTGTTCCGTGACGTTCATGGTGGATAAGAACATCTGTCTACTCGGAGTGCAGGTGAGACCTCATCAGTCTTCTTAACTGCTATAGGATCTAATAAATTTATAAGGTTTTTTATTACACTGATCTCAGTTATCGCGACTTTCCTTCCCTTGTGGCGAAATATCATTGAAGATGATACTAAATTTCCTGTATATCGTGGTTATTTAATTTAATCGTATGGTGGCATCAGACAACTCGAGTACTTAATATTACAAATCAACATTAAGATTAGCTAGCCACTTAATGGCTTCGTCACTGAGGGAGAACAGGTCTTCGGGAGGGCCGCCGGCATAGCGCGTTATGGGGCAGTCGTGGATGATTTGCTGGACTGGATGGTTTGCTCTCCGGCTCCACAGGCGCAAGCAGGAGAACCCGCAGCGGTATTTATATTGGGCGCAGCGGCCGTGGCCAGTGCCAAGTCGGTTCAAACTGTACCAATCACGTCTAGGAAGATCAGACCCTTTTATTCGAGAGCCCGGTATAATCCCACAACCCACTTTTCCTTCCATTTCCGAGTTCCACATCTGCAACCATTCCTGTTTGAGGTTTGCAAAGGTGCAAGCAGTTTTGAGGCGATGTTGTATGATGCGTTTCTGGACTTCAGGCGGTGTGTGGCGGGAACAAAAAACTCGAAATTGATAGGGAGAGTTGGGATTTTCTGGATTTTGAGGACTTCCTGCTTGCTTCGTGCTTCCTTCTTCCTCAGTGCAGGTGGAGGGATCCGGCAGAGCACTGGAAGCCAGTAGCAGGGGGTTGATTGAAGGGTCCCAGAGATAAGTCGCATAGGTTCAGCTCGACGTCAACCCTCGCGGTGTGAGCACTTCCTAGCCAGACCGGCGCGCAGTATTCTGCCGTGGAGTACACCAATGACAGCGTGGACGTGCGCAGTACTTCGGAATTCGCTCCCCAAGTAGTTCCACTTAGTTTCTGGATGATGTTGTTACGGGTCTGGAGTTTGCGTGCTGTGTTGGTTAGGTGCTGCTTGAAGCGATCGGTCGAGCGTGACGCCGAGGTATTTTGTTGTTAAGTTGTGCTTTAAAGTGGATCCGCAGAGGCTAACCTTAAGCTCCCGGTTGGCTAATTGATTATTTAAGTGGAAAGTGGAAGCAACCGGTCTCTGTTTTGCTAATACTGCGTGTTAGGCGCCACGTTCGAAAGTACTTGGCTAGCGTTTCCATGTCGCCGGATAATGTTATTCCAAGTTTGTGAAGTTCTTGTTCTGTGTCACAAGGCAAATGTCGTCGGCGTACACGAATGTTCTAGCCGTGGTGTTTGGCAGATCGTGGATGTACAAGTTAAATAGAATGGGTGCCAGTACAGAGCCCTGAGGGAGGCCTTTGCTCAACCTTCGGACTCCACTAATCTGAGAGCCTAGGAGCACTGTAAAGCGCCGCTGAGTGAGCATGTTGAATACTAGGTTGGCAATTTCCAGGCAGGGGCCCCTGCGAGAAGCTTGAAGATCAGCCCTTCTCTCCAGACAGTGTCGTAGGCTGCAGTGAGATCGACAAACATCGTCCCAGATTTTAAACCTTTTTGGTAACCAGTCTGTAGGTTTGCGGGCAGCGACAGGACTTGGTCTGTACAGTTACGCCCAGCTCTGATGCCCGCTTGTGCCACCGGAACCACCTCGTCTACAAGGGGGGCTATTCGTGAGTAGAGTAACTTTTCCAGCAGCTTATAACAGTTACTCAGCAGGGCAATTGGGCGGTAGCTGCTAGGGTCATCGTCTTTTTTACCTGGTTTTAGAAGCGCAATAACCTTGGACTCCTTGAAGGGACGTCTGATAGAAAAAGAGATAGCCATTTAATAGCGTTAGGACCCAGTCTAAGCAAGAACTCGTTGTAGATCCCATCTGCTCCGGCCGCTTTTCCGGTTTGTAAGCCTTTAATGGCGACATGGACTTCGTCGGTAGTGGACTAGGACTTGCAAGCTCTAGGTCCTGAACAAGGTTAGACTTCATCTCTTTCATCCTTCTCTTCCTTTTTTTGATTTTCTTGGTCTCCAATTTGTCGCTTTTCGCTCTAGAGATGGAAACTATCCTATTCGCAATTTCATTTGGATGTATTCCGGTGGGCGGCCGGGGAGATTTCGATTTCCCCGTAAGTTTATTGAGCACGCTCCACGCCTTGCGACTTGAACGCTTGAAATCCATCGACTGCACTGTATCTTTCCATTTACTAGACCGATTTTCATCCAGGGTGTAGAAGTTCAGCGCCGATGGAGCAGTCCCCCGTTTCTTGGTATTCCCTGTAGAGATTATCGCTATTGGTATTCCATCCCGGTATATACCCTATTCTGAAACCCCTACAAACGAAGCGTTTAGCAGAAGATAGCAAAAGTCCCTTGAAACGGTCGTAGTTTTCAGCTTTGGGTTGGATGAAGCGAATTGCGGCGTCTACATTTCCGGTGAAACTACTCCAGTCTGCTCGACTAAAGTTCCATCGGGGGAGGGGCATTGAGTTGGCGAGAGGTATCCTTAGGCCCACATCCACGATCACTGGTCTATGTTGACTATTGGGGAAGTCTTTAAAGACGGATCGGTTGGTTGGCAAGGGTTTGCCTGCAGCCCTGGAAACAAAGGTTAGGTCTGGGTTGTAATCCTTTTTCCAACGAGCCGAGTAGAAGGTGCCTCTGTCCTTAGCATCAAAAACGAGGAACAGGTTCAGCGATTCGGCCCACCGTGCAAGGGTTAATCCATTGGAGTCGTCTTCAGAGTATCGCCACGATGTGTGGTGGCTGTTGAAATCTCCGGTATATCTCCGGTAAGGGTGCTCGAACGCAGGAGGGCCATTATTAGACCCAAGCAAGCGGAGGTTTATATACATTGACGATCTTAATATCGGCAACCTGAACGACGATGATGAAGTTATCGGAAGAAGCATCAGAGAGAATATCGCTGGCTTGCTTTACGTCGGACCGGATGTAGGTGGCGATGCCGTAACTGCGGTGGTTCAGTGCTTTCAGGATGTTGTAGCCGGGGATTTGGCCTCTGTTTTCGAAGTTCTGATCATCCTTCGCATGCGTTTCCTGGAGGTTTCAGTAGAGAGTCGAGCGAAGTACTCACATAATTTTGATTTGCTGATTCTCTCGACATTGATTTGACAGATTCGGACTGAAGGGCTTTAAATATCTGAAGTTGCTAGTGTGTACGTATTCGAGTTCTGATTTCTTGCTGCGAGGCTCTGGAATAGGATGGAAGTTGATTACTCTTTAGCACCACCCAGGGGTCACGTTACGTGTAGGGTAGCCACAGACAACCCCCACTAGACGGAGCATGTAAGGCGACCCGCGCGCACCAACGATATGGTACGGCAGAACATTAAAGTATCAACACGGCGGCCACCGTTTAGTTGCGTCCATGTTTATGATCCATGCGTACGTAAACGAAAAAAGAAATTAAATAAATAACATGGTAAATTGTAGTGTTAAGTGGTGTAGAGAGACCTCATAAACATGGACGCAACTAAACGGTGGCCGCCATGTTGATACTTTAATGTTCTGCCGTACCATATCATTGGTGCGCGCGGGTCGCCTTACATGTGCCTTACATGCTCCGTCTAGTGGGGGTGGTCTGTGAGGGTAGCTAAGGTAGTCTTTCTACGGACGCGAGTAATCATCGTGGTGATCGCAGGTCCCGACGCAGGCGCCGAGCGAGGAGAGCGCGGTGTCGGCGCTGGGCGGCACGGGCTACTCCGAGCTGCTGTACGCGCACCTGCTGGACGCCGACGGCGCGCGCCTCACCTACACGCACTACACCAGCCGCGTGCCCTACCGCCATCTGCTGGACATCATGTTCAACCGGCCCGTCTACATCCAGCGGAACAAGGTCCCCCCCCTCCTGTCACTATTGTACTTGTAGTTACATGTACGCGCACCTGCTGGACGCCGACGGCGCGCGCCTCACCTACACGCACTACACCAGCCGCGTGCCCTACCGCCATCTGCTGGACATCATGTTCAACCGGCCCGTCTACATCCAGCGGAACAAGGTCCCCCCCCTCCTGTCACTATTGTACTTGTAGTTACATGTACGCGCACCTGCTGGACGCCGACGGCGCGCGCCTCACCTACACGCACTACACCAGCCGCGTGCCCTACCGCCATCTGCTGGACATCATGTTCAACCGGCCCGTCTACATCCAGCGGAACAAGGTCCCCCCCCTCCTGTCACTATTGTACTTGTAGTTACATGTACGCGCACCTGCTGGACGCCGACGGCGCGCGCCTCACCTACACGCACTACACCAGCCGCGTGCCCTACCGCCATCTGCTGGACATCATGTTCAACCGGCCCGTCTACATCCAGCGGAACAAGGTCCCCCCCCTCCTGTCACTATTGTACTTGTAGTTACATGTACGCGCACCTGCTGGACGCCGACGGCGCGCGCCTCACCTACACGCACTACACCAGCCGCGTGCCCTACCGCCATCTGCTGGACATCATGTTCAACCGGCCCGTCTACATCCAGCGGAACAAGGTCCCCCCCCTCCTGTCACTATTGTACTTGTAGTTACATGTACGCGCACCTGCTGGACGCCGACGGCGCGCGCCTCACCTACACGCACTACACCAGCCGCGTGCCCTACCGCCATCTGCTGGACATCATGTTCAACCGGCCCGTCTACATCCAGCGGAACAAGGTCCCCCCCCTCCTGTCACTATTGTACTTGTAGTTACATGTACGCGCACCTGCTGGACGCCGACGGCGCGCGCCTCACCTACACGCACTACACCAGCCGCGTGCCCTACCGCCATCTGCTGGACATCATGTTCAACCGGCCCGTCTACATCCAGCGGAACAAGGTCCCCCCCCTCCTGTCACTATTGTACTTGTAGTTACATGTACGCGCACCTGCTGGACGCCGACGGCGCGCGCCTCACCTACACGCACTACACCAGCCGCGTGCCCTACCGCCATCTGCTGGACATCATGTTCAACCGGCCCGTCTACATCCAGCGGAACAAGGTCCCCCCCCTCCTGTCACTATTGTACTTGTAGTTACATGTACGCGCACCTGCTGGACGCCGACGGCGCGCGCCTCACCTACACGCACTACACCAGCCGCGTGCCCTACCGCCATCTGCTGGACATCATGTTCAACCGGCCCGTCTACATCCAGCGGAACAAGGTCCCCCCCTCCTGTCACTATTGTACTTGTAGTTACATGTACGCGCACCTGCTGGACGCCGACGGCGCGCGCCTCACCTACACGCACTACACCAGCCGCGTGCCCTACCGCCATCTGCTGGACATCATGTTCAACCGGCCCGTCTACATCCAGCGGAACAAGGTCCCCCCCCTCCTGTCACTATTGTACTTGTAGTTACATGTACGCGCACCTGCTGGACGCCGACGGCGCGCGCCTCACCTACACGCACTACACCAGCCGCGTGCCCTACCGCCATCTGCTGGACATCATGTTCAACCGGCCCGTCTACATCCAGCGGAACAAGGTCCCCCCCTCCTGTCACTATTGTACTTGTAGTTACATGTACGCGCACCTGCTGGACGCCGACGGCGCGCGCCTCACCTACACGCACTACACCAGCCGCGTGCCCTACCGCCATCTGCTGGACATCATGTTCAACCGGCCCGTCTACATCCAGCGGAACAAGGTCCCCCCCCTCCTGTCACTATTGTACTTGTAGTTACATGTACGCGCACCTGCTGGACGCCGACGGCGCGCGCCTCACCTACACGCACTACACCAGCCGCGTGCCCTACCGCCATCTGCTGGACATCATGTTCAACCGGCCCGTCTACATCCAGCGGAACAAGGTCCCCCCCCTCCTGTCACTATTGTACTTGTAGTTACATGTACGCGCACCTGCTGGACGCCGACGGCGCGCGCCTCACCTACACGCACTACACCAGCCGCGTGCCCTACCGCCATCTGCTGGACATCATGTTCAACCGGCCCGTCTACATCCAGCGGAACAAGGTCCCCCCCCTCCTGTCACTATTGTACTTGTAGTTACATGTACGCGCACCTGCTGGACGCCGACGGCGCGCGCCTCACCTACACGCACTACACCAGCCGCGTGCCCTACCGCCATCTGCTGGACATCATGTTCAACCGGCCCGTCTACATCCAGCGGAACAAGGTCCCCCCCTCCTGTCACTATTGTACTTGTAGTTACATGTACGCGCACCTGCTGGACGCCGACGGCGCGCGCCTCACCTACACGCACTACACCAGCCGCGTGCCCTACCGCCATCTGCTGGACATCATGTTCAACCGGCCCGTCTACATCCAGCGGAACAAGGTCCCCCCCTCCTGTCACTATTGTACTTGTAGTTACATGTACGCGCACCTGCTGGACGCCGACGGCGCGCGCCTCACCTACACGCACTACACCAGCCGCGTGCCCTACCGCCATCTGCTGGACATCATGTTCAACCGGCCCGTCTACATCCAGCGGAACAAGGTCCCCCCCCTCCTGTCACTATTGTACTTATAGTTACATGTACGCGCACCTGCTGGACGCCGACGGCGCGCGCCTCACCTACACGCACTACACCAGCCGCGTGCCCTACCGCCATCTGCTGGACATCATGTTCAACCGGCCCGTCTACATCCAGCGGAACAAGGTCCCCCCCTCCTGTCACTATTGTACTTGTAGTTACATGTACGCGCACCTGCTGGACGCCGACGGCGCGCGCCTCACCTACACGCACTACACCAGCCGCGTGCCCTACCGCCATCTGCTGGACATCATGTTCAACCGGCCCGTCTACATCCAGCGGAACAAGGTCCCCCCCCTCCTGTCACTATTGTACTTGTAGTTACATGTACGCGCACCTGCTGGACGCCGACGGCGCGCGCCTCACCTACACGCACTACACCAGCCGCGTGCCCTACCGCCATCTGCTGGACATCATGTTCAACCGGCCCGTCTACATCCAGCGGAACAAGGTCCCCCCCTCCTGTCACTATTGTACTTGTAGTTACATGTACGCGCACCTGCTGGACGCCGACGGCGCGCGCCTCACCTACACGCACTACACCAGCCGCGTGCCCTACCGCCATCTGCTGGACATCATGTTCAACCGGCCCGTCTACATCCAGCGGAACAAGGTCCCCCCCCTCCTGTCACTATTGTACTTGTAGTTACATGTACGCGCACCTGCTGGACGCCGACGGCGCGCGCCTCACCTACACGCACTACACCAGCCGCGTGCCCTACCGCCATCTGCTGGACATCATGTTCAACCGGCCCGTCTACATCCAGCGGAACAAGGTCCCCCCCCTCCTGTCACTATTGTACTTGTAGTTACATGTACGCGCACCTGCTGGACGCCGACGGCGCGCGCCTCACCTACACGCACTACACCAGCCGCGTGCCCTACCGCCATCTGCTGGACATCATGTTCAACCGGCCCGTCTACATCCAGCGGAACAAGGTCCCCCCCCTCCTGTCACTATTGTACTTGTAGTTACATGTACGCGCACCTGCTGGACGCCGACGGCGCGCGCCTCACCTACACGCACTACACCAGCCGCGTGCCCTACCGCCATCTGCTGGACATCATGTTCAACCGGCCCGTCTACATCCAGCGGAACAAGGTCCCCCCCTCCTGTCACTATTGTACTTGTAGTTACATGTACGCGCACCTGCTGGACGCCGACGGCGCGCGCCTCACCTACACGCACTACACCAGCCGCGTGCCCTACCGCCATCTGCTGGACATCATGTTCAACCGGCCCGTCTACATCCAGCGGAACAAGGTCCCCCCCTCCTGTCACTATTGTACTTGTAGTTACATGTACGCGCACCTGCTGGACGCCGACGGCGCGCGCCTCACCTACACGCACTACACCAGCCGCGTGCCCTACCGCCATCTGCTGGACATCATGTTCAACCGGCCCGTCTACATCCAGCGGAACAAGGTCCCCCCCCTCCTGTCACTATTGTACTTGTAGTTACATGTACGCGCACCTGCTGGACGCCGACGGCGCGCGCCTCACCTACACGCACTACACCAGCCGCGTGCCCTACCGCCATCTGCTGGACATCATGTTCAACCGGCCCGTCTACATCCAGCGGAACAAGGTCCCCCCCTCCTGTCACTATTGTACTTGTAGTTACATGTACGCGCACCTGCTGGACGCCGACGGCGCGCGCCTCACCTACACGCACTACACCAGCCGCGTGCCCTACCGCCATCTGCTGGACATCATGTTCAACCGGCCCGTCTACATCCAGCGGAACAAGGTCCCCCCCCTCCTGTCACTATTGTACTTGTAGTTACATGTACGCGCACCTGCTGGACGCCGACGGCGCGCGCCTCACCTACACGCACTACACCAGCCGCGTGCCCTACCGCCATCTGCTGGACATCATGTTCAACCGGCCCGTCTACATCCAGCGGAACAAGGTCCCCCCCTCCTGTCACTATTGTACTTGTAGTTACATGTACGCGCACCTGCTGGACGCCGACGGCGCGCGCCTCACCTACACGCACTACACCAGCCGCGTGCCCTACCGCCATCTGCTGGACATCATGTTCAACCGGCCCGTCTACATCCAGCGGAACAAGGTCCCCCCCCTCCTGTCACTATTGTACTTGTAGTTACATGTACGCGCACCTGCTGGACGCCGACGGCGCGCGCCTCACCTACACGCACTACACCAGCCGCGTGCCCTACCGCCATCTGCTGGACATCATGTTCAACCGGCCCGTCTACATCCAGCGGAACAAGGTCCCCCCCCTCCTGTCACTATTGTACTTGTAGTTACATGTACGCGCACCTGCTGGACGCCGACGGCGCGCGCCTCACCTACACGCACTACACCAGCCGCGTGCCCTACCGCCATCTGCTGGACATCATGTTCAACCGGCCCGTCTACATCCAGCGGAACAAGGTCCCCCCCCTCCTGTCACTATTGTACTTGTAGTTACATGTACGCGCACCTGCTGGACGCCGACGGCGCGCGCCTCACCTACACGCACTACACCAGCCGCGTGCCCTACCGCCATCTGCTGGACATCATGTTCAACCGGCCCGTCTACATCCAGCGGAACAAGGTCCCCCCCCTCCTGTCACTATTGTACTTGTAGTTACATGTACGCGCACCTGCTGGACGCCGACGGCGCGCGCCTCACCTACACGCACTACACCAGCCGCGTGCCCTACCGCCATCTGCTGGACATCATGTTCAACCGGCCCGTCTACATCCAGCGGAACAAGGTCCCCCCCCTCCTGTCACTATTGTACTTGTAGTTACATGTACGCGCACCTGCTGGACGCCGACGGCGCGCGCCTCACCTACACGCACTACACCAGCCGCGTGCCCTACCGCCATCTGCTGGACATCATGTTCAACCGGCCCGTCTACATCCAGCGGAACAAGGTCCCCCCCCTCCTGTCACTATTGTACTTGTAGTTACATGTACGCGCACCTGCTGGACGCCGACGGCGCGCGCCTCACCTACACGCACTACACCAGCCGCGTGCCCTACCGCCATCTGCTGGACATCATGTTCAACCGGCCCGTCTACATCCAGCGGAACAAGGTCCCCCCCCTCCTGTCACTATTGTACTTGTAGTTACATGTACGCGCACCTGCTGGACGCCGACGGCGCGCGCCTCACCTACACGCACTACACCAGCCGCGTGCCCTACCGCCATCTGCTGGACATCATGTTCAACCGGCCCGTCTACATCCAGCGGAACAAGGTCCCGCACCTGCTGTCACTATTATACTTGTAGTAGCACTGTAAATCGTTGATAAATTCCGAATTGGCGTCAGTATCTTCAGCAAGTGCCGACATTTCTACAGAATTACGGTATACGAGTATAGATATATTCTACATGCTTTGGATTTATCAGAATCTTCATCCTAAATACCAAAATAACCATAATGTTATGTTAAACTATAGATACATCAAGATCAAAGCTAAAAAAAAAATATGTTACCTGGTCGAAGAGAACGGGAATCGAACCCGGTACCTCTGGATTGTCGGTCCAATGTGTTAATCTTTCCGCCACTCCCAAGCAAGCTTTCGATTTTTTTCTTATGATTTAATCCTCGCATTGTTTATTTGAAAGGCCTTAGCTTTCATCTTTGCATAAATTGTTTAATATAAAAAAATAATGTGGTGTGTACCCACATAAAAAAATTAGACATTACATGTTTCATAAATTCATAATATCACAGTTTGTACCAGCAATTCGAAACTAACTCCACTTGTCCTCATGACAAAAGGGCGAAATCCCGTTTAGTAACCCAAATTCTCGAACGTGATAATTTCTCACAATTCCACAGAACTTCGACAACACGAATTCCTGTATAATCCGCTCGCGTCGCCGTACTCACGTTAGATGTATTCCGCAGGTGTACAAGGTGGGCATAGTGTTCAACAAGGTGGGCTGGTACCCGATGGGCTCGTGCGCGCAGCAGGTGGCGGCCGAGTCCGTGTTCTTCAACTTTGGCATCGGCCAGTCCAGCGACTCGGTGCGCGACGGCCTCATTCGCTCCATCATATTCACCTACTAGCACACAGACCAGTTTCACTGTGGCGTATATAGTCTTCTACTAGAACAGTTTGGGTGCACGAGGTCCTATTCGCAGATTTTCCCTTTGTCTCTTTCGCAAAAGATCCCTTTTGTTACATTATAAAGGCGAAAGTTTGTGAATGTGTCTTCAATTTTGGCATCGGTCAGTCTAGCGACTCGGTGCGTGACGGCCTCATCCGCCAGTTTAACTGCGTGCATAATAATCTTCTACTCGAACGGTTTAGGTGCACGTAAGGCTGCCAAGCTGCCATCTCTAAATTCGCCGAACAGACTTAAAAAACTCGGACATTTGGCGTATATCGCATTTTTCCCGGACGTGTCCGAAAATAATATAAAAAAACAATCGCTTTATTTTTCGTTCACATAAAAAGTGTCCGGTTTTCACCAGACACTTTTTGAAAACCTCCCGGACGGCCTCTAAACTAGGACAAATCCGGGGAAACCCGGACGGATGGCAGCCTATTCGCAGATTTTCCCTTTGTCTCTTTCGCAAAAGGTCCCTTTTGTTACGCTATAAAGGCGAAAGTTTATGAATGTGTTTGTATGTTTGTTACTTCTTCACGCTCAACGGCTGCACCAATTTTGATAAATTTTGAAGGTAGCTGACACCCTGGTATGGATTGGGGGCGTCAAGCGAAAGGAGCTTCAACAGAAGGGACATTTATTTATTATTTAATTGTATAATGAAGTTTGCTGTAGGAAATTATAAATTTATGTCCAGGTTACGCAACCAGATATTTTGCGAAAGAGATAGGACCTTTCGAGGAAGGGACGTTTTGTGAATGACATATTTTTTGCACAAGGGACCGTTTGCACAGAAGTCGTTTTGGTGGAGGGACGCTTCGAAAGTGGGGCCTTTTGTGCCCAAACCACAAGAACACTGGCCTCGCCTCGGGTTGGGACGAGAGTGATATATTTATTTGCATGAGAAGATCACAAAGTTAACAAACTTGAGTCATAGAATAACTAATATTATGAACATTATAAATTTCTATATTTATGTGACGAGGGCATGAGATTGTATATCCGACCGGATCCGGCTCTCAAAAAGAATCTAAGTCCGGAATATTTATTGTGATGGTCTGTCCATTTTGTACAAATAGTTTCTATCAACTTGACCTTTCGAATTTTTCTATGCGAGTCCTGTCTCTTAAACCATAGTTGAATATATTCTCTTTGGACTGATTGGATATAAATGTTGAACATTTTAACGAGCCTCATTTAATACTGCCAATTGTAATCTTAGATATAAGTACAAAAATGTTAATTACCACATAGCCTTATAATGTTTGCATAGAAGCGAAAAATTGAAAATTGTATGGTTCAGGCGGGTTTCGAACCCACGTTACTAAAGGCTTTCCGGGCCCACACGTCCTACCTATTGGACCACTAAACCGATGCGAGCGCCAATGAATTTTACAGTAGATGGCTCTACGATGCCATCCTCAGGCATGCAAGCTCTCGCATAGTTTCGGTAGGACGCCCGTGTTGGCCCGGAAAGCCGTTGGAAACCCGGGTTCAAACCCCGCCTTAACCATTAAAATTTTCATTTTTTCGCTTATATATAAACATTTGGTTTACGTTAGCAGACGTTACTGCTGTAATACAAAATAATTAGCCTTATAATGGATTATATGAACCGTAGTCACCATTAGACCTGAAATATAACTTGGCCATTGTTCACTACGTGATTTCGTCCGCTTTCCAGAGTGGTTACTCTGATGTTGGAAATTCCAAGTTCGTGTCTCATCGTGTCGTTCATTCCAATACAATTTAAAGTGAGCGAGAGGAATGGCTTAACCGTTAAATGCATATGGTATCAAATGACACCACATTTTACTTCTGAAATGACTGAATTAACAAATCTAATCCATGTCAATGTTGAATTTGAGACTCAGCTTGACATGACAATATCTGAATTGACTGAGCTCACTTTCGACGTGTGTCATTTGATCATTTCAGTGGTATCGTGTTTGGTACTTCATGCACCTAAGGGTTCATCTGACTTTGGGACCTCGAACTTCAGAGTCAACCCTGTTATAATATATCAATGTTATCATTTAAGAGGGAGCGCGCAGCGAGTTCTCCGTGGCACAATATGGCGCCTCGCTTTCAACTCGCTCACAAATCGCCATTGGTGTCTAAGATTATTTTTTAGACGGGTCTTGGGTGGGGGCCTGGCCATTGCCTATGAGATGAAGCCATGAATTTCCATCATCACCCAACATCATGAGGTGGGCAGTAGGCCATATTGGGGTGGGCACGGCCCACCTGGCTACCCCTCGAAATACGCCTATGCAAATCGCCAGTGTACTAAGCCCCATGACGCTTGAGGGCTTGCTAAAGGACTCAAACAAGTGTAACATCTTTGTAAACAACCATGGTGCATTGAATAAATGAATGAATGAAAGCCTCTAACAGACTTCATAAAAGGGATTCTCAAATAGACTGTTATGTTGTACGTTGCGCGACATTTTCAACTAAGTATATGTTTACGAATAGTGTAGTGCACAATTGCTGTAACTATTTATTAGGTGTGTGCAGATTATTTAACAAAGCGGCATTTGACCAAGTACTTCGCTTCTTGGCGACAAAACTATGCTACAGATGTAGTGAATAACAGTTTTCCATCGTATTTTGTCGGAAATGTTCGTTTTAGCATGTTTTCTCTATCTACTTCGGTGAAAAAGTTGAAGTGAAACATGGTGGAAATATTAAAACGAGGTTACCTGACAAAATACTATGGAAAACTATTATTAGAATCAGAATCAGAAATTTATTTATTGCCTCAACTTATACTAATATTTACATGCACAGAATATAGTTACAAAAACAGAAAAAAAAACAGAAATAATGACATAATATAATAACAATCATTAGTCTATTGATGAGTCCCTCCAAGGGGGGTCTAGAGTGCGTGAGTTAGTAACGTAAGATGTTTCTTCGGAAACATGTCAAGAGTCCCTAGGTAATAAACATACTAAAACCCCGGGACACTAGGAGGAGCCCCGGAGTGGGGGGAGGGGGGGAAAGGGTCCATTTTTTCATTTTTCGCTTAAATCTCAAAAACGGTACATGTTAGAGAAAAACTTTCAAGGAAAAGTTGAAAGGCCATAAAATTATCTACAAGTTGTACCTAAATATTTTTTTTCTATTCGCAGCCGTTTTCGAGCTACATCCCATGAAAGGTGAAAAATTCGAAAACTACCCTTATATAATATTTTGACAATCGATTCCTCCTAAAGGCTTCCATGGAGGAATGTGTTTTTTTTACCAATTATAGACCTAATTAAGAGCAATCTATCAGTACCGGTCACAAGTTGCACTTTTGAGCTTTTTGGAAGAAAAAAAATAAAAAGTTCAAGTATCGTAACTACCCTAATAAAATTCAATTCCCCGTAAACGCCTCCGTGGTGGAATCTGGTATTTTTATCAATGATAGACCTAATTATGAGCAATCTATCTGTACCGGTCACAAGTTGCACTTTTGAGTTTTTTTGGAAGAAGAAATAAAAAGATCAAGTTCAGTAACTCAAACTACCCTAATATAATATTTTGACAATCGATTCCTCCTAAAGGCTTCCATGGAGGAATGTGTTTACTTTACCAATTATAGACCTAATTAAGAGCAATCTATCAGTACCGGTCACAAGTTGCACATTTGAGTTTTTTGGAAGAAAGAAATATTTTTTGATCGATTGATGTGATAAACATGGGTATGTAGTATGGGGAAATTGTTTGAGCCAAAATCATTTTTTACTGCGTGTAACTCAGAAACGGTAGGATATAGGAAAAAAATATTTAGGTACAACTTGTAGATAATTTTATGGCCTTTCAACTAACATGTACGGTTTTTGAGATTTAAGCGAAAAATGAAAAAATGGACCCTTTCCCCCCCCTCCCCCCACTCCGGGGCTCCTCCTAGTGTCCCGGGGTTTTAGTATGTTTATTACCTAGGGACTCTTGACATGTTTCCGAAGAAACATCTTACGTTACTAACTCACGCACTCTAGAACTTTTTATTCAATGGACTACATCATCATCATGAGCTTATCATGTCCGACTGCTGGGCAAAGGCCTCCCCCCTCTTTTTCCATCTCTCGCGGCTTAAATAATAATAACAATAAATATACATCAATATCCACCAGTGCACGTCCTATGGCTGAAATGATGATGATGATACAAAAACGATTACTTAGCAAAGTATGAGGCAACGGGTCTCAGTCTCAGCGTGTGTTGGGCACAAATGTCCAGCGCTGGTTTTCACTGATTCCGACTGAGCCCTTTGATTGTGTCGTTTGCCAAACAACGAAAAAATATACTAAAAATCAAGTTCAACTAAAACTAACAATAAACAATAAAAACATTTTTTTTGGGACAAGACTACATGAAAATAACATGGTATATTAACAACATCCATAGACCTTAATGTGTTATTCTAAGGTTTATATTAGTTTAAAAATATACATCAGTGTCTTCGATGGTACAGTCGCCATCAGATATATCGCAGCATATAAGATGTTCATAAATATCTGAACACGACTCTTATTGACTGGGCGTTACAGTACATGTTCAGATATTTATTAACTCCTTATATGCTGCGATATATCTGATGGCGACTGTTCTTATTAATTTATTATCTGTTGGTAATCCTTAAATTAAAATAAATATGGTGTCCAATCGGATCTCATTTCTTTGTTGTATTGTATCCGATGGGATGGGATTGCTCATGTTTCTAGATATTTATAATCTCAGTATTCCTTTAGAGACGGTTTTCATCAACACCTTCACGTCGAGGTAAATGGAAGCGGGATAAGCGTTTAAGCTCTGTTTTGTTAAATAATGTGTGAACTTTGTGAAGTTTTAACCAATGTAGGTATTTATAAAATTATGTACTGTGTACGAAATAAAATAGTTATTTGCAACTTAACTTTTTGTTTTATTTACGACGACGACGCGGTTGATTTAGTTTGTAACCTGCTTACTGAGCCAGCGGTCCCGGGTTCGAATCCCGGCCAGGGCAAATATTTGTGTGATGAACTCGAATATTTGTGCTTTGGTCATGTGGTTGTTCTGTGTATTTAAGTATATATTTATCCGTATAAGTATGTATATCGTCGTCTAGTATCCATAACACAAGCCTTCTTAAGCTGAATTTGGGACTGAACGATTTGTGTGAGGTGGTCTGATATTTATTTACTGCAAGGATTTTCCTATCACCTTCATCTAAAATTCTAAATCTAACATATGAAGGAAAGACGTAGTCATATTTTTTAATATCTTTTTCACCTCACTAGCTCGGAAAGCCCAGTTTGTTTGTTTGATATCTATTGAGAAAATCGCTTTTTATCCACATGTGGAGAAAGAGTTTTGACGTTTCAACGCAGCTAAAGTAAAATTTGACGTGAGCTTATTTTCTGAAAAATCCCGTTTAAAATACCTACATGAAAGCTAATTAGACCTTTGTTTTAATAAATGGCAAATTGGTTGATTATTGCAGATATTTTTCAAAGATATAGTACAAACCCTTATTCTTTTTTCCTCGCTGTAGTGAGGTGAAAAGTTTTGTGTTATACAAGGGCGAAAAGTTATTTTACGTCTCGTGTATTGAAACACTCGCTACGCTCAGGATTCTATTTTGAACCACTCGCTTCGCTCGTGGTCAATCATAGGATCCTTTCGCTAGCTCGTGTTTCAAATAAACACTCGCGGGTAAAATACAACTTTCCCCCCTTGTATAACAAATAACTATTTTGCTTTTGGAAATGCTTTGTACAGGCAAAAACTTAAAAATGTTAGTAAAAAAAGCAGTTATGGTTTTTCTTAGCACTCAAAGCCACTTTAGCCATAAGGTGCCTAACTGCCTATCCATGGCCCTATCGCATTCTAAGGGTCCCTAGATTATCTTGGGACATATTTATCAAAAAGTAGAGAGGCTCTGAATCTCGTATTAGGTAGAGACTTCCATATGGCTCAAACCGGCAATGCCTGTAGAGACTCAATATAAATGTAATGCTTAGCCCTACTGTACGAGATTGAAGATTCTTCAAAAAGAGAAACATGCTTATCAGGATCCGCATGCAAGATGAAGAAATCCTGCTGTACTCCACATCAGATAACATCAATGATAACACAGATCTGTTAATGATAACATCAAATGATTGGGAAAATTCCGGATACCAAGCAAAATAACTTTTAGATTATCAATAATAAAGTTCAAAGTTAGACAGCAACTTATATGTCATTGACAATACATAATGTATTCGAGCCCAGAATTTTGCATATTTGAATATTTTCAATTTGAACATAGCCGCCAATGATAATAATGTTGACTAAGTTTCAAAATTGGTCTCATTTGTTTAAGTGGGTAACTAGGACAACTGCGTTTCGTTGCAAGGCAGAACAGAATGACGTGGCCCTGTCATCTGGGAGAAAACCTTAAAAAAACATATGGACCGCTAAATAATTTCAATATGTTTAATTTGAGAGCTTATTAAAAAATGTTTGTCTTTTACTAATATAAGTTATTTTTCTGGGTATTTTTAGGTCACTAAATTAATAATTCACATGATGACTCAACCCATTTAGCTTCATTCATAAACACGTTCTGTCAAATTTGACTTTTGTCATGTTGGAACTAGCGGATTTCGTCAAGTTTGGTGGAGGAATTCGTGTTGTTTTTTCCATATTACAATTAATTCCCATGTTGTTATAAATAAAAACGGACTCATGCGGCTCTGTTCGGGTCCCAGACAGTGTTATTTATAAGGCTCGACAGTGTTTTATGCGATAGATAAATGTTATAGTGTAAAATGTCTCGGAATCGATGCGACGGTTTACTTGCGCGAGTGGATTTTCCTCTTTACACGCTTCAGACCTTAACGAATCGGCATGTCTTGGTAGCCGGGGGCGGTGGGGCCTCCAACACGGGGGTCGCAAATGGATTCGTGAGTATTGTCCCTTTGTTTACGAAATTCGAACTAGTTGCGATAACTCGGATAATACGACGTGTCAATGGTGTTACCCTTGAACTGGGTCTGCTTAATTGCATGCTTATTACATGGCCTCGCATTCACTTCTGGTTCTGATGAGTTTTCATTTGTTTTTGTAGGAAATATTTGAGTTGTCCCATAATGGGACGCGGTTCGTGGCCGAGGAGGTGATGCGGCACGAGACGGGGCCGAACGTCGTGATGACGTGCGCGGTGCGGACGGCGGACAACCGCACGTACCTCACGGCTGGCCAGGAGAGCCACTGCCAGCTCTACCGGGTCAACATCCGCATGGTGGACGCTGCTGAGATGCGAAGAGGCAGCTTCAGGGCAGAGAATGGACTCATACGGCGGAGGAGACGCACTGTATCGGAGAATGAAAACATTTCCAAGACAGACAAGAATAGCAACACAATGGAGAAGAGAATGTCATTTGAAATAAGGCCCAGCGATAGTGTACAGACAGATTTCGGGTAATTCTTTTGTTTACATATGGTTAAGAACTTTAGATAAAATGTAGTTGTTACTGCAATCTACAATTAACTATAATAGGTGCCCCCAGCTAGAGTTAGCTTTCACTTGCTTGTTACTACTACACTACACTAATTTTATCTCAAACATATGATCAATTTGTTGTACTGAAATAGATAAGAGTCAATCTAACGGGACAGTGTTCTGATTAAACTAAAACACTATATTTACAGAATTTATTTCTTCTTTATTATTATTGCATTAATAGTGAAATAACAACACTACTCACGGGTATACTCATCTACAATCAAGGTATAAATTCACTGCTATGAAATGTGACATGAATTTACCATGACATACCACAAACACACCTAAAATTGGTATATGAATAGTGGCATTGTCAAATCTTCACTATCCATCAATATATATTAATTAAATCATTTGTTTTCAAGCACTATTGTAAGGTGAGGCTATTTGGATCCCAAGGAGCTATTTAGTAATTTGCTAGTTAAAGGTTTTAAGTCCCAATATACATTCCTATTGCAATAGTTGGAACAAATGTCTTATACCTGAAAACATGTATGTTCCTAATCCTAATATTTCAATGGGAAAATAAATTGGGCTTCTGTTTCTTAGTACCTAATAATCCCTTCCGGTCCAAATAGCTAAGGTCCATATACCTTACAGTAATAAAAAAGTGGTGGTCAATAAAATTGAAGAAATATACACAGACTCACATACAAATTATAATCAAGTTTTACTGCTTTTTGTCTTAGTCTTATTTAACTATGACTTAAAAAATAACCAATAAATCACTGCAGTGATTAAATAATCAAATGATTTGCAATCATTAATGACTTGCATGAATGAGCATTTTCAGTGTACTGGTCCACTTATCAGACTGTGACTAATGCATGGTTTCACAAATTGAACTCCAATGATTTCTTCAATAGTCTACTTGTTCAAAGACAGAGATACTAAACAGTGAACACTGTATGTATGCATTACAATATTTGTTGTACATAATAATTTTGGCATATTTACCTGGGAATAAAGTACCATAATTTATTTATTTATTTATTTATTTAAACTTTATTGCACAAAATACATAAGTAAAAGTACAAATGGCGGACTTAATGCCTTTAGGCATTCTCTACCAGTCAACCACTGGGTTAAACAGAAATATGTTGTCGGTGCAGGATCAAAGATTACAGACAAACAGTAATAACAACACGAATCAATTACCTAAAGATATATATAAGAATGTATATATAATTAATTAATTACCATAAACTTAAACGAATACTTTATATAATATACTTACATATATTATGTACCAAAAGTAAAATATTTCGAAGAGAGTTAGGAAGAGAGACTGTCCAAAAGATGCTTGCGCAACATGCGCTTGAAGGAGACCTTACTCTGAGCTTGCCTGATGTTGAGTGGGAGAGCGTTCCAGAGATGTATTGCCTGAACCGTGAAAGAATTGGACATGAAACCGGAGCGGTGAACGGGGACTACTAGCTTAAGTCTACGAGAAGTACGGAGAGTGCATCCAGGGCGAGCAGTTACAAATTGAAACTTGGATTTGAGATAATCGGGAGTGGTTGGATCAAATAAGATCGAAAAGAGAGTGCAGAGAATTCTTTGAGATCTACGTTCACGTACAGGAAGCCAGTTTAATTGACGGCGAAACTCCGAGATGTGGTCATACTTACGAAGGCCAAAGACAAACCTGATACAATTGTTTAGCACGCGTTCCAGCTTATTCAGGGAGGCCTGGGTGAGATTAGAGCAACACACATCAGCATAGTCGATGACGGGGAGGACAAGAGCTTGGACGAGAAGAGTCTTAGTGCTCACCGGGAGAACATTCTTGAACCTGTAAAGCGATCTTAACGTGTATGTCACCCTGCGACAAACGTCAGACACCTGAGGGTCCCACATAAGGTGACTGTCAATAATCAGACCCAGATTCTTCACTTGTGACTCGACCGGTATGACCACGTCCTCGTACAGTATCGGCTTCAAGTGTTCTACATCAATTGTTGCACGCAGACGACTGCTCCCGAGCAAGATGGCCTGACACTTAGATGGATTGACAGCAATCCCAAAGCGACGCGACCAAACGGAAATACGAAACAGATCATAATTGATAGTCTCGATTGCAGCATCAATGTCATTAGGACTACTATGAGTGTAGAGTTGTAGGTCGTCAGCGTAAAGATGGTAAGAGCATTTGATGTTGGAGGTTAGAAGATTAATAAATACGGAAAAAAGGAGAGGAGAAAGAATGCCACCCTGTGGAACCCCAGAAGTAAGATCGCACCAGTCAGAGAAGGACCCATCCGCTCGAACAGATTGACGTCGACCTTGAAGATAGGAAGAGAACCACGCAACTGCTGATGATGATATGTTCAAGTGACTGAGGGATGATAGAAGAAGGTCGTGATTGACAGCGTTGAAGGCGTTTGAAAAGTCAATCAAAACCAGAACAGTAAGTTGACGAGATTCCATGCCATGTCTCACATCTTCAACAACCTTAAGTAAGGCAGTAGACGTACTGTGACCAGGGCGAAAACCAGACTGGAATGGCGAGAGAAGATGGTTGGAGTAAATGTGTGCAGACAGCTGTTTATGTACAATGGCTTCGAGAACTTTTGACAGAAATGGGAGAATGGATATTGGGCGGAAGTCTTTGAGTAAACTGGGGTTATTAACTTTAGGCAATGGGATGACATGGGCATTACGCCAGAATGAAGGAAAAACCCCAGTAGCTAATGATAAGTTAATAACATGCGTTATAACGGGGAGAATGCATTCCAAAATGCAGACAACCATGGTCCTGCTCAATTGATCAGGACCAATAGCGTTCGATTTGACTGAAGCAATAACTTTACGAACATCATCATCAGTAGCTGGTGTAAATGAAAAAGTTTCTGTAGAATGACGGGGTAGGGCTGAGATATGTGAGATAGTTAGAGATAAAGTGGCGGGATCTAACGATGAAGATTTTGCGAAGTGTGAATTTAAATCATTCAACGAAAAGGAGGACGAGCACGTAACAGCATTACGAGATTTTACCACGCCAATCGTTTTTAAGAACTTCCATGTTTCGGCTGGGGACGAAGAAACAATATTCTCATGTATATATTTGCGTTTGGCTGCTCTTACCATCTGATTGCATCGATTCCTGGCAGTCTTAAAAGCATCCCAATTTTCCACGCAACGGTCCCGCTTAAACTTACGGAATGCTCGATCACGTCTGGTCATAGCCATCCGGACAGCTCTTGTAATCCACGGTGCAGGAGGACGCTTTAGCTTGACAGTTCGGACGGGCGCATGAATGTCGAACAATCGCAAAACCGTCGAGTTTAAAGATGAAACCGCTTCGTCGACTGTCGAAGCTGATATCGTAGGAGACCAATCCTCATTACACGCGTCACGTTTCAGCGCATCCATATCCAATCTGGCGAAGCTACGCAGTTGGATACAAACAGGCTGCGGTTTGGAACAACGCACACGGTAGCTCAAGAAGATTAAGTCATGATGCGAAAAACAAGGAGCCGAAAGCTGACCCACCGAGTCCACAAGTTCGACAGAAGAAGTGAGTATGAGGTCCAGCCAGGTGTCTGGCGTGCCAACATTGTGATGCGTTGGTTTAAGCGGGAGAATAGTGAGATCACTAGACTCAGCAGTCGCGTTCAATTTTCTTGTCCTGAGATCATCCTTGATAAGGTCGGTATTAAAGTCACCCATGATTATGTGATGTGTGTACTCACTACTAAAGGATGTCAGAATAGACTCCAGGGTATCAAAGTAGTCAATGGTAGGAGGACAGTAAACAACTCCAAGAGCTGCCTTTGTCCCACCAACACTCACCTCAATGAACAAATGTTCCATAGACCCAGAGTAATCAGGCGGAGAGGAGGAAATAATATTGTAAGGAATATTACTGCGGATATAGATGGCAACACCGCCGCCACCTTTCCCTAAGCGGTCGTTCCGCAGTAACACATAGCCAGGCAGAGCGAAAGAAGTGGACTCGAGATTTGGCTTAAGCCAGGTTTCAGAAATAAAAATGACGTGAACGTTGCAAGAAGAGAAAGTCTCTAAAAAGTCAGTTAAGTGGCTGGGAATACTCTGTGCGTTAATATGGCACAAATTGAAATTTTTGGGAAAATTTTGGAAAGTACGGGTCAGACAGTTGCCAAGTGTATCAGGTTCAGACTCCGAGCTGATAATTATGTTTTAATCCATTTTAACCAGATCTCTGTGTGCCCAGTTTCAGTTAAATCCAGTTAAAGTATGAGTAGATTTGTTCTTGTTCAACCACACTATCAAAATAACCACGCAATTACTTTCATGTTTTTTTTTTGGCATTAGGATGATGTGGAAAAATCTCAATTGTTTTACAACCTTCGTTTTTGAAAAATATTGCAAAATAACTTTCTGTTCTCAGTAATCTCTGCTTAGTATTGTGCTGAGTTGGGCACTCACCGAAATGTTATCTAATCCCTAAAAATGGCAGGATCTGGTTTAATTTGTGTATGATATGACAAATGTCATTATGGTCATGAATTATTCATTATGATTAAGGTAAAAAAATTAAAGATTATAGACAACATGATTTGTTTATATGCTTAAATTACCAATATTTGTAGCCACAATTCCATTTGGAAGCAAATAACTGGATTAGAAAGTTTAACATTTCCAATCTCAAGTCATGCTAATGTGCAATTTCAACTGCTTTGCATTCTATTATCGCATGGCAAAACGGTGCGCGTTTCGTTTAAATTGCATTCATGTTTTTCTAGTTATTTAAAAATCTACTATTTACGTACACCAGCTAGGGTTGCCAGATGGTCGGGATTTGACGGGATTCTCCCGAATTTTGGTATGTCCTCCCGACTCCCGACAAAGTAAAAAATCTCCCGAAAAACGACTCCATTTTATCAAAATATAATTTTAAAAGGAAATACCACTGCTAATGTTTCCATAAGTACTATACATAAATTACCATTACATTTTTGTAGATTATAGATAAAATTATAATAATGAGAAAACCATTTTATGTTTTTTTTTGTTAGTATTTTATGTAGACATTTCTATCGGCAGCGACCGACGTTGTTTTAATATTATGTACTTTATAATGTGATTCAATTTTTGTTTCTCCCGACCAAAATCAGAAAATACCGAAAAAATTGTTGTTTCTCCCGATAATAGGGTTATTCGATCTGGCAACCCGCGTGCAGCTCGCCCCCTTCATCGATAGGAGCAACATTTATTTGTCAATCCAAGCCAGTCTGGCGCCATCTATTGGTCATAATTTCCATTGTCCTCGTATCACGCCGAAACTATAATGTTATAAGATATTTTTACTCGTCTCCGGTAAACAAAAAAAATAGATAATACAGTCGCCATCAGACATATCGCAGCATATAACGCCCAGTCAATAAGAGTCGTGTTCAGATATTTATGGACGCCCTATATGCTTCGATATATCTGATGGCGACTGTACGCGGACGAAGTTGCGGGGCCTCCTATTACACTAATAAATGTGTATACATTATCAAGTTATCATTATAAAAGTTCCGTGAAAAATACTACTTAGAGTCTCATTGTTTTGTAAACATCTCAAACATTCTTTGATTAGAGTTCAATTGCCTGTAATTGTGTTTGCAAGCTGCTCGTTAGTGTTTTTGTAACACATTTACGAGTATCATAACATAACATAACAGAAACAGATACATTTAAAGTACAATGCAGTCGGATTATATCGCGTATATTCATTATTTCAGCCTCCCTGACGTTTCGGCAACTTTACAGTTACTGTTGTCAAAGATTGACTTCAGTCAATAGAAGAGCTAAGTACTTAATTCAAGACAAATTTTGTGTGCATACATACATAACATAATATGTGATTCGGTGTATTCGACCGCTGTGCACTTCATGAACCGAATGACTAAATATTTATGGGAATTCCCAAACATTAATTTGGAACCGGATTTTCCTGTATCTTGGGTCCCTACCTCGTCATTATGTACCTAAGTCTCATTAAACCGTACAGTTTAAGTAATTACGTATTTGACTATTGTTGTTATTGGGTAGCTAATTGATATATGATTGACGAAGCATGTGGTGGATTTTTTTTGTTTGTTCATAGGTGAAAAAAATAAAAATATATATATATATTAATCACCGTAAACAATAACTCGGTGTAGTTCAAATTTTCTAAGCTGACCCTTTCCTCTTTTAGCATAATTACTTTGTCTTAATCGTGTAGAAAAACTCAATTTGGAAACAAATAAAAAATAAATAAAAAGACGCAAACTACATTTTAGTGTCTTTTCTTAGTCACAAGGTTGAAATTACAATACCTTAACCCATTGATACTTTGACACTGAAGCCGTAACGTAGCTTGCCGAAAATGTATATGAGTTCCGCTATCCAGTTTTATTTATTTATACTTTATTGCACGAAAAAGTGTTCAAATGGCAAACTTATTGTCACACGGTATCCTCTAGGTAGGGGGAAGTCCCCTAACGCCGGACGGCACCTAACGCCGGACACTCGAACTATCTCGGCAACTGGAAGCTCGGCAACGGCAACTCAGCAAGTGAAAGGGGCGCGGAGGACCCCCGCGCCCCTTCCACTTGTCCTTGATTCGCTCGCTTTGCTAGTTGCCGAGATAGTTCGAGTGTCCGGCGTTAGGAGCCGTCCGGCGTTAGGGGACTTCCCCCTACCAGTCAAATCCGAAAGAACTATACTATTACAATTTCAAGTTTGTGACTAAGAAGAGATTATATAAATTTGTTCGCGGTTTTTACTTGCTTCGATTTGTTCCAGTGAGCTTCTCTGCACGATTAAGACAAAAGCATTGTGGTGCAAGGTTTACAAGATACGCTCCTAAAGGGACGGCTTAAAACATTTCAACTATAACAACAGTAGTTGTAATCGGCTCGGTATAATCGGTACGGTCTAAATCTAAAATCAACATTCTATTGTCACACATCATGTGCACTATGCAAGGTGGACATCGGGCATTCCTTCAATTGTATTACCTGCGTATACATGTTTTTATGAATAACTTTACGATAAGCGTTACTCACCGAGCTATAGAAATTTGAAGTAAAAGAATACGCAGACTTATTTACTTATACAATAGCAAAATTTATAATAATATTTATCACGGTATGTTTATTTCCTACTTGCATCGAATTGGATGAACGGATTTTTATCCGATTGGCTGACCTGATGTACCTACCTCCTATACGATGCTTTCTATTCTATTAGTTCGCCGTGAAGAAAAGCCTCTCCCTCCCTCACCCTTGCGAATGAAGCCCGTAAACTCTAAACATTGTATTGAAAACCAATTCTATATGAAGAGTTCAGGAAAAAACCTAATAGCGTGGACGTTGACCATTGCGACAACTACCGGCCGGAAAATCTTTGTGCTCTCATGACAAAAAGACGGCTGGATGGAGTTTAACCATTTTCGGATAATTATAATTAGACATATAACGAAAAAAAAACGCGTTGAGATCACTTGAGGTGAATCTAATCTCGATTGCGCTTCACTTTTGTGACTGGTTGATTCCGCATGTCTCCTCTTCAGTGGCACCGCACCCTAACACAAGCCTACTAACTTAACGTAGGGCTAGAACAGTTTGTGTGAGGTTGTCCGATATTTATTTATTTTATTACTAAACTGTAGTAAAAAAGATGTTTGCGCGGACAAAGTCGCGAGCGTCTTCTAGTATTAAAATATGCAAACGTCATGTACTGCACGTGCACTTTACCATGATTTATTATTTATAGTCTTTCTCTTGACTTAGTATGGCGTGCAACTGATTCTCCAACCATATGGGCCGGCTGTTTAAACAAAAGATTGAAAAAGGAAATTTATTGCCACACAATATTATGTTTATATTGCTTACACGTAATGACAAAGTACGTTTTAATGAAGTAAATAACACTAACAGAAATATTTAAACGGCTAAGTGCCACTTCTGCTCATATTTTGTTTTCCTACTATTCTCATACAGATCACTGAGCGCCATCTGTCAGAATCCGACTCTCTTTTCCCATTCTTCCCGCCCTAAGTCAGGCTGACTCGTTCCAGACTATACGTGATGCAATTGGCGCGCAGACATTGAAGCCACGGTTAGCGCTGTTTGTAGTGCACCTGCCTACTAAGCCGGCGGTCCTGGGTTTGAATTCCGGCAAGGGCAATTCAGCTTGGTACATTCCCGTTAGTAGGATTGTACTCCCAGAGAGTACGACTCACTGGTAGTGAGGGCTAAGTTCAAGTCATCCAAAATATCCGGTGAAGCACGAGTCGGACTCGCGTACCGAGGGTTCCGTACGAACTATGAAAGCACTGCATATTGCTCCGAAGTAGGGCCTGCAAATATTCGAATATTCGTTTTTTTTCCGCAGATATTCGAAGTTGAAATTATTTTAAAAAGTATTAAAAGTCGTTTTTTTTTTTAAATTCCAGTTTTAAAATTAAACGAACAGCAATTCGTGAATACCTAAACATACGGTGACGACGACAATGCAAAGCGAAATCAACGATACTTGACCCAGCCAGATGGCTCGAGAACGAGATCATCTTAAGGTGTTTTAGCGAAACCCTGTAAGGGTCCTGTAGAACAACCCGTACTGCTCTTTGCTCTTGCATACGTCCTTGCGGTCATCGGTGCTACGTAGCTCTGGTAGAGTAGAAAGGCTTTGTCTACTGCCACATATTTTCTACTACTACACTGCGCTGAATTCCATACTTGTTTAGGAAATACTCCCTGAGACTGTACATCTCGCGGTTGTGGAGATTCTTGGCGTTTAAAGTCACGGCCTCGACTCTTACCCAGACTGAACAGTCTTATAAATGATGGCTTTAACCCATATGTAGTGAGTGGCACCTTCCTGTCCAAAGCGCCTAGCTTAGTCTGAGTTCACCTCAGTACGCCAAAGGAGTAAGTGAACAGGCATCTCCCAAACACACCTTGTAGCCACCCGACAAGAACTAAGTAATTTTGTCAAACGACAAAAGAAGCGCTCCTTCGAAGCCTGCTTCATGTCCCCGCAATACCAAATAGTAGTACTTAGATTTTATTTCGGAAAGAGATGTAAGGTGCTATCGCCACCTATTCTTTCTGTGACTTCCTGTTTCTCCACCACGTTTAAGCCTTCTGGGGAACTTAGTTTAGGGTTGTCAATGTACAGAAAATGAGCAATGACGAGGAGGCCCCTCTTCGAAACCGGCACTCCAATCCTGAAACCTTCAGAATAGTAGGCTCAGGACCAGGCAGAACCACGGAGCTGAGCCCTAAAATAACTTTCTCAATCCCTATCAAATTCTGCGGACCGGGAGAACAAGACTTATCATTCATATTCACATACATACACATAGTTCTAAAATTATTTTTATGAATATATTGATTATTTACGTTAGTCTACAATTTTATACATTCCCTATTTTGCCGAAGTGAAAGAATTACATTTAATTTCTTACATTTTTCATTAATAAAAAAAATATTCGAATATTCGAATACTGCACACGGTAGTATTCGAATATCAAAACGAGTCGAATATTCGTACTATTCGAATATTCGAATTGCAGGCCCTACTCCGAAGTAAATATAGACTGTACTGAGCGACACACTTATATTTACCGTTGGAAAACTGACTTACGTATTTTAGACTAGATGATATGTTTTATGATTATTTATAATATAAATGTAGGTATAGTTTTCAGATTTTTCCTTATACTTGTAGCATAACTGCATAAGACGGTATTACTTGCCAAATTTCATAGTGATTTTATTGTGATTCCAAATTAGACTTCGTATCAGTACATTGTTCAACTGTCACAGCAGTGTCTACTAAAAGGTTCCATTGTTCGGCTTTCCACAGCACGCGTTGACAGGCTATTGGTATAAAGATGCAAACCAATTTCGTGTCTATGTAAACCCTCACAATGGGACCTTCTACTAAGCACGTAAATCTAGTCGTACGTCAAATACGATTTGAGAAATACATATATACAATACAAACATTGACGACGCGGTTGGCTCAGTTTGTAAGCGCTTGCCAACTGAGCCGGCGGAACCGGGTTCGAATCCCGGCCAGGGCAAATATTTGTGTGATGAACTCGAATATTTTTGCTTGGGTCATGGTTGTTCTATGTATTTAAGTATATAATATATTTATCTATATTAAGTATGTATATCGTCGTCTGCTACCCATAACACAAGCCTTGAGCTTAATTTGGGACTAGATCGATTTGTGTGAGGTTGTCTGAGATAAAAAAAAAAAAAACTTGTAGTACGTCGAGTTCATTTACATCTACACACTTATTATTATTTTTTTTTATTATTTTAGCCTTATACATTCAGATTTTAATATTATTTAGTTTGCTTCTAGTATTTGACTTTTGCTCTTTCGCTGCAAATCTGGTTGCCCCTCGGCAAAGGCCTCCTCCAGCCTCTTCCATTCGCGCCTGTCGCGTGCGACTCTGTGCCATGTTTTTCCCGCCACCTGGCATATGTCATCCTCCCATCTCTTTTGTGGTCTCCCTCTCTTTCTCTGTCCTTCCCTTGGGTACCACTCTGTAACTAGTTTGCACCATTTTTTCATTTTTCATCTACACACTTACAAGAACAAAAATATCTGAACACGACCCTATTGTCAGGAGCATAAAGTCGTGATCAGATATTTTTGTTCTCGTGAGTGTGTAGATGTAAATGAACTCGACTGTACCACTAGTACCAGTGATTTTGGGAGGCCGCTCAATTTAATGAAGCTGATGGGTATTGCAGCCCCGACCCGCTGCAGAGGGTGGTCCGCATCAGCCACAGCGGCAAGCTGCTGGCCACCGGCGGCGCGGACTGCAGGGTGCGCGTGTGGAGCTTCCCCGCCATGCAGCTGCTGTTCGTGCTCGACGGACACACCAAGGAGGTGAGCTCCTTCATACTACTACATTTGTACCAAAGACTATATACCCCCTAGACCGATATTCTTCATACTACGCACCGTACTCCGTTTGTTACTATCGTTCTACATCGCTAGATGCCGCTAAGGGTATCAATTCATTCAAAAGTCGACATTTTTCAATTTCTACTGTACGGTACGCGCAAGCGTGAAGTAACACAGTCGTCAAGCGTTCAACGACATTCCAACTTCCAAGTGACAGTAAAAAGTGTATAGATGACGTTAGGTGCGATGTTTGTTTACTACGTTCCGTTTCGTCTCATTTCACTTTTCGTCTCATTTCACTATTTGTGTATGTTTTATTTAAACATAAAAATTACTTACATCCTAATCCTAATAATATTATAAACGTGAAAGTTTGGATGGATGTATGTATGTACGTTTCACTTAATCTCAAAAAACTACTGGACGTATTATGATGAAACTTTCGAGTTATGTACCTTACCTTACCTGCCTGAAGGTAGAATACGTAACGATTCTGACTTCACGCCTACCATAGTTTAGTTTAGGTGCTGTAATTTTAGCCAATTTGATAATAGGCAAAATAATTCTTAGGGCAATTCATGTTAGGAATATTATGCTTTAGGTAATTAGATTTTAGTTATCAATATTAGGACAAACTTGATTTAGGACTTTAAGAGAGTATGCGCAAAAATTATTAGGACAAACGAGTAGTATGCCATTCAACAGTATGCCAAACTTTCTCGGCCAAACATTTTTAGGACAAAAAACGTTATGCGATACGACAGGCACCCGAAATTTATCTATACAAAAACTAACAGAACTAACGACAGTGATAATTCAATAAAACCACAATTTTATAAACGTTTTTTTTATATTACTTTTAACAAAAACAAAACGAACGAATATATTTTCGCAGGCCGCCTGCATGTAGGCAATTTCTAATTGTTCTAGGGTAAATGTCAAACATTTCCGCAAATCGTCCCTTTGGCGTAAAGCCGTTTTGTCGTCGGCGTTGGTCTTGGGCCATGGCAAACGGACGATGCAATGGTTACTTTGCTTTGCAGTAGATCAATAAGGTTTCCTTCAACATTATATCGCCGTACCCAACGTCAAACTGTGTCCCTGCTAGCATTGAGCCGACGCGTGATCTCATAAATCCGTATTCCTTCCTGGTGTAACTCCACTCTTTGAGCTCTTCATTGTTTTCAGTCATTATCATTATCTTTTAATAGTTCACGGTTAGCGGCAAGCATTTTATTTTTCATATTAATAACGTTGCTGAAAATTATTTTACGATTTTCTCGATTGACACTGACATATGTTCCTAATTAGAAATTAAAAGCAAATGATAACCTTTCGCGAGGAGGTTTTTTGTAAAATGAAGTGACAAATAATAATATTGACATTTCAATACTATTATTGAAATATAATTTTCGACCTTAATGCATTGCGAATGTCTAACGACATTGTAACGAAATGGGTAGGAAATGAAATTCCTTGACTGTACAAAACTTATCTAACAAATATTACGTTACTGACTGTTTGTTAGTGGGAAATGTCGCATGACAATTCGGGCGTAACTTATTTTGTCCATTACATCAGTGCACCAACGCCATCTAGCTATTTTGTGTAGCAAAAATTGGCGAGCCCGCAAGCAACCTTGAGCTATCCAGAGGTAGTGCCATCTATTTTAATACGATCAAACCACGTTTTTGAAGAGTAAAAAATATAATCCTTAAAAATTGTGTATTTAAGTTATATTATCGTATTAAAATAAAGCAGTAATGCGTTTGATTTCCAAAAATCAAAAATCACTTAAAAATGTTGGTGAAAAATAACATTTTTGTCACTTCCAGGCTACGAAGCAGCGCCATCTAGTTTTTATACCGAATTTTGAGCTTTTTCAGAGTTACGTTTTTTTGTATGAGAACATATGTCTAGGGGGTATATAGTCTTTGATTTGTACATACCATTGGGTGGATCAACTTGTGAGATCCTTCATACTACTACATTTGTACATACTATGGGGTCATCCATAAATTACGTCACACGTTAAGGGGGAGGGGGTGGTCATACCAAACGTGACAGTACATGTTAAAGGTATAGCAAAAAAGCGTGACATAGGGGGGGGAGGGGTTCAAAAAGTCGAAATTTTGCGTGACGTAATATGTGGATGACCCCTATTGGGTGGATCAACTTTTTCTTGTTGTTATTCTGTCCCGTCACCCAGGAGACAATGGTGATTAAACTTCTTAGAAAAGTGTTGATAATTACTGGAAGAGATCCCTTATAGGGATAAGTTCGCCTTTGTACCTATTTGTTACTTGTAATAGATGTAATTTATAACTATTTTGTGTACAATAAAGTGTTTACCAACTTACTTACTTATAATTTATAATATTGGTATTTTCAAGAGATATTCTAAATAAGAATGGGCTTATAAGTGCTGCAATAACAACATTTTTGTTGAATATTGCCGCCGAAAATCGTAGTTTTAAAGAGTAACCCAGGGGACATCACCATGGCAACAAGCATCAGAAAAAATTTGATTGACCCTATTACATACTACTTTTGCGCAGCACAACGACCACCGCTTCGTGGAAGACACTGAAGACCGCCAGGCTTATTTTCCCAATGCGGTTTCTCTCCAGTCGACAATAGAACCTTAGAAAAGTGAAGCCAGTTTTGGTTAGCCGCGGGCTAAGTTTCGTCCGTGTGCGCATCTGTCACAACGACAAGCTCACAAGCAACACGTCTCTATGATTGGTTCGTAGACACGCGCACATAAAACCAAAACCGGCTTCATCTTTCGCAAATCTGTTGTATGAAAGTCTTTCTTTCAAGGCGTAATTATTCTAAGCATACCGCTTTTTAAATGATTGTGACTATTGATAGCTTGCTGAGGAAAAAAGCTAACCAATCGAAATAAAGAAGCATTGACCATGGGCTTACTAGTCTGTAAACCGATGATATTCAAGACCATCACGTGTAGAATACGATTCAAAATAACGGTCATCAGTCAACATATAATAACAGCCTTTTTATGTGGGGATAGTACGCACCAATATTAATAGAAGTGTACAACTTTGATCTATTATTTTGAATTCCAGTTGGATGACCTGGACTTCAGCCCGTGCGACACGACACTCGCCAGCATCGGCAAGGACGGGCTGGCGCAGCTGTGGCGGGCGGGCCGCAAGGCGCCGCCGCGGCTCACGGTCACGTGTCAGCCGCCCAACGGCAGCAAGTACCTGTTCCGTCGCTGCCGGTACGTGTAGTGCGTCTAGTGTGTGTAGGGCCCGGCTGGATGACACACTTCAGCCAATGTCGTGTCGTGCTGCGTGTCCGCACGACATTGGCCAGCATCGTGAAAGACGGACTAGCCCCGATCTCTCATTAGGAATGGATAAAATTTTTCAATAATCTTTTGTTTATAGGCAGGAATAACCCTCCTCATTCCTAAAAAAAATACAGATTTATCTGTAGCTTATTAAATAAAAATGGTGGAAATCTTTTTTCTCAAACATGCAATGAAATGTCGTCATAACATGCGTTATAACAAGTTTCGAAGTATCACGTTTCGGGGGGAACAACTCGAGAAAACTGAAAAGTTTCATACAAAATTCAAGGTCTAGGACGGGAAGTATTTTTTTAAACATGGCGTCTGTTCATGAACGGGCTAAACAGCTGAATTATATTTTTTTTCAGTGGTGTATTTTTTTATTTCATTGCATATGTTTTAGAAAAGCGCTATATACATGCCTAAGCTGTGAAAAGGGCTTGCCGGCTTCGTGTCACTATCCGTCTATACCTACTCACCCGGCAAGCCCTTCATTCCCGGCGTCTACAATAATGTACTATTTCCCGCCTTGTACGGGCATCGTACCTTAACCGTCGTACTAATGTTTCCGACTTGGCAGGGGTAGTGCTGAGCCCCTATGACGTATAATAACTAAACTAAATGTGATTTTCGTTCACAGATTCGGCCCGATAGAAGACAAGAAGAACGAATACCGAATGTTCACGATCGCGAACCCGCTCGCGCGCTCCGGCAAGCAGAAGGGTCTCATCCAGCTGTGGGACCCTAACAACGGGGAACTCAGGAAGACGGTGCTGGTCCACGAGTCGCTCAGCGCGCTCGCCGTCAGAGACGACGGGCGGTTCGTGGGCGTCGGGACCATGTTCAGTGGATCGGTGGATATCTACGTGGCGTTTAGCTTGCAGGTGGGCCAATCAACTGTTTTCTGCCTCCCGTTGCCATGGTGTCCCCCGGGTCACTTTTTTAAACTTCGATTTTCCGTGGTTATATTTAGCAAACGCTTTTAAACATCCCATTCTTATGAGACTATCTCCTGACAATAACTTTTCTTAGAAGTTTAATCAGTACTGTCCCCTGGGACAGAATAACAGCAAGAAACAGTTGATCCAGCCAGGTGTGTATTGTGTGCTTGGAATACCAGGCTGGTGTATTGTGGTCGTGGACAATCACGACAACGACGGCTTTGTAGTCTACAATTATGTATATTTTTTTTATTTTATACTAGTGACACGCCCCGACTCCGCACGGGCGCAATTATGCATGCATTATACATATATAAACCTTCCTTTTGAATCACTCTATCTCATAAAAAAAACCGCATCAAAGTCCGTCGCGTATTTAGATCTAAGTATAAGTATACATAATTAGGGACGGACAGACAGGAAGCAACCTTGTTTTATACTATGTAGTGATTAGCATTTCTAAGTAACGTAAAGTAAATAACTACTACTAAGCCGGTTCGTCACCTTGGAATGATCTCTTTAACTTCAGACAGTAATGACAAATGTTTACAATGAGAAATAAAAAAAAAAACGAGCCGTGTTCGAACTCGCGTTTCCAACGGCTTCGCGGACCAACACGGGCATGTTACCAATTAGACCACGGAAACCACACTCGAGCCATTATGTTAAGTCGTGTAGAATAAATATGTAAATGCTTAACTCATTATAATTATGATTAAAAAATGTGTACGCCTACGGGTAAAACATAGTGATACAACAATCATGTAATATTTTCCATGTTACTTACCTATGTTTAACAAAATAAATTTATCTTTTTTTTTATATTTTGTGCAGCGGGTGCTGCACGTGCCGCGCGCGCACCGCATGTTCGTGACGGGGCTGGAGTTCCTGCCGACGCGCGGCTTCGGGCCGGCCGTCACCAGCGGCGCCGAGGCCGCGCTGCTCGCCATCTCCGTCGACAACTGCCTCACCGTGCACTCGCTGCCCTATCCGAGTGAGTACCCAGTACCGCAGACAACTCTATGCTCAATTTATAAAACAAGAAGTGGCTTAAAGGCCTCTGCAGTCAAGCCATAAAATCTAAAAAAAAAAACAAGAAGTGGCTGAAAGGCCTCTAGAGCCAAGCAAAAAAAAAAACAATAATGTCAAGTCTCGTTCATCACCTGCTCCACACCATCCCGAAGTTAGCCGAAGTATGACTTTCCGCAACGACGTGCTTCTCCACGCTATCATATTCCCCTAACTTGGCTAGTAGTGTGAGCCGGGTTATCCCTTTATTACAAGTCAGTCATGGTGTTGCCAGAAATACCGTAATTTTACCCCTTACCATCTAAACCCCTATAATTTATAATGTTAGTGCCACTCATGTTGTTTGCTTTCGTTGCTTATGTACTAAACTATCCTCATCCTTGTTTCAGGTACGATGCCCGCGTGGGTGGCTATTATTCTAATAGTTTTCATTTTGTTCTGTACCTTTACATTATGTTCTTATTTAGGTATTTAATTATTATATTATTTGTCAATACACTATTGTAAGTATCATGGGTTTATGTTAGTATTTACGTCGTATACAAGCTCATATACATAGTTAAATGTATGTATAAATTAGGATCAATTTAATTAAATGAAGTGCAATCTTGCAACACTAACACGATTTTTTTTCTGTTGGCTTATGACACACGCTGCATGCTGTCCGCGAACGTGTCATAGCCTGACCAGTTGCGGTTAAACCCTATTGCTATATGCCAATAAGTCCAATAACTAATTTCAAAACATTGTTAATCGAAATGCTACTTAATCCTTCGTTCTTCTGAAATAAATCTTGTGGATGTTTTGGGCCAAAATTAACGGAAGGAAAAAATAAAAACAAACGTACCGTTTCCGATTTTATTCGTTTCTTTAAGAACATACACGGAAATGTGGTTTATTGACATCAATAGTCGAAGGAATACAAATTTAGATCTTTTTTCAAATGAGTAAAATCTATTTTACTTAATATAAGCCTGCTGTAAGATAGATATTGCAAAAACGTCTGGGTACATTAATACCGTCTTAATAGTTTGATCTTTTATTTCTGTGACTTAAGTCAGAAGTACTCTAATAGATCACTATTAACTAACTTTTATGGGCTAGGTGTAGGGAACTCTCTCCCCTTTACAATGAAGTGTCCCCTTTACATTGTGATGTTGACTGATATTTTTTACACTTGCCTAAAACCTCGTTTTGCATGACTTAAGTCAAATATGTACGAAACAGCAGTGCTCATACTCGTCCTTAAAGATAAAATTGTCCTTAGAATGAAGAGGTACTCTACTCCAAAATGGCTTATTATTAAAGAGCCACCAACGTATCTGTTCAGCCAGTGGAGTAACTTGATTTACAATGAGGTCAGTGAAGGGTGGGTCTAGAACGGTAAATATTTTATGGAAAAGACACTTTTTAACACCGTTGAATTCCAACCCGGGTTGTGGGAAGTCATGTCCAAATTGTCCAATGTCCATCTACGACTGAACAGACAAATCGGTGACATATCTACAAATTTGTCACTGTTAACTTAGTCTGGTTCGATGTCCACTCTATAAGTGACTTCACAATATTTTACACCAAATCGAATGTACGATTTCCAAAGAGTACTAACCTAAACGTAACCTAAGTCCATAAGAGAAGATAGTTGGCTGTGCCCGGCCTAACAAGACTGGTTTAAATGTCGCTTTCATAGACGGCAAACCTCCTTTTCGACGGAAATTACAAATACTGATAATTGCCTTGTTTGACTTTTTTTTATACATTTGAGTCGTATATAAATTCGGTTTTATAACTATAACATTTCGAATACTTTCGAATTTTAAAAATTCAAAATCCTCACGCCACACCACTTACGCGCGCCTCTACGGTGGTCAATAGATCAAACTAAGACACGTCTGACATGTCAATGAATCCGCACTGGACAAGATCCGATGTAGGAAACTCGATAATAAAAATATAGTAATGACAGGTTGCATTATATTAATCCAGGAATAGGCTCGTGGCTTTTGCCAATGTTCGTTTTTAATAATATTGACTTTACAAAGAATAATAAACCATGCTCGTATATCTTCGTATAAAAAAATACCCCGTAGCAAAATACAATCTATTTTGAAGTTGATAACAGGTTAAGTACTGCGGCGTCTTAGGTTTATAATTTAGCTGCCTGTCACTTATAACTGTATAGAAATTAGCGTGCGGTGACGAAAAACCCGATTTAAATCCGTATCTGAGAAATATAACCCTGCAAGTTCATGCATTTAACATAGCACTTACAGTGTCGCTTCTCACGTACGGCCGCACTTACAATATTATGTTTCTTAGGTAAGGAAATTAGCAATAATTTAACCAAGTTTTCGACAAGGCATTTTTCGATCGTTTAACACACGATGTTCATGTCATTGTGACTGCAACCATGATTGATTCCGTCGTATTGCCTGTAGAACAAAATCGTTACACAAAAATATCTGGAAATAAAGCGACATCTAAACCAGCTCTCCTGACAGACTTCAAGAATATCAGACAATGATTGTAAACCGTCCCTCGCGTCACAATCTTACCGCGCTTATATACTAGTTATGCTAGCATGCGTTAGTCAAATGCTTCCTCTCACAGCCTTATGTACCGCGGCCACCATCACGGCAATAGCCGTCGCCATAATCGCCGCCGAATGACTCTCACCATAACGTGCAGGCCCAGCATATCTTGCTGTGACTTCGTTTGTCGCGCGACTCAGCATCTGTTGTCACGCTCACACGGTATTAAGAGGAAAGTGACAGATAAATTGTCGCTCGACAAAGAGTCGCGTGTCAGTTATGCTAGACGTACTGAGAAGAATAACACTGTAAGTGCCTCCTTACCTGAGAAGCATAACTAGTAAGTTGGTGCATTTAACATAGCACTTAATTTTGCTTCTCAGGCCGCACTTAGTGTTATGTACGGACATTAGGATTACGAAAAGATGTAGATTGATAACTTGTAACGCTTCAGAGGCGAATGGGACAACGGCCAGAACCGACCGAGATAGTACAAGGATCCCGGAATTTCCCGCGTGAAAATTAAATGCAAAAGCGGATTTCAGTGTCCCACATATTATGTTTAGTCCCAAATTGACAGTTTTTACATGACAGTGATAATGATAACGCACGCTAGCATGTCAATTTAGTATACCGTCGCATTTAGAAGCTCATCACTGATAAACATGTTGATATTAGACAATGTGTGACATTATGTATTAGTGATTCGTATTTATGAAACAAAAAGCTGTATACACAATTCCACAGGTTCGCCGCAATAGATACCGTCAAAAATTCGTTACGTTACAACATAATTTATTAAATTAGATACACAGCCAGCCAATGTCGTCACAAATAAAAGAAAATTACCATGTTGACTAATACACGTAACAGATTTCGATAAATCAGTGTTTGTGGTCAATTTTGATTATTTGTAGCGACGTGTATAGTTGACGGGTAACGAGTAAACAAAAGAAAAGAGAATTTCATTTGGTTAATGGCAATGAACAAAAATAAAGAACTATTTTGGCTGAACAACCAGGAATCATGGTTTTTTTGTTGAACAGTGACAACGCGTCCATATAGGTAATCGAATCACCGACGGCTTATACTTCTACGCTGGAGTCCAAATCTCTTACAGATCAGTTTTGTTTGACGCCCCGTCGCTGTTTGCTACTAGTTTATTTCGTATAGCGAGAAGCAATTTCACTTGAGACTACACAATGAGAATCCAATGTTTATCTTTCGTTGATTAATTGCTTTATGATTTTAGATTTTCAAACTGGCACGTGTCGTTATTACCAAGTTTTTATCCTCGTTATCTTTTGTTCCATTGTTAACGCCTAATGACGTTCTCAAGTGGAATCGGTCCTTGTTATAGGAAATGAAGTATAATAGCGTGGTAGAGCTAGACGCCGGAGACAGGGTGCAGGATGAGCAGCGTCGCGGCGAGCGGCGGCGCGGCGTGTGCCGGCGGCGCGGCGAGCGGCGGCGCGGCGTGTGCTGGCGGCGCGGCGAGCGGCGGCGCGGCTCACTCGGACTCGGCCGGCGTGTGCCACGTGAGCCGCTCCTCGTAGAACGCGATAACCTGCAACACACTCACGGCTTGAGGCAAATCGTCTACAATAGGCTAGTTGACTCATGTCAAATTGTAATAAACTAATGTTTATTCCGTATAGTATTTAGCAAAGGAAACCTAAATAGTGAAAGATGGCGGATTTTTTATTTATTTGTAAATATGGTTTTTAATCTGTATTTTGAAATGCTTAAAACGCTGTCCGCCATTTTCGCTTATGATAGTGACGTCATCGGTCCTGTAAAGAAAACTAAAAGTAGTCTTTGACGACTTCGAATAGTGCCGTCCCTCTCGATCTCCTGTCATAGTATATTAGAGTGAGCGGTATGGGACTATACGAAGGTCGTATTTCGATTTATTTACAGGTAATTCTACGTCACGCCACAGAATAGCAAAAGGCAAAAATGGCGGACGGGGTTTTTGACTGTTCATGAAATTTCTAATTTTCAATTGATAAAATTTAGCTTTCTAGCTTTCACAAAAATACAAAACATTTTTTTTTAGAGCTAGTAAGATCATTATTCACCATTTCAAATATATTTCAAAACTGGGTCTTCTAGCCTATTGTGAGCTGCGTCCATTTAAACACAACATACACTGATATAATGCGCCTATATTATTTAATTCCTTGAGAATTTTATTTGTGAGCATCAGGAACCTTTGGTAAGTACATGTATGATTAGAAAAACCAAGTATATCTGTCGAGCTCTGGGTGCTTTGAATTTAAATAGGGAAATATTGTCGCTTCAGCATTTGGGGTAGTAAATACCCTTGTTCCATGGAACAATCATTGAAGAAAATTACACATTTCCTTCCCTATTTTTCCAGCTCTTTACTCGTAGTCTTGCTAAATACAGGGATGTGAAATATGTGTATTTTTTTTCGGAATTATGCCATTGTCTATTCATCCATCCAAAACTTTACCAGATAAGAAAACCTGGGGAAGATCTAGGGATAGCAAGCAAAGGAAGGAATAGATTGGTCCCGCTAGATGTTTGAATTTTATGGCAACTTTTGGCAACCCTACAGGATCATCAATGTTGTGCGGGGGGCGGGTAGTTATTTGTCTAAGCTCGGATGCAGCGACGCCAGTACCTGCTGCGGACACTTGACGTTGGCGACCTTGGCGGGCACGAGCTCGGCCTCGTCCACGTCGGCCCACTTGATCAGGAACATCAGCTGGCCCGTGGCGTCGCTCGCGCCTGCAACCAACACAATAAAAGGCATCATCACTGATGTTGAAGTCTATGCATAAAAATATCTCAATATGATATGAAATAAACAAACATCAAAAATTACACAGACTAAATTTTAAATATTAGACTTCAAAGGTACGCAAATTAGAATCTTTTTATCAGACCGAATTATAATTTGTTATCAGAATCCTCATACTTAATTCATATTATAATGCGTGCCCATCGATTTATCTGTTGCATTAATTTACTATTATATTGTTGTGATGCAATTTTATATTTATTATTGTTATGTATACAATGACATGTAAAAGTGCCATTGAGGCATTTGCAAAATAAAGATTTGAATTTTTGAATAATTGCATATGTCTCATATGTGTAGACTAGACAAAGTTCAAACCATTTTAAACTTTACTTGTGTACTGATACTGCCCAATTTTCCCTTATGTCCCCCACTTACCGATGATCTTCTCAGCCTTGAACCCCTTCTCGAAGCCGGACTTCTTGTCGTCCTTGTCCTTGTCCTTGCGGTCGCGCTTGGGCTCGCGGTCGTCGGCGGACGACACGGAGGCGCCGCGGCTCTTGCGCGTGGAGGTGTCCTCGCTCGACTCGCGCACGCGCTTCTTCGCTCGCTCCTCGGGCTTCTTTGTCTTCTGAACGTTTTTAAAAGCAAATATTGTTAGATGTTCTCCATATTAGACGTGTGCGCCGCGCCGGTTTTGTAGCGACGCCGCAGTGTACGCCACCGCGGCGTGAAATCGGCGTGGCCTTTGTGTGCTTTGTATTTATGCGCATACAAGTAATGTTACCTGTACCTGATATACAGTAACCTGTACTTTATATAAAGTACCTACAGGTTACATTATTTGTATGTGCATAAATCAAAGTACACAAGCCCACGCCGATATCACGCCGATCGGCGCGGCGCACCCGTCTACTCCATATATAGTTGTGGTGTAATTGAGACTTGGTAAACCACGTTTCACACTCAAAAACATAATTTTCTTTTCTCTAAAGCTGCCGTTTTCTTATTACTAATGTAGAAGTCACTTATAGGTTATTTTGGCATTAAGTTGTTTAATAAATATTTATCCTTGCTTGTTCAGTCAGGCCCATTATTCACTTCAACGTGACTTCAACAGTTCAAGGTACACTTTGTATGTCATACCTATCCTATAAGCTGCCTTCAAATAATAGGAAATGTATGGATGATCAGGAAATTATCTAATTTGGGTAGATTTCAATGTTGCCAATTAAAAAAAAAGTATTTAGCTCCATTTAAATTTTTTTATGTGTTGATTGACATACATATCAATATGATTAAATATAAATATTAACATATAGTGACTTACCTCTTTCTCCTTGCGGGCATCCTCAAAGGTCCTGATGAGCTCCTCACAGTCCAGGTTATCCTCGGGCTCCCATGTGCTCTCCTCTTCTTTGTAGCCCTTCCATTTCAGCAGGTACTGGACCTGTCATCAAGTGGGAGGTTGAATAATAATAACACCAGTGAGAAATGTCTGATCCAAAAAAAACCAAGTTATTAGAATGTGGTATCAACTAAAATAACAGGAGAATATATTGAATTGTATTGTATGATAATCTGAAACCATACATGGACTATTTTAGTTAACGCATTCACTGCCAGGAGGCGTGGCTTAGGAACAAACTTGTATGAAGGTGAATGCATATATGCGTTGCTGGCAGTGAATGCGTTAAAGACCATTTTATTTTCAGGTTGGATATGGAGGGTATAGGTAATTATTTTACTATAACAATATTATTATTTTATAAGTACTTAATATTTGTCTTCTTAGAGGTCTACATAATTATGTATAAGCCTAAATTCTTAAGATAGGTAGGGATAGGCACAGTTCATATTCAGGCATAGTAGGCATAGGCACAGTTCAGACCTATGTATGTATAATGGTAATGTTTAGTGCAAATAAATGATTATCTTATCTTATCTTATATTACTGTAATAATCTTTTCTGGAAAAATTACTGACTGTTGAGTTTCTTTCAGCATTTCTTCTCAACAGTGGTCTCCTCTTGTGAAATGCCAGTAGACTCAGACATGTAAAAGTGCCCTTGTGGCCTACTTACAGAATAGTGCATTATAACAATTATCAAGCTCGTGCCATGGTTTAAAATGATTCATGTAAGTTTGCACTTTTACAGATATTTTAATCTAAAATAATGTTACAATGAACCTATACAATTCACAAGTTGCTGAATTTCTACCAAGGGCTTGCTTTGAGCTTTGTAGAAGGTGCCTGCCAACTCTGCACCAAAGAAAAATTCATAACCCTCTTATTTGCTTCTCCATTTGGGTAAAATTAATCCTATAACCATCTGCGGATGCAAAGCTACCTATTAGACGTGTGCGCCGCGCCGGTTTTGTAGCGACGCCGCAGTGTACGCCGCCGCGGCGTGAAATCGGCGTGGCCTTTGTGTACTTTGTATTTATGCGCATACAAGTAATGTTACCTGTACCTGATATACAGTAACCTGTACTTTATATAAAGTACAGGTTACATTATTTGTATGTGCATAAATCAAAGTACACAAGCCCACGCCGATATCACGCCGATCGGCGCGGCGCACCCGTCTACTACCTATGTACACAAGATAGTTGAAAATGGTCTAGCTGTACAGGTAAGATGAACGCACAACACATACATACATACAAAAGTATTTTTCATTTAGCGACCTCTAGCTAGCCATCATATTTTTTTTAAATATCATTAATGTGAGGCATTTCAGTTTTACCATTTTATAATAGTATAGATTCTTGATAAGACGTTAAAAATAAACTGTGTTTTGATTACCAATGATAACATAAGAGGATCTTACAAAAAGGAAAAAAAAACTTGCCTTGATTTAAAAAAATTGGGCAAGTGCGAGTCCGACTCGCACATGAAGGGTTCCGTACCATAATCTATAACAAGTTTGTTGTATGGGAGCCCCCCTTAAATATTTATTTTATTTTTAGTATTTGTTGTTATAGTGGCAATAGAAATACATCATCTGTGAAAATTTCAACTGTCTAGCTATCACCGTTCTTGAGATACAGCCTGGTGACAGACGGACGGAGGGACAGCGAAGTCTCAGTAATAGGGTCCCGTTTTTACCCTCTGGGTACGGAAGCCTAAAAAAACAAAGTTAAACATAGATAGGGCTGCTATCTCTAAATTTGCCAATCCCGTACAGACTAAAAACCCACACATTTGGCGTAAATCGCATTTTTGCCCCGGACGTGTCTTATTTTCGGACACATTTAATTAAAAAATTGCGATTCGCGAATTCGATCTTAATATTGCCATTGATAAGTTAAATTCAGACCTCCTGCACATTCAACAATGGTCCGAGAAATTCGGACTATTTGTTAATCCGCCAAAGTGTCAGGCTATCATCGTAGGTAGCTCCCGCCAGCTCGCCAAAATTGATCGCGATACTCTCACGCCGCTAAGTTTCAACGGCATACCTATTCCTTACAGTTCGACCGTCAAAAATTTAGGTGTTCACCTGGACTGCACTCTAAGTTGGAGAACGCATGTTGCCGACGTTAGCAGGAAGGTTATGGGCTCTTTGCATGCTCTTAACAAACTTAAGCACTTTTTACCCATTAAAACCAAGATCCTGCTAGTTCAAACGTTAATTTCACCTATCATTGACTACGGTGATGTGTGCTATCCGGACCTAACCGAAGAGCTTCTGAACAAACTGGAAAGACTTCTCAACAACTGCATTTGTTTCATTTTCTGTCTCCGTAAGTATGACCACGTGTCTTCTTTCCGCACTCAGCTCGGCTGGCTTCCTATCCGTCAACGACGTGAAATGCGAATGCTTTGCACTCTCTTCTCAATTCTTAAAAACTCGAATTCTCCTGAATACCTCAAAGACTTCTTCCACTATTATGGTCTAACTCTTAACCGCCAATTTCGCTCTTCTGGCAATCTATCTCTTTCAATCCCTTCTCACCGTACAGGTTTTATGTCCAACTCTTTTACCGTCCAAGTTGCCCGCCTCTGGAACCGCCTTCCCCTCAAGATCAAGCAAGCTCCGAACAAGGTAAATTTTAAAAAATCCTTGCGTGACCTCTTCAATAGCAGAATGGAGAAATCTTAGCATATCTGTTTTGCTTTTTAGTCAGTATTTATTTATATATGTATATATAATAAATATATGTATTTATCTAAGTATTTATCTATTAAAACCTATTTAAGTTAGTTGCACCGCCCACAACTTATCTGCTTTGCCCGATGGTTGACTGGTAGAGAATGCCCAATGGCATTAAGTCCGCCTTTTGTACGATTTGTTTTCATTTGTGCAATAAAGATTAAATAAATAAATAAATAAATAAAAAATCAATCACTTTAATTTTCAATCACATAGTGTCCACTTTTTGAAAACCCCCCAGATGGCCTCCAAACTAGGACAATTCCGGGGAAACCCGGACGGATAGCAGCCCTAGACATAGATGACAGCCTTTATGAGGGAGGGAACTAGCAGTAAGCATAATCATCAACTGACATGTTATTCAAAATAACCTAAGGATAGACGAAATTCGTACATAAATTCCTACATAATAATAATAGGTGTGAAATAGTGAAGATACAGAAGATACGCATATTTGTGAAAATTAAATGATAACTTTTATCTAGTTATTGCAAAAAAGTCAACATGTGAAAGGGTGGAAGATATGGCACGACGATACATGCGTCTTAAATCTTCATGTATTTTACATCAGGTAACGAAATACACAAATATGTAACATAATAATAAACAAATATTAATGTATAAGAAATAGCAAGGCATTGAATAATAATAGCTTGGGCTTTGGGTATGAACATTGTCCCCAAATAACGAAAAAAATAAGAAATGCGAATCCCGAAAACCAACCTTGCCTTTAACCACACGTCTGTCCAGAACTTTCTCCACAACATATTCCTCCTCGCTGGACTGGTCACTAGTATCGCCTCCCTTCTTCTTGCCCATTTTATTAAAGTAAAATTAAATGTATTTTGCAAGCCGGCACGGCGTCTTCTGGCACAAAATGGCGCTAATACGTAGAGACCGTAGAGTAGACGTAGGTAACGCGGAACACTATGGCATGATTGGTGGCAGTGGCATAGAGCATATAAAATGTTGCCATGCATATTTAATATTGGAGATTTATTTAACTTCCTTTGTATTAAATTAATGGATAAAGCTGAAAAATTAATGTTTATTGGAAAACACAAACATTACGATTCATCATATTCAATTCGCAAATAAAATTATACATACATTTTAATACATTAAAATATGCGGCTAATGTCATACTTTTCATATCAGGCTATCTTTGTTTATAAAATTTATTTAAGATATTTCAAGGTAATTACAGCCTGTTGATCCGCTTATTTCCTAAGACAGCATACGCAATATGATGATTGTCGTAGTTATAAACTGTGTGTAAATTTATGTTCAAGAGTTACTCTATGTCCACAACATTAAAAATACTGCTAGAGAAAGACGGAGTGATTAGGAATCGCTGCAACTTCACGCATGTTTCATTCATATTTTCGTATCAAAACATCGCACTATCGCAGCGCGCAGTTTCTTGCTATCTGTCATAAGTAGTGTTGTCGAATTCGTGCTCAAGAATTTAGGAAGATAAAATATATTTTGTGTTATTTCGATAAAAAATCTCAACTGGAAAGTGATAAAGTGCGATGTGAACGGTTTGGTTAAGATAAGTTTAACTGTGGACGAAGAACTAAATATACTTAGGTATACATGTTATTGTGTTGATTTGAGTGGTTTCTGCGACTTACGTCACACGAGGCGGCCAATCGGTCGCCGCCGTAGACAGCAACAGGCTGTTGAGAAGTGGATTTGATTTTGGAACAATTTGTTAAACGTATCACCATAATCAGATGTTGATGGATCCGTGCTGAAAATAATTATGCTTCTGAAATGTACCGCGGACGGGAGACGAATCAAAGTCAACGGGCCAGCTGCCGGCCAGGGAAATGTCGCGAGGGGTAAGTATTTTGTTTATTATGTTACTCTTAAGTTTAATTTTAAGTATATATATACATGTATTATTGCAGTTTATTTAGTAGTATGCGGACATCGTAAATATCAACATAAACACGGTCCAGTTGTCAAGATAAGTACGGTTATTGGAACACTGGTGAAAAATTTAATTAGTGAGGATGTATTTTGTACAATCGGCCAAAGAGCGGAACTCAACAACGACACAGGCTTTACTTATATCCATAACTGACTGTACAAATTGTAGGGTAGGTGACTACCTATGTATTTTTATACCCCACATGTTTCTTCCAACTTTAGCTATTGTTTTATTCTAATCATAGCTATTTAAGTATGGCATATTTACGTCATGATATACTCCTATATGTCTTGTGGCTTCTTCTTGTATTCCAGATGGGCCAAATCAAAGTTTCATTGAATGATGTTCAAAGGACCATGACTTTCGATCATCTTTGACATCACTCTTTGGGGCCAGGTCCTCTGTCAATGCAATTAGTAGCCTACTTAATTATTCTGTATAACTAATACCTAAATAAGTTAATATAATATTGATTAAATAATCATACACAACGCAAAATCATCTCAAAACAAACGAACAAAATATTATATACCTAACTAATAAACATGAACCTGATGTAATATAGTTTGTACTATACCTACCTAAATATGTTTAGTTACCAGCACTTAGAGGGCCAGGGCCCCTAGGCACTTGGCATTTAAGATTAATTATGGTGCCAGTCCTGCTTGTGGGACTGGGCCCCTAGTCTGGCCGGGCTGGGCCCCTAGTCCCCTAGGCTTTATGGGCCTAGGGGGAGGGGGAGATACGGCACTGGTTACCCATCCCATTGGGTGGTATCGCTTCAGTATACCATATTATAAATGTTATCGTTTATAAGTTCGAGAGTTATTATTAAGGTGGGTACAGTAGGCATGTAGAAAAAAGTCACTAAAATGAAATTTAATTTATCGTAAATATTTACGCTTAAAAAGCCCTTATTACTCTCAGCTCGTCCAGCCCAACTGCCGTGCTAGGTTAAAAAGTCGTATCTTGCTATGCAACCCATATGCAGATACAACCTTTTATCATAGCAGGGCAGAACTTATAGTTCGCGACTCCGACATAGCATCAACCGTCCCTCTCTCACAGTACTGTACAGAAAGAGATAGGTGGTACATCTCACGCGAGAACGAGTCGCGTGTCACAGTTGTACTAGAGGTGCAGGCTTCCTGTCTAAAAATGTTTCGCTTTTTGTGTAGATTTCTGCTCGACCTGTTGTTTTATAAACACGAATTTGGCATGACTGTGACACGCGACTCTTTGTTGCACGACAAATACTACCTGTCACTTTCCTTTCAATACCGTACGAGCAAGACGGGTGATGCTTAGTCGCGCGACAAGGGAAGTCACGGCAAGATATGCTAGCCCTACATGTTTTAATGATTTAAATAAAATAAGGGTATTGTTTAATTGTACAGCTTGATTGTTCTATTTGTTCTATTTCTTTTTAGGGTTCCGTACCCAAGGGTCAAAACGAAACCCTATTAAGTACTAAGACCCCACTGTCCGTCTGTCTGTCTGTCTGTCACCAGCCAGGCTGTATCCCATGAACCGTGATAGCTAGACGATTGAAATTTTCACAGATGATGTATTTCTGTTGCCGCCATAAGAGAATATAATAAATATTTAAGTCCCATACAACAAACGTGAACCCTTCGTGCGCGGGTCCAACTCGAACTTGGCAGATCGGCTCGGAAAGACGTACTTTCAGAATTAATAAAGGCAAAAAAATACCGACAAATTAAACTGTTTTGCTTAACCAAGACCTCAAAATTATTAATAAAGTGTATCAAATTCACCGCGTCATTCGGCTGTCAGCGTTAACAATTATAGTAAAGCAAACACCCGCGGCGACGCATTGATGGCCGTTAATATTATTGATATATAGATCAAAAGACCGTCCCAGATTCAGTTCCGGCTCGACTGCAAACAACAAACACTTCCCGAGACGCTCGAGAATATCAAGTGTGGTTTACTTAATCTCTTGAATAATTAGAGACCCGTTAATGGTTGGGGACATTATACCTAAAACTTCGACGCTGCAGCTGCCTTTGATAGATCTATGCGCGGATTCCTTTTAAAATGATGTACTACGCTTATTGCAGATATTCTACGCTTATTGCAAACTAGAATTTGGCCGCATCTTCGCTGTAATCGTAACGCTTCTTTTTTCTATACCGTGCGGGGGGGAAAATGCCCATCTCTGGATATCCAACTATCCCTGTACTAAGAATGATGAAAATCCATCCAACAAACCATGATTACAAAAGTATCCAGCTCAGCTCAGTTTATCACGCGATGGATTAATGATAAAACATCCTTCACTCTTAAACTTATAGAAGGGTCTGAAAGTTTAAGACACTTTGTCATTTATCTATAAAATGATAAAAGTTACCAGCATGGCCTAACTTATGCCGCATAAGCCTGCAGGTTGACTTTGATCATTAAAGACAGGTTGTATTTATCTTATTCCATTTAATCAATTCTATTATTTCGTCTTCTACTTGCAATGGATTTTTATTTTTAATAATCATAAAAATATCAGTGTCTAAAAGTTTTATAACTTATTGGTGCTCTGAAATATAAGTACCGTACCTGCTTATCGGACTAATGTCTTACTCTATTAATGGACGCCATTCCTGGAGCCAGCAATTATAAAATGAACAAAGCGCATTGCATAACGCCATCTAACGGCAGGCCGCGCAATTACATTAATTTGTCAATTATACTACCAAGTTGAAATGATCATATGTTGTTTACAGTTTTGTATTAGTTAGAGACTCCTTCGTATTCTCGGGCGACCCGAGTGTTATTTAGGTGGTTATCGGCGCAGGTCAGAAGCGACCCGCGCACTTCGTTCTGTTTACTGAGGCGGAGGCGGAGGCGCACGCGCCGAGCAGCTGACACGACCGGATCGCACCAGTTCGCTCACCTGACGCTTCTGATTGCTTATGGCTTAAAACAGACATTGCATGGTACAGATACGTAGATTGTCAGTTGAATTGCGCTTGCTCAATCTTGCTCCCGATAGCGTCCAGTCTACATGAATTTTAATAAAACAAAGGCAGATCGTGTCGTGTACTAGTTTTTAACCGTTTGCGTTTCTGGGAGATTTAGTATCCTACGGTAAACAAAAATAGAATCTATCTTCTTAGGTTCAAGATTCATATTTGTTCAAAGATCTCCTTGTTATTGAGCAACAAATATGTAAGAATCTTTTCAAACTTTCACATTTATAATTTGTTTACTGTGCAGTGATGCGATATGACTTATATTCGTTTATAAAAGTGTTGTTTTGATACTCGTAGCTAAACTGAAGAAGGTAGTTGAGTATATTTTATTGACTTTTCTAAGCTGGAAAAACTTAACAGAATGGTTTGAGGCAAACAAATTAAAACTAAATCTGGACAAATGTTGTTATTTGAATTTTGGGTGTTCAATTTCTGCCACCAATTATGATCTTGATCTTCCAATAAGTAAATCAGATTCTATTCGGTTCTTGGGTGTCGATCTAGAATTTAATTTAAAGTGGCATAATCAGATAGACAATATTTCCAAGAAATTGGCAAGTGCATGTTACTCCTTAAAGACACTATCAAGGGTAAGCAATAACTCTACACTTAGGACAGTGTATTATGCATACGCCGAAAGTATAATTCGCTATGGGATAGAGGTCTGGGGAAGTAGTAATGACGTGAATAAAGTTGTACTTTTACAAAAGAAATGTATACGGTTTATAGAGGGATACTTTCCTGACACTCATAGGCATCTATTCATAAAAAATCGCATGTATACTGTAGTCTCGCTGTACATTTATCATGTTTGTATTTATGTCTATAAAAATCTGCAACACTACAAATCCAACAAGCAAACAAAAAGATACCCTTCTCGAAGAAACTTAGACATAGAACTTCCAAAGTCTCATTCCGCGCTATTTAGAAATAGCCTGAACTACATAGCTATTAAAACCTACAACCACCTAGATGAGTCAATAAAGAAGTCAGATAATCTTACGGAATTCATACGGAAGCTAAAAACATACCTGAATGAAAGACCGTTTTACAATTTAGACGAGTATTTTGGAAAAAAGTTTGAAAATACTAAACAATAAATTATGCATGGCATGACATTTAAATTGGTCTAATCAAACTAGTCACTCAAGTACTATTATTTTAGTCCTCACATACACTTTTTATAATTTATATTTTAACTGTCCTATTATACAAAATAAAATAAAATAATGATTATTATAAGTTGATTTTACACTTGTTCTGACATACATATTTTATCTTACATTTAAACCTATTGTTTAAGGAGTTAATGATGTACTCTGTTATTTAATTATATTTATGCTGTTTACGGATTTAATATCTGGAATTTGTAATTTTATTGTATGAATTTAATGTTGTAATTTGTAATTTTACTGTTAATGGATTGTTCTTTATAATTTTATTGAATATGGCTGTAAATAATTTGTTCTGTATATTTATAAATTGTTGCATGGTGAAACCAATTAATTGCAATAAAAGAGACAATACAATACAATACAGTAAGGATCAACAGACTATTTATCAATCGACTTCAAAGAGAAGTTGTATTTTTTAAATGTTTGTTACTTCTTTTAACATAACTTTTTTTATTCTAGAGTATGCATCTCTGGATTGACCCCAATACAATTTTGGTGAAGATCTGATTGATACTGAGATCCATGAGGACTCGAAGAAACTTCTCAAATATTGTAGACATATCAGTGTTTTTCACAGTGACTGGTTTAGTTTGTCATGTCAACAATTTTGATTACAAATAACAGTAGGCTTTAACTAAAGGTACCATTCCGCGATGGGCTGCAGACCGCAACCGCAGGCGACACTGCCGCTGGCGGCTGCGGTCGACCACAGTGCTGCCTGCGGTCGCGTTCCAAGCGCGGCGGCATGCCGCGGCTGCACAATTCATAGAATCATGCCTCAGTCACTCCAGTACCTTCGATGTATCGTAAAGGACTGGATGACCAGTTATCAGTTTATTTATTGCCTTCATAGGTATATTACAAGATGGTACACATTACACTTATCCGCTATGAAACCCTGTATAGGGCACTGCAACGTTAACAGGAAATGTATTAAACAGTTAACAACTTAATCTAGTAATACTATAATAATGCTATCTTACTTTCTATATATAACAATAATGAAATATGAGTTCTTCTACTTCAGTCTCTAATTTTTACATAGCCTATTAGATTAGATAAAACCTAATGTATTTTGTAACTTAACAATAAACTCTACTATTTCAATATGGACGAATTATATTTTTACATTTACAAACCAGCAACAAAATACAAAGTTAATTAATTTCTTCGGAAGTCTTCGGAAAAAGTCGCCATTTTTAGGGTTCCAGAGCCAAATGGCAAAAATCGGAACCCTTATAGATTCGTCATGTCTGTCTGTCCGTCTGTCTGTCCGTATGTCACTGCCATTTTTTCCGAAACTATAAGAGCTACTGTTGAAACTTGGTAGGTAGATGTATTCTGTGAACCGGTAGATGTATCCTGTAAGATTTTGATGCAAAAATAAAAAAATAATAATAAATATTGGGGGCTCCCCATACTTAGAACTGAAACTCAAATTTTTTTTTTTCATTTAAACACATACGTGTGGGGTATCTATGGATAGGTCTTCAAAAATGATATCGAGGTTCCTAAAATATTTTTTTTCTGAACCGAATAGTTTGCGTGACAGACGCTTCCAAAGTGGAAAAAAGTTGCCCCCCCCCCCACCCCTCAAATCTAAAAAAACATATGATGTACATTACTATAAAAACTACCAACGAAAATTGTTTTAACCAGATCTAGTAAGTAGATTTTTTTTATATAATATAAATCGTAAACCGTTTCATTAAGTCAATTCAAATATAAAAATAAACAAAAGGCCTTTAATTTCATATATCAATGGTACGGAACCCTTTGTTATACGTGTGAACTCTCTGCGGTTCGCGTCTCCAACTCTCCACTGGCGCTGCAGCCTGCCCTGCGGTCGCTGCGCGCCGCGGCCGCAGGATACGCGCCGCGACTGCACGCTCGGAATACATTTCATAGAGATTCATAGAAACAAGTGGTGTCGCTTGCAGTTTGCTGCTGCAGTTTGCGGTCTGCAGCCCATCGCGGAATGGTACCTTTATTATTATTTAATTGTATACATTATTATTTGTTACTAAATTAATTGGTTATTTTTTTTATTACATTTGACTAGATTGAGAAATTATTTATAGTAAGAACTTATTGATTCGGACGCTCATACAACTCATCAATAGAATAAAATGTATGGTCAAGGAGCCACTTAGATACTTAACCTTGACCTAAATGCCGCCAAGGAAGTTGCATCCGTTTTAATTTTTATGTCCAGCAGCCTACGGGCCCATGACATAAACCGATCTCTCTGAGTGAGTCTTACATACCACCGCTCACCAGGATATTATATACAAAAAATATTCTCCGTGAAGTCATTGACATATACTGCGATGCGGGTAGTTGCAGTAGCCTTACAAAGGGAAGCCAGTGATAAGATAGCCAATGAAGGTTTGAATAAGAAAAGTCGTTGACCGGCTAAATCGGTCAGCCATTGCTCGATACGAATGATAATCGATTCAGTTGCTTGTATGCATATGTACATAGCTCCACGACATATTTGCATCAGCATATAGTGGCCAACAAGTTTACTATTAGGACACATTTGCATAGTCGATGTTTACCTTTTGGTTCCAATAAGAACGGGTAGATTAGCTTATTAATATGTTATCTAAGTGTAAAGCTAACATTTTTTTTTAATTTTATGTTGACAAAACGTTTTTCGTTTTCTGATGTTACTGTTATGAAACTTACATGAGTGCGGAATAATAGTAGAACTAGCTGAAGATTATATACAAGGATATGTTCTAGTTTGTACCTTTTTTAAATATAATTCACAGTGCACCGACCGAGTATGTTTTACCATAGATTAAACCGCTCATAACAGATCTACAGATAAAATACCGGTCAAGGCTTTCTCCGACACAGAAAGTGTACTTGAACGGATCTGGATTTATTCTAGAAAGAGACCTCGGATGTTAAAAAAACTTGACATCTCTTTAAAAGTAGTTCGCCGTCGGGCCTTCTTTTCACTACTCATTACGTTATGGGCACAGTTATAGATAATAAGTGTTTTTGATTATATGAGTGATAACCTCAATCGCCGATGAGTAATACTGGTCCTAAGTGGCCAAATGTTTACATAAAATGTTGGGCAGGGCATTCAGACTAATGTTTTCATGCCTTAACTGAATTTTCATTAGGTTGTTGTTGTAATATATTGGATGAATGATGATCCAAGTGACCACGGATAAATAAACATGGAAATTATGACTCTTGAGACGTTATAACCGAACAATCGTTTCAGCCGGATGAAGTCTACAGCAGGACAAAGCTCCCAGCACCCAAGGATCTCGATGATGAGTATCTTGCTTTGTTTCCGGTTAAACGTGAGATCTTCACATTTAAATAGATGAAAGGATTGGTCAAATTACAGTGTGCAAAGATAATTTACAGTTTTAAAATTGATGTTTAAAACTAAATCCAACGGACGTGATCGATTCAGGGCATGTTTATAGTTGATGTTAGACGTTATGACTCCTGACGTTGCTGTCCACGTGAGGCGTAAACAATTATGGATAACCCTGAGTGACATGTAAATTATGACTGCGGACCGATCCATCAGCTTGAATGAAATACCTGAATTAGAAACAGATGGTGATTTTAAGTCTACATTTCTATTCTATACTAAGTTTTAGCCACAAGTACAATAATAATCAGTGTTCATACGGTACATTTGATCATATGTCAATTTTTTTTCTTCACATAATTTTAATTACCAAAGGGAACGGACAACTAGTAGAGTTGCTAAGCCGCGAAATTGTGCGCATCGGGTTACAAGCATGAAATTTCTACCACACATAGAGCGTTCCACGGTGATTATTTTCAGATGTGGAGGGAAGTCAGATTCGTCCCCTGTGTGGTGGGAGAGCGGGGTGAAGAGGACCAAGTACTGTTCTTTTTCTTTTTTTTATTACTGATCAGTTAAGGCTATTAGGGCTTGTGCGACATCGTTTTCGTGTAAAATAGATATCAGCTATTCATTTTTCATGTTATTTAAGAATAGTTTCATATAAAAATTTGGGTTTATTGCCCAAAAGGTAAAAATCACAACAAGTTTTTTTTTATTCAGAACGATAAATTAGTTATTTATCCTGAATATTTACAATTTAAAAAAATATTACAAAACAGCAAATATAATCTAGTTTTTAAAAATGTATACATATTGGCCACATCTGATACAAAAAGTACCTTGAAAAAAATGTTGATGTTAAGCTTAGCCTGCGTGTTCTGGTACATTTTGCTAAGTCGCGAAATTGTGTACATCGGGATACAACCATGAAATTTCTACCACAGATAGAGTATTCTGCGGTGATTATTTTCAGATGTGGAGAGAAGTCAGATTCGTCCCCTGTGCGGCGGGAAAGTGGGGTGAATAGGACAAAGGAGTCCTCTTTTTCTTTTTATATTACTGATCAGGTAACGCTAGTAGGACTTGTGTCGTGTCGTTTTCGTGTAAAACAGATATCAGGAATTCATTTTTCATGTTATTTATTCATAGTACCATATAAAAATATGGTTGTATTTCCGAAATTGTAAAAACAACAAGTTTTTTTTATTCAAGGAGATAAATTAGTTATATTTCCTAAATATTTACAACTAAGAAAAATATTGCAAAATAGCAAATTTAATCTAGTTTCTAAAAGTATATAAATATTGGGCACTCTTCATACAAACAGTAACTTAAATAAATTGTTGATGTTGAGATTAGCCCATGTGCTCGTGATACATTAGCAAAAAAATATTTTGTTTTAATTACATTAATTTGTTTTTCTAGGACGTATATACTAAATATTTTATGTAAAATCATGTTACAAACATTATTTAATGTATTTTATGAAGCGAAATAGGATGCGTTCGGAGATAATTACGTTGGTTACGCCGACGTAAAGATATATTTTAAGCTACTGTTTGTATGAGAAGTGCCCAACATGCATATATTTTTAGAAACAAGATTAAATGAACTTTTTGAAATAATAATAATTTGAAAATGTTCACGGAATTGAACTAATTTACCTCACTGAATAAAAAAAACTTGTTGTGATTTTTACCTTTTCGGCCATTATACCCATATTATTATATAGAACTATACAAAAATAACATAAAAAATGAATTTCTGATATTTGTTTTACACGAAAACGATACCAAACACGTCCAGGTAGACTTAACTGACCAGCAATAAAGAAAGAAAAGAGGGATACTTGGCCGTATTCACTCCGCTCTCCCGCCTGACAGGGGACGAATCTGACTTCCCTCCACATCTGAAAATAATCACCGTGGAACACTCTATCTGTGGTAGAAATTTCATGCTTGTAACCCGATGCGCACAATTATGTTAGAAAACAGCGGACTAACAACTCTACTAAACCTATTCGACAATTTTTCGACTATTTCGTAGAATCCAAAGCGTGCGCCAGTCTCGCAACGTGTCATAACGCACAGAGCTCGCGATAATTGGTGATATTAACGTGTCTGTGATAATTTGTGCTGCCTCTGACGGATCACCGATAATATAGGTAATTTAACTACCACACTTACTGCGATAGACTACACATTTAACTGCTACATATACATTAAAAAAAACGTATAAAATATCATGTTGGCCTTAAATCTTATACTAGCTCATTGAATTTAATACTCTTAAATGGGAACCTTTCTTGACTAATGATTAATGAAATATATTTTTCTACAGAGATATATTATCTTCTAGACAGTAGGTAAATGTATGATATACATAGTAATGTTGAAGATGACATTTGGTGAAATAATTTCTTTGTTTCATTGATTTTCCAGCATTAGGCAAAATGTCGTACATCTTACTGCGTTATATAATACGAGTATATGCGTTAGATATATAATATCAAATATGCTTAAATTTAAGCAGTTATATAAGAAGGGCCACTGGTATAGCCAGTAGATATTAAAACACATCAATTAAGTATAAGGAGCGCTGGCTAGTTGCGTTCAGCGTAAAAAACCGTACTGAATCACTAGGTCACACTCAGTGGTCACTACACCACTGTCTACTTCCTAATGCTGTGAACGAGGAAATATGCTTGGAGGAAAAACTTGACATCAAGATAATACGAAATAGGAGCGTAAACGCCATTTGTACATCTACTTGCTTGATATGAAGGGCAATGTATAGGAAAAAATATAATATGATATCATAAAATATGATTTTATTATAGTCTAAGATCCCTTTAAGAACGACCTTCACCGAGATGTTTATTTGATGAAATGTATTTTATATTTAATTTAATATGTCAATAAATATATTGCATATGGGTTGCCTAACAAATTTTAGTCCAGGGTATGTTTAATTAATGATTAAAAAAAAAAATTTTTTTTAACATTTGATTATTAGATAAATTCTATACCAATCGAAAGTATGAAGCCCATAGAATATGCAAACGTTAGGTTGCCTATTCTTTTCCCGTCACAACTATCGGGTAGCCAGGTTTAAACTGGTAAATCTATACTAGCATTTTGCAACGGTCTGATTATTGAATTGAAATTAAATAACATTAAAGATTATTTTATTATGAACACGGTGGTATAGGGTTGCCTGCGAAAAATCAGTCCAGAATTCCGGTTGTCGAATTTTGAAAAGTAAAATATTGCAGCGAGTGAATGTGTGCGACTGAGAGGTCCCAACCAAAACCATCCCATACGATAGAAGAGGACACAGCATAGCAGCTGTTTGAAGTCCGCCCATTTAAAAAAAGAGAGTGCGCATGCTATTTTTGCTTGAAAATGAAAAGCATAGCGATAGACTCGTATATGCTGTGCATTATTTTGGAGTAGTTTATTATTAAAATAGAGAAATAGTTATTTAACTTTTTTTTTAATCAATTAATTAATTAAATAATGATCTTTATTCTGCAAGTAGGCCACAAGGGCACTTTTACATGTCTGAGTCTATCGACATTTCACAAGAGGTGACCACTGTTGAGAAGAAACTCCGAAAGATTAGATACATTACATTTGTTTTATTCTACTACCTATGTTTCTACTTGAATCACTTAAAATTAATGCCGTTTAAACACTTTTCACCGTTGGTTAAAATTCTCCAACATTTAAAAGTATGAGAATCTCTGAACACCATGATGACGTAGGCTTGTGTCAGTCACGTGGTTCGCGAGTCTCGGAAGAGAGTACCAGGCGGAGTATATTATTATACCATGCATTTTATTGTATCTATAGCGACAATCTACTCCAAAATAATGCACAGCATATACGAGTCTATCGCTATCCTTTTCATTTTCAAGCACAAATAGCATGCGCACTCTCTTTTTTTAAATGGGCGGACTTCAAACAGCTGCTATGCTGTGTCCTCTTCTATCGTATGGGATGGTTTTGGTTGGGACCTCTCAGTCGCACACATTCACTCGCTGCAATATTTTACTTTTCAAAATTCGACAACCGGAATTCTGGACTGATTTTTCGCAGGCAACCCTATACCACCGTGTTCATAATAAAATAATCTTTAATGTTATTTAATTTCAATTCAATAATCAGACCGTTGCAAAATGCTAGTATAGATTTACCAGTTTAAACCTGGCTACCCGATAGTTGTGACGGGAAAAGAATAGGCAACCTAACGTTTGCATATTCTATGGGCTTCATACTTTCGATTGGTATAGAATTTATCTAATAATCAAATGTTAAAAAAAAATTTTTTTTTAGTCATTAATTAAACATACCCTGGACTAAAATTTGTTAGGCAACCCATATGCAATATATTTATTGACATATTAAATTAAATATAAAATACATTTAATCAAATAAACATCTCGGTGAAGGTCGTTCTTAAAGGGATCCTCTACTATTAATAATGTAAAATATAATGTTATTGTTCAAGTGTTTTGTGATTGTGAAATGTTTTTTTTATTATAACGTATTTAAAGTCAATAAATAGCCCGGGCCCCGGCAGAGGCAAATTTCTATTAGAAGTGCGTGACAAAGACTGAAAGATTTAATATAAAGTGTGATTTAAGCAAAAAATTAAACAGAAGTTGCATCTATGGCAATAATCCTAAACAACTTTATTTATCTTCTCAAACCCATACATAGCTAGATAAATAAAAGACGTAAAGGTAAAGTTGAATGTAAATAGTAAATAGTCATGATCAATTCATCATGAGCGAATTTTTATCAAACAATGTACATGTGTAAGCCCTTTCATGATTGTGCGATTTGTGTGTTTATTTATCTACGAATCGGTTACGAGTTAGAGCTATCTCGAGACATAAATATTTATATCGTAATGACATTGAGATTACATTAGGTAACCGAAAATTGACCATTCTGAGATGGTTACATTATATTCAGTAGTTTAGATTATGAATCCTTGTACAGAAATTATAATATCGTCTACTACTATCCCTTTGCTTGACCTATTCTTTAATATAGTATAGTTCCTGTTATTTAAGTAAGTACAAAAAAAAGATTTTCCAAGATTGTGGATTCTCGATATAAAGGAATAATAAAGGTAGGCAATCGAAACCTAACAAAAAATATTGTGTAATATTACATCAGCTTGTTAATTTCCTTAGTTGCTCTTTCAAATGAGAAAAACAAAGCAAAATAGGAAAAGAAAATGAAGGACGAAAGTAAGACAAAAGACTACTCTCCCGTTATTATTACGGCTTCCATTCCACATAAATCGAATTAATACTCGTTAATGTAATAATTTTCTCGTTAGTGACGTATTAGAAGTCTCTCGATCTAATTACATGATTTATTTCAGTCGAAGAATGCGGATGCCTGAAGTCTTTTGATGGATCTGTTTTGCGCGCACGTAAATTATCTGCCCATCTCTAATTTACGCACACGAGTGCGAGCGAGACGACTAGTGTTTCAGTGGTGTGCGCTGGCGCATTCTAATCGACCTTGACCTTGTGATCGAGCTATCAAGCTTAGAGTTCTTGAACAATTTGCAATGTTGATACTTGTAAGGTACCTATCAATATTGTGGTGTCTGGTTTATCCTACATAGTAGCTTTTATGTAATAACTGCCGTGAAGTAATACTGCCTGTATGTAACGCAGCTATTATATATATTGTTTTTCGGGTGTTTTGTACTGATACATTTATCTAACATCGCTATAAGATAAGGAATAAATTTGTTTATATCAAAAAAAAATATGTCAAAAAAAAAAATAACAAAAAATAGAACCGACTTCAGTAAAACTAAAAAGCCAAAAATAACCCGTTCAAGTACAGATTACATTTGACTCACCCTTTGAAGTCGATCCCAAACCACTCAGTTATTATATTTATATTTTATAGTTTACGTGAGGTTTGGCCCCGACTTCAAAGGGTGAGTCAAATGTAATCTGTACCTACTTGAACGGGTTATTATTCGCTTTTTAGTTTTACTGAAGTCGGTTCCTTTTTTTGTTAAACATTTTTTTTTTTCGCTTTTTAGTGATTCATATAAAATAAGTACTTATGGCGGGGTGATCAGGGAGGTCTTGAAGGCATGCATCTCGTTTGAATTATCTCCTAACTCCTTGAGGAGTTGTACCTTCCATCATCAGCTCAGCATTGGAAGATGATGACTACCATATGCAAGTCCGTCCGTATGTCACAGCCATTTTTTTTCCGAAACTATAAGAGCTATACTGTTGAAACTTGGTAGGTAGATGTATTCTGTGAACCGAATTAAGATTTTGATGCAAAAATAATAATAAATATTGGGGGCTCCCCATACTTAGAACTGAAACTCAAAAATTTTTGTTTTCATCAAACACATACGTGTGGGGTATCTATGGATAGGTCTTCAAAAATGATATCGAGGTTTCTAAAATATTTTTTTTCTAAACCGAATAGTTTGCGTGTCAGACGCTTCCAAAGTGGAAAAAAGTTGCCATAGTTGCCCCTCTAACTTCTAAAATAAGAAAATGAAAAATCTAAAAAAAACATATGATGTACATTACTATAAAAACTACCAACGAAAATTGTTTTGAACGAGATCTAGTAAGTAGTTTTTTTTTAATACCTAACTTTGCACCTAATTTATATGGGGCGCTATACATACCAGGTGCAAACTTAACTTAACCACTTAGGGATGGAAAGTGTTTGTACGGAACCCTCGGTGCGCGAGTCCGACTCGCACTTGGCCGGTTTTATATTTAGTTCCACGTGTCCCAATCCCAATATCAGTCCTTCAGTGATCAAATCTTACTAATTGGATTTGTCCCCTTTCCTGGTTTCCGATTTAGCTAACATTATTATGACATGGTGCTGTTATGTAAAGTAGCAATGGGAACTTTGTTGTGTCGTTTAATTGCAACGTTCATAAAAATTACGTTACGTTTGTTATATCTATCATACTGTATACGGAACGTTTGTTAGTGTATAATACCAGCACTGTTAAATATTTCTTATTTTACAGTATACCATGCCTATTTATGACCGGCCCGGTCATAAATAGGCATGGTATACTGTAAATAAGACCGGGCCGAAATTGCTACTTATAGTATTTTGTCTTACTCAGTAGCTGTAGACAAAAGAACCTATCCGTTGGTATGAGTTTCGAAGTTATTGTTTCTACAAATACTATTAGCAACGATATAACACGCTAATTAATATTATAATTATAGTTACAGTTTTAAGAGAAAATAAGATAGGGAACAATGAAGACGTAAGAGTTAGCTTTATATGATTATTTTAATTGCTACCATACCGTCTTTTCACACATCAAACCGACTAAACTCATTTAGGACATACATTTTTAATAATCTGCAACGAAACCAGAAGTTGCCATTTTATTTAGTCGTTCTGAATCTGAGTTAGTTATCTTTATTACCTTAATCACTCCAACGAGTCCAACGGTACCTGAGGGGCTAGGTGCGGAGATCGAAATAGTCCACTAACTCTCCAGATAAGCGATATTTTAATTTAATGAAAGATATTTGTGGGTGCCTGGCTACCCGTGTAACAAACATTTGAAATCGGTTGAGCCGTTTAGGTGTTATGGAAGCACAAAGAACCAATACATACATAAAAACAAATAAACCAATAACAAAAAAATCCTATTCAATGACCTGCAATACAATTTTATAAATGATTATCGAATCTTAAACGTTAAAATCGCCCCCGTACCACAGGAAATGAAACGACCTAACATATTCTGAGACGGATGATAGTTTTTGCAGTTTTATCATTCGTTCCTTATTCTTCAATTCGAACCTTAAGACCATTTTAGGGAGCAGCAACTACTTGTAAACTTCGGAATATGTGGGATTGTGATGCGATTCCGAATATGAGTCTGTGTCGTAATAGGGTGAAGTCAATGATAATAAAACAAATTAAACTTGATTTTGCTATCAAGTATTGCGTAACCAGCTTAATACTTACTTCAGTTTTTATTAATATATTATTCTTATCATTTTTAGTAAGGATACTGGGATGTTTAGTTGATTAAATAACTTTATTTGTTATCCGATTTGTATTGTGTGTTTGGCCAACTTTATCTACACGTGTCGCTAGTCGGTTAAATCACGTCGTTGTAGGATTTTAATATGCCAAATGCTTACTTATTATTATTACTTACACTTAAATATTTCGACTGGAGATGACAGTGAAGAGCTGTTTTGTCGCTATTACTACTTACCCAACTTGGCTTTTCCTCATCTAGGATTTTCTAAGTACTTGTTAGTGTGATATAGTTTAATTGATCTTGCCTTTTTATATCCTAACCGTATACTCTATCGTTCTGTTTTAAGGTTTTTACTTGGGTTATAGCTTTTTAACTTAGTCTATTGTTGGAAAATCATCCCAAAAGTATTGTGACATGGTGATCGATCTCAGTAATTCTGAGATCTGTCTTGCAATCTCCAGTCCTGCAGTCAGTTCTACTTCCACAGTTAATTATACATCATCAGCGAGAGCAACAAACGCTGTGCTAGAGAGTTCAAGTGCTTCGCCTAACTAACGAAGTTATCTATTAGCGAATCCTACAAAATGTAATTATGGAAAAGGACAATCGAATATGCATTGCATCCCACAGCAGCGTGGGTGTCTATTGTCTCAGCACGAGGGGCGCGTGTGATAGCAGAGGTCGGGGGGTATAGGCCGACGGAACCGCGTCACTCGCCTTTTATCTCACCACTTATTTATTTTTAGCAAATTAATGGCGTAAATATTGTAGTAAGCAGATACAACACGCGTGACACACCTCCATATTCAAAGAAGGCTTGCGCAATCCAAATAATTATGGCTCTGTTTCTAATTTGAATTGGACTTATGCTGTGATGCAATGTTTGCTTCACGTGTTTAGCTTGCTCTGGTCTTTTTTAAATATATGCGTTTTCCTCCAGTTGTTGACATGATTTCTTGTGAAAGTTTATTAGATTGTCTTGGAGCTGATCAAAACCAGAATAATTGGAATTCTTCTTGAATAATGAAGGCCTAGTAAACGATTGAATAATACATTAAGCAGATATATAACCTCAATGTGCGTAGAACTTATAAATAATAATACATTTGTATTGGTATAAGATCTTGTTACTATGATTAATGTTTGTAGCAACGGTTGAGCATGAAATTTGTAAAATAAACCTGCTTACCGTTACAAGGACGTTTTCGGGAACATTCACTGCCTATGGTCATCATCATAATTATGCGTGTCCGAATCATTAGATTAGCCCTACGCAGGGCCGGAATGCGGCCAACGCTATTCTGGTCATTTGCATGCATGCATATTCAGTTTGACGAAAATAAAACTCGAATAACGTGGTGGAGAAAGTAGGCATCTAAAGATAGAAACTTAATTAAAAATTTGATTCGGGCAGGCATGATGTTTGGTGACGGCCTTTCCTTTTTGTGAAAGGTCGATGGGTTGTTGGTGCTATTAATAGAAACCTTTTAAATGTCTTTCTTATTTTTAGACATATCATTTTATATATGACGTGATCATGTTCGCAATGAATGTGACACGGTATCTACAGGTACAACATCTAACTTTATAAAGTTCTAATAGTAATTACAAATTATGTGAGTATCGAGTGAGAAATCTATCTTGAGTCGCAAATCGGGAAATAATAGATAATCTTTAGACCAACCAAAATTGTTCTTCTTTTACTCAATTCCTATAAAAGTTATTTCATCTGAATAGTTTTCTCCCTCTAGTCGAAGTGGATGATATCCAAGACCCTTCAACTTATGCAAAATTGGTAACATCATTTGAACCTTGGTCAGTCAATTTAAATAAAGATGGAATCAATTGAATCCATCTTGCGGTACTATATGCAGCGTCCGTCAGAGCGTAGATGCCGGTACTTGGCAACAGGTCTTAAAGTATTTGTTGGCCAGATGTTAAATTTCGCGACAGTTACCTTGATTTGGTTATTTGATCTTAGGATTTAAATTGCCTGTTTCTAAAAGAAACTGGTGTAAGTTCTTATCTGACACAATTTGTATGGTATTGCTTTATACCTTAACCACATGATGATCATCAGGCGATTCAAATACAACTTCAAAATTTGTGTTACTTAAATACTCTTCTGTTAAATTAGTTTGGTAAATAATAATATTATCCCATTTTAATTTCCAACATTACTGACACTACATTTTTTTAAGCTTCTGTTAATGAAACTATGTGATTACGAAAGAGTAAGTAAGAAAATACGTGATATAACCTTGTTTGGATTGTATTCTTTCATATTCGCTTAGTCCATGATGTCATTTTTTACATGATTTATTTATATTTTGATAATCCCTGGTCAGCAGCCCCCTACCTCTCCACGACCACTCAGACAAGAGCGAAACGAAGAAGACGAAGATTGACGAGTCAAATTCTGATTAAGGAATGAAATTTGCTGCTTTAATGTTCAACTTTGATTGCTGTTGTTTTAGAAGAAACGAGAACGCTCAAAGAATTAACAAATTCCTCGACAGATGTGACTCTAAAGTTATCGCGCTCGGTGGATCTTGCTATCTAATCGCAAATTATCAGGGCCTTGACGCCCCCGCTGTGTGTGCACACAACGCTCCGTATTCCGTATTACGCAAAACTATAGGTACTTTATTTACTTATGTAGAGCAGTCAATGTTGAAAATAATTATATAAATACATACTTAAATGTTAGTAGGTATGTTCTAGTCGATGTTAGCGCATCGATCTACTCCATCCCAGAATATTGGTCTTAAAAGCAGGGATTCTTATCCTCGTCTGTGAAATCGTGCGTGCCTTATTTTAATAGTTGGTTCTATTTTAAGTTATATTTTGCAAATATTTTTTCGTCCAAAACCCAAGTGAGGAATTTCATGTTAGGGTTTGCATCATCGTTTTCACATGAAACCTGAGAAACATGTTCACAATTAAAAGCTATTAATACCACGCTAGCGTGGTTAATTTGTACATGAGACTCGAATGTGCGACAACATATTAATTTTACAGACTTCAATTGTAACTTGTAGTATGATTTGGCCTTTATTTACAATGTTAAAATTAGAAGAATTTGTCTCTCACAATGTTAAAATTAGAACAGCAATGAAACTTATCGAGATATATAATAATAAGGACAGGAAGCATCTAACTGGTTGTTTCATGGGACTGGTATCTCCCGCTTGCCTCATATTAAGAGTTGAGCAACTTCTCTGCATTTAAATCGTTAACTGTTTTTAAGTCGCGGTCTATGGGTTTATGGTCGTAATCTGATGCCGGCCTTCTTTAATGTGGTTTTATAGAGATAAAACACCCCAAAGTTCTGAAGTACCTCGTCGTAGGTTACCTATGGTGAACTGAGACTCGTAAATTTAAGATTTATACAAATATAAAACTCGCGTTTATTCATCGTGTAATTAAATCATATTTATATGTGTTTAACTCCTGTTTTGTTGTTATATTTTTTAATAATAAATGATTAAATATCGGACAACCTCACACAAATCAATCTAGTTCCACAGTAAGCTCTATTAGGCTTGTGTTATGGACACTAGACGACAACAAACATACTTAAATAGATAAATACATACTTAAATAAAAATAACATCCATGACCCTGGCACAAATATTCGAGTTCATCACACAAATATTTGCCCTTGCCGGGATTCGAACCCAGGACCGTAAGTTCAGTAGGCAGTTGCTTAACCACTGCACCCATTGACGTAATAATTACATGGACACACAATCAGACGGAAAAAATGGCACCCTCCCAACTAATGCAAAATCACAAATCGCATTACTTGGGCGATCAGTCTCGTTTAGACCATGACACGTGACGGGTCTCAAAAGTGACTTCATTTTCAGTGAAAAATTACAGAAATAACAACTATAAAATTAAGGAACAGGACGGAATATTCTTTTTTACTTAAGTTCTATTGATTAATTAACGAATCCTATGTAAAATCATAGCATATTTTGTATTAGAATTATTAACTTTGTCCCTACAAAATGCACCTCATCACAGAACAAAAATCTAAGGAGTCGCTATAGTTTTATATTTTATTAATAAATAAAGGAGTGCAATAAATAATTATCCGATATTTTTTTTTATTCAAGGACAACAACGTAAAAATGGATATCTAATTTAGCAAGAGACAAACGCGAAGAATAATTGAAGCCGAATAATTCGATTATGCCGAACACACGAGAGATCGTGTGTTCGGCATAATCTTATGTTTTTTTTTTAATGTTAATCAACAGAAGCGTAAAATGGTGACATTCATAAATTACTAAAAAATTTGCTCTGTTGTTATTGTTTTATTTTCCCACAGAGTCTAGACACTGTCAGTTTAAACCTTTGAACGCCATGAACACATAAAGGCGACGGCGCGGCGACGTGTGCTGCCGTGCATACCACGCCACCGACAAATAAGATCAAACTTTAAAGGGTTAATAATGTCAATATTTTGTACTTGTCTTACTCTCATTTCACATACTGGAACAAGGAGAAATAATGTCATTATTACTGAGGGGCCATCCATAAATTACGTCACACGTTAAGGGGGAGGGAGGGGGTCGACGAAGTGTGACATTGTGTGACAAGGGGGTGGGAGGGGTCCTAAATTTCGTGACGTCACATTTCAAAATCTATTATAAGTGTTAAAACACGAACTTTAAACTATTAATTTACGAAAACCTCAAACACATACACAACTATATCTGTGTCTATAAGATACCAATTGTTTTGTCGACCACTCGCACTACATCATCGTTTTTTGTTCTGTTAATTGTTTGATTTGATGTTAATTTTATAAAAAAAAAAATGGAAATAAAACCGATTTAGGAACCGCTGTTTTCATTCAATAATTTCTCAATGTAAATTTGCAACATATGTGACGTCACACTATGGAGGGGGGGGGTCTCCCAAATGTGACCAGCTGTGACAAGGACGGGGGGAGGGGCAAAAAATCATGAAATTCGTGTGACGTAATTTATGGATGACCCCTGATCCCTTCTATCGGAAACTTTTTATTATGCAGTTGTTAAATAAAAACGTATAACTAAATTTGTTATTAACAATTTACGAGTTTATTTAGTTCAAACAAACATATATTTTAATACCTAAATAAAATAATAATGAAAATATTTTAAGCGTGTAAAAATATTAAAATCTGCTCCATTCGTGCCATGTTCTAAGTTTGACAAGAGACATGAGTCAGAATACGCTAAAAAAGTTAATTTACACGAAAAATATTTGTGTTAATAAGTACGTAAGCCAATTTGACACTTAAACGTTTGAGCAATGAGTTCTTTTGTACGAAGTAATTATGTTGTTGTAAATTATAAATAAGCGTTATTGGCATCTACTTGAACATGACAACGATGCCACTTATTTTGTAATTCTTGTTCGGGTCTGTGGCTCTATTATAAATAATACCTCAATGACTGCACCAAACGTATAGCCCAATAGGGGTTTTTACACCCCACGCCATGTTTTTTTTTTGTTTTGTCTGATTTTGTAGTTCACAGTGACTTAGTTTAATTACTGTAATGCTGTGTAACTAATTTGAATAAATAAATAAATAAATGTTGCGGATTTTTAGTGGTACTAATTTCTTTTACTGCCAACTACAAATTGTTGGTAACTGACATTGAAAGTCGGTGAATGTCACTGATGTAAACAAAAAGGAAACGGGACTAAATATTCCGCAAATTTCAAGTATTTTGTGCATAATAAAGCCAAAACTATCCACAGTGATATAAGTCAAGTTTTTTTCAATAGGATTCAGTATTTATTTTGCAAGTTGAAGGAAGGATTGAGCAGCATTCCGGTAAACAATGTTTTGAATTTGGTAACTGACAAATCCATGACAAATAGCTATTGAAGTTTAATAATGCAAATATATGATGTAAAAAGGGCGGACAGTGGATGCAATATGGTGACGAAAGCATAACATGGATAAGACTTATTAAATTTCGAGTTATGTATGCAGTTTTAGGGTTCCGTAGCCAAATGGCAAAAACCGGAACCCTTATAGATTCGTCATGTCTGTCTGTCCGTCTGTCCGTCCGTATGTCACAGCCATTTTTTTCCGAAACTATAATGGGGGCTCCCCATACTTAGAACTGAAACTCGAAAAATTTTTTTTCATCAAACACATACGTGTGGGGTATCTATGGATAGGTCTTCAAAAATAATATCGAGGTTTCTAAAATATTTTTTTTCTAAACCGAATAGTTTGCGTGACAGACGCTTCCAAAGTAGAAAAAAGTTAGTTGGCTCGGTGCGCGAGTCCGACTCGCACTTGGCCGGTTTTTTTTGTAGTCATCCATATTACGTATATCGTTTGACATGATTTTGACGTATATTGCATCCACTATCCGCCCTTTGATGATGTATGCATATTATTGCCATATGAAAGCTGTTTGTAGCGCCACTATCCCTTGCTAGGCTATAGAAGTAGTTAACAATATGTTTGTAAAACGTTTATAATAAAAAAAATACACAGAACTCGTAAAAATACCTAACAGAACTAATCGTGATAATCAACCAATCAGAAAAGTGTTCGCCAAAATTGTCGTTGCTACATTCTGATTGGCTACAGCAAAACGCCTTTCTCCCACTAACAGTTCTCGGAGATTCGGCGCATACAGTTTCGCAATTATTTTGCGTATTATCCTTATGATTGTTTTGTATGATTCCAGCTTTCTATATACAAGGTCGAAAGTAGTTTTATAGTGAGTTTACTCGAATTTTACTTATTTTCAATCGACTTCATTTCGATGAAGTTCTAGTCCATGCGTAAGTTTTTTTGATCCCTCTAAACTTCGCAATACTTATTCGAACATTTTTTTTAATTAAAAACTAAAACCCCCGAATGGTCTCCTTCTCAAAATTGAGATAACAGTTTAGCGATAAAAGGGCCTTATGGTTTTCACTACATTTGTAAATATTTACAATGTAAATTGTAATTGCTGTGTGTTCTAACTTTCTAAGGTCAAATAAAAGTACATTTTCGATTTCAATAACATCGCATTGGTAAGGATCGAACTACTGTCAAATGAAATTTAATAATTTGGTTTGTCCATGACATGCTCGCAGTTCCACTGGCACTTAATTTAGATGGATAGACTCGATCCTCGCCAAAGAAAAAAAATATTTTTCCAGGATGTGTCGTATGTGTAAATTACTTTGAACCTAAACTTTAGTTTATTCGTCATCTTCTCTTTTCCTTGATTAGTATGAAAACACGATAAATCAGTAAAGAGTTGTTATTTTCAGTTAGTTCAATGCACTACACATTTGACCTGTCTGGCGTCTATTTTGACAAGAAAAGTTCGGGCATATAAACACTTTCGATAGCAAATTGAGATCGTAGTGTAGGTACAATTTTCCACAATATTTATCGACTCTTGACCTTAATGAAGTAATTTCCGTTTATTTGGGCGCAGTTATCGGCTGTTTTGTGTTTTGTCGCTGCAGGGTCGTCGACCTGTCATCCAGGCGACCGGTGATAACGTCTGTTCTGTTTGTCTAACACCTAATTATATACCTTATTATCTTGCTGCTTTTATATATGGTTTTGTATATAAATACGGTGACTTTATTTTGAGTGAATGAATACGATCGCATCTATTTGGGCTATTATTCTACTTTAGGGTGCTCACCGCGAGCATTAATGTAACGTAAAATTATATGAAAATTTCATGCTTTTCACATGTTTGCGGTTTGAGTCTACCTATGCTATCAGAAATTTCAACGGCATGGAGTTCAAATGGTGAAATTTAAAATGCGTTATACTCAATGAATGATTGTCATTTTTTAAAGTTGAATAATTTATTCCTTAATTGCAGATTGCCATCTGCAGTGCTACAATATTTACAAACTGCCGCAAAAAATATGGCAATGGTAAAATTGCATGACTGCATTGACTTAATTAACATATTGCCAATTTCAAAATAAAAGTAGGAATTTCGATAGATTTCGCCATTATTATTCACAACTGAATCTTCGACGAATGATATGATATTATGTAAATTATGTCATTTAGGACAATACTCTCCGTGTCAATATATATTCTTCCACTGAATTCTTGGCAACAGCAGCAAACTGGCGTCGAAATTCAGTGTAGGTAATACATACGATACAAAGATTAAACACCATGAAAATATTTACCACCTTGTCGGACCTTTACTTCTGACGTCTGACCAAAAATGTTGGCTGTGTGATCTAAAAAGGATCTAACCTTTGAAATGAGAGCATGCTGCTTGTTCAAATCCTGCGCAGTTTCTCGCCAGCTCTTGCCTTCAAGCTTACGTAGATTCACCACGACCACTTCTCCAGCGGTAACTGGGTCACCAAAAAAACCTTTTTTTTGTTACACGATCTTCTTTTATTAGCTAGCGAAGCCTATGATACTTTGTTACTTTACTTTAAAATATATGTCGATCATGAAATTAAAACATCATGTTGATAATTAAAAATGCTTTGTAAGTTCGATTCGAATGATATGATTTTACGATTGTAGTGCGTCGACATCACTATTATTTTGTTATTCGTCACGTCTTATGCGTGACATAGGCTTTATTTTTATCTATCATACGATGCAATCGTTTTCTCAACTTAGTCTAATTTATTATTTGATAACAGGCCACTCCGATAAAGAAAATTTTAATCGCAATTTCATAACATTTATATTTTTGAATGAATCTGATAATGGTGCGTAATATGTTGCTTCATGGCGGTACCTACTGTACCTAGTAACTTTGGTACTAACTACAAGCGTCGCCAGCCGATGACCTAATAGGGAATAGGGAAGCAAGTTGATATAAATTGAGGGTGAGGAAATTGTACAGTTTAGCTTTTTTGGATATCTAGGAAGGGACAGCTGCTTGCTTCACCTCCTATGGCGAAGCCATTGGTTAGTACTTTAATAGTAGTTAATGCAACTGATACATAATGAGAGGCCTTAAAACACGAGTGTGGTTTTATCATAATAGGATCACACGAGTATTTTAAGGCCTAATTATGTACAGTTGTATACACTACTTTATCTACACACATATCATAAGTACTCTAAGATGGGTTCAGAAGCCATAAGGAAATGACCGTCACCACTAGTGCTACCTGTAAAATATCTAAAAACGACATACTTATACTAATACAGTAAGAAATAAATCTGAACAAATACATAAACAGATTATTTATTGTAATAGTTGTAAGTAATTTACATTTACATTGAAACAATATTTTCAACTAAAATGTGAATTACAATAAACTTTTCACAATTCTACTTTCGTCACAGCAAAGAACCAACAAACAAATGACAACAATAATGGCATCAATTCGAACCTCCGTCAAGACGAATGTTTTTTTTTCTAAATCATATACAAACCAATGTATCCATATTCTCACCTCACTCGAGATCAAATGTCGTGCGGTTTTTATAAAAAAACATACTGAATTGACGTTTCGTATCGATAACAATATTAATATCTATGGATACTAGAATAGATACCAACTTGTGTTTTGACAGCTGTTCCTAATTTAAACTCGTAACCTTACAAAAATCGGTACTGTAATAACATGACAGTTCAGATTTTTACCTACTACCACAGACAAAACGAGGGTTCCGTACAAACACTTTCCATCCCTAAGTGTTTAAGTTAAGTTTGCACCTGGTATGTATAGCGCCCCATATAAATTAGGTGCAAACTTGCAAAGTTAGGTATTAAAAAAAAACTACTTACTAGATCTCGTTCAAAACAATTTTCGTTGGTAGTTTTTATAGTAATGTACATCATATGTTTTTTTTAGATTTTTCATTTCCTTATTTTAGAAGTTAGAGGGGGGGGGACCAACTTTTTTCCACTTTGGAAGCGTCTGTCACGCAAACTATTCGGTTTAGAAAAAAAATATTTTAGAAACCTCGACATCATTTTTGAAGACCTATCCATAGATACCCCACACGTATGTGTTTGATGAAAAAAAAATTTTTGAGTTTCAGTTCTAAGTATGGGGAGCCCCCATTATTTATTATTATTTTTTTATTTTTGCATCAAAATCTTAATGCGGTTCACAGAATACATCTACCTACCAAGTTTCAACAGTATAGCTCTTATAGTTTCGGAAAAAAATGGCTGTGACATACGGACGGACAGACAGACAGACAGACATGACGAATCTATAAGGGTTCCGTTTTTTGCCATTTGGCTACGGAACCCTAAAAATCTCATAAGTAGTAAAATTGGTTGTAATAATGCTGGTCATTTCCTACGATTTCTGAACGCATTTTAGAGCACTAATGATATGTGCGTAGATAAAAGGAATTAGAGGAATAGCCGATTAAATGCGCATAGCTATAGCCTTTGTAAAATGAACACAATGTAATAATTTTACAATATTCTTCGATATGTTACGTTATGCATCTACCAACACTTGTCACCAATTTTAACTGATCATCAAACGGTCTTCGTCTTCATCATGCTTGCGGAGTAATGCCCTCCAACGGGGTGGACCAGCGATCTAGGCAGGAGGTCAGGATCGCGGGAAGCCGTTGAATTATCGCGGTGAAAGTATTAGTAGTTTGTCCAGCAGTGGGCGTCTTTCGAAAGATTTGTCGATTTCGAAACAGTTTCAAATAGCTAAAATTGAGCATCACATGCATGTTAGTAATGTCATTTTAAAAAGTAACTACACTCCGGATTTTAATTAGGCGAACTAACTTGACAGCTCAAAGTGTTGTCAGTAATAGAATAAAAAAAATAGTGATTAGTTTATGTCGATACTAATATGTCGATATAACCTTGTACCTACTATTCATTTGATTATATTTGTATTTTATCAAATACAGTTCACACTCGTACTAATTACAATTGTTTTGCCAAAAAAAATTAAACCACAGAGTTGTGCACTAACGTCCTAATTGCAACGACGTTTTTCGAAAAGTTAGTACGATTGTGCTCTAAGGTATCGAAGTAATCGTCATCATAACTCTCACACTCACACATGGACGGATGGGAAGATGAGCAGGGATGGACGTACAAATTGGACATTAACAATACTTTTACAGGCAATTGTGTGTGACCACTTCCTGGCTACTGGTTCTTTTTTCTCTTAAATTAAATGCCTGTCAGTTCGTATGGTAACCTCGTAATATAATTTAATGGAATGTACTATCTCCTGACTGTTTTTCGTGTAGTAAACACGTGTACACTTTATTTATAATATTACGGTCACGACTGTGAATCGTTTTCGGCATTTTCTATGAACTTTTTAAATATTTGTCTTTTAAAGAAACCACCACGAAAGACATTCATATTGTTGACAAACCATCATAAAATCATTGCCAGTGTAAGAAATTTGTTTTAGTGAAATTCCGCATATGGCGCATCTCAATAATTATATTTCTGGTCAGGCTTGAACTAAACACCCAGATCTTAACATGTTGCAATACCTGAGGTTTATATTCGTTTACAGTTATCAGTGTATTCGATAGTACCATACAACTGCCAAGAAAACAAAAAGGCGGACAGCGTTCTTAGCGATGTCCTAAAACAAAGTTCATTCGATGAAAGTATTTTAATTCCAACCGTTTTTTTATTATTTATTTGTGTAATAAAATTATTAGTTTGATTTCAAAACGCGATAATACAAAATTTATGAAACATGTAATGTCTATTTTTTTTAACGCTGTTTATCTAAACCTCTCTGGTATTAACTTTTTTTTTTTAATATCGATATTTACAACACTAGCCAAACAGTGGCAACATTCGTGTACATTGAACTGTCAAGTTAGTTCGCCTAATTAAAATCCGGAGTGTAAGGCTAATATACCTGCGTCCTGGGTGGGGCAACTGCCACTATAGAAGATAGTAAAAAAATTGAAACCCGTACCTTTTTCGCTCTTGTCAAAGACCATAATGGTTAAAAATGTATGCACTCCAGTTTCCTTTACCGTAACTACTGGACTGATGTTGAAGTTCATTAACATGTGCAACAAATTAATGCCAAGGCCGCCGAGTGCGCGTGCGCAAGCGAATCGATCTAACACGATAAAATCACAGACGCGCATTGTTTACAATCCGCATCTGCACTGCACTACGTAGAAAAATCCCGCATACTATGAACTACCTTTTGCCTTGTTTGCATCGCGAAGTTGCTGCAAACATTAAGTTAAGCCTTATGCAAAACCCAGGATACGAAATCAGAAATAATAACTGTTCAGAAAATAAGTTTTGCTGCAGGAATTTTTATTCTTGGTTACTTAAATTGGGAATTATTTCAAGGTAGCTTTTTAGGGTTCCGTACCCAAAGGGTAAAAACGGGACCCTATTACTGAGACTTCGCTGTCCGTCCGTCTTTCACCAGGCTATATCTCAAGAACGGTGATACAATACAATACAATACAAAATGCTTTATTGCACACCAAAAAAAAGTTTACAAATTCAGTACAGAACAATAATTATGGTGATAGCTAGACAGACCCATGGATCGACTCGAATGGACTTTGTAACAATGCGCAGATCTCAGCGAGTTCTCAACCGATTTTAGAAATTTTTGTTTTAAAATGCAATAATTAAATTTCGCTAGGTCGTGACGAAGAGAAAATTTCGAAAAAAAAAAAAACTCCGCTCCAATTTATGGTGCAAGCTTAGCCGGTGGCTGACTCTGCATCGACCTAGTACTACAGTGACAAATAAGCATGCGGCCCGTCTGATGGTAAGCAGTTACCCCCGCCTGTGGACGCTTGCAACGCCAGGAGCATCACACGCGCGGTGCCGACCCTCTGATCTTCTGTTATCACGATAAAGTCACAACTCGAAGTCGGAATCACATTCTTATTACACAAACTTATTACATTACTATTTGGTACAAGTAATTTTGATGATGATCACGAGACTGAAGCGTGACTTTTGACACATTAAACGGTAACATTACTACCAGTTCATTCAGTTTCTCTAATTGCCCCCGTGCCCTTAATTATCACTTTAATTAGTTATGCATTCCAGACCATTTTGATACAACTTTGCAATTACTACCAAATAGTTTGCCGCCCGTGATTTTCTACAACTAAAGTGTTCACAGTTTGAGTTGACAAAACAAATAGCACAAACAAGTTCAGCGTGTCTATTGGATTTTCTACGTTAATAACGATAAATTATCTACTTAAATGTAACCATGCAACAGTTGATGACATGCTATTAACAGTGATCGGCCCTGTCAGCACAACACCACAGGATTCTAAACGGGATATTTGACAAAAAAAAAAAAACGAAAGTATAATTGAATGAGCAGCTTAGCCAAAAAATATTTTGTATCTGTCTGAATTCCGGTTGTCCAGATTTAATAACCGATTTTCATAAGAATTTGAGCCATTTCAATAATTAAATATATTAAATAAGTAAATATCGACGAGAAAAAGCGGAAACGCTATAGTTTTTCGAAACTTCAAAATGGCGGGGGTATCGTAAAAAATATGATTCAGCCATTTCCAAAAAGACACACGGGGACTACAGCTCACGGCGCCAAAAGCAATTATTAAAAAAAAAACCTTGTTCGAAAGGATTATGTATTCATAGTTTGATATACATGGTACAATTTCTACTTACAATCCCGCGCCGCGGTATTGTACTATCAGTGCCGATCACTGCAATTACAAAGTGTAGCTCTATAATTCCGCTAAACATATTATCCATTAACGGATTAAATATGATTCACACCCTTGAGTACAACGCCGGTATGATATTTATTTATTTATTATATCTTCATAGATTACTTCAACCAGACTTATATTATCTGATCTCCACACGCATATTGTACCCTAGTATCAACTTCCAACTGCAAGTGGATAAAATTCGGAGCTTAATTTTATTCGTTACTTCGATAGTGTTTTAGAGAGTGTCTTCCCTGTTTATGACATTAATATTTAGATGTAATTGCAGGCACAGGCTTTTGTCGTTCCTCTTTTTGCTGATTGGCTAAGCGTGATACTTAAATGAATTTGTGTTACGAATTCTATGTAATCAATACTGACGGTATCCACTCCACCCTAGAAAAGTCACTGTGGCTGGGTACAGTAGTCTGCCCGATTATCTGTAATGATACATTTTATTCTCGGATACAATACCAAGTTATAACTCCCTTAGATTATCTTAAACGTCTTATCAAATACTTCTCTATAATCACTTAATAGCTATATGGGTCATTGTCAGATTTAGGTGCGCGTCTTTCCGGTAGACATTTGCAAAATTAAGGATTCCAGGGCCTAATTTTCTGATTAAATGCCTGTGAGAATAAAGAACATTCCCTGTTCTATAATCCGATGTAATAGCAACATAACCTAGATTCATACAAGCTCTTAACTTTTGACCACCGAAGGGACAAATTTTGTTTATTGAACTGACAATGACCCATATTCACCACGGAAGGTCGATATTGCGCGTAGAATACCTAAGCGAAGATTCTGATAATTCTGATAAATTAAGAAGTCACCAAGTCTTACGACGCCCAGCAAGAGTAGCTGTGTTCTTTATACGGTTGGATGATATACTTCAGTTGTTCAATATAAACCGACTTATTGTGAAGTACTGCTTCAATAAGGTTTTAATGATTGTTTTCCAGCCGGCGCCGCTGTGATTTGATACTATGATACTCCTCTACTAACGTACACCGACGTGAGAGTGAGGCCTCGGTATGAAATATGGCGCAGGGAATGCTAGGGTTCTTTTTAGGGTTCCGTAGCCAAATGGCAAAAAACGGAACCCTTATAGATTCGTCATGTCTGTCTGTCCGTCTGTCCGTCCGTATGTCACAGCCATTTTTTTCCGAAACTATAAGAGCTATACTGTTGAAACTTGGTAGGTAGATGTATTCTGTGAACCGCATTAAGATTTTGATGCAAAAATAAAAAAATAATAATAAATATTGGGGGCTTAGAACTGACTCAAAATTTTTTTTTCATCAAACACATACGTGTGGGGTATCTATGGATAAGTCTTCAAAAATGATATCGAGGTTTCTAAAATATTTTTTTTCTAAACCGAATAGTTTGCGTGTCAGACGCTTCCAAAGTGGAAAAAAGTTGGTCCCCCCCCCTCTAACTTCTAAAATAAGAAAATGAAAAATCTAAATAAAACATATGATGTACATTACTATAAAAACTACCAACGAAAATTGTTTTGAACGAGATCTAGTAAGTAGTTTTTTTAATACCTAACTTTGCACCTAATTTATATGGGGCGCTATACATACCAGGTGCAAACTTAACTTAACCACTTAGGGATGGAAAGTGTTTGTACGGAACCCTCGGTGCGCGAGTCCGACTCGCACTTGGCCGGTTTTAATTTCATAAAAGCGCAACAGTAATTCGTTTGTGGCATCTTTGATGCTTTTTCGAGAACTCTTACTAAAAGTGTTATGACTTATGACTGGCCATAAGCCCAGCAATTCAAATAATTCAATCGTTAGCTTTTTATCAGATCAGACTGAGACATTTTAATATCAGCACTGATAGGATACATCCGGTAGTGAATATTTTCTCAAAACATGTTTGCAATACAAGATAAATCTGAGTAATTGTCTCAAAGGTCTCTCGATTTCAAGGAATACATTGTGATTGTGACCTTTTATAAACCAAGTCTGGGTTTCCCCGGGATATTGACGTCACAAATTAAGTCGATAACCCATTTATTTATTTGACTTCTTGGTGTACTATGACTCACGTATGAATATTGAAAATTGAGTAAATTACAGTTTTCCTTAAACGCAAATAAATATGTGATTGGCATGTGCTTTAAGGGTCACTATCGCGTAAATGATACATTACATCCTACCTGACTAGTATTCGTAAAGATCCGAATGATAAAGTTGAAAAAATAACCTTCAGCATGACAAGTCGAGCTATTCCGAGTATGTGATAATGATAAGTACTTAACATAGGTGAGAATATTCTCACCATATGGATTTGTACTCACAACTAGACATGCAAGTGCAAGTCCTATTCTTCAGCAGTCTACCGGGAGCGCTAGCGTCACTTAGTCGTAATTGAGATGAATGACAGCCGTGCCCGTTCGAGGAAACTACGTCACAGTGCGGTTTTAGCGTAATTATTTCCAATTAAATTTATATAATGTCTGTTTACGTGAGCCGAGGTTCGCTCAGTTTGAGCCGCGACACGGGACCGAGCAGGTCGCTCCGATGTTCTGGAACTTCTGGAATCGATGGAACTGTTGTGAATGAGTGAAAACGTGAATACTGAACAGTGTAAGTGTTAGCTTGGTAAGCCAATAGGTGATTCCCGTCGGAGGTTGGATTCGGTTTAGGAATTTAATCAAATTAGAAAAAACCAGCAAAATCTAATCCATTTCATAGGATTTGGGCACTTACCGTTAAAAAATTCGAAATTATTACCGTTTTTTGTATACAAAAGGTTGTTAGATGATCTAGGTAGTGTTGGGCATGATATAAAGCCTTGCTTAGACAGGTAAGAAGGTCTACTTTAAAGCAATCCATCAGAAGAAGTCAGGTATTTGTTATCATTTCTTGGTTCGAGGGCATAGCATTAGAGTGTACATGAGACAGGTAAAATATTGTTATTGTCATTGTTTTGCGTAGTTATAAATGTTTACGTCTTATTCGTAGATATTGAAGCTTAAACACTTCAATTTAACCGTCTGGTATCTGTTCGTTCACAAACAACAGAGCATTAAGTTCTTCCTTCAACACCTTAGGAATCGCCGTACTTAAAAAAATTATGTTGTAGCTGTTTAATTGTTGTAGTTTGTGGTGACAGCTGTCATTTATGACGGTCCATCCGCCTTACTATTGTTAGTAAGACATTAATTTTCAACTACTCCGCTACCTAAAGGTTGTCTGGAAGTGACCGCTATTTAGCGATAAGACCGCCTGTTGTTTACCTCTGCCTGTATTTTAATGTATCTCATGTTGTGTTGTATATTCTCTGATGTTTGAGGTGTGCAATAAAGAGTATTTGTATTTGTAATACGACGAGTAACAGCAATGAAAACTATAAGAAATATCTGACAATAATCACTTCTAATACCCCAGTTCCAAGTGCGATTGGTAAAGGATAACCCGTCTCAAGGCGTTTACAACCGGCAACCTGTTGGACTAGATAATGATACTAATTAAATCTTTGTAAACAAATTACATTGTCTTGAGAGCATGAATCATTGTTGACTACATGATGATTTTAGTCATGCTATAAAACGAAGTTCTATGACTTCTAGATTTATAATTATAAATTAACCATAAGGTGTATGCATCTGCTCTTTGATAGTCAGACACATCTAGATAACGATAATCTTTATGACTCGTCCATAGTCAAGTTTATATTAATATATTTACAAGTTACCAGACTGAACGCCACGCCAGGAGATAGTAGGTTTGAGAATATTTTCGCAAACGCATGCCGTGAATTCGAAGCAATTTATATTAATAATTCATTTAAGTACACTGTACAAAAACATATAAAATGGAATTAATATTTATTTAATACTTTATTAATAAAAGTGAACAAATGCCGAACTTAATGCCCCTAAGGCATTCTCTACCAGTCAACTATTGGGCTTAACAGAAACAGTTTTATGCTGCGGTGGTAGTTAAATGAGAATTAAACGAAAAGTTTGCAAAAGGCCCATAGATTTTAAGTGCTGTAAACAAGCAAAAGAAGATAACTGTATTTACCTTAAAAGTCAGTTCTGAATAGCAGTGAACATGTTGTTTGTTTACAAATCATTACATAATATTATTACCGTTCTGCGCATGGTGTTTATTATATGTATGCGGGTGCGGGTATTACGTCCTTGTACACTAACTACCCGTTGCCTTCGCCTCTGCCTAGACGCAGATTTTTCATTTACTTACTCACTGAAACTTTCAACTCCAATCTTATTAAAAATTTCGTGAGACGTATATATAATTATTGTATTAAGCGGTTTACAGTCACGTGAAATTGGAGCTCCGTACGAGTTCGAAACATGTCGGGCCGTTCCTGACAATTTCATGTGAGTGTAAACCGCTTAATACAATAATTTCAGTACATTATTTGTGGTCTTGTATCACTCCATTAGTATACCTAAACCTTAATTTCAGAGGTAACGTTTACGTCCCAATCAACTAATAGCTAATATTATGTAACTCTTCGCTACATATCGAATTGTAAGTGAATTCATTTTTGGACTTTCAATTCAAAGAAACATTACAGATACTGGAAACCACAGATCAAATAACAAATAACTGTCTATAAATGACTGCAAAATGGCGACAAATTGATATGAATTCACAGGAAGTCGACAAATGCTAGTAATTTATATGTAACTACTAATATTATAAAGTAAATAATAGACTAAGCTCGACACCGGACTTTGGTCCGGGTTTCCCGTTCACTAATGATTATCAATGACGCAAGTATTAGGTTTAATATTAAATTGTAACTGTATTCAGCTATATAATAAAACTAATGACAACTGACGCATGTGAGAGCTAAACGCGAAAATAAATCATATTTCCTTCCAAAACTCACTAAAAATCACTAAATCGTCCCGACTACTTTTATGAAGGCTTAAGAATTATAGATATATGTATGTACATTATTACTAGGCGGTAAATTAGATAAATACTTAGAAGTTAATTTTATGATATAATTATTGCGCACATTTAATAAGGTTTCTGTTATTGCTACGCGGTATTGGATTGGATTACGGTTCAAGGAATCCAATCAAGTAATTCTCTTTTAACACGTTCACTACGAATAACGCAAATAATTCAGTTATAGTATATTGTGTCACAAGGGTAGTAAGTAGGGGATTACTAACGAAGGACTATTAGAAGGCTTTTAATGTCCTGCCAAATTTTCTGTATATATTTTTAATCATTTTTAAGCATTGGCAAAACTAACATCAGCTTAAAACAGAAAACGAATATATACATAATCTTACCATCTATCACTAAACAAACAACAATTAACAACATTATGCAGCTAATATTAACACCGTAATATTATAAAACTTTAATACGAAGAGTAACTTGACAGGCTGTACTGCCAGATTGTGCCGACATTTCAAAATTAAATTTAATAATATTATTGCAAAATACACTGAAATAATTCTAAAACATAAATATAACGCAGTTATACATAATACCGTATTAATTCAAATACACATTAAAATTTACTGGTAGGCAAGATTTGTTGATACAACAAAAAACCTGGGCTGGATTGAAACCTTCTTAGTCTGAAGTAATCTACGAGTGCGTACTATATTTTTAAAACTAAAACCATAACTCCCTCGGGAGTTATAACAATTTATAACTGCCGCGGGAACTATATAGGACTTTGTCCTTCAGTACACCTGAATGTAATACCACCTTTTACGACCAAATGTGATGAAAAATAACTTGAATAGCTCAAATCAGTTTCCGGTTTCTCATAAATCCAGTTAATAAAATTACTATTTTCCAATTAATAAAGTAAAGTAGTCTTACCAAGGGATCTTTAGCGGTGTATATTATTTAGTTTCATATGTACTGGATCCTGTAGTTCTGATAAAAACAGTAACGTATTTATTACACTTGTCCTTGTTACGAATATAAGTAGGTATTCTTAATTCTGAACAGAAATTCACCTTCATCGCCTCAAAACGATATCTTAATATGCATAAGTATGAATAACGCATTTCTAGAGTAATTCAGAAGAAACACTCAAGGATCTCCCGCTCGTAACCAATAATGGCACATGTGCTGCGGTGCGGGTAACCTAGTCATATGTGTCATTTATCTGCCCAGTGATCATAACTGACATACGCGACTATTTCTCGCGCGAGATAATTACCCTTCTCTTTCTATGCAGTAATGTGAGAGAGTGATGGGTAGCGCTATGTCGCGCGCCAAGAGTCGCGAATTATAGTTGTGCTAGACGGGCTGTTCGTTTGTTACGCGACTAGAACGACGATTAGTTGTAAATCTAGTGAATTCTTTGAATTTACGCTTTTTTTTATAAGTTTCTTAGTTGCAATTATAATGTGTTTTCCTTAACTATCATTATTATCTTAATAAAATCATTAATCTATCTATATAAATGATATCGACAAAGCTTAAGCATTAAAATGTTTTTTTTATCCTTTACTTAATTTACGTTTATGGCCTCAAGAAAACAATTTATTTTCGATCTGATAGCTTTATTCTCTTAGTTGTGGGAAACGTACTGTAGTGAATACATCTGTTCTGCGTTTAGTTATTTGTAGATTTTTGTCTGAAGCGTCCAATAGATACAAAGGATAAATAAGTAGCCAACATTGTATGCAATCCACTGAAATGCAAGTGGGGCCTGACACGCCCTCTACTTGACCGGAGCAGTGCTGATATTTAGCAAACGAATTCCATGGATAAACCGTGCAATTTTGAAAATGGTAAAGGATCCTAGGGGCCTATGATGGTTGCGTTTATCACGTGATAAGTGACAAAGCATCTGCCACTCACACTCGCATTTTGTTAAAACGTGACTGTTCTAGGATTCATGCTTAGACAAGGCCATATACTCGTTTTTCTCTATAAAACACTTCCTTACTCACAGGAATGCATTGATCGACGTAGTTATATAATCAAACGAACTAATTACTTTGTCACTTACGTTGTAATCCGATTCCTACAGCCTTGGTAACAAAGTAGCAGTTGGCGTGAAGCCTAGTGGGTTTTCCTCGATTGAGTGCCCGCGTCACAGTATGCGCCGCCCTTCGCAGGAACTGTCGATTTAATGCAATTAACTTAATGATAATGAATCATTTAGAATGAAAAAAGATAATTAAATGAGGCATGAAATCCCATACAATATGTAAACTTAAGCCATTAGCTGTAGACATCGGTCGAGTAACTGATTCATTAGTATAATAACAAAACTTTAATTCAAGCACATATTGCGCAAACATCGCTTTAGTCAGCTCGAGGACTAATGATCGGTATAATTTTTTGCACTAGGCACCTACTTTATGTAAGAATGTGAATAATGTGGTATTATGTATTTGTGTAAGTTTATACAGGGTGTTCGCCACATGGACCGAACACCCTGTATATGTATTATGGTTATATAAATTTTCTCTTGGTCTTATTTTTAACCTCTAAACTTTTTTCTGTTTAGCCACTGGTTGACTGGGTAGATAATGCCCTATGATATTAAGGTCGCCATTTGTACACTTTTTTGCGCAATAAAGTATAAATAAATAAACAATATGTCTATATAAGATATCAGTCATAAACATCATGATAATAATAACCGTAAAAATAATAAATAATTGTATTTAAAGACATTCCATCGCGTTAAAAAATATAAATAAAGAGTTATCTTGTCTTTGTGTTTAGTCGTTTTAGTTATAAAACGACTTCATTTTCAGATAATGCACCTGACTTTGAAAACGACATTCACTGTCACATGGCGTAGTCGAAAAACAGGTATAATGTGGCGGTTAACCTGTTAATTTCATAAACATACGGTAACCCTAAAAAAGTTTGGGATTGGGACACTATACTACTAACTGAAGTGTTTACTCTTAAAGGTTTTATGGAAATAAATTACCTTCTTGGCGTTTCGTCTCACTAGAAATCATACCTACTTCTGAGACGCTTCATGAGTCAGCCCCGTTATCTTTATCCCATTATCAGGCGCTTAATGCTTCGCAGAATAAAGATTTAACTAATACTTTCCCCTAGTAAAAGTCCGAGCACATTTGAGGATACGGATGTAACAGTGTTTTCACCAAAGCTGTAGACTTTTCTCAAGGCAAGATTATGATTACGTGCCAGCAAGTTACACATAACCAAGGTAAAATGGCGCCCAACGAGACCTTAGGAAGATAACCAAAGATGCATTCTTCATCATCATCATCATCATTTCAGCCATAGGACGTCCACTGCTGGACACAGGCCTCCTCAATTGACTTCCACATGGGCCGGATAGAAGCGATCCGCATCCAGCGTGTCCCCGCAACCCTGACCAGGTCATCCGACCACCTTGCGGGTGGCCGTCCTACGCTGCGCTTGCCGGTACGTGGTCTCCACTCGAGAACCTTTCTGCCCCAACGGCCGTCGGTTCTTCGAGCTATGTGCCCTGCCCATTGCCACTTCAGTTTGCTAACCCTGTTTGCTATGTCGGTGACGTTAGTTCGTCTACGAATCTCATCATTCCTGATTCGATCACGTAGAGAGATCCCGAGCATAGCCCTTTCCATAGGTCGCTGAGTGACTCTGAGCTTCCTTAAGAGGCCCATAGTTAGAGACCACGTCTCGGCTCCGTAGGTCATCACCGGTAATACGCACTGGTTAAAGACTTTTGTCTTCAAGCACTGAGGTATCTTGGACGAGAAGACACTTCGCAGTTTCCCGAACGCTGCCCATCCGAGTTGAATCCGTCGATTGATCTCTTTCTTTTGATGCATTCTTGCCTGACTCGATTGTCTTTACTTGGTTCATTATAACGAGATAATCTAGGTCCATGATGCAGCAACCTTTCATGGTCAGTTCTAATGAATCATTCATCATATTAAATTGTTTCTTATTTTGTTGAAATAAAAGTTTAGTTTAGAAGTAGCGTTATGAAATGCTGGTCGGCATTTTACACAAACGTATCTTATCTGCTACCATAGACAAGTAGGTACCATTATGTTATTTAGATTGCCTAGGTCGCTATCGCCAATAAATAAGTAAAGCGCATGTAAGATTGTTGCATGAAAACTAGAGTTAAGTGAAGTATAGAGTGGAGTATACTGTTAAGGTGAATTGATTATTAAAAAAACTGATTTGTCTACCAAATTAACCTGTAACAAAAATATATATCGATCGCATAATGCTCTTATATCTTTAATTATCTATCAAAGACTTCTTTTTCATCATCGTTACGCTCTTGACTCTTGACAGAGCGAACGGTCATGGTCGTCAAGTATTTAGGTGCAGCACTAGATTGCACTGTAGTAGCTTACTAACACTGACACATGCACTCGCTTGTTGTCAAAACGTGACGGATGCTTTGTCACTTATTTATCGCGCGATAAGAGCAATAATCATAGGCTCGCAGGAGAAATAATTTAAAACCTAACTCTAACCCAAAATTATAGCAAACAAACAATGAGGCGAGACTTTTTACTTAATTATGAACATCGGTAAAAAAAAATGTTCTGAAAGCGGTTCGTATGAAAATGGCGTACAACAAGATAAGAACGATTTAACTACCCTGCTTTTTTATATAACATGAAATTGTGGAGCACGACCGCGACCTGCCCGTCCCTGAGGCAGTTTATTCTATAAAGATCTATACACTACACTTATTGATATACGTACGTACGTGGACTTTGAAGTTTCCTAAGCTGACACTTAGTTATGTATTTTATTGAGAAGAACTTGAATGAAGTTACAATGATTTACGTCGACCGTTTAATTCACGTGTCACAGCATCATGTAGTAGAGTTTATTATACTCGAACATAACCTATTTATTATATATCATAAATATCAATCTCAAAACTTGTTTAGTTGTTGTTTTAGTCAAGTGTAATTAATGATGCAGGTATAAGCTTTACACGCGCCATGTTGTTTACATGCGCGTCCTTGAACCCGCTAGTGACGCACGTGATCACTGAATACACAAAAAAGATCGGACCGCACTGTTATTAAAAAGCTAAGCTATTTATAAAGTCAGTTAACCAAAAAACCAAAATGCACAGGTAATAGAATTCTTCTGAAACCTCCGGACGACCTTATTTGCAAGCAATAAGCGATATAATCGGTTAGTGATGGCGGCTATTCTAGAGATAGTGTGAGCGCAAATGTTCTTGTATCAGATTCAGTTATTTTTGGAACGAAAAAACATAATTATACTCTCAAACCAGTTTTAAGCGGTTGCAAATGTCTGTGAATGACGGTGGACTTTAGTGTGGGCACTGTAAGGTCGTTTTTTACTGTTTTAGCAGTAAAATTGAGCCAGGTGATAGTTGTTTGGACACTTGCAGTAATGAAAACAAGAGCGTACAAAAATCTACTGTTCTTAATTTCATGGCTTGTGAAGGCAAATGATTCGCTTTAATGACATCTCCTTTACTGATTTTGTATCCGTTATGATTTGGAATACTTGGAATCCAACATATCTGGACTTCAGTTTTCTGTAATACTTAATGTATTTGCTAAATTTTACACTTAGTCCAATCCAAATGCTAATAACGTCGTCGTAAATTGCTTCGACTGTCATTTTATCTCTGCGCGTGTCTTGCATTACCTGTAGTGTTATTGATCTCTGATAAGATATCCATGTTTCCATGTCATCCAATTCCAAACGCTTTGTCATTGACTTTACCTCAATATAAATCCGAGACCCATTAATCATTATTGATCGTTATTTATTGATCATAAGTTCTATCGTATAACATATTTAGCGATAATACCTATTATATACTCGTATATATACCTCAAATGAAACCGGACGCGATCATGTAAAGGAAAATAGCTACTGCGTATCGGAACAACTATCGATTCGCGGACTCTAATCACATGACCTGTCCGGGTAAATTAAGCCTGTGGGAGTAGTTCCGCGTAAAAAATAACTTAATTACCTACTGCTGGGATTTCTGTGACGCCGACGCACGTCACTCGGTTCAATGCACCCACTTGTCGCGATTGAATCGATTAAGTGAACGCTTGCATCGAATGGCGTACTCGGCACCGCACTATACTCGCGATTTGAATTTCGCTTCGTTTAAAAGTTTAAATTTAGAACGTTGTTTGTTTTTATTTGACTTTTTTGTTCATGGATTTGGGCTATTCAAATATGGAAGATCCATTGAATAAACGTGATCCCTGGCAACAAATGCACTTGCGTATATAATTTTCTCTGATTTCGGAGACATTGTGGGTTTCTTAAACCCTCGTTTTTCTAGAACATTTGGTAATGTGGAAGGTCATTGATGTTGTTCATGTTCAGCCTTTGTGTCCCCTCTGGATAAGAGTATCAGGTGGTCTGCATACTTGTTTGCGTACTCGAAAATTACTATAGCAATACGACAAAGTAGGTAAGTAAATTAAATACGCGCAAAAGATATACGTAAATTAAATACGTTTCGAGTCATATTGTTCTTGGCATTGAATTGACAACATTTCATATTTGTAACAGGCGGTAATTAATATAGAAATCGTGAGAGCTTTGTGTCGTGTTCGTGTACACCCTAAAAAAATATTTGAATTTATTTTTCTGTGTGTAAAGGGGTCATCCATAAATTACGTCACACGAATTTCATGATTTTTTGCCCTTCCCCCCGTCCTTGTCACAGGTCTGGTCACATTTATGAGACTCCCCCCCTCCCTAGTGTGACGTCACATATTTTGCGAATTTACATTTAAGTAGAAATTATTGAAGGAAAATAGCGGTTCCAAAATCAGTTTTATTTCCATTTAAATATTTTTTTAATAAAAAATTAACATTAAATCAAACAATTAACAAAACAAAAAATATTAATAGAATTACATTCCTTTAAATTATTTATAACTGGCATAGCTGAAATATGACGCCACCCCCTTGTCACACAATGTCACACTTCGTCGATCCCCTCTCTCCCCCTTAACGTATTACGTAATTTATGGATGGCCCCAAAGAAATATAAGAAAATACATGAAATAACCGAAATCTACGACAATTATGCCTGTATAGAATTGTAGTCTTCGACTTATCCGCGAAAAAAAAAGCTGTCAATAATGTCAAGCTCAACGTCGCTCTTTTTCTTTATTAGACACCAGACTAAGGCAACCTTTCCATTGTGTCATAGTTTTGGAGTTACTACATTTTAGAGTAAATTTTAATAAATGAACAATAAAGTAATTAGTAATCTTAGGAAATATATAAAAACAGTGAATACGTCCTGTTTCTAAGCGGAATACAGAAAAGTAATAAAAGTGTAGTCTTGAATATATGAAATCTTGTCAATTCCGATTCTGACTAAACTTTGTCTTGACTCACGTTTCCATTAACTTCTGTTTGAGAGCGGGATTAGTTTAACAGCAGCCTATTGAACTTGCGGCTATAAGACCTTTACGGCCGTTAAATTGTAAACAAATTTGTAGTCCCCAACTTAACGGGCTTCAGGAATAACTAAAATCGAGTTCTGCCTTGTAACAAGTTTGTTAAAGGTCGGATTCGCTTGGGTGCCGGCACCCGGCAACACGTGGGGTGGGTGGGGTGCTCAAACATGGTGGTTACCAATATATTTGCCTTGTAAGGACAAGAACACACCTTTGCCTTTTACTTCGAGTTAGGTGAAGCAAAAGTTATCGATTTTTTGTATCAATTCGCTGTGATTCTTTATTTTTGAGATTTTTAAATGTGAAGAGATAGTTTAGACTATATTATTATTATTAAACATATGTAAAAGGGACCCTGAAATCTGAAATCGTTTTCGAGATATCCGAGATCGAATATGAAACACAACGGAATGAGAAATGTACACCAGGATGGCACTTAGGTCCCGCAATGAGATTTCGTACACCGGAATGAAAGATAAGTCACAAATTATGAAAGTAATTTTACGTTTTATATTATAATATAAACATACCTATATCTTAATCTGGTATTAAATACAAAATAAAAAATATTATTATTTCAACAATATTTATGATAAGCGAAGCTACTTTTGACGTCATTCCGGTTTTTTCCTCATTTTGGTGGGGTTTAAAGGCATGTTACTAAAACACCGGAATGAAAATGGTGGAATGAGAAACACGATATATTTTTATTTCTTAAAAAAAGTGTGCCCTATATTCTAAAACTAATTCAACTTAAAATCAAGAGTATACTTTACATGATATATTTATAATTTCAAACCACACAGTTATGAAACGAAATGAAGTGAAATTATGAAATGAAATGAAATAAAACCGGCTTCGGGACAACCCACCTTGATGAGAAATTTGGTCTAAATATATATATATTTTTAATTATTATTTGTATTAATATTTTAATTTTAGCTGTTGCCCGAGATTAACAATGGCGGACTGTTTCCGAAAAAAAATGGTACTCTATTATTCAAACTTTCTGCACCTGCGTTTTTAAGTCTTTCCATTAAAAAATACTAGAAAAAAAAACATTAGAAAATTGACCCAGCTTACTTTAAAAAATGTCAAAAGTATAGTCAGTGTTGTTATTTTTAAGCTATCGATAGCATGGTTTCATAATTATGTGATCAGGGTATCGCAAATGTTAATAAATGACAACACTAACTTTTGCCTGCAATTGCGCTCCCGTCAACTGAGATTGTGGACTTGTTTTTGAAATAAATAATTAATTATATACCCAATTTGCCTCATTATTTTAATATATATTCGTTGCGTTTTTTTACATAATATTCGTTTTTCACATAAGGATTTCAATCTACTTGTTACTAATTAATTGTGAAAATAAAGATAAAGCGATTTTGTATGCAAGCCTATGAATAAAATGCAGAAAAGGGCGCCGCCGCCGCGGCGACATGCATAGCTCCGTCGTCGATTTATGCGCGCGGGAAAATTCCCTGACTTTTTGAGGTTACGTTTTTGCGCGCATTTTTGTACGCATTTTATCTCCATCGGTGTGCATAATGTTCATCTTTTACAATAACGATTGTGTCTGTTGGTAGCGTAGAGATCGTGTCACGTAAAAAGAGCGGATTCGTGAGATTAAGCATAGACAATGTATAAAAAACTTAAATTTATGTAACAATCGTGAACATTTCTTGGGTCAAACCTCTTCACTTCTTCAGTCCAAAACTTAATTATTAACGCAACGCAGTGATTGGCACTTAGAAAGTGGCTTAAAACAATAAGTTCATAATGTTTAAAACATTAGTTAATAAATAAAACTAGAGACCCGTTGCGGCGTCGAACCGCCGCTAGAATATGGAATTCCGGTAGTGTTACAGAAAATAACTACTTTATCGATAAGAAGTTTTTGGGGATCGAAGAATAAATACTGTAAAAAAACACGTTAAAATGATATTTCAAAAACGTTAAGACATGCCAGGCTAGAGCCAGGCCTGATAGCCAACTGCCAGGTTCATCGTGACAACTTTTTCAACTCTTTTGTAAAAATAACTTGTGCATTAATGCCATGTGATCTGCTGATCTGTTTCACAAATAAAATGCATATTATTCGATTTATGGAAAAAATATAATTCATGACAATAGTCCCAAATCGTAAAAAAATAATTGACATATTTTCATAGGACCGAACATAAGATTGGTAGAATTTTAATTTGTTATCCTTTCTTCAGGACATACATTTATCGATTTGATCGATTTCTATCAATTTCCAGAAATAGCACATGAATCGAAACGACAGATTTGGTCACTCACTACGCAGGTTTTAAAAAGGAAATCATGGAGTGCGTAACTGTTTATGTATTCATTTATAATCGTAAATACTTCAAAATATTGATAGTAAAAAATGTTACATAAACTCAATTGTATGTAATAGAGAGTAAAAAACGTTTATAGAATACACGAAAAACCACTATTATCAATGCTTGTTTTTTTTTTTATGAAATTCAATAGATCGTGCAAATTTTCTTAATATGGGTGCTGCCATGTCATCATCATCAATCATTTATTCAATAACAATTTCACATTGTGTTTGAAATTCTTACGCCAGTATAACTCTTAATCAAACCCTACTTCTAATTCTAATTTTAAAATATGGCTTCCATCATAGTTAATGATGATTTCGCCAATTCCGAGTTTGCTCGTAGAGCATGCCGTTGTTCGGTGAGGTTTTGCTTTTTGTAAAGTGATAGCGAACACCTTAAATACTAATCTAAATAAATTACTGACTGACAATACTCCACCATAAAAAAAGAATGTGTCAAATATGTGTAATAAAATAAATCCAATATATAAAACAGCTAAACATGTTTGAGAAAAGAATATAAGATATATTTTATTCAATAAATTTAGAGCTGAAGGCCTTACGTATACCCAAATTCCAAATTCAAACTTTCGTGTCTTTCCTCTCATTGAAATAGTGTCTGACAGAAGAGTGAGGGAGATGCTATCTATACTCTCAAGTCTATGATATAAACCTAATTTTAGGGTTCCTTACCATAGTCGGTAAAAACGGAAGCCTTAAAAAAATCTATTTGTTGTGTTGACAGCATAATTTGACAAATTTTATTTTGAATAAGAATAAGAATGATCAGCCACACGTCATTAATTCAAATATGATTTATTCTTGAGCGAGTCGTTTTTTTTTTTTAATTTGCATCATATGTAGGTTATTTCTACCATCAAGTTTCGCATGTTAGGGTAACATGTTAATTATTCCACAAATACAACTCGTCCACAATGTCGGCTCGTCTATATTCCCATCTGGGTCACAATGCCAACTTGTCCACACACCCAACACGTCCACATTGCCAACTCGTTCATATACCCAACTTATCTGCATTGCTACCTCGTCTATATTACCAATTCGTCTCCATTGGCACCTTGTCCATATTCCCAATTCGTCCACAATGCCAACTCGAACATATTGCTAACTCGTCCATATTCCCAACTCGTCCACAATTCCAACGCGTCCATGTTGCTTACTCGTCCACAATGCCAACTCGTCACCACATAAAATTCGTCCACATTTCCAACTCGTTCATATTCCCAACTCGTACATATTCCCAACTCGTACACAATGCCAAATCGTCCACATTGCCCACTCGTCTATACACCCAACTCATCTACATTGCCAACTCGTTCATATTACAAACTCGTCTTTATTCCCAACTCATCCATATTCCCAACTCATCCACAATGCCAACTCATCTATATTGCTAACTCGTCCACATTTCCAACTCGTCCATACACCCAACTCGTCTACAATACCAACTCGTCCTTATTATTAACTCGTCTTTATTGCCAATCTCGTCCATATTATCAACTCGTCCGTATTACCAACTCATCTTCATTGCCAACTCGTTTATATTCCCAACTCATCCACAATGCCAACGCATCCATATTACTTGCTCGTCCACAATGCCAACTCGTCCACAAATACAACTCGTCCACATTTCCAACTCGTCCATACACCCAACTCGTCTACAATACCAACTCGTCCTTATTATTAACTCGTCTTTATTGCCAATCTCGTCCATATTATCAACTCGTCCGTATTACCAACTCATCTTCATTGCCAACTCGTTTATATTCCCAACTCATCCACAATGCCAACGCGTCCATATTACTTGCTCGTCCACAATGCCAACTCGTCCACAAATACAACTCGTCCACATTTCCAACTCGTCCATACACCCAACTCGTCTACAATACCAACTCGTCCTTATTATTAACTCGTCTTTATTGCCAATCTCGTCCATATTATCAACTCGTCCGTATTACCAACTCATCTTCATTGCCAACTCGTTTATATTCCCAACTCATCCACAATGCCAACGCATCCATATTACTTGCTCGTCCACAATGCCAACTCGTCCACAAATACAACTCGTCCACATTTCCAACTCGTCCATATTCCCACCTCGTCCACAATGCCAAGTCGTCCACATTACCAACTCGTCGATACACCAAACTCATCTACATTCCCAACTCGTCTTCATTTCCAACTCATCAACAATGCCAACTCGTCCATATTGCTAACTCGTTCACAAATACAACTCGTCCACATTTCCAACTTGTCCATATGCCCAACTCGTCCACAATTCCAAGTCGTCCACATTGCCAACTCATCCACATTTTTAACTCATCCATATTCTCAACTCGACGATACACCCAACTCGTCTACAATACAAACTCGTCCTTATTATCAGCTCGTCTTTATTGCAAACTCGGCCATATTCCCAACTTGTTCATTTTGCCAACTCATCCACATTTCCAACTTGTCCATATTCTCAACTCGTCCACGTTGATAACTCGTCCGTATTACCAAGGCGTCTTCATTGCCAACTCGTCCATAATACGAACTCGTCCACATTGCCCCCTTGTCCATGTTCCCAACTTGTCAATTTTACCAACTCATTCACATTGCCAACTCATCCACATTTCCAACTCGTCCATATTCCCAACTCGACGATACACCCAACTCGTCTACAATAACAGCTTGTCCTTATTATCAGCTCGTCTTTATTGCCAAATCTTCCATATCACCAACTCGTCCGTATTACCAAGGCGTCTTCATTGCCAACTTGTCTGTATTACCAACTCGTCTTCACTGCGAACTCGTCCATAATGCGAACTCGTCCATATTGCCCACTTGTCCATGTTCCCAACTTGTCAATTTTACCAACTCATCCACATTGCCAACTCATCCACATTTCCAACTCTCCCATATTCCCAACTCGACGATACACCCAACTCGTCTACAATACCAACTTGTCCTTATTATCAGCTCGCCTTTATTGCCAAATCTTCCATATCACCAACTCGTCCGTATTACCAAGTCGTCTTCATTGCCAACTCGTCCATATTCTCAACTCGTCCACATTGCCCACTCGTCCGTGTTCCCAACTTGTTCATTTTGCCAACTCATCCACATTCCCAACTCGTCCATATTCTCAACTCGTCCACATTGCCCACTCGTCCGTGTTCCCAACTTATTCATTTTGCCAACTCATCCACATTCCCAACTCGTCCATATTCCCAACACGTCTACATTGACAACTCGTCCAATTAACAACTCGTCCAATTAACAACTCGCCCATATTAACAACTCGTCCATTTTCCCAACTCGTCTATATTACCAACTTGTCAATTTTACCAACTCATCCGCATTCCCAACTCTTCCATATTCCCAACTCGTCCACATTTCCAACTCATCCATTTTACCAACTCATCCATATTACCAATATAGATACATTCCCAACTTAGGCACATTGTCATGTCGTCCATATTCTCAACTCGACCACATTTCCGATCCCGTCGACATGCAAGCGCAAGGACTAAGTTTTTTCTTGTAAAATACCATTTAATTTACCATAACTCATGCCATTTTCCTTGGAATTATTTTTTTGATGGACTTTAATCATATTTATAATAATCTATCATAAATTTACCTATTTGAATGACGTGTAAATTAGTTTTACTAATTTTTTTCTGCTTTGATTTATTGTAAAACTCGCCTATAAAAATAATCTATTCTTGAATGACGGTCAGTTTTCTAGTCTTTCGAGCACCAGTCCAACTCGCACTTAACCGGCTTTTTCTCCACCTTTTTAACAGGTATGCGAAAAAAGTTTCCATACATTTTAACATTTTAAAAAGAAAAACAACCTGGCAATTTAGAGCATTGACATAATAGCCCCCAATAAAAAAGACATTAAAAGTTGTCAGAATATGGTTACTGTCATTCATTGTCAAGAAACTGTAAAATTATTTTTGCATATTCGTACATGTTTTAAGTGTTGCGGATATTATGTTGCCGACTCAAAAATAATATTTCATCATGCTGAACAACTTACTACAGGTTTGTGAGCAAATCATGCTTATTATTATTTGGTCATCTTATGTCAAAATAGGGATCACAGGTCACGTGGTCAAAGTCACGTGGTTAGCGCACAGTAGTTTTTTCAAATCCATTTTTCAGTACCTTTTCAGGAAAAAATGAAAATTCCAAGAGTTTTATGCACCTCTCCAGCATGAGACGAATCTAATGACATATCATTTATCAAAATCGGACCATAACTGTAGATCTGATGGGATGTACAAAAATCGGCCTCGCGTAATATATATATAGATAATTAGAAGACCGCCTTAAAAAGATTACATACCGTCTTTTGATTTTTATGATGGAATAACATGTGCCGTAATCGGAAGCAAAACTGGTTCTAGGTTGTTTTCCAGAAAATAAACCGTTTCTATTTCGAAATCTACCTACCATTGAATAATTTATTCTAATTTATTATTTAATCACCGTAGAAAAAAAATAAACAGTACATTTACGCAGACATTATAAAGTTGGTAATCTGCAAATCATGCAGCTCCATCCTTTATGTCTGCACAGCTATGACACGTGACATTTTATCCCGCCATAAATATTATTAGTTATGTCTTGCCTTTTACTTCAGTGCGTGGAAACATCCTCGTCGCTACTGTAGTGTTCACTAGGTTTTCCTATTGGGATAGTTCAATAAAACAACGTAATCGGGTTTATTGTAAACCCACGGTCCGTCCGTTACTGGGGACGTCTGTCAATGTAATGAGGGTAGCCAGCGGATCAAGGGTACATTTTATATCACTATATATAAATAACTATACACTACAAATTGGTCATACATAGATTTAAGTTCGCGCCTGTCCTGTAGACATGTGCAATAGGGGATGCGACTAATGTTGACTTATACAACATAGTGTAGTTATATGAATAGAATTAGCTCAATATGTAGGTACTTACCTACGAAAATTTTATAATTTATTTTTTTAACCGAAAAGAAATTTTGAAATTGTTTTTAGAATCCTCATAATTAAAAAAAAAACAATAATTGTATGACAACCATGACGGTGAAAATGGCAAATTACTTATTTTTTCCATACAAATCTGATACCCAATCTACAGATAACGTCATATGTAGGAACGCCATTTGTATGGAGCGTTTTAAGTCCTTTGTACGAATGTCGAACTTTGACGGTCATTTCGGACTTTTAGAGCAGTCTAAGTATGGGTAGTCCAATATAATTTGATCCCAATAAAAAATAGAATCGATTGACATCTTCAAAAAAAATGTCCCTCGCACGCTATTGAAGAATCTCGGTGCCTAATTTTCTGCTTAGAGTTTTGTCTGTATAAACTAAAGTAACCTATGATTATAAGACCTGTCAATCCTAGGTGTTGTAATGGTGACCATTGATGTCAAGTTTCTCCGGAAGCTCCTTTCACCAGATCCGGACAGTCCGGCTGCCATAACGCGGTCAGCGACTCTGATCTAGGTACCCGCCCTCTGCGCATGCGGTTAAATTTCTATGCAGCCTTGCAGCGCGGACGTTCTATTTTATCAGAAGTTATTACAAAGTGGTTTGTTGCATTAAAACAAGAAGCTACAAACAATTCCCAATCTAAATTTGTCTTCATTTCATAGTGAACTCATCAAATAGTGCTCCTATCTAAGTAATCAGTACTACAGTAATAGTAAACTGTTTGGTAAAGTCTGGCAAGAAGATGTCAACTCAACACTTAATGACGCGTTAGTAATCCTCTCGCGTACATGCTTTTATTTTGTTATTGATGTTAGGTACTCGCACAATACCAATGAGGTCCCCACGACGACTGCCAGGTGTCCGGCTTTAGCCGGACTGTTTAGCATTTTTAAGACGTGTCCGGCCAAATATTTTCTCGTCCGGCTTTTGTTAGGGTTTTTGTGTGACTGTCGCGCGAGTCGAAAGTCGACCGTAAGTAAAGCCACGACTGCTCCGCCGCTGCCTATGGGTTTAAGGGTGTAATGTCCGGCCGAATTAAGATCAGAGTCCTGTTTTTCTGTTTTTGGACCTGGCAACCCTCCCCAGACCGCAGTTCTTAGTCTCTATACTTATTACATTCTCTTACTCGACAATTTTTTGTCGCCATTTTATAGTCACAGCCCGTTTAGCACAACTATGATTTGTCACTCTTGTTGCGCGACATAGCGGCGCCCGTCACTCGCTCACAGTACAGCGAGGAAGGATAGGTAAACTAAAATCCACAGACCTACGGACTAAATTGACAAATGACTGACAGGTAAAATGATACCAGGAACAGCAAAATAAAAATAGTGAAGAGTATTATATGTCGATAACAATATATCGACAAGTTGTAAAGTACAAATAACAGACTACAGTGTGTTTGATTTTATAACAAACATTTGACAGTTCTCTGTTGATGTTTGTAGTGATGTAGCAAAAACATATTGTTTGCCAAACCTAACGATTATGAATGGTTGGTCAAATCGATTTCGATCGACGAACTTTTTTTCAAACCTGAATATATTTTTGTTTATTTTGTGTAAATATTTTTTTTTTGATCTACGAGCCGCCGGACTCACTAAAGCTTTCTATGTAAAGTAATAGTTGGTTTTATTGTTCTTTCTTTAGGTTATAAACTTATCGATTTAATCGATTTCAACCAATTTACAGAAATAGCACATGAATCGAAACGCAACATTTAGTCACAACACAACTTTTAAAAAAAATAAGACGTAGTACGTAACTGTTTGAGTAATGATTTATTATCGTTAAATACTTCAACACCGTGATAAGAAAAAATATAACATGAACTCAATAGTATCAAATAGAAAGTGAAAAACGTTTATAGATACTTGAAAAACCACTATGTCATTCCTTGTTTTTTTTATGAAATTCAATGTGTCGCGCAGATTTACGTTATATGGGTCCTGTGATGTGACAAATGTTTGTTATAATATCAAACAGACTGTAGTTTAAATCAAAAATAAGTATATTAGTTTCAAATGAGAGGTACAGGTACAAATTTTGGTTTGTTTGATTTTCGAGGTAGTGGATGGATAAAATGTGTTTTTACCCACTAGTTTTAAAGCATAAAAAGGTTTCCGAGCCTAAATATATAAATATTCTACTGTCGGGCTTGGGTTGTCAGATTATATTACATATACAACAAACTTAACGGAAATAATTGAAAATCGCAATACAATTTACCTTTGTAACAGTCGGGGCCTCGTTTTTTTCAAAAAACATATGCACTTTTTGACGTATTGCCGCAAAAGTAAATTCGTCCACCTTATCTTTGAACTTTAATTTTGGACCGGGTTTCAGAGGCGAAGTAAACTTCTCTTGTTCTTTGTATTCCTTCAAAACTTTAAAAACTGAATCTCGAAATACCAAGAATTTCGAATGTTTTCATGACACATTCGTTTTTATTGACGTGAAGGTCCTCTGGAATATCTTGTTCGTCCTGCAACCTGTCTACCATCTCATTATTATTATTATTATAAATATAAACGTAAAATCGACGAATCGTCTCTTTTTCAGTTTCACTAATAGATTTTTTTCTCCTTTTTGTCGGAGGCGAACATTTTGATGAACATGGTTCTGGTCCCGAATCTTGCGAATCCATAATAACACGTAACAATTTCAATAAACACTGCCAATAGCAATGATAACGTATATCGTTAGATACATAAAAGTAGTTTGTAAACAGCGGTCAACTATTTCTGAAGATACCAGCTTTTTTTTGTTAAATAGATGGACCACATTGTTGGGAATTTGAAAATAAAGAACAATAATTTTATTAATTTATTTAATTAAATGTATTTATTTAATAAACTATCAATTAATAAATATATGTATATTTTTCATGTACATTATTGCTGGTTTGACATTAAATTTTTATCTCTAATTAGGGGTCTAGAGACCTTTTGATCTGTCAAAATCACTGGAAAAAGTTGGTATATAGATTAGCCGATCAAATTGCCAATTTGATTGTTCCGTCTGGGTGGACCTTAAACCTACGATGTAACAATAATTCTAATATCGACGAGAACGACACTGGCCAAACTGTGGCAACATTTGTTCATTCTTACTTGTCAATTTGGTCCGTAGGTCTGTGGATTTTACTTTAGGTAATATTCTCGCGTGTGAAAGAGTCGCATGTCACAGTTGTGCTAGAGGTGCTGAGCCCTGTTTATTGTAGACACGTTGTCTTTGGTTTCACCACGTTAACCTTAGAGGTTATGTTTATGTTAAAATTACTAATATGAATGCAAAAGTATAAGGCAAGATCCAGTATGAACCGGTTGAGCACCGCCAACCATACCTTTCATCTTGATTTGTTCCTCTGATCAGAAACGACACAAGTGCCGATGAAATTAGAATATCATAAGCTGTTTAAAACGATGCGGGTGTGAGTATGCCTGTCGCGATACAAGTAACGTTATCTTCACGTGCTTGAGCGCTTCTATTTTCGGAATGTACACATAATGGTCATGAATTTGCTTTTTTCAGGTAAATGTTTCGGTAGGTATTTGTTGTGTAAATATTGTAAACAATGACTATCGCACTCAATATTGGCAATACGTCAATGAAGGCACACTTCGCGCTTGTGTGCGGAGCATGTATATGTATAATTGGTTACTATTTGGAGCGTTTTACCCGCCTCATTACCGGTCCCGCAATGTTGGCCACCTTATAGAAGCAATCAACATAATATTAACAAGAATTTAAAAAATCTGCGTTTCTACAAGACAACATAAAATGGTGCCTTTGATCATACGGGGTACGTCAAAATAGTCACGGTAATGAGGCAGCTAAAACGTTTGAATAATCAACGAATACTGTTCGGAAAACGCTAGAACAGCTCAAAAATGTTTTAATAAAATGTACCGTTTTAGATTTATGTGCGTTCGAGGAACAAATAATTCGGTTAAATAATAATAATTATCTATATTCGTAAAGTCGGAACTACTCTTTAAGATACAAATTAGAACTCGGTAGGTAATCTAGCAAATATTATACTTTCACGGAGTAAAACAGAGTATTTTAGGATATACTTACTTACTTTTTCTACTTTTACTTTTATTCTTACCTTTTTTCAACAAAAAATGTTTCTTCAGTTTTAGTGTTAGTGCCATTAAAAAAGAAACTTCAAAAGCACAAAATTTTATTAAACAAGACTTTCCCAAAGTGTGCTTTGTCCTTAATCAGTAATCACCCCTATTTTGCTAACTGCCTAGCAGACTGCCGTGTAGGGACATAGATGTCATCAAGATTGTTTATTTTTGTATATTTCCTCGCCAAAGAGACAAACCAAAATAACAGATCACAAGCCAATGTTGGAAAGTAGTATAACTACTATTCAGCTAATTGTCTTGTAATTTTTTCGGTAATTACTAATTAATGAGGCATATCAACAAAAATATATTAAGATAATTTTTAATTTATCCCTGGCTTTTGTATAAAAGATGGGAATTGTATATAATTATAGTATATAAGACATAAAATGCCCGTGAACTTCGTCCGCGCAAAAGAAAAAAGTGGTTTAGGTATGCCTTTTTTGGTTCTCCGTTTTCGGTCAAAAAGCATCCTATATTAATTTCGGTAGGTATGCCTAGTTTCCCTTGCGTCAAAAACTATCAGAATCAGTCCAGCCGTTAGGGCGCAAAAGAAATTGAAACCGTGACCGCCAATTAGCCCCTTATTTTTTAAATATATATTAAATGGCAGACATTTCATTAAAATAATAATAAAGATGGTAGTTACCGCGTTCGCGTGATATTAATTTACATCACGATAGCGTAACATATTTGCTATATTCAATATGTATCTATTTAAAAAAGCAAGCACTTCCACTAGACGTCAACGGAATCCTGATAAATTAGTTCACAATTATGTTCCGAGGACAGCATTGTACTCGAATCACTGCTTCATTATGTGTATGAGACTGTATAACAGGTTGCCAAAGGCTACACAAGAGTTACCTATCAATAGATTTAAATCCAAGTTAATTAAGCTTTTGAATGAAAAGCTCTAATATAACATAAAGGATTTTCTCTCACGTGATGTGTATTAACGTGGTACCTAAAATATTTGCATGCTAGTATATATAAGTACAAATAGCAGAATAAGATACCAAATGTCATATACCACACCAAGACAACTATGTAATCACTTATTCTTTGCAAATAAATATCTTATCTTATCTTATCTTATCTTATCTTAAAGGGTTTTCTAAACTGAACTGAACGTGAAATTTTACAACAAAGTCTAAAGGTTGTGGACAGATTTGTATTGATCAAAAAGTTGATTCGCCCTTGTAACCTTTACAATACAGCGAGTATCAATGGGCGACGGTAATCGTTTACCAGGCAAGCGGTTTGCCGTGGGTTCGCCCCTTGACTGACACAACACAAAGAAAAATGAGTTATGTATAAAAAAACATAAATATTTCATTTACACACTAAAATCTTGTTTGTATTTTCACACCTTGGGAGAAAAAGAGTAAACATAGGGTTTAATTTTAAAATATATATTACCAAGTTATGGCACGAAGTAGGCAGTATGATTCGCGATTATCCATGGACTTCTGTATTTCGACTTTGCCAAAGTGTCGGCTGGCTTATAGCCGAAAACGAAACGAAAATTCGATCGGACACAAACAAAGAGTAGTCAGTCATATAACGCGGACGTTTAACTAGCAACCGTATGCCGACTATTCGCCTAATTGACTTGTCACCGCGTTAATGAGGCATAAATCTAAACAATCGCTGCCCGTTCATTTAACGAGCTGCTCCAACGACCGCAGTTAAATATGTTTTATTGTGATATCGATCACTACCACTGCCAGATATTATGCTATTCCGGATTTGTACATTTTAATTTACTTCACTAGTTCTATAGCATTTTGCTGAGCAGGGATCTAATTCAGTGGGCATTGTCAATAGTGACAAATAGCCTTTTGAGGCATGTATTTAGTTGATTGTGCTTTCTGCATACTCCGTCATGATAACTTCACTCAAACTTCATTTTGTATTGCTTCAGACTTTGTAAGGACAATTCGGCGCTCGAACGTAAGCCAATTGTGCGATGTCACGCCTCACGACCAATAGCATCGCGTTTTAACACAAACTACCAATAAAATACAGTGTAGGTTACTTTCTCAGGCGACTTTTTGCGGAGATCTAATAAAAACCCTACTGAAGTATTTTATTCTGTGAAAATTTTACAAAACGACGTGTAAATGAGGTGTCATGAGTATTCAAGCAAAAACATTAACCTTATTTGTGACTTATTTACATAAATTTTACATAAACCTTTATCTCTTACATAAAATAAATATAGCGCAATTCAGATATAATTAGTATTTTGACTTTAAGTAGGTAATTATAATGTAATGTTTGTAAGTAATGCGGTACAACATCTTGAATATTTTACAATTTTTTCTTTGTTATGTACATTTGAGTTCATTTACATCTACACATTTACGAGAACAAAAATATCTGAACACGACCCTATTGTCAGGAGCATAAAATCGTGTTTAGATATTTTTGTTCTCGTAAGTGCGTACTCGTAGATGTAAGTGAACTCGACTGCACCTGCTAGACACGTCACAGTGACTATTTAACTTAAAACCGTTTAATTCTTATACTAGTAATTTTAACTGCACGCCTCTGATCTGATGTCATGATTACTTGACCACTATGAATTTGCAGATATTACTATGTAATAGTTTATTTAATTGGCTAATTTACTAAACTATTAAATAGCTAAGGTACATATTAGGCTTTCATTACAATGTCATCTGTTAAATTTAAGTATTCGGCATTGATCACTAACCACTACCTACTTCTGCCCAGTGTAGCACAACTATTATGCTTTGCGACTCTTGTCGCGCGACACGTCACTCTCTCACAGTACTAGTACAGAAAGAGATAGGTAGTATATCTCGCGCGAGAAAGAGTCGCGTGTCAAGTTGTGCTGGAGCTGCTGGAAGTATAGAATGGACGAGCTTATCCCATCTCATCACACTATTATAAAAGCGAAAGGTTGTGTGTGTGTGTGTTTGTATGTTTGTTACTTTTTCATAGTGATACGGGTGGACGGATTTGCATAAAATTTGGAACAGAAGTAGTTTATACACTAACTTAACGCTGATTTATTCTCAGTTTAGGGTCCTCAAGTTTTGCCTACACTGGCTACATGAAACGGAAGTGTCACTAAACAAGATGGCCGCTATCGCCGTATTAATACAATTTTAATGAGTCTGCTATCTGTAACGAGCCCCAAATCACTTAATAATTGTTGTAGGTCAACGACGCACCTGTTCAACAGCTACATATATTGCTTTTATACGAACACAACTTGATGAATTGTTTTTATAAAAAAAAAAAACAATACATAACACAAAAGTGTAGCCTTAAAAAACCATTAAACCTACCACTTCCGGACAAGAGGGAAAGGGAATTTATATAGTCACGGTTTTAAGCTTAAATAATAGTATATCATGCTCTACATTTTGACATTAAATAAATAAATAAATAAAGTGTATCGTGTATATATATTTTTAAACATGACTTGGTATAAGGACTGTTTAGCCCTCACTACCAGTAAGTCGGACTTTGTGTGGGAGTATAACCCGCTAATAGGATTGTCTCCGCGCCACATGAGTGATTTGGGGAGGGTGACGCGGGCGCACTGGGTACTTGGACTGCGTCGTTAGCCTGGTTTAGGGCGGGAGGAGAGGAGAAAGGGAGTCGGGCTGTGATGCAGAGAAAAACGCGAACAAAGGTCCCGCGGGGATTACGAAGCACTGTTTGAAGAGCGGCGACCATCGCTTGGATGGTTTCCATGATCATCGTCCGGGTCAGATCGTACATGCTTCAAACCTCTGCTGAACCGACCTCTTTGCAAGCTTCTAAACGGAACCAGGGTCTCAGAAGGTTTAGCAGCAAATGCACAAGACTCGGCGCGTCCTCACGCGCGCGTGGTATCGATCTGATTACTCAACACTCGTCCATCGTCGAGTAGGTACACAGTACCGGCCTGCTACAGTAGCGGCAAAAAATCTATTATATGGTATAAGAAAATAAGGTATGACACTGGCTAGTGAGACATTCTACGTCACCTATTAGTTATGCCGCTTTATGGTAACAAAATAATTATAAGAAAAAAAAAGGTTTGCCGCCAGTCGTACAAAAAATAATAATTATGCATTTATGCATTACGAATGTTACTTATGTACTTTGACTAAGTTTTATATTTTGTCGTAATAATTGATTAAAAACACTCACGATTTTATGAGATTCATACAGGTAACAAGGGGATCGGGGAGTATTATGATACACTGGCAACACAGAAACGGATTGACAGAACCAACCAACCAATCACAGCGCGATGACGTCAAAAGTCGCCTGTCACCTACCTGACATACCTTATTTTCTTAATACCATGATCTATTCGACTTCCGGTTTGTGACTTAAGATGGCCGCATGCCTTTAAGTTTTGTTATTCGTTATTTATTCATTTTGGATGTTCAATGTGTAGTATTGATAGCCTATTGTGCAGTGAACTAACGTATGAGTGAATAGTTAATGAAGAATTCAACTTGAAGCGTACATAGCCCTTCTTGGGTCAAGGCCCGGTAGACCGCGTGGTTTTTTTGTAAATCGCTATCAATTTACAAAAAGGCACCGCACCGTACAACGTGATATAAATCCTCAATCTTGTCGCCGTGTGCGATTCGAAACGAGTCATTGGCGAAATACCACTTGCTCAGCAAGAAGGTCAAAGCCACATTAAAAAAAAAAAAAAAAAGATCTATTCTCCTATCGTGTGATATGCCTTCACGTCGACATTGGCGAAATACATATTGCTAACCCAGCAAGAAGTGCAAGCCACACAGAAAAAAAAAGAAAATATCCGCGTATTTTGTATGGAAGATGCCACTTTTACGGTGGCGGTGATGCCACGACTTAATAATATTTATTTTAGTTATGCTAGACGTGCTGCAGTTAAGTTAGCGCCTCATCTATGAAGTGGACTGATAAGTGTAATCCACCCGTACCGTGCGTTATCGGAGCCTTGCGCTCTCCGTGACACAGATCTGTGTTTACGTAACTAGTTCGGTTTCGGCTGTTTACCTTTGGCCTATTGCTATCTGTGGCGGTTGAGGGTTATATTAACGTATTAACTTAATTTCACTTAGGGTATTTTACCTAAAAACGAAACAATAAAGCAAGCAATTCACTTTAGGTGTTGACTGTTAAAAATCATTATAATAATTACCGAAGTAACATTAACGTGACATATCACATTTTTTCGTACTGGAATGAAAGTAACGCTCGCCCCATCTCTACAGTATATGATCAGGACCGGACTTAGAGGGCCAGGGCCCCTAGGCACTTGGCATTTGCCCCCCCCTGCCAATGTCACGACTGTTTTTTTATTTTCTTTCCTAATTTCTTATAAACCAATAATGTTGTACACCTTCGGAATGCGACAAAATGTCACATCGAGGTTTGTAAAAGGGTCATAGTCAGTTCAAAAAACAAAATTCGTCCCTCCTGTGGGCAAAAGTTAAGAGCTTGTATGAATCTAGGTTACGTTGCTATTACATCGGATTATAGAAGAGGGAACGTTCTTTATTCTCACAGGCATTTTATCAGAAAATTAGGCCCTGGAATCCTTAATTTCGCATATATCCACCGGAAAGACTTGAACCTAAATGCGACAATGACCCAAAATATATTTCTAAAAAACTATACGATGTAATAATAAACTAATCGTAGATTCTGAATCCAAATAACGTATACTATCAAGAAAACGTATAATATCTATAGCTCTGAAACACGTAATGTAGTAGAGTTGTTAGTCCGCTGTTTTCTAACATAATTGTGCGCATCGGGTTACAAGCATGAAATTTCTACCACAGATAGAGTGTTCCACGGTGATTATTTTCAGATGTGGAGGGAAGTCAGATTCGTCCCCTGTGAGGCGGGAGAGCGGAGTGAATACGGCCAAGTATCCCTCTTTTCTTTCTTTATTGCTGGTCAGTTAAGTCTACCAGGACGTATTTGGTATCATTTCCGTGTAAAACAAATATCAGAAATTCATTTTTTATGTTTTTTTCGTATAGTTCTATATAAAAATATGGGTGTAATGGCCGAAAAGGTAAAAATCACAACAAGTTTTTTTATTCAGTGAGGTAAATTAGTTCAATTTCGTGAACATTTTCAAATTATTATTATTATTTCAAAAAGTTCATTTAATCTGGTTTCTAAAAATATATTAATGTTGGGCACTTCTTATACAAACAGTAGCTGAAAATATATCTTTACGTCGGCGTAACCAACGTAAATCTCCGAACGCATCCTATTTCGCTTCATTAAATACATTAAATAATGATTATTAACATGCTTTTACATATAATATTTACTATATACGTAACCTAGAAAAACAAATTAATGTAATTAAAACAATTTTTTTTTTGCTAATGTATCACGAGCACGCGGGCTAATCTCAACATCAACAATTTATTTAAGTTACTGTTTGTATGAAGAGTGCCCAATATTTATATATTTTTAGAAACAAGATTAAATTTGCTATTTTGCAATATTTTTTTTAGTTGTAAATATTTAGGAAATATAACTAATTTATCTCCCTGAATAAAAAAAACTTGTTGTGATTTTTACAATTTTGGAAATACAACCATATTTTTATATGGTACTATGGATAAATAACATGAAAAATGAATTCTTGATATCTGTTTTACACGAAAACGATACGACACAAGTCCTACTAGCGTTACCTGATCAGTAATATAAAAAGAAAAAGAGGACTCCTTTGTCCTATTCACCCCGCTTTCCCGCCGCACAGGGGACGAATCTGACTTTTTTCTACATCTGAAAATAATCGCCGCAGAATTCTCTATCTGTGGTAGAAATTTGGTGGTTGTATCCCGATGTACACAATTTCGCGACTTAGCAAAATGTACTAGAACACGCAGGCTAGGCTTAACATCAACATTTTTTTCAAGGTACTTTTTGTATCAGATGTGCCCAATATGTATACATTTTTAAAAACAACATTAAATTTGCTGTTTAGTTATATTTTTTTAAATTGTAAATATTCAGAATAGATAACTAATTTATCGTTCTGAATAAAAAAAACTTGTTGTGATTTTTACCTTTACGGCAATAAACCCAAATTTTTATATGAAACTATTCTTAAATAACATGAAAAATGAATAGCTGATATCTATTTTACACGAAAACGATGTTGCACAAGCCCTAATAGCCTTAACTGATCAGTAATAAAAAAAAGAAAAAGCTCCTCTTCACCCCGCTCTCCCACCACACAGGGGACGAATCTGACTTCCCTCCACATCTGAAAATAATCACCGTGGAACGTTCTATGTGTGGTAGAAATTTCATGCTTGTAACCCGATGCGCACAATTTCGCGGCTTAGCAACTCTACTAATGTTCCCAATCCAAATACGTCGCAAATACAAATATAACGGTTACTATTTAACCGTTACATTATTCGGTCATTAGCATTCATTTAAAAAATATAATTAGCGTGATTCTACTTTATTTATCTAAATGGCTTTATTTACGCGTCCTGTTTTGTTTACATGCGTATCACGAATTGAAACGGTGACTAATCTAGTTTCTTGATAAAAATAATGACTGGCAATAAACAAGATGTAAGATCGAGATGGATTAAAAACCATTGTGTAAGTACTCATTTTCCTTAACATATTTATTCATCAAGTTATGTGATGAAAAGCCAAAAAGATTGACTAATACTTAAGGCTGTAGATGTGTCAAATAGACCAATCACATTACTCAGATTTAGGGCTGCCATTCGTCCGGGTTTCCCCGGACTTGTGCTAGTTTGGAGGCGGTCCGGGGGATTTTCAAAAAGTGACCCGGTTATTTTTTATGTGAATTAAAAATAAAGCGATTGTTTTTTTAATATGATTTTCGGACACGTCCGGGAAAAAATGCTATTTACGCCAATCGTCCGGTTTTTTTAGTCTTTGTCCGGGTCCGATGAATTTAGAGATGGCAGCACTCAGATTTAAATGTACTTCTTTTGAGCTTCACAAAGACGCAACCTGATTGGTTCACTTACTCCGCTCCGCCTCTGTGGACAGGCAGCCTAAGGTTGAACTTGGCACATTGAAAGGCAGCAGGGTATTCGAGTCAGCATCTCCTGTCTTGCTCGCGCGGTATTGAAAGGAAAGTGACAGGTAGTATTTGTCGCTGTCTAAGAGTCGCGTGGCCAAGTTATGCTAAACGTACTGTACCCTTACCATGAGTTTACAGTGATCGTTCTCGCTAGCGACTGCATGAACGATTTGTATGGTGTATTGTAGTTCTACAAGGTAACCGCCTATTTGTATGGTGTATTGTAGTTCTACAAGGTAACCGCCTATTTGTATGGTGTATTGTAGTTCTACAAGGTAACCGCCTATTTGTATGGTGTATTGTAGTTCTACAAGGTAACCGCCTATTTGTATGGTGTATTGTAGTTCTACAAGGTAACCGCCTATTTGTATGGTGTATTGTAGTTCTACAAGGTAACCGCCTATTTGTATGGTGTATTGTAGTTCTACAAGGTAACCGCCTATTTGTATGGTGTATTGTAGTTCTACAAGGTAACCGCCTATTTGTATGGTGTATTGTAGTTCTACAAGGTAACCGCCTATTTGTATGGTGTATTGTAGTTCTACAAGGTAACCGCCTATTTGTATGGTGTATTGTAGTTCTACAAGGTAACCGCCTATTTGTATGGTGTATTGTAGTTCTACAAGGTAACCGCCTATTTGTATGGTGTATTGTAGTTCTACAAGGTAACCGCCTATTTGTAGGGTGTATTGTAGTTCTACAAGGTAACCGCCTATTTGTATGGTGTATTGTAGTTCTACAAGGTAACCGCCTATTTGTATGGTGTATTGTAGTTCTACAAGGTAACCGCCTATTTGTATGGTGTATTGTAGTTCTACAAGGTAACCGCCTATTTGTATGGTGTATTGTAGTTCTACAAGGTAACCGCCTATTTGTAGGGTGTATTGTAGTTCTACAAGGTAACCGCCTATTTGTATGGTGTATTGTAGTTCTACAAGGTAACCGCCTATTTGTAGGGTGTATTGTAGTTCTACAAGGTAACCGCCTATTTGTATGGTGTATTGTAGTTCTACAAGGTAACCGCCTATTTGTAGGGTGTATTGTAGTTCTACAAGGTAACCGCCTATTTGTATGGTGTATTGTAGTTCTACAAGGTAACCGCCTAGGGGGCGCTGTACTATTCTCCATACAGCCTTTACGCTGTCGCTGTCGACTACGGTCACGTTATCTCATGGTAAGGGCACTGGTTGTGTCTGTCGCGCATTTGTTGTTTAATGGAGGACACTACTACTGAACCGAGGGTCCTGAACCTGAGTTCGAATCACGGTAAGGGTAAGGTAAATATTTGATGAATCCGAATATTTTTTCCTTGGTCTTGGTGGTATATGTATTTAAGTATATATTTCAGTAGTTAACTAGTTGAGCTATTTTTTAGGGTTCCGTAGCCAAATGGCAAAAAAGTAAGTTGACATAATTAGTATTGTATTGTAGTATTGTAGAAATAATTAGTTCACATAAATAATGTAATTAAATTTGTAACAATTAGCACGTAAGGTTTAACTGTCAGTGTTAAATTGTAATTAATAAATAAATAATAAAATAATAAAAAAAAAAAAACGGAACCCTTATAGATTCGTCATGTCTGTCTGTCTGACTGTCTGTCAGTCTGTCTGTCTGTCTGTCTGTCTGTCTGTCTGTCTGTCTGTCTGTCTGTCTGTCTGTCCGTCTGTCCGTCCGTATGTCACAGCCATTTTTTTCCGAAACTATAAGACCTATACTGTTGAAACTTGGTAGGTAGATGTATTCTGTGAACCGCATTAAGATTTTGATGCAAAAATAAAAAAATAATAATAAATATTGGGGGCTCCCCATACTTAGAACTGAAACTCAAAAATTTTTTTCATCAAACACATACGTGTGGGGTATCTATGGATAGGTCTTCAAAAATGATATCAAGGTTTCTAAAATATTTTTTTTCTAAACCGAATAGTTTGCGTGACAGACGCTTCCAAACTGGAAAAAAGTTGGTCCCCCCCCCCTCTAACTTCTAAAATAAGAAAATGAAAAATCTAAAAAAAACATATGTTGTACATTACTATAAAAACTACCAACGAAAATTGTTTTGAACGAGATCTAGTAAGTAGTTTTTAATACCTAACTTTGCACCTAATTTATATGGGGCGCTATACATACCAGGTGCAAACTTAACTTAACCACTTAGGGATGGAAAGTGTTTGTACGGAACCCTCGGTGCGCGAGTCCGACTCGCACTTGGCCGGTTTTTTTTTTTTCAGTGTTAGCGGGCAGCGCAGACACACTTTGTGAATAGGTTTGCAGGTCGCTCGGCTCTAAAGAAATGAAAAAATAAGGGAATTCGGGAATAAAACATAATTACATAAATAGTGACAAGCAAAAATAAATAAAACTACGTCAAGCGAATGGCACTCGCACTGGTCTGAACTGGTCCGAGATATCGTGTCCGTGAGCAATGTCTATGTGTGCGTTTGCTCGAGCGCTGGTATGTAGATTGATTTATGTACTTATCTGTTTTGTGCTAGCATAAAGCTAGCGGCTAGCCCTACCTGCATCTAGTCATAAAGAATTAGCACCATTCGTCATCAGAAGCAACCGCCCGCATGTCTTACGGAATCACAATAAATTTAGAGTTTTCCTCATTCGTTTCGACATAGTTGTTATCATGTTTGTTATGATATTCGGGTCGGTGTTTACGCACTATTTTGAGGATATGTTGCCAGTTTGTATCGGTGTCAACTGGAGGATTAGATAACTTAAATATTGGAACTCCTTCGTTAGGTTAAGGAAGAAAAAATTAAGATAAAATTGTATTTTATGCAATCGTTGCACCGGATCACCGGGAATGAGTAGAAATGAAAACTTTCTGGTGATTTTTTTATCATATTCACTGTAGTTTTCTTTGGAAATCTTATCACCAGCTGATAATTTTGTGGTGAGAGGTCTTTGAGTCTGTGTTTTCAACATTGGCTATGAAAATCAAGCAATCGCAGTAGGTACATGTTTATGACACACCGCCAACACCAGCCCGTCTACGACTAGCAGAACAAGATAACAACTATCGTGGTTGGATCGTTACTGCTGAATACAAGCTCGAACCTGTGTCATACAAAACCATTTTTCTCAAAAAGGATCCAAACCACATAAGTCCCAATATCTCGAAAAGTAGTGAAAAACTGCTAATTACTAAGAGATATTTTTCGCTCATTTCTTCCACTGAATAATTTGGCGTAAAATCAATCTATCATAGTTGAAATACTCCTTGACCTTCAGACTGCAATTACTCGAGTGCAAGCCACGGTGGATTGAGTCCTTTTCGTTTAACTACGTCCAACTATGCTTTGCGACTTGTCGCGATGCATAGCGTCATCTGTCACTCTCTCACAGTACTGCACAGAAAGAGATAGATAAATATCTCGCGCGAGAAAGAGTCGCGTATCACAGTTGTGCTAGAGGTGCAGGACAAGGTACAGTCCAGCTCTCAAAAATACGAGCATAAATGTGATCACAAATATCTGAACACGCCTAATGTGCAGTTAACAATAGAGGCGTATTCACATATTTTTAGTACCTACCTTCGTTTTTAGGGTTCCGTACCCAAAGGATAAAAACGGGACCCTATTACTGAGACTTCGCTGTCCGTCCGTCCGTCTGTCACTAGGCTGTATCTCAAGAACGATGATAGCTAGACAGTTGAAATTTTCACAGATAAATAAAATAAAATAAATATTTAAGGGGGGCTCCCATACAACAAACTTGTTATAGAATATGGTACGGAACCCTTCATGCGCGAGTCGGACTCGCACTTGCCCAATTTTTTTTTGTTATTGTATTAATTAAGTGGTTTGAAATTGGCGCAGCGCAACGGCGTATGTGACAAAGTTACCGAGCGGCTGTAGGGCAGCAGTCCCTGAAGAAGAGCTCCATACGAGTTCGAAACATATCGGGCCGTTTCTGACAATTTCACGTGAGTGATCTGTGTAAACCGCTTACAACAATAATTAAATATGTCTCATGAAGCTTTTAACAAGATTGAATTTTTTGCTCATTAATTTGGGAACTTGACTAACAATGCAAGCGTGAGTGATAAATTCCTTATCATTTAACTAACGCGCGATAAACGCTACCTTGATGGGCCTATTGTTATCAGAGTTATCTGATATAATTCCGAACAACTGAATGAATTGTATATTTATCGAAAGTCAGGAAGTGTTTAAAACGTGTCATTGTGCCACTGTGCTCTTATCTCGGAAATTGAATGGATTACAAACACAACTTCACAATAATATTGTTAACCTACTGTGTTTACCGAACAGGAAGCTTCTTTTTAGGGTTCCGTAGTCAACTAGGAACCCTTATAGTTTCGCCATGTCCGTCTGTCCGTCCGTCCGCGGCTTAGCTCCGTGATCATAAGTGCTACAAAGCTGAAATTTGGTATGAGTATGTGTATGTATCACGCCGATATAACGGTAAAATAAAAACTAAAAAGAAAAAAAAAATTTCGGGTACCTCCCGTACACCTCAAGTGGGGGTGAATTTTTTTTTTCGTTCCAACTCTAGCGTTTGGGGTGTCGTTCAATAGGTCTTTTAAAAACAATAGGGGTCTTCAAACATCATTTTTTGATAAAGTCAGCAGCTCGGGAAATCCAAAAAAATAGTGTCCCCCCCCCCTCTAACTTCTCAACCACGGGTAAAAAAAATATGGAGAAATTCATGAAAATAAGGCCTTATTAGTACTTTAAATGAAAACTATATTGAATAAAATCGGTCAAGCCGTTTTTGAGTTATCGCAAAATTTCATAATTTTCTTTAAAATGACGTAAGTGCCGCGCGGTGTTCTTATACTATGTTACACATATTAGTTAAATGCCATACTGAATTAAAACATTTCGCTCAATCTGGTGCGTAAAATCGATAAATTCCAGAAGGTAATAAGTAATTACAGTTGCTTTGGCGTTTACGACCTTTTAATAAAGCTTGAAATCTTTCTCGTAATTTATATTTGATTTTATTGTCTATTGTGAAGGATGGGCAACTACGGAACCCTACACTGAGCGTGGCCCGACATGCTCTTGGCCGGTTTTTTACTGTCGTAACGAGAGTGCGCATATAGCACTGTTTCAAATGTGCCATATTAAGTAGTTAAGTAATACTTATACAAACTGTCAAACTGTAAATCTGTCATTTTCGTTATTGCGGACTGAAGCGTTACTCTGAAGATCGAAATTAGAACTATGTAGCGTGTCGTCCCTGATGTTGCCGACGACTTCTGGGAGTGACCTCGGAGACCCGAGGTGTTGTGCCCGGTATTTGGCCACACCAGGGCATTCGAGAATGACGTGAGCGGCTGTCTCTTCGGCCTCCATGCAGGCTCTGCAAAGAGGACTGTCAGTAACACCTAGCCTAGGGTAAATAAGTGCTTGTTTAGTAGAGCAAGGCCAGTTATCGCTCCTGTTATGAGTCTGAGCTAAGGCCTCTTCAGCTACCTTAGCTTGCGTGACAATGACAACCCGGGGTAGATAGTCGGAAGGGCCTCTTTGCTCTGCCTGCAGTAACCTAAGTTAGACAAGTATAGTTGCTGTTCTACCTTCGTGTTCTTACGCACTGTGTTGCGCAGCCAGGCAAATGGTAGAGGTATGATTGGCTCGGGTCCCTCTGCTTCCATCTCCAAACCTCCTCTCGCCAGTTCGTCAGCTGCGTCGTTCCCGCGCGAGTTGCAATGTCCTTTGATCATAGCAACTCGCGCGATTTGTTTAGTTGTCATATTCAAAAGGTGTCATCAAATTTTATATGTGATTTTTTTTACCAAAATGTCAAAACTCGTCTGCTTCTTTATTCAATAACCTGTCAACGCGTCCTTATGGTAAGCGAAAAAGAGGTACCATGTGCTTGAAAACTTCACGTTCTTGTTTTTTTTTCAAATTCGACTTTGACATCCTATCCTCCATCCTATCCACCCACAGACAACCCCTACTAGACGGAGCATGTAAGGCGACCCGCGCGCACCAACTATATGGTACGGCAGAACATTAAAGTATGAACACGGCGGCCACCGTTTAGTTGCGTCCATGTTTGTGATCCATGCGTACGTCAACGAAAAAATAAATGAAATAAATAACATGGTAAATTGTAGTGTTAAGTGGTGTAGAGAGACCTCATAAACATGGACGCAACTAAACGGTGGCCGCCATGTTGATACTTTAATGTTCTGCCGTACCATATCGTTGGTGCGCGCGGGTCGCCTTACATGTGCCTTACATGCTCCGTCTAGTGGGGGTGGTCTGTGTATCCACCCCATCCTGACGCCTAGATAAGATAAGAATTGTTTAATTAATTGGGATTCACTGGAACCACTTTTGCATCGTCATTGAATACACAGCTATTACATTTTTAAATTCATACAATCGTAATAACATTAACACAAAATTATAATAGGTAAGTACCTACACAAGATTTCCAAACATTTGCAATATTTCCGCGGTAAGAGCCTAGAGCGGGAGTGCCAGCTGGTTACCCTATCTAAATAAATAAATATAATCTCTACCTAAATATATCCTAAGTATATCGAACGCTCCCAGAAGTAGAAAATTAAATTAATTCACGTCACTAGTTTCAACCAGTTTTTTAATGCACCCAAACGAGGCCCTTTCGCTCACGTGTCCGGCCACGCTGCGCGCGCGCACGCTAAGGCAGCGTGCAATTTTTAAGAGTATCCCGACCCGACATCGTTCTTCTGTGGATCTTTTTTTTTCAGTAAGAGAAATAAACGAGTCGGGTAACTTTAAAAATGGCACTGCTATCATTCCGTACAGAAATAACAAATTAATAATCATACGAGTACCTACTTCAACGTCTGTACGAATGAATAGCAAATATGGAGTTTGAAACGAGTCTCTCTAATAATAAGTTAAAAGGATCATTTTCTTAGGTTAGCCGTCAGTTAAACAGTAAAAAACTGGTCAAGTGCGAGTCGGACTCGCGCACCGAGGGTTCCGTGCAAATACTTACCTACCCTTAACGGGCCGAGTTAAGTTTGCACCTGGTATGTATGGTGCAAAGTTAACGTGATCGATCACGTTTTTTGTATGGGAGCCCCACTTAAATATTTTTTTTATTTTTTTAGTATTTGTTGTTACAGCGAAAACAGAAATACATCAACTGTGAAAATTATAACTGTCTATCTATCACGGTTCATGAGATAGAGCCTGGTGAGAGACCGACAGCGGAGGCTTGGTAATAGGGTCCCGTTTTTACCCTTTAGGTCCGGAACCCTAAAAAAGGTTTGACAGTATTTTCAGTCATTGTTAAATAAAAATAAAACTGACAATATATTATATTGTCCTTATGGCACAGAATAATACACAATTTGCAATATCTTTAAAAATATATGTAAATACAGGTTGTCCCACGGCTATGCCACATGGAGAAGTACATTAAATATTTTAGACAAGATATTTTGGTCAATAAAGACAACCGTTTATTTTAAAGATTAAGTAATACTGCAATGATAGTTTAAAAAATAAATGGAACATTTGTATGAACACGTTCAAAATTTCGGTGTTCCTTCATTTTAACATATTATGTTACTTAAGGAGAATTATTTTTTGGCTTTTACTCTTTCGATTGGCGTCGTAAAAATACAGGATGTTTTTTTTTTCACTTTCGGTCGGTTCAATTCCCAGATGAGAAACGCATTTTTTTTTAAATCTGTAAATTAAAAATAAATAAAAGTAAATGAAGTATTACTTAATTTTAAAATTAAAAGGTTCACCCCCAACATTAGAGTAACCTAGAAGTCGTCGTACAAACATTTGACCCATCTACGTAACCAAATTGTGAATGCCATACATGATTCATGAATTCAGGGGTGATGATATAACTTGTTGTGAGGATTCCTTTTAGCATAGGTGGACGGCACCTGTTACGCAACGCATCCATAAGGGAAATAGATGATATAAGTGGCACAGTTTCTGTTGCCAAGATGAATTTCAATTTCAAATTGCAAAAGTAACAGTGAAGAATTGCAATGTTCTTCGCGACAACTTTATTTTTAACCCCCGTCGAAATAGAGGTGTTATAAGTTTAACATGTGTATCTGTGTATCTGTGTGCCTGTCTTTGGCATCGTAGCGCCCATATGGGTGGACCGATTACCGAGTGCGGTTTTTAGGGTTCCGTACCTCAAAAGGAAAAAACGGAACCCTTATAGGATCACTTTGTTGTCCGTCTGTCCGTCCGTCTGTCAAGACCCTTTTTCTCAGGAACGCGTGGACGTATGAAGCTGAAATTTATATCAATTACTCAGGTCTACTGTCCCTTGAAGCTGTGAAAAAATCAAACTTCTAAGCCAACGCAATCAAAAGATACAGCCGTTTATGCCGCAAATTTTCGACACTTGCAAGGGAATCAAAACCTACAGGGTGCTTCCCGTGAACTCAGAATCTTGAAATTTGGTACGAAGCAACGTCTTATAGCATAGATAAAGGAATAATTACGAAAACCATAATTTTTTTTTTTAATACCTAACTTTGCACCTAATTTGCATATTTTCGACACTTGCAAGGGAATCAAAACCTACAGGGTGCTTCCCGTGAACTCAGAATCTTGAAATTTGGTACGAAGCAACGTCTTATAGCATAGATAAAGGAATAATTACGAAAACCATAAAAAAATTTTTTAATACCTAACTTTGCACCTAATTTATATGGGGCGCTATACATACCAGGTGCAAACTTAACTTAACCACTTAGGGATGGAAAGTGTTTGTACGGAACCCTCGGTGCGCGAGTCCGACTCGCACTTGGCCGGTTTTTTTTCTAATTGAAAGCCTGGTTTGTTGAGAGGGTTTTTAGCTTTGTTTGATGAAAATCGGAGCACTGTCTCCAAGATATTAAGCTGTTAGTGGAACAAGTGACCGGCTGTCAGCCAATATCGAAGCTATAGGAATTCCGAATTGTGTTTTTATGTTTAGTTTTAGTAGCATTTTCTATATCACTCATTAAAACATCCCGCCACTTGTGTTTATCGGGGTGTCTTAAATTTTTAATTTAGGTTATTTATTATAATTATTGATTACTAGGAATTTTACAACAATCTTATGCATATACTATAAAACAATGTCCCACAAAACCAAATGATGGTTTGTCTGCAAGAACAAATTTGAGGATCGCTATAAAATAAAATTAACATCTGTTTATTATCAAAATCAGTAATTATTTAACAATACAGTAAAACATAAATCTGGGTACCGTTTACATAAACAAAAACATTTTTAATAGATAAGATTAAGTTGTATTTTTTGTTAATAATAATAATTGTTTATTTTCAGATGTCAAAGATCCATATTTTTTTTTAGTAAAAGCAACTTATAACTATGTTAGTTTTAAATATTAATAGGCACTAGTCTCAGCATGTGCTAGGCTAGCAAATCGATAATTAATTACTGGTTTCACTATATGTTGGAGAACATGAAAAACGAATGGACATGTGTTTTGTCATTTCTCTTTGGAGTAGTAGGGCCTCGTGCAGGGTCCGTCCGGATTGTTACTACCGTCTTGCCTGCTAATCCACCGCCAAACAGCAATGTTCGCATTGTTGTGTTCCGGTGTGGGGGTAAGATAGCCGGTGAAATTACTAGCATAGAGGCATTCTATCTTCGTCCTCCGGGTAGGCAAGCACTTGTGACTCCTCTGGTGTTGCAGGTGTTTATGGGCGACGGTAATCGCTTTCCATCAGGCGATACGTTTGCTCGTTTGCCCCCTGACATAAAAAAAAAAAAAAAACAAACTCATATTTTATATTTAAAAAAAAAAAACACTTACTCATATTTAAATTTTTTTTTTTTTTTTTTACATATAGTGAAACCAATAATTAAATATCAATTTGCTTAAACACATCTCTCTACAGAAGTTAGAGGGTTTGACAAATTTTCAGTACTTTGAAGGACAATTTGTCCTAAGAAGTTAAATTTGGGCAGCTAAAAAAAATACGTGTCTGCTATTTTAGACTACTCTATAACATATATCAAAATAAATCAAATCGGAGTCGGACAGTTGGGTACCCTTCCTTGCAAGTATGGGACTCGTTTTCAGCGTTTACTATAGGGATAATCAACGATTTCATAATACTCTTTTCTAAACTATTACTATTGGTTACTGCAAACAAACACCTGTTTCTAATGGGAATTGAACAGGACGCAACGTGCAGGTTCTGCCAAGAGTCAGAGGCTGCTTAGCATATCCTTTGCTCCTGTGGATCACTTATGCACAAAAGAAGTATCCACTTAAGGCAACATTTTGTGCCCCCAGAGGAGATACAACTCACTGCCCAAAGAATCTGGGAATTATTGGACTCGGCAGTGGACTTTAAGACGGGGCTGGCACAATAGATGAATATGGTCGATGCGGCATATAAAAGGCCCAAAGGGTATATAATATACTATCACTATTTATTTTATGCTTATGCTTCTTTCGATACTCTCTCTTCCTGACTATGTGCCACATGGTGATTGGGTCAGCCTTCCCTATCTTCCTCCACTTCGGCCTATCCCTGACATTGTCTTCGGAAACATACCTTTAGCTTGCATTGTCGGCACGTTATTCCAAAATTTGTTTGACATTTCATAAAAAAGTTAAGTAGAATGCAGATTTGGTGAAGTATATTGCTTTGATATAGAATCCACGGATTATTAAACTATTAACTTAAGGTAGACTCTAGTGAAATGAAAATAATTCAGATCCCCGTGTTAATTAAGTGAAGTAATATAATACGGTGACAGGAAACTTCCCTAATTGTGGTACCTACTTTGGCGAGAAACTAAGAGCTTATAGGGAGTTTCAAGAACATTCCCGAATTCTTGAAAATATATTTATAGACAAATAATCACTTCGCAAAATAACTTACCCGACTTCAACGAGAAAAAATCGTATTTCCAAGAACATCTGATCTGAACGAGTTACAATAAAAATTCACACCGAATTCACCATGCCTATAATATTTCAGGAGTTCCATTGATTTTTCATGGATCTCGTCATCAGATTTTCACCAACATTTTATGTGACCAATTTGGAGATGTGACTTTCAAGAAATCGCGTCACAGAAGACTGAATTCCGCAGTAAAAAAAAACTAATTGAGGACTTCCTTTTTGAAGTTGGTTGACTGACAATAGTTAATGCAGGCTCCGCGGAAAGAATGAGTGGCTGATAGCCGTCGATAGTGGGGTCGCGCGTGCATCGAACTCCAGACTTATCGATCAGTCTCAACTGGACATACAGCAACATATTACATACCTAAGTAGCACCCAGGCTGCAAAAGCACTTGTATCGCCCCTATACAGCTTAAATTAGAGTTATAACGGCTGTATAGTGCTGTTATATAACCTGTTTGCCTATAGACTGATCCCACTGGTTGATGTGCAGATATGAGTATATATACTGGGGCAATTGTTGCCATGCACACAACCTTAGGTTGATAAGTATAGGACGAAAAGTCCATAGAATTTTGGCGCTCTATTCTACTACTTGTTAAAAAAATGTGGAAAAATAAGCAAGCGAAATGATATACTTGCTTTTCCAACTGTGTTTATCGCTAAGCCGCTTAGGCTGATGAACAAGCTCCTTAGTCCGAATTTGTTTGAAAAAGTGCCAGCAATTATTTTTAAGAGTTAGATTTGCGGCCTCGATAGTTCATTGTAGACATCAAGTGTATAAGCATTTTTTAAATTACTCTTTTTATTTCTTCGTTCGACGACAAATCTTGCCGAAACCCTCATTAAAATATAAATTGATAAGGGAATTAGAGCGACCACCACTATTTGAGAACACAGAGGCCATGATTCTTTCATTCATTCACACATATTGTTAAACTATTTGATCTGGCCTTAAGATAACTCATCGTAATCATAATCAATATATACTCCCATTAGTCACCGTTTATGCATTCCTAGTCGCGCCTGCGTTTACGACCAACGTAACAACTCTCGGACTATAAAACGGCTCTTGGTCTATAAAACGAGAGATGGCTATCTGAAATCACTATACAGCAGTTGGCTGTTGAATTACAATGGGATGACGTGACGCAGGGTGTTAAATTAACAAAACTCGTTGGAACATGTATCTAAGCGGAAACTATAAATTTTTTAGCATTAATTGACAGAAAACACAAACCAGAAAGATTTAACACAATCATATACTAAGCTATAAATATATAATACATGTAGTAACACGTTAAATCGATCATAGGGATGTTGCATCACGGATCCAATCAAGGGTTGTCCGGAATATACTCTTCTGCGGTAAGACTGATCGCGTTGATAAAATTTTCATTTAGTACAGTTTAACATTTCAGTATTTTCACCTGACGGCATTATCGAATTACTATTTTAAATTGCGCAAGCAACAAACACGCCTGCGCGTTCACTGATAAACATATCTAGCCAAAATGCAATTCAACTAATGTTTCACATTTGTCGGCAGGCATGAAAATGACAATGTCAACGTCAGCCACAATGAGCGCCCGCGTGCATAGGAAGGTGATGCGCGCGCCGCACAAGCGCCAGCTCCCGGGCAAAATGGCACACGCCGGCAAAATGGTCCATCCGGGCAAGCTGGCGCACCCGGGCAAACTTGCGCACCCGGGCAAGCTGGCGCACCCGGGCAAGCTGACGCACCCGGGCAAGCTGGCACACCTCGGCAAGTTCGGGAAGCATTACACACACACGCACGCCCGCCCTCCGGAGCTGTGTGAGAACAGCAACGACAGTGGGCTCGGCCCGGACCATGATCAGAGACATACCACTGTCAACAGGTAAGCACGGCATGTCTAGTACTAACGGCTTCTAGTACTTGTAGCTTCTAGTACGAGTATAGAAATGGCATGCTGAGAACCACTATTCTCAGCATGGCATTTCTATAGGTACTCGTTGTAACGTAGTGGTCCATTGTTTAATTCGTCGCGAACGTTAATATTAGTTGATAATGCTTTAAATTCGTTGATTTTTCATGCTGCTTATTTCCTTTTATATTCTGAGGTTTCATTTCATTCAATCTATCACCAAAAAATATTATGAGGGTTCAGCTTTTTCATAGCATTAAAAATAAAAATGTAATTCGTACTCATGCCATACTCGTATAAATTTACCCTTAAAGGCAAGGATAATAGTAGGGTTGCTAAGCCGCGAAATTGTGCGCATCGGGTTACAAGCATGAAATTTTTACCACACATAGAGCGTTCCACGGTGATTATTTTCAGATGTGGAGGGAAGTCAGATTCGTCCCCTGTGTGGTGGGAGAGCGGGGTGAAGAGGACCAAGTACTGCTCTTTTTCTTTTTTTTATTACTGATCAGTAAAGGCTATTAGGGCTTGTGCGACATCGTTTTCGTGTAAAATAGATCCCATCAAAAACATAAATGTAAAATGAGAGCCAAGTTCAATATCGCGTGCACTTCGCCGACAAAAGAATTGAGATGTGCAAGGGCGCCAAGTTCTTTGCCCTAAAATTTTTAGATACAAGGACATGCGACATACTCAATGCATTTATTTTACTTGGGGAGTAATTCAATATCAAGATTTGACTTGGCTAGTTTTCACAAACTAACTAAATTTTATAAAAGTAACATAGTCATAGTCATAGTTCATTATCAAGCTAACAGTATAAGTAACAAGACGTACACTAACTTGCGTACTTACCTTTACGAAAATAGGTTAATGATTTGATTGATTTTGATTTAAAATATAAATTTATATTTTAAAACTAGCCAAGTCACGTCTTGATATTTAATTTACACCCCAAGTAAAATAAATGCATTGAGTATGTCGCATGTCCTTGTATCTAAAAATTTTAGGGCAAAGAACTTGGCGCCCTTGCACATCTCAATTCTTTTGTCGGCGAAGTGCACGCGATATTGAACTTGGCTCTCATTTTACATTTATGTTTTTGATGGGATATCATTACTTTTTGTACATAAATTATTATGATGTGTAAATTACCTAATTATTATTTGTTAATTAGTTCTGTGTGCTATTCTAGTACATCTTTTGAAAGTTTTGAACAAACAAAGAATTTTCCAAAACGGTTAGTACGTATTGGATTTTTATGTGCATGTATGTGTAAGTGTGTGCGTGTGAGTGTATATGCTATTCTAGTATATCTTTCAAACAAAAAAAGAATTTTCCAAATCGGTTTATAAATGACAGAGTTCTGAGGCAACAACCATCAATAATAATAATAATAAAAAAAAACATAAAAAAATCACTGTTTTAGATTTTTATATGTATACACACACAATTACTAAGCTGGATGCCAAATTTCACCTTTCTAGGTCACCTGGAAGTGGGTTAGGTTTTTGATTACTAGTCAGTCAGTCAGTCAGTCAGTCAGTCAGTCAGTCAGTGATAAAAATACCGTTTTTTGGACTTTAATATCTCAATAACTATTTAACCTATGTTAATGAAATTTGGGGTTCTACTTGTTCTAAAGGATCTTAATACATAAGCCAAATTTCATTTTTTTATGTTAAATAGATTTGGAGTTATTGGGGGGTCAAAAGTGGCTCCAAACGGTTCGTGTAATATAACACACGGCTGCTGCTCGCCAGTTCCTGCGGTGAACTTGGCTGGACACGCTGCCGCGTGTCTAGATATCAGCTATTAATTTTTTATGTTATTTAAGAATAGTTTCATATTAGATTTGGGTTTTTTGCCGAAAAGGTAAAAATCACAACAAGTTTATTTTATTCTGAACGATAAATTAGTTATCTATCCTGAATATTTACAATTAAAAAAATATTACTAAACAGAAAATTTAATCTTGTTTTTAAAAATGTATACATATTGGCCACATCTGATATAAGAAATACCTTGAAAAAAATGTTGATGTTAAGCTTAGCCTGCGTGTTCTAGTACATTTTGCTAAGTCGCGAAATTGTGTACATCGGGATACAACCACGAAATTTCTACCACAGATATACTACTATTTCTAATTCAAGACCAAAAAAAATACTACAACGTTGCCACTACAATAAAATATTTTTACAATAGTAAATTCCTTTTTCTTTTTTAAACACGCTAAGATAATTTATTTATTGGTAACTTTAACTCTATGTTTTAACAAAATAACTAGAAATATTTACGAGGGGCACACCGAAATGATCGGGAATAGAGTACTTTAAACTGAGTTACATTAAATCCTTTTTTGTCACATGCATACTGGCGACTTACAATCACGATGCCGTTTTTACAATTTAAAAAAAGAACGATATATTTTTTTAATTCCATTTTTAAATTGACAACTCGATGAACAAAATGGAGCTGACGCGTGAAAATTTTCGTGCAATTATTTACCATAACTTTCGTCGTGGCTTATCTCCAGATGAATGTCGCAATGAGCTTGTTACTATATACGACATTGAAGCACCTAGTCAGACGACAATATATCGGTGGTATGCTGAGTTTCGACGGGGTCGTGCCTCTCTTGGCACCGTACCTTCATCAGGTCGGCCGAAAACGGCGGTTTCGCCTGAAAACATCGCGGCTGTGGAAAAACTACTAAAATAAGATAGACATGTGACATACGAGCAGATTCGGGCAACCATAGGCATTGGAATGACTGCAATTCACACTATTTTGCATGGTGAATTGGGTGTCAGAAAATTGATTTCCCGATGGGTACCCCATAATTTGTCTGAAGAGCAAAAGGCGGCTCGTGTTGATTGGTGCCGATCTATTCTGAAATGCTACAATGGAGGAAAGTCAAAAGCCGTTTATAATATGGTCTCGGGTGACGAATCCTGGATTTATTCTTATGAGCCTGAAAGAAAGCACCAGTCGGCAGTATGGGTCTTCGATGACGAGGTCAAACCAACGAAAGTTGTGCGTTCTCGAAGCGTGTCGAAGAAGATGGTGGCTTCGTTCGTCTCAAAAAAGGGGCATGTTGCCACAATTCCTCTAGAAGAACAAAGAACCGTTACCGCTGATTGGTATATCACAGTTTGTTTGCCGGAGGTGCTGGCCGAACTTCGCCAAGGGAACCCGAGACGCCGCGTCATCTTACACCACGACAATGCGAGCTCCCACACCGCCCACAAAACAACTAAATTTTTGAACGACGAAAACGTTGAGTTGATGTCCCATCCTCCATACAGCCCTGACCTGAGTCCAAATGATTTTTTTACGTTCCCTAGAATTAAAGATTTATTGCGTGGTCAGCGGTTTGAGAACCCAGAAGCCGCTGTGGAAGCCTATAAATCGGCCATTTTGGCAATGCCTACTTCAAACTGGAATTATTGTTTTAATGACTGGTTTAAAAGAATGCAAAAGTGCATTGAATGTAACGGAGAATACTTCGAAAAACAATAAAATATAATTTATGTATATAGTGCACATAGTTTTTTAAATTCCCGATCATTTCGGTTTGCCCCTCGTATTATTACATTATTACATAATTACGAGAGGAGATAATAAAAACTTAAACATCGGACATTTTTGGTACAAAATCTGGTATAGTACTTGTAACATTGTGCATTTGGTGCAAGCCAAGTAAACAAACTCAGATGTCATTCAAATGTTGTCAATTTTGACAGTGACGTATCTGTCGTAGTTTTTTTGGTCTTGAATCCGAGTTTAGAGTATTCTGCGGTAATTATTTTCAGATGTGGAGGGAAGTCAGATTCGTCCACGTCCCCCGTGCGGCGGGAAAGCGGGGTAAATATGGGCTTTTTCTTTTTATATTACTGATCAGATAACGCTACTAGGACTTGTGTGGTATCATTTTCGTGTAAAACAGATATCAGCAATTAATTTTTCAATCACAACAAGTTTTTTTATTCAGGGAGATAAATCTAAATATATAAAAGAAGAAACTGACTGACTGACATATCAACGCACAGCCCAAACCGCCTGGTTCTAGAGAGTTCAAATTTGGCACGTAGGTTCCTTATAAGGTGTAGAGGTGCACTAAGAAAGGATTTTTCAAAATTCACCCCCTAAAGGGGTGAAATGGGGGTCCAAAGTTTGTATGGGGAAACAAGATTAGTTAGACTATTTTATTCGAAACTTCACAGGAGTATTTCTAACAATAAATGAGTAAACACGTGTTTCAGGTTTTTTGAGAATTTAACCCCTCAAATGAAGAAATGTGGTGACAAAGTCTGAAAATCAACATGGGTATTGTTTTTATAGTTTATCGGGTCGCTGATTGTGATTACGAAAACCGCAACGATTTTAAAATTCAACGTGGCGGACGTGAATTACCATCTCCCCTGTTGGGGTGAAATGGGGTTGAAATGCCTAAATACTAAACCGCTGGTTCTAGAGAGTCCAAATTTGGCACGTAGGCCCCTTATAAGGTCTAGGGGTGCACTAAGAAAGGATTTTTCAAAATTTAGCCCCTAAGGGGATGAAATGGGGGTTCAAAGTTTGTATGGTGAAACAAGATTAGATAGACTATTTTATTAGAAACTTCACAGGAGTATCCGTAACGATAAATAAGTAAACAAGTGTTTCATTCAGGTTTTTGAAAAATCAACCCCTAAAAGGAGAAAATGTGGTGTCAAAGTCTGAAAATCAACATGGGTATGGTTTCTATGGTTTATCGGGTCGCTGATTACGAAAACAGTAAAGATTTTAATATCCAACGTGGCGGACGTGAAATAACATATCTCCAGTTGGATGCGATGGGGTTGAAATGTCTAAATATCAAATGGGTGTCTTTTAAACGCACAGCCCAAACCACTGGTTTTACAGTCCAAATTTAGCACGAACTATGTGCTTCCCTAGGTCTAGAGGTGCACTAAGTATTTTGAGAAGGGTTTTTAAAAAATGTTGTTTGAACAAGATTACTTCGAAGGGGGAGGAGGGAAGAGGGTAGAGGGAAGAGGGAAGAGGGAAGAAGGAAGAGGGAAGAGGGAAGAGGGAAGAGGGAAGAGGGAAGAGGGAAGATGGAAGAGGGAAGAGGGAAGAGGGAAGAGGGAAGAGGGAAGAGGGAAGGGGGAAGGGGGAAGAGGGAAGGGGGAAGGGGGAAGAGGGAAGGGGGAAGAGGGAAGCGGGAAGAGGGAAGAGGGAGGGCATAACCTGAAAATCGACAGGGGTATGGTTTCTATGGATTATCGGGTCGCTAATCAGCGAAAAAAATAACGATTTTAAAATTCAACGTGGCGGACATGTATTACTATTACCATCTCTCATGTTAGGGTGCGAAGGGGTAGAAATGTCTAAAAAGTAAATATCAATATGGGTGTCGGTTCTAAACGCACAGCCCAAACTGCTGATTCTAGAGAGTCCGAATTTGGAACGTAGGTTCCTTATAAGGTTTAGGGGCGCACTAATAAACGATTTTTTAAAGGGGGTGAAATAGAGATATTAGAGATCCAAAGTTTGTATGGGGAACAAGATTAGACTATTTTATTCGATATTTAAAGCCTTTCAAGAATTCAACCCCTAAAAGGGGAAAATGTGTTGATAAAGTCTGAAAATCAACATGGGTATTATTTTTATTATTTATCGGGTCGCTGATTACGGGTACAACAATTATTTTAAAATACAACGTAGCGGACGTGAAATACCATTCCCCTGTGGGGGTGCGATGGCGTTGAAATGACTAAAATATCAATATTAAAATGTCCCAAAAAACCATGAAAATGACACCCTTTTCATGGTTTTTTGGGACGTTAATTGCGAAAATAGCATCTAATTTGAAATTTAATATTGTGGAAATGAAAATTCTTGAAAGCATTTGTGCCTAATTGCAATTAAATCGGTCCAGTAGTTTTGCAGCAAATCGGTTGTAACAGGCGGACTCGCAGACAGCTAGATCCTATAAGGGTTCTATTTTTGCTTTTGAGGTATGGAATGAGACCCGTTATCGTAATAGATGTTATTTTTATTTGGTGCCATCTCGAATGTCGTGAAGGCCATTGCGGGCGGCGCGGCAGGACTGGAGTAGTAGTCATCGGGAAACTTCCTGCAGCCCTAATAAATGCATTCAAGCTTTTCAACAATAAAACTGCTAGACTGAGGGATAAGCAGATTATACCCTAACTTTAACAAATAGCCTACTTTTTATGAAAAAAAGAGCATCGTTCCCGTAGGATAATGTATATGATATAGGAACGCGAGCGAAGCCGCGGGTTAATGCTAGTTAGTTATATTTCCTGAAATATTGCAAAATACCAAATTTAATCTACCTACTTTTTATGAAAAAAAGAGCATCGTTCCCGTAGGATAATGTATATGATATAGGAACGCGAGCGAAGCCGCGGGTTAATGCTAGTTAGTTATATTTCCAACAAAAATATTGCAAAATACCAAATTTAATCTAGTTTCTAAAAACATATACATATTGGGCACTTTTCATACAAACAGTAACTTAAATAAATTGTTGATGTTGAGATTAGCCCGTATGCTCGTGATACATTAGCAAAAATTTTTTTATTAATTGCATTAATTTGTTTTTCTAGAACGTATATAGTAAATATTATATGTAAAAGCATGTTAATAATCATTATTTTATGTATTTAATGAAGCGAAATAGGATGCGTTCGGAGATTTACCTTGGTTACGCCGACGTAAAGATATATTTTAAGCTACTGTTTGTATAATAAGTGCCCAACATGCATACATATATTTTTGGAAACTAGATTAAATGAGCCTTTTAAAATAATAGTAATAATTTGAAGATGTTCACGAAATTGAACTAATTTACCTCACTGAATAAAAAAACTTGTTGTGATTTTTACCTTTTCGGCCATACACCCATAATTTTATATAGAACTATACAAAAATAACATAAATAATTAATTTCTGATATTTGTTTTACACGGAAACGATACCAAACACGTCCTGGTAGACTTAACTGACCAGCAATAAAGAAAGAAAAGAGGGATCGTTCAGAATAAAATAAAATCTTGTTGTGATTTTTACCTTTTCGGCAAAAAACCCAAATTTTAATATGAAACTATTCTTAAATAACATAAAAAAATAATAGCTGATATCTATTTTACACGAAAACGATGTCGCACAAGCCCTAATAGCCTTTACTGATCAGTAATAAAAAAAAGAAAAAGAGCAGTACTTGGTCCTCTTCACCCCGCTTTCCCACCACACAGGGGACGAATCTGACTTCCCTCCACATCTGAAAATAATCACCGTCGAACACTCTATCTATGGTAGAAATTTTATGCTTGTAACCCGATGCGCACAATTATGTTAGAAAACAGCGGAATAACAACATTCAATACTTGGAAGTTTTACCCTCAATGACAAAAGATCCCTAAGGCACTTTAGAATTAATAATTTAACGAGTATGAGTATGAATTACATCTTAACGTTAATGTCCGGTCCATAGCTTATTAACATCTTACCGTGCTATGAAAATACCGAAGCCTGATTATTATAAACGGTTAAAATTCACGCAAAAAATGACAGGAATGGCCGACATGCTTCAAACTCGAGAGCTATAGAGCTGGCGTTCCTGACATTTTAAACCGTGATGACGGTTTAAAATGACAGGACGCGTCAATAATAATTATTATAAACGGTTTAAACCACAGGAGTAAAGAAACGGAACAGAGACTTAGCTTCTAAAGAGCGTCCGAAATTCTTACCTATTTTAGTAGGGTTCGCAAAGGAGAATTAAATAAATAAAATAATGATTTGTTAAATCTTTTGATGATAAATTCTAAATCGGATATAAAGTCCTTTTAAATAATCAATATAGGGAAGCTTTCACATGGCATATTTTAAATGTACAATCTTGTACTCGTTTTAGAGTATCATTTCAATTTTCAACCAGTAAATGTCATATTTGTTTCGGTTTTTTAATAATACCTCCTGACAATTTTGTCGCGTCGCATTTGTCGAATCTCTTAAAAAAAAAATCGTTAATATTTTGATCGAGATCACACAAACGTAAATATTGGTTGAAAATTGAAATTATACTCAAAAACGAGTACAAGATTGTACATTTAAAATATGCCATGTGAAAGCTTCTCTATTGATTATTTAAAAGGACTTTATATCCGATTTAAAATTTATCATCAGAAGATTTAACAAATTATTATTTTATTTTATTTAATTCTCCTTTGCGAACCCTACTAAAATAGGTAAGAATTTCGCACGCTCCTTAGAAGCTTAGTCTCTGTTCCGTTTCTTTACTCCTGATGTGGTTAAAACTATGAAGAGTCTACTATGTAGAGTTACTAAAATTTACATGCACATGCAATACACGTAAGTACCTACGCTTCTTTTGTATGTGTTAGTATGTAATGCATCCCATATCTATCATAACTGGATTTTTGCAATATCAATCTTAGCACGGATAAATTAACTGCGGTAGGAGATTTGATATTTCCCTAGGCTAGGCACGGCATTATACGACGATCGAATTTCGAACATAGTAACCCTTCTGGTCTTCACAATCGTTCGCATCCATAATATTAGAAGCATATGCGGCCTGTCGTATAGATATAATTTTAGTAAACAAAATATTGAACGTAATATCACTAACATAGTTGCATATGCGGCCGTTGGCAGTAATTATGACATAAACACAAGGAAAACACAAGTAGCTAATATAACTGCGAGTGGACACAGCAATTAGCGCGTATTCTTGACTTTTGCTACATTTTATCTTACATTTATTTAACGATGTATGTACTTACAAAATGAAGCCACATGAAGTTGGAACACAACTGTTGCTATAATTCACTGTTTTTAAAGGCACCGAAATTAACCCGGCGGCGTGCATATTGCGAAATCTGTCTCTAAACTAATATCGCGATAAGTATAATATGTAGTATTTCTATACTATTACACTTTTCCTCGTTCCCAGTGGGCTTAATGGGCTTATCAAGAAAATATTTCAAGTTAAAATGTGGGCAATTGACACATTGAACTTGTCATTCCTTAAAATACCTACTTACAAAAAAAAACGATTTTCAATGTAGCATACTCCTACAATAACAATGAATTTGTCATATCTATTTACAGGGGGTTTTATAATATTAATTTACTGTGGTGACAACCAATTTTTGGTAACTGACGTTGAAGGTCGGTGAATGTCACTGATGTAAACAAAGATGAAACAGGACTAAATATTCAGAAACTTTCAAGTTTTTTTGCATAATAAAGCCAAAACTATCCACAGTGGTGAAAGTAATTTTTTCAATAGGATTCAGTACTAATTTTGGAATAAGAACGAAGGAATGAGAAGCATTCCATTAAACAATGTTTTGAATCTGGTTAATGACAAATCCTTGACAATTCGCTTAATAATGCAAATATATGACGTGTGCACATTATTGCCATAATTAGAGCTGTTTTGTAGCGCCACTATCCCTAGGCCAGACCGACGTCTGCTAGGTTATAACTTATAACTGTTATAAGTATACCTACACAATTACCTACATTTCATAAATCGTAAACCAATGAAAAAATATTATACATTTAGTGTATCTCGCTTGCCAAAGTCAACCTATTTGAAAAAAGTCACTTTCAACAAAAGCGATTTGTATTTATAAACAATTGAACGATTTTGGTGAAACATTAAGACATTTGATAATTTTAATGTGGAAACAGCAGAATTTGAGCATAAGGAAACATTTTGGAGGTCTCCTGGCGTTGGGGTGGTGGAGTTGTTGACACGTTGGACTAAATCTACAGGGTTCGATTCCCGGTCTATTCCGCCAGGTTAAGCATTCCAACTTTCTTTGTGCTTCAATCATTGTATCAATAAATACGATAAATACACTTAGAATAAATACGCCTATAGAACATACAACAGATTTGCGAAGGATGCCGGTTTTGGTTTCATGTGTGCATGTCTACGAGCCAATCGTAGAGACGTTTTTTCTGATATTGACGTTGTGACAGATGCGTATACGGATGAAACTGAGCCCGTGACGGGCCGTGGCTCACTGAAACTGGCTTCAATTTCAAGCGCTGACAAAGTTTCTAGGTGTATTTAAGTTGTTCTTAACTGGTTCAAATTGAAAGATGTTGAAACATTGCCCCACTAGTATCATTGCTGAGTTCGACCCTATTCCTATATTATACGGTCAACGTACACCTAGATAAAAATATATATTCACGATACGCTCTCGAAATGACCTGACGGTTGAATAAATAGATACACATACGATTATTACGTAACTGATATCAGTATCATTATGCAGTGTTATCGACGGTATGTACTACGATGATAAACGTAGTAGGTATCGGATTGCGATGAGCTCACCGGCTTCCTGAAAGTATAGCATGGCGCTCTGTTTTGTATTTCGAGACGTTCGCTTTACTCGTACAAGTGTACAATGAGCCGCAGAATTATGAATGAGTTTATTGATAAACTAGCTGTGCCCGCGGCTCCGCACGCGTGGAAATCGGTCTGGTGTCAGTTTTGCTTTATCAGTATCACAGTTTCTTGACACCCCGCAGACAGGACTTTCCGTGCTGTCCAAATCTATGGGGATCTTGAAAGTTGTGCGAGCCGTTTTGCCACCAGGCAGCAACGTGCCCCCTCTTCTAAACATAGAACTAATTTGGCAAACTCCTTCCTCAGTGGCTTATCTGTTAGTTTATCAGGGTAATCGATAGTCGTGCCACATGTTTGAAAAATGTTATCTCCTCATTCCTATAAGATTCAGATGCAAACTTAACTCAGTCGAGTGTAGTGGCTACCCCCCCTTTTATTGGTAAATTTTTTATAGCCTATAATATGGCCGGGGATTTTCTCGACAGATTAATGAAGTTTTCATCAAAATCCATTCAGCCGTTTTCACGTGATGCGCGGTCAAATAAACAGACAAACAGATAAACAGACAAAAGTTCTAAAAAATGTTGGAACGTGTTCTGTTATCGATTCTAAGTATCTCCCGCCAACTTTTTTTGGAATATCTTCCACAGATTCTTGACCCTCTTAAGCATTATTATTTGTATAGATAGAAGGCATTTGTGCAGCCCATAGTACAGTCGAGTTCTTAAATTTATGAACAAAAACGTGATCAAAACTATCTAGTCAAGCCGTAAAAAATAGACACGTTCACATATTTTGACCAAAATTTTGCTCATACATTTGTGAGTAGGCTAGTTTCTAAAATTGACAAGCCGGTGGGAATCGGTTTCTATGGCCGCCACATGGCTATGAATTTTCGATATAACTGAAGCTAAATTAGATACCTTTTTCCCTACTACTGTTACTATTACCAACATAACGATTAACTGACAATGCGCCCCAGCTAGGCCCCAGCACAACCTACTCATCTCTGTTTACTTTTTGTTTTCTCTGTTCTTTTGTTAAATCTGTTAAATTAGAGTTGGGTTCTAAGTTTAATCGTATAAACTGGGTTGTCGCGTTGGAATTTTGATGGTCATTAAGGGCCGTGACACCAAAAAGTTTGAATAACACTGATACAGGCTAGTTTTTTTTTTTTTTTTCTTATAACAGAAACTGACCGGTAATTGACATATTTGAAGCCGACTGTACAGAATTACGGAAGCTGCGTCTGGCTAGAGTACGATGCTAGCCGTCGCCTCGTGGCGTTATGCGAATTCCGCGACCTTCGTCTAATTTAGATAACCGCGTGCGCAACTGCTGCCACGAGGATCGATTGCAAAAAAATTGGATATAGTTAAGGACTTAAAGTAAAACAAAACTTAATTGATTTCTTTGTGTGACGAAAGTTACCCATACATTTTGTATGACTAACTTTCGTCACACGAAGGAAGCGATCGTGATTTTTTGTTAACTAAACTTTTAACTATGTACATTTTTTTCGCAATCGACCCACGAATCGTACTTACTATGTAATCAAAAACATACATCTATATTGCAATAAAGTTCAAGATTTGTACTGAAAATCAGTTTTCTATGGAGAGGAGTCATGATTTCAGGAAAAATCTTAATAGCGTGATGTAGGATCGTCATTTGTCTTATATGGGCGCGTCATAATATCTATTGTCGTCTCATCACGCTAAAACAGCTGGAACAATTTTGGTACAGGGATAGCTTGACATCCAAAGATGGTTATATTGGTTATACTATTTACCCGACTGCGGTATTTAAAAATGTGCGCGTACGAAAACCTTCTATAGTATTCAATAATACCGTACTAAAATATATAGGAAGGTTATAGTGCTATAGTATTTAAAAGAATGTTAGGGATTAATGTCGGAGGACGAAGAGCGATAGGTAGGCCAAAAAAGCGATGGATGGATTGTTTGAGAGGGGACATTTTTTTTTTTGGCGAGTGATTGGCCCGAGCCTTTCGGCTTTACTGGGGCGGTCTGATATTGCGGCGGGGTCACCTGAGGGACCACCTGTCCCGCGACGTAGAGAGGACATGAGAAAGAAAGGAGTAAGCGCTGAAATGACGAATAATAGAGATGAATGGAAGAAGAAAACATGTTGTGCCGACCCTACATAAGTGGGATAAAGGCAGGGAGATGAGTATTTCAACAGAGAAACATGTTTTTTTGTAAAGCTTTTTGTTAATTGATATCTACATAAATCTAATTGATCTGACAAATCTTTATCTGAACAAAACAAGTTAAATAAAAACCTTTTTTATTACATGATAGGTTATTTAGATTACGGTTTTATACTATCTTTTTTTTTTATGTACTCATACGTACGTTTCCAAAATAAAGATATCTTGTTAAAAAAAAAATAAGAAAGTATTTTTTTTTATTACACTCGGAAGCTTGATACATGATTGTATTGTTTTTATAAGGCTGTGGGTGTCGCTTGTTTACAATATTGTCGTAGATCCACTTTCCGACTGCTTTTTCAGTTCAGATATATTACTTACATCATCACAATCAAATGTAATATGAATTTTAATCAAAATTCCTGCCAATTCGAACACCGGGAAGACAGTCCAATTAAACTTGTCAAAAAGGCTTAAATAAACTCTACTTCGATTTTTTGTCTAAAGAAAGTAAACCCCATACAAATTCTAATTCTACGCAAGAAGCAAAAGAGCGACTCTACTACCACCTGTACCCTTCCCATGAGTTAACATGACCGTACTCGCTAGCAACTGCGTAAACGATTTGTACGGTCACAGTAACCTCATGGTATTAAAGCTACAGATCTTTATAGTTACATTGTCGATACACCCACACATTGTACACTCAACTCCTGTGCCTTCTGATTCGGTAATTGGTCGCACAGCGACACCGCCTCGTCATTGGCCACTCACACTTGCGTATGCGCAGTGCCGTGCGTGATCGTGTGTTTTGACAATAGGTGACAATAGGCGCACGCTGTATTGATACTGTAGGTATTTACTCTCATTTTTTGCTTAGTTTTGTGTACTTTACATAAGACAACGTACGTTACATAAGACATGTGCTGTCTAAGGAGTTACTATTGAATACGTTTAAAAAATGCTGATTGTTATAGACATTTTTCTCTATGAAAAACATTTTTCTTAACGTTTTATCAATGTTCCACTTAGAACAGGGCCATTGCTTTTTATTTGAAACCTGCAGTTTGCATTTTTCATTGATAATTTTTGTTTAAAAAACTACTCGAAATTGTCAAAATTCACGTATAAGGGCCTTATCACACTTGCGATTTGCGAGCGTATTTTCTATACAAATAAGCGACGCGGTGAAGACGCTGCGCGATCGCCTTCATACAAAATACGCTCGCAAATCGCAGGTGTGATAAGGCTCTAACTGTTTTTTTTTTTCAACTTATTTTCGACTGTACGCAATGAAAGCATGAAATAGCTATGTTACTATCTAGAACTCAGGGAAAAGTATTATTGACTTCAAAAATTGGTTAAAATAATCAATATGTTTGTCATTATATGAAAAAAATTATACATACATTTTTAAAAGGAATAAGGCCTCTTAATTATTTTAGTCCGCATAAATTGTGACAGGGTAATTTACTAACATAACATAACATGTTTACGAGTAACTAAATAGCGGCGACAGAAATACATCATGCGTAACAATTTCAACTGTTTAACTATCACGGGTCATGAGACACAGCCTGGTGAAAGACGGACAGACGGACAGACGGACAGACAGACGGACAGACGGACGGACAGACAGACAGACGGACAGACAGACAGATTAAATTTTATATGGAGAGAGGTCATGATTTCAGGAAATAATATTTTTAAACGATAAGACGATAACTACTAAACTGAAGCGCCTAATATGCACGTTGGTGTGACAGATTATGTGCAGAGATTATCTTCCAAGGGCACAGAGTCCATTGAGCTCTATCTAACGTAGGTACACGTATCACTCAAAAACCGGACATAATTGTATAACTATAAGGTTCAATGTCACGCTGATTGGTTTTACTACGCAGCGCCGGCGCATAGCGCGTGTAAATTTGTATTTTCGGCACGTTGATCCGTGACTCAGTACTACTTATATACCAAGTTATAAGAGACGTATATGCATAGCGTTTTCATACATTTCACGTCATTTTATATTAGGAAGTCTAGTGATTTAGGTACTAACGTGCTAGGTCGTAAAGGATAAGGTATATATATATAAGATTTTCATATGTAGTTGTTATGACGTTTTTTTATTAGCTAGACTAGTGGGTTATCTGCGATAGTGTATGTGCCTTATGCAACTTAAGTGTGAAGACAGACTATGATATTTATTTCACGTAAGCTCGTCGAAAGTTGATAGTAAATGATTTTTTATTTTGTTTTATTGTAGGTACGTGTACATGTTAATAATTTAAACAACAAATAATACTTTAAAAAGCCTTATAATTCAATACTGAAGTATAATTAAGTAATTATTATCAATACTATCTACATTATAAAATTTTTGCAAGTGACACGCCTGTGATAATTGCGTTTATCACGCGACGTGATAGATAAATGATAAGGTATCTGTCACGTTTACACACGCACGGCTGTTAAAACGTCAAATTGTCATTTACTTATAAGCGCAGACATCACAGGTCCGCAGCTAAAGCAAAACAAAAATATTAATATGTTGTTGTCAATAGATAGAGTTACATCCGTTACTTGTTACATAGGACTATCATTTAATCTAGGCTAGAAGTACGTAAACAATCACCGATTTGCAATTCAAATTATGGTAGTTTATCTCTAAAACTCATCATTTAGCCATAAACGCAAATTTAATATTAACCGGTGCAAACAATGTCCAAATTTAAATAATATACCAAATACATATATTATTGTTATATTCTTAGAGTCTACTCAGAGGAAAAACGTCTCATCGCCTAATATAACTTGTGTTCTTAATACATTTGTGCAGTTTTATTTTAAGTAAGCTTGTTTGTTTGCTGGCTTCGTTAGGTGAAAATAAAATTTTAGTAGAAAAAGGTCGTAGGATCGTCTGAGAATCGTACGTTGTTGTTGCGTTTTTATTTTTAATTTCTGACCAGATCCGGTTCGTAATGGATGTTATTTTTTGTTGCACGTGTAGCTATTTCTAGAGGTAGAAACTCACGTGGCAGAAAGCACCGTTTATATTTGATTGAGCCGGCCTTATAGGGTCCCGTGAAACAAAATACTTATTATCTTCCTTGATTAAATTTCCGCGAAGACTTTGTGGCTATGTCGGTGCTGTAACGAATACCTATTTCTAGAATTGCCGTTGGCAAGGGTAAAATTACTGAAACACGAGGAAGGCTCCAATAATGAATATACAGTACAATACAATAAAAAATACTCTTTATTGCACACCTCAAACATCAAGGAATACACAACACAGCATGAGATAGCGTACGCGACGTACGCGTACGTAAACAACCTGTAGGTAGCGGAGTAGTTAAAAATTAATGTTTGAATTTAATGTTTAATAATAATAGGACGACTTCTTTCTCTATTAAAGCATGAAATAGAAAATGCTACTAAAACTGAACATTACGAGTACTACAACATTTGGAATTCCTAGCTTCAATATTGGCTAAGATCATGTCACTTGTTCCAAATAAAGCTGAATATCTTGAATAACGACAATCATAAAAAAACAAAAGTAATAAACATACATAAATAAAAATAAACAGATATACTTACATAAATACTTAGACATAATAAATAAATATATCGTAAAGTAATAAATAAAACAAAAACAGTATGAGTCATAAAATTAAGAGGCCTTATTCCTTTTAAAATGCTGATTGTTTTAGACATTTTTCTCTATGATCATGATCAAACATGTTTCTTAACACATTACCTATTGATGTTACTACAGGACTATTGAGAACAGGAAGAAGAACAAGAACAGGGCTATTGGGATTTATTGGTGTTGAAACCTACAGTTTGAATTTATCGTTGATATTTTTTGTTTCAAAAACTACTCGAAATTGACAAAATTCATGCGGAAAATTAGTTTTTTCAACTTATTTTCGACTGCACGCAATGAAAGCATGAAATAGCTATGTTACTACCTAGAACTCGGGGAAAAGTATTATTTACTTCAAAAAGGTTGGTTGAAATTATCAATATATTATATATATATATATATATATTTTTGGAACTAGTCGAATAACCCGCCCCGTTTCAATATATTTGTCATAACTAATATGAAAAAAATAAATTTTAAAAGGAATAAGGCCTCTTAAATGTGTGTTTATTAATTGCAGTGCACGAAGGGAGAGACGAATAGTAGTATCTACGCGACATAATCAGTAAAATTGTTTTATTTAAGAGTTACTGCAACGAAATTTTGGTGCCCTCTGCATGAAACTGTATAATAAATACAAATACAAATACAAGTACTCTTTATTGCACACCTCATAAAATAACAGGAGAAATACAATGCAAGACATTACAATTAGAGGTAAACATTAGGCGGTCTTATCGCTAAAGAGCGATCTCTTCCGGACAACCTTTGGGTAGTGGAGAACTTGAAAAAATAAGATTGTGTTACTAGGCGGTGCAAAAATCGGAAAATAATAATAATATATACATAAAAAACAAATAAATACATAAATATAATAAATACATAAATACATACATACATATATAATAAAATGCATGATAAAAATCTTTGTCCAGCCTGTCTAGTAAAACTGCGTTTTGCGAGTCTTGTCGCGCGACATAGCATCGTCCGTCACTCTCTCACAGTACAGTGAAGAATGAGCACTGAGCTAGGTAATATGTCTCGCGCGAGAAAGAGCCGCGTGTCACAGTTGTGCTATAGGTGCTGGTCTAGTCATTCTGCGTCTCCAGGGTCCACGCCGTGTTTCAGGGTTATTTAAATGTATCAATTGTAACTAAAAGAGGTCCAATATCTATAAATAAATAAATCAACCTAGACCCAAATTAACCTCAAAAAGGCTTGTGTTATGGGTACTAGGCGACGATATACATACTTATATAGATAAATAAATACTTAAATACATAGAACATCCATGACCCAGGCACAAATATTCGTGTTCATCACACAAATATTTGCCCTTGCCGGGATTCGAACCCGGGACCGTCGGCTCAGTAGGCAATTGCTTAACCACTGCGCCAACCGCGTCTTCAAAATATATAATATCTATAGTATCTATAATATTGTAGATTTAACTTTAAGTACTTGTCATAATATGTAAAAAAATAATTTTAAAAGGAATAAGGCTCCTAATAAGAGAAACTCATTTCAATTATTTTCGGTTTACTGGTACAATGAGCTGCAGAATTGTGATTGCAGCCCATAGTACATTACTTTTCCGTGCGGAGTTGAACTTGCAGGCGGCTAGTAATGTACATAGATATAAGCATGCCTGTGCTAACTCGGGGCACCGATACTAAAATGATGTAGCAAAATATTTTATCGACAAAAAATATATATTGATGTTACTGTCAAGATCTAAATATATATCATCAACATATTTTTTTTCTTTTTTTTTTAATAAAAACAATAAAACGTCTGCTATTCGTCTATTTTAAAATAGTTTTCATAATAAGTATACAATCAATATTTTTTCCATATTCGTCGGTATAAAAGATTGACGTCTAGATGAAAATATTAACTTTCTCAGACATGATATCGAACGTTTTTTATAGTAATCGAGAATATTCAATCATCACATGTATTAAATATTTATATATCGACATATTTTTCATCGTTATCAAATCCTTATGATCGTGCCCCGAGTTAGCACAGGTATGTATATAAGCATTGCACTTTACGCTGAACGTCTCATATATTCCCCGTGTTCGCGCTTCACAGCTCCAATTGACCTCATTCGAAAACTAGTTTGAGGTATGCCCGTCTCAATTGACGTCAGTCGGACGTCACCGCGGGCCCACTTATCGCGACATGCGGTTACATCTTAACTTAAAGATTCAATACATTTGTTGGCATCTATTATCTGTGGCGTTATCTATAAATGGACCAAAGACTTATGTAATTACTAGGAAGTGCAAGCAAATTCGCCGGCGTATTTTTGTTCTTTAACGTGGAGAGGTAAAAAGTATTGTGTAACCATCTATGGATGTCCGGCTATCCATCCCTGTACCAAAATTGAGGCCGCCGGACTGGCATGGCGCCGCGCGACCATCAAAACAATAGACGAACCTGCATCGCGCTATTAAGATTTTTCCTGAAATCATGACCCTTCTCCATAAAATACTGATATTCATTATAAACCTTAAATTTTATAATAGTATATATTATGTAGTTTAATATTTAACTTAACACGGATGCATATTTAAGATGAGAATGCGTTGCCACCTATCTGAATGTTCTGTTAATGATATGACACTTAAACCAATAGGATTACTTATAGAATAGCAAAACTACAACAGTTAAAAGTCAATTAAAATTATAGTAGACCCTATTCAAAATAATTATAAATTCGTAGCGAAACTAACTTTATCTTGGTATCCCCGTATCCCTTTCCCGTGGATCTGACCTTTACACAGAGTGATTGAAACAGTGCCATCACTTACAGTATCAGCGGTAAAGGTGAAACCACAACAACGACACGCGTGCGTTTCTGGCATTTGGGCTGAATCGCCCTGCTCTGCTCATTAAATATGTGTGTTTAAGTAAAAAAATATCCGGGTCTAAGATTTATGCTTATAGTGTGAATACTAGTCGGAGTAATATGTAAATATTTTTCTTAATTATATCAAAACAACTTCTGTGAAAGCATGCCTCGACTGTTTACCGCGTATGTTTTTGACTTTTTGATCTATTTAAGATTTCTGCGAATTAATTAAATATTAAGCAGTGATTTTCAACAACACTGTTTGGTGTTACTTACTCGTATATATTATTTATTACAAACATGTATATGCAAAGGGATCAGTAGCTTGCTTTTCTGGGTTTCTGTCTTCTATCATTCTGTACTGTTTGCTTCCTATTAGGTATGTTGGGGTTTATTCGTATTATTCAAATTCCATGTAAATGAAGAATTTCATGTTAAAGAGTTACTATTTCTATACGGGAACGCACTCTTCATTTTATGACTGGTTTTTAGTCCAGTAAAATAAAAGCAAAGTCCTTTTAAACTTTGGAGGGGTCCCAATTTGTTCGCATGACGTGATGACCAGTTTTACTTGAGCAACGATACATTTATAATCTTTCTCCAATACCTCCATTATAAATATTTAGCTAAGAGTATCCTGATATCTCATATGCCATTCATTCAGAACAAGAAATTAACAGTCCTGGTTCTCCAAAATGGTAAGTTTACGATTAGCCTATTTGCTCTCATATTTTTTTAATATCCCTTTTCCGTGATAATTTCGTAAAAATCTGTTTCTCTTAACAGTATTGAATTTTATCATAAGACATATGCTGGAGCCTAAACATAGGCCCTATGCAGACTAAAAGAGTAAACACTTCTACTCACACCGGGTGAACACATTCAGCTTCGTACATTTGAACTGGAGAAACCCGCTACGTCACTTCATGCGAACGAATTTGGCCATCTTTCACAATGCACAACGTAACCTCGTTACCATCGTGTGTGCAGATTAGAGGCCGACGTGTGGGAAGCCAGGCGCCGCGAGATGGCGGTTAAGATTGAGTGCGACGACGCGAACGACGCATATGCGTTCCCGGCACCGACGCAACTCGCGCCGCCTCCACCCGTGCCGCCCGACGCGACCATGACCCCCGTGTAGGTTCCACGCTAAGTATGCCTTGTTTAGAGTAATATGATAGAATGTGTGTTTGTGCTAACGACGAATATGCGTTCCCGGCACCGACGCAAGTCGCGCCGCCACCGCCCGCGCCGCCCAACACGACCATATCCCCCGTGTAGGTTCCACGCTAAGTATGCCTTGTTTAGAGTAATATGATATAATGTGTTATTATGCGAACGACGCGTATGCGTCCCCGGCCCCGACGCAACTTGCGCCGCCAGACGTCGATGCGATGTCCCTTGTGCCAATTCCACGCTAAGTATGCTCATATTGTAGCTGTAGTATATGGGATGATTTGTTTAGCTAATAGAAACCGATTATTGAAACAACGCGTAAGCGTCCCGGCACCTACGCCCGACGTTATGCGATCATACCTATTTGGTGACTAATAAAAGTGTAAATATACTAACGACACGCATGCGTTTTCGGCGTCTGTCACATTCACCTATATATATTATAGTAATTTATTTCATTGTCGTTTCTCACCCCTATCCGTTCCCAATTAATAAGTTGTTGCCAGATATATTTTTTTCCTGTTTAAAAAAATAGTTTGCGAGATTCGAACCTACGCCCTACATGCATTTCCGGCGTAAGGCTCTAAATTAAAATGTAGTGTGTTAATAAAAATGTGGTATTTTCGCATTAAGAAACAAAATCGATAAAAAGATTGTTTTGCATATTTAGGCAAATAAGTTCTGCATTTGCATATAAAATATGCATATAAGAAATGGACATTAAACTTTTGTAGCTAATACTGAACATGTTTCTGTACAATAATGTGTTCACTTATACAAGCACACTAGATGCGATTAACCAGTTACTAACTGCTGATCAAGGCCGCGCTTCCGCAAGCAATAATGATAACTAATTGATAATTATCCTTATCAGTGTGTGTAAAAATGCATGTTCACTGCATGTGATTGTAGGTATGCCACAGCGCACAGCGCGGCAAGTTCACTCCGCACCACGCGATGCATCTTTTGTGAGTTTTAGCCCCAAACAGTATCAAAAACTACTTTTGAAATTACACTTGGATAAAAAAAAAAACAATGTCAATGGGGAATTGGATGATTATATTCCAATAATCTTGAATTCCTGTTTATAGGCAGAAATAACCCCCCCTCGCTCCTAGAAAAAAGTGAAAGATCTTTCTGTTACTTAAAAAAAAGATGAAAATGTTTTCTTCTGCCTTGTACGTGTATTGGAAAACTAAACTCAAGTGATGTTTCTTTCGACCTGGCAGAGATGCTGCTATGCTCTGTGGTGCTATAAAAAAAAATTACTTAAAAAAAATCAACCGTTCCTCATTGGGAGTTTAAAACTCAGTTTAGTAGTTTTTGATACTTCATGCATCTAAGGTAATCTAAGGGTTAATAATCAGTTTCTCATCACTCATCAGATAACACCACTGCACACTGTCAACACCCACAAGTCAAGAGAAGAATCCGTCACTCTCGAACTCTCGTATCAGGAAGTGACAGGTTTTATCATTATGCATTATTGCGCGAAACCCCATGCTTACTGTCTTAAAAAAAAATCAAAAGTAATTTAAAAGTTTTGAAAATGTGAACTCGGTCAACTATTTCGGGGACATCGTTTAAGAGAGTTTGATAATTTCCTTAACAGTACGATGCAATTTTTCCTTGGATCAGTGATGGACTGACAACGCGCATTCCAAACCTAAACGTTGTGGGAGACCATCTATATTTTTATCACAGAACAGGATTGCATTTAAGAGCCCTGAACTGGCTTTTATTTCATAAGCTACGCAGCGTAGTTATACTACTTATCAAAGTACTCATCACATGCTACGTATGTTTATGCACTGCACAAGATGGCTATTGTACTCGTATATTATCTACACTGGCGCCTGCGTGCGAGCCAATTTAAAGACATGGCGAGAATTCGCATGCCAGTTTCATTACATTGCGGGCTTGCATTCCATTACGAGTTCAATAGCTTGCTCTCACCCCGCAATGTAATGCAATTTTTTCGATTTGTCGCTCCATCTAAATGGGTCTAAGATGCAAGTCACGGTAGCCGTCACCGTCAGTCTGTTGATGTTTAACTGATTGAGTCAACTAAACTGACTATTCCTCTGATTGCCCTGTTATTTTCTTATTGCACTTCAAGCTGCAATGTTTCATGTGAAACAGTATATTTTATGGCTTTGTATTTGTGGTGACAGTCCGGTGTCGTAACAGGTGAACTAGCCTACTTCACCTACATTTTCATACATTTCTTTGGTTTAGGTACCTACTTGAATGTTGTTCTCAAATGTTCATTTTGTCTGAAATCATCACACTTACCAGTGGCGTGGCGTGAAACAAAATCTCTGGGCAAGCCGGGACCGGTTTAGCTACCTTTTTTTATGAAACAAACAATATTTTCTAAAATTGCATATCGGTGGGAATCGGATTCTATGGACCCCACGCCACGTATAAGTACAAAAGTTGCAGAAGTAGCTAGCAAAATAACATCCTCACAATGATCCATACAACACTTATTCTCTAGAGTCCGTTTGTGTATAATTTTGAGTACCTGGCGTGCAATTTTTGCTGGGGTCTGTACATACGTTATATGTAATTGTGATAGTTTAGTAGAAGTGCTGTTATACATGTGGGTTATAATTTTTATCACTAAATATGAACCGCATTGAAGTGACATAATTTGGCATGATTCCCCCTGACCACCACCACCGGACTCGCAAGAAGTAGGTATACAAAATCCAACACGACAATAAAGTATCCGTAGTTTTTGATAAAACTATCCAAACGCGCTGAAATCGCGCAAACTATCTACATATCTTAAGGCCACATACGCTGTTATCGTCATGTATATGTATAAAATATTTATCGTGACAAGAGACAACAGTCTTCTTCTCTTCTTCCTTCCCTTATCCTACCTACATGGGGTTGAGTCTCCTTTTCAACAGAGTGGTTGATTCTGGCCATTCTGGGTCGACTGTTCTTCAATTTTCAGGTGTATTTTGTTCAGAAATTGTTTATTTGCATAGACACAGTATAGGGATGTTACAGTAGATACATCATGTCTCATGTATCTTGCATGCAAGCGTGCAAATATTGCAGTCAATTAAAATGACATAACAACATAAAATTTATTAAAATAGGTATGCAATCTCAAACTGAATTAATAGAAAATTTAATAAATAGAAAATGTTCTGCCCCTTCGTCGGTTGCTCAGGAAGGTTCAATGAAATGTTGACGACATGATCTTGTCGTCTTCACTGGATGTGGCTGTACCATCGCAACCTATTTTCAAGAAGTTTGTCATTAATGTAATGTAGTCTGATGCGGGAACGGCACTGTCGGTCGCATTTTTGACATACATTTTTGATATTCTCTAGTGCCAGTTTGATGCATTCTGCGTTGTGCGAATCCTTCTCAGCTGCAGTTTCAGACCAGGCTTCATCAGCCAATCTCTATCTTGCTCTAAGATTCCTCAAGCTTTGTTATCAATTTTAAAAGTAGCCATGTTGTGCTTGGCACAATGTTTCAGTCTCTAATAAAACATCCTTCTGTTCCAGAATACGAGCAAGTTGCAGCATATCTAGTCCCAGCACAGAGGCCGACTCGCGGCTGAACTACCCGGACGCCTACCGGTCGTGCGGCAAACTTGGCAGTGGCGGCAAGTACGCGGGAGGGGGGAAACTCGCCGGGGGAAAACTAGGTAACCTTCTAAATGGCCATGATAAAAGTTAAAAAGGCTATATCATCATAGCATATAGGGGTCATTCGGGAAATATGCGCTAGCGGGCCAAGCGCACCTACCATATCGAAAACTACAGATGTTTTAATACTAACGCCATTTTACAGCCACGCAACTATATTGTAATGAAAATACATATTTCATAATAGTACATTACGTAACAAGGGTGGTAAATAAGGAATTACAAACGAGTTTCTATGAGGCTTTAATGACACGAGTTCGGAATTCCTTTTACCACCAGAGTCACGTATACGACGTTTTTTATCACACTTTGGAGGAAATAAAACAAAAGCAATAAATATGTAGTAGTCAATACCAAAATTACTTACCGCCCTAGGGTGTAATTTACGACTTACTGCCCGGTTTTTTAGCATGTAAACCCTTGATTTACGAGCAAGTGTGATGAAAATTTCGTTCACTGCTGTAAAGTAGTGCTGTAAGATGTGAATATTAACATATTCACATAGAGGTCGCTAATGTGTAAAGCCTTTCAAATAGACAATGTTAAGATCGACACACAAAGCATAAGGAAAAAATCGAAAGGTTATCTAGCGTTAGGGTAGTGAAGAAGTTAACACGCTGGACCGGTAATCCAGAGGTACCGGGTTCTATTCCCGGTTTCTTTTAAATTTTTCTTTGTGCTTTGATCTTTGTATCAATGATTTTATATTGTAATGCTTAAGTGTTATCAGTATTTGTATTTATTTCTTGTTGAGGTGTGCAATAAAGAGTATTCAAAAGTAGTTAGCAAAAGTAAGATAGTGATAATAGTATCATATCGAAATTTAATACATTTAAACAATTTAAACTAAGATTTATTTATAGTTAGATTTATGTATTATATTATGTTCTTACTTTGAATTGTTTAGATGTATTAAATTTCATTAAATTATTATTTTTATTCTACTAGTATTATATCTATACGAGCACGCTCGAAAACATTATATTAAGCTGACGACGCACCTTAACAATTAACATACTACAGTCGTACATGTAGGGTGCTATAAACTATTACACCCTAAATGTTTGGTCCTTCAACCCGGATTTGATTTGGCGTGGACTACAAGCAGGAGTATAGGTACTCAACATGAAACCCTCTACGACCATCAAGAAACAACTGTATCATAAACTCAACGCCTCGGCTCATCAGTATCAATCTGTCCCTAAAATCGAGATTCCAACCTTTTCGGGAAACTACTCTCAGTGGCCAACATTTATGGATCTATACTCCGAAGCAATCCATAATAACAACATGATACCTAAAGCGCAGATAATGCAACATCTCAAGGAAAAGCTTCGTGGTGAAGCGGAACGCATTGTCCAACATTTGTCAGTCTCGGCGGACAACCACGACACCTGCTGGGAACTTCTCAACCACAGATACAACAACTTACAATTACTTTTCACCAAACAAATGCAAATTTTCCTCAATCAGCCGACTATACCTACAACAACAAAGTGCTTTTGAGATTAAACGACTTCACGATATTAGCCTGGAAGTTGTGCACGCCATCCACAACCTTAGTATCGATTATCGATACATCATCATGGGATCATTTGTTGGTGCATATCCTTACTAATAAATTGGACTCAGATACCTATGTATCCTACGTGGAAACAAGGAAAAAGCCACGTGAATTGCCACAATTTGACGAGTTCGTTGAATTTTGGGAAAGCAAGTTTACGTCATTGGAACCGGTTATCAAACGAAAACAAACAACAGTAAATAGTTCAACAAAGGCCTTGTCCAGGACACATCAGAGAACTTTCTTCAACATCGCACAATATTTTACATAACAATGGAAAATTTAAGCGATTCATTGTGAAATCATATCATGCCAACACGGATCGCAATTGTCCTTTACCGGAAGCAAATCACATTTTACTATATTGCAAAACATTCCAGAACATGCCACCGAATATGAAGAAAACAACAATGTCGCAATTGAAAAGTTGCTATTACTGCTTATTTTCACATAACGGAAAGCAATGTAGTTCAATTAAACGCTGTCGAGTATGCAATTCTGCACATCATACGTCGCTTCATGATCTGTTGTTGCCCACGTGCCGACAACAAAGTGCTGACGCCGGTAGCTTCAACGACGGCGCTGACTTATGGAACAGGAACTTCAGATAGCCAACGAAGAGCAAATAGCCACTTTAATGAAGTTTTACTGGCCACGATACAAATGAAGGGTTAGGGCGGCTGACGGAACTGAAACTAAAGGATGTCTTTTAGATCAAGGACCTCAAATCAACTTAATAACCGAGTCTGGAGCTCAACGACTACGCCTTAAAAGACAGAAACAAAACGCTACGGTATCAGGCTCTCTGCGAAGCAGAGCAACGGAACTGTTTTCTATTGTCATATGAGTTATTATATGAAAACCACGTGTTTACTAGGTACCGACGCTCTCGTAATGACCTGTCAAATTATTCTTTTGAAAAACCAGGCCCCACCTTGAAAACATCAACCTGGCGGATCCTGATTACAACATCTCTCGACCCATTGAAGTGTTACTCGACGCTGGTGTCTACGCAGACATAGTAATGGGAGGCATTCTCAGAGGTCCAGCCTACGCTCCTATTGATCAAGAAACACATGGGGTGGGTCCTGCTTGGTAACGTAAAGCCGTTCAACTGCCAGGCAATTCTTAACAACTTGGATGATATTTCTCAATTTTGGGAAGGCGAAGACATAACCGAGCCGGCCAATAACATGTCACCAATGGAAGAATATTGCGAAACATTGTACATAACCACAACACGAAGACTGGAAAATGGACGTTAAGTGTTGAAGCTTCCGATGCAACCTTTAAGCCACAGGCAGTCGCGCAATTACTTCAATTGGAAAAACTACTAACAAAAGATAAAGAATACGCCATTAGCTATAAAAACTTTATGGTCGAATATTTTAAACTCGGCCATATGAAACCCTGTAGATATAGAACAACACCACCCTAGCTGCTTTCTACCACACCGCGGAGTCATCAAGCCTGACTCCACAACTTCAAAACTACGCACTGTTTTTAATGGATCACATCCTACAAAATCTGGATACAGTTTCAATCAGCTCACGGAAAGCGGTCCAAACCTGAAACGGGATCTACAAGCTTTGATTTCACGGTGGAGGTCATTTCGTTACATTTCGATATATATTTCTCAGTTCTTTTAAGTAGATGGCTGAAAAAATTGAATTAGAAAACATGGTTTTTATTCTGTATTTTGAAATGCTTAAAAGGCTGTCCGTCATTTTCGCTCATAATAGTGACGTCATCGGTCCCGTAAAAAAAACTGCAGGGCTACTCCGACGGCTTCGAATAGTGCCGTCCCTCTCGATCTCCTGTCAAAGTATATTTGACTCAGCGGGACCTGTCCTAAAGGCAATGCGAGTAATAAACCAGTGCAAAGGGCCACTCGGGCCCGCAAGGAAAAAGAGTAAAAAAAAAACTCAGCGTTACGGCACTATAGGTACGACAGTCGAATTTCGAACATCGGAATAGTCCTTCTGTTTATTTACTCGGTATTCTACGCCACGCCACAGATAAGCTAAAGGCAAAAATGGCGGACGACGTTTTTGACTGTTCATGAAATTTAAATTTTCAATTTATAAAATTTAGCTTTCTAGCTATCACAAAAATATTTTTTTTTTCAGCTGGTGAGATCATTATTTTAAATATATTTTAAAAATGGGTCAACTAGCCTATTAGTGAAGACAATTTGTACGTACAAGAATCATCAATAAATTGTATCATCGTGGAGAAAAATTACAGCGTCGTCACTAAAGACCACAGAGAAGCCCTAGAGAGACTAAAAACCACTATCGAAACTGTGAAAGTACAACAAGAAACATTGTCAGAGAGAACGTCATCTCATGAGACTAATCGCTATACTTTCATCTCAGTTAGGTATGGTAATTTGCACGATTGCCGTCAGCACCTGTGGTGGCATCTACGTCAGACGCAGACTTCGAAACCTTGCAGCGCAAGCTATCACTCAGGAGCAGAACCTGCAAATGAAAACGAAGGACAACGCATCATTTAGACATCTTCCGCAACCACAGGAATGTTATAACATACTAAACAAACCTAACAATTAACATACTACATCCGTACAATCCGATAAACTATTACACCCTACAATATCTGTACTTTTCGATATGGTAGGTGCGATGCGATTGCTCCACCAGCGCACTTGTCCCCGATCTTAGTCATTCATTAAGCATTCTTTATATGTATATTTACATCTTAGACCAGACTTGATTTAGCCCTTTCTATCAACTAGCTCGACCGTGACCCGCGGCTTATTGGTCTACTACAACAAATATTATTTGATTATTTTTATTCCGTATACAGTGTGAGAAAGATGGGTGACCTAATGATAGACAAGAGGCCGCTATGGCTATTTGTGTTATGCTGGTAGAACACCAAAATTAAACAAAAACACATTGGCTAATCGGGTCACAAGATTAATAAATAAGTAGATCTCCAAACTTAAACTTGTGATCTTGAAGATTGTCTTAGGTATATCTCCATTTAAATTTGGTATAGAGATAAACTTATTTAAATATGCCAGTTGTTTTGCCCCTATTTAGTTCTTCAAAGAGTATCTAAAACCTGCATACCCAAGTGGTATTTTTTAGGGTTCCGTACCCAAAGGGTAACAAACGGGACCCTATTACTAAGAATCCGCTGTCCGTCTGTCTGTCCGTCTGTCACCATTCCACCAGGCTGTATCTCATGAACCGTGATAGCTAGACGGTTGAAAATTTCACAGATGATGTATTTCTGTTGTCGCTATAACAGCAAATAATAAAAACTGGATACAATAAATATTTAAGTGGGGCTCCCATACAAAAAACGTGATCCGTTGCGTTAACTTTGCACCTCATTTGTATGCGGCGCCATATATACCAGGTGCAAACTTAACTTAACCCGGCCAGTTGAGATGGGAAGTGTTTGTACGGAACCCTCGGTGCGCGAGTCCGACTCGCACTTAGCCGGTTTTTTTAATCTGTTGAACTTATAAAATTCAACGTTTTTTTTTATTCAGGAGGAAAGCTAGGAGGGAAGCTGGGGGGGAAATATGGGGGGAAGCTGGCACAGGCGCTGGCGCGGCGGAGAGCGCTCGTGGCGATGTCGCAGTCCGGGGCGCCCGGGCTGGCGGCGCCGCTGCCGGGCCGCTCCCGGGACGGCACCGTGGAACTGCAGATATTGTGCCAGCCGGAGACGCAACATAGAGCCAGGTAAGAGCCAGCTAATCTATTATATCTATCTATGATTAAATAAGCTAATATATAACGTCTCTCCTCTTGTTCGTTTCGCTCTTGTCAGAGCGGTCGTGGTTTTCGTGAGGGAGGGTTGGGGGCTGCTGTCGCGCGCCTAACGATGTCTCAGTATCTCGTCCGGTTCGCAGCACTTCTGGAACATACATGCAATGGTTTGCCCATATATATAGCCCTATAATATCTATTATAAAATTCTAGATTTTTTTTAATGCTGATTGTTTTAGACATTTTTCTCTATGATCAAAAATGTTTCTTAACATATTACTACCTAGAAAAGGACTATTAGGATTTATTGGTATATATTTGAAATGAACAGTCTAAATTTTTCATTGATTATTTTTGTTTCAAAAACTACTCGAAATTGACAAAATTCACACGAAAAATTAGTTTTTACAACTTATTTTCGACTGCACGCAATGAAAGCATGAAATAGCTATGTAAACTACCTAGAACTCGGAAAAAAGTATTAATCACTTCAAAAAGTTGGTTTAAATCAACAATATAGTTGTCATAATATGTCTTTTAATGTTGTTCGTTTTTCTGCAGATATCAGACTGAAGGCAGCCGGGGCGCCGTGAAGGACAACTCCGGGAACGGGTTCCCGATCGTCAAACTGGTGGGCTACGACAAGCCGGCCGTCCTGCAGGTAACGCTACTTCAGTATTTATTTACTCATACATGCAATGAAATGTCGTCATAACGTGCGTTATAACAGGCTTCGAAGTATCACTTTTCGGGCGGAACAAACCGAGGAAATTATAAAGAAATTACATATGAAAGCTGGCCTTTTTTAAGTATTTTTTCAAACGTGGCTAAACAGCTGTTTTTTATAGTGGTTTATTTTTACTTCATTGCATATGTTTGAGTAAAGCACTATACATGCCTTAGCCGTGAAAAGGGCTTGCCGGCTCCGTATCACTAACCGGCATCCCTACGGTCGGCCGTTTATACGTACTCACTTCAGGATAAATTGAGCTTATCATTTAAAATAACGGTACAATATTGCCTGTGCCAACCAAATTCACAAAAAATTCTGTCGCTACTCTTCAAACCCTCGTATCTAGTTTATACATTGATAGGAAGAAGATACGAGCTTTGTTTTAAGTAGGTTAGTGAGTTTTGGTCGTCAACTGACGATAAAAAGTGCGTAATTCGATATTCGGAGTGGCACCTCTGACCGCAAAGATCAAGGTGATCACTATCCTCTATTCCTTTAGATTTTGCAGCGTCCTGTTTCGATGTCCCCAGGTATTCATCGGCACGGACACGGGGCGCGTGGCGCCGCACATGTTCTACCAGGCGTGCCGCGTGTCCGGCAAGAACTCCACCAGCTGCAAGGAGAGGAAGGAGGACGGCACCGTCGTCATCGAGATCGACCTCGAGCCGGCGCGGAACTGGCAGGTCACGTGCGACTGCGTCGGGATTCTCAAGGTGAGGATGTATTAGGTTAGGTTAGAGAGGACTCCACCAGCTGCAAGGAGAGGAAGGAGGACGGCACAGTCGTCATCGAGATCGATCTCGAGCCGGCGCGGAACTGGCAGGTCACGTGCGACTGCGTCGGGATTCTCAAGGTGAGGATATATTAGGTTAGGTTAGAGAGGACTCCACCAGCTGCAAGGAGAGGAAGGAGGACGGCACAGTCGTCATCGAGATCGACCTCGAGCCGGCGCGGAACTGGCAGGTCACGTGCGACTGCGTCGGGATTCTCAAGGTGAGGATATATTAGGTTAGGTTAGAGAGGACTCCACCAGCTGCAAGGAGAGGAAGGAGGACGGCACAGTCGTCATCGAGATCGACCTCGAGCCGGCGCGGAACTGGCAGGTCACGTGCGACTGCGTCGGGATTCTCAAGGTGAGGATATATTAGGTTAGGTTAGAGAGGACTCCACCAGCTGCAAGGAGAGGAAGGAGGACGGCACAGTCGTCATCGAGATCGATCTCGAGCCGGCGCGGAACTGGCAGGTCACGTGCGACTGCGTCGGGATTTTCACGGTTGGCTTGACTTAACCAGGCACTTACTACATTCCGCCCATGGTATAAAAGAAGGTATGACACTCCGGAATGACAGGCGAGACTTTTGACGTCGCGCTATGATTGGTTAGTTTGTTCTGTCAATCTGTTCCTGTGTTGCCGGTGGTGTGTCATAATACTCCCCGATTCCCTTGTTACCTGTATGAATCTCATAAAATTGACAAAACAATTATTAAAACAAAATTAAATTTAGTCAATGAGCATGACAATTGTAATGCATAAACGCATAATTATAACTTTTTTGTACGACTGGTGATGGGATTTTGTTACCTTAAAGCGACAACTAATCAGAGAAGGAGAAAGTCTCACTAGCCGTAGTGTACCTTTTTTTCTTATACCATGATTCCGCCAATGTGCTTCCTTAAGGCGCGTGCGTACAGATTATACTTACTGCCGCGCGAGCCAATTTTGAATGAAAATGAGTGTCCCAATTACGCCCGCGGTGGCGACTGAAACTCTTTTGATGCGACTTCAAAAACCGACTGAACCCAGGTGAGTTTGTCCATACAATTTTACAGTTCCCCCAGAGGGCCGCACCGGCGTCCATACAGGAATTACGAGCGCCTACTATGCGGGTTGTTAGTCTTTTTTTTTATGACTTGAACTGTATCATGGCTGTGTCGCCACTTATGATATGATACGTGAAATAAACGATGTTACTAACCTGTACTCATTTAGTATAACCTTACTCCACATATACATGCGACAAACTTGAGAGACTTACGTTGAGAGGTTCATAGCTCCCATGAGCTTTCTACAAACAGTCAGTGAGAGCCGCAGAAGGCCCATGATTCTGATCGAGAGCCATGTGTTATGGTGTTATCCTCTCTGAAGTGATCAGACTCATTGCCCCACGGTTTCTCTACTCTCACATTAATTTGTGGGACCCACAGGTCCCTCGAGGTCCTTCCACCATCCCCAATAGACCTTCCCGTACCACCATGCTCTCTTACTTAACCTCGCAACGTATTTCTCTAGTTATTATTGAACATAAGCACTCACCAGGGGGTTCTTCTGGTTAACCTTTTACACTTTCTTTCACAGCCATACAAGGTCTTAGTCCTTCCGCTAATTTGGTTATAACAGTCACTCAGAACACGTTCCTTTCTCTCTGTAAAATTGTAATGTCATCAAATTCACTTTCCCGCCAATTCCCCTTATATAGTGTTACCAATGCAAAAATATCATACTAAAGGTTGTCACTCACCTTTTACTAGGAATCGCGTAAATTCGCGACACTCCCAACGGCAAGGCTAAGTTATAGGATGGCGACTAGCTGACGAGTCCACTCCGCGATTTTTTCTCTAGCTCGGATCGCGGCGGCTCGTCTCGTTACCTCCTCTCTTGGTTGACTCTCATCTCGCATTACCGTATCAGTTTCATTGCTTTCATCTTCTATTGGAGGAGACGTTTCACTACTTTCCTCTTGCACCGGTTGTTGTGGCGCTGCAGACACTCCCTCCTCCTGAGCTTCTAAATTAGGCTCTCTCTCTTCTGTATGTTGAATGGGACTTATTTCTGTACTTCCTTGCTTCTCTTTCAAGATGTCAGTTTGCTTATCCACTTCTGGTAGTTCTTGGACTTCCATTAGATCAGGTTCAGTTGGTATAGATTCTAGAAGTCTTACTTGACGTTCTTCTGGCTCAGTCGGCTCGACTCCGACTGGTGGTGGATAGTCCAGTTCCAAAGGATATATGTGTCCAATCGACCGTTTGAAAATACTGTCTCCTATTTGAACCAGAGCCACTCTACAGTATCCATCAGAACTTCTTATCAGTTGGACAATCTTGCCAACCTTCCAGTTGACCCTATTTTTGGTTTCGCCTTTAATTTGAACTAGATCCCCGACACTTGGCTCCTTGTGTGATTTCACCCTTGGTTGTTTATGGTTGTGGTGGTACCGTTCTCTTAGGCTCGTCAAATATTGATTTATAAACATGTTTTTAAAGTGGTTCAACATATATTGACCTCTTTTCCAGCTGTCTAATAAGTTCTGCTTGACTGAGGTGTCAGCTTGTTCAGGTGTAAAATTTTCTGATATCTCCAAGTTGAGACAGTGTCCTAGGGATAGAAAATCACACGGTCTAAGAACAATATCCATGTCCGGGCCTACTCGTGTCAAAGGCCGACTGTTCACAACAGCTTCTATCTCCTTAATGACGGTAAGAATTTGCGTCTCATTTAGTAATCGTTTCTCCAAAGTCCTCTTCATACAATGTTTTACCAAACCCACTAATCTTTCATAGAATGCGCCGTGCCATGGAGCTAATTGTGGAATAAACTTCCATCTGATTCTATTCTTAACGCAATGTTCACTATTTAGGAGCTCGGAGCTCAGTTTAAAGTACAGTGCATTGTCTGAAACTATTGCTCCAGGTACGCCTCTTGTCGATATAAATCTTCTCAGCGCCATAATACACTCATCGGCAGTCAAGTTCTTAACGACTTCCATATGTATGGCTCTTACTGCTAAACATGTCAGAAGGCACACCCATCTTTTTTGTTGTCCATTTTCGGTATCCACGTACACGGGACCAAAATAATCAATACCCGTGTAGGTGAAGGGTGTGCTATAATTCGCGCGTTCTGCGGGCAGTGCTGGTGTTGGAGGTAGTGGGTATGGCCCTCCTCCGTGCTTCACACATTGGGGGCATTTCTTTATTACTCTTTCCACTACAGGTCTCCCTCTTGGAATCCAGAACTGCTGGCGGACTAGGTTGAGGGTGTGAGGTGCTCCTACATGGTAATTTTCCACATGTATTGTTTTTACCATATTCCTAGTGAATTCGCAATCTCTAGGCAAGAGGATGGGATATCTCATGTCATATGACCAACTAGCATGCATCATCCGTCCTTTGCATCTCAACAATCCATCAACGTCTGTAAATAAGCCTAGATTCCTACTGAGGTCGGTCTGTTTTCCTTTCATTTCTTCGGGAAAGAATCGTTGTTGCAGGTTCTTTATCTCTAGAACCCGAGACTTCGCTTCACTCTGATTAGGTCTTGGCTCATCTACCTCATCCACATCGACAGTTTCCATGGGTGAGCTGTTATCTGAAGGTTGTTCTTTCAGACCCTCCGCAACAGCAGGAAATGATGCAAGGTTTTGGTGGCTACTGAGATGAATATCTTTAGACCATTTTTCCTTATTTTTAGACAAGAAACTGGGCCCTTCTAGCCATACCTTTTTCTTCTGCGTCCAAAGCTCGGGTCGCGTAGCAATGTCGGCTGGATTTTCTCTTGTATTTACGTAGAAGGTGTCTAATCCGATGTTTCGCTTTATTTCTTCAATCCTATTAGCTATGAAAGGTGGTAGAAGTTTATTTGAGTGAATCCAGCTAAGGACGACTAGGCTGTCCGTCCACAGATACTGTCTTGTAATAGGTATCTCCATGGTATCTCTCAGATATGTCAATAAGCGGTTACCAATAACGCATCCGAGTAGTTCCAATTGTGGGATGGTCAGTTCGCTCTTCTTTTTCTTTCCCTCTTTCCTTTTCTTTTCTAATGGGACAACCCTGGTTTTTGACATTATAAAGGATGTCTTGACGTCGGAGCCATTGCTTGTTCGAAGATATACGACTGCTGCGTATGAATCCTTTGCAGCGTCTGAAAAGCAATGTAATTCATTTTCTGACCCCTCGTTGGCATTCGTTTCAACATAACGCGGTATCTGTACTTCTCGTATATCATTCAGATTACCTTTAATTTTATTCCACTTCAACAAGAGTTCCTGAGGTAGTGATGAGTCCCATTTATAATCATTTCGCCATAAATCTTGGAGAAATAATTTAATCGGCAGGACCACTGGATTTACTATACCCCATGGATCATAAATTGAAGCCAGGGTACTTAAAACCTCTCTTTTTGTAACTTTCTTTGCGGTGGTATCTCTCAATGCTTCCTTATCTATGTTCAAAGTAAGTACATCTTGAGCTTTCTTCCACAGGAGGCCTAAAACTTTTACCTCATTTGTTGCCTTTGCTCTGTATGGTTCTGGTACCTTTTGTATAAAGGAGTTGTCGTTTGATGTCCAGTCTCTTAGATTCATTGAGAGTTCTTCGAATGTGTTCCGGGTTTCATCGAATAACCGGCAGGCTTCTTCTGAAGTGTTTGTGCCAATCACTAAATTATCGACATAGCATTTGTTGGCCACCCTTTTGAGTAAGTCGCTGTTCTTTTGAGCAATGTGGTAACGTATAGTGGCCGTCAGCAGGAAGGGGCTTGAGATAATTCCAAATGGGATTCTGCAGAATCTCAAGTGCAGCAGATTTTCATTAGTTAATGGTCTATTTATATCCTTTACCCATAAGAACCTAGTTACTTCTCTGTCCTCTTCTTGTAAGCCAACTTGTAAAAAAGCCTTTTCTACATCTGCAATAATGCCTATTTTGTAGAGTCTGAAATTCAGAAGCAGGGCCGTTAAATCTTGGAGCATGCAAGGTCCTCTATACATACACTCGTTAAGGCTTTGCTGATCCTTTACTCGAGCTGACCCGTCATACACTATGCGTCCACGCTTGCCACCTTGCTTAATTATGTGATGTGGCATATAATGAACTGGAGGCACAGATTGTCGGCTAACATCTGAATCCACTTGAACAACCTCTATTATTTCTGCCTTCAGTTGTTCCATTAAGATCTCATTGTACTCTTGTAGTGTAGGCTCCCCTAGTCGTTGTAATAATCCCTTAAGTCTGCCATATGCCATGCCATAGTTAGTTGGTAGTTCCGGTGGATATGACGTCCACGGCCATTTGACATAATACCGACCATTGCGATACTCTACAGTGTCATTGAAGTGTTGTACCGCTACTTCCTCTCTAGTAGCCTTTACTGAATCAGTTATTCCAATGTTTTCCAGACTCCAAAGAAACTTCAAATCAGACTGTTTTAAAGGTAGATCAGGTTCCGTATAGAATTCACATTCTCTATTGCTTTGATGGTAGGTCACAACTGATAACATATTGTCCTCCTCTTGAGTCTCCCTGTTTGTATGGCCTGACACCACCCATCCGAAATCCGTGTCGACTAGGAATAAATCATTTTCAATCTGTATAGTTTTGTTTCTCATAAAAGAAAAGTAATAATCGCTACCTATGAGGACGTCTATAGCAGGACTTTCCTTTGAGTTACTATCTGCCAGTATATCAATAGTCTTGGTTTCAGGAATATTCAGAATGGGTATCCGATGAGTGATATGTGGGACGACGTTAACATGGATAGTTTTTTCTACCCCTCGCTTAGTTCTGACAACAATGTTAGAGCATGGGCTCAAAGTCTCTTTTGGTTTCGAAGCTCCGAAGGTAAATATGAGTAATGAGTCCACATTATCATAAGTCAAGTCCAGTTGTTTTGCCAATCCGGTTGTGATATAGCTTCGTTGACTCCCTGAGTCCAGAAAAAATCTACATGTTAGGCTTTTGTTGTTGTGAACCACCTGCGCTGTTGCAGTCTGTAAAAAAGATTTTGTTTTAAAACACTGTCCCATCGAGCTTAGTGTAGAAATTGTATCAGGTTCTCTGGTCTTACCTGATTTTCCTTTAGGGCATAAGGCACGATTATGGTTACCCTTACAATGGTAGCACCTTTTTCGTCTCTTGCAGTCATTAGCATGATGCCCTATCTTCAAACACATAAAGCATCTATTGGTTAATTTTTTCTTCCTTTCTTCTAGGCTGCTTACATTAGAACATTCATCATTATAGTGGGGTTCTGCACAAAAGATGCAACTCAATCTTGGTTTTTTCACACTACTGTCATTAACAGTGCTGGCCTTCCGTTTTGCGTTTAAATTTCTTGGTCCAGGTAACGTCTTCATGGTGGGTACAGAACTTGTTATCCGTTTTCCCTTATGGTACTTGGGTCTACCATTGATGGAGATGAATGCCTCCGTTGTAGCGACCGGTTCAACAGATGCATTCACCCTTACCTTGGATCTTTCAATGGCTACCACAATGGAATCCAGGGTTCGCCGTATGCCTGATATTGTCTGGCCATTGGCCATTAACAAATTCAGCTCGTAAATTACTTTCTCAGGGAACTTATCTAAAATGAGACTCCTCAAAAAGTTGCTCTCAACATTCTCACCTAATGCTGCGAGAATCCTTAAGTGAGTTTCGATTGAATTCAAATTCTTCCTGCAACCTTCGGCAGTGTATTCACAACAATCAATTTTGTTTAAGGCCTCGTAATGACTATCGATGACCTTTTGTTGGTCTCCATAACGGTTTTTAAGAGTGTCTATAGCGACTTCATAATTGCTATTGGTCATAGCTAGGCCTTGCACTGCCTCCTTCGCTTCCTTTTCCAGTAAACTTATTAAGTACGCGAGTTTCTCTGAATCCTTCAAATTTTGGGAATGAACGTTTGCAGTAAACCGATCCCAAAATTCGGTCCACTTTAAAATGTCACCGTCAAATTTAAGCAATTCCAATTTAGGAAGCTTCGCCGTGGTTTGTGCTGTGTTTGCACTTTGAGCCACAATCTTCTTGGAATGAATGCTCATAACTAACTCTAGTTCCACTAAGAGCTCTTCAGCTCTCATTTGTCTCTCGAGCGCGGAACGCAGTACCTCTATATCTTGTGAATTCGTACTAATAAATTTATCGGTGTCTGTTTGCAGGCTGTTAATTGCCTGTTTTATGGTAAGTTGCACTTTTGTGACGTCCCGCTCCAAGACTTCCTTTTCATTTTTATAAAGCAACAGGAGTTCTTCCGCGCCTCTTATATTTTCACCGAGTTTCCTTGTTCTAACCTCTACTCTCTCGCGCAGGAACAGCTCCATCCTTGATCATGTATTGTATCTCCGCAAATGCACAATGCAATTGCAGGCCGACGCAGACGCATTAAAATGATCACTGATAAATATACCGTAGTATCACTTTTATAAGTATTCTCTTACTTAAATAACCTTTACACTTTATCCGCAAACTTATACGAAACACGAGGTCGGTACCGTTAGCCGGCAACAGGTCAAAAAAACTTAATAATTACTAATTACTTGTTTTTCGCTTTGAGAATGACCGGAAATATGACAGAACGGAACACAATTGGAGTTAGTTCTCCATTACGTAAGTAATCCAATCCAGTTACTATCTCCCAGCGATATCCAATAAGAAGACTCGTCATATTTATTCGCCAATGACAGAACTGGAATTCTTGTACTCAGACCGGCTGTTACTAATATGTACAGTGAGAACGCACCAACCAGTGTTGCCACTGCATGGTTTTATATCGATTTATGAATCGATACATTTAATTATTCCGCATACGGCCGGTCTTTTACATTGTTAAATATTAACATTTAATCGATTATCGATTAAAGCAATCGTTTTGCTGGGTGTAACCACGTTATAATTAAGTAAAATACAGACGATCTCATTTATTGTTATTCCTTTTCACACACCTTATATTATTCTCTTCTTTTATTTAAACACCTCTTTTTATTTAAACACCCTATATTTCTAGTTAACACACAATCTATTTGAGACACACCGTAAAAGTAATCGATTTCTGGAACGAATGAATAGCCTCTAAGGAACGAATAAGTAGTATATTATCTCCATTCTACTCAGTATATTTACATACCTTTCGCCATTACTCTATTTGGTGCTAATACTTCAGCAGTACCTATTACAAGGTTCTTGTTTAAATATTTTATTATGTCCTCTTGCGAGGGCTCGGTATTGCAATCCCTTCGGCGGTACCTATTGCAAGGTTCCTTTTAATATCTGGTCCTCTACTCTCTGAGGACTCATAAATGCTACTACTTCACGGATACCTATTACAAGGCTCTTAATTGCAAGAACGTTAGCATGCCCATTACTGGGACTCGGTTTAGGTACCTAATACAAGGCTCTTAATTGCAAGTACGTTAGCATGCCCATTACTGGGACTCGTTGTTCTAATACTTCAGAGGTACCTAATACAAGGCTCTTATTGCAAATACATTAGCATGCCCATTACTAGGACTCATTTTTGCTACTGAAAGCTAGGCTCTTAGATAAAAAAGATTGCAATTTCTATGTAGTAAATGCAGACAGTATCACAGCAGCCGCTCCACCATTTTGTCGCCACTTATGATATGATACGTGAAATAAACGATGTTACTAACCTGTACTCATTTAGTATAACCTTACTCCACATATACATGCGACAAACTTGAGAGACTTACGTTGAGAGGTTCATAGCTCCCATGAGCTTTCTACAAACAGTCAGTGAGAGCCGCAGAAGGCCCATGATTCTGATCGAGAGCCATGTGTTATGGTGTTATCCTCTCTGAAGTGATCAGACTCATTGCCCCACGGTTTCTCTACTCTCACATTAATTTGTGGGACCCACAGGTCCCTCGAGGTCCTTCCACCATCCCCAATAGACCTTCCCGTACCACCATGCTCTCTTACTTAACCTCGCAACGTATTTCTCTAGTTATTATTGAACATAAGCACTCACCAGGGGGTTCTTCTGGTTAACCTTTTACACTTTCTTTCACAGCCATACAAGGTCTTAGTCCTTCCGCTAATTTGGTTATAACAGTCACTCAGAACACGTTCCTTTCTCTCTGTAAAATTGTAATGTCATCAAATTCACTTTCCCGCCAATTCCCCTTATATAGTGTTACCAATGCAAAAATATCATACTAAAGGTTGTCACTCACCTTTTACTAGGAATCGCGTAAATTCGCGACAGGCTGTTTAGCCCTCACTACCAGTCGGACTTTGAGTGGGAGTATAATCCGCTAATGGGATTATCTCCGCGCCGCAGTGATTGGGTTGTTAGTTATGTATTTTAATTTTAAGCTGAATATCCTGGCTGCGAAATTTCCACTAGACAATAAATCAACATCAACTCGAATATAATTGTTTCGAGTATCGTACATCGGGGTCGTCGCGCCGATGATTGGCAGACGCAACAAAGGGCAACGATTTACGATAGTTGGAGGATGATGGATTGCGACACTATCGCTGAGAGGTCTACCCGGGCAAAATACACGTGAATATCGCGTTTTCCGTGTTTATCTCGACTCTATTCCTGTCAGCTTCATAATGACCATAGTTATGCAGAAAGCGACCAAAGATTTTTTTTCATAATGCAAAAAGCGACCAAACTCATTCATTGATTAAGACTTAAGTCACTTTGACAAAAAATTTACGCTGGTCGGTTTCTGCATAACTATGGTCCATTGATCTCCGTGATACTATACCGTTTTCAGGTTACTAAACTATTTAATTGTTTTCAGCTCAAACTTATATACACTAGTGGTTCTTTGAGACATCGTGAGTTTTTTCGAAATTTGTAAAAAATTTCGTTTTAAAATCCCATCTCTCCACCATTTAAAAATAAAACTGAATCGATAAGATTTTATGTAGGTATACTTATTGAACCTACTCACAAAATTTGCGATCTCTAGGCGAGAACAGACGAAAAGCATCTGGACATCCACACATCACAAATATCCTAAGATCCAAAATCTTGACATTCAAAAGAATTTTGGGCCAAGCTGAAACGGAGACGGTTCCTGAGTTAACTTTAAACCGAGACTTGGTACAAGTCGTCGTTCGTTTTTGGGAGACATTACTCTGTTGTTCTGATAAATGGGTAATAGGTGTCAAACATCGATAAGTAATGTAGCATAGTCATTACGGAAGCTAAACAATTGTTCGAAATTGTAACACATTCAGTAAATTTAAATGACGGATTAAATTAACATTTTAAAGACTAAATGTTATCTACAACTGATGGCCTAGTTACCTAAATAATACAGATTTACATACTGTCTGTAGATCCCGTTCATACGTCAGATTTATTCTGCAGTTCTGCTCTTCGCTGTCCCCTCATTTTAGAATCTTTGGGGCTGCAACCTAATGTTATTATCGAGCAGAACCTGTTAATTCCATGGTGGCTGCAGTCAATACAAGCATACTCCCCTTCCTGATCAGCGCATTCATAGCGTAGCAAGTATCGGTCCGACCCAGGGATAATGGCGCTACAAATAGCTTCCATATGGCAATAATGTGCATACGTCATATATTTGCTTTATTAAACGTCAATAGTTATTTGTCAAGGATTTGTCATTAACCATATTCAAAACATTGTTTACCCCGGAATGCTGCTCAATCCTTCGTTCTTCTTGCGAAATAAATATTGAATCCTAGTGAAAAAAAACTTGCCTTTCATCACTGTGGATAGTTTTGGCTTTATTATGCAAAAAATACTTGAAATTTGCGGAATTTTTAGTCCTGTTTCCTCTTTGTGTACATCAGTGACAATCACTGACTTTTAACGTCATTTACCAAAAAAAAGCTGCGGAGCTATACCACCTAGCACTGGTCCCTTAAGGTAGTCGGCAGTCGACATGTATTAACTGTACATATTGAATGTACCCTTATGCCATGGTTTCGGTACTAGTGGGTACATGGTTCCAATTTTCCTTTTCGTCACCTCACTCGCTCGGAAAACCTCCGTTTATAGCGCGATCTGCGTACAATAGTAGATTGTTAACCAAGGGTAGAAAGTGACCCATTGTACCCGAGATATTTCTGGCGCTCGAACGAAGTGAGAGCGCCAATAGTTCGAGGGTGAAATGGGTAATTTCACCCAAGTTAAACACTCTACTTTTCATTTCGACTGCGAGGAAAATAAAATACTACACGCACATAAATGTCGAGAGTGAGTTATATTAATGTCCATGTCATTTTTAACAAATAATCAATTAAAGACACGGTATTTATATTTAATCTCGTGTTCCTGCTTTTTCTACTACAAACTTTCATTCTTCTTACTTTTAATAGATTAAAAAAGGTTAAGATATACGTACCGCCAACATTTAAAAAGTAAAAAAAAAAAAACAATTCAATGGTTTCAATTTTTATTTTTTAAATAAATGTACGATCTATCAATAAATGTGGGACCGAATTATATGCATGTATTATGAATATAAGGGAAATTTATATTTAATAATTATATATAAATAAATTAGGCTTGCCTATATCTAATCTTTGGAGACCTTTTTTTAATGCCACTTACCACGGCCGACTAGATTGTACCTAATTTAGTTGGTCACGACGTGCATCTAGAAGGCAATTATCTTTGACTCCGTGGCAATTAAAAAAAAAATTACTTTCCACCCTAGGGATGGAAAAGCTATTTTCCACCCGGCTATCTACTCATGAAAATGACACTTTCCGAACAGGAGAGATGAAAAAGTATATTTTGTCCGCTAGCGTGCAAAAGTCATTTGAAATTCGAATACGATGATTGTGATTTAATTTGAAGTGACTTCTCAATTGTTTAATATGTGTGCTTTTCTCTGGTTTATTTGGTTTGTCTTTGAGTATGCGATGTCTTAAATTTGATATGTTAAATAGGCAAAATTTAAAATGGTAATTTTTATATTTTATTTGTTTTTCATGCATCTCGCATTCTTCTCGCTGTAGTGAGGTAAAAATTTGTGTATTCCGCACGGCTGTAAAGTTTATTGGCTTCTCGTGTCATGAAAGCCTCGCTACGCTCAGCTTTCAATTTCAACACTCGCGCCAAACAACAACTTTACATAGCATAGCATAGCAAATAACTATTACTTGGGGTATTTTGTAACGACGCCCGTGTTTTAGACGCTGCGCCTAATTGCGCGAAGTGATAATGCCACTATCTCTTGCTTCTTCATTGGTTAATTGGATATAACCGCATTTTTTTTTCTTTTCGATAACGTTTGTTCTGAGACCCCCTGACCTGTCATTAACGTCAAAACATTATACAATCTTCACGAGCCTGCGTCAGTATTTCACGTGGCTATTCCGCGATTGTTTTGGATTGTTCAATATTTTTATACATGCTGATAGTGGTGGGCAGTCTGGGCTGACGTAGATTTAGCAACAAGGCGGCCGACGAAGCACTTGAGATAAGAGCAGATGTTTACAATTGGGTACATTTTGAAGGGTGTGTACACGATGTAATTCTTTCTTTGTTTTGTGCCAAAGGATTCAACAGCTCACAAATTGAACTTTATTTTTTTTATTTTTTTATTGAAATATACATATCACTTACAGACTACAACACGTAATAATCCAACACGTGAACCTTATGATGGGATACTGTACAAAAATGAAAATCTCCTTCTTTATCGACTTTATTTGGGGGGACTGATCGTGGTCGTCATTTCGATGGTTGGTGGCAATTATTCCACCATGACGATTGTCTATTTAATAACTGTGGCTCGGAGAAATTCCCGTTAGTGGATTTGTCCGACTCACTGGTTAGTGAGGGCTAATCTGCCCGGATACAGTTCAAGCCATGTTAAAAAATAACCCGCTGTTTGTATTTAAAGAGTGAAAAGTGTGTGAAAGGGATCTAGATTATCTAGAACGTGTGCGTAAATACCTATCTTATGTTGCCGAGCTCAGTATTATCAGTTCCGATGTGGAACCCGCCAGCCTATCAAAGGGCGCACCAGATGACCAATAATCTCTTATTTTTTATGACCATTCCATATGAGGAGTGACTACAAAGGCTTATTTTTCTATGAAACTCATACAAAAATAAGCCATTAGAAAAGACACTCCTTATATTTATTTATTTATTAAAAGGTTTGCCAACAGATACAACACGATACGAAATAACAATAAGAAACATGTATACATGGAATGCCAGAGTGTCTATCCAATGATAGGCAAACACGACATGCATATCTAAAAGCTACTTAAACAATGTGAGGAGATAACATTACAAAGAAAATAACAATTTTAAATAAGTACTACATTAACATTAAGTACTAAGTAGTTCACAAAACTATCAACTACGTAACATGACAGTTCCGAAGGAATATCTTAAATTTATTTAGTGACATAGCCAATAAGTCAATCCTGGTCACCTTGTATATTTTATTATGCTCCCTGCATATTCTAGGAATGACACTGTGAGATCCAAGATTAGTTCGATACTTGTCCAAAGCAAAGGGACGGAAATTGGCTATGCGAGAGTTAGGTCTAGGTACCGTAAATCCAACTTTGTTCAATAATTGCGGAGAATCTATCAACCCAGTTATAATTTTGAATAGTAAGACCTGATCAGAGATCCAACGACGTTTCTCCAATGATGGTAAATTGAAAAAAATTAGTCGGTATAAAATACACGTGTTTAACAATGTGGCATCAACCTGTGAATGTTGTCCGGTCAGCTGCCTTCAGAAACTTCCAGCGGGTGAAGGCCGCCGATACGCTATCGCTCGGAACACGCATGATCACATATACCCGGTGGCGCTAATCTCCACGTTTAACAACCATTATGTAATCATTGTAGTTATTGCTCTTTAAATACTGTATGATTTGAGGTGATTTATTAATTATAATATTAGTAGGCACTACTTTTCAATAAACTATAAGTTTGTCAGGATTTGTGTATCAACGATAATTTAATGGAAAAATGCGTTCAGTAACTAGAACACATGTACATGGAGGACTGTAGTCACCTCTGGGACACCAGCTTAAGGTTGTGTGTGCTTTACAGTCTGTATAATGGGATGTGTTCTGAGGATTTGTATGACATGACGGCTACTTTCTAGCATCGCACTGCTCGTCATCGGCAGGGTGTTCATCCTCACACACTGGAGCCTAAATGGTCGAGAACTGTGCAGTTCCAGAGCAATTTCCTACCGCGATTGATCCGCATGTGGATTGAGCTCCCTGCCAAGGTTTTCCCCGGGGGCTACAGTATGGGGTTCCTCAACAGGGGTTCTTAAAGGGTCAGCCACGCGCGCGTGATGCTCCTGGTGTTGCTGGCGTCCATAGGCGGCGGTAACTGCTTAACATCTGCCGCATGCTTGTTTGTCACCGCCGTAGTATAAAAAAAAATCCTTTCTTAAATGTATGAAACATGTAATGTCTAATTTTTTTATGCGGGTACGCCACAATTTTTATATTTAACACGTTGGACGCCACGCCACCCACCGGTGGGCCATCACGATGTATGCGTTGGGGCCATGGTAAAAACGGATAATACGCAATTTTTTCAAAAAAATATTTTGGTTATTTTGGATGTAAAACATTATATTTAGTACTATAGATCAAAAGATACTAGCTTAAACGTCAAAAATACTCGAATTTCCTTAAAAGGCTCACCGGTGAGCCGCGTGGCCTAATCGGAAGGAATTGCGAACTTTCTTCCGCGGGGGCCGCGGGGGTCATGCCGCGGCTCACCCGCCCGCGCTCCTCGCACTTGCCTGCGCGTTCGCAAGTCTCACAACTGACTGACAGTGCCGCTAGTATCCAGCAACGCACTTCACGTACCATGCGTAATTATTTACGTATGATTTTACGTCTTTAATTTTGTAAGAAAGTGTATTATTACTTGTTTGTTTATTATGGATGACGATGGCTTTGAAGACTTTGTTCTAACTCAAGATGACTTAGCTGAAATTGAAAACGTAGAAATAAACTTCTTAAACAGCAGTTTTCAACTAAATTCACAAGATGAGTTGCAGCCAGTATCGTCGCATCGGAAAAAACGACGTATTCTGCACTCCGACTCCGAAGAATAGTATTATTAGTTTTAATTGGTTAAATAAATAAATAATACTTTAATAACTTATTTACGTTCATTTTTTACCAAACTTCATGCTTAATTAAAGCTTTATTTGTCAGTTTTCAACTACATATTATTTATGATGTGTAAGGCAACCCTAACAAAGTATAAAAAATGGTGAAAAAATCATAAGTCCTTTACAGTACAAAAGAACCAAGGCAACTAGTATCTTCTCTGAGGCCACGCGGCTCACCCTTCATACGTTTTTGGATGGAATAAGTGATCGGTGGCCTGTAAAACAGGTTTGAAATGAAGGCTCACCGCGGCTCACCGGTGACCCCCGTGGCTCCAATGGTTCAACATGGTTTGGCTCACCGGTGACCCCCGTGGCTTCAATGGAAACACTACATTTTTGGCCTGGCGTTCAACGTTACAAAGATCAAAGCTCAAAGAAAAATTTAAATGCGTAACCTGGTGGAAGAGACCGAGAATCGGATCCGGTACCTCTGGACTGCCGGTCCAGCGAATTAACCTTTCCGCCACCCTAACGCCCAAGCAACCTTTCCAATTTTTCCTTTGCTTTGTGTGTCGATCTTTGCATTGTTTATTTGAAAGGCTTTACACCTTAGCGACCTCTATGTGAATACATTAATATTCACATCTTACCGCACCACTTTACAGCAGTAAACGAGCGAGCGAGAAAATGGTTCAGTAGGGAGAGGTCACAAACTAAAAGAGATAAGGAAATCTGTTCTAGTGATTCCTAGATGGCGCCGATACTATCTTTGAGCTTTGATCGTTGTATCAATGGTTTGAATCGTTTGTTGTCGCAGGAGCGCAACGTGGACGTGGAGCACCGGTTCGGCGAGGTGGGCGGCGGCGCGGCGCACGTGTCGCGCGGCAAGAAGAAGTCCACGCGGTGCCGCATGGTGTTCCGCACCGAGATCCTCAACGCGGACGGGCAGCCCGAGACGCTGCAGGTCTGCTCCACGCAGATCATATGCAGTGAGTACTCACGTCTCGCAGACACATGGTAAACCTTGGGGTATGGAGTGTAGAACGGAAGGAGTAGCATCTTTTACAGGAGAATACTTGAAAGTGTCCAGCGGTAAGCCGTAGATGATAGTTCTAAAAGGCTCCAATCCATTATTGGATTTTTGCTGTACATTTCTGACGATTTAGATGGTTTGGAAAATAGTTTTTCTTTTTTACAAAATATATTCGATTTGCAGATTTTTCCTTTTATATTTCATAGCCGATATGTATATATTTTGTAAAGTCATAAAAACCCGCTGTCATAATATCAAAAATCAATGGTCGCACGACTAGCGCCAAATTCTGTCTAAACGTCCTCTCTAAATTCTGTCCTATTCTCATCTGTAAAGTCCTCGAATCAATAGTAGAATCAAGAGACTCCTAGAAAAACGTATATTAGAATTCCTCATGTATATTTTGTGATCGGGCTGTGAAAACGCACCCGTGTCCGCAGTTCATAAATTTGCTACATAAACATAAAACTTATTATTAAAGTAATTTATAGGCACCTACTTGTACTGCCCAAGACATATGTCATTTATCCCACTTCTGACACCATATTCTTCTGATTTAATTATCATTGAACATTTCGGCAAAAGGAAAGAAAAAGAAAAAACTAGTGCTCTCTGTTTGTATGTATCTAACTTGACACATTGACATTGACGCTGTGCACATTGACAGCACAACCGCCGGGCGTGCCGGAGGTGTGCCGCAAGTCGCTGGTGTCGTCGCCGGCGACGGGCGGGCTGGAGCTGTACCTGCTCGGCAAGAACTTCCTCAAGGAGACGCGCGTCGTGTTCTGCCACCGCCAGGACGGCCGCGCCGTGTGGGAGGACGAGGTCGTGCCCGACAAGGAGTTCCTGCAGCAGGTGGGTGGATATTCAACACGTTTTTTTCCTCATTTCCATTGCTGCATATATTGTTAAAATAAATGATTGTTGGAAGTATATTTTTTATGTATTCCGAGCCACTCCAATCATAATTATAATGATTGGCTCTTCCGTTGCGATAATAATGGTGACAAAGGAATGACGCTAGAATCGCGCGGTTAGAACGCTCGGAGGATCGCCCAGGTGAGTCATGTTACGAACCTTACACGGCAGCCTTACGATAAATACGCCTAGAACGAGAGTCTTCATACAACAAATTTGTATGAAGACTTGTACATTTTTGGTTTTATATGTACGTGTCTACTTTATTTATATGGTCTGAGATGTATACGAACCAATCATAGAGACGTGTTGCTTGTGACAGTGATGTGACAGACGGCACACGCACGAAACTTAGTCCGTGGCTAACCAAAACTGACTTCACTTTCAAGTTTCTAGGCGTATTTATTCTAAGACGGCAGCACAGTACTGAAAACGCACATCTTGAGTAGTAAAAAGAGTGGAACTATCAAACCTAAAGGATCATAGAGTAGTGCAGTATGTAATTTCTCGATCGTATAGGAAAATAATGGTACATTACTGCCCGTGGTTTGTCTAAAGTTTTACGTCTTTTAAGTAAGATTTTCTCCACCGGGTGTCTGTTATCTATTATGCGATCAGTAGTTCTTCGTAAGAGGTAGTTCTTTCTTTAATACGAACAAACGTGTTGGAATTAGATTATAAAAAACATGGATACATTTTAACCTTTTTATTCCAGACGCATTTAGTCTGCTGCGTGCCGCCGTACATCCGCACGGACATCACGGAGCCGGTGACTGTCCAGCTGTTCGTGCGGTCCGGGGGCAAGGCCTCCGAGCCGCACAACTTCCAGTACACGCCTCCCTCGCTCGACACGGGCCCGCAGCACTGCACGCGCCACCACACGCAAGGTAAAACGAGTACGCGAGAGGTCGGGAGCTTGCATCGCTTGAGCGGAGCTTTGAGGTTATGCCGCCATTTTGAAGTCGACTTGACATGTGTCATATAAAAAAAAATAGTCTATGGAATGATTTAGACGGTCAATTGTACATTTTATAATACTGCGTCAATAAACGTGATTGATGCGATCTTGGCCGCGTATTATAGTAATTGAAGCAGCCATCAATAATATGACTACGCTGAAATGGTTTCGCTAAACGGCTAACATCGCATATTGAAGCATCAGTTTCGCAAAATTAATAGTTACGTTTTGACCACCTCAATTATCCCTATTGTTTGTATTAATGGACTGTCTAAAGCATAATTTAAAATTTGCTGTAAAAAAATCAAGTATGTGAAGTAGGCTTTACACAAAATGGCGTCATTTGAAAATAACGAATTGTTAATAAAATAATGCCTTGATTGAATAACCGCAAACCGCCTTCAACGACAACTGACTAACTCTAGCGTATATGTGACATCGCTTTCTTAACGTGGTGTGTATTTATGAAATTGCTGTCAATGTGGTTCGTACTTAACTATAGAATACATCCATTGTGTTATTTACGGCTATAGAAGACACCCAGCTTTATAAGTCGCTTTGTGTACACTAATGTACTAATTACTAGTTTATGTGTACATCTATGTTGAAACAGTATCAACTGCTTAACTTTAATTTGGGAAAACCTTATTTTAATAAAGTTGGTTTTCCTTAATTATCAATACTATTAGTGTTCTCATTATGAATACTTATTTTGCGATTAATTGATTAACTAAGGTTGTCCTGTCGTCCTGTGGCTTATGATATTTAAATGTAAATATTTTAATTGATCTCAAACATATGGTTGAATACTTATAGTACTTGCTTACATTTGATGTAAATTTTTGTATGCCACGTAGCACCTGAGTGTTTGTTATATTATCATTAAACAAAACTCATCCTCGGCTTTTTTAAATTATTTTTTCATTCACTTGTAAACTATGTTAGCTGTAAGTTCTATTCTGGAGACAGAATATTTAAATAGTTTCCAGACACTTGGGCGCTACAGCTCCATTTGATATTGCTTCAAGAACGTTGCCACATTTGCTTTCATCTGTCGCATGCTACATTATGTTCGCAGTACAACATATATGAACTTTTTGGAAGAAATGACTGATGCGTAACTGGCGTATTCCTTTCTTTTTTTCCCTTCTGTTCAAGCTAGGTCTGTCTAGGTAGAGGTGGGGCGCCGCGGCCGCCGCCAGCGTCTCGCCAGCACGGTACTGACACACACACGCACATACACACACAGACATACACGACACGTCAACTACACAGTTCAACACTTTATTGTAACTACATAATACACATACACGACAAATCGGAGTCCTTAGCGTCGATTATTTCATTTAATTCTAACGTTAAGTTAGATCTGAAGTTACTTAAAAAAATTGTCTTTATAATAATGACATGATAGCTATGATATGTTAGCGTGTTGTAAAGCTCAAAATAATACAGAAGAACATACGGAGCCAATATTTGTTGATTAAACAACTGCTCTGAATTGGTTTTTCGAATTGTATGAGGTCTTTTACTCATTACTAGGTTTTTAGTTTTAGGTACCCACTGATCGAGTTCTGTTAGTTGAGATAGTATGATTGCCAAACAATCTGCTATTTAAGCGCAAAATTAGGTATTCCTGGAAGATTCCAGAATGTCGCCAATTTAAAGCCATGAATCCAATTTTGAATGTTATCCACCCGAGGCAGGTTCCAAAACGTATAGGTACGTAAGATTAGGGGATATAACAACCTAGACCTACTTACAGGCTATACGTAGGTTATTGTCATTTCGGAACACGTTTTTATTTTTACATTGTCGCCTGTGCAAAGATTATAGATCTATTTGTGGGCGTTAAGATCATAAAGTCTATGCATTATTGTCTTTTTTAGTAAACAACATTTTAACCCCAAAATTGGCATTTAATGCTTAAACCAACTGTTTTCTGGCAAGTAAAACAAGTCCATATATAAAATTGGCAGATTGATATCCAAAAATGCGAAACAGGTTACATCATTTATATAGGAAAATGGCAAATTGTATTCGATAAAATGTCACACTTTTAGACTAAAATCTTGTATAATACCAAATTGGACACGTAGGAACGAATAAGTAAACTTTAAGTAAGTATATGAATAAAAGAAAAATCCATATTTTATCGCTACGTAGGGTTAATATTTCGTTTTAAGTGTTTATTCTTTTGTTGTTTAGGTACACTACAACTGCAAATTTCACCGAGATTTAATTTAAAATGCAGTGTTTGGCACTGTTGGCAGTTAAGAAAACACATAAAACACATAAACACGCGAGGGTGGTAATAGCGCACAAAATATTTAGGATTAGTGTTGATAGTTCGCAATTTATTATGTTGGTTAGAAAAGAAGAACTTTAACAGAAAAGCGCTATTAGTTTTTGAATGCTTTCTGAAGTCGATGAATCTCTGTGGCGTTAGCCGATTTAGCCATTTGTGTCCTAACAAATTATGTATTTTGCGTTAGAAGGACTTCCTCACACAACATTTATATTCATATAATACGGTACAGATTCACACATAATCAAAAATTATGATTTTCCTGAGAATCTCTTAATTGACTATGGGCGAAACTTGTATTCGAGGATTTTCTGCACTCTGATCATACATGACGGTACTCACTGCGCACCTACACTCCAGACTGACTCCCTCAGGACAGACTCCACCGGCACACGTAGCTAGCGCCCGCGCCCTCGGCACAGTTAGGCCGCCCGCCCGCCGCCGCCCTCGCTCACCTCCGCTTCTGTCGCAGGCGCGGCCGACGACGCGCGGCCCGTGCTGCTGTGGGGCGGCGCCGCCATGATGCCGCCGCCCGCGCTGCCCGTGCGCCGGCCCTCGCTCATCGTGCCCGACCCGCACTCGCCGCTCGGGCTCAAGGCCGAGCTGGCCGACGACTCCAGCCAGCACTCGCTCGCCGACACCGGCGACTCGTGCGGGCCCGACGGGCCCGACCGGCTCGAGGTCGTCGACCTGCGCCTCAAGGCCGAGGCCTCCCGCGACGGCTCCACCTTCGGCGCCTACGACAACATCAAGCTGTCGCCGCCCGCCGCGCCGCAGAGCGAGCCGCCCTCCCCGCTCGCCTCCTTCACGCAGCAGCTGCAGGCCATCCAGAACCAGGTGCAGACCGACAAGATGGTCGAGTCCGTCACCGCCGCCATCTTCAACTCGGAGGACCCGGGCGGCCAGATGTATCCCGCGCCCATCATGCCCATGGACCCCATGCGCCGGCTCATGGCGGGGGACGGCCAGATGGCGCCCATGCAGCAGGATATGAAGGCGCTCAACCGGGAGATGCTCGACGCGAGCATGCAAGCGGCGGCGGCGAGCATGCAGGTGGCGGCCAACATGCAGGCCGCCGGCGAGCCCGCGCTTCTAAGATTCGGCCACCTCGCGCCGCCGCAGCAGCGCCCGTCCGAAGCGTTCAACCCCTTCGCGATCACCAAGATGGAGATGGAGACCGATCAGATCGAGCAGCGCATCGCGCGGCAGACGGCGCACATGGAGGCGCTGGTGGAGGACGCCATGAAGGCCACGGCGGCCATGCTGCCCGCCGACGCCGCCAAGCTGGACGAGCTCGTCAACTCGCGCGTGGACGACCACCTGTCGGGCAACTCGTCCTCGCCGTCCGCGTCCGACGTGCTGCTCAGCCCGGCCGCGGCGGGCGCCGGGCCGCCGCGCGACGCGCTGCTGCCGCCGCTCGCCGCGGCCGCCATCTCGCCGGACGCGATCCTGAACCCGCAGGTGTCGCCCGGCATGCTGCGCGACGCCAGCCCGCGCCTGGTGCTGCAGGCGGCGCCGCCCTCGCAGGAGGAGCTGCTGATGATGTCGGAGCTGCCGACGTCCGTCAAGACGCCGCCCTCCGCGGTCAAGTCCATGATCCTGAACGCGGCCGCGGAGATCCTGACGTCGGACTCGACGATGAACGCGCTGGTGACGTCGGCCATCAACACGGCCAACATCCTGACGACGGAGAACGCGTCGGGCGCGGCCATGCAGATGCCGGAGCAGCCGAGCCCGAGCGAGCAGCCGGCCGACCAGCCGCTGTCGGCCATGTCGCAGGCCGTGTCGCAGGCCGTGACGCAGGCCGTGTCGCAAGCCGTGTCGCAGGCCGTGTCGCAGGCCGTGTCGCAGGAGATGACGGCGCCCGTGCAGGGCCTCACCGACATGAGCGACAGCGACCTGCTCTCCTACATCAACCCGAGCACCTTCGACCAGGGTGAGTTCTATTTCTGATTTTTCTCGTTTGTTAATCATTCTGTACCACCCGCCTATAGATTTGAACGACAATAATGTAATATAACTGTGGTCGATATACGAGTATTTAGAGGTATTGTTAGTGTTATAAGCTTCAATTGTACCGAAATGCCGCCGAGAGAATTGACCTGATGTGTTTTGTTGCAGTGTAAACTGCGGCCGGACGCGGAGCGCTCTCCGCGCGTTTCGTTCTAGTGACGTGTTGAAGGCTCAAAGCAGTTTTTACGTGAATTTTTAATGGACAGGATGAACGGATGCTATTTATAAGCTGTCAGGACACAATCTCCTTGCGATGGCTGGAAGTGTTATGATTCTCAATATTATCCTTGCTGGAGGAGTGGAGTTTGTAGCGGTGGACGTGTCAATTATGTTTTCACATGTGAGTCAGTATTACAGGGCTTATAAATTACATATACATTATATTGCAACTGAATCATTGGAGTGCGAGATATGTTTGTATGGACTTTAATGATTTCGAATTCTATTTTGTAAATAGTGATAGCTTTGTATCGATGTTGTTATATTAATTAGGTACTAAGTAATGTTATTTACGTGTGCGATGCATGTAGGAATATAAACATAATGAAGTTGCTGAAAGCTTGGTGTTCGTGATTAGATCGATGGAATAGATTTAATATCTATCGTTTCGAACGCCATGACAGTTTGGTGTTTTTTTTTAGTTTGTGAGATTATCATTCATATTAATTTTTCATTTCGATAAAATCATATTATCGCGTATTAATTATTTTGTTTTATTTCGATCACCTAAATGGTGTATTCGGAATGATAGATATAATCGTTTCCATAGCTTTTTGTATAAAAATATTTTTTACATATTGAGGGATTATATAGCTCATATTTCCGTTCAATGTTCAAATAGTTTTTTATTGATAACGTAAGAATTTGAACGCAACTATTAGACTGTATGTACTAGCAGTATAGTTTACCGAAATCTAATATGATATCAAAATGTGCTGTTTTCACGTGAGGTTATGCTAAATTAAACTATAAAAACTATTTTAGACAAGCTTTTAAATTATCCTTCAATTGACGACTTGGTATGATAAAATCAGGAATCTGTACGTCAGTCTGGGCCGTAAGTGGAATTTTATGCCCTGGGAGAAAATCTCACTTCCTGGCCAAGGCGAGACGTAAAACTTTAGACAAACCACGGGCGGTAATTCGTAAAGCCCCAGATCGCATATTTATGACCCTCACCATCGGTTTGGACCACAAACACCTGCGATCTGGGACATTCACCGCCCCAGGTATGTAATATACTATTACGGACTTGACCATTTTTACATAAGAGAAGAGAAATTATTTTTGAATTTAAATATAAGTAAATATGTAGTAGTCATAGAATAAATATTTGTATAAAGAGGAAATCAAATAGTAAATTAATGTCGATTAATCTCATGCACAGTAGGCGCGAGGGGTGCGGCTTGCGAAGTTTTGTCTATGGAAGCGTTGAGTATTTATGTTTTTTTTTTGTCACCGTGGTTGTCACTGGGTAAAAACAATTTAAAACGAAAATTATAATATCATGATAAATGTGTGCAAAAACAATTTAAAACGACAGTTGTATCATGATAAATATGACAGTTTTTGGACGACTATTTCTTTAAGGATAGTTATATTCAATCTGAGTTTGGCATATTACTTGTATAGCGATGGCGCCAAATTCGACATAAGTACGAGTAAAAGTAGAAATATGTAAACGTGGGTGGTGACAAAAAAATATGAATAGGTATGTACTTTACAGTCTATCCAGTCTCACTTACCTTATTTAGTAAATAACCGTCTAACCTCAAAATCACGGCAATCCGTTATTTAAACGTTTTGACATATTTTGAGGTTATTAAGTTGATTGAATAAGAGAAGTAAGGATGATCAGACTAGAGTGGTGCGAATGTCGACGTCGAAATTTTGTTTCGGCCGAAGAAAACATTCAAAACGAATCCCGAATGTTATTTCTTTGGGGAAATGTGTAGGTATAGTCCGATAAGTAAGTGTAAAATTTATAAAGTGGCAATGCTGTAGTGTCTTCCTTTTCCAATCAATCTAAGAAAACGGGACGACAATACAGTATTGCCATTTTAATTTCTACACTTTCTTATTGAACTGTAATTCGGCGACTCACTTTCTCAAGTTCGATATAATAGGTAAAAGCAAATTTACAGCAAACAAATAATATACATCGGACATCGGTGGTAGGGTCGTCCAAGTGTCGATAAGCGTGTTTATCGATAAATTATTTTGTCGATAATTATTCCAACTTGTCAATTAATTGTGCATCAAATAAGATATCTGGTAAATCAAAACAATTGACTTGAGAAGGTGATTCGTCGGCGTGCTAGCTCGCATGATATGCCCGCATACTTTGTGATAAGTAACGAGAAATATTATTAGTTTAATGTCGACATAGTAGCTAAATATATATTGTAAGGAAAACTGTACTGATGTGATTAGAGCAAAGAATATATATTCATATAAACAAATACTTTTATAGTAACGTTGGATGCTACATGTTAAATGTGCCATTACTGTGTGTAACTTCTAGAGTAGTTAATGTAAGCGTAAATGAGTTAAATCACCAATTTATTGACGGTTCTGTCATGACAAGTGTTGGCATTCCGGCCGCGTTTTGAAATGGAATAATGAACTTTATTCTTTAAGTAAGTCGTTGTTAAACATACCCTCACATGTTTTTGCCCTGACATTGTTACGATATTTTGGAATCATCATAATTTCCCCTTTTAAACAATCACTGCAAAAACCAGATTAGTAAGTAAGTATTAGTTGTCAAGTTACCATGACAGTTTAATTAGTATTTTGTATGCCAGGCCAACGTTCACTATTATAGAGCTAACACATTTGTCACGGCAGAATCGTCTTATGAAGGTGGTAGAATGTCTTTTGTTTCTGAAGTGAACAGATTCACTTGTTAACACAAAAGATAGTAGTCAGCACTCAGTAATAAAACGTTCAAAGCGCAGTTACGAATAATGCGGACTACACATTAAAAGAGATATATTATCAGTGTGGGTGCCCCCCAGTCTTGTGGGGTACAAGTGAACGTAGTGAAGAGTAGGCTCAGGTTCGTTCGGTCCCTTTTTCTAAAATGTCTGCTTCTCAAACTAGTCTGCTTCCAAGAAATTACTGTTGGTTCCCTATGATGCCACTGTCTTAGAATTATCGTTTCCTATTATGTCTGCTTCGAAAACCGTCCTGCTTCCTATAATGTCCGCTTATTATGATGTCTTATTCTTACGATATCCTACATTTTAGGAAACAGACAGTATAAGAAGTAGACATATTGTAAAGCGACAATGTGGGAAGAAGGCCATTTTGAGAAGCAGACGTTTTAGGATACAGACACTTTCAGAAGAAGACATCATAGGAAACTGACAATGTGGTAATAATACCAATTTGAGAAGCGGACATTTTAGGAAACGGACAAAACGAACCTGAGTCGAAGAGTCTTTGTGTCACGACAAGCCAATCCGCTCACTTTAGAAACAAAGGATTATACTTTGTTTAGGCCGACTATCACTGCAGTTTACAACTGTGATATTCTTTGGAAACATTTTGATAGAAAATAACTTAAATATCGATGCTAGTATATTTAAACATTTGGACAACAAACGCTAAAGTTATTTATTACAATAAAGTTTGCAGACTTATCTATCAACTGTAAAAACAGTAAGAGTGTCAAAGCTGTACACTACAGTATTTAAATTTGACATAAAAGCAACAGTACAGTACAGCGAGTGCCTTCGCGCGCCACAAAACCGATAACAGGGACCATGAACAATATCTGCAACAGACTACTTTTTATGTAGCACGGAAACTGTGCTCTATTGACCTTTGACACTAAGATTCAGGGGTACAGCCCGACAAGAAAGTCTAGAAATTAAAAAGTGGCAATACTGTACTGCGTCCCGTTTTCATAGATTGATAAGAAAGGGTCGACACTTACAGTATTGCCACTTTTTGATTTCTTCACTTTGTTGTTCAGTGTTGGTGAAAACAATTAAAATGTGTCATGTTGTTCGATGACGTCATTTTCCATAGATAAATGGAAACTATCCAATTTGGCTGGAATTGCTGCATGTTTTTGTGTTTTTCTAACATTTATCATGTTTTTGATTCCTACATTCCAGCACCTAATTTTGGTTCGATAGAAATACCAGTCCAGTCGGGAAAAACAGTAGAAAGACATCTACTTATTTCTGTGCCCCTAGTGAGAAAAGAAAGAGGCATAAGTCACATTTAACCTAGGAGCAAAGGAGCTTAAGTCTCACCATAGAGTTATGAGCTTTTGATCCTGGTTAAGACCCCTTTTGAGCTACAGATTTACTCCGCAGACTGATGGTTTCCATGTTGAATGTTAAAAAAACTGCAATAACAAGTTGCAACAGAACTTAGTACCTAAAGCTACTCGTACCGCGATAAATCAAACGCAATGGACCAAAATTATTTCAGCGTGATTTGGAAAGCTATCTAAGCAGCTAAATTCTTGCATTCAATAATCGTTCTTATAAAATATACAAATATTTTTATAGTCTGATTATTTAGTCAGAGTATTTATATATTTTGGCCTATGACTATTGACTAATATATTTAAATAAGTAGTCAATCATATTCTCTGATGATTTAAAAATGGAAACAGTCAAATAATTAAATGAATGTATTAAAAATATAGAAATATAATTTAAAACATAAGTCGAGCAAAGGTATTCAATACTACAGAATCTTATTAATATGAAGTTAGTTTTGAATAAATTGTCTTTGCCTGTGCTATTGTACAAACGGATTGAAAATAGTTAAACTTATGAAAAATTGAAGCTTTATTTTTTATATATACCTACAGTTAAGTTTTGACTTATTTGTTTGTCGTTGCCTTGAAATGTTCACTAACATATCACAATTAGGTCAAAGGTGAAATGAATAATAGTCACAAATGATAAAATTTATCGTCTTTAGAATGTTCGTAACAGATGTGTGCTGAATCGTTAATAATTGGAATAAATAAATAATAACAGCAAATATATTATACTACTTTTGTTGTAAAGAACAAATTATCCTGTTTTGCAATTTTTTAAAGTTAAGTAAAAGGGCATTAAGTATTTTGTTCTTCACGAGCATGAGTCATTTACGTCACCCTACTAAGTGGGATTTACTGCCCGCTATGCTGGCAGAAAATCTGACTTCCTGACTAAGGCAAGACTTTAATATTTAGACAAACCGCGGGCGGTAATTCGCAAAGCCCCAGATCGCATATTTATACAAACTCCTGGGATCTGGGACATTCACGAATTCATCGCCCTAGGTATGTAATGTACTATAAGAGACTGTTTTGTAAATTGGTAATATGTTAAGGCCCAGCATCGGGAATTAAGGCAAAAAGAATGGTATCAGTTATAAAAAAAAAGAATGTTGAATTATACAATACAATGTGTCACCCGAATTAGCATTGACATCCTGATTTTCGTAGTGAAAGCCGTCTGAAGATACTAGAATCCTTATGTCCACTTGTAGGTGTGTAGGAGACCTTCACGAAGACACAAACTTTATATTTTTTTATTTTCGGGACGTAAAATCTTACTCATGCTATATGTACCTTAAACTTTCACATGTTTTTTTACCAAATCTATGATTTCTGGCTACCCTTGAACTCTAATCTTGGTTGGTCCAAATGTTACGTTCGATCCCGATAAAATCAAGTTAAAACTTAAAAATAATTTGATGTTTTCTTGCTAGCTATCCATTTTTTATTCTATTTTAAATACAGCTCGAATTAGCATGCGAAATAACACCGTGAAGGTATTTTAAGATCATTTAAGCATGGCGACAGGGGTTCTAGTTGCTCCCACTACTGACCGATTTAATATCAATATCAATTATAATACTTACAAGTAAGTAAGCTATGTTGTGTTTTCCATAGGACGTATTTATGCATGAAGGAACAAACCTACACAAAGCCTTATTGAACTGTCTCGCTCTAACATAAAGTACAAACGTTTAATGTGGGTTGATTTCTTTCTGCATAAATACGTCCAACTACAAAATATTTTTAAATAAGAAACGGTTCTCAACTGCGTTTAGAACTTGGAATTATCAAATGTGAACGATCGCAACGGTCTTCCAATGCATCTACTTGAAAACCAATATTTGTGCATTTAATGTTACAAACATTTTACACTTGTATGTGAGATAAAGCGTTATTTTTGGTTTATTCAAATGGCGTATTATCTGCTTTCACCTAAGGTCCATGTCTCACCATGTAGGTAAGGACCGTGTCTCAAAACAACAACTTTCGGTTTTATAATTCACCTGCCTATCTAGCACAACTATAGTTCGCGACTCTTGTCGCGCGACATAGCATCACCCGTCACTTTCTCACAGTACTGTAAAAAAAGAGATAAGTAGTAGGTATATCTCGCGCGAGAAAGAGTCGCTAGTCACAGTTGTGCTAGTGGCGTTTGTTTTGAAGCGAAATGGAATAAAAAAAGATATTTTAACTATTTATATAATATACTTACCTTTTGCCTGAGCGTGAGCAGCAGTGTTATTGTTTCCATGAAATTGATTACTATATATTATGGATCTGATTCAATATAAATGTGCTAAACAAAAATTTGTACCTTTGCAATTGTCGAGTGCTTTTTGGTCACAAAAGGAGATATTTGCTGTGAATGTCCTATACAGATATGTCATTTTGTGCCCGGGTACAATGGATTATGGTCGTTATCCAACAGTACGTAGATCTCTAGTCGGTCCAATACATTCAATGCAACTTGCCGAAATGTTTGATAATGTATGTTATTTGTTTTGATGTACTAATTAATTAAATGTTATGAAAAAAAGGTTAATCTTTTATTTGGTGGTCAGATTGAATTCCAAGGCATCCTTTCCATTTCTTTCTACTTTCAATGTCTAATTCGCAAACAATGAACGAGGTCAAAAACTGCTAACTTCTCATCCCTGGCATTGCCTTTATAGATCGCCATCATCTCCGTTCTTCAACACTTAATTAGGTAGGGACCAAAAAGTTGACGACATTTATCTAAGCGTAATTAGCAAAAAAAAACGAAAAAAAATAAAGCAATTAGAAGAAGTTCCGTTGTGCGACAAAAAATCATAATATAATAAGAAACCTTATTCCATTGCCATTTAGCGATAAAACCGCTTATTGTTTACCTTTGCCTTTATTTATTGTAGGTATGTTGTGTTGTTTCTTTGTTTTTGAGGTGTGCAATAATTTTTTATTTTTATTTTATTTATAAAAACATTTTTATGAATATAATATGATTCGTATTTAAATATAATTCGTATTTGAACCTTAAAATAGAGCCTTAAGATAAGGTAATTAGTTCTCGTCGCACAACGGAAATTTCGTTCCAAATTTAATTAGTCGAGGTGGTAAACTTTTTGGTCTTACCAATTTTTTCTTGTTAGGTGGTCTATAAACTTAATAATCATTTGCCAATGCGGAAACTGCGCTGCGGCTAGTTACGGAGTGTCGATCAATTATAGTATAAAATTATTGATATGGTTCGCGACTGTTTGTCGCGCGACAAAAGTTGTATATTGCTGACCACTCATAATAGTGGGGGTAAGACGAGTTGCACTCTGTCGCGCAACCAACAAGTCCCGGCTTTGAGGACGTCTGGAGCCAGAAGTAATCAGAAGAAAAAAAACACTTATTGTTCCATTTAAATATTTTTATTTGGAATCACATACATCGTCATGGAAAACCTACGTAAGTATACATTATACATATATGAAATAACATAAATATAATTATAATTTCGCACCATCAAAGTTTATTTAGGGAGGTATACACAGAGCCCCATCATAAGATCCATAAGGATCCTGACGCTGTGATGTCATAGCCCCATTTTCACAACGGTTTTAGCGCTAGTTCAGACACGGCGGGAACCGCGCGATTATAGAATCGCATGGAAATCGCGCGGGTCTTATTTATATGAGTTAGTTAGTAATCGTTCAGACATAAAAAAATATTTACCAAATCGATTCAGCCGTTTTCGAGTAATCAAAGAATATACATTATTGACTTCGGTAATAAAATAACACGTGAGAAATAATCTATTCAAATGGGTCCTTCGTCCACTTCACACTCAAATATTTTGATCATATTTTTTATATTTAAAACACAAACAGGTTTATTCGAAGTTTTAAATACTGTGCCCGGAGTAACCTTATTAGTTTATGGAAATGCGCCAGATTGTGTTTGATGAATTAAATGCAGTTAGCAACAAAGATAAGTATCTAGATATGTATACTTCAATTTACCGTTAAGTAAATTAACTTTAGTAGGTATCCAATGCCATTAACAATAGAGGCAAAGTCACATATTTTTGATAAAACATAAAACTTTTGCTCGTAAATTTACGAATTAGACTGTACAATAACGAAGAACTCAAAAATTTAATCTACAGTTGAGTTTAGCAGGAACTTGTAAGTATTGATTGATGTATGTACGTATTGTTGATTATATTAAATTGTAAACATAAAATACTGAATAACATTAATCATATTTATAACAAAATATACCTATGAGCTTACAAATAAAGTCAGTGAAAATATAAAAATATTTGTATACTGTGCGAAATTAATTGTGCGAAAGTAAACAACACATCAACCAATTGATATTATAAAAAATAGAAATACTTAGAAAAATAAGAACCCACTATACAATAAATTTACTGATTCGCACAATATATTTGCTATTGCCCCCCCGACAGAAATATGGGTGTTATAAGTTTAATATCTGTAGCTCCCAAACCAAAGGTCCGATTTTAATGAGTTTTTTTTATCGAAAGCCTTGTCTATCGGGATGGTTCTTAACTATGTTGAGTTGGGCCGGGGGTTTTTAATTTTTTTTGGTTTAGATAACGAGCTGTGGATAATTTACTCAATGCATTGAATATTTACGTTTATTCTATAGGTTTTTATCATACAGGTTGCAATCTAATTATAGATATACAGATCATTACATTCATCCGTAATTATCATTTATCTTATCAAGATATAATTAATAATAAACATAAATATATGAGTATACTCGTCAAGTAAAGCTAAACATTAAGACTTGGTTCAATAACATTTCAGATTCAGCGTCTTATATAACATCGGTACGATGACGAACGATGCTCGATTGCACTATGTTACGTCATGAATGGAATCACGCCTGGAGTTTGTAGTCGGGTTTGCTGACGCCATTACTGTAAACAAAACAAGTTCTTGTTAGGCGAGTTCGAAAAATCTGTCAGTTTAGTACAAATTTTTAAGCTGAAATTCATTTGAGTCTACTCGCTAGAAAATTTTGATACAGTCAAACGAGTTCATTTCAAGATTTCGTAAAAGTTTGCTGATTTAAATCTGGTAGGAAAGTAACGAGAGCGTAGACACCTTATAACAATCGATTTAATTTTTTACTGGGATCAATATAAAGGGATCAATTTTAGTTAGAGTGCTGTAATGCTTATTGTTTTGTTGAATCGTGAGGATTCTGAGATCAACAAAATTGTGTACTTTAGAAGTCAAATATCTCAAAGCATAAATTACACCACAGTTTTACGCGCTGGACTGGAATCCAGAGGTACCAGGTTCGATTTCCGGTCTGTTCCACTAGGTTCCAAGAAGCATTTAAGTTTTCTCACTCACGCAAGGTGTAGAGTGCACTGTCGGAGATATGGCGGCTGACTAAATACCGCGTGGCTCACACGGCAATAGCTGACCAATAGTAGCAAACGCTCGCTACGTGGAACGTGCTGATTGATGCATAACTTTTTCTCAAACATGCAATGAAATATCGTCATAACGTGCGTTAAAACAGGCTTCGAAGTGTCAAGTTTCGGGCGGAACAATTCGAGAGAACTGTAAAGGAATTTCATACAAAATTGAAGGCCTACGCCGGGAAGTAATTTGTTTTTAATTTTAATGTAAATATGGCGTGTGTGTTTATGAACAGCTGATATATATTTTTTTTCTAGTGGCTACCCATTCAGCCATCGGACCAACAATATCCGCGTTAATACCTAGTACACACGAACTGATATTAAGCGTACAAATCTGTATGATTCCAATGTGTTGATGAATAAATTTAAAATACTGTCTATACGTAAGTCACCAGAGACTATAGACAATATTTTATTTTATTTATTTATTTATTTATTTATTTAGGAGAACCAACAGCTTTAACAATTTTGAGTAAACTTAAATATAATAGAAAGCAGGGAAGCCAATTACAGGATCTCACGGATAGAAACAATTTAACTAATCTTAAATTAAAGTGCGACACTCATCACTTCACATCATCTCACCTTGTATAGAAAAAGTATATAAAAAAAAAAGAAGAAAATGGTAAACAATACACTACACTACACGAGCTCTAAAAATGGCAACGTATATTTTAAGCCCAGGCGGGTGAACGACTATGTAACACGTCTAGTTAAAGCACCTTGTCACCAAACTTTGTCTCACAGAAGGAATTTTACAGTTAAATATGTCGATATCCAGTTCCTTCGTTAAATTGTTCACGCTACGACTTGCACGCGTCAGAAAACTATTTTGTCTGTAATTGGATGATGCAGATTTAAGAGATATGGGAGGAAAATGCCGTTTAGAACGAAGGGGAGTATTGAATGAGAGGTTCTCAAGCAACTCAGGGCAATCAGTGACGCCGCTTGTAATGTTAAGAATAAAGGTTATATCAGCTATCTCACGTCGTTTTTGTAGAGGAATTAGGTGATGTTTCTTACATATATCAGTGTAGCTAAATGTACTATAATTAGATTTAACTTTAAAACACAAGTACTTTAGAAATTTTTGCTGGACACGCTCTATTCTGACGATGTATTTGCTATAACAAGGATTCCATACTTGCGAAGCGTATTCCAGTTTACTTCTCACATAGGAGCAGTAGAGAACTTTTAACGTTTTCGCTTGAGTAAAGTGAGTCGAGTTACGCATTATGAAGCCTAGCGCCTTAAAAGCACCGCCGACGATACTGTCTATATGCCTGTCAAAAATGAGTTTAGAATCATGTACAACACCGAGGTCTCTCATTTGCGTGACCTTTTCTAGCGGCTGGTCTTTCAATGCGTAAGAAGTAGAAATTAAGTTGTGCTTGCGAGAAAAAGTCATTGCATAGCATTTAGATGGGTTCAATTCCAACTTATTAAGCCGGCAATACTCATCGAGGCGACTGAGGTCTGCCTGCAGTAATAGTGCGTCATGGTTAGATTTTATCCTTAAATAAATTTTCATGTCATCAGCGAAACAAAGAAGTTTAGAGTGAATAAAACATTTACTTATATCATTAACAAACACGTTGAATAACAGAGGTCCGAGCAGAGACCCTTGAGGGACCCCACTGGGAACTGTAACCCACCCTGATATATAATTATTTATGACGACTGCCTGAGATCTATTTTCTATGTAGGACGAGAACCACCTTAACAGATCGCCACTTATTCCCATATTGTACAATTTTGAAATCAGTATACCGTGATCAATTTTATCGAACGCCTTGCTATAGTCCGTATAAATGACGTCCACTTGACAGCCAGTATCCATAGCTTTAGTAATATATTCATTTAATAATACAAGATTAGATACCGTGGACCTACGCTGAAGGAAACCGTGTTGATTGAGACTGAAAGAATTCTTTAAGGCTTCATAAACTTGTCCGTTAACAATTTTTTCTAATACTTTAGATATAATACATAGTTTAGAAATAGGTCTATAGTTGGTAACATCATTTTTGGGTCCTTTTTTATGTACCGGAGTAACATAGGCTGATTTCCACAACGATGGTAAGGAACATTCGGAGAAGGATCGCCTGAAAAGCAAGACAATGGGCCATGTCAAGGTTTTCGCGCAGTTAATCAAGAACTGGGCAGGCAGCTCGTCGGGGCCGGCAGACTTGGAGGGATCTAGTTTCAGTAATATGTTTGTAACAATAGTAGGATCAACCTCAATACTATTTATAGATGTTGTTGGATCGAGACAAGAATTGGATGGGCGGCTATTGTCGGCACCATTCGGAGATGAGAAAGTGGAGGAAAAATAGTCAGAGAATGCATTACAAATTTCAGAACCTGTATAGCACTACACACGTGGACGACTTATTAAAGAAAAAAATATAGAGGGATTGGAGGGAAAATTAAAAATACTTTTTTTAAACATGGCGTCTGTGTTCATGAACTGGCTGAACAGCTGAATAATGTTTTTTTGAGTGGTGTATTTTTTTGTTTCATTGCATATGTTTGAGAAAAGCACTATACATGCCTTAGCCGTGAAAAGGGCTTGCCGGCGTCTGCAGTAATGTACTATTCCCGCGTTTTGAAAATTCGTCTTCTGCGCAGGTACATCGGTAAGCCATATCAGTTGTGTACTATTGTACGCAACTGATATGGCTTACCGATGTACTCGCGCTGGTACTGATCAGGTTCTTGTAATGTACTACAGACAGAGTGTACTCGTACCTGAGCTTGCCGGCGTGCGAGTGCGCGTGCGCGGGCAGCACGAGCGGGGCGAGGCGCTGGTACTGATCAGGTTCTTGTAATGTACTACAGACAGAGTGTACTCGTACCTGAGCTTGCCGGCGTGCGAGTGCGCGTGCGCGGGCAGCACGAGCGGGGCGAGGCGCTGGTACTGATCAGGTTCTTGTAATGTACTACAGACAGAGTGTACTCGTACCTGAGCTTGCCGGCGTGCGAGTGCGCGTGCGCGGGCAGCACGAGCGGGGCGAGGCGCTGGTACTGATCAGGTTCTTGTAATGTACTACAGACAGAGTGTACTCGTACCTGAGCTTGCCGGCGTGCGAGTGCGCGTGCGCGGGCAGCACGAGCGGGGCGAGGCGCTGGTACTGATCAGGTTCTTGTAATGTACTACAGACAGAGTGTACTCGTACCTGAGCTTGCCGGCGTGCGAGTGCGCGTGCGCGGGCAGCACGAGCGGGGCGAGGCGCTGGTACTGATCAGGTTCTTGTAATGTACTACAGACAGAGTGTACTCGTACCTGAGCTTGCCGGCGTGCGAGTGCGCGTGCGCGGGCAGCACGAGCGGGGCGAGGCGCTCGGCGAAGCGCGCGTAGTTGCGCTCCAGCTCGCGCTGGTACTCGCGCTGGTCGCTGCCGATCAGGTTCTTGTTCTTCTTCAGGGCGTCGTGGCATCTGGGTGGATTACGCAAAACTATTATAGAGTATTTTTCAGAAAAAGTGTACTGCCTACTGAGCCGACGGACGTAGGTACGAATCACTGATGAACTCGAATATTTGATCCTAGGTCATGGATGTTTTCTATAATAAATATCGTCGGCTAATGACCACACAAGCCTACTGTGGAACTAAATTGATTTGCGTGAGGTTGTCCGATATTTATTATTATTTATTTAAGATAATCTTACATACTTAAGAAATAAATAAATGGTCTCATAATTTTTATTCTTGATCGTCAGGTTTTAGATTGATTTTTCTTGAAATTTTTATGAACTTGTACGTGACGCGATATTAAAATATGTTAACATACGAACTTTTGGCACACTTTTGATCTAGTCTGAGGGTCGGATGAGTACAAACGATTTTGAGTTCGATGCGTCTAAAAATAAAGAAGTTAAGTACCTACACTTCAAAAATAAAAAACAAAACGTTAATTTATATATGTGGAAGCACATTGCGAGCACTAACCTTACACAGTTCTTTCACCCTTGAGTAGGCAGCCATTAGCTAGAACTGGAAATTCACCCGCCTACCTGACGTCAGGATGGCAGGCGTCCTTTATTTCTTAAATATCTCTGGAGATTATCGAGCACATTGCTCCAATTTTGGCGCACATTTGGCACATTGCTAGTGTAATATATGTGATAATTTGGTTGACCAGGGTCGTTGATGGGGGTAAAGTATATGCCGAGCTCTAGATAGTAGTGAACCTTTATTTTATATAAACATCAGTTTATATACACTTTTTACAATTAGGTTAACGCTTATCCAAGCAATATGCATTATGCTACAGTAAACCATTGTGTTACTGTTGAATACTAAATGTAGACATTAGCTACATACTGCAGCTTCCCCGTAAGATCCCTTCACCCCCGGGGTGCTGGAGAAAAAGAAAAAATGTAATGCATGTTACTTGTTTACAATTCGAAATGAAGATGGGGACCACTGTGTAAATTACTTATAATTAAGTTTATACACTTTACAAAAATTTATCAAAAATTAGTTGGTCACCCCATAAAAAAAAATTGTCGTCATATCCCAGTGTAACTGTTTCAAATGAAATATTTTTAGGTAATGTTTAAATTATTTTTATTAAAATTTCTGTCTGTTTTCAAGAAAATTATTAGTATTATTATCAATTATCTCTCTCAAAATAAAAAAAAATATAAAAATTTACCATTAACGTTGTGTATTAAACACATATAAGGTACTGGTATTACGGTATCGGTACATTTACCCTATAAGATATCTAATGCCGTATTAATGGAGTCTTCGCTCCAAAAAAAAAATAATACACGGGAATGGTTACCCAGGGCATGGTCACCCTATAAAATATACTCAATGGGCTGCGCGTCCGTGCGCACCCTTAAATCAAAACATGGGCATGGTCACCCACATGGCATATCAGGTCCGTCGCCTGTACTTAGAAACACAATATATATATTAAGACTAAAAGTCCCCAAATTACTCTCACGGAGGACGGTGGGTCACACTATGATCGAGTAAAAGGATCGTGAATCTAACCGATGCAAGTACACACTATACAAATGTGCCTTCATCTCCTAACATAAATCTGTACCGTACCTTACCAAGTACTGCGAGAGTAAAAAAAAATATTTGAAATTAAAATTTCATTAATATAAATTTCCTATAAGGAAAACAATAAAGTAATAAATTCAAGTTTCAATTCACTAGACTAAACTATTAAATGATCAGTTCAATAAATAGTCAAAGTGTAATTGTTAATACAAAAATATTGAAACTAATCTCGAACGCACTAAGTGTGGGTATCGGATTTCATTCTATAAAATTTAAAGTTAATTATAAATTGGCGAAGGCGCTCGGCCTGCTTAGGAATTTTGCTGAGGCGCGCGGGTGTCCGTTTCCGAGCGCGCTGCCGGTATTGCGAAACGCGGCAAGTACCGGACATATTGCGAAACTTGTTTATGACAATTCTGACTTTGTTAATCTATATTTAGAATGAATTGCACCAACTTATGATTTTAAGTGATGATATATCTGGTTTAAAAAATTAATAATTAGAAATGCTAAGTGACACGGGTAACAATTTCATGTACGAAAGTTATCTAACAATTTATGTATGTAAAAGATTTTTTTTTTGAATGAATTGGACGTTAACCTGTACAGCTAATTAATTTTTATATAAAAAAAAATATCATAAAAAATCTCATTCTAATTTCTTAGATGCGATTTCCTTTTGACGCCTCTGAGGGCCAAGTTTAACTAAATATTCTCTTATATATTCCAACTTAGTATACACGATGATTTTTAATCGGTGATCAGGAGTAGAAAAATATTAATATTTGGCTAAAATTAAACTTAATACGCGAGGTCCCGCGCAATTACCTCACTGTTAAATTAATTAAAAGTTAAAACATAATTAAAACTAATAACCACTAGATACATGGTCATCCTACATAAATTATTGAAGTACGATACCTACGTCAAGTTGGCGGGAAATTTTCTACGATTTTGTTTATGTAATGACAATGACAATGACAAGTTATTACTCATAAATTGTCATTACCATTAAATTATTAAAGAGGTTGTAAGCACACCTATACAGATTAGATCGGTGACAAGGAATTTAAGACAAAAATTGGTTAGAAAATAAAAATTATCATAGAAAAATAAAAGTTTGTTTTCATGTAATTACGACTTCAACGTGACCGCCATCAATTACTGAGTCAGAAAAGTTGGTACCTGATCACCGATTAAAAATCATCGTGTATAAATCTTGCAAATAAGGAGACATAATAAAATTAAATCGTGCGTGAATTTAAAATAATTATAACCAAAAACATAAGTTATACAATAAAATATTTACTTACTTAATTCAACGCTTAAGGAGTAATGCCTAACGATATTGAGGTCATCACGTGTCGTCACGTTGCGCGATGCATGGCGGGACGTTGATGCGCTGGCGGCTGGCGGGCACGTGGAGCTCGATGCCGTTGCAGATGCGCGATGCGATGACGGGCCGGGATAACCCTGGACACCCTCGAGCATGGGCCGGGATTTCCCTGGACACCTCTTGAGATGGGCCGGGATAACCCTGGACACCTCTTGATTTGCGAGCCGGGATAACCCTGGACAACGCTCTTCTTTTCTTGAGACTTGTTTCTTCTTATGGCTTCTTTCATAATTGTCTTCTTCTTTTTTTAAGTTAATTCAAATCTTCATTCTTGAGACTGCATCGTCAGTCTGGTGGTTCCTCTTGTTTCTTGTGGTGTCCCGGACGGTGTGGTGTCCCGGACGGTGCGGTGTCCCGCCGCACCGTCCGGTGCGAGGTTCTGAGGTTCTGCCTGGTTCAGAAGTTCGTCTTCGGAACGTTAGTGCAGGATCGCCATGTAATATATGTGATAATTTGGTTGACCAGGGTCGTTGATGGGGGTAAAGTATATGCCGAGCTCTAGATAGTAGTGAACCTTTATTTTATATAAACATCAGTTTATATACACTTTTTACAATTAGGTTAACGCTTATCCAAGCAATATGCATTATGCTACAGTAAACCATTGTGTTACTGTTGAATACTAAATGTAGACATTAGCTACATACTGCAGCTTCCCCGTAAGATCCCTTCACTAGCACTAACTACTGACGCAGCTCCATTTGTTGATGTACACCCGCCATCCTGACATTCCTGACACTTACCGCGAAACAATATATAAAAATGTGAAAAGCTTGCTTTTTTAGCTGGTCTTAGTTCTATAAACTAGATAAGATAAGATAAGATAAGATAAGATATTTATTCAATAATAACTTATTTTACAATTAATAATAACTATAGCCTAAGACATTCTACTTGGCAAAAAATTACATGCGCCTGAACTAGGATTCCCTGTGTTTCAGGCATAACTAAAAGTGAATATGGCATACTTTTTGGAGAAGTCCTTGAAGGCGAGTCGCAGCTTGTTGGTGAGCCGCGTGGCCGGCTGCGAGCCGTCCGCCACCGGCGCCAGGAACACCTGCAAACAACACACAGGTTCTAAACGCAACAACGATTTTATTTTATTTTATTTCTTATATTTGCTGTCCACTTTGTGTATGTTAACGAATAAATTATCATTCTATTCTATTCTGAAAACATTCAAGTCCTTTGCACCATACTGGTTCCATGTCAAGTACGTTATTGTCGAAGCGAGGGAAAGGCAATTCCTGGCTGAGTATTAAATTTCAACGGACGACCTTGGGAGTCCGTTGAACCCTTTATTTGGCATTGTCCAATATACTGGACAAAACCTATGATCCTCTTTTTGTATTTTTTTCTCCTGCCCGGACGAGGCTTGAATTATGGAACTTTAGTGTTCTTTGTCAAATTAAAGATTAATTTGATACGAAGCCAGCAATTGCCCTTCCGGCTGTGACAAATACATATAGTGCTTTCTCAAAAATGGAGCAAAAAAAACAAAATAAGTACAATACGATTAAAATCAGTTAACGATTCGGATTGTATATCTATCTTGCTCGTACTTATGCGATTTTAATAAGAGCGTGCGAGAGAGGGGTAAAAGCCGAATCGTTAACTGATTTTAATCGTACTGTACAGATATGAGATAAGTTTTATCAGAAACTATATGTCAAAACTGAATTCTTGCATAGCCGCCTTTTTATTTAATTTTTATAAAAAGTAGGTGTGTAGTACCTATTAGCCTTTTATATAAACTCGTACACGAACGGCAAGGTTTTTTTTGTGTTAATTTTTGGCTAACCCTTTCGCGTCCTGATTTTTAATCAATAAAGTCAACATTCCCAATCATTTTTGAGAAATATTGTTATTCAATCCTTACGCCTGACACGTGTCAGAATCAAGATTGATGCTTAATATAAAGAAATCTGTAGGGCTAGCACATCTCACCGCGTCTTCGCTTGTTGCGCGACTCAGCATCACCTGTTTTGCTCGCACGGCATAGAAAAGGAACGTGACAGGTAGTGTACGTCGCGCGGCAAAGAGTGGCGCCTCACAGTTGTGATAGAGGGGCTGCACCTCTAGCACAAACTGTCACAAGCGACTATTTCTCGCTCGAGATAATTGCCTGTCTCTTTCTGTCCTGTAAAAGGCGAGAACACAAGCGCAGGACAGTGTACCTGCGCCAGCTCGAGCGGGCCCTGGTTGACGGTGGTGCCGATGCAGCCCTGCACCACCATCTGCAGGATCCTCGGGTCCGCGGCTCCTGGCTGGTGCCGCCGCCAGCTCGTCTGTCTACACATACTGTACCTGCGCCAGCTCGAGCGGGCCCTGGTTGACGGTGGTGCCGATGCAGCCCTGCACCACCATCTGCAGGATCCTCGGGTCCGCGGCTCCTGGCTGGTGCCGCCGCCAGCTCGTCTGTCTACACATACTGTACCTGCGCCAGCTCGAGCGGGCCCTGGTTGACGGTGGTGCCGATGCAGCCCTGCACCACCATCTGCAGGATCCTCGGGTCCGCGGCTCCTGGCTGGTGCCGCCGCCAGCTCGTCTGTCTACACATACTGTACCTGCGCCAGCTCGAGCGGGCCCTGGTTGACGGTGGTGCCGATGCAGCCCTGCACCACCATCTGCAGGATCCTCGGGTCCGCGGCTCCTGGCTGGTGCCGCCGCCAGCTCGTCTGTCTACACATACTGTACCTGCGCCAGCTCGAGCGGGCCCTGGTTGACGGTGGTGCCGATGCAGCCCTGCACCACCATCTGCAGGATCCTCGGGTCCGCGGCTCCTGGCTGGTGCCGCCGCCAGCTCGTCTGTCTACACATACTGTACCTGCGCCAGCTCGAGCGGGCCCTGGTTGACGGTGGTGCCGATGCAGCCCTGCACCACCATCTGCAGGATCCTCGGGTCCGCGGCTCCTGGCTGGTGCCGCCGCCAGCTCGTCTGTCTACACATACTGTACCTGCGCCAGCTCGAGCGGGCCCTGGTTGACGGTGGTGCCGATGCAGCCCTGCACCACCATCTGCAGGATCTTCGGGTCCGCCGGCTCCTGGCTGGTGGCCGCCGCCAATTCGTTTATCTAAACACAAACAATATCAACTCTACGTAAGTCGCAATGTTAACGGAATTCATTTTACGTCACCCTAGGTCGTAAGTGTCATTTACTGCCCACTACAACTACGCTACAAGACGTAAATCATTAGACAAACCACGGGCGGTACTTCGTAAAGTCCCAGATCGCATATTTGTTTACACAAATACTTGCGATCTAGGACATTTAGGAATTCACCGCCCTAGGTATGAAATGTTACTATAAACACTTTTACGTCCAGACATGAAAATGATACCCTAGAAAACGTCAGAGCCCGCCAGGCGAGTTAGTAGATACAGCCCAGCAGTTAGTACTTAGATGCAGCAGAGCTGGATTCCAAGCAGACCTTACGAGCGCCCATCAGGCGGTTGTTCGTCGTGAAAGTGCGTTTTTCTAGAAATTTCCTGCCTCGCACGACAGCAATGTGGAATGATTGTCGCTTGCGGTATTTCCGGACGGATACGAGCTTCAAACCTTCAAGAAACGAGCGTACTTCCACCTGTGCGGCCGGCAACGCCCTTGTGACTCCTCTGGTGTTGCAGGTGTCTATGGGCGACGGTAATCGCGTGTTGAAGCACACCGAATATGTACCTTTTTCTGGATATCTTCAATAGCCACTTCGATCGGCGAGAGGATGATCTGTGTTCGTGCGACCACCTTAAAAAATAAAGAAAAATTCATTTAAACAACTCAAATAGTAAGATTAATTTACTCTTGTCGGTCACAGTCAATGAAGACATAGAAGCTTAATAATGACGCCAGCTGCTCTATCATAACTGTAATACGCAACTAATTCTCGAGCGGGATAATTACGTCTCTTTCTGTGCTGTAATGTGAGAGAGTGATGGGTAACGCCAAGTCGCGCGACAAGAGTCGCGAAGCATAGTTGTGCTAGACGGACAGGTCGCCAATGTAGTCAGGTTAAAGTATTTCGACCCAAAGATAGATTTATTATTATTATTATTTATATTCTTACATATCTGCATACATACTCTTTGTGTAGCCTCTATTATGTATACTCTGTGCTTCTAGTACAGTCGCCATCAGATATATCGCAGCATATAAGGCGTTCATAAATAGATATTTATTCAGTACATGTTCAGATGAACATGTACTGTAACGCCCAGTCAATAAGAGTCGTGTTCAGATATTTATGAGCGCTTTATATGCTGCGATATATCTGATGGCGACTGTACATAAGGCCTGTAACGTACTATATAAAGGATTCCAATAAACATCATCAAAGTGACAACTTGTTTCAATCACCTCCCACATCATACAGATTACAATCAGACTCATGACGAATTGCTGCACTCCGCGGTGATACCCGTGGTTCTATTTTTAGGGATAAACAGTAACCTCTGTTAATCCAGGGTGGCAGCTACCTAAATACCGATTTTTATTAAAATTGGTCAGCTGTTTGAGAGTGAAGAAGTAAACATACAAACATTCGTCTTCAGAATAATAGTGTGATCGAGCCAATTATTGCGTAGGCATCTTTCAATAGCTGACTGCTTTTCTACAGTTTGGTTATTATTTTGACAAACATTTGACAGTTCTCCGTTGATGTTTGTAGTGATGTAGCAAAGACATATTGTTTGCCAAATCTAACGATTGTGAATGGTTGATCGAATCGATTTTATCGATAACTTTTTCGAAATTTGCATATATTTTTCTTTATTTTATGTAAATATTTTTTTTTTGAGTTACGAGCCGTCGGTCCCACTGGAGCTCTCTATGTAAAATAGTAATTTGTTTTATTGTTCTTTTTTCAGGTTATCAATTTATCGATTTAATCGATTTCTACCAATTTACAGAAATAGTACATGAATCGAAACGCAAGATTTGGTCACAACACAGCTTTTAAAAAAAAAGTATGTAGTACGTAACTGTTCATGTAATGATTTATTATCGTTAACTACTTAAACACCGTGATACGACAAAATTGAACATGAACTCAATTGTATCAAATAGAAAGCAAAAAACTTTTATAGATAAAAAAAGAACCACTATGACATTACTTGTTTTTTTTTATGAAATTCAATAAGTCGTGCAGGTTTACGTAACATGGGTCCTGTGATGTGTCAAATGTGTGTAAAAAAAAACATACTATAACAGGCTATTGGTGTATGTGTACCTGTATGCGAGTCTTGACGTACGGGAAGTGGTGCGCGGTAGTAAGGATCGTCTTGCGCTTGCACTGCTCGGCGATGTCGCCGTGCGCGCGCCCGCCCACCGTGAACGGCGTCGCGTACATGAACCGCTCTGCAAACAATCAACCAATGGTAAATACTTTGTAAATAATAACTCTGTAAACAACAAAAACACCCGGCCAAGCGTTCCGTATCAATATCGAGCAAAAAACACGTCCCTTTAACTTTTACTTACTTATTATTTTTATTATTTAGCGGTAACAAAAATATACCCTTGGGAAAATTTCAACTGCCTGCCTATGACGGTTCACCATAAAATACGAATACCCGTCGAATGAAATCTCATGAAAAACCCCCTATTTTTGTATGGAAGTCCCTCTAAATTATAAAAATAAAATAGGCAATTTAATTTATCTTTGCGTGTAGATCTTCGATGTCAATAAAAAAAATGTGGCGTTAACTAACGTTAAAAAAATATTTGGTTAAACATAAATGTGTTTCGAAATATTATTGCAGATCGGCGGCAAGCCATTTTCACAGCTAAGGCATGTTTAGAATCAAGCCTATTGTCGTTGTATTATGCTTTTCTCAAACATAGGGGAGAGTAACCTATATGGAACCGGCGCTTAAATAGGACCATTCTACCAAAATACAGAAGTGGTCCAATTTAAGCGCCGGTTCAATATAGGTTACTCTCCCCTATGCAATGAAATAAAAAAATCCTCGACCTGACCGAAATGAAATCCTCGACCTGATATTAAGTAACTCAACATGTTCTGTGAACACGTGCGACTTTCCCTTAACCCCGGAAGATGCTCATCATAAGGCACTAATATTGGACTTCAAACTGGAATATACTGCTCCAATAAAGCCGGCCGAAACCGTTGTTTATAAGTTTCATTTAGCAAATTATGATGAATTTAATAATGATTTAGGTAATATAAACTGGGATGTATTTTTTGACAATTTAAATGTTGAAGGGTGCGTGCATAAATTCTACGAATTGTTATATAAGTTGATTGACCGGCACGTGCCTTGTTATCCTTCACGAAATGTATGTAATTCTCCGGTATGGCATAGTAAATCTTTAAAAAATATTTTGAAGGAAAAGAGAAAATACCATAAGTTATGGAAATTATATGGAAACCCTTTGGACTATGACAGTTTCAAAATATTAAGAAAACGAGCTGAAATAATTGAAAAGGAATGTTATAACCAATATATTCAATCTTCTGAAGATAAGATTAAATCACATCCAAAATTTTTCTGGAAATTTATTAAATCTACTATGTCTAATAAGGGAACACCACAGACAATGTTTTATAAAGGTACCCAAGCTTCTAATGGGGAGAGTATCTGCAACTTATTTAGTGAATATTTTCAATCCGTGTTTGAAAATGCTTGCCTTCCACCTTTGGATATGAATTGTTTGGAGCCTCCTACGATGTCCATTTTTAGTATCAATACTGTAAATTTGTCCCATGATTTAGTTCTCAAGTATTTAAAATCAGTAGATACAAATAAGGGAGCGGGACCCGATAAAATTCATCCTTTGCTTATTAGCAAATGCGCGAGTACCCTAGTTTTTCCTCTTGTCAAAATCTTTATGCTATCCCTCAAGGAAGGGCATGTGCCAGAAATCTGGAAAAAAGCTTGGATTACACCCATTCCTAAAGGCTCCATAAGCCAAGATATAGAAAAGTATAGACCTATTTCAAAACTATGTCAATTTGGAAAAATATTAGAAAAGATTGTCACTGATCAGGTTTCACATGATGTTCGCCGTCATATAAATCCAACTCAGCACGGTTTTTATCGGGGTCGTAGTGTGGAAAGTAATCTTTTGTCCTTTAGCGAAATAATACGTGATGCCATGGATAATAGGTATCAGGTAGATGCAGTATATACAGATTTTGCAAAGGCATTCGATAAAATTTCTTTTAATACGCTTTTGCTCAAGCTCTGGAACCTCGGCATACACGGTGATCTTTTTAGGTGGATTCAGTCTTACATCGAAAACAGATGCCAAGCTGTAGTACTAGGAGGATATACATCTGGGTATAAAACTACTACCTCTGGAGTCCCACAAGGATCTCATTTGGGCCCCTTGTTGTTTATCTTATACATCAATGACATAACAGAGTCGATAACAAACTCCAAAGCTCTTCTTTATGCCGATGATACCAAAATATTTAGAGTAGTTAAAACACATACGGATTGCGCTATGCTGCAAGAAGATCTGTTTAATTTCGAGAGATATTGTGCTAAAAATAGTCTTTTTTTAAATAGCGACAAATGCTCTGTTATTACATTTACGAGGAAAAAATCACCAATTTTATATAATTACAAATTATGTGACAATACCTTAACGCGAAAACATAGTATTCGAGATTTAGGTGTAATAATGGATAGCAAACTAACTTTTAACCTCCATATTGATAGCATCCTAAGTAAAGCTTATCGGCAGCTCGGATTCATTCTTCGTGTCTCAAAACCATTTCGAAGGCCCTTGACATATAAATTGTTGTACAATAGTTACGTTCGAAGTCGCCTGGAATTTGCCTCCGTAGTCTGGAACCCATATCATAAAGTACATAAGGATAGAATTGAAAGGCTACAGAAGAAATTTATTAAAGCACTTGAATATCGCACCGGCGGCAAGTACCAAAATTATGCATCTTCAGCAGCTATGCACAAAATTCAGCCTCTTGTACTCAGACGGCACTGTAATGATTTATCGTACTTATTTAAAATCCTCTATAATCTGACTGACGCCCCTGAACTCTTAAATAAAATAAGTTTTCGTGTGCCTCGTAAAACTGAGCGTAGTTGCCGGAATAAGGCATTGTTCAGTGTCGCGAGGAGCAAAACCAAACACGCGGGTCACTCGTACATTAAACGCGCATGCAAGCTGTATAATGAGAAATGTATGAAGGCAGACTTGTTTGGCAGTTCGTTGGCAATGTATAAAACAAATGTATTTTCTTTGTTGGAAACTCAGTGTGTGTGAGTATTCCTAGGTTTATTAAGTTTAACAATAGTAAGCGATTCCAAATTTATGTATAAAAAATGTCTTGTTTTTTGGTTTTTATTGTTTAATTTATAGTTAAGTAAATTGTTTTTTATTTTTTCTGTTGGCAACAAATTTGTCAGTAAAACTTTTGGTCAGTGTAATGTAAAATTTTCAACACTATAATACCATGTATGAAACTATAGGTCTACAATTAAGATGATTTCTAGTCCTATGACAACACCAATGTTATATTATTTTAAGACTGTTTGTTTCTTAATAAATAAAAAAAAAAAAAAAAAAAACTCTCGAGTTGTTCCGCCCGATACGTGATACTTCGAAGCCTGTTATAACGCACGTTATGACGACATTTCATTGCATATTTAAGAAAACACATGCACTCACTGATGTTGTAGTTGCGCTCGGAGTGCGTGGTGCGCGCGCGCAGCTCGTGCGGCTCGAAGTAGGGCTCCACGTACGTGATCTGGATGTGGCCTTGTATAACATGCACTCACTGATGTTGTAGTTGCGCTCGGAGTGCGTGGTGCGCGCGCGCAGCTCGTGCGGCTCGAAGTAGGGCTCCACGTACGTGATCTGGATGTGGCCTTGTATAACATGCACTCACTGATGTTGTAGTTGCGCTCGGAGTGCGTGGTGCGCGCGCGCAGCTCGTGCGGCTCGAAGTAGGGCTCCACGTACGTGATCTGGATGTGGCCTTGTATAACATGCACTCACTGATGTTGTAGTTGCGCTCGGAGTGCGTGGTGCGCGCGCGCAGCTCGTGCGGCTCGAAGTAGGGCTCCACGTACGTGATCTGGATGTGGCCTTGTATAACATGCACTCACTGATGTTGTAGTTGCGCTCGGAGTGCGTGGTGCGCGCGCGCAGCTCGTGCGGCTCGAAGTAGGGCTCCACGTACGTGATCTGGATGTGGCCTTGTATAACATGCACTCACTGATGTTGTAGTTGCGCTCGGAGTGCGTGGTGCGCGCGCGCAGCTCGTGCGGCTCGAAGTAGGGCTCCACGTACGTGATCTGGATGTGGCCTTGTATAACATGCACTCACTGATGTTGTAGTTGCGCTCGGAGTGCGTGGTGCGCGCGCGCAGCTCGTGCGGCTCGAAGTAGGGCTCCACGTACGTGATCTGGATGTGGCCTTGTATAACATGCACTCACTGATGTTGTAGTTGCGCTCGGAGTGCGTGGTGCGCGCGCGCAGCTCGTGCGGCTCGAAGTAGGGCTCCACGTACGTGATCTGGATGTGGCCTTGTATAACATGCACTCACTGATGTTGTAGTTGCGCTCGGAGTGCGTGGTGCGCGCGCGCAGCTCGTGCGGCTCGAAGTAGGGCTCCACGTACGTGATCTGGATGTGGCCTTGTATAACATGCACTCACTGATGTTGTAGTTGCGCTCGGAGTGCGTGGTGCGCGCGCGCAGCTCGTGCGGCTCGAAGTAGGGCTCCACGTACGTGATCTGGATGTGGCCTTGTATAACATGCACTCACTGATGTTGTAGTTGCGCTCGGAGTGCGTGGTGCGCGCGCGCAGCTCGTGCGGCTCGAAGTAGGGCTCCACGTACGTGATCTGGATGTGGCCTTGTATAACATGCACTCACTGATGTTGTAGTTGCGCTCGGAGTGCGTGGTGCGCGCGCGCAGCTCGTGCGGCTCGAAGTAGGGCTCCACGTACGTGATCTGGATGTGGCCTTGTATAACATGCACTCACTGATGTTGTAGTTGCGCTCGGAGTGCGTGGTGCGCGCGCGCAGCTCGTGCGGCTCGAAGTAGGGCTCCACGTACGTGATCTGGATGTGGCCTTGTATAACATGCACTCACTGATGTTGTAGTTGCGCTCGGAGTGCGTGGTGCGCGCGCGCAGCTCGTGCGGCTCGAAGTAGGGCTCCACGTACGTGATCTGGATGTGGCCTTGTATAACATGCACTCACTGATGTTGTAGTTGCGCTCGGAGTGCGTGGTGCGCGCGCGCAGCTCGTGCGGCTCGAAGTAGGGCTCCACGTACGTGATCTGGATGTGGCCTTGTATAACATGCACTCACTGATGTTGTAGTTGCGCTCGGAGTGCGTGGTGCGCGCGCGCAGCTCGTGCGGCTCGAAGTAGGGCTCCACGTACGTGATCTGGATGTGGCCTTGTATAACATGCACTCACTGATGTTGTAGTTGCGCTCGGAGTGCGTGGTGCGCGCGCGCAGCTCGTGCGGCTCGAAGTAGGGCTCCACGTACGTGATCTGGATGTGGCCTTGTATAACATGCACTCACTGATGTTGTAGTTGCGCTCGGAGTGCGTGGTGCGCGCGCGCAGCTCGTGCGGCTCGAAGTAGGGCTCCACGTACGTGATCTGGATGTGGCCTTGTATAACATGCACTCACTGATGTTGTAGTTGCGCTCGGAGTGCGTGGTGCGCGCGCGCAGCTCGTGCGGCTCGAAGTAGGGCTCCACGTACGTGATCTGGATGTGGCCTTGTATAACATGCACTCACTGATGTTGTAGTTGCGCTCGGAGTGCGTGGTGCGCGCGCGCAGCTCGTGCGGCTCGAAGTAGGGCTCCACGTACGTGATCTGGATGTGGCCTTGTATAACATGCACTCACTGATGTTGTAGTTGCGCTCGGAGTGCGTGGTGCGCGCGCGCAGCTCGTGCGGCTCGAAGTAGGGCTCCACGTACGTGATCTGGATGTGGCCTTGTATAACATGCACTCACTGATGTTGTAGTTGCGCTCGGAGTGCGTGGTGCGCGCGCGCAGCTCGTGCGGCTCGAAGTAGGGCTCCACGTACGTGATCTGGATGTGGCCTTGTATAACATGCACTCACTGATGTTGTAGTTGCGCTCGGAGTGCGTGGTGCGCGCGCGCAGCTCGTGCGGCTCGAAGTAGGGCTCCACGTACGTGATCTGGATGTGGCCTTGTATAACATGCACTCACTGATGTTGTAGTTGCGCTCGGAGTGCGTGGTGCGCGCGCGCAGCTCGTGCGGCTCGAAGTAGGGCTCCACGTACGTGATCTGGATGTGGCCTTGTATAACATGCACTCACTGATGTTGTAGTTGCGCTCGGAGTGCGTGGTGCGCGCGCGCAGCTCGTGCGGCTCGAAGTAGGGCTCCACGTACGTGATCTGGATGTGGCCTTGTATAACATGCACTCACTGATGTTGTAGTTGCGCTCGGAGTGCGTGGTGCGCGCGCGCAGCTCGTGCGGCTCGAAGTAGGGCTCCACGTACGTGATCTGGATGTGGCCTTGTATAACATGCACTCACTGATGTTGTAGTTGCGCTCGGAGTGCGTGGTGCGCGCGCGCAGCTCGTGCGGCTCGAAGTAGGGCTCCACGTACGTGATCTGGATGTGGCCTTGTATAACATGCACTCACTGATGTTGTAGTTGCGCTCGGAGTGCGTGGTGCGCGCGCGCAGCTCGTGCGGCTCGAAGTAGGGCTCCACGTACGTGATCTGGATGTGGCCTTGTATAACATGCACTCACTGATGTTGTAGTTGCGCTCGGAGTGCGTGGTGCGCGCGCGCAGCTCGTGCGGCTCGAAGTAGGGCTCCACGTACGTGATCTGGATGTGGCCTTGTATAACATGCACTCACTGATGTTGTAGTTGCGCTCGGAGTGCGTGGTGCGCGCGCGCAGCTCGTGCGGCTCGAAGTAGGGCTCCACGTACGTGATCTGGATGTGCGCCTTGTCGGCAGGCAGCGACGCCGCGTCCACGATGTTGCTGTCCTTTATTATCATCACGTTTTCCGGGCCGAAACGCTGACCGTAGAAATTCTATGGAACAAGAATATATACGATAATCATTCAACTGGATGTATCATTTCGGTAACTTTGTTTATTTATTTATTTAATCTTTATCGCACAAAAGAAAAACTTATGGTGCAATAGTCGGACTATACGCCATAAGGCATTCTTTTTAGTGAACCCTTGGACTAAGTAAGTAATTTAAATAAATGTATGCGTAACTTATAATATTCTACCTCATTAATTGAGGGATATTGTTCAGTGTCAAGTAAAATAGCTGATACAACGTTATTGTTGTCTTTTTGGCTAACGTTTACACAATAGTAGTTTATGCAACTGCTACAAAATGAGAGGTCTTGAAATACGAGTGTGGTTTAATGAAACGAACCGAAGGCGAGTTTCGTAATAGGATCACACGAGTGTTTTAAGACCTAATGAATACAATACTTTATTTACAAATATATTCATCATCATTATCATAGATTTTCTTTTATGAAAATATGAAACAGTCAGTCCGCGAATCGGAAGAAAACATGAGGTGACCTTGCGCCGCGGGGGGCATGATTCCTCACATTGAAAATGCTATCGATTCTAAGTAGGATGTCAAGTTCTGGAAGAAACAGGGATTCGGGTTTTTTTGGAAAACGCTCACCTCCAGCCGGCTGAAGATCTCGGGCAGCTTGGTGAGCGCGTGCTCCTTGTAGACGAACTCCTCGCCGGCCAGGTCTCCGAACAGCGCGCCGTAGAACGACACGCGGAAGTACGTCAGCTGGTCTATGCGGGTGAAGGCTTCGTCCAGTTAGCTGGATAACGCTCACCTCCAGCCGGCTGAAGATCTCGGGCAGCTTGGTGAGCGCGTGCTCCTTGTAGACGAACTCCTCGCCGGCCAGGTCTCCGAACAGCGCGCCGTAGAACGACACGCGGAAGTACGTCAGCTGGTCTATGCGGGTGAAGGCTTCGTCCAGTTAGCTGGATAACGCTCACCTCCAGCCGGCTGAAGATCTCGGGCAGCTTGGTGAGCGCGTGCTCCTTGTAGACGAACTCCTCGCCGGCCAGGTCTCCGAACAGCGCGCCGTAGAACGACACGCGGAAGTACGTCAGCTGGTCTATGCGGGTGAAGGCTTCGTCCAGTTAGCTGGATAACGCTCACCTCCAGCCGGCTGAAGATCTCGGGCAGCTTGGTGAGCGCGTGCTCCTTGTAGACGAACTCCTCGCCGGCCAGGTCTCCGAACAGCGCGCCGTAGAACGACACGCGGAAGTACGTCAGCTGGTCTATGCGGGTGAAGGCTTCGTCCAGTTAGCTGGATAACGCTCACCTCCAGCCGGCTGAAGATCTCGGGCAGCTTGGTGAGCGCGTGCTCCTTGTAGACGAACTCCTCGCCGGCCAGGTCTCCGAACAGCGCGCCGTAGAACGACACGCGGAAGTACGTCAGCTGGTCTATGCGGGTGAAGGCTTCGTCCAGTTAGCTGGATAACGCTCACCTCCAGCCGGCTGAAGATCTCGGGCAGCTTGGTGAGCGCGTGCTCCTTGTAGACGAACTCCTCGCCGGCCAGGTCTCCGAACAGCGCGCCGTAGAACGACACGCGGAAGTACGTCAGCTGGTCTATGCGGGTGAAGGCTTCGTCCAGTTAGCTGGATAACGCTCACCTCCAGCCGGCTGAAGATCTCGGGCAGCTTGGTGAGCGCGTGCTCCTTGTAGACGAACTCCTCGCCGGCCAGGTCTCCGAACAGCGCGCCGTAGAACGACACGCGGAAGTACGTCAGCTGGTCTATGCGGGTGAAGGCTTCGTCCAGTTAGCTGGATAACGCTCACCTCCAGCCGGCTGAAGATCTCGGGCAGCTTGGTGAGCGCGTGCTCCTTGTAGACGAACTCCTCGCCGGCCAGGTCTCCGAACAGCGCGCCGTAGAACGACACGCGGAAGTACGTCAGCTGGTCTATGCGGGTGAAGGCTTCGTCCAGTTAGCTGGATAACGCTCACCTCCAGCCGGCTGAAGATCTCGGGCAGCTTGGTGAGCGCGTGCTCCTTGTAGACGAACTCCTCGCCGGCCAGGTCTCCGAACAGCGCGCCGTAGAACGACACGCGGAAGTACGTCAGCTGGTCTATGCGGGTGAAGGCTTCGTCCAGTTAGCTGGATAACGCTCACCTCCAGCCGGCTGAAGATCTCGGGCAGCTTGGTGAGCGCGTGCTCCTTGTAGACGAACTCCTCGCCGGCCAGGTCTCCGAACAGCGCGCCGTAGAACGACACGCGGAAGTACGTCAGCTGGTCTATGCGGGTGAAGGCTTCGTCCAGTTAGCTGGATAACGCTCACCTCCAGCCGGCTGAAGATCTCGGGCAGCTTGGTGAGCGCGTGCTCCTTGTAGACGAACTCCTCGCCGGCCAGGTCTCCGAACAGCGCGCCGTAGAACGACACGCGGAAGTACGTCAGCTGGTCTATGCGGGTGAAGGCTTCGTCCAGTTAGCTGGATAACGCTCACCTCCAGCCGGCTGAAGATCTCGGGCAGCTTGGTGAGCGCGTGCTCCTTGTAGACGAACTCCTCGCCGGCCAGGTCTCCGAACAGCGCGCCGTAGAACGACACGCGGAAGTACGTCAGCTGGTCTATGCGGGTGAAGGCTTCGTCCAGTTAGCTGGATAACGCTCACCTCCAGCCGGCTGAAGATCTCGGGCAGCTTGGTGAGCGCGTGCTCCTTGTAGACGAACTCCTCGCCGGCCAGGTCTCCGAACAGCGCGCCGTAGAACGACACGCGGAAGTACGTCAGCTGGTCTATGCGGGTGAAGGCTTCGTCCAGTTAGCTGGATAACGCTCACCTCCAGCCGGCTGAAGATCTCGGGCAGCTTGGTGAGCGCGTGCTCCTTGTAGACGAACTCCTCGCCGGCCAGGTCTCCGAACAGCGCGCCGTAGAACGACACGCGGAAGTACGTCAGCTGGTCTATGCGGGTGAAGGCTTCGTCCAGTTAGCTGGATAACGCTCACCTCCAGCCGGCTGAAGATCTCGGGCAGCTTGGTGAGCGCGTGCTCCTTGTAGACGAACTCCTCGCCGGCCAGGTCTCCGAACAGCGCGCCGTAGAACGACACGCGGAAGTACGTCAGCTGGTCTATGCGGGTGAAGGCTTCGTCCAGTTAGCTGGATAACGCTCACCTCCAGCCGGCTGAAGATCTCGGGCAGCTTGGTGAGCGCGTGCTCCTTGTAGACGAACTCCTCGCCGGCCAGGTCTCCGAACAGCGCGCCGTAGAACGACACGCGGAAGTACGTCAGCTGGTCTATGCGGGTGAAGGCTTCGTCCAGTTAGCTGGATAACGCTCACCTCCAGCCGGCTGAAGATCTCGGGCAGCTTGGTGAGCGCGTGCTCCTTGTAGACGAACTCCTCGCCGGCCAGGTCTCCGAACAGCGCGCCGTAGAACGACACGCGGAAGTACGTCAGCTGGTCTATGCGGGTGAAGGCTTCGTCCAGTTAGCTGGATAACGCTCACCTCCAGCCGGCTGAAGATCTCGGGCAGCTTGGTGAGCGCGTGCTCCTTGTAGACGAACTCCTCGCCGGCCAGGTCTCCGAACAGCGCGCCGTAGAACGACACGCGGAAGTACGTGCCGAACACGCGCTTGCCGTGCAGCTGCTCGATGCGGGTGAACGCCTCGTTCAGTTTGCTGGCAAAACAAATCAATGTCTTATAATATAGGCATGCGGACAATTTTTTTTTGAGGATGTCAATCGATTATGTTTTTTATAGGGATCAATTGTCTATATGGGATTACCTTCACTTGGACTGCTCTAAAAGATAGAAATGACCGTCAAAGTTCAACATTCCTACAGAGTACTAAAAACGCACCATACATTTGGCATACCTACATATGACATCATCTGTGGATTGGGTAACACTGGTACCAGTATTTGTGTGGAGAAAATAAGTAATTTGCCATTTTCACCGTGAAGAATTGCGTTTAACTTCATGGTTGTCGTATAATTATCGTTTTGTTAAATTATGAAGATTATAAAAACAATTTTAAAATTCGATTTGGTTTAAGAAAAGAAATCATAAAACTTTCGTACATTTAGTCACATATTTCAAAAAGTATTTTGTATTCTTTTTTTATTTTACTTGTATCATGACATATTGCGCAAATTTTATTCAAATAACTACACGATGTTGCATAATTCAACATCAGTCAAATCCCCTATTATGACGCTCAGCTTGTGTTAACACTTTTGTGATTTTAGGGCTCCATTACCAAAGGATTAAAAACGGAACCTGAGACTCCACTGTCCGTTCGTCCGGCAGTCTGTTACAGTTCTCTCGAGTTGTTCCGCCCGAAACGTGGTACTTCGATGTCTGTTATAACGCAAGTTATGACGACATTACATTGCAATGTTTGAGAAATGTACTATTTCTGAAACATGCAATGAAATATCGTCATAACGTGCGTTAAAACAGGCTTCGAAGTGTCAAGTTTCGGGCGGAACAATTCGAGAGAGCTGTAAAGGAATTTCATACAAAATTTAAGGCCTAGGCCGGGAAGTTTTTTTTTCAATATTTTTAATGTAAACATGGCGTCGTGTTCATGAACAGACTAAACAGCTAAAATATATTTTTTAATTTTCCTTCTAGTGGCTGAATGGGTATCGGACCGACAACGAACACTTTTTAAACATGGCGTCTGTGTTCATGAACTGACTGAGCTGAATTATGTTTTTTTGAGTGTTGTTTTTTTTATTTCATTGCATATGTTTGAGAAAAGCACTATACATGCCTTAGCCGTAAAATGGGCTTGCCGGCTTCGTATCACTATCCGTCTATAACTACTCAGCCGGGAAGCCCTTTTTCTCCAACTTGCTTGGAAATGTTCCCATTAATGTAGTAAAACTGGACCGCGAAATTGTTCGTTATATTTAGAAGGCGTTAATGAAAATGTAAAAAACACACCTTCCGTTTATAACGTCTCATACAAATGAGGGTAATCTTAATTTGGCAGGTTACTGCATTTTTACTTTTAATTTTTTCAAAGACTTTGATAATTCACCATACAGCCAATTGTCCACTAAATTTAAAAAATAAAAACTATTGTAAACTTTTTAATTGTTCTCTGCGTTTAGTTCTTGCACTGAAAATTTTTTTGCTCTGCTACTGTCAATGTATTTGAAATGTCGACAAATTTCGAATAACGGACAAACAATTTAAATAATAATCTTTTTATGCGGTTAATTTATTTTCATGATTCTTAGTTATTTATTAGAGATTTCTCACGAAAGTTTTAATTTTAATAATATGATGATATTTAATGATTGAGTTGAAAATTAATAAGTGTACCAAACGTAAACAAATAAAAAATAAAACAGAAATGATTGTGTCCAAATCAATATAAAAGTTATTTTGAACTTATGATCTTCTCCGAATGATAAATATGGTATGGTTTCTAAAAAAAACCAGTGTGTTTAGAAGTTGTTAATTTAACTAAAATTTATAATTACCTATGTGCATATTTTTTGTTATTGTGTTTTCATATATATTATTTCTTATTCATATATTTTGTTTTAAATCAAACATATGATTCGGACCCGAAATTTTATTCCTATTCCTAAAAAAAATAAGTACCTACCAAATGAACTTCATGGTACTGATATATTAAATTAAAATGTAGATTGGTGATTATTTCCAAGCATATTTGGAGAAAAGCACTATACATATACAAGCCTCGGCGGGAATGTCAGTTCGCAGATTCGTATTATTGAAGGACTCGGCTACGCCTCGTCCTTCAAAATCATACTCATCCACGAACTGACTTTTCCCGGCCTCGGCAGTAATATACTATTTTTCCCGGCGTCTGCAGTAATGTACTATTTCTCAAACATGCAATGAAATATTGTCTTTACGTTCCTTATAATAGGTTCGGAAGTATCGCTTTTTGGGCGCAACAACACGAGAGGACTGTAAAGGGATTTCATACTGCTTTTCAGGCCTAGGCCTGCAAAGTAACTTTTTTTGGTTTCAACAACAAGGCCATTCACACAGCTGGCTGGTTTGACAAAAAGCAGGTTTTGTTTTTATAGGTTGGTTGTTCGACTAAAATGTCCTATTTGTCAATTAATAAAATGCTGTTCTTTGAAGTATATTTTTTTATTTCATTGTATGGCATGAAAACGGATTCCCGGCCTCGTATCACTATCCAAGTATATACCTACTTGGCCGGAAATCCTCATTTTCCCGGCCTCTGATGTTACGTACTATTACTCTTACCCGTGTATGTTGGCGAGCTTCTTGTAGTCGCGGTGTTCCTCGGCGATGGGGATCAGCACCTTGTACACCTCGTTGACCGCTTCGTACATGCCGGCCGTCATCAGCTCACTCGCCGCGTGCTCCAACAGCGCCTGTTACATAGTTATTCATTCTTTAATATCATCAAAGCGGTGTACTGCCTAATGCAGAATTATTTTTTGTCTAATGTTTGATTTCATATAACGAAGTAAAAAAAAGCGAAGGGTAGAATGAGCTGGAAATTAGTCCACCAATCTTAAATAAATGATGAAGATGATGTTTACTTTCACCGAATTGTCACTTGCCACCAGGCACATGCCCGCCTGTGTGGATCATACCCCGGTACCTGCAGCTCGTGGTGCGTGAGGTGGTGGTGGAGGGCGTCGGCGCAGGACTCGTCGAGAGCGTTGTGTGTGACGCTCTCCAGCAGCGCGGCGCCGGGCACCAGGCACATGCCCGCCTGTGTGGATCATACCCCGGTACCTGCAGCTCGTGGTGCGTGAGGTGGTGGTGGAGGGCGTCGGCGCAGGACTCGTCGAGAGCGTTGTGTGTGACGCTCTCCAGCAGCGCGGCGCCGGGCACCAGGCACATGCCCGCCTGTGTGGATCATACCCCGGTACCTGCAGCTCGTGGTGCGTGAGGTGGTGGTGGAGGGCGTCGGCGCAGGACTCGTCGAGAGCGTTGTGTGTGACGCTCTCCAGCAGCGCGGCGCCGGGCACCAGGCACATGCCCGCCTGTGTGGATCATACCCCGGTACCTGCAGCTCGTGGTGCGTGAGGTGGTGGTGGAGGGCGTCGGCGCAGGACTCGTCGAGAGCGTTGTGTGTGACGCTCTCCAGCAGCGCGGCGCCGGGCACCAGGCACATGCCCGCCTGTGTGGATCATACCCCGGTACCTGCAGCTCGTGGTGCGTGAGGTGGTGGTGGAGGGCGTCGGCGCAGGACTCGTCGAGAGCGTTGTGTGTGACGCTCTCCAGCAGCGCGGCGCCGGGCACCAGGCACATGCCCGCCTGTGTGGATCATACCCCGGTACCTGCAGCTCGTGGTGCGTGAGGTGGTGGTGGAGGGCGTCGGCGCAGGACTCGTCGAGAGCGTTGTGTGTGACGCTCTCCAGCAGCGCGGCGCCGGGCACCAGGCACATGCCCGCCTGTGTGGATCATACCCCGGTACCTGCAGCTCGTGGTGCGTGAGGTGGTGGTGGAGGGCGTCGGCGCAGGACTCGTCGAGAGCGTTGTGTGTGACGCTCTCCAGCAGCGCGGCGCCGGGCACCAGGCACATGCCCGCCTGTGTGGATCATACCCCGGTACCTGCAGCTCGTGGTGCGTGAGGTGGTGGTGGAGGGCGTCGGCGCAGGACTCGTCGAGAGCGTTGTGTGTGACGCTCTCCAGCAGCGCGGCGCCGCGGCCGCGCGCCGACATCTGCTCGGCCACCAGCGCGGCGCCGTGCACGAGGCACATGCCCGCCTCCGTGTGATTCGAACGCTGAGGAAATTACTTTCATTACTAACACAATATCACGTAAAAAAGCGCTACGCTGAGCGCAGCGTCAGATTGGGAATCTGATTAGCTATGAGAGCGTAGGTTCCTATCCTACCGACTTCGCCATGTCAAGTATTGAGTAGTCTCCTCTTCTTCCATTGTTCCCGATTTTGGGCTACTTCTAGTCATTCCTTTATAAAGGAGTCTAGCGCGTCCCGCCATCGCCGATGAGGCCTGCCACGTCTCCGTTTCAAGCTGCTGGGCTTCCACTCTGTGGCGATCTTAGCCCACAGCTCATTCGGCATTCGACAGACGTGACCAGCCCAATCCCACTTCAACTTGGCCGCTTCCTTAGCTACGTCGACTAATCTGAGTCTTGGAGTCAAAAAAACACCTAATATGCTGCGTTCCATTCCATGGCTCGCTGGTAAACCCTGAGTTTGGACCTTGCTGAGTTTGAGCTTCTGTCAAGTACCACTAAAAATTCGCAATATAGCGCGGGTTCAAAAACACCCTGTTGGCCCATATCAATGCTTTATAGAATCAAGATCAAATACATTTTTATATTTTGTCAAGACATGAAGCCAGTTGATACCTCCATATGCTTCTGCGCCATGTTGTTGAGCCAGGTGAGCCGCAGGTCGGGGCTGTGCTGGTAGCCGCGCGCGATGCGGTGCATCAGGTCGAGCAGCATCTCCGGGTCCTCCTGGAACTCCTTCATCTTCACCGTGTCCGACAGGATCATGTGCAGGTTGAACACGAGGTCCTTCACCTGGATATATGAAGCTAATTAGATTTGTTCCTAAAATACGTCAATCTGGGGATAAGTATAGTTTGATGATGTGCTTGAGAAGAGTACCATATTGCCAGGAAAGAAGGAAACAACTTGGAACAACTCATGGTGACTGGAAAGGTCGATGGGAAGCGTCCAAGGGGCCGGTCACCGATGAGGTGGGCTGACCAAATCCGCTCATCATTAGACACCAAGCTACACAACGCACTCCATGAAGGCAAGGACAGATCTAGGTGGCGAAACACGGTTCGGAGCATAATGACCCAGCTACGGGGAAATCACGACCCTCAGTAATGAGGAAATCGACGCGAGGAGGAGGGATAGTTTGATAAAAAGGCAAAATGGCGCGTCATCACTTTTAGACGGTCAATCTTATAGAGAAATAAATAAAATTATGAACAATATAACAACTAATCGAACTTCATATGACACTTTATACTCTCGCGGTTTGTATTTTTTTAAACAAACTATAACGGGTCTATCGCGATATTCGGTAAATACAAAAATCTGCGATAGCTGACACATTTTTTAACATCTGGAACGAATCACTGGATCGAGTTGCACAAACCGAAAATTCTTTCCACAGAAAAGCACTATTATCCAAGGATGGCAAGGGAAGCAATTGAAATCAAAAAACACCCAAAGAATTTCAACCGAGAAGACGGTTTTGATTTATCACACACATAGGTTGTGATTCACCAGTGATTCAAAAGTTTAAACCGCGGGATACATCCTGGAATCTGTACGTGGATGTTGTGAGTATTGTGCTCCTTGTAAGTATTATATTCCTTGGTATTGTGTGCCCGTCCATTTTATTAGACAGTCGTGGAGTAGTACCATATTTGGCCGACAACTCCAGTAACAACTCGCCGATTCACCGGTACATCTGTGACCACGGCGTGTGCAACCCCGCCGAAACGTTAGATTATGAAGGTAAAAAAAAAAAAGTGCGTGGAGGCCCTCCGCGCGGAAGAAGTGAAACTTCGTAATGTGGAAATGAAAATAGGAAGGGGTAGAAATTGTAATTTCAAAAGAGAAAACCTAACAATCAATTGATATTCACAAGAGACGTACCTTGACATAACCTTAAATCCGTCTCATTGTCCGTGGGATTGTTGCGTTGAACGTTTAACGCAACAGTGCTTTCCTACCCCCTCCACGGTAGCGTTAAACGTTAAACGCAACCTTGTTGGAAGTCGCATTAGAAGTTTCACTTCAATAATGAATATCGCAACTATAGACCAGTTATAATTTGTGTTAATTAAACGAACTTCAGTCACAAATTCTTTACGAAGAGGGGTGTATCCATTACGGATATGCCACGACTTTCAGCAGCAAGCGGCACGGCGAGCGGTTGAGCGAGAGATCCGAACGCGGCCATACGAGTGAGCGAGACACACGCACCGCGCATCGCTGCCGCTCGCCGCTAAGACTGAAGTCGTGGCCGGGCCGTTAATATAAAAAAGAGGTAAAATATTTTTAGAAATAAAAAGTGATTCCAAAATGGTGGACCCAACTGGGACAACTAAGCTGTAGAAACTTACCCAAAGGAAATATTTTAATTGCCGAAATTGGCTATAAATAAACCTTGGTAATGTTAAAAGTCACAATTACGAAATAATGGTAGGTGTTCGAGAAAATGGGTGTTATTGGTAAACTCTGTGTTTCAAATGAAATATCATATTTCATGCGACCAAAAATAGGTAAAAAATGCGGAAATCAAATTAGGGGTAATTTAGAGACTTACACCATCGGGACTATCATCACCGTCTGTGCCCTGTATGAAGCTGAGTGTCAGTAATATGATAATTGTTTTTATAAACGTATCCATACTAATGTTATAAATGCGAAAGTGTGTCTGTCTGTCTGTTACCTCTTCACGCTTAAACCGCTGAATCGATTTTGATGAAATTTGCCATAGAGATAGTTTAAGATCCGAGGAAGGACATAGGATAGTTTTCATCCTGGAAATTATACCTAAAAAGATTGAAAAGTGAGTGAACATTTCTGTTGGGGTGCGGTGACCCTGTAGGAAATGTAATTATTAGACCAAAAGCACAATTCAATTCAATTCAATATCTTTATTTCAGATTAAAAATCCATATTATTTGTTAGTAACAATAACTTACAAAACCTAGTGTTAGTATTATTGGAAAAAATTAAATAAAATAAGACGAATTAATCACGCAGTGTGGACCTGGATCCATCTCCGCAGGAGTGGAGAGTCCCACCGGTCTGAGAACACACGCAGGATGCTGTTGGAGCTCCCGCGTAAGCGCTTTAATGCAGATGCACACCGCTTCCTCATGACGGCCGGGAAACCGTCTGCGTGTGCATCCGCAAACATCCCCGACGCGCTGCACCGCCACGGCAGCCCCATCAGCACCCTGAATGCGTTATTGTACTGGACACGCAGGTCGCTATATGCCCGCCGCGAATATGAGACCCACAGACAGCACGTGTACATCGACTGACAATATGCTTTAAATAGCGTTAATTTAACTTGTGTAGTACAGCGTGCAAATCTGCGAGCCAGCATATTACAACGGACAGCCAGCGACCTACGTTCCCTATCGATGTCCAGATTATCCTTCAGGTCCTCGGTGACCCAGTGGCCCAAATATTTAAATTTGGACACCCTGGCTAGAGGTGTACCGCCAAGTACGACTTCAGGTATCTCTGTATACGTCTTGGAAGCCGCCTTAAATACCATAAGCTCACTCTTTTTGGCGTTATATTTGAGCCCATGGGCCACCGCGAACTCCTCACACTTGCGCAACAGTTTCCTCAACCCACCGATGGATGGACTCAACAGCACCATATCGTCTGCGTAACTTATGTTATTAATACATATGCCATCAACATGACATCCAACACCGGTGCTACTGAGTTCATTCATCAGCTGGTTGATATATATATTAAATAAGCGAGGTGAACTCAAACCTCCCTGTCTTACTCCGCATTCTAACGAGTACACATCAGAGTAAGAGCCAGCCCATCTAACACTATTTGTCTGTCTACTGTACCAATATTTGAATATGGACACTACTTCTGAAGCAATAGTGGTTTCGTGCTGAAGCTTACGCCATAATATGTCATAACAAACTAGGTCGAACGCCTTTGACAAATCCAAAAAACAGGCAAAAATGGGCGTTTTCCTAGCTGTATAGTATTGTACAGTCTGCTTGAGGGCAAGTATTGCGCTCTCGGTAGAAAGTCCCGGTCTAAAACCAAATTGAGCGTCTGACAGTTCACTGTGCTTAACAAGATGTTTATCAAGCAGACTGTCCAATACCTTAGCTACAATAGTAGCCAATGATATTGGCCGGTAGTTGGATATGTCAGAGGCGTCCCCCGTTTTATTTTTGATGACAGGAACTACCAGTGTGTGCATTAGGTTGTTGGGTAGGTAACCATGACTTATACATAAGTTGTAGAATAAGGAAAGTACTCGAGGCAGGTGCGGTCCCGCATGCTTGAAGTGCTCGACGCTGAGGCCGTCATGACCAGGAGATTTACCTCTTGACATGTGCTGTATAATTGACGCTACTTCTTTAGCTGTAAATCTTACAGCGAGGTCAACAGAGCGACAATTGCTCTTACATTTGCTTAGGTGCTTTTAATAATCCCTTTTATCAAGTTCCACGCGTACGTAGTCGCGGGCAAAATCTAGTACATAATATATGGATAAATTGGCCAGTATGGGTTGATAGTTAGTTGTTGAACAGAGAAACTGATGCACACAAACGGCGATGAATAAAAATTAATTATTATCTCAAGGTTTGAGACGTTCCGCTGTTAAGCAGGTTTTTCCCAGCTACCTTATGATATGCAAAGCGTAACGCAGGGCATACTTGAAGTTTCTCTAAGAAAACTAGAGAACCAAAGTACATAACATTGTATACATTGTGTGCATACATAGCTCGTTTGCCAACTTGCGGGCCTATGATAGTTGCATTTATCACGCGATAAATAAGTGACAAAGCATCCGTCACCTTTTGACAAGATGCGAGTGTGAGTGACAGATGCTTTGTCACTTATTTATCACGTGATAAACGTAACCGTCATAGGCCCCCTGAAGTGGCAGTGGGCGCTAAGTCCAAACCGATTCTAAGTTATGACCATACCCCGGGGTTTTGGGAGCACGAATGATTTGACACTAGGCCGACAGTATGCGTTATGACCTTTAAAGTAGACTGACGATCTTATCGATTCTTATTATCGATCGATTCGCCGGAAACAATTGTAACGGGTAGCGAAAGATGGTCGTGGAGATCTCAGTCCTTCGCACATATTTCTAAGCTGGTGAAATACCTGTTCCGGGAAGCTGGTCTGCTGCAGGTCGGGGTCGCGCTCCGCGTACACGAGGATGGTCTTGAGCGCGCGCCGCAGCGACTCCTCGCTGAAGGTGGTGGACGTGCCCACCAGCGACGACAGCGACATCGTCACTTGCATCTTCACGCGGCTGAAGTTCTGAAGGGATAAAACTAATGTAATACGACCAATAAAGGGACAGAAGGTGGTTCAGTTCTCGACCATTTAGGCTCCAGTGTGTGAGGATGTAACTTTAATTTAAGCTGCATAAAGACTTTATAAAGGCTTCTAGGAACTGAAGAAACATATCGTTAGCGCGATCTAGCTAGATGGCGCTCGACAGCTGGGTAGCTGTGGAGCTGTCTAACGACTATTGTTGAGATTACTCGTTCCCAAACTCTAGCCAGTACAGCTCTAATTAACAACTTTTAAGACTCCACTTTCTTAGTCTATAGTAGCTCATCTGTAGGACGATTCTGACTATTCTGGGAGCTCCATGGGATGTAGTGGATTTCAGTGCAAAACCGGGAGTAGTTGAAGTGTCATCTAACGAGTAAAGTAACAGGCCCCGGACTGTACTCACGTTGCCGAGCTGGTAGTGGTGGCGCATGAGCGCGTACAGCGCGGCGGCGGCGTGCGCGCGCGTGGAGCGGCACAGTGACGGAGCAGCAGCCGCCCCCGGACTGTACTGTGTGTGTACTCACGTTGCCGAGCTGGTAGTGGTGGCGCATGAGCGCGTACAGCGCGGCGGCGGCGTGCGCGCGCGTGGAGCGGCACAGTGACGGAGCAGCAGCCGCCCCCGGACTGTACTGTGTGTGTACTCACGTTGCCGAGCTGGTAGTGGTGGCGCATGAGCGCGTACAGCGCGGCGGCGGCGTGCGCGCGCGTGGAGCGGCACAGTGACGGAGCAGCAGCCGCCCCCGGACTGTACTGTGTGTGTACTCACGTTGCCGAGCTGGTAGTGGTGGCGCATGAGCGCGTACAGCGCGGCGGCGGCGTGCGCGCGCGTGGAGCGGCACAGTGACGGAGCAGCAGCCGCCCCCGGACTGTACTGTGTGTGTACTCACGTTGCCGAGCTGGTAGTGGTGGCGCATGAGCGCGTACAGCGCGGCGGCGGCGTGCGCGCGCGTGGAGCGGCACAGTGACGGAGCAGCAGCCGCCCCCGGACTGTACTGTGTGTGTACTCACGTTGCCGAGCTGGTAGTGGTGGCGCATGAGCGCGTACAGCGCGGCGGCGGCGTGCGCGCGCGTGGAGCGGCACAGTGACGGAGCAGCAGCCGCCCCCGGACTGTACTGTGTGTGTACTCACGTTGCCGAGCTGGTAGTGGTGGCGCATGAGCGCGTACAGCGCGGCGGCGGCGTGCGCGCGCGTGGAGCGGCACAGTGACGGAGCAGCAGCCGCCCCCGGACTGTACTGTGTGTGTACTCACGTTGCCGAGCTGGTAGTGGTGGCGCATGAGCGCGTACAGCGCGGCGGCGGCGTGCGCGCGCGTGGAGCGGCACAGTGACGGAGCAGCAGCCGCCCCCGGACTGTACTGTGTGTGTACTCACGTTGCCGAGCTGGTAGTGGTGGCGCATGAGCGCGTACAGCGCGGCGGCGGCGTGCGCGCGCGTGGAGCGGCACAGTGACGGAGCAGCAGCCGCCCCCGGACTGTACTGTGTGTGTACTCACGTTGCCGAGCTGGTAGTGGTGGCGCATGAGCGCGTACAGCGCGGCGGCGGCGTGCGCGCGCGTGGAGCGGCACAGTGACGGAGCAGCAGCCGCCCCCGGACTGTACTGTGTGTGTACTCACGTTGCCGAGCTGGTAGTGGTGGCGCATGAGCGCGTACAGCGCGGCGGCGGCGTGCGCGCGCGTGGAGCGGCACAGTGACGGAGCAGCAGCCGCCCCCGGACTGTACTGTGTGTGTACTCACGTTGCCGAGCTGGTAGTGGTGGCGCATGAGCGCGTACAGCGCGGCGGCGGCGTGCGCGCGCGTGGAGCGGCACAGTGACGGAGCAGCAGCCGCCCCCGGACTGTACTGTGTGTGTACTCACGTTGCCGAGCTGGTAGTGGTGGCGCATGAGCGCGTACAGCGCGGCGGCGGCGTGCGCGCGCGTGGAGCGGCACAGTGACGGAGCAGCAGCCGCCCCCGGACTGTACTGTGTGTGTACTCACGTTGCCGAGCTGGTAGTGGTGGCGCATGAGCGCGTACAGCGCGGCGGCGGCGTGCGCGCGCGTGGAGCGGCACAGTGACGGAGCAGCAGCCGCCCCCGGACTGTACTGTGTGTGTACTCACGTTGCCGAGCTGGTAGTGGTGGCGCATGAGCGCGTACAGCGCGGCGGCGGCGTGCGCGCGCGTGGAGCGGCACAGTGACGGAGCAGCAGCCGCCCCCGGACTGTACTGTGTGTGTACTCACGTTGCCGAGCTGGTAGTGGTGGCGCATGAGCGCGTACAGCGCGGCGGCGGCGTGCGCGCGCGTGGAGCGGCACAGTGACGGAGCAGCAGCCGCCCCCGGACTGTACTGTGTGTGTACTCACGTTGCCGAGCTGGTAGTGGTGGCGCATGAGCGCGTACAGCGCGGCGGCGGCGTGCGCGCGCGTGGAGCGGCACAGTGACGGAGCAGCAGCCGCCCCCGGACTGTACTGTGTGTGTACTCACGTTGCCGAGCTGGTAGTGGTGGCGCATGAGCGCGTACAGCGCGGCGGCGGCGTGCGCGCGCGTGGAGCGGCACAGTGACGGAGCAGCAGCCGCCCCCGGACTGTACTGTGTGTGTACTCACGTTGCCGAGCTGGTAGTGGTGGCGCATGAGCGCGTACAGCGCGGCGGCGGCGTGCGCGCGCGTGGAGCGGCACAGTGACGGAGCAGCAGCCGCCCCCGGACTGTACTGTGTGTGTACTCACGTTGCCGAGCTGGTAGTGGTGGCGCATGAGCGCGTACAGCGCGGCGGCGGCGTGCGCGCGCGTGGAGCGGCACAGTGACGGAGCAGCAGCCGCCCCCGGACTGTACTGTGTGTGTACTCACGTTGCCGAGCTGGTAGTGGTGGCGCATGAGCGCGTACAGCGCGGCGGCGGCGTGCGCGCGCGTGGAGCGGCACAGTGACGGAGCAGCAGCCGCCCCCGGACTGTACTGTGTGTGTACTCACGTTGCCGAGCTGGTAGTGGTGGCGCATGAGCGCGTACAGCGCGGCGGCGGCGTGCGCGCGCGTGGAGCGGCACAGTGACGGAGCAGCAGCCGCCCCCGGACTGTACTGTGTGTGTACTCACGTTGCCGAGCTGGTAGTGGTGGCGCATGAGCGCGTACAGCGCGGCGGCGGCGTGCGCGCGCGTGGAGCGGCACAGTGACGGAGCAGCAGCCGCCCCCGGACTGTACTGTGTGTGTACTCACGTTGCCGAGCTGGTAGTGGTGGCGCATGAGCGCGTACAGCGCGGCGGCGGCGTGCGCGCGCGTGGAGCGGCACAGTGACGGAGCAGCAGCCGCCCCCGGACTGTACTGTGTGTGTACTCACGTTGCCGAGCTGGTAGTGGTGGCGCATGAGCGCGTACAGCGCGGCGGCGGCGTGCGCGCGCGTGGAGCGGCACAGTGACGGAGCAGCAGCCGCCCCCGGACTGTACTGTGTGTGTACTCACGTTGCCGAGCTGGTAGTGGTGGCGCATGAGCGCGTACAGCGCGGCGGCGGCGTGCGCGCGCGTGGAGCGGCACAGTGACGGAGCAGCAGCCGCCCCCGGACTGTACTGTGTGTGTACTCACGTTGCCGAGCTGGTAGTGGTGGCGCATGAGCGCGTACAGCGCGGCGGCGGCGTGCGCGCGCGTGGAGCGGCACAGTGACGGAGCAGCAGCCGCCCCCGGACTGTACTGTGTGTGTACTCACGTTGCCGAGCTGGTAGTGGTGGCGCATGAGCGCGTACAGCGCGGCGGCGGCGTGCGCGCGCGTGGAGCGGCACAGTGACGGAGCAGCAGCCGCCCCCGGACTGTACTGTGTGTGTACTCACGTTGCCGAGCTGGTAGTGGTGGCGCATGAGCGCGTACAGCGCGGCGGCGGCGTGCGCGCGCGTGGAGCGGCACAGTGACGGAGCAGCAGCCGCCCCCGGACTGTACTGTGTGTGTACTCACGTTGCCGAGCTGGTAGTGGTGGCGCATGAGCGCGTACAGCGCGGCGGCGGCGTGCGCGCGCGTGGAGCGGCACAGTGACGGAGCAGCAGCCGCCCCCGGACTGTACTGTGTGTGTACTCACGTTGCCGAGCTGGTAGTGGTGGCGCATGAGCGCGTACAGCGCGGCGGCGGCGTGCGCGCGCGTGGAGCGGCACAGTGACGGAGCAGCAGCCGCCCCCGGACTGTACTGTGTGTGTACTCACGTTGCCGAGCTGGTAGTGGTGGCGCATGAGCGCGTACAGCGCGGCGGCGGCGTGCGCGCGCGTGGAGCGGCACAGTGACGGAGCAGCAGCCGCCCCCGGACTGTACTGTGTGTGTACTCACGTTGCCGAGCTGGTAGTGGTGGCGCATGAGCGCGTACAGCGCGGCGGCGGCGTGCGCGCGCGTGGCGCTGCACAGCGCCGCGCAGTGCCGGAGCAGCACGCGGCAGATCCCGGACTCTTCGCCGCAGCACGACCAGCCGAGCTATACAAACAACACATGTTCTTTAACTGTTCATTAAACAAGCGCGGCCATAAGCACAACACTAAGTACGCGTAAGAACGACAGAAAATTATGCTAGAAACGCCTGGACATGTTTGTTGTATTAGACAATTATGAGCGTAGCGTCTAAGGCACTTTCTCATCTGTAAGGTTAGAGTTAAGGTTTTTCATTGAGTTGGATGGTCAAATGGTTAAAATGGCTACCTTGACGATGAGCGAGCGCACGGTGGCGAACATGTGTTGCAGCACGGCGGCGCTCTGGTTGCGCTGCATGGCGCGCAACACGACTTGCAGCGCCGCGCTGCACACCGCCTGCCCGGATTCCAGGTTGCTGCATGACTGAAAAGGAAATTATTGCTATATTTTTCGAGTTTTTATTTATGAGTAATGTTTTTACTGTGGCAGAATGTAGCTACGTTATTTAGCAACAGTTTGTTTACATATAATAATAATAATAATAAATAATAAACTCTCTAGAATCCCCACTTTGTTCGAAACCTCCAACGGCCACTTTGTAGTACCCACTCGTCCGGTGAGTCTCTGTGCCGACACCAGCTATTTTTACGAGGGTGACAAACAAGCATGCGGCCGAGATGCAGTGTGGACGCCGCCCCAGCACCAGGGCTCACCTGCACGATGCTCTCCAGCGCGTGGAGGAGTGTGAGCGCCACCTCCGCCCCCAGCGCGCCGGGCAGCGCGGGGGGCGGCGCGAGGGGGGAGGGCGGGGCGCGCCGCTAGCGTGACCAGGGCTCACCTGCACGATGCTCTCCAGCGCGTGGAGGAGTGTGAGCGCCACCTCCGCCCCCAGCGCGCCGGGCAGCGCGGGGGGCGGCGCGAGGGGGGAGGGCGGGGCGCGCCGCTAGCGTGACCAGGGCTCACCTGCACGATGCTCTCCAGCGCGTGGAGGAGTGTGAGCGCCACCTCCGCCCCCAGCGCGCCGGGCAGCGCGGGGGGCGGCGCGAGGGGGGAGGGCGGGGCGCGCCGCTAGCGTGACCAGGGCTCACCTGCACGATGCTCTCCAGCGCGTGGAGGAGTGTGAGCGCCACCTCCGCCCCCAGCGCGCCGGGCAGCGCGGGGGGCGGCGCGAGGGGGGAGGGCGGGGCGCGCCGCTAGCGTGACCAGGGCTCACCTGCACGATGCTCTCCAGCGCGTGGAGGAGTGTGAGCGCCACCTCCGCCCCCAGCGCGCCGGGCAGCGCGGGGGGCGGCGCGAGGGGGGAGGGCGGGGCGCGCCGCTAGCGTGACCAGGGCTCACCTGCACGATGCTCTCCAGCGCGTGGAGGAGTGTGAGCGCCACCTCCGCCCCCAGCGCGCCGGGCAGCGCGGGGGGCGGCGCGAGGGGGGAGGGCGGGGCGCGCCGCTAGCGTGACCAGGGCTCACCTGCACGATGCTCTCCAGCGCGTGGAGGAGTGTGAGCGCCACCTCCGCCCCCAGCGCGCCGGGCAGCGCGGGGGGCGGCGCGAGGGGGGAGGGCGGGGCGCGCCGCTAGCGTGACCAGGGCTCACCTGCACGATGCTCTCCAGCGCGTGGAGGAGTGTGAGCGCCACCTCCGCCCCCAGCGCGCCGGGCAGCGCGGGGGGCGGCGCGAGGGGGGAGGGCGGGGCGCGCCGCTAGCGTGACCAGGGCTCACCTGCACGATGCTCTCCAGCGCGTGGAGGAGTGTGAGCGCCACCTCCGCCCCCAGCGCGCCGGGCAGCGCGGGGGGCGGCGCGAGGGGGGAGGGCGGGGCGCGCCGCTAGCGTGACCAGGGCTCACCTGCACGATGCTCTCCAGCGCGTGGAGGAGTGTGAGCGCCACCTCCGCCCCCAGCGCGCCGGGCAGCGCGGGGGGCAGCGCGAGGGGGGAGGGCGGGGCGTCCCCGCGCGCGCCGCGCCAGTCCTTGCGCCAGCGCTCGCGCCGCCCCGGCACCAGGGACGAACCGCCTGAACGAAACGATACACAATATATACAGATACTCTTTATATTTATAACGACCCACCAAGCTTGGAACCGAGCCCAACGACACCGCGTGACGTCAGCACCGGTCGTCACTGCCTGACGTCACCACAGCGGCGGGGCGGCGGATACCGTTAGGCGGATGGCTATATAAGCCGCCACGGACCGGGCAACGGGAGCGGTGTCTTGCATTCGCTCAAGCAGGCAGGTCGAGTTACCTCTGCGAGTGGTGTAAGATATCGCTCTCCGTGGCTCGGAGTGTATTGACGCTTCCATCGTAGAGCCTCCCTCCGAACCTACGTAAGAGGTTTGGTCTTTGTCCTGTTGAGGGCGGGAGTCCTAGGATCCCTAGCGCGGAGTGTACTGACGCTTCTGGCTCGCTCTTAAGGGGATCCTAGTGCTACCACTCTTGGGTAGCCTGGCGCGGTGTGGTGACCACGCATCTGGAACGACTGGCCTCACCCTGAAGAACAACGATCAGGTTCCTTACAACTAACCATCTGCCCCGTCAGAATACTAACTCCTTCCCGCACAATAGGGACACCGCGTCACCCCGAATAGCATAGGAAATTAGGGAAATTAAGATATTAGGATTAGGTTCAGTCTTAGTTTGAATAAACCTGTTATTTAGTATTTAAACCGCCTGGTTTCATTTAGCCCCTGATCCCTTGTCTCCCGACAGAGCTAGTTCTGGAAACCTTCAAGATCCCGTCTGGATCGAAGGATATGTACTAGTGCCAGGCTCGTTACGCCATAATAGACCTAACGGGCTTAGCACTACGTCACATTTGGCGCCCAACGGAATAACTCACACAGGAATTTTCTAGCTCAGGAAAGGCAAGGGATTACCTAGGTCTAGCTCAAACCGTTATAATCCACCGTTTAAATAAATTAAAGTCAATAGAGCTAGGTCTAGGCCGTTGGAGTTTGTAAAAAGTAATACACTGACGAGTTAGGTTCAATAGGGAGGTAAGATTTAACTTAGGGTACCTAGGCGATGCCCACCGCCTGGATATACCGATTAAAGAAACTGGAGTTAATGAAAGAAGCCGAAGACAGAGGCCTACCCGTAGAGGGGTTAACCGTCGACCAGATACGGAAAAACCTGGTAGAGGCCGTAAGAGAGACCGAAGAATTCGGGATACCGGGGAAACAGGAACAGCCTGCTACGTCCAAGGACGAACGTACCGCCATGTCCGAAGACGAGCATCCGGAAGACAGGAGGATGAAGACCCTATTTAAGCAGAATAAGGGAGTGGAACCTGTCGTTCAGGGGGACTGATAGCGCAGTAGAATTCCTTGAGAGACTCGAGGAACTGATAGAGGCCAGCGGGGTCGAGCGGGACGACATACTACGGGCGCTTCCAAGGATCCTACAGGGGAAGGCGTCGCGTTGCAATGGTAAAGAAACAACGCCCGGTCCTGGAAGTCGTGGAACGGATTTATAGAACTCTTCAAGCTTTACTACTTCCGGAGCAACTACGAGGAGGACCTCATCGGAAGGATAGTTGCGAGGAAGCAGGAGTTTCGAGAGACGTTCACGGATTATGTCACAGACCTGCAGACACTAATGCGGCGCAATCAGAAATTAACCGAAGCGGAACAGCTACACCGCATACACGAGAACATGCTGAAAGAATATAAATTGTACATCAAAAAACACGAGTACACTAACCTACCGGGGTTGTTAAGATTAGCCGCCGAATATGAAAATATCCTCTTCGACAGACGGAGAGAGATACCGAGAGAGAACATACAGGACAGAAACCTACACACAACAGGATGGAAGCCGCAAGTTCGACCGAGCTCAGGCAACGAGACACGGGATAGGGGTAGAATCCCTGCGAAAACCGAGAATAACAACACAAAAGTCCATCCGATCCGAAATACGACCCAAATACGTGCTGTTGGTCGTGCGGGAAACCAGGTCACAACACGAGGGAATGTCGAGGGCATCCAAGGATCTTCTGTAGCCAGTGCGGGAGGCTGGGAATGCTAAGCAAGAATTGCTGCAAGAAAAGGCCATGGAAGAACAAGGAGCATCTCGAGACAGCCCACGAGGGCACGAGGAAAGATAACCGCGTGCACGTAGAAGCAGTCATAATGGGGAAAACGTACAAGTGCTTGGTGGACACGGGTTCCACGAACACGTACGTAAATTACGAAGTATATCGCGACTGTATAACAAAAGTAACAGAAACATTAGATGACCCGAGAGGCATAGTGCTCGCGAACGGATTGACAGCTCGCGTAGAGAAGAGCATGTTGGTCGACATGCAGATTAAGGGCGAGAAGATTAAGCATTGGGTGAGAGTGCTGCCAGCGGCAACGTGCACCATACTAGGCATGGACGTCCTGAGAAGAACCGGAATGACGGTCTCATGGAAACACGAACCAAAACCGCAAAACGCACCGGAAGTCGAGACGAATCAGGACGTACCACCAATTACGAACACTCAAACAGAACCAGAGGCGCAGAACGCCGTAGCAATATCCGAAGGGGCCCAGTCGGACACAAACATGGACGACCAACAGGCAAAACGATTAGCCGAAGTAATCGAGCACGAATTCGAACTCTGCGATAAGCGTCCAAAAGGGAATACATGGGTGCAGCACAAAATAAAGCAGAGATACTATCCGAGGAACCCAAAACAGCAGCAAATAATAGATGAACATGTTAAGGATATGCTAGAACAAGGAGTAATTGAAAAATCCAGTAGCCCGTACAGCTCCCCAATAGTTCTCGTGAAGAAATAAAATGGGGACTACCGTTTCTGTATCGACTTTAGAAAGATAAACGAAATATCAGAAAAAGATGCGTATCCACTCCCTCAGATAGACGACACACTAGAAAAACTAAGAAAAGCGCAGTACTTCTCCAAACTGGATCTCAAGAATGGGTATTGGAACGTAAGTCTGGAGGAAGGAAGCCGACCGGCTAGAGCATTCACCGTCCCGGGGAGGGGCTTGTTTCAGTTTAAAGTCATGCCATTTGGTCTGCACTCCAGTGGCGCCACCTTCCAGAGGTTACCAGGGTGATAGGTCCAGAGCTCGAACCGCACGCGTACGTATACCTGGACGATATAAAAGTCTGCAGTACAAGCTTCGACCAGCACATAGAACATTTAAGAGAAATATTCCGGAGGATCCGAGAAGCAGGACTCCAGGTGAACAGGAAGAAGTGCGAATTCGCTAAACCAGAGGTGGGATACCTGGGACACACCGTTACGCGAGACAGAATAAAAATGAACGAAGCGAAAATAAGGGCGGTACGCGACTTAAAAACCCCAGGAACCGTAAAGGAGATCAGGACGTTCATCGGTATGACGTTCTGGTACAGGAAGTTTATGGGTACAATTTAAATGCTCACCAAAATGGCTTTTATACCCCCAAAACTAGATACCAAATAAATTGAATTGCCTCCATTTAATATCAATTCTCTCTATACAGTGCTCCCCAAATTAAATCATTTTGTATACCAAAATCGATGTACACCAGAATAATTTTATGTTGAGTCAGAATATCTTTTTGCTTCCCAAAATGGATTTTTTGCTCACCAAATATTGTTTTCATAAAACATCAAAATGATTACCAAAAAATCTTTTTGCTTCCCAAAATGGATGTTTTGCTCACCAAAATGGATGTTTTGCTCACCAAAATGGATGTTTTGCTCACCAAATATTGTTTTCATAAATTAGTGTTTCAGCTAGGTAACCATCTAATCCTGATCACCTTTCAGAGCAGATCCGACTCGGCCGGGTTAGGTTAGGTTAGTTTTTTTTTATATCCCTAAAAACGCTCCATAATGTGCGGTAGTCATTATTAGAAATTTATACTACATCAATTTGAAATTTTCTCCATACAAATCGTTTTTTTTTTCGATATTTTCCGAATTTGACCGAATTTTCGGACAAGATTTCAGATTCATATTTTTGAGCCCCGAGAGCCCCCCGATACCGAGTTTTAGCCGCCTAGCACGAATTTAGAAATTTTGAATCGTTTTTTTTCGATATTTTCCGAATTTGACCGAATTTTCGGACAAGATTTCAGATTCATATTTTTGAGCCCCGAGAGCCCCCCGATACCGAGTTTTAGCCGCCTAGCACCAATTTGAAATTTTGAAAAAAAAAAAGTCGCCATCTTGAATTTTTTTTTCCACAAGTGTCTAACAACCAATCTTTAAAAACAAAACCTGCTTTTTGTCAAACCAGCCAGCGGTGTGAATGACCTTGTTGTTGAAACCAAAAAAAAGTTACTTTGCAGGCCTAGGCCTGAAAAGCAGTATGAAATCCCTTTACAGTCTTCTCGAGTTGTTGCGCCCAAAAAGCGATACTTCCGAGCCTATTTTAAGGAACGTAGACATTTCATTGGATGTTTGACAAAAAGCCATTTTGGTGAGCATTTAGTTTTTTGCCTCAGCAAAAATGATTAAAATGGAAGTAATAATATAAAATATTGGTGACATCCATTTAATAGTAATTTAGATTATTTGGTCTGAAATTAACTTTTTAGGTGTGCATTATATTTTTATAGGATGTAAGAAAAATAATTATTTGCTTTATTTATAGAATAGTTTGGGGTACACTATTTGGTGAGCATTCATCCGTTTTGGTGAGCATTAACAATTTATTGGTAGTAATTTATCAATATATTTGGTAGGCGTTTAAACCCAAGCCGAAGTTTATCCCGAATTACGCAACGATTACGGCACCGTTAGTAAAATTACTTAAAAAGAACCAAAAAAATGGAATGGGGACCGGAACAGGAAAGAGCCTTTAACGAGATAAAACAGATCCTCATAGAAGACTCAATATTAACCAGAGCCGATTTTTCCAAGAGCTTTACTCTGCAGACAGACGCGAGCGATGTAGGACTCGGAGCAGTGCTGACGCAAGAAGAAAACCACGTTCCGAAGGTGGTGATGTACGCGAGCAGAACACTGTCTCCATCAGAATCCAGATATTCAACAACTGAAAAGGAGTGCCTAGCGATAGTCTGGGGGATCCGGAAAATGAGAGCGTTCCTAGAGGGATACCACTTCACCGTTATTACAGATCACCAAGCATTACGATGGCATTAAATTCGATGAAAAACCCTTCAGGAAGAGTCGCGAGATGGGCTTTAGAACTCCAACAATATACGTTCGACATCGTTTACCGAAGCGGAAAACAGAACCAGGTTGCAGACGAATTATCACGGAACCCGATCTGCGCGACGCGCGATCAAGGTTGGTACGAATGGAAGATACAAGAAGTTAAGTCCGGCAAAGCCTCACCGGAGGAATATTGCGTGAGAGAAGGCAAACTATATAAAAAAATAAAAAACTCAACATACAACACACATGTAAAATCCGCAACAGAGTGGAAACTGTGCGTACCAGAGGAAGAACGCCAACAGATATTATTACAGAATCATAACATACAGAGCGCGGGACACCTAGGAACAAACAAAACACTATACTTATTACACTATAGGTATTACTGGCCCGGAATGTATAAAACGGTGGCTAAGTACATACAAAAATGCAAGGCATGCCAGACCCATAAACCGTCGCAGTCAAAAACGCCAGGATTAATGCATATAAATAATGCAACAACGCCATGGGAAGTAGTAAACACAGACCTCATCGGACCGCTCCCAAGGTCATCCAAAGGGTACACCTGGATCATAGTATTCCACGACAAATTTACAAAGTGGACGCAAATAAGGCCCTTAATCACCGCAACCGCGAAGGTAGCCAGAGCGTTTGAAGAATGCATAGCATTACGTCACGGGGCACTGCGAACGTTGTTAAGTGACAATGGCAGACAGTTCGTAGGATAAGTGTTCACAGATACCTTAAAAAGATATGGGACGGAACACCGATTAACCGCCCCGTACTCACCACAGTGCAATCCGACAGAAAGAGTAAACTGAACATTGGAAACAATGATCGCGACGTTTATATCCGAAAACCATAAAAAATGGGATCAACATTTAGCCGAGTTTAATTTTGCGCTCAACACCTCCATCAACGAAACGACCAGATTCATTTCAGCTTTCTTATTATACGGGAAAGAATCACGACTACCAGGCGACCAGAACCAGTTCCCAACACCGCAAGTAACAGAAATGAAGAAGTTAAATGATCAACGGAAAAGGAACCTCCTCGAAGAAGTCGATTTAATATATCGCCGAACTATAAACCTCTTTTTTTTCATTTAGCCCCCGATCCCTTGTCTCCCGACAGAGCTAGTTCTGGAAACCTTCAAGATCCCGGCTGGATCGAAGGATATGTACTAGTGCCAGGCTCGTTACGCCATAATAGACCTAACGGGCTTAGCACTACGTCACATATTGTTAGAATTATAATACTGTAAAATCATATTAAGCGACATAGTTCCAGAAAAATAGACAAACCTTTGCGCCTCATAATGAAGTCGGAACGTGCAGAGCCCTGGCCCAAGATCACGTCTTCCAACTTTGCCTTGATGTCATTCGTCTTGCGCACGTTTTGTTGCGTGCATTTCAGGAGTTCCTTGCGGCCCTGTTGAATAAAAAGCGGAATATAAGTAATTGAGACAGTAACATATTTCATCAGCTTCAGTGATACCAATTTCCCTCTTAAAATGTATGATGACGTAATTGAATTTCTTCAGCAGCCACACGAGGCACATCAGCCGGGTGCGGTGAGTGTGTCACGTCTCTGACCTTGTACTCGTGAGCGGTGAAGCACAGGTGCAGCAGGTGCAGCAGCGCAGGCAGCCGCTGCGGCGGCAGCTCGGCGCAGCAGGCGGCGAGGGCGGCGCGCGAGCAGCTCTTCAGCAGCCACACGAGGCACATCAGCCGGGTGCGGTGAGTGTGTCACGTCTCTGACCTTGTACTCGTGAGCGGTGAAGCACAGGTGCAGCAGGTGCAGCAGCGCAGGCAGCCGCTGCGGCGGCAGCTCGGCGCAGCAGGCGGCGAGGGCGGCGCGCGAGCAGCTCTTCAGCAGCCACACGAGGCACATCAGCCGGGTGCGGTGAGTGTGTCACGTCTCTGACCTTGTACTCGTGAGCGGTGAAGCACAGGTGCAGCAGGTGCAGCAGCGCAGGCAGCCGCTGCGGCGGCAGCTCGGCGCAGCAGGCGGCGAGGGCGGCGCGCGAGCAGCTCTTCAGCAGCCACACGAGGCACATCAGCCGGGTGCGGTGAGTGTGTCACGTCTCTGACCTTGTACTCGTGAGCGGTGAAACACAGGTGCAGCAGGTGCAGCAGCGCAGGCAGCCGCTGCGGCGGCAGCTCGGCGCAGCAGGCGGCGAGGGCGGCGCGCGAGCAGCTCTTCAGCAGCCACACGAGGCACATCAGCCGGGTGCGGTGAGTGTGTCACGTCTCTGACCTTGTACTCGTGAGCGGTGAAGCACAGGTGCAGCAGGTGCAGCAGCGCAGGCAGCCGCTGCGGCGGCAGCTCGGCGCAGCAGGCGGCGAGGGCGGCGCGCGAGCAGCTCTTCAGCAGCCACACGAGGCACATCAGCCGGGTGCGGTGAGTGTGTCACGTCTCTGACCTTGTACTCGTGAGCGGTGAAGCACAGGTGCAGCAGGTGCAGCAGCGCAGGCAGCCGCTGCGGCGGCAGCTCGGCGCAGCAGGCGGCGAGGGCGGCGCGCGAGCAGCTCTTCAGCAGCCACACGAGGCACATCAGCCGGGTGCGGTGAGTGTGTCACGTCTCTGACCTTGTACTCGTGAGCGGTGAAGCACAGGTGCAGCAGGTGCAGCAGCGCAGGCAGCCGCTGCGGCGGCAGCTCGGCGCAGCAGGCGGCGAGGGCGGCGCGCGAGCAGCTCTTCAGCAGCCACACGAGGCACATCAGCCGGGTGCGGTGAGTGTGTCACGTCTCTGACCTTGTACTCGTGAGCGGTGAAGCACAGGTGCAGCAGGTGCAGCAGCGCAGGCAGCCGCTGCGGCGGCAGCTCGGCGCAGCAGGCGGCGAGGGCGGCGCGCGAGCAGCTCTTCAGCAGCCACACGAGGCACATCAGCCGGGTGCGGTGAGTGTGTCACGTCTCTGACCTTGTACTCGTGAGCGGTGAAGCACAGGTGCAGCAGGTGCAGCAGCGCAGGCAGCCGCTGCGGCGGCAGCTCGGCGCAGCAGGCGGCGAGGGCGGCGCGCGAGCAGCTCTTCAGCAGCCACACGAGGCACATCAGCCGGGTGCGGTGAGTGTGTCACGTCTCTGACCTTGTACTCGTGAGCGGTGAAGCACAGGTGCAGCAGGTGCAGCAGCGCAGGCAGCCGCTGCGGCGGCAGCTCGGCGCAGCAGGCGGCGAGGGCGGCGCGCGAGCAGCTCTTCAGCAGCCACACGAGGCACATCAGCCGGGTGCGGTGAGTGTGTCACGTCTCTGACCTTGTACTCGTGAGCGGTGAAGCACAGGTGCAGCAGGTGCAGCAGCGCAGGCAGCCGCTGCGGCGGCAGCTCGGCGCAGCAGGCGGCGAGGGCGGCGCGCGAGCAGCTCTTCAGCAGCCACACGAGGCACATCAGCCGGGTGCGGTGAGTGTGTCACGTCTCTGACCTTGTACTCGTGAGCGGTGAAGCACAGGTGCAGCAGGTGCAGCAGCGCAGGCAGCCGCTGCGGCGGCAGCTCGGCGCAGCAGGCGGCGAGGGCGGCGCGCGAGCAGCTCTTCAGCAGCCACACGAGGCACATCAGCCGGGTGCGGTGAGTGTGTCACGTCTCTGACCTTGTACTCGTGAGCGGTGAAGCACAGGTGCAGCAGGTGCAGCAGCGCAGGCAGCCGCTGCGGCGGCAGCTCGGCGCAGCAGGCGGCGAGGGCGGCGCGCGAGCAGCTCTTCAGCAGCCACACGAGGCACATCAGCCGGGTGCGGTGAGTGTGTCACGTCTCTGACCTTGTACTCGTGAGCGGTGAAGCACAGGTGCAGCAGGTGCAGCAGCGCAGGCAGCCGCTGCGGCGGCAGCTCGGCGCAGCAGGCGGCGAGGGCGGCGCGCGAGCAGCTCTTCAGCAGCCACACGAGGCACATCAGCCGGGTGCGGTGAGTGTGTCACGTCTCTGACCTTGTACTCGTGAGCGGTGAAGCACAGGTGCAGCAGGTGCAGCAGCGCAGGCAGCCGCTGCGGCGGCAGCTCGGCGCAGCAGGCGGCGAGGGCGGCGCGCGAGCAGCTCTTCAGCAGCCACACGAGGCACATCAGCCGGGTGCGGTGAGTGTGTCACGTCTCTGACCTTGTACTCGTGAGCGGTGAAGCACAGGTGCAGCAGGTGCAGCAGCGCAGGCAGCCGCTGCGGCGGCAGCTCGGCGCAGCAGGCGGCGAGGGCGGCGCGCGAGCAGCTCTTCAGCAGCCACACGAGGCACATCAGCCGGGTGCGGTGAGTGTGTCACGTCTCTGACCTTGTACTCGTGAGCGGTGAAGCACAGGTGCAGCAGGTGCAGCAGCGCAGGCAGCCGCTGCGGCGGCAGCTCGGCGCAGCAGGCGGCGAGGGCGGCGCGCGAGCAGCTCTTCAGCAGCCACACGAGGCACATCAGCCGGGTGCGGTGAGTGTGTCACGTCTCTGACCTTGTACTCGTGAGCGGTGAAGCACAGGTGCAGCAGGTGCAGCAGCGCAGGCAGCCGCTGCGGCGGCAGCTCGGCGCAGCAGGCGGCGAGGGCGGCGCGCGAGCAGCTCTTCAGCAGCCACACGAGGCACATCAGCAGGTTGCGGTGTGTCTCGCTGTTGAACGGGGGACGAGCGTTCTGGAAGAAAAACATGTGAGAACACATTAACTCTCTCCGTCTATTCTTTGCTATTGACAATGGCAATGATTTATCATAACCCGATTTTCTTTCCCCTCTCCTCCCGCCCTAAGTCAGACTGATTCGGTTCAGTCTATTCACGACGCAGTCCATGCGCCCAGTGCGCCCGCGTCACCCCAACCCAAATTACTCCTGTGGCGCGGAGATAGTCCCATTAGCGGGTTATACTCCCACATAAAGTCCGACTACTGGTAGTGAGGGCTAACCAGCCCATTGTCATTTTTTAATAAGACAACTCATGAACTGTACAAGAGTTGTCTTAAAAAAAAAAATATTTTTTAACATTGGAAATGTTTATGTTTTCCTGATCGAGTGTAGTGACCCAATTTATGAAAATGTCACATTTGGCTGAATTTTCGTAGATATGAGAAGTACGCGGATATCTTATCTTATTGTTATAAAATAAAGTTGTTAGAATTTCTATACTAAGTAAGCTACCTGTTTGTTATCGGGATCGTTGGCCGACGTATTGTACAGGTTGTTGAACTGTCCCATCTCTCCATCGAACTGTAGCACGTCTGGAACAAAAATTATCTACAGCTTTAAATACTTATTTTATAATATTATAATAATTATATGTCTGGTTGGGTAACTGTCCCGAGTGGTGTCCCTCAAGGATCGTTGCTCGGGCCGCTGCTTTTTACTATTTTTATTAATGACATAAGTGACTGCTTTGTCTTTTCTAAATTACTCTGTTTCGCTGATGATATGAAGATTTTTGCCACAGTGAAAACTTTGAAGGATTCCGATCTCATCCAAAATGACCTTTTGCGGGTTGATGCTTATTGTCAATTAAACAAACTGGATCTGAACCCGTCGAAATGTTTTACAGTTACCTTTACAAGACAGCGTTGCCCAATACCAACTGCATATAAACTAAGGGACCAGTTACTGAAAAAGGTATCAGCTATGAAAGACCTAGGTGTCACACATGACAGTAAGCTTCTGTTTGATACCCACATCAATAAATTGTTGCTAGCGCCACCAAATCATTAGGATTCATTATGCGTAACTCATTAAATTTTACTCGAGTAAAAACTATCAAAATTCTTTTTTGTACATATGTAAGAAGCAAACTTGAGTATGCGTCTCAAATTTGGAATCCATGTTATAATACTTATATAGACCGAATAGAACGCGTCCAGAAAAGATTCGTCAAATACCTCTGTTATAAATCAAAAACACCTTACAAGACGACGAATTATGTCGATATGTGTAAGAAACATCATCTCATTCCGTTGCACATTCGAAGAGAAATCGCGGACATAACTTATATTTTAAAGGTTATAAACAACAATGTTGACTTGCTATTTTCAATATTCATTGATTCCATTACGCATAATCTTTCTTCGCATTATCACCTTTATGCCGACGATCTTCAAATTTATTCACAGGGCGCTCCCGGTGAGATTGCGTCTGTCATTAATGTTATTAATGGTGATTTGGAGCGCATTCTAAATTGGAGTAATAGGTTTGGGCTCAAAGTCAACCCTGCTAAAACTCAAGCTATTGTGATTGGCAGTTCGAAACTGATCTCCAGGGTTGACTTTGACAATGTCCAACCTATCTTTTTTAACGGTGTGCTTATACCCTTTTCGCAACAAGTTAAGAATCTTGGTGTAATTTTTGATCGCACTTTATCTTGGGTGCCACAGGTGAACGAGGTTAGCAGGAAGATGTTTGCAGCAGTTAGTTCTCTTCGAAGACTCGGTAATTTTCTCCCCATCGCCACTAAAATTGCGCTGTCTCAATCCCTACTTCTTCCTATTTTGGATTATGCTGACATCTCCTATCTTGATATTACGGAAGAGCAGCTTAATAAACTTGAGCGCATTCAAAACATTTGCGTGCGGTTCATATTTGGGTTACGCAAGTATGACCACGTCTCCAATTTCCGATCCCAGCTCAAGTGGCTTCCAATCCGTTCTCGCCGTCACTTTCACATTCTCTCTTTTCTGTACAATATACTATTTAACCCCAAAACTCCCCTCTACCTCAAAGAGCGTTTCAGTTACTTGCGTTCTGCTAGGTCTGCTCAAAATTATCTTCTCACTGTCCCCTCTTCATCTTCTAAGTTTTACAATAGTTCATTTACTTTTCAGGCTACTCTTCTGATCTAAGGCGTGCACAATCTATTGCTATATTTAAATCTCACCTTAAACGTCACTATTTATCTCTACCTTAATTTACACTGCGTTGAAAATCGCTCCTCTTACTCGGGAGACCGGGTATGGAAGTCACACGGGTTGGTTGTCACAGCGGCGATAACTGACAACTAAAGGCACGAATCAGTTTACCGACCGGTGTCCAAGGATCGCGAGAGCTAAACCCCTCTCCGTACTTTACCTCAGTCGGCTCCGGTATGTTGCGACGGAGCCACATTCGTTTACTTTTTTCCGCCAGTAAAAGTATTTTTTTGTGCATCTGTGTTAAATCTCGTAGGTACACTTTTATTTTGCATATTAATATGCTTCTTCGTGTATTGTTCAAGTTGAACTTGTGTATAATCATATTGTTATAAGGTTTTTAGTGGAAACATTCATTTGAATTTATATTGTAAGATTATTTTCTAAAACGTGTTTTGGGGCAGGTTGTCTCAGGTCGACGGGGGCTGGTAGTCACGTGTACCTACCTTATTAGCTGAAAGTGAATTTAGTTTTTGGGTGTTTTTATTAATTATGAATACGTATTTCGTTACTTTCCTGGTCACAGTGACTTACATACATCATTTAAGTTTATATAAGTAACTATCTGAAAAAAAAAAATGTTTTTGAGATTTTTTTATTAATTACGAATATTTCGTTATTTTCCGTTACAGTAACTTACATAAAACATTTTTATCTTCAACAAGAAGAAAGTTCGTTTGATATAAATGTGTGTATTATTGTATATCCCTCTTATTTTACTATGTGATTACGTACCCCAGCACCTGTGACAACCATCCCTGACACGGGGTTAAAAGTCACATTTCTCTTTTTTCATAAAAATAAAAATATTTCCTCCGTACATAATGTTAGTGAAAAAGTATTGATATATTTTTAAACTCAAATAAATACACTATCCATTAAATTATATTTTATCATCCCCAACTAAAAACAATAGTACTAAAAATGCAAAAGAAATAAAATGTGACTTCCATACCCGGTCTCCCCTACTATGCGACTGACTCTGGTTTTGCTATCTATTTTACTCTGCTATATGTTTTTATTATGTCTAAGTATTATATGTAGGTATATTTGATTATTGTTATTTATGTATGTTTATTGTTTTTATTTTATTTTTGTAGTTAATTTTTGTGGCTTAAAGTTGTTTTGCATCACCTACTCAATTCTAACTCTTGTTAATCTACTCCGCTACCTAAAGGTTGTCTGGAAGAGATCGCTATTTAGCGATAAGACCGCCTGTTGTTAACCTCTGTCAATTTTTTTACTGTATATCTCTCATGTTCTGTATCCCTGTGTATTTGAGGTGTGCAATAAAGTGGATTTGTTGTTGTTGTTGTTGTTGTTGACTGCCCTGAACTGCTTGCTGAACTTTCTTTCAATACTTCATCCAGGCTTAAAAGACACTACCCTCCCCTCTCAGTTCCCTTTTCCTCGCGTAACTATAGGAAGAATAGTTTTCTGTTGCGTGCTGGTAAAAGTCTTAATAAAGTAGCAAAAGAGCTGGATATCGACATCTTCAACAGTAATATCCCGGCTGTAAGGCGTAAGATGACGAACGAATTTTTTAAGTGAGCGTGCTTTAACCGAATCTGCTGTCTGGTGCATTGATTATATTAGTTGTTTTATTTAAATTAGTTCTATTACACTTAGTTTGTAGTCACAGGTAGTTGCGATGTTGTGCATTGTGCGAGCACTTTATTTTTGTATAAAATGTCACTACCGGTGGGAACCTGTAATTGGCTTTCCATTAACTATTTCTAAGAGCAATGTATTGTATGTAGCTGTTGGTTCTCCTAATAAATAATAAATAAATAAATATACTTGTTGTCCCTCACCAAGAATCGAAAATGTACCTCAGACACTCAACAAAAACGGAAACAAGTTAGGTAGTTACCTTTAGCCCCAGCAGCGCGGGTGAGCATGGGCGCGGCGTCCAGTATGATGCCCAGCAGCGGCATGTAGAGCTGTGCGACGCGCGCGCGCAGCTCCGGCGCCGCCAGCCGCGGGTCGGCGTCGTGCGCCGTCAGCAGGGACAGCACCGCGTTCACCGCCGCGCACTGCAGCACCGGGCTCCTGACACCACACATACAATACTATGTTATTTCATTCATCGGTACCTACAGAAATTATCACCTATGACACCTGTCATCTCAGTACATTTTATAACCTATAATCAGGAAAATGTACTGACCTTCTGTGACACCTGTCATCTCAGTACAATTTATAACCTATAATCGGAAAAATGTACTGAGATGACAGGTGTCACAGAACTCTTCATAGGTGAAAAATTCTATAGAAAATAGTAGCCTATTTTATATGCTACTAGCGACTCGCCCCGGCTTCGCACGGGTGCAAAGCTGATAAATTATGCATGTATTATACATATAAACCTTCCTCTTGAATCACTATATCTATTAAAAAAAACGCATCAAAATCCGTTGCGGAGTTTTAAAGATTTAAGCATACAAAGGGACATAGGGACAGAGATAGCGACTTTGTTTTATACTATGTAGTGATAAGCTAGCACGGGTGGATTGTACTTCAACGTCACTAGTGTGTGAGTGAGGATTGTGTAAAAACACGATTATTACTAATTGAATCAGTGATGCACATTATTGGTCATCTATTCGATCCATTCGTGCCGGCTCTTGTTTATCGATCTGTAACTATTGAAATGTTGTTCAAAATGAAGCTGAAAGTTTAACGGTTCAGGCGGGGTTCGAACCCGCGTCTCGACGGCCTTCCGGGCCAACACAGGCGTCCTACCCATTGGACCACCGAACCTGATGCGATTGAATTTGCATCAAGTCGCTTCTTGCATGCCTTAGGGTGGCATCGTAACGCCATCTACCGTAAAGATTCAGACTTTGATGTTTCGCTTCATTCTAAACAATTGATTACTGCTGTAATAAAAATAATTATTGATATGTTGTTTTCCACATGGACAGTACGAATTCCGATAAATGCCTTTTGGATTAATCAACGCGCCTGCAACAACAACTTTACAGAGCAATAAGACTCATACTAATTCCGATAGATGCCTTTTGGATTATTTAACGCGCCTGCAACATTCAACCTAACAGAGCGATAAGTTATACTAACTGCAATTCCAGCGCGGTGGTCAAATCCTGCAGCAGCAGACCAGCCAGGTAGTGCCTGGAGCGGTGTTCGTGGCTCAGGGTGTGCGGGGGCGGCGCGCTGGAGTGCGAGGCGTGCGAGGCGTGCGAGGGCGCGGGGGACGCGGCGCCCGAGCCCGCCGCGCCGCCCGGCAGGTTCAGGGAGACGTAGTGCTCGTGCGAGCTGATTATGCGGAGGAATGCCAGCTGGAAAAGGAGAAAGTTGATCAGGTTTTTCTCTCTTGACACGATGACAAGAAGGGTCACAAAGGTATGCATTTCAGTTTCCTTAACTGTACTTGATAGTAAATTCAGAATTTTCTGTTAATTGGCGATGACCATTTTCAGTTGATGAGTCTTCAGTAATTCCTGAAGAATACGTGTACTTGGAAAAACGACTATAAGTGAGGCAGCAAGTCACAAATATGTCACAAAATATGTCACCATTTCCAATAATCGTTAAACCGTTTAGGTATGAATGACTACGTCGACGATACGCCAAATGTTATTTGGTTTTGTGACTAATAATACTCCTTCCTTCTTTCTGCATCATCTACTCATTGTGTGGTTTATTCTGATCAACTCCACCACCCAAAGTGTTATGTATGTGTGCGTATGCGCACCACTACTGTCGTTACTCGCCAATAAACTAGTGTGTATAGAACCCTCAGTTGTTTCACTCGTGTCCCAGCCCGATACTTAACACTTGTCTGGCTGGAAGAGATTATTTTTATTAAAATTACTGTATCTGTGTTTAATTTGTAAACTTTTGGGTGTTTTTGGATGTTACCTTTTTTTGGTGTTGTATCTGTGTTTAATCTGTAAACTTTTAGTTTCTTTTGGATGTTACCTTTTTTGGTGTTGTATCTGTATTTAATCTGTAAACTTTTGGTTTCTTTTGGATGTTACCTTTTTTTGGTGTTGTATCTGTGTTTAATCTGTAAACTTTTAGTTTCTTTTGGATGTTACCTTTTTTGGTGTTGTATCTGTGTTTAATCTGTAAACTTTTGGTTTCTTTTGGATGTTACCTTTTTTGGTGTTTTATCTGTGTTTAATCTGTAAACTTTTGGTTTCTTTTGGATGTTACCTTTTTTGGTGTTTCATCTGTGTTTAATCTGTAAACTTTTGGTTTCTTTTGGATGTTACCTTTTTTGGTGTTGTATCTGTGTTTAATCTGTAAACTTTTGGTTTCTTTTGGATGTTACCTTTTTTGTTGTTGCATCTGTGTTTAAACCTTTACCGCATACGAAGCCATATATGGCAGATATGAACTTGGACCTTATTGGCACAGGTGAAGGTTCAAATTCAAACAACAATTTTTTTTCTATATGCGGTAAAGGGTTAATCTGTACACTTTTGGTTCTTTTGGATGTTACCTTTTTTGGTGTTGCATCTGTGTTTAATCTGTAAACTTTTGGTTTCTTTTGGATGTTACCTTTTTTTGGTGTTGTATCTGTGTTTAATCTGTAAACTTTTGGTTTCTTTTGGATGTTACCTTTTTTGGTGTTGATCTGTGTTTAATCTGTAAACTTTTAGTTTCTTTTGGTTGTTACCTTTTTTGGTGCTGTATCTGTATTTAATCTATAAACTTTTGGTTTCTTTTGGATGTTACCTTTTTTGGTGTAGTATCTGTGTTTAATTTGTAAACTTTGGGTTGCCCTTCGATGTTACCTTTTTTGGTGTGCAACAAAGTATTTTCTATTGTATTTGTACTTGTACTTTTACTATACCTTATACTGCACAAGTGGCACCGCATCAGGCAACGAAGCTATTTTGGCACTCATCTGCTTGTGGTAGCTCCGTATAAGGTTGAACACGTAGCCACGGTCGGCGATGCTCAGCAAGTCGAACAAGAAGAATGCCAAGCTGTTGTTCAGGCTCTGGGTAAGTCGGCTATTTTTGCCATATCTGAAATAAAAATAAAAAGCTAAAGCTTGACCAGAAATATATGAGGATGCACCATATTGCGGAATTTCACTGCAAGTAATTTCTTACACTGGCAATGATTTTATGATGGTCTGTCAACAATGTCAATATCATTCGTGGTGATTTCTTTAAAAGACAAATATTTAAAATCATCCAAAGAAAATGCCGAAAACCATTAACAGTCGTCATTGTAAGATTATAAATAAAGTCAGGAAAGGAGGGCATTCCATTAAATGGTATTACGAGGCTAACATAGTGGAACTGACAGGTATTTAAACTAATGACACTATAGTGGTTTGCGATTGGTTGCAAAATTCTTGCCATATAAATCTTATAAATAGCGGCCTCTTGAGAATCCTCATATATTTCTGGCCAGGCTTTAAATGTTTCGGGTAATTTTTCGTGGATATAATTCGTTAAGACGTCTGACATACTCCCTCATACGTCAAATCTTACACATGTATTCCTTATGCCATATTCCAACTACCATTAATCGTCTATCAGCCAACTCTTTATACTCTAACAGCATCAATCCCACATAAATACTAGTGCATGTTACCTGGAGATGATTTCTGTGGTGACGTTGTTGACGAGCGTGGTGACGTCATCAGTGAACTGGTCCGGGAAGCGCGCTTTGCGCGGAGCCTCATGCGCTCCGCTCCAGTACAAGTATTCACACATCGACTTGATCATCAACTCGAATAATGCCCTGGGAAAGAAGATAAGGTAAACAACTGTAGCCCTAGCCTGCTAATTATTAAAGCACTAGTTACAGTCTGCTAGCGTAAACCAAGTGTTAATATTGAAGCGAAAAGTTAAAAGCTTTACGGTGTATGGCGCTAAGATGCCACCCTAAGGCATACCACACTAATGACTCGCTAGTATTATATAAAGGCAAAAGTTTGTGAGCGTATTGGTGGGTTTATGTGTGTTTGTTGTTTGTTACAACTTCACCCTCAAACAGCTGCGCCAATTTTGGACCTTATTAATTTTGGATACTTAGGCTGCCTGTCCACGGACGCGCAGCGGAAAAAATGAACCAATCAGGCTGCGTCATTGAGAAACCCAAATGAAGTGCATTTAAGTCTGAGGAACGTGATTGGTACATTTTACACATCTCCGCTCCGCAGCCTTATACGAAACAAAAAAGTGTAGAAGAGAAGGTAAAGATAAAGATAAAGATTCATTTATTGTCAAAACCGTGTACATTAGATACCCATTTCGGGCGTACAATATAGCAACAAAATATACTTAAACAATCTTAACTATGTCAGTCTATACCTCTAAAATATTCATTAAATTGTAGAAACTTTTCATTAACAGCCATTTCTTGAGCTTTGTTTTAAATCTTATTCCATCTTGAGATTTGATACATTCAGGTAAATTATTAAATATTTGAATTCCAGATACATACCAGGAGTTGTGCATCGCCAGGTCCCTGGTGGCGCCGCTGGCGACCACCCACTGCAGCGCCAGCTCCTCGTGCAGGATCTTGCACGAGCCGTCGCTCATCACTGGAACAATAGTACTTTTCTCAAACATGCAATGAAATGTCGTCATAACGTGCGCTATAACAGGCTTCGAAGTATAACGTTTTGGACGGAACAATTTGAGAGAACTGTAAAGGGTTTTCATACAAAATTGAAGGCCTAGGCCGGGACTGCACTGGTACTGGATGTATGATGAGGCTGTGACGTGAGGCTCGCACGTCACGTGTGTCAGTTGTATGTTACCTGTGGGCGGCAGAGGCAGGCCGATGTCCCTGTCCGCGAGCGAAGGCCGCGGGATGCTGCACTGGTACTGGATGTATGATGAGGCTGTGACGTGAGGCTCGCACGTCACGTGTGTCAGTTGTATGTTACCTGTGGGCGGCAGAGGCAGGCCGATGTCCCTGTCCGCGAGAGAAGGCCGCGGGATGCTGCACTGGTACTGGATGTATGATGAGGCTGTGACGTGAGGCTCGCACGTCACGTGTGTCAGTTGTATGTTACCTGTGGGCGGCAGAGGCAGGCCGATGTCCCTGTCCGCGAGCGAAGGCCGCGGGATGCTGCACTGGTACTGGATGTATGATGAGGCTGTGACGTGAGGCTCGCACGTCACGTGTGTCAGTTGTATGTTACCTGTGGGCGGCAGAGGCAGGCCGATGTCCCTGTCCGCGAGCGAAGGCCGCGGGATGCTGCACTGGTACTGGATGTATGATGAGGCTGTGACGTGAGGCTCGCACGTCACGTGTGTCAGTTGTATGTTACCTGTGGGCGGCAGAGGCAGGCCGATGTCCCTGTCCGCGAGCGAAGGCCGCGGGATGCTGCACTGGTACTGGATGTATGATGAGGCTGTGACGTGAGGCTCGCACGTCACGTGTGTCAGTTGTATGTTACCTGTGGGCGGCAGAGGCAGGCCGATGTCCCTGTCCGCGAGAGAAGGCCGCGGGATGCTGCACTGGTACTGGATGTATGATGAGGCTGTGACGTGAGGCTCGCACGTCACGTGTGTCAGTTGTATGTTACCTGTGGGCGGCAGAGGCAGGCCGATGTCCCTGTCCGCGAGCGAAGGCCGCGGGATGCTGCACTGGTACTGGATGTATGATGAGGCTGTGACGTGAGGCTCGCACGTCACGTGTGTCAGTTGTATGTTACCTGTGGGCGGCAGAGGCAGGCCGATGTCCCTGTCCGCGAGCGAAGGCCGCGGGATGCTGCACTGGTACTGGATGTATGATGAGGCTGTGACGTGAGGCTCGCACGTCACGTGTGTCAGTTGTATGTTACCTGTGGGCGGCAGAGGCAGGCCGATGTCCCTGTCCGCGAGCGAAGGCCGCGGGATGCTGCACTGGTACTGGATGTATGATGAGGCTGTGACGTGAGGCTCGCACGTCACGTGTGTCAGTTGTATGTTACCTGTGGGCGGCAGAGGCAGGCCGATGTCCCTGTCCGCGAGCGAAGGCCGCGGGATGCTGCACTGGTACTGGATGTATGATGAGGCTGTGACGTGAGGCTCGCACGTCACGTGTGTCAGTTGTATGTTACCTGTGGGCGGCAGAGGCAGGCCGATGTCCCTGTCCGCGAGCGAAGGCCGCGGGATGCTGCACTGGTACTGGATGTATGATGAGGCTGTGACGTGAGGCTCGCACGTCACGTGTGTCAGTTGTATGTTACCTGTGGGCGGCAGAGGCAGGCCGATGTCCCTGTCCGCGAGCGAAGGCCGCGGGATGCTGCACTGGTACTGGATGTATGATGAGGCTGTGACGTGAGGCTCGCACGTCACGTGTGTCAGTTGTATGTTACCTGTGGGCGGCAGAGGCAGGCCGATGTCCCTGTCCGCGAGCGAAGGCCGCGGGATGCTGCACTGGTACTGGATGTATGATGAGGCTGTGACGTGAGGCTCGCACGTCACGTGTGTCAGTTGTATGTTACCTGTGGGCGGCAGAGGCAGGCCGATGTCCCTGTCCGCGAGCGAAGGCCGCGGGATGCTGCACTGGTACTGGATGTATGATGAGGCTGTGACGTGAGGCTCGCACGTCACGTGTGTCAGTTGTATGTTACCTGTGGGCGGCAGAGGCCGGCCGATGTCCCTGTCCGCGAGCGAAGGCCGCGGGATGCTGCACTGGTACTGGATGTATGATGAGGCTGTGACGTGAGGCTCGCACGTCACGTGTGTCAGTTGTATGTTACCTGTGGGCGGCAGAGGCAGGCCGATGTCCCTGTCCGCGAGCGAAGGCCGCGGGATGCTGCACTGGTACTGGATGTATGATGAGGCTGTGACGTGAGGCTCGCACGTCACGTGTGTCAGTTGTATGTTACCTGTGGGCGGCAGAGGCAGGCCGATGTCCCTGTCCGCGAGCGAAGGCCGCGGGATGCTGCACTGGTACTGGATGTATGATGAGGCTGTGACGTGAGGCTCGCACGTCACGTGTGTCAGTTGTATGTTACCTGTGGGCGGCAGAGGCAGGCCGATGTCCCTGTCCGCGAGCGAAGGCCGCGGGATGCTGCACTGGTACTGGATGTATGATGAGGCTGTGACGTGAGGCTCGCACGTCACGTGTGTCAGTTGTATGTTACCTGTGGGCGGCAGAGGCAGGCCGATGTCCCTGTCCGCGAGCGAAGGCCGCGGGATGCTGCACTGGTACTGGATGTATGATGAGGCTGTGACGTGAGGCTCGCACGTCACGTGTGTCAGTTGTATGTTACCTGTGGGCGGCAGAGGCAGGCCGATGTCCCTGTCCGCGAGCGAAGGCCGCGGGATGCTGCACTGGTACTGGATGTATGATGAGGCTGTGACGTGAGGCTCGCACGTCACGTGTGTCAGTTGTATGTTACCTGTGGGCGGCAGAGGCAGGCCGATGTCCCTGTCCGCGAGCGAAGGCCGCGGGATGCTGCACTGGTACTGGATGTATGATGAGGCTGTGACGTGAGGCTCGCACGTCACGTGTGTCAGTTGTATGTTACCTGTGGGCGGCAGAGGCAGGCCGATGTCCCTGTCCGCGAGCGAAGGCCGCGGGATGCTGCACTGGTACTGGATGTATGATGAGGCTGTGACGTGAGGCTCGCACGTCACGTGTGTCAGTTGTATGTTACCTGTGGGCGGCAGAGGCAGGCCGATGTCCCTGTCCGCGAGCGAAGGCCGCGGGATGCTGCACTGGTACTGGATGTATGATGAGGCTGTGACGTGAGGCTCGCACGTCACGTGTGTCAGTTGTATGTTACCTGTGGGCGGCAGAGGCAGGCCGATGTCCCTGTCCGCGAGCGAAGGCCGCGGGATGCTGCACTGGTACTGGATGTATGATGAGGCTGTGACGTGAGGCTCGCACGTCACGTGTGTCAGTTGTATGTTACCTGTGGGCGGCAGAGGCAGGCCGATGTCCCTGTCCGCGAGCGAAGGCCGCGGGATGCTGCACTGGTACTGGATGTATGATGAGGCTGTGACGTGAGGCTCGCACGTCACGTGTGTCAGTTGTATGTTACCTGTGGGCGGCAGAGGCAGGCCGATGTCCCTGTCCGCGAGCGAAGGCCGCGGGATGCTGCACTGGTACTGGATGTATGATGAGGCTGTGACGTGAGGCTCGCACGTCACGTGTGTCAGTTGTATGTTACCTGTGGGCGGCAGAGGCAGGCCGATGTCCCTGTCCGCGAGCGAAGGCCGCGGGATGCTGCACTGGTACTGGATGTATGATGAGGCTGTGACGTGAGGCTCGCACGTCACGTGTGTCAGTTGTATGTTACCTGTGGGCGGCAGAGGCAGGCCGATGTCCCTGTCCGCGAGCGAAGGCCGCGGGATGCTGCACTGGTACTGGATGTATGATGAGGCTGTGACGTGAGGCTCGCACGTCACGTGTGTCAGTTGTATGTTACCTGTGGGCGGCAGAGGCAGGCCGATGTCCCTGTCCGCGAGCGAAGGCCGCGGGATGCTGCACTGGTACTGGATGTATGATGAGGCTGTGACGTGAGGCTCGCACGTCACGTGTGTCAGTTGTATGTTACCTGTGGGCGGCAGAGGCAGGCCGATGTCCCTGTCCGCGAGCGAAGGCCGCGGGATGCTGCACTGGTACTGGATGTATGATGAGGCTGTGACGTGAGGCTCGCACGTCACGTGTGTCAGTTGTATGTTACCTGTAGGCGGCAGAGGCAGGCCGATGTCCCTGTCCGCGAGCGAAGGCCGCGGGATGCTGCACTGGTACTGGATGTATGATGAGGCTGTGACGTGAGGCTCGCACGTCACGTGTGTCAGTTGTATGTTACCTGTGGGCGGCAGAGGCAGGCCGATGTCCCTGTCCGCGAGCGAAGGCCGCGGGATGCTGCACTGGTACTGGATGTATGATGAGGCTGTGACGTGAGGCTCGCACGTCACGTGTGTCAGTTGTATGTTACCTGTGGGCGGCAGAGGCAGGCCGATGTCCCTGTCCGCGAGCGAAGGCCGCGGGATGCTGCACTGGTACTGGATGTATGATGAGGCTGTGACGTGAGGCTCGCACGTCACGTGTGTCAGTTGTATGTTACCTGTGGGCGGCAGAGGCAGGCCGATGTCCCTGTCCGCGAGCGAAGGCCGCGGGATGCTGCACTGGTACTGGATGTATGATGAGGCTGTGACGTGAGGCTCGCACGTCACGTGTGTCAGTTGTATGTTACCTGTGGGCGGCAGAGGCAGGCCGATGTCCCTGTCCGCGAGCGAAGGCCGCGGGATGCTGCACTGGTACTGGATGTATGATGAGGCTGTGACGTGAGGCTCGCACGTCACGTGTGTCAGTTGTATGTTACCTGTGGGCGGCAGAGGCAGGCCGATGTCCCTGTCCGCGAGCGAAGGCCGCGGGATGCTGCACTGGTACTGGATGTATGATGAGGCTGTGACGTGAGGCTCGCACGTCACGTGTGTCAGTTGTATGTTACCTGTGGGCGGCAGAGGCAGGCCGATGTCCCTGTCCGCGAGCGAAGGCCGCGGGATGCTGCACTGGTACTGGATGTATGATGAGGCTGTGACGTGAGGCTCGCACGTCACGTGTGTCAGTTGTATGTTACCTGTGGGCGGCAGAGGCAGGCCGATGTCCCTGTCCGCGAGCGAAGGCCGCGGGATGCTGCACTGGTACTGGATGTATGATGAGGCTGTGACGTGAGGCTCGCACGTCACGTGTGTCAGTTGTATGTTACCTGTGGGCGGCAGAGGCAGGCCGATGTCCCTGTCCGCGAGCGAAGGCCGCGGGATGCTGCACTGGTACTGGATGTATGATGAGGCTGTGACGTGAGGCTCGCACGTCACGTGTGTCAGTTGTATGTTACCTGTGGGCGGCAGAGGCAGGCCGATGTCCCTGTCCGCGAGCGAAGGCCGCGGGATGCTGCACTGGTACTGGATGTATGATGAGGCTGTGACGTGAGGCTCGCACGTCACGTGTGTCAGTTGTATGTTACCTGTGGGCGGCAGAGGCAGGCCGATGTCCCTGTCCGCGAGCGAAGGCCGCGGGATGCTGCACTGGTACTGGATGTATGATGAGGCTGTGACGTGAGGCTCGCACGTCACGTGTGTCAGTTGTATGTTACCTGTGGGCGGCAGAGGCAGGCCGATGTCCCTGTCCGCGAGCGAAGGCCGCGGGATGCTGCACTGGTACTGGATGTATGATGAGGCTGTGACGTGAGGCTCGCACGTCACGTGTGTCAGTTGTATGTTACCTGTGGGCGGCAGAGGCAGGCCGATGTCCCTGTCCGCGAGCGAAGGCCGCGGGATGCTGCACTGGTACTGGATGTATGATGAGGCTGTGACGTGAGGCTCGCACGTCACGTGTGTCAGTTGTATGTTACCTGTGGGCGGCAGAGGCAGGCCGATGTCCCTGTCCGCGAGCGAAGGCCGCGGGATGCTGCACTGGTACTGGATGTATGATGAGGCTGTGACGTGAGGCTCGCACGTCACGTGTGTCAGTTGTATGTTACCTGTGGGCGGCAGAGGCAGGCCGATGTCCCTGTCCGCGAGCGAAGGCCGCGGGATGCTGCACTGGTACTGGATGTATGATGAGGCTGTGACGTGAGGCTCGCACGTCACGTGTGTCAGTTGTATGTTACCTGTGGGCGGCAGAGGCAGGCCGATGTCCCTGTCCGCGAGCGAAGGCCGCGGGATGCTGCACTGGTACTGGATGTATGATGAGGCTGTGACGTGAGGCTCGCACGTCACGTGTGTCAGTTGTATGTTACCTGTGGGCGGCAGAGGCAGGCCGATGTCCCTGTCCGCGAGCGAAGGCCGCGGGATGCTGCACTGGTACTGGATGTATGATGAGGCTGTGACGTGAGGCTCGCACGTCACGTGTGTCAGTTGTATGTTACCTGTGGGCGGCAGAGGCAGGCCGATGTCCCTGTCCGCGAGCGAAGGCCGCGGGATGCTGCACTGGTACTGGATGTATGATGAGGCTGTGACGTGAGGCTCGCACGTCACGTGTGTCAGTTGTATGTTACCTGTGGGCGGCAGAGGCAGGCCGATGTCCCTGTCCGCGAGCGAAGGCCGCGGGATGCTGCACTGGTACTGGATGTATGATGAGGCTGTGACGTGAGGCTCGCACGTCACGTGTGTCAGTTGTATGTTACCTGTGGGCGGCAGAGGCAGGCCGATGTCCCTGTCCGCGAGCGAAGGCCGCGGGATGCTGCACTGGTACTGGATGTATGATGAGGCTGTGACGTGAGGCTCGCACGTCACGTGTGTCAGTTGTATGTTACCTGTGGGCGGCAGAGGCAGGCCGATGTCCCTGTCCGCGAGCGAAGGCCGCGGGATGCTGCACTGGTACTGGATGTATGATGAGGCTGTGACGTGAGGCTCGCACGTCACGTGTGTCAGTTGTATGTTACCTGTGGGCGGCAGAGGCAGGCCGATGTCCCTGTCCGCGAGCGAAGGCCGCGGGATGCTGCACTGGTACTGGATGTATGATGAGGCTGTGACGTGAGGCTCGCACGTCACGTGTGTCAGTTGTATGTTACCTGTGGGCGGCAGAGGCAGGCCGATGTCCCTGTCCGCGAGCGAAGGCCGCGGGATGCTGCACTGGTACTGGATGTATGATGAGGCTGTGACGTGAGGCTCGCACGTCACGTGTGTCAGTTGTATGTTACCTGTGGGCGGCAGAGGCAGGCCGATGTCCCTGTCCGCGAGCGAAGGCCGCGGGATGCTGCACTGGTACTGGATGTATGATGAGGCTGTGACGTGAGGCTCGCACGTCACGTGTGTCAGTTGTATGTTACCTGTGGGCGGCAGAGGCAGGCCGATGTCCCTGTCCGCGAGCGAAGGCCGCGGGATGCTGCACTGGTACTGGATGTATGATGAGGCTGTGACGTGAGGCTCGCACGTCACGTGTGTCAGTTGTATGTTACCTGTGGGCGGCAGAGGCAGGCCGATGTCCCTGTCCGCGAGCGAAGGCCGCGGGATGCTGCACTGGTACTGGATGTATGATGAGGCTGTGACGTGAGGCTCGCACGTCACGTGTGTCAGTTGTATGTTACCTGTGGGCGGCAGAGGCAGGCCGATGTCCCTGTCCGCGAGCGAAGGCCGCGGGATGCTGCACTGGTACTGGATGTATGATGAGGCTGTGACGTGAGGCTCGCACGTCACGTGTGTCAGTTGTATGTTACCTGTGGGCGGCAGAGGCAGGCCGATGTCCCTGTCCGCGAGCGAAGGCCGCGGGATGCTGCACTGGTACTGGATGTATGATGAGGCTGTGACGTGAGGCTCGCACGTCACGTGTGTCAGTTGTATGTTACCTGTGGGCGGCAGAGGCAGGCCGATGTCCCTGTCCGCGAGCGAAGGCCGCGGGATGCTGCACTGGTACTGGATGTATGATGAGGCTGTGACGTGAGGCTCGCACGTCACGTGTGTCAGTTGTATGTTACCTGTGGGCGGCAGAGGCAGGCCGATGTCCCTGTCCGCGAGCGAAGGCCGCGGGATGCTGCACTGGTACTGGATGTATGATGAGGCTGTGACGTGAGGCTCGCACGTCACGTGTGTCAGTTGTATGTTACCTGTGGGCGGCAGAGGCAGGCCGATGTCCCTGTCCGCGAGCGAAGGCCGCGGGATGCTGCACTGGTACTGGATGTATGATGAGGCTGTGACGTGAGGCTCGCACGTCACGTGTGTCAGTTGTATGTTACCTGTGGGCGGCAGAGGCAGGCCGATGTCCCTGTCCGCGAGCGAAGGCCGCGGGATGCTGCACTGGTACTGGATGTATGATGAGGCTGTGACGTGAGGCTCGCACGTCACGTGTGTCAGTTGTATGTTACCTGTGGGCGGCAGAGGCAGGCCGATGTCCCTGTCCGCGAGCGAAGGCCGCGGGATGCTGCACTGGTACTGGATGTATGATGAGGCTGTGACGTGAGGCTCGCACGTCACGTGTGTCAGTTGTATGTTACCTGTGGGCGGCAGAGGCAGGCCGATGTCCCTGTCCGCGAGCGAAGGCCGCGGGATGCTGCACTGGTACTGGATGTATGATGAGGCTGTGACGTGAGGCTCGCACGTCACGTGTGTCAGTTGTATGTTACCTGTGGGCGGCAGAGGCAGGCCGATGTCCCTGTCCGCGAGCGAAGGCCGCGGGATGCTGCACTGGTACTGGATGTACGCTGTGATGAGACTGCTGCGGCCGTGAGGGTCGCATGTCACGCCCTCGTTCATGTTCTGGCGACAAAACATGAGTTTCACAACAGGATCACAGTCGTGTTTTAAGACCTAATTATGTACACTACTTTATCTACACCCACATTCATCATAATTATCATAGATTTTCTTTTAGGTAGATATGAAGTATTCGGTCATCATATCGTATGGCTTCTTCTACTGCTGCTTGAATCCGTTTCAGATGTCTATTTTTAAGTTATGCAGCCAGTCCACGGCTACTGGCGAAAGCTTATGGAGTTCCTGTAGGCCGCCAGGGAAGGAGTGAAGCGGGCATTTTTCGACAATGTGCAGCAAAGTTTGATCCTGAGCGCCGCAGTCGCAAGCTGGAGAGGTTTTTAGCCTCCATTTGAAGAGATGGTGATTAGACCGCCCGTGTCCTGTACGGAACCTGTTCAGCTTCACCCATACAGATCGTGTAGCATCAAAACCAGTGGGCTTTTCTGTTGGGTCAGAAAGCAGTTCCTTTTGTGGGTGGTCATGTTCTTCCCAGTATTGGCGCCACATCAATTGTATGTCATAGGATGTGAGGTCGCTCTCCGTCTATATTGGGTGTCTAGATGGAAGACGATAGCAGGGTAACTGATCCAGTGTTTCACGTATGGGCATGTTTATGCGCATGCATTTTAGCCATTCTGTAGCTGCTGCGCTGCGTCTCCGTATTTCTGAAGGGGGTATGTGTGCCAGGGTTGGTAGCCAGGGAGTCGGGGTGGACCTAATTAATCCCGTGATAATGCGCAAGGCTTCGTTGATTTGCGTGTCGACTTTGTTAGTATGCGCGCTGCGATACCATACAGGGGCGCAGTATTCTGCAGTGGAATACACTAGCGCCAATGCGGAAGTGCGCAGGACTGTGGCCGAGGCACGTGGGGTGGAGATTGGTCAAGAACTACCTCCTCGTGGTCCACCCCGGGCAACGGACTAGCAATTCCTGCGAAATCCGGCTAAATGCTCTTGACCCTACACAGGCTCACCGGACTGTTAACACAGATCTAGAAACCTCCCGCTGCTATCACTGCGAAATCATCATGAATCCTTGAAGTATTCGGTACCGCCAGTTACTCCACGGAGTTGAGGATTGAATGAGGCGCGGGGGGCGTGCTACCCTAACTGTGTCATATGTGTGTCTGTTAAGGTGAGCACCCGGGGGGTATGGTACTGTTATGAAATACCATCTCTGATTTTGGTTGCTGCCACTTATAGGTCATTACCTATAGTATCTGAAATTATTATAAAGACATATCATAATAGACTTATACTAAAACTCGGTTTTTTTCACTCCACCCTAATGTGCATACTTACGGCGATGTCGGTGAACACATGCGCGAGGCACGTGAACACGTCCTGCGCGATGTTGAGCGGGCTACGGGCCAGCGACGGCGGCGCGACCAGCAGGTGCAGCAGCTTGTCGAGCACGCAGGGCAGGTAGCGCGCCAGGACCTCCACGTTGGCCGTCGGCAGCTCGGTTATGCTGGTGACAATGTGAAGGGTGTGGAGTAAGGAGCAATAAGTTTCCGTCAAAAATTTCATTTTTTTTTGTGCATGGTTTCATAGCCGACGACGGTACTTGTCTTCCGTTTTGGACAATACCCGTACAACGCCCACTACAACACACCCCAGTTACAAATGACAGTGGGCTTAAAAACATGACGTCTAATACTAAAATACTGCACTAGCACATACCAATGTGTTTTAACCCTTAAATGCATACAATTACACTAATTTTATTTCTGAAATGACGTAATTAGCAATGAAATCCACGTCAGTTTGAGACTTCGGGACAATCTTGACAAAGTCTTTATTGACAATATTCAGATTTTGACTTGTGGTATTTCAGTAACGTGTAGATATCCATCATCATGTATTTAAGGGTTAAATAAATAGCTATATGTACATATACCAACAAATTTGTTTTGTGCAATAAAGTTTAAATAAATTAAAAATAAAATAAGTTGGCGTTTAATTAATACACTACATCTTCCAACATCCATCAATTGCTCACTTTTACGTTTCTAATGAGCCCAAACTCGGTAGGATTACTTTAATCCATTACAGAGTTCCTAAGACCACCTTCCGGTTCCATCATCATTCATCACCTACCTAAAAAATCACACTGATAAGCGATCTCTACTGTGGCGCGGAGATAACCCCATTAGCGGGTTATACTCCCACACAAAGTCCCGACTACTAACAAGCCCTGACACAGTTCAAGACATGTTTTATAAAACAAAAATATAAAACACTGATGAGTTTTATGGTGCAAAACAACATCACGCCACGAATATTTGTACAGCAGAAGAGCTGTTCGGAGATATTTCAATGTCATAATAATATTGCTACAAAACAATACAAGATGTGTTCGCAAATAGATATGTTGGTTACCTGGCTCGTAGCTCGGCCTCCATGTTGGCGAGCCCTATCCTCGTGGGGATGTTGCCCTCCTGCACCGCCTCGCACGCCACCGCGAACCGCTCGATGTAGTTGTCCTGTACATACGTATATGTATCAATAATAATAAATAAATATCAAGGGACAATCTTGCGCAAATCGACCTAGTCTCTAACTAAGCTAATCTTGTACTATGGGTACTAGAAGACGATTTACAATCATATATAAATACTTATTTTCACTTCTCATGCTCAAAAAGTTCGACTTTATGCTGTGCGTAGGCGAAATAAAGTCGCTTTTTATGCTCTAGAGCATAAAGTAAAATCGTCGTCGAAGACCAAGGCGATCGGTCCAACAGCCACACGAAAAAAATAAAACTTCATAGAATAAACGCTTTATTTTTTTTCGTTTCGTTAGTATTCTAAGACAAAGGCAAAAATACCAACAGCCAAAGTACACAGCAAACTTCTTGAAATAAACTTGTAATTTTTATTTACTATCATTTATTACTTTTTTAATTTATTTTATTTTAGTAAATCAATATACTATTTATTTAAACTACAACAATAATTTATCGTAGATATAAATGTTTTAAAATTTTAATTAAATTTGTTTTTAAGTATAATATTTACATGATGTAGTTTAATTTTCACGCAATCGAAGTGAAAAGTAGAGTGTGCAACTCGTCCATAAAACGCATTTTACACTCGACTTTATATTCATCCTCGCTCGCAAGCTCGCTCGGATGGATAAACGTCTCGTATAAAATGGTGCGTTTTATGCGCTTGTTGTACAATCTACTATTATATAACATTCATAACCTAGGAACAAATATTCGAGTTCATAACACAAATACTTGCCGTGGCTTGGATTGGAACTCAGGACCGCTGGCTCAGTAGGCAGGTGCACTACAAACTGTGCTAATCGCGTCGTCAAAGTGAAATTAAAATTCCGCCAATTGCGGACCGACTGACTGAGGTGGTTTCATTGTCACCATGTGGCGGCGACTAGTAGGTGATCCCCAGGGAGCGGAACTTTGGCGCCGATGACAGACATATGACGTCAAGCTACATACAGATTGTTTTTATTTAGATTATAGATACGGAATCAAATGACAACTTATTGGCATATTTTATAACTGGCGAGGATCGAGAATTATATTATTACTAATTATATTTGAATTATATTACCCTGAATGTACGTGTTAAAATGTATACATGTAAATTATATGCATAGTTTAATCTTGAATAAATTGGAAAAACTTGAAAAAAACACGCATTAGACTGAACTATGTAAACAAACTCTTCTAAATAGTCCCCTGTATCACCTCCAAAAGTGCGTACATCGTTTTTCCTACATGTAAATAAGAAAGAAGACGCGATTATTATGTTTGAACTTTAAGCGTTCTGCATACTTCGTCTTCCAACGAAACATTTGTTGTGTTGTTTCATTTACTTAAGGTTTTTTTTTTGTTAGAATTTCATTATTCAGTAAAAAAAAAACGTGTCATCATATTTACATTATTTTTTGTATACCAAATATTTTAAAAAATAAACAATAATATTTATATGTATTACCATTATTAAATTATAAAGAATCACTGAGGTGCTGCAATTTTGTTTTAAAAAAACACATAATATATGCGACTTTACGTCATAATTCATAATTGCGCTCCCTGGCTGATCCCGCTGCCTCTGCCGACCTGGCGTCTGCGGGCCCGATACCGCGCACGACGCCCGGCTCATGTGGTGCCTCCCAGGCTATCTGCCACTCGAGGATACGAGTATGCGAGCTGTCGATGTACTCACCAGTGGATGCACTGTAGTGTGCGCGTCGAGCGCGACGCTGAATATCGGCTTGTGGTTGTCGATCCAGCGCGTGCCGGGCAGCAGCACGTCCGGGAAGATGTACGAGTAGTTCGGGGGCGGCTCCTCCGTCATCACCGGCAGGTTGAACTCGCCGCACGTCAGCTTGCTGTTCCGGCATAGGGGCAGCCACTGGAAATAGAAAATAAAGGTTAATATAGTTATTTGAATATGAATATTGATTAGAATACCTGTATATACGTGATTTTAATAAATTACAGTCGGAAAACATTGGTCACTTTTATTAACATTACAGGATACTAAGATGTAACAAAAATGTTATTAGTTTTTTTTATTACAGGCGAATAATCGCGATGAGAAGCACCCTTAGGGTTAAATACTTGTTAACGCGATGGGTAATGCGAAACTAGCACCCACGTAGTTAGCAACAACAAAATGTTTTATTTTGTATTGTATTAAAAACGTGAACTAAAAGCATAAAAGGTTGAGTAGATTATGGACCCACTTGAGCGATTTACTTATTCTGATACCATATGAAATGAATAGCGATTGGAAATCACTACTCTACATTTGGAACTGCGAATTTCTGCGAATTTCGATCTGTCACTTTCTGAATGATAAAAATTATTCGTTTCCGATTTTGTGCTTTATTTAGTTCACTGGGCCAGCCGCCAGGCGCTGTATATACGTATATGGGTGTGCGTGTGTATGTCGCATTTGTGTGTAGGCATTTAGCGTTTTTCTCTTGAGTACTTATATTCTATCTGGCTATTTATCAGCCACAGACGTCCACTGCCGAACACAGGTCTCCCCCATAACTCGCCACAAAGTGCGATCCCGTGCAGATAGCATTCATTGATTCCCCGCTACCCTCACGAGGTCATCTGTCCATCTAGTCCGGGGACGACCCACGCTGCACTTTCCTATACGTGGTCGCCACTCTAGGACCTCGCCAACCCGCCTGCCCAGCGTGGCGATTACGTCTAAACCCCCCCTTAAATGAGTACTTATATTCTTTGGTTAAAACTCACCGAATACCCGACAACTGTTTCGACGTTTTTCTCCTGTTCCGGGGCGACAGGTTTTCTCTGGCAGGAAATATGCAGGAATGTGAACAGCAGGTGGTGCTGGTCGCCCAGGTCTGCTGGCAGCTTGATCTTGATCTCATCGTAAAGGGAGGGATTTCTGTGGAGAAACAATATAATATTGTGACTGTGCAGGTCATATGATGCGTATTTTTACAAAGAAATAACCTAAATTCAAAATTCAAAAACCCCAGAGCCAACCAAACATAGCTAAGATCAAGACAGGGCTTTCCCTAATTCAAATTGGGAGCTACGATGACACATACAGACACACAAACACACATATTAAACTAATAACACTCCTCTTTTTCGTCGTGGGTTAATATAATAACCTAAAAAACTAGGCTGAGCCTGTATCTCTTGGAGTGCGAAACAGTTTGCAAATGTTTTAAAACTGTGTGTGTGTGTGTGTGTGTGTATGTGTGTGTGTGTGTGTGTGTGTGTGTGCGTGTGTGTGTGTCACTAGCCAGCGAGAAGTATGGCCTCGTGACGTCATTCAATCAATCAATCAATCAACGTCATTATACATGTTACGAATACCAATATTGCAATTTTAACCGTGCAAAAGTGCGTTTAAGTTCATGGCTGTTATACAATTATTGCGTTGTTAAATTGAAAACAATTACAAAATTTATTTAAGAATGAAAAAAAAACATTATTATATTTTTTTGGAGATTTTTTCTTTATTTCAGTCATATTGAGTAAATTTTATTCATATACGAGGGGCGTTCAATAAAAAGTGAGAATGAGTATGTTATAAACAACTTTTATTAAATGTCATTTTATTTTTCGACGTAGTCACCTTTTAGCATAATACACTTAGTATATCTTTTTTCTAAACTTAAAATTCCATTTTTAAAAAAGGTCTCATCTTGAGTACTTAAAAAAACTTGTACTGCAGCGACTACCGCGTCGTCGTCTTCAAATTTCTGGCCTCTCAGGTATTCTTTCAATCTCGGAAACAGGTAGAAATCACTGAGGACGAGATCCGGTGAATACGGAGGATGCTCAAGGATATCGAACCCAGCATTACGAATTGCAGCCATTGCAACGGCGGACCTGTGTGCCGGGCATCGTCCTGGTGGAAGAGCACAACTTTCGAGAGTTTACCTCGCCGTTTTTCGCGGATCTCATTGCGCAATGTTGCTATTTGTTTAGCATATAAAGTGCCCGTAATAGTGGCTCCATGCTCGAGATACTCAATCATTACTACCCCTTTATCATCCCAAAAAACAGAGCCCATGACTTTACCGGCAGATGGGCCCACCTTGAATTTCTTCGGAGTTGGAGATGATGGCCTTTTCCATGTCATAGACTGCAGTTTCGTTTCAGGGTCGTAATGGTGGAGCCATGTCTCGTCCATTGTTATAAATCGCGCCAGAAAAAGTTCCCGGTCTTGCTGTATCAAGTCCAAAGCTTCTTGACAAATCTCAACTCTAGTTTGTTTTTGCGTGTCAGTAAGCATTCTTGGTACCCAACGCGCAGATACCTTTTTCATACCCAAGCGTTCATGTAGAATATTATGCACGCTCCCCGTTGAAATCTTTACATTTTCAGCAATAAAACGGACCGTGACACGACGATCCGCCAAAACTAAGTTTTCGACTTTTTTCACAATTTCTTCAGTTACTGCTGTAGTAGGGCGTCCGGAGCGGGGGTCGTCCATGGTCGATGTTCTTCCACGTCTAAATTCGGCGCACCAACGTGCGACTGTCGAATACAGAGGAGCATTAGACCCTAAAGTGTCCCGCAAATCTAAATTGACTTGGTCCGTAGAAATTTTTTTCAAACACAAGTATTTGATAACGGCGCGAAGTTGAATTTTCTCCATTTTCGCTAACGTACTCAATAGCATTGCAAAGAAATGGCCGTATTTTTTTTAAACAAAAAGCAGTTGAGTTTTTTTTTCATAGCAATCAGCTAGATAGATTAACTTTACCGGCCAGTATTTAATTTCCTAATATTGAAAGAGTTTGCATCTCATTCTCACTTTTTATTGAACGCCCCTCGTAGCTGCAGTATACTGTAGGATTTAACATTAGTCGTCATCCGTGAGATATTATACAGGGTGTAATCCAAATCAGTGCCTTGCTTGTCACGTCAAAATGCTGAAACATAAGTCGGCTTACTTGTTATGATAGAGCACGGTGGTGTAGGCCTCGGAAGTGAACTCCGGGCAGGAGCTGCGGCCGAATATGGCCGGCAACGCGCACGACTGCTGCTCGCCGGACATCAGCTGAACTCGCACCTAGCATAATAAATCTTTTAAGACTTAAACTAGAAACATTAGGGCAAAGATAGGCTAACGTTGACAAAACTCCATTTTTAGGGCGTACCTCAAAAGGTAAAAACGTAACCCTTATAATAGCACTCTGTCAAGTCTCTTTCTCTATACCTCGGGAAAGCGGGGAGATATTGAGTTGAAATTAAAACCATACTCAAGTTTACAGGCCCTTGAAACTGTAAAGAATCAAACTTCTAAGTTAAAGATACGGCCGTTTAAGGTGCAACAAACGGAAATTTCAACACTTTCAAGGGAATCAAAATTTACAGGTATTACAAGTATTAGTAAAATATATGAAACAGTACATTTGTGAATAAATAATAATAAAAAAAACAGTACTTATTTAAAGTACGTAAAACAGTTTTCCAAGGGTACAGTTAAGTTTGTCGCTCAGTACCTACAGTTGATCGCTCGCAGTTTGACTCGCCCTGGACCGGATTTTGGCAAGTCTTAAAAACTTAAGCTAAGGCCCTAAAAAACGTCACAAATATTCACTACGTACGGTGAATCCCAGACCCTGCCCTGAGTCCCATCATACTCACGGCGATGTTCCGGGCCGAGCCCGCGCGCGAGGTGTACGCGGTGAGGTTGATGTCCCGCACCCCCACGAACAGCAGGCTGCGGTACTGGTGGTGCGGCAGCAGGCTGTGTGCTACTCGGGTACTCACGGCGATGTTCCGGGCCGAGCCCGCGCGCGAGGTGTACGCGGTGAGGTTGATGTCCCGCACCCCCACGAACAGCAGGCTGCGGTACTGGTGGTGCGGCAGCAGGCTGTGTGCTACTCGGGTACTCACGGCGATGTTCCGGGCCGAGCCCGCGCGCGAGGTGTACGCGGTGAGGTTGATGTCCCGCACCCCCACGAACAGCAGGCTGCGGTACTGGTGGTGCGGCAGCAGGCTGTGTGCTACTCGGGTACTCACGGCGATGTTCCGGGCCGAGCCCGCGCGCGAGGTGTACGCGGTGAGGTTGATGTCCCGCACCCCCACGAACAGCAGGCTGCGGTACTGGTGGTGCGGCAGCAGGCTGTGTGCTACTCGGGTACTCACGGCGATGTTCCGGGCCGAGCCCGCGCGCGAGGTGTACGCGGTGAGGTTGATGTCCCGCACCCCCACGAACAGCAGGCTGCGGTACTGGTGGTGCGGCGCCAGCGGTGGATGGATGGGGAACGGAAGGACTTCTTTGCAGGGTCGCACGTTCTCGTCTGGAATGCGAGGAAAATGTTATAAACAGTATTGGGTACGTTTGTAGTGCACCGCTTACTGAGCCGACGGTCCTGGATTCGAATCCCGGCAAGGATTAATATTTGTATGGCGAACTCGAATATTTGTTCCTGGGTCATGGATATTATCTATATACGTATTTACATATTATGTATATCGTCGTCTAGTACCCATAGTACATACATACCGACCAAAGTGCGGTAACTACTGACCTCCATACGGATGCAGCTTGGCCAGCTCGGGCGTGAGTCCATTCTTGATCTCCTCAGGACACGGCGCCACTTCTATCTTCAGTATGCCCGGTATGCACTTCAGCTTCTTGGGGGCGGAGCTCGGCCTCTTGATCTCTGCTAGGAACTTGTAAAGGTCCTCGTCCCGGAGTTTGTCGGTTTCCTACAAAAAAGAGTTGATGTATATGAAATGTGAAACAGTGGTAATAGTACATTATATACCTAGGGCGGTGAATTCGTGAATGATCACACGTGATTGTGACCCGAAGCTAAGGTGTGGGACATTATTACGGGCTTTACGAATTTCCACCCCCCAAGGTTCGTTAAAGTTTTGCTCCACGGAGCCGTTGTTAGTATACCTGCTTGAAGAAGCTGGTGACGGTGATGGCGACGGGCTTGAGCGCGTCCAGCTGCGGCGCGAGCTCGTCGGCGGGCGGCGCGCGCCGCTCCACGGAGCCCTTGTTAGTATACCTGCTTGAAGAAGCTGGTGACGGTGATGGCGACGGGCTTGAGCGCGTCCAGCTGCGGCGCGAGCTCGTCGGCGGGCGGCGCGCGCCGCTCCACGGAGCCCTTGTTAGTATACCTGCTTGAAGAAGCTGGTGACGGTGATGGCGACGGGCTTGAGCGCGTCCAGCTGCGGCGCGAGCTCGTCGGCGGGCGGCGCGCGCCGCTCCACGGAGCCCTTGTTAGTATACCTGCTTGAAGAAGCTGGTGACGGTGATGGCGACGGGCTTGAGCGCGTCCAGCTGCGGCGCGAGCTCGTCGGCGGGCGGCGCGCGCCGCTCCACGGAGCCCTTGTTAGTATACCTGCTTGAAGAAGCTGGTGACGGTGATGGCGACGGGCTTGAGCGCGTCCAGCTGCGGCGCGAGCTCGTCGGCGGGCGGCGCGCGCCGCTCCACGGAGCCCTTGTTAGTATACCTGCTTGAAGAAGCTGGTGACGGTGATGGCGACGGGCTTGAGCGCGTCCAGCTGCGGCGCGAGCTCGTCGGCGGGCGGCGCGCGCCGCTCCACGGAGCCCTTGTTAGTATACCTGCTTGAAGAAGCTGGTGACGGTGATGGCGACGGGCTTGAGCGCGTCCAGCTGCGGCGCGAGCTCGTCGGCGGGCGGCGCGCGCCGCTCCACGGAGCCCTTGTTAGTATACCTGCTTGAAGAAGCTGGTGACGGTGATGGCGACGGGCTTGAGCGCGTCCAGCTGCGGCGCGAGCTCGTCGGCGGGCGGCGCGCGCCGCTCCACGGAGCCCTTGTTAGTATACCTGCTTGAAGAAGCTGGTGACGGTGATGGCGACGGGCTTGAGCGCGTCCAGCTGCGGCGCGAGCTCGTCGGCGGGCGGCGCGCGCCGCTCCACGGAGCCCTTGCGCGTGAGGGAGCCCCCCACCTCGCCGGCGCGCCGCCGCAGCTGCTCCAGGCTGCTGGACGATGCTTTCCGATCTGGAAATAATGGTAAGTACATTACTGCAGACGCCGGGAAGTCTGATCGTGGTGATATGTACACGGTCAGGCGTAGGTTAGAAGAGGAAGAGGAGTCCAGGCTTCTTGCCCAACTTAGGGCTGACAGGGCCAGACACAGACCTTTATTCACACGTCCTCGATTCACTCATGACATACAAAGACAGACAGACAGAGACGGGAGCCGGTTTAATCCCTTATTAAGACTCTCAGCCTCGCAGCGGGCTGCTCCCACATCTCAATAAACGTTATAGTTATTCCATGAGAGCTAACCAAAAGTCCAGCTCATCTTTCTGATGGCTGGTATTCCTCTCATCTCTCGCTAGTCTTTACTACTCAGTGGTTGAGACAAACTCAGACGTGCAGTTACGGGCAGCAAACACGCAGGCCCACGTGCAAAGAACCATTTCAAAAAAAAAGTGTTCGTGGTTGAGTATGATTTTGAATTAACACAAATCCACGAACTGACATGGACACACCGAGGACTGTATAGTGTTTTTATCCAAATATGCGAGGAAATAATCACCAATCAACACTTTGAATATCTGTATCATGAAGTTCATTCTGCACCTTTTTTTAGGAATAGGAATACAATTTTAAGTCCGAATCATATGTTTGATTTAAAATAATAGTGCATTATTGCAGACGACGTAAAAGAAGAGCAGTGAGTAGGTATAAACTGACGGATAGTGATACGAAGCCGGCAAGCCCTTTCCACGGCTAGGCTATGCTTTTCGCAAATATAATGCAATGAAATAACAAAATATACCATTAAAAAAACAGCTGTTTAGCCTGTTCATGAACACAGACGCCATGTTTAAAAAAATACTTCCCAGCTTAGGCCTTCCATTTTGTATAAAGAAAAGAAGGAAAGAAAGAAATACATTTATTCGTGACGAGACACAAAACATAATTACATAAAAGGTGTGACAGACATTATAAGAAAATACAACAAAATAAAACAATAAGCAACTATTTTTATGGCTGTGCCACGAAAAGGTCCCACCTCAGCAAGATGCTAGCTCGAGAGCCAGCGCTGATCTTCCGGTGGGACCATGGGTGGCGCCACGGAGATATGAAATTCCTTTACAGTTCTCTCGAGTTATTCCGCCCGAAAAGCGCACGTTATGACGACATCCCATTGCATGTTTGAGAAAACGTAATTTGTCGAGCAGCAACACGGCGTTTCAAGCTAGTGGCGTATATTTGGTATTTAGAGTGGTTAGACTTACCGAGACTGTTTGTATTGGTGCCGGTCCCAATGCTGTCTCTGTCTTCGCGGTCGCCGCTGCCGCTCAGGATGTTGACCAGAGACACTGCGCTCCAGCAAAGTGGCATCCGGTACTTTCCGAGCCGAGAGCACGCCGCCTGAGCCCCGGCACGGACCTTCTCCCGATTCTGCGGAATTAAGTTAGTATCGAGACATGAGAGATGCGTTTCTTAACCCTTTAACCGCCATCAATTTTTTTTTTATTTTTTTTATTTTTTTTTATTTTTTTATTTATTTAGGAGAACCAACAGCTTTAACAATTTTGAGTAAACTTAAATATAATAGAAAGCAGGGAAGCCAATTACAGGATCTCACGGATAGAAACAATTTAACTAATCTTAAATTAAAGTGCGACACTCATCACTTCACATCATCTCACCTTGTATAGAAAAAGTATATAAAAAAAAGAAGAAAATGGTAAACAATACACTACACTACACGAGCTCTAAAAATGGCAACGTATATTTTAAGCCCAGGCGGGTGAACGACTATGTAACACGTCTAGTTAAAGCACCTTGTCACCAAACTTTGTCTCACAGAAGGAATTTTACAGTTAAATATGTCGATATCCAGTTCCTTCGTTAAATTGTTCACGCTACGACTTGCACGCGTCAGAAAACTATTTTGTCTGTAATTGGATGATGCAGATTTAAGAGATATGGGAGGAAAATGCCGTTTAGAACGAAGGGGAGTATTGAATGAGAGGTTCTCAAGCAACTCAGGGCAATCAGTGACGCCGCTTGTAATGTTAAGAATAAAGGTTATATCAGCTATCTCACGTCGTTTCTGTAGAGGAATTAGGTGATGTTTCTTACATATATCAGTGTAGCTAAATGTACTATAATTAGATTTAAGTTTAAAACACAAGTACTTTAGAAATTTTTGCTGGACACGCTCTATTCTGTCGATGTATTTGCTATAACAAGGATTCCATACTTGCGAAGCGTATTCCAGTTTACTTCTCACATAGGAGCAGTAGAGAACTTTTAACGTTTTCGCTTGAGTAAAGTGAGTCGAGTTACGCATTATGAAGCATTATGAAGCCAACCATTTTCATCAAACTTGCTCGTGTCGCCGCCGATATATTATACTAGCTGTGCCCCGCGGTGTTACCCGCTCATCCCACGGGAACACTAAATTTATTCAGGATGAAAAGTATCCTATGTCCTTCCCCGGGACTGAAACTATCTATATACCAAATTTCATCTAAATCGGTTCAACGGTTTAAGCGTGAAGAGGTAACAGACAGACAGACAGACAGACAGACAGACACACTTTCGCATTTATAATATTAGTATGGATATATAGATATTTGTCTTATTTATCAGACTGTGGCGAAATGAGCTGGAAATGTTATGTCTTATATATCAGACTACGGCGGTTAAAAGGTTAATTACACGCGGACCCGATCCGTCCGTGATGTTGTCGGTTTAACAAGCTTTCATTCCATACCCGAGCGGAGCCGAGATCCGCCGATCCGTAGCAGAATGCAGACACGGCTACGTATCTTTGACGTGTCCGCGTAGTACAGGATCTTAGGACCGCTGGTGCGAAGAACACGGAGCTACGGTTCCGCGTGTAACACGTATATCAGAAGTTCTAATTTGAAGAGGAAGATTTCAACCTCCTTTCCTACCAGGAGTCCATAACATTTAGAAGTTAACAAGAACTCATCTTATCATCCTTAATGTACGGTTCCACGCACTCATTCACGTCTCCCTGAAGCACTTTCTCCACTCGAACTACCAGGAACACATCATGCGAAGGATTCAAGATGTCGAACACGGCACTCCGACTCATGGTACTCAGATCGGCGTGAGGTATGTGGCCTGAGAGCATTTGCCGGGTGCATTTGAAGATTGAAGTGGAAGAGATAGATTTTCACCTTCTTTAATACCAGGACTCCATAACATTTACAAGTTAACAAGAACTCACCTTATCATCCTTAATGTACGGTTCCACACACTCATTCACGTCTCCCTGAAGCACTTTCTCCACACGAACTACCAGGAACACATCATGCGAAGGATTCAAGATGTCGAACACGGCACTCCGACTCATGGTACTCAGATCGGCATACGGTATATGGCCTGAGAGCTTTTTCCAGGTCCATTCGGAGTGAGATTGAAGTAGAAGAGGAAGATTTCAACCTCTTTGCTACCAGGAGTCCATCACATGTAGAAGTTAACCAAAACTTACCTTATCATCCTTAATGTACGGTTCCACGCACTCATTCACGTCTCCCTGAAGCACTTTCTCCACTCTAACTACCAGGAACACATCATGCGAAGGATTCAAGATGTCGAACACGGCACTCCGACTCATGGTGCTCAGATCGGCGTGCGGTATGTGGCCTGAGAGCATTTGCCGGGTGCATTCTGAGTTGAGGTTGAAGTAAAAGTTTTCTGAGAGCTTCTTCTTCTCTTTGGCGTCGTAGAGGGCCATGGAGGCGAATAGTGGTTCCACGTCAAGCTCGAGTCTACAACAAATATTTTGAAATTTTATTTTATTTGTATCTAACCCTCGACGGAAAAAAGAGGGTTGTTATATATAGGCTGGACCGATTCGAAAGCGGTTTTTTTTTATCGAAAGACCTGTCTGTTGAAATGGTCGTTAGATATGTTTGGCAAAAATACCAGCAACCAGCCAGCAAATAACAGGATCTCAGCCAATATTGAAGTTAAGAATTCCAAATTTTGTTGTTATGTTCAGGTTTTGTAGCATTTTTAGACCACCTTTTAATTGAGGGCCTCAAGATAATCCTACTTTTATTGTTTTTTTTTATTATTTTTATTTTAAATTTAGGTTATTATTTAAAAAAAAACTTTGCCCACTCATCAAGCCTATACGGCTGGATCGATTGCAACATTATTCGGTACGAGAAGAGCAGTTAGGCATCGTCAAATGTTTAAAGACTTTAAAGGATTCTTTTTACCAGACTACAGAAAAGCAAAAAACGATAACCCACTTTTCTGCGCGAACGAAGTTCGCGGGCAATGTCGGTTCGAAAATATAATAATAAGAACCGAGAATAAGACCTGTCAAAAAACCCAATCCACAAGGATTTAAATTTGAGTCGTTTTCACATGTATCCCATATCTCGGAATAAATATTACACATTTGGTTTCGGCAACTTACTTGAGCTGATGGCAGTGCACCAGGATCCTGTGGCCCATGACCTCGCCTGGCATCTCGGCGGCGAGTCTCCTCTCCACCGCTTCTTCCTCGTCCAGGTATGGGGAGTACAATCCCAGGAGGTCTGCTTGACGGTTCTCCAATCTGCCAAAGAAATATAATTATACACAATTACTCGGGTTGACAATAGATCTTTAAGGTAGATCAGTGACTGTCCAATTGTTAGCTGGAAGGAATGGAGGACAGATGATTTAAAAAAAATCTTGAATTTATGTTCATAGGTGGGAATAACCCCCCTTATTCCTAGAAAAAGTTACAGACTTTTCTGTAGCTTAAAAATATAAAAACCGGCCAAGTGCGAGTCTGAATTCAAATACTTATCCCATGTTAACTGTCCGGGTAAGTTAAGTTTGCACCTGGTATGTATGGCACCGAGGTGCAAAGTTAACGCAACCGATCACATTTAATGTATGAGAACCCCCTTAAATATTTATTTTATTCTGTTTTTTAACTGTGATAGCTAGATCACAGTTAATGAGATACAGCCTGGTGACAGACGGATGGACAAACAGACAGACAGACAGACGGACGGACGGACAGCGGAGTCTCAGTAATAGGATCCCGTTTTTAGGGTTCCGTACCCAAAGGGTAAAAACGGGACCCTATTACTGAGACTTCGCCGTCCGTCCGTCTGTCACCAGGCTGTATCTCAAGAACGGTGATAGCTAGACAGTTGAAATTTTCACAGATGATGTATTTCTATTGCCGCTATAACAACAAATACTAAAAATAACATAAAATAAATATTTAAGGGGGGCTCTCATACAACAAACTTGTTATAGATTATGGCACGGAACCCTTCATGCGCGAGTCGGACTCGCACTTGCCCAATTTTTTACCCTATCGTCAAAAAATTATGACGTAATTTCTAAACAACCCCCTATTCGCTATAACTATTAGATAATCAGAAGCCTACCTCCTGGCCTCATTGATAGCGTCCTGTTGTTCCGGCGGCCGCCTCTCGAACAGGTCCGGGAGGAGAGGGTCTGACGACGAGCTGCGCAGGTCCAGGCTGGCCCACGAGCCGCGGGGGGTCAGGGTCTCGTTGCACGACGACGACGACGAGACCGAGGCCACGGACTGCCGGCCGCTTGACGGTTGAGATTCCAACTGTTGATAAAAAGAATGCTAAGTTGACCTACACCAAACAACATAATGTAAATAATATTTTCTCAAACATGCAATGAAATATTGTCTTTACGTTCCTTATAATAGGCTCGGAAGTATCGCTTTTTGGGCGCAACAACTCAAGAGGACTGTAAAGGGATTTCATACTGCTTTTCAGGCCTAGGCCTGCAAAGTAACTTTTTTTTTGTTTCAACAACAAGGTCATTCACACAGCTGGCTGGTATGACAAAAAGCAGGTTTGGTTTTTAAAGGTTGGTTGTTAGACTAAAATGTCCTATTTGTCAATTAATAAAATGTTGTTCTTAAGAAGTAATTTTTTTTCTTTCATTGTATGTTTGAGAAAAGCACTATACATGCCTCGTCGTGAAAACGGATTCGCGGCCTCGTATCACTATCCGGCCTCGCTCGCACGCTCGCTCGGCCGTATATACCTACTTGGCCGGAAATCCTCATTTTCCCGGCCTCTGATGTAATGTACTATTTCTTCAGTTTCCGCGACGGTCACACATTTAAATAAAACGATTCATCTTTTGACAACGGTAACTGGAAAGTTACCGAAACGTCAGGGAGGCTCAAATAATTACAAAATTACATACGCGATATAATCTGTTTAAATAGTTTTATTTAAACATAATGATGGTGCTATTCATGGTTTATCAATATTTTACAACCAACTTGTACAAGAACAATTCTTAATTTAATGACACGCGAGTCATGTGTAATACGATTAATGTCTAGCCAGTGCATGCGCAAGCATATGCCACCTCCGATTAAATTTTCATCAGATATATCGCAGTAAACTGTGGGCTCATAAATATCTGAACACGAGCCTTATTTTCTGCTGCTGGGACTGCAAACCGTAATCGTTAGGGTGTTATAATATCCTAACGATTAGGGTTTGCAGTCCAGCTCCGATATATCTACCAGCGACAATACTTGACAGGCAGTCTAATATCTTGACTTGCTTAACGCTTTGGTTCTAAAATGACCTGTGGCGCTCTCCATACGGCTCGACAGCTGCTCACACCCTGAACTCTTCCTCTGACCTGTTGAACCCTGCCTCCTGCCACTGACCTGCTGGCTAATTTCCTCCATTTCCGCGTCAACTTCATACAGTTGCCTCGGCGCTGTCGCCAGCCTCTCAAGCCGGGAAGCCAGTCGCTCGCGGCACAACGTAGACCCGGAGTGCTGGCGGTACTTGTGTTCCACCACGGTGTAGTCGGAGGTGTAACAGCGGATACAGTCTCGGACGAACATTGGGGCCTTGGTCCTGAGACAATAAAGCTAGGTTAAGACAACCTTTTTTTTTTTTTGAACAGCAAAAACAGCTGGAAAAAACTGGATGAGCGCGGCTCAAAACCGCAAATATTGGCAAAAGCTGGAGGAGGCTTTTACCCAATAGGGGCCATAATGTCTTAAATCACAATAACTAAATAAAACTGTATTCTTTCTTATGGATAAACAAAGCTATAATAATAATAAAATAAGACAACCTACTTTTGGTATATAAGTACACTAAAAAAACTAGAGCTAACACTAGGGCGTGCAAATTTTTTTCAGAGTTCCCCTTCTTTTTAAACCTCGACAGAAAGAAGAGTATTATAAGTCTAAGGGTGAAGCCAGAAGAGCGTGATCTCGGTCGCGCCATACTTAGTGTGACGTGAATGACGTGATCACGTGACATGATGAATGGCGCCACCAAAATTTCGCTCGACTGGCTTCACCCTAACATGTGTATCTCTCTGTGGCATCGTAGCGCCCACACAGGTGTACAGATGTGAGTTTTTTTAATCGAAAGCCTGGTTTGTTAAGGTGGTTGCAGAGATGTCACTTTCATACAAATCGTTTGATCAATACACACTTAGGCGGTTATGGCTTTAGGTTATTAAACATTCTTAAAAAAATCTTTAAGCGATCTTATACTCGCCAAGGAAATCAGTTTTGCTATAAATCATACAATTACAAAGTTATTAAAGCTTTAAAACCCGTTGAAATATTGTCCATATATGTATGTGTGCGTTGCTTTTACACACATACAAACGTACGCGCACGTAAAGCTATTCATGAACAGTGCGTTCTGAAATATAATACTACTTAACTTATGATTTAGGATAATAAATTTAAATTGATGTTTCGATACGAATGCATAACAGTTTATTTTTAAATGATTACAGCTTTCATTAAACATGTAACAAATAATTGGAAACATTTGGATTTTAACGATACCTATTGTGTTTATTTGCTCATAACAATAAAGTGGAACAGATTTCGAACGCACTAAATCTTGTGAATGAAATAATGAATTGTGTCAATACTGTCATGTCAATTGTGGAAATTCGTATAAAATGAATCATGTTTGGTTTACATTTTTTTCGTTTCGTGAGTTTTTACTTTATGCAGTGTGAATAATGAAACGTGCATATAATAATAATAAACATGTGTACTCAGGACATAGTGATCCCTAAACGATATTGCGATATCATGGGTCAGAAATTGCGGGGAAAGTATTGTGTTTGAAAACATTACAAATCGAAGCGTCCTGCCGTGAAAGAGGTCTCGCGCTATTTTCTTTTTAGGCGAAGACAAGCATGGCGTGATGACAACCGTAACCAACCACAAAAACTGAACGCAATCGCTCGCTTTGGGTGATGAAAAAAAAACAAAGCTGTTCATGGTGGGTTCATATAGGTAGTTTCTTCTCTCTGACTGAATTGATACCAAGACCTACCCATGTTTTTCAATAGGTGTGGGAAACCAAACCCTTTTGGAATTATCGATTCAGTGACTAAGTTTCCTCCTTGAAGGATACCTGTAATAACACTAATTACCCTAACACCCTGTAAGATAGGACATGCATACAGCCGTTTCCATTGCCGGCATTTTTGTGACGTAATAAATAATTTCATTACAGATTCAAGGCCAGCTTAGAGCTCCATCCAAAGGGATTACTGCAAGATGATTTCCTTCATTGAATTATCAACAAAAATAATGTCAATTAAAGTTCAAACAGATGAAGGCTTCATCCAAGAAAAGCTGCAGAACCTTATAATTTTCTACAAAACATGCGTGTTGCCTAAAATAATATTACAACGTATACCTACACCATTTCGAATTAAAGCGACGTCTACAACTCACGCAAACACTAGTATTATAATAAAACCTACACGTAACAAAAATTGTTTTATTTTATTTAGTGGTTGGTGGTTCTAAAATCCATATATGTACATAATAACAATATATTGTCATATATTTTTATATGGCGCGAGCTAGCTCGGGGTCGTGAAGCGTGGCGCAAACAACTGGTGCTGCGCTCAGTTAGTAGTAGTTCTAGTAGTTATATATTTTTAGACTGAACATTTTTACAATTAGAGACTCCATGGAACCACGAAAATCCCAACCCTAATCAGTACCTACTATACTTGATGTCGGGTTTTTGTATATCAGGTCAGAGTATAGCAAAAAGGGCCCGATCTTGTCATTAAGTAATAAAAAAACAGACGTCATGCTCCCTGGAAACCCCACTGTCTGTTTTGTGATTTATTAAGACTTAATAATGATGTACACAATATGTACTGAATTAGTACTTACTTAAAAAAAAATGTACCTCAATAGATACGAGGGTACAATTAATTGAATTCGGGGTTGCTGTAGAGCATCTCCCCAGCAACCCCAAATTTTTTTTTAAGGAAATTCGCTTAAATTTTCAATTTTCCTGCAAATAAGAAGCCCAAAAAAATTGTACTACTGTTTTTACCGTTGAATGAGTTATCTATAGCTAGTTAATTACCTAAGTGTCGCTAGGACGCGAGCGCCTCCAGGTCTCACTCAAACGTAGGAAACTTGGTATTTATAGGGTTCCGTAGCCAAATGGTAGAACCCCTATTACTAAGACTCCGCTGTCCGTCTGTCTGTCTGTCCATCTGTTACCAGACTGTATCTCAGTTGAAATTTTCACAGATGATGTATTTTTGTTGCCACTATAACAACAAATAGGTACTAAAAACAGAATTAAATAAACATTTAAGTGAGGCTCCCATACAACAAGAGTGATCGCGCAGTAGCGTTAATTTTGACCCTTATTTGTATGGGGCGCCGTACATACCAGGTGCAAACTTCACTTAACCCGACCAGTTAGGATGGGAAATGTTTGTACGGAACCTTCGGTGCGCTAGTCCAACTAGCACTTGGCCCATGGTTTTATATATACAATGGGACTACACTCGTTTTAGTTATCTTATAAAATTGGTTTCTGGTACAATGCATTCTTGTCAACCTGCTACTCATCTCATGGTGTAAAGATGGTGACATTTTTGAAGTAGCTTTGCGCAAGCAGCGCAAGAAGCGTTGCTTACAAGTACTTATGTTATTTTAGTATTTGTTTACCTATTTTATTTTACTTTCATACAATGAATTGGCTTCAAGTGTTTGTATACGGCTAACAATGTACTTGTTGTATGGGAGCCTCACTTAAATGCTTATTTAATTCTGTTTTTAGTATTTGTTGTTATAGTCGTAACAAAAATACATCATCTGTGAAAATTTCAACTCTAGCTATCTCGGTTCAGTCTGGTAACAGATGGACAGACAGACAGACAGACAGGTTCTACTATTTGGCTACGGAACCCTATAAATACCAAGTTTCCTACGTTTGAGACCTCTCGCTATGAGACCTGGAGGCGCTCGCGTCCTAGCGACAATTAGGTAATTAACTAGCTATAGATAACTCATTCAACGGTAAAAACAGTAGTACAATTTTTTTGGGCTTCTTATTGGCAGGAAAATGGAAAATTTAAGCGAATTTTCTTAAAAAAAAAAATTGGGGTTGCTGGGGAGATGCTCTACAGCAACCCCGAATTCAATTAATTGTACTCTCGATCTATTGAAGTACATTTTTTTTTAAGTAAGTACTAATTCAGTACATATTGTGTACATCATTATTAAGTCTTAATAAATCACAAAACAGACAGTGGGGTTTCCAGGGAGCATGACGTAAAAACAGAGGTATACTTGTGTTTTTTTTTCATCGTAAATTTCTAAGTCCCAGCACAGAATGGATGATAGTACAAGTAGTCCCAGGCTACGTAGTAATTCTATGGCAATTTAGGACCACTCTAGTTCTTAAACGGGCAAGTTAATTAAACAATTGTAATTTATAAAAGATACTTATTTTAATGTATTCTTTAGTTCTAATCAAATAGTAACAAAAATGAGAAAAATATTTTTCAACAAAATATGTGTCCTAAAATTGGGCCCTTTTTGCTGTACCCCAATCTATCATTCAGAAAAACTTAGGACAAACTCAATAACATCACAAATCAGATCACAATATATCAGAACAGAAACCCAACAAATATACTCATTTAATTTCACCACATACTTAAAAAATATAGAACTGCCAAAGATTTGTAATTTCTTCGTATTATTTATTTTGACAATCCAGCCCGTCTAATACAACTAGGCTTCACGATTCTTGTCACGCGACATAGCATCGCCCGTCAGTCTCCTATAGTACCGCAAAGAAAGAGATAGGAAATATTTTTCGCGCGAGAAAGAGTTGCGTGTCACAGTTGTGCTAGAGGTGCATCTTTACTTCATCGTCAAAATCAAATATCATGCCTGCTTATTTATTCAGCGCTTACTATCAAACTGACAGATGATACGCGAGCCTTTAATGAATGAATCACCCGCACACACTCACAATTAGTGTCTATTAGTGTAAGTACTTGCTGATTTTTCACAAATTGCCAACACATGGGAGAATAAGACAATTTATGACGTGCTACTAATACTACATGAATAAAAGACAAATACGCGGACTCGCCAAGATACAAATTTTACTTCAAACTAAAGTAACATACGAAATAATACACAAAAACTACAAATCTTGCTTTTCAGCGCCATCTAGCGTGGAATGTCTAGTTTTGTTTCCTCTGCAACCACCTTAAGATGGTTCTTAGCTTTGTTTGATAAAAATCGGAGGTTTCGTCCCCAAGATAATCAGCTTTTATTGGAACAAGTAAGCCAATATTAAAACTAGGAATTCTTAATTTTATTGTTCAGTTTTAGTAGCATTTCACAGTTGGGTGGTCTAACGTATAAAAGTATAATATAATTTGGCGAATCTGTTAGTAGAATTCTCCTCCCTTTCTCTTCAATACTTACAGATCTTCATCAGGCAGTACATGGGTCACGGTTCGGATCCGTCGGGGCACTGTGACAAGCTCCATGTCGTGGGGCGGATAGGCCAATGGGTCCCGCTCACCCATCAGCCGATCCGCCACTTCTTCGTAGTCCGGTGGCTCAATCATATCGCACAGTGATATCTGAGAGATAAACAGCAAAGATTAGGATATTTTAAAAATTATGTAAAGAGTATGAATAAATATGTATGTAATGTATGTATGTAAACACTTTATTACACATAAAAACAATAAATAAATAAATATTAAGGAACAAATATTTAAGTTCGTCACACAAATATTTGCCCTGGCTGGCAATCCTCCTCCTCCTTCATCGAATGCTTCAGTTCATAGATTTTTTATTTCATAGATGACTTTTTTAGTTGACTGTTATTAGAAATCCTGTAACTGTCAACCTATAGATTAGGTTAGGTTAGGTTTGCGTTATATAACATTCCAAAATATTTTATGGTTTCAGAAATAAAAAGATGAAATGAAAATTCAATGTTTCTCTATAAAAGAAGGGTAAACCTGAAAAACTATTGATTTGTACAAAAGCGAACTTATCCTTATAAATATAGTATGTACAGGCGTAAATACATTCGTATTTCTATAATAATAAAAGATAATAATATAAGCCTTTTATTCAGATATTTCAGTTTATAGTCTTATTTTTATAGTAAAATCTAAATTAAAAAACCGCACAACTAAACCAGCAAATTAATTATTATGAATGTTCTAATAATGTTGCCAGGTAGTAATGGATGCCATCATTGTACAGTGGAAGTTAACTTGAAAGGAAGATTAAAAGAACCAGTTAAGGCAATCAATGGCTAGCGCAAGCACTGTATGTGAAACTCATGTGTAGACATCGGACTTTCGATAGCACGGTAGGACTTAGAGCTAGTAAGCCACTATTAACATTAAAATACAATTCATACTCATTCATCTATTTCATTACAACCTGCTTTTATGGTGCGACGATGCATGGTTTGGCGCATTGACTGACAAGAGGCAGAAACAACATCTAAGCGACCATACTACATCAACAACGGTCAGTGTCTCTTGTCAAGTTTGCGGTCAGATATGCCGATTGCGTATCGGTCTTTTCAGCCACCAAAGACGGTGCTTCGCAGACTGAAGACCACAAATTGTCTGTAATAGACTGAAGAGCCTATGATGATGACGATGAGTTCTCTAAAGTCCTACCATGCTAATGAAAGTCCGATGTCTACTCATGAGTAATTGGGTATAGTACAGAATGATATGCATCTAAAATTAATATGTTACAAGTTTTATGGCCCTAAATGTGACCATGCCCAAAACCATGGATTATATCTCAAAATGTAATTATTTTCAACTGAATCCATTTCGAAAATTGTTTAAAACTACCAGTTCATAATAATTATTTTGATTAATCATTTATTGAGGTAATTTTCAACTACATGTTTCTTTGATGCTCATCCATTCAACTTAATTTTATCATAGAAAGTATTGAGTAAAGTTTCATCACTTGATCTCATTTATAACATAACATTAGATATACAAAAAAAAGCAGTTCTAAAATCATTATTGTCACCATAAACTGACTTATCATCTCATTATGAATCTTATAAGAAATAGTAGGTTAGTGTGAATATTTCTTTACATACTTTATTTCTAGTCAAATATAAAAATAACCCATAGCAGTATTCGATCTTATAACTAAACCATAGCTATGTGCGGTGAATCAACAATACCGATTATCTATTGAAAGCAGTAACGACAAACTACAGTAAGCGTATAGGAAGTGAATCACACCACAGCACCAGTATGGAAATGAGAGGTTTTTGTTAGAAATGTTAGCTAACTTACGGAAGATGAGCAGCCCGAGAGAGTGCCGACCTTCGACTGGCTAGCATAGACCTTACGAGCCTCCCCAGCATTCCTATAAATAGGGAAAAATCAATCCTTAACCATTAGGGATCTCGTGCAATGTTAATATCCAACCAAGCGTCAAGCCGCGCTTACCCCTGCTGCTGATATTTGCGTCCAAGGGTCATTTATAAATAAGTTGCACTTAACACTAGATTTATAATAGAAAGGTCGCGTTATTCACTAAAAGCACTACGTAAATAGGAAATTGTTTATACAATACAAACTTGCTTCAAATTGATTTCATGTTTGACAGTAGATTTCTAATGTTGCTAGTTTACGGAAGTTAGTTTAGTTTCGAATAGAAGTAGTTTTTTTGCTGGTACCTAGTTTTGGTTTGGGTCCGTATTGACGATTCGATCCATCCAATAACAACGTAGGCGTGTGTTTCCGATTTTTGGTGCTGTAGTCATGGAAACTTGCTTACGTTTTCGTATACAGGGTGGACTAAATAGAGGATCCCAATCTTTGTAAAGATGCCATTTAAGAGTAGACACCTACCTATACAAAAATATCGATTGCAGTAACTATTCATATTCAGAAATTGTTGAATTTATTTGTAAAGGCTCAACCATAATAATAAACTCCAGTGCAGTGTTGTCTTACATGTTGTTAGTAATTTTATTTTTGACTTCGACGGATAACCACACTCAAATGTCTCTTTAAAATAAAGAGTAGCCGTTCAGTATGTAGTAATTCTAAATTACTCATTTTAGCGGCTCAAGCATGAAGAGGTTACAGACAAACACTTTTAGAAAGAAAGAAGAAAGAAAGAAAGAAATACATTTATTCATGACTTTTGCATTTATAATATAGGTATAGATGGCTTAAAATCACTATGCTTCTTAAATCATACAAATAGTGAAATCCTTGATCATAAATGTAGTGTTCACTAGGGTTTCCTATTGGGATACTTCAATAAACACATTAATCGGGCTTTCAGTAAACCTGCAGTGCGTCCGCCACCGGTGACGTCTGTCAATGTAATGACCGATTGCTGGCGGATCGAGGGTACATTTATTATCTATAAATGTCTATATACTACATCTCTCCCTTTTTACCAATTAGAAATTGCTTGGAATTAGGTAGTTACAAGTATTACAAGCCTTTAGTAGACTTACTCACTGTCCCGCCCAAGTGTCAACTAATTCTGTTTAGGGTACACTTCCAGGCGCCCTACACCAGACAGCTATGACAAACACCAACACACGAAATGCTCGCTCAAAGATCTCGAAGACCAACAACACAACGCTCATTACACTATGTCGATTACGACGTCTCGGTAAGAACCCGAGCTGTTTTGTATTATGATTTTATAATCCTCTTTGTACTTAGTTTTCTTCAAGTTAATACAATTAGTAGTCAACATGAACAATTTGGTCTTCTACTTATTTATTTTAATCATACCCACTTTTTTCCTTTATCCCATGGAAACTTCTATGCCGCCCTCCATATCCCGTTGACAACTTTTTTTTTTGCTTTAATCTTTTATCTTTATTTCAGTTCGTTTCTATTTTATTATTTATTTCCAATTTGTTATTACTTTTATTAACTATTCAGTAAATTTATATTTTTTTACCATCTCATACCTACTAAATGTTTCTAAGATATTTATGAAGTATTTACTCATGCGGTAGCTAGAAAGCTATTTATTTATATTTGAAAGTTTATAATATCTACCGGCGCTTCTAAACAAGGCTTGCGTGATAAAGAAGCGCCGCAATAAAACTCACAGATTGCATTTTTAATATAATTCTATCAAGCCTGTCAGCATATAATAATTAGTAAATTAGTTCAAAGATTTTAATGAAGATTTTTTCCGAGCTTACTTTCCTTATCGTAAAATGCCGTAAGTATATTCACTTCTAAGCCAGTGATAGTTCTCGACATTAGTGACTTGAAACAACATTCCTGATACTTGAAAACAATATTCTGAAATCAAAGCAAATTTAAAATTTAATTCGTTTCACACAACCCATTAGAACTAGTTCTGCAATATAAACTTGCCCTGAACCTTGTTTGACACAACGCTTTAGAGGATACATCGAGGATACACAAAGGATACCGTTTCGAAGTCGCGACAGCGTGCAATATGCTGTAGTCGCCGATCAGTCTGTCGCGGTCGCGGCTAACCGGTCCCCGTACGCGTTCGCGATAAAGAAAAGTTCTCCCACACCAATGTGGATAGGGAGGGAGTCACACTGGTGGAAAGGAAGAGCAAGACGCGCATGGTGCCCCACAACACTAAGTGGCACAGACACCGTATCCAACGAGAGGACATGAAGGTGTACCACTTCAGACCTGTCACTACGTGCAATTCAGCTCGTTAGAGCTACGCGTGTCCCAGCAGCTACAGGCTGCTACTACCTGCCTAATCCTGCCAGCCTGTCCAGCACAACTATGCCTCGCGACTTAGCGTTAGCCGTCACTCCTTCACATTACTGCACAGCAAGAGACAGGCAAATATCTCGCGCGAGAAATAGTCGCATGTGACAGTTATGCCAGAGCTGCGGGTCAAACAACGCAACGGAGCCACGCTGTTATGTCGCTTAAGCCATTAAGGCGCTTATTAAATTAAATCTAACTAGTTTTAAGTTTGGTCTGCATGTAGTTTGTAGTTCCAAAGCATGTAGGGTTAATTACTGTAATATCGTGTAACTTATTTGAAAAATAAATGAATTATTAAAACAAAGGTCTATACACTTGATACCAGAATTTTTAAGAATTGCGACATGTAGCCTTATCTGGATAATTATTTCACAACAACCATCTTTTCAAGCGCTTAAGAACTAGTGCTTGCTCTTTTCCCCCTTTTACCATCAATTATTATCTTCATTATTATTTATCTTCAATTATTTAAAATGAAACTGAAACTGAAAGTAGCTAACTTGCTTAATACGTCATCATGTACTCTCGTTCAATATTCTCACTGAGGCCATCATTATAATTTGTCATCTAAAATTCCGATATACCATTCAAAAGAATATGAGAATCCAAATTTTCGAAATTGCAACTAAAGTCCAATTGAATTGAGATGTTGAAATCGCGTCTTTTCGTATAGGATCTAGATTTTAAATCACAGATAAACAAAATCCAATTTTATTGCGGCATTCATTTAGAATACCAGACCATTCTCAATGTAAGGTTGATAACCAATTCCAGTTTAATGGAGCCATTCATTTGAAATACAGGACTATTGACAATTTAATTAATGTTTTCAAACGATTCCTATTTAATGAAGGCACTTATTTGAATTCCTAAACTAAATTGCAACTATAAGATCCAATTGAATTGAGATCTTGAAACCGCAACATTTCTAATTGGATCGAGGTTTTAAATTACAGTGATATACTAATTCCAATTTAATTCCGGCTTCCATCTGTAATACCAGACCATTCTCAATTGAAGGTTGATAAACAATTACCATTTAATGGAGGCATTCGTTTGAAAATACCGGACTATTGTCAATTTAATTAATGTTTCCAACGATTCGAACTCAATGGAAGCTCTTATTCTAAATACTAAACTATTGTCATTATAATGGAGGTTGTTAAACAATTCCAACCTAATAGGTTAGGCATTCGTTTGAAATACCGGACTCATGTCAATTTAATTAATGTTTTCAAACAATTCGAACTTAATGTAAGCTCTTATTCAAAATACTAACTTTTGTCAATATAATGTAGGTTGTTAAACAATCCCAACCTAATATAGGCATTCATTTTAAATGCCAAACTTTTGTCAATTTAAAAATGTTTTCGAACAATTACAGTTTTATCCAGGCATTCATTTGAAGTACCAAACTATTTTCAATTCAATAAAGGTTGTCAATTAATTCCAATTCACTGAAGGCTTTCAGATCTCTAGTATCCCAATTGAATGGGAGTCAAAACCAAGTCATATTCCCATGTTACGGATCCTCTGAAACCTCAGATATTCCAATTTAATGAAAGTCTTAAAAAACAGCCGTTTTCAATTGAATGAAAGATTTAAAGCACATCATATTTCAATTTAATCGACGCGTCGAAGCCACCGATATTCAAATTTTAATAGAAGTCTCAAAAGCACATACTCCCCAGTTTATGAACGCTTTGAGACCTTAGATTCAGGTTCATTACAAATTCGAATTTAAAGTAACTACTTTTAATATTTCCCAATTAAAAGGAAGCTTTAATACATATAGTAATCAAATTTAATAATATGGTATTTCAAATTGAGCTTCCAGCACGAACGCGGCACTTTACATACCGCTTATAATATTTCTATGGTGTATCAAATTTACCTTCCATGCAATTATATTTGCTTCGCCTTTAAGCCTTACGATATCTTTCTTACGAATACTTTGGTTCCCGTGGTCTATTAAATAGACGTTTCAAAATGCATTTCGCTTACTTTAACAATCCTCTTAGCCTATCATATTGGCAATTCAGCGTGGTCTATCAAATTTACTTCTCATACAGTCTTAGCCTATCATATTGGCAATCCAGCATGGTCTATCAAATTGACCTCTCAAACGGCCTTAGCCTATCATATTGGCAATCCAGCATGGTCTATCAAATTGACCTCTCATACGGCCTTAGCCTATCATATTGGCAATCCAGCGTGGTCTATCAAATTGACCTCTCATACGGCCTTTACCTATCATATTGGCAATCCAGCATGGTCTATCAAATTGACCTCTCATACGGCCTTAGCCTATCATATTGGCAATCCAGCATGGTCTATCAAATTGACCTCTCATACGGCCTTTGCCTATCATATTGGCAATCCAGCATGGTCTATCAAATTGACCTCTCATAAAGCCTTCCGTTTTCCGTAACCATACAGTCATAGCCTATCATATTGACCTTCAACTTAAAAGTCTTTCATATCACTTTTAAATTCAACTTGGTCTATCATATTGACCTTCCTTATAGATACACCTATTTTCTATAACAATCCAGTCATAGCCTGTCATATTGACTTCCACTGTATACTAAGTCAGTAACATTTTAATTAAAAGTAATAAACTCCTCAATAATACAAATAACTTTACCATGTAGAAGAGTGCTGCCTCTTAGCACAAGTATTAAATACTTAAGAGATACTAAACTGTTTGTATACTGGATTACGGTGTTACTGAACAAATACATTTATAATTTAACTCAAAATGATTTTCCAAATAAAAGTCTTCCATATCGCTTTTAATCCGTCTTGGTAGTATAATGATAATGACCGCTCAACAGTCAACACTCGCAAATAGCTTATAATTACAACGAAATTCCCACAGACGTAAGGCTCTCTTGCTTCTTTATATTTCGTTGTTCTATACCTTACAAGACGCTGGTCTGTAATTCTATAAAAATATCTGCTGGTATGTAATTACTGATTTTGTTATACCAAATTGATTACATGTGACATATGCACCTATGTGTGTCATGTGTACTAATACATGACCCTTGAGCTGGATGTTCATACGGTTTATCAGCTATACAAGATACTCTGGATAATTATTCCAAAAAACATTTTCAACGTAAGACAAGTAAGCTTATCACACTATAATATTTAACCCGTCAATATATTTTGGAATTCAGAACAATCAAGCCCACTCCATAGGATAGTATTAAGTAGCGTATTCAATTAAGTACGCACGCACAAATTAACAGTCGTATAAATTAAATAGACGCCTAGCAGTCCAATCGTTTTCCCAATCTGTTCATAATTATTATATTGTGATTCGTCATCCACTGCGCCACTGCGCAGTCGAAGATTAGTAACACGACCAATTCGAGAATTACGCTAAACTGCTAAATATTTATATTCCTCGAGTGCACAACTACAAATTAATATTCAAAATAATACACTTCGCCTGTGTTCCTATTTATTTAACTTTCCACAAGGTGGTGCTTTGTGGGTAGGCCTCAGCCTCATGTCGTGGGTAGGCCTCAGCACGAATTCCGTGACTAATATACACTACCCAAAATAAAATTATCCTACATTTAGCAACCGAAAACTTGTGTTAATAGTCTTATCACCCCAAAGAAACCGCATCTACTTTTCCAATGCCCTTGTCGTCCCTTTTTATTTTCCAAGAAAATACTGTCAACGACGTCGGTAATTACGTCAATGATTTTTAAGTCAAATTTAACTCACGCTTTTATTCCGTTGCTTTATACTCGTCGCCATTGTAGTGTTCACTAGGGTTTCCTATTGGGATACTTCAATAAACACATTAATCGGGCTTTCAGTAAACCTGCAGTGCGTCCGCCACCGGTGACGTCTGTCAATGTAATGACCGATTGCTGGCGGATCGAGGGTACATTTATTATCTATAAATGTCTATATACTACAATAAATATTGGTACACACGTCCGTGGCTATTGTTATATTTACCGCATCCTCTCCATAACGACTGTACGACTTTACCAAACCTACTTACAATACGCCCTTGCAGATATTCTCAACTCGCAACGTGCAAAGTCCCGTGCGAGAGAAGCCTGGTAATCCAATTACCATCACGTGAGGATTACCGCACATGTGCGTGATTGAATGGCGTCGCGTGTCATGTTTGGGTGACGCTTCTGAAGTTAGAATGTTATCCCGGCCTACGGCGAAGTTGGCCGAGGCGAAGTTGGTCTAAGTATGAGTTTCTGTAGCGAAGTCTCAACTTCGGTCAACTTCTGGGGTACACGGAATAACATTACTTGTTGCCTCCACAATATGGACGGATGACCTGGTGAGGGTCGGTAGCCTGCTAGATGCTGTTTTGGACGACGATGGCATTTCTAGCAGCTCCCGGCCAAATCGAAAATCACTTAGGTTACATTGCAATGCTCGTACAAGGCGGATTTTTTTTTTAGGCTACAGAAAACCTGATGTAACTTTTTTCTAGGGTTGAGGGGGTTATTCGCACCTATAAACAAAAATTAAAAATCATACAAAAAAATGCAAAAAAGCACTATTTTGGCCGAGCAGCTTTTGTTTTTAGGGTTCCGTACCCAAAGGGTAAAAACGGGACCCTATTACTGAGACTTCGCTGTCCGTCCGTCCGTCCGTCCGTCCGTCCGTCGGTCCGTCCGTCCGTCCGTCTGTCACCAGGCTGTAACTCAAGAACGGTGATAGCTAGACAGTTGAAATTTTCACAGATGATGTATTTCTATTGCCGCTATAACAACAAATACTAAAAATAAAATAAAATAAATATTTAAGGGGGGCTCCCATACAACAAACTTGTTATAGATTATATATATGTATAGGTACGGAACCCTTCATGCGCGAGTCGGACTCGCACTTGCCCATTTTTTAAATTCGCTATTTTTAAGACTTCAAAAACAAAAGCTGCAACTGCGAAACACGTGGTTGAATTGAATGTCACTTGTCGAGTGTTTGGGTGACGCGTCTTGCCGAAGTTAGGTCACGCGTAATAGGATTACTTTCATGTCTTGTCTGAGACGTTCGTGACGTCATGTAAGTTAAGCAGTTTGACTAATCACAGAGCCACGTGAACTGTAGGGCTCACGATCATTTTTCATAATGACTTCCTAGTTTTTTTTAATAAACCATATGTATATGGCATGGAGCTATTATGTGTATAATGGCTTAAAAAAAAAAACAAGAAAGTCATTATGAAAAATTATCGTGAGTAAAGCCCATGGACCTAGTAAATACTATAGTATACCTGGACTGCTCATTGCTTCGTTCGAACGAGCCAAGTAAGAAAGCCGCCAAGGGGGCAGTTTATCCCACTCTGCTGGGGTAACCAAATATTTAGCAATAAAGAGGGACTTTGTTCATAGCTCAGAAGAAAACAATACGAGCGATGTGTAAAGTAAACCAACGAACAAGCTGTAGACATTTGTTTAAAAAGCTGGGTCTGCTAACATTAAGTTCCATATACATTTATGAAGCCTGCATTTTTGTCAAGCAGTACATAAGTCGCTTCAAAATACAGATAAATAAGCACCCTAGACCAGCTACGCATAAATTTAAAGTACTTCCACCAGATGACTGTAAAACTTATTTTTTCAAACAATCGATTTACACAATGGCTCCAAAATTATATAACAAATTACCAGAGTCTATCAAAGATGAAAAACTATCGACATTTAAGATAAAATTATGTAAGCTATTAAAAGAGAAATGTTATTATAATTTAGATGAATTTTATCCGATAATTTTACAAATTGAATATCGTTAAGTATAATGTGATGTTATTATAATTTAGATGAATTTTATCCGATAATTTTACAAATTGAATATAGTTAAGTATAATGTGCTATTTTATATATATATATATTTTATGTATTAGTCTGACATTTCCACTTTAGTATTTTGATGTGTCTGTAATTGTTAGATGTTGTTCAAATTGGGGTTAAGGGATAAACAATTTCCAAAATAATATTATATACTAGACGTGCCCGCGGCTTCGCTCGCGTAAATGAAATATGTACTTCCTATTTGTAACACTTGAACATGTATTTTTTTTTTTTTTTATTATATATACTTAATGAAAAAAGGAAACTGTCATTGCAAGTTAAATAAAAGCTTTTTAAAAGGAAACTGCGTTTAGTCCTCATATTTGTATTTCCGAAATAAAATTAATTATAAGCAAAAGGGATTCAACACATTTTATATTTGTATACTTACATGGACTGGAGAGTAATACATACATGTACAAATGTTACTCAAAGCAAATCTAAGCCTAGCAAAGCTTAATAAACAAAAGTAAAAATAATAACCATTAATAGGCAGTGCCGCTTCAGTAATTTTTATTTTTTTATTTTTATTTTGTTGGTTTGGGCTTAAATTAGATTGAATCTAGTAGATTACGCTAAAATAAGCATATTTTATTCTTTCAACTTTTTCTCTCAGATCGATATTTACCGAGATATTGGGGTTCAAATGCATAAACATATTTTGATGTAGGTACGTAATAATAGTAGACTATTTATGAGGGTCATGTAAGCAAGCATTTTGACGCTCCGGTCGCTACGCTCGCTCCGCTATACATGGTCACAAAACAAACCTAACCTAACCTACAGTTTTCGGTTTTCAACCTATGTACCATATTTTCAGACAGCATTTTTACCTTAAAAACCCCAATATCTTGGTAAATATTGATCTGAGAGAAAAAGTTTACATAACAAAACATGCTTATTATAGGATGTTTTAAAGGATACTTTAATAAAAATGAGGTGTTATATTGACATAAGTTTCACGACACCGAAATTTTTCTGTCCCAAAACTGGCCCACCTTTACTTATTTTTTATTAAAGCAGTAACGTCTGCTAACGTAAACTAAATGTTTACAAATGAAGCGAAAAAATAAGTAATTTGGGTGTAGCACATCGTTACTATCGATTCTCAACAAATTTGAGACGATGGTGCCGACGATAAAGTCTAAATCTTTACGGTAGATGTCGCTACGATGCCACCCTAAGGCATGTCGAAGCAACTGGTAGAAAAATTCAATGACTCTGACATCTGATTCGGTGGTCCAATTGGGAGGACGCCAGTGTTGGCCCGGAAAGCCGTTGGAAACGCAGGTTCGAATCCTGTCTGAATCATTAAATTTTCGCTTAATTTGTAAACATTTGGCCCACCTTTCCTATACCGCAACCCCTGAGGTCTTACTAACCCAACATTATCGCATCGCATTCTACGCACCGAGATGCAGAACAATGAGTACATTGCCTTGCAAGGATATTTTTCTTGAGTTTATAATAATACATAATCTGTTAAATTCAAATTTAACAAAAATTAGACATGCCATCGCCATTCCTCCATCTCCCGAAACCGTGGTGGTCAATCTGAATAAAACCGTGATGGTCGATCAATCAAAATACAAATTAATAACATAATCACTTAATACTTTCAATTCTCGGCATTTTCATAACACTTTTTGCTTATTGCACAGAAAATTCGCTGACAATGACAATGCCGATGACATTTAGTTTGACAGAGAAAACAACATAAGTCAAGCAAAGTGCGTAGTCATTACATTTCGAGTAAAAAACTTCGATATAACGGCGTACCAACATGACGCCAAAATTTTTGGCTACTTAAACTTAAGTCATATAGCGAAAAGAAACTTTAGGCTACTTGAACCTGAGCCATAAGAGCGAGAAGAACCGAGTATCGCCGGAAATGGTCGACGGTCGCGAAATGAAGAATTTTATGAAGATTTCTTTAGCCGATTGTGAAGGTAATACGTAGTGAAAACGGTATTTTTTACGCTCTTATTCCATTCTCATATTTAGACAATAGATTTGAATAGTTTTTTCTGCGGTAACGTGCATCGTATTGGAGAAACGTGATCTAAAAGAACGTCGAGTTTTGTAAGGCGCCATCTCGCTTCCTCCCTAGTGCGTTATCCCGTTCTGGCATTTTCAATTGTATTATATAGATATGTCACGTCGTTTTGTGCACGTACCTGATATGAGCTCCAGGAGAATTCCCACGGGATAACGGCACGGCACAGGTTTCCAGGATTCACATTTTAATTATGCACCTCACTCGCGTGTTAATAGGAGTGCACATCAAATCAGTCTGTCAATGTCATCATAAGAGGGAACAAGGGCGCGGGGTGGCGCGGGTGGGGGGTCAACGAATACTATAATGAACAGATGTAATAGATGATTTTTGTTATTTTATATTTTTACATGGAATTGTTATTTGACGTCAAAGACTATAAATTCAAATTATTATTAAATTATTGTACGTCGTAAGACATGTCACAGAGAACTGACCTATTTGTAAGATCTGTATGAAACTACCTGTGATACACAATAAATGACATTCTGATTCTGATTCTGGTTCATCCTTACTCCATTTTATTACAAGTTTGGCTCGGTTTGTAGACACCTGCCTACTGAGCCGGCGGTCCCGGGTTCGACTCCCGGCCGGGGCAAATATTTGTATGATGAACTCGAATATTTGTGCTTGGGTGATGGTTGTTCTATGTATTTAAGTATACATATATTTACAGTATATTTATCTATATAAGTACGTATATCGTCGTCTAGTATAACACAATCCTTCTTGAGCTTAATTTGGGACTAGATTGATTTGTGTGAGGTTGTCCGATATTTATAAAAAAAATGAAAATAATTAAAGTCTAAAAATGTATATTGGCTAGCACTGTAACTAGAATTTATTTTATATATACCTATGGAAACTCATAAATAAATATAGTGAATGTTAGCTACTATGCCAGCAATAACACACTTTTGGCTCCTGTTATTTTAACAGAACGCAGCAATCCCGTAACTGTTAATTTGATTTGATAAATGACAAACTCCGTTAAGTCATACTTAAAAACAAAACAAACAAAAAACATATTCTGATGTACGTGGACATGAACTCATTTATGAGGATATAAAAAAAGTGGTTATTTGTAGGGTACCATAAATTAATTAGGGAGGTAAAACTGTAAGTATACCGTTATTTTATAAACTACCTGTATAACTCTGTTTTACCAATGCAAGACTACGCAATACTTTTTATTACTGTACTAACGGTTACTAAGTATATGGCGAAATAAAAAGCAAAAAAAAACCGACTTCAAAAAAAACCAAAAAGCTAAAAATAACCCATTTAAGTACAGATTACGTTTGAATCACGTTTTGAAGACGATGCCAAACCACTCATTTATTATATTTTTATATTATTTAAGTATATTTTTTTGTTTTTAGTGATTCATATAAAATACTTATGGCGGGGTGATCTGGGAGGTCATACATCTCGTTTGAGTTATCTCCTAACTTCGGTTCTACGATTGCTACTACTATTACGATTACTTAGGCGGGTAGCAATGTTCTAGGTGGGCTCGCCCTGCGAGCCCTTGGGCTCGCGCACTACGCCGTCTCTGGGACGCTCCGCACCTTTGGTGCTACACGGAGCTCGGCCTGCGGCCTCGTGGGGGGACGTTCGCCCTTAAGCCTGCGGCCCTCGGTCGAACTAAAATATTAAAGTTTGTTGTCCGATATTTTCTGAATTTGACCGAATTTTTTAAATTCGATTTCAGATTCCGGCTCGGGGGCCCCAAAAACTGCCTGATACCGAATTTCAGCCCCCTCGGACCAATATGAAATTTTCTCCATACAAATCTTGTTTTTCCGATATTCTCCGAATTTGACCGAATTTTCGGACACCGATTCCAGATTCATATTTGTGAGCCCCAAATACCCCCCGATATCGAGTTTCAGTCCCCTAGCACCCACTTGAAATTTAGAAAAAAAAGTCGCCATTTCGATTTTTTTTTCACGACTGTACTCGGGTGGAGGCCCCCTATGACATTTGGTCGAGCACCTCCCACCTGAGCCAACCGTTTACGAGATAAGGGCCTCTTAAAAAAATTCCCATACATTTTTTATTATGAGAAAAAAATAAAGTGTGTGTGTCAGCTCCGACGCACGACTGGAGTTTACTCTTCAGGCCAGGCGCGCATTACGATTTTTTTTTAGTCGCGCGATAATTTTGTCGCAGAAATAAGCGTACTTCTGGGTTTATGAAAATCGTGGTGCGCGCACCCTCATATAAACCCATATCTTGCATTTATGCGACAAAATTATCGCGCGATTAAAATCGTGGTGCGCGCCTGGCCTTAAGAACGATTATAAAATATATACTCAATACTCAATACGTTTATTGCACATAATGATTAGTAAATAGTTTAAGTATCACATTATGTACCCTGTTGGGTGCTGCAAACAAGAACGAGAAGGTAGGCATTTACATAATATTAATATACGAGTATAATATACAGCAAAATTACAATATTTTACAAGGAAAATTTACTTCCGATTGATTTTTAAGAAATTGGAGAGATCATGATTAGTAACTAAATAAGGAAGCGTGATGTAAAGCGCCCTCGAGCGGCTAGTTTAGTTACTACAGTCTGCAGTGCTACGGAAAAAAACCGTATCTTACTATGAAATCCATACAAAGATACGACCTTTCTACCGTAGTATCGCAATACTTTTTTTTTTTTTTATCTATTAATTAAGGAGCTTTGATCATTTTTATGAACATGCCAGCTCCAGCAGGCCTAATACACAACATCATTCATCTAAAAGACATAGATAAATAAAAACATAAACCGTATAAACTTAAAAATAACATGTACACGAAAACAACTAAATTTGTATACACTATTTACATAAAAAAAACTGTATACAAATTTAGCCGATTCCGATAAGGGTTCCGCCAATATTGAATTGAACATTACATTCAAGAAAGATCTGGTATTAGACTTAGCCATTTACATTAGACAAAAACAAACGTACAAAATCACCTTCCTTAAAAAAATCCTTAAATAAATACAAAATCTCCTTAACAACAACTCCAAACAGCGTTTTGAACTTCTCCTCCCAACTTTCGGTAGAAAACAAAATATCCTTCGTATTCGCAACCAGCCTTTCAAAAGTAATACGTCTCTTCTTCTTGTCCTTATTTTGTCTTTTATCTTCCATATCAGCCCCCCGCTCAATAGTAGGCTGATTGACCAATAGACACTCGGACCTCTTCACATCTGTTACTCTTTTTGAATTCCGCGGCTTACGAACCTCTTGTTGTGGCTCGCTCTCTAATCTGTACTGACTTACTGATCGCTGGCCCTCAGCCTGACAGACAGAATCTTCAGACTCTTTAGATTGTAACGGCTTCGACAAAACAGCATCTCTATATGACTTTGTTAAACTGTATGCGAATTTTACGTGGACCCATAAACTTGACGGATAAAATTCCTTTTATACCCTTAAATTGCAGCAACTTTGCCAAACCAATCTGTTTCGGTAAATCTTCTTTTGACACTATATAAACTTCAAATAGCTTGTCAGGCACAGGCACACCGTCCGGCTCCAGCTGCGTTTTGGCGGTTGCTAAAACCCGCAAGCGTTTAGGTTTCCTGCCTATTTTGATAAAACTATCACTACAACCACAGCTTTCGTCGCTCAGACCACAAGCACGCTTCACCGCTATATGCCGCACATCCGACATGGACTCAGCGTCCGATACAATATCCGATTGACTCGGCCCTGCCTTACTATCAATCTCCACTTCAGATAGCCACGACGGAGCTGCCCGCTGCTCACTCATCGCAAAAACAGCGAAAAGGACTCTAAAACTGAATTAACTTATAAATAAAATAAAATTTGATAAAATTTTCAACCGTCGCCTTTGACAACCAAACGTCAATCCTCGCAATACTTATATTTTTGGAACGTATTTGCCGTGCTAATTTAAAAAGTCGTATCTCAGTATACGATCGGGTTAAAAATACGACTTCTTAATTTAGCAGGTCATGCGTTAAGCGTTATAGACTAAGCTCCCGATATAAAATGACCTTTACAGAGATGTTTATTTGATGAAATGTATTTTATATTTAGTTTAAAATGACAATAAATATATTGCATATGGGTTGCATAACAAATTTTAGTCCGGGGTATGTTTAGTTTAAAATTAAATTTTTTTTTTTTACATTTCTCCGATTTGATTATTAGATAAATTCATAATTAAATAATCTTTAATTTTATTTAATTTCAATTCAACAATCAGACCTTTGCAAAATGCTAGTAGGTATAGATTTACCTGTTTATACCTGGCTACCCAATAGTTGTGACGGGAAAAGAATAGGCAACCTAACGTTTGCATATTCTATGGGCTTCATATTTTCAATTGGTATAGAATTTATCTAATATTAATCAAACCGGTGAAATTTTTAAAACATTTTTTTTTAAATTATTAATTAAACATACCCTGGGTTAAAATTTCTTAGGCAACCCATATGAAATATATTTATTGACATATTAAATTAAATATAAAATACATTTCATCAAATAAACATCTCGGTGAAGGTTATTTTATATCGGGATCTTAGTCTATAACGCGTAACGCATAACCTGCTAAATTACCAAGTCATATTTTTACCCCGATCGTGTACTGAGATACGACTTTTTAAATTAGCACGGCAGATACGTTCGATTTTACACCCCATATTTTTCATACCCCGGGCTTATATATGAAAATCGATTCTTAAGGAGTAAACTCCAAAAACTTTTTTGGAATCAGGGGGCCCAAAGCCCCCTACATACCAAATTTCAGCTCGCTACGACCATTTTGAAATTTCGACGCCTATTAACCACCCTTAGATAGCGAAGGATTATCGTAGTATAGTTAAAACGACATAACTGCAATAGTGCAATGCTCAGATTGTTTTTAGTACGAATAATATTTTCGAAGTAAAACATAGATCGGAATTATCCGGTAATTTTGTAAATTCATTGTCACTCTTTTAGTACTTTATCAAAGTTTGACATGCTTTCATATTAATATATGATACCATATATTACCTGAAAAAATATACTATAGCCACCAAAAGATTTCCTTTTGCAACCTTTAATTCCAGTTACCATGATGCAATTATAAGTATGTAATTTTTTAAATAATCAGAAAAGATACCATTAAGCACTGTCAAAAATGCTGACAGTTTTCAATTATATTAATAAGATTTTAAATTTAAAGGTTTTATCCTGCCCTAACATAAAATTATTTTTATATACTAACGGATTGTATAACTTTCATAATTTTTTCCGTTAGTTTCTTTGGTGACGCGTAAGAAAGTTTAGCGAATAAAATATTTAATTATTTGAAGTGAATAGTGTTAATTTAAAGAAAAGTAAACTACTAATAACTACCATTTTATTTGAAAACTACTAATTATTACTATTTTTTGTGACTGGCAATATTAGAAAGGGACACACTACCTATCTGCGAGCTGTCTCTGTCTTCCCGTGACCCCTTCACCCGTAAAATATACTTTATGTATCTATACTAAGATTTAATTTTGTGTGAACACTTATTCTGAGTTCGCACTCCTGTTGTCTTAAATATAAGCTCCTTGGTAAAGCCTGACCAAAAATATATGAGGATTGTCAAGAGGGCGCTATTTATAAGATTTATATGGCAACAATTTTGCAACCAATCGCAACCCGCTAAAATGACATTAGTTTAAAAATACCTGTCAGTTCCACTATGTTAACCTCGTATTATCATTTAATGGAATGCACTCTTTTCCTGGATGTTTTTCGTGTAGTAAACACGTGTACACTTTATTTATAATATTACGTTTACGAAAATGGTTTTCGACACTTACTTTGGATAATTTTAAATATTTGTATTTTAAAGATACCAACACGAATGACATTGACATTGTTGACGAACCACCATAAAATCATTGCCAGTGTAATAAATTAGTTCCAGTGAAATTCCGCAATATGGCGCATCCTCATATATTTCTGGTCAGGCTTTACGGTTAGCGCTTGTACGCAAAAACTTTAATGTAGCTATGAAAACAATAATTTGTGGAGCCATTTTTTAACCAAAAAAGGTTTATTCGGAAGGTACATGATAGGTACATTATTCTGTTATTGACATCGTATCTTAAAGCGGTGGTTATCAGGGGTTAATGACCAATATCTTCAAAACAACGGAGATAAATACGATTTCCGACCTGGTACATAAGGTACATAATTGGTACATATGATCACTGCAATTTATAGCCTAATCAGGCCCTGGGGTCCAGCCAGGGAGGAACGAAACAATTTAGCTTGCTCTGATTCTGAATTGGTCTGACACAGGGAATCCTAGTTCAGGCGGGCGTCATATTTTCTCAAATAGAATATCTTAGTCTACAGTTATTATTACATAAATATCTTATCTTAGCTTAGGGTTGGCCAACCCAGCATTACTAGAGATAGTAGAGTATCATAGCATGTATATACCTGTATTTGTCTTTTATTTGATGTAAACCTCAATAATGCAGCGCTTTGGTTCTGTACTGTAAAGCTGTATATATTTTGTTTATAATAATAAATAAATAAATTACAGGTTCCAATGCTGAAGGTTGAGCGATGAGGCCTCGCAGACATTCTACCAAGTTATTTTTAGGTTTTCAACCCCATTTTGAAAATATGACTCGACAACAAATTTTATATTATTATTGAACCTGCTCACAACATTGACCGAATCATCTCGAGGAAGACCAAGAAGCAGCTTGTTACCTCCCTCGTTTTCTCAATCTTCCTTTACGGTGCGGAGACTTTGGACCCTCAAGAAAGCCGACCGATCCGAGCCATCCGTTTGAGATGTGGTGCTGGAGGAAATTGCTCGGAACTCACTGGATGGAACACCGAACCAACGAGTCCATTCTTACCGAGCTCAAGATCCCGATGAGACTCAGCACCATTTGCATGCGGAAGAGTTTCGAGTTCTTTGGCCACATTGCCGGAAAGAGAGGGGACAATCTGGAAAACTGTTGGTAACAGGCAAGGTGTGCGGAAGACGGCCCAGAGGAAGAAGTCCAACACGCTGGTCGGACCAAATACGCTCTACCCTCAAGACTTCTATTTACGAAGCCATCCATGCAGCCCAGGATAGAGTAAACTGGCGCAAAATAGTCCACGAAAAAGTTATTCAGAGAGGCCACGACCCTCAGCATTGAGGATATCGACTGAAGGAGGAGGAGGCTCACAACATTTAGGTTAAGAAATGCGGCCTGTAGGCGAGAATAGCTGTGGGAGAAATTGGGCCATCCAAACGTACGAAATATTTATGTCTAAGCTGAAACGGAGGCACTTCGCTCGGTCAATTAGGTCGACGACAATCGTCCCAGTTAAGTATAGTTGAGAGTTAACTTAACACAAAAACCATGTAGAGAACTTTTTAACTATATTTTTTAGGTATATTATTATGATACCTACACGTAACTATATCCTGATTATTCTTTATTAAACTAGTAAAGCAGCTAGCGTTAACTGAAATGACAAATGTGAGCGAAGACTAAAATTTTACCATCATAATTTTCGCATTTTACTAAAGTGTATTTGATGAGTCATGACTAGTTATTTTATCAGTGTTTAGTTAGTAGTGATAAAAAATGCACATTGCTAACATTCAAGGAGTGACAAACTTCGAAGACTTGTTCTGTAGCTCGTTGGTTTGAGCATGTTGTCATACTGGTTCAAATCCAGTCAGAGTACAATAAAGTACAGTTGATGGGTAACGAGCGTGTAAATCTTTCTAGGATACCTACTGTTTAGTAGCTTTAAAAAACAATTGACTGTATTGTGTTTTGATGAAACTCGCACATTTACTTAAACGAACTGAGACGAAAGATGAAATTATTATCGCCTTCAAACGTAATTGAACATAATATCCCAAATGGACGGCCTGAAAGCGTAACCAACAATCGCAACCCTTCGTCCTAAAACAACAGTTAAATAAAACCTCGTCTCATAAAAGTTTTTCAAATTTAAAACAATAACAGGGCGCGATTCAAGTCACTAAGTGAATTAGACGCAGCCGCGCCCGAGCTCCGCCTCCCTGTCTCAGTGCCGTGCTGGCTGTAGCGGGCGACACCTGTGCCTACACGAGCTTGAGAAAAACATAACGTTTACTCTATTGCCAGCTATACTAGGCAATTTTGATTTACGAAGCGCTGGCTGGAATCCTGTTCGAAATTTAAAATAAAACGTGTCTTTTTTATTTTTATCGGGGTTTGACTTTAGGAACGTTTAAAGAGACAGTTATATTTACGTACTGTTTATTTTTTTATTTGTTTTAAGTGCATGATAATATTCGAGTAGGACAGTAGTTTTAAGTTGGTGTTCGAGCGAGATACGAAAAAGTTATCGACGGTGCAACAGGTGACAGAGACCACGACCCTGGACATGATTTTATACGATGTAAGTATAATTTATATTGCTAAATAGCTAAAACAATGCGTCCGAGTCAAGGAATTGTGAAAAATTATAATATTTACCTTGATACACACAAGAAAACATACATGCATCTATACAGATTTACACCGTAACTTACCGCACTGAAACCGTAATTATTAAACGCGTAGCTGGCTACGAAAAACCGTAGCACTCTCTACGAGATCGAGAAGAAACATATAGAATACTACCCTGCCACGTTTTCGTAGCAATATCGTAACATGAATATTTCGATACGGACAACAACATAAATACATACTGTAATACATCGCTGCTTTTCGCACGAGACGAAGGCAAGGGCTGTTTTTGATCGCGTGGATAACGACTTGCTTCTGAGTAAATTATGTAATCTAGGTTTCTCACCGACATTACTACGGTTCTTTGCAAGCTATCTGCGCGACAGGCTGCAGTTTGTGCAACATGGATGCTTTGTTTCCGAATCCTATCACACACGTTCTGGAGTCAGCCAGGGTTCGATCTTAGGGCCACTTTTATTCGGAGTCATGATAAATGACTTGGCAACAGTCACTACATATGCCAGATGCTTACTCTACGCTGATGACTTGAAGCTCATTTATGGTGTGCAACAGTTGTCCGATTGCGAATCACTTCAGGAAGACATCAACCGGGTTTATCAATGGAGCATTGAAAACAAGCTTCTTTTTAATACTGGAAAGTGCTCAGTGATGACTTTCAGCCGCGCGCATGACCCTGTACATGCACAATATCAGTTAGGCCTTGAACCCATTACGCGTGTCGACTCTGTTAAGGACTTAGGCATAATGTTCGACGTGCATCTCAACTTTCATGAGCATATGAGGACATTAGCTGCCAGCTGCTATCGAAAGTTGGGATTCGTAATTCGAAATGCCCGTGACTTTGATAATCCCATGGCGATTAAACTCATTTACACCTCGTTAGTCAGAAGCAAACTGGAGGCAGCTTCTGTTGTCTGGAACCCTCATGAGGTCACTTACGCCCTGCTTCTGGAGAAAGTCCAAAAAGCTTTTTTGCGTTTCTTGTACAGGAAAACTTACGGGTACTATCCATTTTTGTACCCAACTAAATTCCTGCTGGGCATGTTAGGGTTTAATTCCCTTGAGGTGCGGCGAAATCATAGCCTTCTGACCAGTGCGTGCCGTATCTTACGAGGTGATTCGGATTGTCCGGAATTGGTTTCGCAATTTGTATGCTTGCTTGTGCCCTCATTGTCTAAATCCAACTTTAATCTCCGAGCACGTGCTCGTCACTTGCTGGAAGTTCCGAGGGCGCGCACGGTATCCCACAGAAAATCACCATTGGTCCGTGCTTTGCGAGATCTGAATGCGCTTCTCGCATCAGCACCTGATTGCGATGTTTTTGCAAGTAGCTGGAAGGTTATATGTGATGAATGTCTGAAGTTCTGTGAGGCGATGGATGAACGTCCTCCTAGTGATTCGTGAAAGTTTGTTATTATCTGTGTTAATTGTTATTTTAGTTTTATTTTAGGTATTATTATTAAATTCACAGTGCCTAGCATAATGCTGTAATGCTGTGTAATTTGTTTGTAGAATAAAATAAAAAAAATAAAAATAAATCTGACCTTCCAACCCAGAGGGGAAACTAGGCCTTATTGGGCCTTAGGTGGTTTCCTCACGATGTTTTCCTTCACCGAAAAGCGAGTGGTAAATATCAAATGACATTCCGTACATAAGTTCCGAAAAACTCATTGGTACGGGCCGGGTTCGAACCCGCGACCTCCGGATTGAAAGTCGCATGCCCTAACCACTAGGCTACCACCGCTTTTTTTTTAACTAAAATATTACCTAAAACGGAGTAAATTTTATATTAAAGAAGACCCCGATATGTGCGTTTCATTTTTTGGAGGCTTCGGCATTAGAGGACATTACCTATCTCCATAGAAAACTGATATCCAATTAAATTTTAGAACTTTATGATAGTATAGATAACCCAGAAAGTCTGTCACCCTCACCCCTGACCTTTCGGGAGATACAAAAGGGCCTGGTTGCGTAATCTAATATTAGGCTGTCGGATAACTGTAATGGATGGATGTTCAATCTCGGACTCTCAACTACATTCTACCCGTCTAGCACAACTACGCTTCGAGACTCTTGTCGCGCGACATAGCATCACCCGTCACTCTCTCACAGTACAACGAAGAAAGAGGTAGGTAATATTTCTCGAGCGAGAAAGAGTATCGTGTCACAATTGTGCTAGAGGTTTCATTGGGGAGGAGGGTACATTCGCGCTGAAAATGGTAAAGAAAAATACCTTAATGCGGCTAGAAACCTAGCGCTTGAACTGAAGCCAGTTTTGGTTAGCCACGGGCTAAGTTTCGTCCGTGTGCGCATCTGTCACAACGACAATGTCACAAGCAACACGTCTCTGATTGGTTCGGAGACACGCACACATAAAGCCAAAAGCGGCTTCTTCCTTCGCAAACACTTTGTATGAAGACTCGCTCTAGGCGTACTTATTCTAGGCCTTAATAGGTATAAGATAATCGATTACCTAATTGTAAAAAAGGAGTAGTTTTCTTATCCGGATCGAGTAAGCGTAAGAGCGAGCGAGACAGGTATAAAACGCGAATCGTATATTACTAGAGTTTTTTTTTAATACCGTATGTATCCTATGTACCGTATGTATCGGCGGCCGAAATCAGAAGTATGCTCCAACAGCTGAGCACATCAAGCCTTGAAATTGGATTGCATATGAACATGTCAAAGACCAAGCTCATGACAAACAACACTAATCATAGGATAGAGGTCGATGGCGGAGGTATTGAATATGTCCATGATCACATATACTTGGGCCAAATAGTTTCTTCCAGGCACGACAATGCCTGGAAGAGCTATTGGTCCATGAAGGAATTCATGAAGGGAGACCTTCCCATTACTTTAAAGCTCATGGACATGTGCATTCTTCCGATCCTCACCTATGGTGCCCAGACTTGGTCTTTGACTAAGGCTCAAAAGCACTCCCTCAAGGTTTGCCAGAGGGCAATGGAGCGTAGTATCTTGGGCATAAAATTAGCAGATCGTATCAGAAATACCATCTTGCGCTCCAAAACCCAAATAGCCGACGTAGCCCTGACAGCCGCTAAACTTAAATGGGACTGAGCTGGACACACGTTTGCTGCATGTCGACCGAACTGTGGGCTAGGAATACCACTGACTGGATCCCACCTAATGTACGACGTCGCGGCAGACCACGCCGGAGATGGCGGGACGAGCTAGACACATTCTGAAAGGATTGGTCCGTTGCTGCCTTGATCAGAGACGACTGGAAGAAAGGGAGGCAGACCTTAGCCCTGCAGTGGGACAGTACAGGCTAAAAAAATTGTATCCTATAAAGGAATAGCTGGACATCCAAAGATTATAGGATACTTTTACCCGACTATGGTTAGGAAAAAACAGGTGGACAAAGTTACCTTCTAGTATTATTTAACAGCCTATCGTTGGGAGATATGCGACGAATACCTAGTAGAGCGGAAACCAAGTACCAAATGAAAATGCATTTATCAGCGGTGTGGAATTAACGTGTGACGCGTCGTATTTGGCTGATCACTGATAGCTGATTTGTGCTATTCTATCTGAGAATATTCCTATATTATACGTACACATATAGGTAGTATTAGGTATACAGGTAGATAGCTCACAAGTTCCTACAAAGCAATAAAAAAATGTGGTGTTAATTTGACCCACATTAAAAAAACATTTCGATAAACAATTGTGTTTTGAAAGAAAATATTACTTACCATATGTTAACCTAATTTTATATAGTATGTATATCTAAAATACATAGGCACAGCCCCTATGTATTTTAGATCATTATCATTCACTATCATCATTTATTTACAAGAGCTGGCTGCTTCCTCGCACAACGCATCAGCATTGCGATTCAGCGATGAAATGCTGCCAGCGTCTTCGGGACCATGCTGCGGGGGCACAGTTTCGTAGATTTATTTTAGCTTAATTTAATTTATTTTAGATTTTAGTTTTATCTTTTTAGTTTTAATTTTTAGGGTTCCGTACCCAAAGGGTAAAAACGGGACCCTATTATTGAGACTTCGCTGTCCGTCCGTCCGTCCGTCTGTCACCAGGCTGTATCTCAACAACGGTGATAGCTAGACAGTTGAAATTTTCACAGATGATGTATTTCTATTGCCGCTATAACAACAAATACTAAAAATAAAATAAAATAAATATTTAAGGGGGGCTCCCATACAACAAACTTGTTATAGATTATATATATATATATATAGGTACGGAACCCTTCATGCGCGAGTCGGGCTCGCACTTGCCCAATTTTTATTTAAAATTGTCCTCTTTTCTTTCTATTTTACGTTACGTTATTTCTATTTTAATTTAAACATATTGTAATTGTGACATTACTTTACAAGAAAACATTAAAAAAAAACAAATAAATTGATAATAAAAGATGGCTATAACTATTAGAAGCTAATATAAGAACATGGCCCTTTTGGCAGCGTGCCCATCACACAGGCAGCATTCCCGCGCTGTATTGCGATGGCAATTCTTTGCGCGAGAAAGCTGTCTGCGCGAGGGTCACCCGTTGCCTCCCTTAGGAGTTTGCTTAGCGCCTTGTGGAGCCCACGCGCAGCCCTATCCCACGGACATAGTATCTCGACGCCAAATGGGACAAACTGGGCGCGGAGACACTTATATTTGTTGCATTTAAAATTCTCTCGGGCGTCATCAGTATACATATATACGGCCTAGTGTCAAATGATTCGTGTACCCAAAACCCCGGGGTGTGATCCTCTGTGTCGAATGGCACCTGCAGTCAAACAGTGCTGTAGGAAATTATCTTACAACTAAGTTCTTACACTCTCTATAATAATCACACGAATAGTTATTATGAACGCGAAAGTTTGTGAGTGTGTTTATGTGTATGTTTGTTACTTCTTCACGCTCAAACGGCTAGACCGATATTGATAGACCGCATAGACTACTCTTTATTCCGAAATAATGTAGTGTTCCCGTGGGATGAGCGGGTAACACCGCGCGACGCGGCTAGACAATAAATAAGATGCGATTTTTTGAGAATGATATAATCACTATCGCCATAAGTTTCATTTAATGAACCGAGCGAGTTACAGCAGAGTAACCTCCGCCTTATATATTTTACAAGATTTTATTTAACTTGCATTGTATGTATATATGTATGTACGAGTAATGTATGTAAGTATGTTTGTTCGGGTGGAATCTTGCAACTCAATTTTGAAGCAGATTTCGTCAACCGATTGAGCTGAAATTTTGCATACTTACTTAACTTTTATGACAATACAATAATGTGGTACCATGGGGCTGATCTGATGACGGAGCCGGAAGGTGGCCATAGGAACTCTACAATAGTAAAAGCAATCGTACCGAGTTTGGGCTCTTTAGAATCGTCTCAGTGATCATTTGATGGATATCCAAAGAAATTACAGTCAACTATAAAAGCTCGTCACTAAAATGGAATTTTTGACAGAAACTTATGTGTTAAAGTACCCGCAGTAGTGCGACCAAATTATCTGTGAAACGGCGAAATTAGGAACAAGGACTGTCATGCTGAAATTTCATACGATTGTCAGTGTCTCTGCGTTCGAGTGCTCTGTGTGTGAAGATTGTAGCGACACCCTTCAGTTCACATAAAAGTTGTTCGCACTCGTTGTGACATATGAACTGTCAGTCTGCCGTTCTATATTAAAAGGTCGTATCTTTATATGGATTTCATAGTAAGATACGGCTTTTTACCATAGCACGGCAGCGGTAGTGTCGGTGTCTATGTCTAGGTATGGCGTGAAGACTAATCGCTATCAGTGCCGCCGCAGAACCGAAGGTAGGAGCGGCGAACGTTTTACACTAGTCGCTCTTTGCACCTCTAGCATAACTGTGACGCGACTCTCTCGCGCGAGAAATATTACCTATCTCTTTCTTCGCGGTACTGTGAGAGAGTGACAGGCGATGATATGTTTAAGCCAAGTTGTGCTAAACGGGCTGTAGGCCTCGGTTGAAGTAATTTTTTACGTTTTCAACCCTCATATCTCGGCCAGTTTGAATGAATTCAAAAAGCAGATAAAAAAAATATGAAATTAACAAAATTTCATGAGGATCGGTAAAAAAATTGTGCCCTCTAGCCACTAAATTGCTTTTGGTAACTACGGCTACCTGTCACCGCTCTTATTTTATTATATAAATAGTACAACTCAAAACTCGAAGCAATTGAGTGGCTAGGCGAAATCAGTCGGAAAGCTGGACATTTAAACACCCCAACATACGAAAGAATTTTGGACCAAGCTGAAATGGAAAAAAAAACTGTACAGAACTAAAACTATGAAACATGTAATGTCTCATTATTTTTAATGTGGGTACACAGTGTACACACCACAATTTTTAAGGTGTATAGCCTATAACCAATGCAAAGATCGACACACAAAGCTTAAGGAAAATTGGGAACGGTTATCTGGCCGTTAGGTTGGTGGAGAGGTGAACACGTTGGACCGGTAATCCAGAGGTACCGGGTTCGATACCCGGTCTTTTCCACTAGGTTACGCATTATAAAGTTTTGTTTTTGCTTTGATAAAACTAGTTCGATTTAGGCGACGTAACTGCGGTGACTCCGTTGTCTTATCTAGCATAGAATTCAGCAGATTGCCTTGTAATTGCATCACGATATACGAAGCCTTATTTTCGAAAATGACGACGCGCTTCCATCTGGCTAAACTTATAAGTATTTAACATTCCTCTTTTTTGTCAGTTGTTGCTGTCTGTCACTGACTATCATATCACCGCTACCCCACACCTAGCCATTTATATATTAATCGTATGGCGAAAAATTTCCACTGCGTGCTTTTTTATAACCTATATTTACAATGTGTGAGCTTCGTTTGTTAGGTCTTTGAGATCTTCCACTTGTCCAATTAGCAGCATTCGGTCTCGGTCCAGCCCCATCTTTTCCGTAGGTAGTTTGGTTGCAGTTACCAACTCCCGTTCTCAGGCTACAATCGCTCGTGACTTGGACCCCGTTACAGCAAAGGTCACACCTTGCAGTCCCAAATGGACCTCAATACTTGGTGTTAGGGTATGTGTTGCAGTGGGCGCGCGAGATAAAAGTGCCCGGAGAGGACCGGCGCGCGCAGCCCTGTGGCGGCGCTAGGGATGGGTGCTGTCGATGATTTAAATTGAAATAATAATAAATTCTTTATTTCGGACAATGAACATCCATAGTTTGTTATTAAGGCTTACGAATTAAGTTAGTAGACTACACCCTAGAGTCACTCGGTGCACGAATACAGTTCGACCAAAAAGAGTAGAAATTAAAAAGTGGCAATACTGTAGTGTCGTCCCCGTTTTCTTAGATTGATTAGAAAGGGACGACTCTACAGTATTGCCACTTTTTAATTTCTGCTCTTTTTGGTCGGACTGTAAGTATGGCATTACTTATATTATAACATATTGAGCTACAGCACCCTTAATCTGAATCATCCAGAATTTAAATAAATGGCAGTCATACTTCTCTCCTAACGCTTTGAGAATGCCGTGGTTACTTTGACGAACACGAGTCATCAGCGAGGTGATTTTTATGCGGATTAAAGCCTAAAAGCAGTAAAGAAACTTGTACAATATTTTAGGAGTAAATAAATTTAGCAATATTGAACCATTGATAAAAGGGTCAAAGCTTAAAGAAAAAATTAAATAAATTACCCGGTGGAAGAGATCGGGAATCGAACCCTGGATTGCCGGTCCAGCGCGTTAACCTTTCCGCCACCCTAATTCCCAAGCAATCTATCGTATTTTTCTTTATGCTTTGTGTGTCGCTCATTGCATTGTTTATTTGAAAGGCTTTACACCTCAGCAATATTTTGAGTAAATCATTAAAAATAGCATTCTATGATTCAACGATGTTTCACACCAATATCCTTTCGACTCCTACTTTGTTTGAAGTATTATGTTAAAAAGATGAAATTTTGTAGTATTAGTGACACTTATTAAATATTTGCCGCGCGACATCAATAATAATGAAATAATGAACTTTATTCTGCAAGTAGGCCACAAGGGCACTTTTACATGTCTGAGTCTACCGGCATTTCACAAGAGGAGACCACTGTAGAGAAGAAACAATATGTTTATTCACAAGTTTAACTACTACATTGATGTGTTATATTCATGGTAGGTTGAGGTAATGTATAACAATACATAAGGAATGTTTCTTTGAAATTTTCAGACACTCGTCTGAATTAAAACTTTAGTAACAGAATTTGACAAAGCTTTCCTGAAATTTCGACATAAATCTTGGAACAAGTAACCTACTTGATTCTAGACGTAAATAATTGTGGAACTTTTACTTGCGATTGTAGATGTAGGTTTAGAGATAAGGTCAAATATTACTTTCCCAAACTTAAAAAAAAATCTGTGCCAGCTCTGCCAGCCAAATAATTGTCACTTTGATGAGTTGTCAATGTTGTTGACAAAGCTTTGTAAACGCTACATCCAAAGAGAAAATATAGTATATTTTAATGCTTATTAATTTAATCCACAAATGAAAAATGTTTTACCAAATACCGAAAATCGTTATACCGTGAAATGCACCGCCTGAAAGCCTGAATCCCAACCCTACTGGCCCAAAGCTGCCTCAGTCTCCCCCTGGCCGACCATGGCACCGCACGCCCGCGCCGCCTAAATACAATAAATTAACAAAATAAACTAAATATCAGTGAAATGTGCTAGTGTAGTGTCTCAAAATGGGAGTAGACAGCCTGCCGCCTCCAACGGTACGTGTTGTCAATTAATAAATGTACATAATTTAGATTTTTTGAGCACTGCAGTTTTCTGTATGGGACTTTACATTTGAAAGCCCTGGTGGGCTGGGGGTGTCTCAATGCAGATTAAATGCTTCATAGTTGAAATATACAACTATAATAATAAATCAAGGCAAGGCAAGACATTTCGATATTATTGCGGCATTCCTTGGGGATTTGGTTCTGCGGATGTTCGCCAGACGCGAAATTGTCACCATGGAATTCATTGTAAGGCTTTTACTTTAATGCAATGTCTCTGTTTTGTGTTTAAAATTAATGTTATATTTGGTGTCTTATCGTAAATTTGCAATGCGCAGAAACTTACCAATCCTTAGGGTGTAAACTGTGTTGGTATTTGTTTATTTTATATCAATGTATGATAATGAATGTACAAAAGCTATAATACCTACAATGTGTACATACAATTATGTCACGTTTAATATAATATCGTCTGTTGACAACAAAAACTCACTAAGTAACAAATACCTACTTAAAACAAACCTCGTATCTCAGTACTTCTTAGTTACGAGGTTTTGAAAAGCAGTGCAGAAATTTTAGTGAGTTTTTGCTGTCATCAGATTGTTTAATAGGTACCTACCCACTCTGTAGTTGTGTTTAGTGAGTTTTTGCTGTCACCAGGTGGTTTAATAGGTACCTACCTACTCTGTAGTTGTGTTTAGATTTTAGTTAGTATTGAAATAGTTATAGTTACGAATACATAAATCAAATATGTAAAGTATCCATGTGTATTTTGGCTATGTATTCACAAGATATTGAAGCCAAAATGTTATTTAAGTCTTTTTCAGTGGTGGTTACGACTACGACACCGATTAACTCTCCTCCTAAAATTAATGAACCTAAAATTGCTGGATTATATCGAGATGTACTGAGTGCCTAATATGCATGTCAGAAGGGTTTTTTCGAAAGCCTATACGATAGACTGGCAGGTCAAATGATTAGGGTCAGGTCATAATTATTATTCCATTATCATTTTCATTAAGCTTAGGCTAGGTTTTTTTTACAATAAATTTATATAAAAAGTTAAATATAAAAAATACATTTAAAAAAATCCAACCTAGGGTGCTGCCGGCAGCGGGGCAGAGCTCAGGCTACCGGTGGTTAGGGCGGCAGAGAGAGGAACCTCCTGAGTCCTGAAGATGTGTGCTTTGATTATGTGCGTGCGTTATTATTATTGTGAACCCATGATGTCCCACTATTGTGCAAAGGCCTGCCGATCTTCTTCCATTGTTCCCGGTTTTGGGTTATTTCTGGCCATTCCGTTATAAAGGAGTCTAGCTCATCCCGCCATCGCCGATAAGGTGTGCAAGGTCATCATCATCAGCCCGTATCTATCCACTGCTGGAATAATATGTTATAAATTTTTCATCACACTTGCTCGTAAACAAGGCTTTACATGCTAGAAAACCGGGTGGTAAGTCGTATATTACGCTCTAGGGCGGTAAGTAACTTTGGTATTGTTTTCTATTTATTACTTTTGTTCTATTTCGTCTTCTAATAGACACTCGTATGTAATTCCTCTTTTACCACCCTTGTTACGTAATGTACTATTTCATCACATTTGCTCGTAAAAGATGGTATTACATGCGGGTGTACTAAAGGACTAAGGCCCTTATAGTTCCCGCGGGAGTTATAAATTGACATAACTCCCTCGGGAGTTATGGTTTTAGTTTTAAAAATATAGTACGCACTCGCAGATTACTTTAGACTAAGAAGGTTTCAATCCAGCCAAGGTTTTTTGTTGTATCAACAAAACTTGCCTACCAGCAAATTTTATTGTGTATTGAATTACGGTATATGTAACTGCATTAATACTTATTTATGACTAGCGGCCGCCCGCGACTTCGTCCGCGTAGATTTTTGATGATGACAAAGATATTAAAATAGGTAGGTAAGGAATTTTATTCTTAGTTAATTCACCCCCTTAGGGGCAGAATTTTTCAAAACGCTGAAATCACTTTTTTGTATTTGATGAAGTAAGCGTTCTACAAAGTTTCAACTCTCTAGTTCAATAAATAAAGTTTCTCCCATATAAACATTGCACCCCTATTTAACCCCTTAAGGGGTGGAATTTTCTAAGACGCTAAAAGAACTTTTTGTGTTTTTTAATAAGTAATCTTTCTACAAAGTTTCAAGTCTTTAGCTGAAAAAAAAAGTTCCCTCCATACAAACTTTTAACCCCTTTTTAACCCTTTTAAAGGACGATTTTTTGAAAACGCTGAAATGTCTTTTCTTGTATTTTAATAGTGTACCTTTCACCAAAAATACAAGTCCCGCGCTCAACAAAATACTTAATCTCCATACAAACTTTAAACCCACTTTTTACCACCTTAGGGGGTGAATTTTCAAAAAGGCTGAAATTAGTTTTCTTCCATTTTATTTTAATACCTTTTTACAAAGTTTCAAGTCTCTAGCTCTAAAAAAAAAGTTTCCCCCATACAAACTTTGCACCCCTTTTTAACACCCTTAGGGATTGAATTTTTCAAAATCGCTTCTTATCTCTAGCCCACGTTATAAAAGTAACCTACTGTGCAAAAATCAACTCTCTAACATTAGTAGTTTCGGCTGTGCGTTGATGAGTCAGTCAGGACTTCTTCTTTTATATATATAGATTTACAATTATTTATGTGTATTTTGCAATAATATTATTAAATTAAATTTTGAATTATCGTTACAATCTGGCAGTATAGCCTGTCAAGTTTCTAAACGAAACGCAGTTCCTAGCATTGTCTGTGGTAGACGATACAAAAAAAGGAAAAAAGTTATAAAATTATTGGTTACGAACTATTTAATTTTGTAACAAACTTACTGTTCATATTTAAGTTTTATAATATTACGCTGTTAATTATTGTTGCATAATATTTTTCATTGTTATTTGTTTAATAATAGATGGTAAGATTCTGTGTATATTTGTTTTCTGTTTTAAGCTGATGGCCGTTTTGCCAGTGCTTATAGTAAATTAAAAAAAAATATACAGAAAAATGTTGATTGTCAATCGTTATCGTTTAATGTTTATTTTTGGCTTATTTATTTGTTATTTACTCCAAAATGTGATGAAAAATATTGTGTGTAAGGCGGGTAGTAAGGGGATTACAAACTCAGGACATTAAAAGCCCTCCGCCTTCGGCGTCGGGCTTCTGATAGACCTTCGTTAGTAATCCCCTACTTTACTACCCTTATGACACAATATACTATTACGTCACCCTAGGCCGTAAGTGGAATTTACTGCCCGCTATGCGGAGAGAAAATCAGACTTCCTGACCAAGGCAAGACATAAAACTTTAGACAAGCCTCACCTTACCTTCGGTTCGGGCCACAACCACCTGCGATCTGGGACATTCACTAATTCAGCACCAGGAATTTCAAAAATTTACGTCTCTGGCAAAGTTAAGTTAGAGCAATATGCAATACTTTCATGGTGCTTACGGAACCCTCAACGCGCGAGTCCGACTCGCACTTAGCCGGCTTATCATATAAATAACAAAGGAGACCTTGAAAGCGAGATATACCGAATTTTATCGGCATTATCGTTATGTTTATGGTATAACAAAACAACGGGGGAAGCATATAAGGGCTGTAAGATAATATCCCTAAGCTCGGGATGGAAATAGGCTCAAAGAGTCCTTGGGAACATCTCCGCCTAATGGGGGAAGAGGAAAACAAACGGTTTTGTGAAATTTACTGAAAGCCGCACTACGAGTGTAATATAAATTAAAAATTTTCAATTTTTTACATGTAACAACTTGCCCTCGGAACCCTTTGTACAAAAACTTTAAATAAAGACTTTAACTTTTATGATTGAATTAAAAATGTACAGTTTAATCAGATTTTTCCTTGACTTGAAGTATATGGCGGTATTATAATATACTTGCTAAACATAGGTCTAGGTGAACGGAAATTACCCTATTGAGAGTGTCGATATTTACGTTTTTTGCGCCTTAAACTCAGAATTCTAAGTTTGATACGGTCCAGTTTTCTATTTGGGGACAAAATATCACTTCCTGACCAAGACAAAATGTGAAACTTTAGGAAAACTGCGGGCGGTAATTCGTAAAGCCTCAGATTGCATATTAATGGCCTTTACTTTCGGTTCGGGCCGCAAACACCTGCAATTTGCGACATTTACGAATTCACCGCCCTAGGTACATGTACAACAATACAACAATACTTTATTGCACACCAACTAGAAAAATATTACATGACAAATCGTATGTAATGCATTATATATGTGCAATAAAGAGTACTTGTATTAGACTCTCGATAAATGGCTAATTTAAGAGTCAGATTCAAAAGCCAGTAAGATCGATAATAGAATTTAATAGGGAGTAGTTATATTTTCATTCTAGGTAGTACTATTCCCGGTTCAGGTAAGCGGTTCACAAAATCTGTGAATTCATCATTAATCTTACGAAATATCGAAGAATTTTAAAATTACGTTTAACCCTTTCCTTGGCAATCATATATATCATTCATTTAATTTAATCATTTCTTGTATTTTTTTTGTATTATTTCTTATTGGTTAATTACTCAATAGCAACGAGGCTTGAAATGCGGGCTTCTCGTTTATTTTGCCAAGAAAAGGATTAAGTAAAATGTAAAAATATGTTAAGGACTAAGGTAACCGTAACAGCAATATTCCAAACTTGCGTCATTTGAGGCTCAGATTATCGTAGTGGATCTGTGTATCCTTTTACACACTATACACACAGGTTCCCGTGTTTGAGTCGAACTTTAGGTCCGAGTTTCCAGCACCTTCAGAATTCCCTTTGCACCGCTCTATTAATAGTTCTGGATGAACCGGGCTATTTCAGACTTCGCCTAATTACTCTGCCGATGAGGCGCCCCGACCTATACCTACCTTATACTCAGGTATAGGACCTGTACCCTTATTTTAGTTAGGCACTGGTCCCACCGTCGACGATTAGCGAGAAGCGATTTAGAACTATAAGCTAGAAACGAGTTGGCGAACAGCGAGAAGCGAGCGTGTAGTTCCGATAGTTTTGTCGCTCGGCTATAGGCGAGTGTTCAAAATTCAATTGAAAACTCTTCAAAATTCAAAGCTTTATTCTGCAAGTAGGGTACAAGAGCTGTTTTACATGTCAGATTCTAAGTTACATGTAAAAAATTAATACATTTACAGTTTATAATAATAATATCATAGTAGTAATGCAACAGACAAATCACTAGGCACATTTCACATACAGGGAGATGTGTATTGTCTCCGGGTTTATTAAAGTACCTACAATAAACTTAACATGTAGTGCGAGTTTAGAGTTAGTTCCAGTACGACGAACGATTAACCGAAAATGTATGAAAATTACCGCGGTTTCGGTTAATAACCGGTTATTTTCATACTAAAAATAACCGATTGCATTCCCTACTCGCACCACTCGCTCGGGCGGGGCGGCTGAGCATTCAGTCCTGTACTCGAAACGCACGTATTCAACGGTATAAGAAGTTTATTTCAAGTAACTATGGATGACAATTATAGTAAAACGACCGGTGGTTAGTCTCTCAGCGTGAGTTCTGAACGCCAAGCGAGTATACTGTCGAGCCGCGTTTTATTTTTTATGGCCGTTATCAATTAGTGAGCACCAGCGATCGACTATCAATACGAGTATATCGTCTCTTTTACCGACATGCGGGCTAGTTATATCTTTTGTTCGTCTCTTGAGCGAGAAAATATTCAAGAGTTGGTGGGACCAGTGCCTTAACGCGACCGTGCCGTACCGTCGTATGGAAATATAGTTCTACAAATAGAATCTATATTATGGCAGACGGAAACCAAAAAAAACCGGCCAAGTGCGAGTCGGACTCGCGCACCGAGGGTTCCGTACAAACACTTTCCATCCCTAAGTGGTTAAGTTAAGTTTGCACCTGGTATGTATAGCGCCCCATATAAATTAGGTGCAAAGTTAGGTATTAAAAAAAAAAATATGGTTTTCGTAATTTTTCCTTTATCTATGCTATAAGACGTTGCTTCGTACCAAATTTCAAGATTCTGAGTTCACGGGAAGCACCCTGTAGGTTTTGATTCCCTTGCAAGTGTCGAAAATTTGCGGCATAAACGGCTGTATCTTTTGATTGCGTTGGCTTAGAAGTTTGATTTTTTCACAGCTTCAAGGGACAGTAGACCTGAGTAATTGATATAAATTTCAGCTTCATACCTCCACGCGTTCCTGAGAAAAAGGGTCTTGACAGACGGACGGACGGACGGACAGACGGACAACAAAGTGATCCTATAAGGGTTCCGTTTTTTCCTTTTGAGGTACGGAACCCTAAAAAGAAAGTAGGTTCCTATTTCTTATTTATAACTCACTGAATATAAGAGCATATTTGTAGTTGAGTGAAAATTATAGAAATATGCAGACAAAAAGGTAACGTAGTGGTAATTTGAGTGACAATTGGGATAATATTTTCTTCGGTCTCCGCAACTGCCACACATTTAATCGCGTATATTAATTATTTGAGGCTCTCTGATTATTAATATACGCAATATAATCCGTTTAAACTGTTTTATTAAAAAATTGGGCAAGTGCGAGTCCCACTCGCGCATGAAGGGTTCCGTACCTATATATATACATAATCTATAACAAGTTTGTTGTATGGGAGTCCCCCTTAAATATTTATTTTATTTTATTTTTAGTATTTGTTGTTATAGCGGCAATAGAAATACATCATCTGTGAAAATTTCAACTGTCTATAGCTTTCACGGTTCTTGAGATACAGCCTGGTGACAGACGGATGGACGGACGGACGGACGGACGGACAGCGAAGTCTCAGTAATAGGGTAACAAGTGGGATGATATGTAATAAAAAACCGGAAAAATTATTAAATTCATTATAATTGAGGTCCGGTTGAGAACTAACGTTACTATGCTAGGAAAATATTGCGACACGTTTTCCTGACGCCCACCTGACAGGAACGCTATGTGCCTGTGCCGGACACGGCACGTGTCCGGTCCGGCGCCGGCCTTGGCCGGAGTCACGTGGCTGATTTTGGACATCTGCTGTTCGTGAAACATGCCAAGTGTCAAGTGATAGGGCTACTAAGGGCAGAATAGGTTACTACTAATTTAAATCAGACTAATATTATATTTATTTATTTATTTAAGCTTTATTGCACAATGCAAAAAGAAGTACAAATGGCGGACTTAATGCCTTTATAGGCATTCTCTATCAGTCAACTACTGGGTTAAACAGAAATATCTAGTCGGTGCAGGACCAAAGATTACAGACAAACAAAGTAATTACACGAATACTTTAATATTATAAAAGGCGAAAGTTTGTGAATGTGTTTGTATGTCGGTTACTTTTGATGATACTTGGTACGGAGGTAGTTGACACCATGGATCAACACGCAGACTACTTCGTATATTGGAAAAATGTAGTGTTCTCGTGGGATAAGCGGGTAACACCGCGAGGCGCAGCTAGTAATAATTACGTACTAGTACTAGTCCCACAGTAAGCTCTAGTTGGCTTGTGTTAGAGGCACTAGACGACGAAATATTCTAATGTATAGCCTAGCAAGCATCGGTCCGGCCCAGGGATAGTGGCGCTATAAACAGCTTTCATATGGCAATCATAAATATGAGTATAATTTCTTCCTTACAAATCACGTTTCTGTTAGGATCTAACCTGTGAATGTGCGCTAACCTTTGTCTAGGACGTAACCGCATTAAATTGGTAAGTAAATGCTTGACGTAAAGTTAAATATTCTCACTTCACTGACCCTCGTCACTGTCTGGGAGCCATGATCTATTCTTATTATATCACTTGACACGAGATAAGTATAGGCGTGAAACAGAAGGTTTACTTCATTTTAAACAAGGGATGTACTTTATCTTTGAGTAACAGGGACATTTGATCTCTGAGGCTAGGTTATTCACAATATCCATACTAATATTATAAATGCGAAAGTGTGTCTGTCTGTCTGTCTGTCTGTTACCTCTTCACGCCTCAACCGCTGAACCGACATAGATGAAATTTAATATGGAGATAGTTTGAGACCCGGGAAAGGACATATGATACTTTTCATACCGAATAAATTTAGTGTTCCCGTGGGATGAGCGGGTAACACCGCGGGGCACAGCTAGTGTGTTTATAAAATGGAAATAAAATAAGTTTCTGTCAAAAATGTCATTTTAGTGGCAAGCTTTTATAGCCGACTGTACTTTTCTTTGGATATCCATCAAATGCTCACTGAGACGATTCTAAAGAGCCCGAGCTCGGTAGGATTGCTTTTTCTATTATAGAGTTCCTATGGCCACCTTCCGGCTCCACCATCAGATCAGCTCCATGGTACCATATTATTGTATTGTCATCAAAGTAAAGAAAGTATGCAAAATTTCAGCTCAATCGGTTGACGATATCTGTTTCAAAATTGAGTTGCAAGATTTCACCCGAACAAACATACTTAGATACATACATACATTGCAAGTTAAATAAAAGCTTTTAATAAAGAAATTACATTACAATATTCTACATATGAGTTTCAAACATTTCGGGCAGTTCCTGACAATTTTTACGTGATTAAAGATGTCTCACGATGCAGTGCGTCACGTTCAAAAAGGTGATAATTTTTCCAGAATTTTACAGTTCTAATATTTATAAATTTACTAGCTTTTGCCCGCGACTACGTCCGCGTGGAATTTGGAAGTATGGAAGCAACCTCGTACAACACGATAGATATCCACCTAACCACCTTAATTAATAAAAGGGATTAATTAAAGCGCCTAAGCAAATGTAAGAGCAATTGTGCTTTTGGTCTAATCGTTACATTTTCTACAGGGTCATCAATGTCATCATGAATTACTTACTCACTTTTCAATCTTTTTTGGGATAATTTCCAGGATGAAAACCATCCTATGTCCTTCCTCGGATCTTAAACTATCTACATGCCAAATTTCATCAAAATCGATTCAGCGGTTTAAGCGTGAAGAGGTAACAGACAGACAGACAGACAGACAGACAGACAGACAGACACACTTTCGCATTTATAATATTAGACAGACAGACAGACACACTTTCGCATTTATAATATTAGTATGGATGGATGAAACTCAGTAGGCAGGTGCACTACACACTGCACCAACCGCGTTGTTGTCGGCGTTTTAATAATATTATACGAGTATATTCTTAATTTTAAACTATGCAAAGATAGACTCGCGAGGACTACAGTGCACAGAGCCTCTAGAAGGTTTTTGAACGTTTCACCACAATGAAACACACGCTTAGCTGAAGTTGTATTAACTAGTGCCGTCCCGCTCACCCAAGTATGCTTTGTCGGGAGATCGAGAGGGATGGTACTACATCGAATTTCGGAGTAGCCCTTCTGCAGCCCTGTGGCCCTCGGCGCTGACGTCACAGTGACGTCAGAGGTCTCACAAGTGCCTATCGGTTCGCCCTTAGAGCCCTTATATAGTGCCTTAGTTGAGAGATACTCGGTGTTCAATATAGTTTATTTATACGTATATATATATATTTACTAGAATGTGCCCGCAATTTGTAATTTGTTTTGAACCGTAGTTGGGTAAAAAGTATCCTATTATTACAGTCTTTGGATTGGATGTCTACTAGCTATACCTTGTCCTTGCCACTTTGGCACAAGGTACAAATAACCGTATACACGTAAATTTAAGGTCGACTTTCACTTTTGTCAGTTTTGGCATTTTTGACATAATTTGATCTCAGAATTCCGTATAGACTATACTAAAATTGGTTAAAATTTATTATTTTTTATTAAAGTAGTCACGTCTGCTAACGTAAACCAAATGTTTACAATGAAGCGAAATAATTGAAAAAATTAATGGTTCGGACAGGATTTGAACCTGCGTTTCCAACGGCTTTCCGGGCCAACACGGGCGTCCTACCAGCTGGACCACGAACCAGATGTCAGAGCCATTGAATCTTTCAACCAGTTGCTTCAACATGCCTTAGGGTGGCATCGTAGCGCCATCTACCGAAAATATTTCTTTAGTGCGTCACGTTCAAAAGGTGATAATTTTTCCAGAATTTTACAGTTCTAATATTTATAAACTTATGAAACATGTAATGTCTCATTATTTTTAACGTGGGTACATCACATTTTTTTATATTGCTCAATTGATACAATACAAAGATCAAAGCACAAAAAAAAATTTGAAATGCCCTGGTGGATGAGAGCAGAGGTACCGGGTTCGATTCCCGATCTCTTCCGCCAGGTTCAATTCAATGTTTCTTTGTACTTTGATCTTTGCATTGTATTAACGGTACAATTCCAATATTTGCTAAATAAATAGAACCTTTTCTAGTGTGTTTCGTTTATTTTGTTACATTTATTTCCAATACCGATTACAATTCTGTTCTATTGACACTGCTGGGATTGTTGGAGAGTAATCGAACGGGCGGTTTGCTGCTTGTTTACCACCCACTCAGTCTCTCGGGCGTTGTGATTGAATTTATTATACTGTAGCGGTAAGAAATCTATCATATTGAAATATTTTAACTTTAAGTCGAATTGGATCCAAGGATAAGGATTGGATCGAATGAATATTGCCAATCAGCAACTCGTAGTAGTAAATGTGTAACGAATAAAAACATTATGTATTTTATTAGCGTAGTTGCAAATATTAACTGAACAGAAAATTTGTGTAAAAACGTGTATTTTTTTAAATGAGAATTTTAAAATAGATGTTCTTTGGTTAAAAAATGAAATCTCAGGTTAGTAACAAATCTCAGCAACTTTCGTACAAAATACACCGACATGATAGATTTTTTCCCGCTACTTTACATTGAATCACTTTATATGAATAGCTACATTTTTGCATAAACTACTATTTAATTACAAGAATTAGAAATTGTTCAAAAGTAGCGGACAGTTTACAGAGCTTGTCTATAAATGACGAAGTTCAGACGTAACAAAAAAAACAAAAAAATACAACCGGACTTTTTGAAGTCGATTGAGAAGTAAGTAGCTAGATCATGGGTTGATTGCAAAAAAAATTTAGAGTTCAATGCTTAGTTAACAAAAATCACGATCGCTTCCTTTGTGTGACGAAAGTTAGTCATACAAAATGTATATGGGTAACTTTCGTCACAATCAATTAAGTTTTGTTTTAATTAAAGCCCTTATAAAACACCGTACAGTAAACGGCGATAAAGAATGCACATCGGCAATCATCGCATTTCCGAATACAAACGAATGCTAATTTCCATGTACATCAATCATTAGATTAATCGTTCATCAGAATTTGAATTTAGAACTAAGTACTTTATTGTTGTTTTGTTTTCATTTTTTACAATAAGTGTAATTACTTACATTAACATTCTCATGTTTTTTTTAAATTGGTCGGCTTCAGTTACGAAATATTTATAAACATTGTAGATAATTTCGCGTGACTGGCAAAGTAACGGCTTACTTTTTTTCTCTATAGATGCCATAGTACAAATTTAATTTTGGGTAGGTTTTAGCAACTCTATATATATATTGACTTGGATATGCGACTGCACTCTCTCGCATTTGAACCTCGACTGACAAAACAAACGTCATGGTGTGTGCGACACAGATATCGCTATACGAAGTCGAAATTAGCCGATTGCCTCTTTCCAAAGATCGATGTGCAAACTTTATCGCCGTTTACTGTAACTATGTATTTTATTTTGCAATCGACCCTAATGGTAACATATCGTAAATAGCTGCCCTGAAATGTATCACTCAGTCGATCATCTCGTTAGGATTACGAAGTCGAACAAAACAGAATTTATTTCCAGCTCCAAGAACGATACCGTCCATCAATTTACGTGACAAATGGATCCGATTCATCATCGGGTAGTGACTTCATTTATAGACTTGCTCTTTGGATTTCTCCTTCTAAATATACCTGCACGGAGAGTAAATCATAATCTCGAATACGGGGTTTTGGAATATCATTTTATTCTATCGAATGTTCGTTGATATCTAATCTCGAATTATATTCTTTCGATTAGTGATCAAAACAAAAGCGGAAGATGTAATTTAAAGTTTACGTCACCCTACGCCGTAATAGTACATTACGTAACAAGGGTGGTAAACGAGGAATTACAAACGAATGTCTATAGAAGCCGAAGGCGAGGGCTTTAATGACACGATTTTGGAATTTCTTTACCACCAGAGTCACGTACGACGTTTTTCATCACACTTTGGAGGAAATAAAACAAAAGTAATAAATAGTAGTCAATACCAAAATTACTTACCGTGAAATACGCCAACTTTGCCTCCACAGGGAACTTTGCCCAAAACGCTACTTAAAAAAAGAAACGTTACTGTAGACAATTTCAACATGATTCTGGCAACACTACTATTTTTAGTGGAAAATAGATTATATCTGTGGTATCACTGGGAATCACATTTGCGCGTAACTTCATTCCGTAACGTGTTAGGACTAGTTGAATAAGGTGCGTGATTTGGCGGGCCAATTCTAGGTGAAGTTCTGGTGTATTTTTTACAGAATGGGGAAGCCTCAGGTGAATGTATCTTATTGCTTGTTATAAAATAAGAACTGTAGATCATTTTTATTGCAGTTTGTACTAAAAGTACTTATTAAAACCGGAGTTATGATGGTGGGCAATGTTATCCAGTAACTTGCTAACCTATGAATGCCAACATTGCCCAGACTAAAAAAAGGGTTAGGGTTGTCACCTTGTCGTAATTTTACCTGACTGCGTAAATAAAGGAGGGTTATGTATTTAAGGTAAGGTAAATTATATTTCTATTAAGCCGTTGTACTGTTAGCAGTAGCTGCATGTCATGTCATGTCACGTCCATAAAACAAAAAAAAACAGAATATTCAATGATGACAATTTTTTTTTAGATTATTCTAACGCGAAGTAACAAAATAACCGCCTAACTATTAGTATCTAATATTAAGCATACATTTTTCATTTTGATAATGGTACTGGTAAAGATGGTTTACTCAACTAAAAGTGACAACCCTGACAATTTCAAACTGCTTGATTCGGCTTGTATGGAGTAAAACAAAATACCTATGTAACATTGCCCACCCATATTGCACACGTGTTTGTACAGTTAAGACCAAGATATTTACGTGGAACGCCATTATTACCCCAAATTTTATACTGATCCTTATCTTAACGTTGTAGGGGCTATAGTTACGAAAATAATCGATTTGGGCAATGTTTGAAAAAGTTTAGATAACTTTACCCGAGGTGAAAATTGATAAAAAAATTGATTAAATGTAGATTTAAAAATTGTTTCTCGTAATAAACGCATGCATATGAATACGATGGATGCGTTAGACAAAAAAAACTTTATCCCGTCATAGAAAAAAATAGAGAAATTCGGGTTTTTACGAAAAAATCGGGCAAAGTTGGCATGTTTCACGGTACCGCTCTAGGGCGTAATATACAACTTACCGCCCGGTTTTCCAGCATGTAAACCCTTAAAGTGTGGTAAAAATTACCTACTTATCGCTCTAGGGCGTAATTTACAACTTATGGCCCGGTTTTCTAGCATGTAAACCGTTGATTTACGAGCAAGTGTGAATAAATGTAATTATCTGCCCGCTACGCTACGGGGAGAAAATCTCACTTCCTGACCAAGGCAAGAAGTAAAACTTTAGACAAACCACGGGCGGAAACTCGTAAAGCCCAAGATCGCATATCTATGACCCTCATCTTTGGTTCGGGCCACAAACACCTGTGATCTGGGACCTTCACGAATTCAGCGCTCTAGGTACGTAATGTACTATTATCTACAGCTGTAGGTACTCCTAAATGTCTTATGGCCGTCCTTTGCACGGTATTCTGCGCTTTTTTCTTTCTATTACTTATTATGTTCTTTGTTTAGAAAATAATGGTATGCCCTACATAATGGCTATGTAAGTTACTCGACTTGGCTGATATTCTAAGTATGTATATTGATGTGCTCTCAAAGGAAGAAAATACGTGTTTTTTATTTGAGTTTAATGTGCCGCACTTTTATTGACGTTGCTTAAATATTTTTTCTACTCCAGTACTTTTTTCTGTCATTTATATAGTACTAACTCTAATATAAAGACATAAATTATGAAAGTCTGTAAAAGTCTATACTCTACTGCCCAAAAAACACTGCTAAACGATATTATAATGTCGCCAAAAAAGCATCACTTTGTACCACAGATTACAAGATAAATAGCTGCATTCACAAAATTTGCATTAAAAAAAAACTTATGGAACTAAGGCATTGCTGCCAACTTAAAAAAAAAGTTTTGTCTTCAATGTATGGATGTTTAGTATAGTGAACGTATACCTTTATGTTAAGTTCATATTTTTTGACAGATGTTTAGTATGGTGATCGTATACCTTTATGTATAAGTTCATATTTTTTGACAGATGGACGTCAATAAAAAAAAAGTTTATCAGAGACAATTTTTTTTTTAATTTTGTTGATTCCGAGCGGGAACATGTAATTATTTTCTTTGTTGTATATTTGCATTTTTTTATGAAATGTCGTGTCGTAGATAAAGTATTAACGTTGTATAAGTAGGTAGGTCAAAAAAAGCTCGTGGCATCTTTCTTACGAACGGCAAAGTTCAGAGCATAAGACATGCGACATACGAGTATGCGACAAGACGGCTAAAATACTTACGTGGGAAACATTGAAATAGTACATTACATCAGAGGCCGGGAAAATGAGGATTTCCGGCCAAGTAAGTATATACCGGATAGTGATACGAGGCCGGGAATCCGTTTTCACGACGAGGCATGTATAGTGCTTTTCTCAAACATACAATGAAATAAAAAAATATACTTCAAAGAATAACACTTAATATTGTTTGTCCGATATTTTCCGAATTTGACCGAATTTCAGCCTCCTAGAACCAATTTGAAATTTTCTCCATACAATTCTTTTTTTTTTTTCGATATTTTTCGAATTTGAGCGAATTTTCGGACAAGATTTCAGATTCATATTTTTGAGCCCCGAGAGCCCCCCGATACCGAGTTTTAGCCACCTAGCACCAATTTGAAATTTTGAATCTTTTTTTTCGATATTTTCCGAATTTGAGCGAATTTTCGGACAAGATTTCAGATTCATATTTTTGAGCCCCGAGAGCCCCCCGATACCGAGTTTTAGCCGCCTACCACCAATTTGAAATTTTGAATCTTTTTTTTCGATATTTTCCGAATTTGACCGAATTTTCGGACAAGATTTCAGATTCATATTTTTGAGCCCCGAGAGCCCCCGATACCGAGTTTTAGCCGCCTAGCACCAATTTGAAATTTTGAAAAAAAAAAGTCGCCATCTTGATTTTTTTTTTCCACAAGTGTCTAACAACCAACCTTTAAAAACAAAACCTGCTTTTTGTCAAACCAGCCAGCTGTGTGAATGACCTTGTTGTTGAAACCAAAAAAAAGTTACTTTGCAGGCCTAGGCCTGAAAAGCAGTATGAAATCCCTTTACAGTCCTCTCGAGTTGTTGCGCCCAAAAAGCGATACTTCCGAGCCTATTTTAAGGAACGTAAAGACAATATTTCATTGGATGTTTGAGAAAAAGTATTTTGGAAACCTTAATAAAACTGCTCAAATTTCGTCACGACGCGTGATTTTGATAATGGTGCTTTTTTACGACCACAAAGACCCTCATTAAGGGAATGTTTTGTGTACAGCTTTATTCAGCCCAAAAACCTTAATTTATTAGACGTTATAAAGTATAATGAAGAGGTTAGTGACCAGCACGTCTAGCGTAACTGACACACGACTCTTTGTCTCATGACAAAGGCTCTGTCACTTTCCTTTTATTACCGTGCAAGCAAGACAGGTGATGGAGTCGTGCGACAGTGAGGTCACGGCCCGCAACATATGCTCAAATCAAATCAAATCATTTATTTTGCTAAACATACACAGGTGGTATAACAACATAAATAATACATGTCAGTAGGATTTAGTTACATGAAGGCATGTTTCGCCATAATTCGGCATGCATATAATCTTATTCTAACTTTAAAAAAAATACTAAACCCTAATCATACAACTTATCAAAATATTCATTTAAATTATAAAATAGTGGAATAGTCAAGTAAGATTTTAATTTTCTAGAAAATTCATGAATATTATTATGAACATTATGTCCGCATTTAGAAAGTTATAAATATTTATACCATTATATTCAATACTCCTTTTAAAATTTACATAATTTTTAGATTTTGGTAACATTATGTCAAAATTGCTTCTACATAATCTATGTGGTCTATTGTTACTATTAATGGCAAAACTGGAATTATTTTTATAGATAAAAATGCATATTAGGTAAATGTAAAGCGATATCACAGTCACTATTCCATGTTTGTTGCGCTGCCCCGCTGGCCCTTTGTCTGCTTAAAATATGCCTTTATTTTTGAGACTTCATCTGTAGACATGAGCAAAAATAACTAAGCTTTCATACATATTATAAGACGTGACTGTTTAATATGAAATTACGAGTAGTATTATTATAAAATTGTAAACTTGTATGAAAAATCAGTTTTCTATGGGGAGGGGTCATGATTTCAGGAAAAACGTTTATAGCGCGATACAGGATGGCTAATGTTTTGTATAGGCGAGGCGCAGGGAGAAATCGAGAGAACTCTTCAAGTGTTATTAAAGGCGTATTGTGATTTGGGTATTTTCTAGTACCTATTTTCTTTTCTACGTTCTATCCAGCTGCTTCGAAAATACGGTTTGTTAAAGTCCGTTAAACTCGGTTATTTTTTGTTATAAAGTGATTATTCGAGTTCTCAACTTATTTTGGGATAAGCCGTTTGATCTTTGAAGTATATTTACTGACAAATTCCCACGCAATTTTCCATTTTAATTGAGTTTAGCAGTGCGGGCGGATATTAAACATTACTCGACTAGGTTTGTCTATAAATAAAGCGTTATTTTCGATAAAGCATTATTTCCAATAGGTCTCGGCTCAATGCGTTAATAATGAATTGAAATAATGGATCTATCTGCGGTTATTGTGAGTTTAAGCGGATGGGAAAGGTCAAATTTATTTATAAAATGAAATAGAAACGCGCGGAGATGAGACCTGAATGGCGACATAACATTAAAATCGGAGCATAAAAATATGACAATGACTGGCTGGATGTAAATAGAAATGTAAATAGAAAAGTCTTCATTGAAAATAAGGTAGTGGCATAGGTACCTTATTTTTTTATACCACGGAATGACAGGCGAGTCTATTGACGACATCACGCTATGATTGGTCGGTTAACCCGCCCCGCACGGGTGCAATCTATATATATATTACGCGAGGCCGATTTTTGTACATCCCATCAGATCTACAGTTATGGTCCGATTTTGATAAATGATATGTCATTAGATTCGTCTCATGCTGGAGAGGTGCATAAAACTCTTGGAATTTTAATTTTTTCCTGAAAAGGTACTGAAAAATGGATTTGAAAAAACTACTGTGCGCTAACCACGTGACATTGACCACGTGACCTGTGATCCCTATTTTGACATAAGATGACCAAATAATAATAAGCATGATTTGCTCACAAACCTGTAGTAAGTTATTCAGCATGATGAAATATTATTTTTGAGTCGGCAACATAATATCCGCAACACTTAAAACATGTACGAATATGCAAAAATAATTTTACAGTTTGTTGACAATGAATGACAGTAACCATATTCTGACAACTTTTAATGTATTTTTTATTGGGGGCTATTATGTCAATGATCTAAATTGCCAGGTTGTTTTCTTTTTAAAATGTTGGTATGAAAACTTTTTTCGCATAACTGTTAAAAATGTGGAGGAAAAAGCCGGTTAAGTGCGAGTTGGACTGGTGCTCGCAAGACTAGAAACACTAACCGTCATTCAAGAATAGATTATTTTAATAGGCGAGTTTTACAATAAATCAAAGCAGAAAAAATGTAGTAAAACTAATTTAAACGTCATTTAAATAAGTAAATTTATGATAGATTATTAATAATAAATATGATTATATAAGTCCATCAAAAAAATAATTTCAAGGAAAATGGCATGAGTTATGGTAAATTAAATGGTATTTTACAAGAAAAAACTTAGTCCTTCCGCTTGCATGTCGACCGGATGGGAAATGTGGTCGAGTTGAGAATATGGACGACTTGACAATGTAGCTAAGTTGGGAATGTATCTACATTGGTAATATGGATGAGTTGGTAAAATGGACGAGTTGGAAATGTGGTCGAGTTGAGAATATGGACGACTTGACAATGTAGCTAAGTTGGGAATGTATCTTCTACATTGGTAATATGGATGAGTTGGTAAAATGGACGAGTTGGAAATGTGGACGAGTTGAGAATATGGACGAGTTGGCAATGAAGACGACTTGGTAATACGGACGAGTTGGTGATATGGAAGATTTGGCAATAAAGACGAGCTGATAATAAGGACAAATTGGTATTGTAGACGAGTTGGGTGTATCGTCGAGTTGGGAATATGGACGAGTTGAAAATGTGGATGAGTTGGCAATGTGGATGAATTGGTAAAATTGACAAGTTGGGAACATGGACAAGTGGGCAATGTGGACGAGTTCGCATTATGGACGAGTTGGCAATGAAGACGAGTTGGTAATAAGGACAAGTTGGTATTGTAGACGAGTTGGGTGTATCGTCGAGTTGGGAATATGGACGAGTTGGAAATGTGGATGAGTTGGCAATGTGGATGAGTTGGTAAAATTGACAAGTTGGGAACATGTACAAGGGGACAATGTGGACGAGTTCGCATTATGTACGAGTTGGCAATGAAGACGAGTTGGTAATACGGACAAGTTGGTAATATGGACGAGTTGTCAATGTGGACGAGTTGGGAATATGGACGAGTTGGAAATGTGGATGAGTTGGCAATGTGGATGAGTTGGTAAAATTGACAAGTTGGGAACATGTACAAGGGGACAATGTGGACGAGTTCGCATTATGTACGAGTTGGCAATGAAGACGAGTTGGTAATACGGACAAGTTGGTAATATGGACGAGTTGTCAATGTGGACGAGTTGGGAATATGGACGAGTTGGGAATGTGGATGAGTTGGCAAAATGAACAAGTTGGGAACACGGACGAGTGGGCAATGATGACGACTTGGTAATACGGACGAGTTGTCAACGTGGAAGAGTTGAGAATTTGGACGAGTTGGGAATGTGGATGAGTTGGCAAAATGAACAAGTTGGGAATATGGACGAGTTGGCAATAAAGACGGGCTGATAATAAGGACGAGTTTGTATAGACGAGTTGGGTGTATCGTCGAGTTGGGAATGTGGACGAGTTGGAAATGTGGACGACTTGGAATTTTGGACGAGTTGGGCCTATGGACAAGTTGGAAATGTGGACGAGTTGTATTTGTGGACGAGTTAGCAATATGGACGAGTTGGCATTGTTGATGAGTTGGAAATGAAGACGAGTTGGTATTGTAGACGAGTTGGGTGTATGGACGAGTTGGTAATGTGGACGACTTGGCATTGTGGACGAGGTGGGAATATGGACGAGTTGGAAATGTGGACAAGCTGGCATTGTGGACGAGCAAGTAATATGGACGCGTTGGCATTGTGGATGAGTTGGGTTTATGGACGAGTGGGCAATGTGGACGATTTGGCATTGTGTACGAGTTGGGAATGTGGACGAGTAGGAAATATGGGCGAGTTGGAAATATGGACGAGTTGGAAATGTAGACGAGTTGTATTTGTGAACGTGTTGGCATTGTGGACGAGTAAGCAATATGGACGCGTTGGAATTGTGGACGAGTTGGGTATATGGACGAGTTAGCAATATGGTCGAGTTGGCATTGTGGACAAATTGGGAATATGGACGAGTTGCCAATGGAGACGAATTGGCAATATAGACGAGTTGGCAATGCAGATGAGTTGGGTGTATGAACGAGTTGGCAATGTGGACGTGTTGGGTGTGTGGACAAGTTGGCATTGTGACCCAGATGATAATACAGACGAGCTGACATTGGGGACCAGTTGGCAATGTGGAATAATTAACATGTTACCCTAACATGCGAAACTTGATGGTAGAAATAACCTACAATGAAGCAAATTTCAAAAAATCGACGCTCTCAAGAATAAATCATATTTGAATTAATGACGTCTGGCTGATCATTCTTATTCTCATTCAAAATAAAATTTGACAAATTCTGCTGTCAACAAAACAAATTGATTGTATAAGGCTTCCGTTTTTACCGACTTTGGTAAGGAACCCTAAAATTAGAGACTTGAGAGTATAGATAGCAGCATCTCCCTCACTCTTCTGTCAGACACTATTTCAATGAGAGGAAAGACGAAAGTTTGAATTTGGAATTCGGGTATTAGGCCTTCAGCTCTAAATTTATTGAAAAAATATGTCTTAATATTCTTTTTTCAAACATTTTTAGCTAATTTAAATATTGGATTTTATTTATTACACATATTGACACATTTTTTTTTGTTTTTTTTTTTTTTTATGGTGGAGTACCTATTGTTGGTCAGTTATTTATTTATATTAGTAAATAGGGTTTGATTAAGTATAACCTAGCGTAAAAATTTCAAACACAATGTGTAATTGTTATTGAATAAATGATTGATGATGATGACATGGCAGCACCCATATTAAGAAAATTTGCACGATCTATTGAATATCATTAAAAAAACAAGCATTGATAATAGTGGTTTTTCGTGTATTTATAAACGTTTCATACTCTCTATTTCATACAATTGAGTTTATTTAACATTTTTTATTATCACTTTTTTTAAGTATTTACGATTCTAAATGAATACATAAACAGTTACGCACTACATGATTTCCTTTTTAAAACCTGCGTAGTGAGTGCCCAAATCTGTCGTTTCGATTCATGTGCTTTTTCTGGAAATTGATAGAAATCGATCAAATCGATAAATTTATGTCCTGAAGAAAGAACAACACTACCAATCTTATGTTCGGTCCTATGAAAATATGTCAATTATTTTTTAAGATATGGGATTATTTTTATGAATTATTTTTTTCCATAAATCGAATAATATGCATTTTATTTGTGAAACAGATCAGCAGATCACATGTCATTAATGCACAAGTTATTTTTACAAGAGTTAAAAAGTTGGCACGATGAAGCTGGCAGTTGGCTATCAGGCCTAAGCTCTAGCCTGGCATGTTTTACCGTTTTTAAAACATAATTTTAACGTGTTTTTTTACAGTATTTATTCTTCGTTCGCCAAAAACTTATTTTCTGTAACACTACCGGTTTTCCATATTCTAGCGGCGGTTCGACGCCGCAACGGGCCTCTAGTGCTGATAAATTATGCATGTAGTTATTATAAATATAAACTTTCATCTTGAATCACTATCTACTAAAAAAAAACGGATAAATATCCGTTGCGTAATTTTAAAGATCTAAGCATACATAAGACCAGACAGACAGACAGACAGCAGGGAGTGACTTTGTTTAGACTGTATTATTATTATTTATTTCTTTATTAATTTTACAACAAAGATTACATATAATCTAAAGCCCTGCGAAACTGTTATGACAGTTTGTCTACAGGAAGACTTTTCAATACCTAACTAACTAAAAGTACAATTTATAAAAATCAGTATCAATTTTTAAAGATTACGGCAGTGTATCTAGTAAATGCTTTTTCAATTTTCTTTTAAATATCCGTTTATTTTGTTCGAGACGGATGTCCTCGGGTAAGCTGTTAAAAATGTATGGCAGGCGTTTTTTTAGTGTCCTGTCTCCGTAATAGTTTTTAACTCTAGGCACATCAAACTTACCCGCGGACACCGACCTCGTGCCATGTTCGTGGGTAGTTCTGCATAGGTTATGCTCACGACTGTCATAGTTGTTAGTAGCCAGGAGGTATTTGTGCTTTAAGGTGACGGGAAGTATTTTACAAATTTTGTACAATTTTCGGTAATCATTTTTACAGTTGTTTTTAATCTTTTGTGGGACGAGAAATTTTAAAAATCGTAATTGCAGGGATTCTAATTTATCTAAGTAAGTTTTAAATGTGAGACCATAACAGTCAAGAGCATACCCTAGTACCGAATCTACCAACGTAAAGTATAAACATTTTAATGTGCCAATAGGAACTCTATAACTGAGATGGTAAAATTTACCTAACAACACTCTTAACTTATCACAGATGTAATCTATATGTTGAGACCAGGAAAAACTAGTATCTATTTTTACTCCTAAATATGTTACACAGTCTACTTTATCTATTGTATTACATTGGCAATTGACTAGATTACTATGCAGGCAGTGATAACAATGGGCAACTAGGTGGAAAGTCATATCTGGTATTTTCATATATGGCGAGTGTAATACAAGTAGGTTGGTTTTCTCCGCGTTTAACATAATACCGTTGTCATGGGACCATTGCACAATGGCATCTATATCAAGTTGTATAGAGCGAGTCATTTCAACGAGGTTGGTCCCGGCACTCACAGTGCACAAGTCGTCAGCGAACATGTAAGGTGTGCTGTGACATATGACTCGACCTATACTGTTAACGTGCATCAGATAGCACACTGGACCACACCCTGACCCCTGCGGAACCCCACAGTAGTGGTATTATTCATAATTGGCCTCTTGCGTTTATAAAATAGTATTTTATGCAACCGTTGTATAAGAGGGGGCAAAAAACGCGAGTGGCATGGGTTACGATGTGAGCGTAGCGAACATCGTAAGAAAGATGCCACGAGCTTTTTTTGACCTACCTACTTATACAACGTTAATACTTTATCTACGACACGACATTTCATAAAAAAATGCAAATATACAACAAAGAAAATAATTACATGTTCCCGCTCGGAATCAACAAAATTAAAAAAAAAATTGTCTCTGATAAACTTTTTTTTTATTGACGTCCATCTGTCAAAAAATATGAACTTATACATAAAGGTATACGATCACCATACTAAACATCTGTCAAAAAATATGAACTTAACATAAAGGTATACGTTCACTATACTAAACATCCATACATTGAAGACAAAACTTTTTTTTTAAGTTGGCAGCAATGCCTTAGTTCCATAAGTTTTTTTTAATGCAAATTTTGTGAATGCAGCTATTTATCTTGTAATCTGTGGTACAAAGTGATGCTTTTTTGGCGACATTATAATATCGTTTAGCAGTGTTTTTTGGGCAGTAGAGTATAGACTTTTACAGACTTTCATAATTTATGTCTTTATATTAGAGTTAGTACTATATAAATGACAGAAAAAAGTACTGGAGTAGAAAAAATATTTAAGCAACGTCAATAAAAGTGCGGCACATTAAACTCAAATAAAAAACACGTATTTTCTTCCTTTGAGAGCACATCAATATACATACTTAGAATATCAGCCAAGTCGAGTAACTTACATAGCCATTATGTAGGGCATACCATTATTTTCTAAACAAAGAACATAATAAGTAATAGAAAGAAAAAAGCGCAGAATACCGTGCAAAGGACGGCCATATTGAAATGAGTTTCCCTTTTCCATAATAATAAATCGCCGCACATTACGAAACGTATTGTCGATTCATCCTTTTCATTCAAGTTTTCCGCATATCCAGTGAGTTACATATGAATACCATAAGAGGAAATCGGGGAATTAAAGGATACATTTTCTGGGTTAATTTTGCACAGATAAGTCAAACGTACCTACTCATAAGACACTACACTACATTCGGTTTGATAATGTAACTGTACTGGCGAGAAAAAAGATTTTCATTCCGCGGAAACTCATTACACACCCACAGTTCTGATTATGGCCTGTATGGCTGATTGCAGAAAGACAAACAAAAAAAAATAAAAATAAAACCGCGGAAAGTACGGGCTATCGAAAGGGCGAGGCTATCGAAATTAGTCGTCATTCAAATTTTAACCGAGATTGTGGATCGCGATCTAGTCCTTATGCAGAACAGGTCATTATGTAAATCCAGTCGGTTTAATACCGACCCCTATAATGCTGTGTAACTTATTTGAATAATACATAAATTAATTATCAAAAATACACATATAAACACAGTTCACAATAAAATAAGAAAGAGATGACATAATAAACACAAAGCAATGAAACATCGTATAAACACATTCATAACACACTCGACTCGGCGTAATTTACGATGTCGTAAACTAGAGTATTGTCACGGAGAGTAGAGTAGAGTAAATACGAAGGTGAAGGACACATAAACGCGTGTCTAAAAGGTCTTTCTCGCCGAGAGCATTCGCCAGTAACGTTACATCAGTGAGGTAGGAGGACCGAGCATTAGGGTGAAGCCAGAGCAGCGTAATTTTAGTCGCGTAATTTCGGTCGCGCCATACTTAGTGTGACGCGGTCACGTGACATGATGTAAAGCGCGACCGAAATGACGCGACTCAAAATACGCTCGGGTGGCTTCACCCTTGAATATGATATAATGTATATATAAATTAAGTAAATCACCGTTGTGACGCTATTTACTGTTTCATTTATGAATTTACAAGAATATATAAAAAACTACATTTCTTCAGCTGTTGCTGATATGACAAGACATTTAATTTAACTGTCGTAACATACTCTATTTTGATTTTTGATTGAATTTTTTCTTTGTATCATGGTTCAAAATAGAGTATTTTAGGACAGTTACCATAGAACACATCGTAGTGGCGATATTTATTTATTCAAACTTTCTTGCACAAAATACACAAGTAAATAATAATTTATTGCAGGCCTAAAGAATCCCATATACGTCTTACAGCTAGCTTTAATAGTAAGAGTAGGTAAACCTTTAGAAACAACACATCAACAGGAGATACAAGACATAGCCTCTACTAGCTACGTATTTCCGGTTATCATTGTGATGCACAGCCACTAGCCAGCCAATGCCTTAGAAAAATATGAATCAGAATCAGAATCAGAATCATAATTTATTTGCTAGAATACAGTCAAGTGGATGTCAAATACATTTTCGAGGTACAGTGTATTCTGCCTGCTAGTGGGCATGCAAATATTAAAGAATTTAAAATAACAATAATAATGGACAAAAATTAACTAAGACATGGTATTTTTCCTATAATTACGACTCAGCATGCAAGACTAATAATAATAAAATGTCAACTTACACTATGTTACACTTAATTTAATAAAGATGTGGCATATAGTCAAGATATTCTTTCACTGAGTAAAATGCATTTTGTATCAAAAAGTCCAATAAATATTCTCTAAATTTAGGCATTTCGGATTCTCTAATTAATTTAGGTAGCTTATTATACAATATTGGTGCCATGCCAAAAACACTTTTTGCTCGCAGAGCTGTTTTTGATTGCTGACAATTGATTTTATGTCGCTGCCGTACACTATTAAAAACATAAAATTGGTTAATATTTAATTTGACATACAAAGCAATCTCAAATATATATAAACATGGCAAAGTTAAAATTTTTAGTTGTATAAAATATGGTTTGCATGAATCAAGCATCTTGAGTCCACAAGCAGAACGCAAACACTTCTTTTGTGCCTTAAACACCAAATCCCGATCGTTTGAGTTACCCCAGAACATGATACCATAACGCAACGTAGCTGTTACATATGCGTGGTAGGCCGTGAGTACCTCAGTCTGACTTACAATTTTGTTTAAATTGTACAATGCATATGAGAAACTATTTAACTTCTTACAAATACTGTCAATTTGGTTAAACCATGTCAACTTATTATCTAAATTTAAACCTAAAAATTTCGTATTATCAGTTCCCTCTATTATATGATTATTATATGTCACAGTTATATCGTTAGTCATGTTATTCGTCCTTCGACAGAAATTCATAATTTTTGTCTTGTCTAAATTTATATGTAAGTTATTATGATTTAACCAATTGATTATTAATTCCAATGCATTATTTATATTAGTTTGGCAAGTCTGCAGATCTTGTCCAGTCAATATAACCGTGCTGTCATCGGCAAAGAGAACCATTGGGTAGTCAACAGCCTGTGGCAGATCATTTATGTAAATGAGGAATAATAATGGACCTAATACGCTTCCCTGCGGGACGCCACAACTAATTTCTTTGTATTTTGATGAAAGAGTAACCTCACATCTCGTTTTTAGGCTTATATAATCTATTTGGACCATTTGTTTCCTACCATCTAAGTACGACATTAGCAAATCGTGTACGTTTCCGCGTATTCCATATCTATATAACTTCTGCATTAAAATATTGTGGTCAACTAGGTCGAAAGCCTTAGTTAAGTCCATATATAGAGCACAAACTGGTTGTTTTTTAATATGACAATGAAAAATATGTCTGTAAAGTACAAATAGCGGACTTAATGCCTTAAGGCGATATCTCGGGGAGTAGGTACTCGTATTATAAACTTCGAATTTAGCCTCAGTTGATGCCATTTATTGTAATTTTATTGTAATTTCGTGAAACACTCCGCACAACAAAGCGCAGCGACTTCTAAATTGAAATCCCGACGCCTTTGAAATGTGATCCTTGGAAAAGAATAAGTAGATATTATGTTGGCGTAAATTCTTTGATCTTTGATTATTATTATATTTGTCATTAAAAATAAAGAGCACTTTCACTGGAAAACTTAGATGGAATTTTTAGAAAGAGAAAGTAAGGTCAGCGAGGATAAATGAGGGTGTCGCTCTGATAAAATTTCATTTTGGAATTATTAGCTTCACGACTTAGAAATAGAAAGCCTTTCTTATACGCATACCTCGGGGTTTACGGTGCAAATATGATTTGACGCTTACTATATATATATTTTTTTTGTTTTTGTTATAATTATGATTATATTTTTGTTGAATGTGTATACATACAAACATACATATACATATATATTGATATAGATATTACGTAATACGTATTATATTGACTGTTTCCCTATCTCTCTCTCTTTTGGTTTTTCCATTTTCATGTGTAAGTATTATCGTAAAGTTATCCTCCTTCGTATGTACATCTTGCTTTGGTTGTCTACCGTTTACATTTGTGTTTATCACTCACTTACTCAAAGGTTAACTGGAAGAGATCCCTTAAAGGGATAAGTTCGCCTTTGTACATGTTTATTGTTTTAAAATGTATTTCTTGTTGTTGTATACAATAGTGTATACATACATACATACTAATCGGCCTACTAGTGTTAAAGCATCCGTGCACCGAAAACCACGTAGTGAGCTGATAAGTTCATATGTGAAAGCAATAGTATTGCTACACGTTACATCTTTTTAATTGGTTGTAGTTGGGTAAAAAGTAGGCTTAGTTGAGAAAATCGTGTCTTGCGTCAAATTATGTTATTCCTATAGGACGCAACTCAAAAAAAATATTATAAACGTTTGTTATACTACAGCCACAACTGGCAAGTGGCTGTCGTGCAGGGAGTCAACTGTAAATTTTTGGTCAGATTCATAAGGCCACTTGTGGAAAAAAGGCTTTTAGGGATACTTTTTTCTTATGACTCACGAAATAAGGTCGTAAATTAGTCCATTGAATGAGTCCCTCCAAGGGGGGTCTAGAGTGCGTGAGTTAGTAACGTAAGATGTTTCTTCGGAAACATGTCAAGAGTCCCTAGGTAATAAACATACTAAAACCCCGGGACACTAGGAGGAGCCCCGGAGTGGGGGGAGGGGGGGAAAGGGTCCATTTTTTAATTTTTCGCTTAAATCTCAAAAACGGTACATGTTAGAGAAAAACTTTCAAGGAAAAGTTGAAAGGCCATAAAATTATCTACAAGTTGTACCTAGATATTTTTTTTCTATTCGCAGCCGTTTTCGAGCTACATCCCATGAAAGGTGAAAAATTCGAAAACTACCCTTATATAATATTTTGACAATCGATTCCTCCTAAAGGCTTCCATGGAGGAATGTGTTTTTTTTACCAATTATAGACCTAATTAAGAGCAATCTATCAGTACCGGTCAAAAGTTGCACTTTTGAGTTTTTTGGAAGAAAAAAAATAAAAAGGTCAAGTTGCGTAACTACCCTAATATAATATTTTGACAATCAATTCCTCCTAAAGGCTTCCATGGAGGAATGTGTTTTTTTTACCAATGATAGACCTATTTAAGAGCAATCTATCAGTACCGGTCACAAGTTGCACTTTTGAGTTTTTTTGGAAGAAAAAATAAAAAGATCAAGTTCAGTAACTCAAACTACCCTAATATAATATTTTGACAATCGATTCCTCCTAAAGGCTTCCATGGAGGAATGTGTTTACTTTACCAATTATAGACCTAATTAAGAGCAATCTATCAGTACCGGTCACAAGTTGCACATTTGAGTTTTTTGGAAGAAAGAAATATTTTTTGATCGATTGATGTGATAAACATGGGTATGTAGTATGGGAAAATTGTTTGAGCCAAAATCATTTTTTACTGCGTGTAACTCAGAAACGGTAGGATATAGGAAAAAAATATTTAGGTACAACTTGTAGATAATTTTATGGCCTGTCAACTTTTCCTTGAAAGTTTTTCTCTAACATGTACCGTTTTTGAGATTTAAGCGAAAAATGAAAAAATGGACCCTTTCCCCGCCTCCCCCCACTCCGGGGCTCCTCCTAGTGTCCCGGGGTTTTAGTATGTTTATTACCTAGAGACTCTTGACATGTTTCCGAAGAAACATCTTACGTTACTAACTCACGCACTCTAGAACTTTTTATTCAATGGACTAAATTAAGTTTTCTGACTACGATTCTGCAATAATCTAAAATTTTTTTTTTTGAGATGTGGCCGTATAGCTGGCAGGGGGCGAAATGCATCTTCTGAGGATGTCATATAAAGTTACTATTCATATTAAAAAAAGAGCAGCGCTAGTTTTAAGGTGCCATATTTTCATAATATCATTAAAAAAATGCATTTCTAAATAGTAGAGGATCCCTTTAAGAACGACCTTCACCGAGATGTTTATTTGATTAAATGTATTTTGTATTTAATTTAATATGTCGATAAATATATTGCATATGGGTTGCCTAACAAATTTTAGTCCAGGGTATGTTGAATTAATAATTAAAAAAATTTTTTTTTTAAACATTTGATTATTAGATAAATTCTATACCAATCGAAAGTATGAAGCCCATAGAATATGCAAACGTTAGGTTGCCTATTCTTTTCCCGTCACAACTATCGGGTAGCCAGGTTTAAACTGGTAAATCTATACTAGCATTTTGCAACGGTCTGATTATTGAATTGAAATTAAATAACATTAAAGATTATTTTATTATGAACACGGTGGTATAGGGTTGCCTGCGAAAAATCAGTCCAGAATTCCGGTTGTCAAATTTTGAAAAGTAAAATATTGCAGCGAGTGAATGTGTGCGACTGAGAGGTCCCAACCAAAACCATCCCATACGATATAAGAGGACACAGCATAGCAGCTGTTTGAAGTCCGCCCATTTAAAAAAAGAGAGTGCGCATGCTATTTGTGCTTGAAAATGAAAAGGATAGCGATAGACTCGTAGGTATATGCTGTGCATTATTTTGGAGTAGATTGTCGCTATAGATACAATAAAATGCATGGTATAATAATATACTCCGCCTGGTACTCTCTTCCGAGACTCGCGAACCACGTGACTGACACAAGCCTACGTCATCATGGTGTTCAGAGATTCTCATACTTTTAAATGTTGGAGAATTTTAACCAACGGTGAAAAGTGTTTAAACGGCATTAATTTTAAGTGATTCAAGTAGAAACATAGGTAGTAGAATAAAACAAATGTAATGTATCTAATCTTTCGGAGTTTCTTCTCAACAGTGGTCACCTCTTGTGAAATGTCGATGGACTCAGACATGTAAAAGTGCCCTTGTGGCCTACTTGCAGAATAAAGATCATTATTTCATTAATTAATTGATTAAAAAAAAAGTTAAATAACTATTTCTCTATTTTAATAATAAACTACTGCAAAATAATGCACAGCATATACGAGTCTATCACAAATAGCATGCGCACTCTCTTTTTTTAAATGGGCGGACTTCAAACAGCTGCTATGCTGTGTCCTCTTCTATCGTATGGGATGGTTTTGGTTGGGACCTCTCAGTCGCACACATTCACTCGCTGCAATATTTTACTTTTCAAAATTCGCCAACCGGAATTCTGGACTGATTTTTCGCAAACAACCCTATACCACCGTGTTCATAATAAAATAATCTTTAATGTTATTTAATTTCAATTCAATAATCAGACCGTTGCAAAATGCTAGTATAGATTTACCAGTTTAAACCTGGCTACCCAATAGTTTTGACGGGAAAAGAATAGGCAACCTAACGTTTGCATATTCTATGGGCTTCATACTTTCGATTGGTATAGAATTTATCTAATAATCAAATGTTTAAAAAAATAAATTTTTTAATCATTTATTAAACATACCCTGGACTAAAATTTGTTAGGCAACCCATATGCAATATATTTATTGACATATTAAATTAAATATAAAATACATTTCATCAAATAAACATCTCGGTGAAGGTCGTTCTTAAAGGGATCTTAGACTAAAAGGTGTAATAGTGTCTCAAATTCGTTTACCTTAAATGTTGGCCAGACTCATTACACTCATATTAACCTACACCGAATTTTATGAGAATCAATTCAATATAAACACAGAAAGTCTACAATTTCATTAAATAGATATATGTAAGAGCTACTGAATCATTTGTAACAAAGATGAGTGCATTGCATACAGTGCAAATACCCGCCAGTCGAGTCTAAAATCACAAAAAAACTAATTAGAAATTCAAAAGTCAGCTTAGCTGAGAAAAAGTTAAACCATTCACGGAATATAATGAAAGCTTTGTTCACCCTTTGGTATTAAGTCTCCAGACAAAGCCTTTGTACGGTAGTTGAGTCGGCTGTGGAGGGTTAAGCACTAGAATTGAATGCACCCGACCATAGGCTTATCGGGCGGGCAGTGTCTTGTAAATATTTGGATTTGGAAATTGGAGCATTTGTTTGGGTTCTGCATTACCATGCGTTTACAGTGACAGTACTCGTTAGCGACTGCGTAAACGATTCGTACATATGGAGAATTGTAGTTCTACAAAGTAATCGCTAGGGGCACTGTAGTATTCTCTATAAAAACCGGCTAAGAGCATATCGGGCCACGCTCAGTGTAGGTTTCCGTAGTTGCTCATCCTTCACAATATACTTAAGTTACGAGAAAGATTTCAAGCTCTATAAAAAGGCCAAATTACCTGTAATTACTTATTACCTTCTGAAAGTCATCTTACGTCCTTTTAAGAAAATTATGAAATTTTGTGATAAGTCAAAAACGGCTCGACCGATTTTATTCAATATACTTTTCATTGAAAGTACTTATAAGTTCTTATTTTCATGAATTTTTCCATAATTTTTTGACCCGTGGTTAAAAAGCTAGAGGGGGGGGCGCTATTTTTTTTGTTTTCGGAGCGAATATTTACAAAACTGCTGACTTTATCAAAAAATAATGTTTGGAGACCCCTATTATTTTTAAAATACCTATTCAACGACACCCCACTCACTAGTGTCGAAACGAAAAAAAAATCACCCCTACTTTAGGTGTTTGAGAAGTAAGTACCCGAAAAAATTTTTTTATTTACTTTTTATTTTACCGTTTTGTCGGCGTGATAAATACACATACTTATACCAAATTTCAGCTTTCTAGTACTAATGATCAGGGATCTAAGCCGCGGACGGACAGACGGACAGACGGACAGACGGACATGGCGAAACTTTAAGGGTTCCTAGTTGACTACGGAACCCTAAAAAATCGTTAACGCTGTCACTAGCGAGGACGGACGTCATGGTTCATGGTAAGGGACAGGCGTGCGAAAGCTTTTTATATGTCATTCTTCATTGTAGCCCCACAATGTCCATTGGACATCGAACCCGACGGTCCACCATTAACGCTTAATCAAATAAAGTACTTTCGTGTAAATGTCGGTCTGAGTTACGTCCCAGTGGATATTTAATAATCTCAATTATTTCAATGTTTTTAGCTCGAGACGTGCAAACAATGAAATGGTGATGACGGTTGGAATGTTCTAATTTGAATACTTCAGTTTTTAGGGTTCCACACCCAAAGGGCCCTATTACTAAGCCTCCGCTGCCGTCTGTCCGTCTGTCACCAGGCTGTATCTCATAAAAATATCGGCCAAGTGCGAGTGGGACTCGCGCACGAAGGGTTCCGTACCATTATCTGTAAGTTTGTTGTATGGGACCCCCCTTATTTTTTTTTATGTTTAGTATTTGTTGTTATAGCGGCAATAGAAATACATCATCTGTGAAAATTTCAACTGTCTAGCTATCACCGTTCTTGAGATACAGCCTGGTGACATGACCTGGGGGGCATTAACTTACTAGCAAATGATTATAATTGGAATGTGTCCCCCCCCCCTCGCCCTTATCGCGTCAGATCAGAAATCGCGTGAAATTATCTTTATTGCGTGATTTATGAATAGTTCCTTAGACTCCATGTATGGGAGTCAAATTTACGTAAATTTAATCGTATATAAATAAAAAAATAAAACTTGTAGAACAATAATGATAATTTTGTGATACTCCAGTGGACTGAATAAATATATTTTTCACTTCTTTCGCTCTAAAAGTTCGACTTTATGCTGTGCGTAGGCGACATAAAGTCGCTTTTTATGCTCTAGAGCATAAAGTAAAATCGTCGTCGAAGACCAAGGCGATCGGTCCAACAGCCACACGAAAAAGGTTCTTAATAAACAGTTAAAAAAAAAAACATAAAACTTCATACAATAAAACCCGTTCCAGACCTTCCGATCCGATCCGATTTATCGGGAGAAATCGGATAATGTGTAGTGTATAAGATCCTAACAATTGCACTACACATTATCCGATTTCTTCCGATAAATCGGATCGGATCGGAAGGTCTGGAACGGGTTTTAACTCTTTATTTTATTTCGTTTTGTTAGTATTCTAAGACCAAGGCAAATATACCAACAGCCAAAGTACACAATAAAACTTCTTGAAATAAACTTGTAACTTTTATGTACTATCATTTATTACTTTTTAAACTATTACTTTAAATATTTATTAAATTTGTTTTTAAGTAGGTGGTATACATGATATGTGTATATATGTTATTTACATGATACAGTTTCATTTCCTCGCAATCGAAGTGAAAAGTAGAGTGTGCAACTCGTCCATAAATCGCATTTTACACTCGACTTTATATTCATCCTCGCTCGCAAGCTCGCTCGGATGGATAAACGTCTCGTGTAAAATGATGCGTTTTATGCACTTGTCGTACAATCTACTATTAGAACTCACTGTACTAAATTTGTTATTGTTATAGGGGAAGGTGAAAAGTATAATAATTATCACGTTTTCATTAAAATAAAGATATTTCGTTAACTATGTGATTTTATTTATATCCTAATATGTAAGTTTAAATATGTCCTACTATATACAATAGTTCAGATTACAACATAATTAAAGACAAAGCTGAAAAACATGTTTTTATTAATTTCATTCTTATAAGCGTGTTGCTGTTATCAAAGGCTGTTTTCTCAGGATCTGGAAGTCACATTGATGAAACCATGACTGAGTTCAATAGAAAAACCCCTTGAGATACAAAATCAATCATAATCTATGTAACTTCCAATGGGAACATACTTAAAGTTAGTTTCAAACTTCTTTTGACGTTTTCTCAAAAGTGAAATTTTAGCAAGTGTAAGTATGATGTTTTTTTTTTTAAAAAGTATGAGACTTAGGGTCATGATTCTTTCTGTGTTAAATAGCTTATTTAACATAGATTTAGAACCTGTGCTTTACTCAATACCTGCCATAAGGACCCTTTAGTCATGGACGGTCACATTTTTTCTCAGGTGTCATGAATATTTTCGGAAAATCTGATAGTTTCAGACCTGTGTTATCTAAGTAAACCAAACCTTAATACTATAAATATAAATACCAAATTTGTTTGTGTTCCAGCGGTCTAATTCGATTGAAATTGGCATTTAGCTATTTGGACGATGTATCGGCAATATCAAATAGTTATTTTTATCTAATCAATATGGCTGGACCAATTTTGATATGAAGGTAGCTGAAACCCTGGATTGACACTTAGGCTACCTTTTATCCCGAAAAAATGTAGTGTTCCTGCGGGATGAGCGGATAACACCGCGCGGCGCAGCTAGTATAGTCTAAAAAAATGCTGCCATTTCCTAATTATCTAGTTGTAATTAGATTCGTCGCGTGCCCTAGCTGGGCAGCTCGTAAAACTCTTTGACCGTTAGCTATTTATGGCCCATTCCGACCGTTCCTGTTTGACTTGATTCTAATTTGGCATGTTACCCGGACATTATGACGGGGATGATTTATTTGCACGTATAAAACTGTTCCGGCGGTAAAAATAATGCAAGGTGGGAGGCGTAGGGAAGCTGCTAAATCTTTTTTTTTTGTATACCTATATTAAATAATACTATTTAAAAATAACTAAGTACACTGCATAAAAAAATCAAACTCCTAATGAATTAATATTAATTTGGAATTTGGAATTACGTGCGTACTTTTTAGTCACCCTTGCGATGTTCTTTTCACTATTATAAATTTAGAATGTAAAAAAATATAAATGTGTACCTAAATGTGTAAAGTGTGATAAATATGATACGAGGCCCTATATCATTTTCTTCATAGCAGTATTATCGTCGGAGATGGTTCAATACCGCGTAAGTATAGTATATAACTAAGTGTAGATACGAATGAATATTCAAAGAAATGCTAAGTATTTTATTTAAATGAGAACTATATCGACAGCTGTTATTTACGCGGTATTGCACTATCTCCGACGATATGTCATGCGACAGAGTCGATACAGATACAGAGAGATTGTATTTTTCAGTATTCGTTCAGAAAAAATACTGTATTTGATGCGATGTAAGTCTCTGCCGAGTAAGGACACAACGTTTATAAAACGAATTGAGCGCATGTGGTACACTGTGTCCTCTGCGCATCCAAAAACCGTTGTGTGTCAAGGCCCTAAGGTGGTAATACTGACGTGTCATAAAATTACCCCTAATCGGCAATTACTGTTTAATGGTAATTCAGAAGGAATCTGCCCTGATTTAATCTATTTTCATGTGCCCACGTTGTTCTGGCGTGTTGGCCTGCGGCATTCTGGATAACAAATTGAGAAGACAAACTTACTTAATTCGAATACAAGTTATATCTGCGGAAAGAGCAAAGTTGCCTAGCAAACTAATACAATAGAGCAAACTAATGGTGACATGCGGCTGGCATTTTGAAGCCTTTAATCATACTTGCGCCCTTCACTGCAGTGATCATGTTTTTCTTTTTATACCTAGGTACACCCCAAGTTAATGGATTAATTATTTACATATTCAATTGAGCAAAGGTGTAAATAAAACATAAAATCGCACCTTTAGAATTATAGTGTCAACGATTTCGAATTAGGTCACTATAATACTAAAGGAGCGAAATCCTCTATGTGACATTTCTACAGCTTGTTTTCACTCCAGTGAAGGGCGCAAGTATGATTAAAGGCTTCAAATAATTCCAGCCGCATGTCACCATTAGTCTGAAGAGGACGCAACTTTCCTCATTCCGCCGATATTCAATAGGAAACTTTAATTACTGTAAAAGTAGGAGAGTTCGTTACAAAGGGGACTGGAAGTTTGTGATGAAACGGACTCTACACAACTTGTTTAGGTATACTTATAAGTACTCTACGTGTATAGCAAAGGACCTCTTATTTGGGAAAGAGAGGTTTGAATGGTAAAAACGATTTTCTCGATGGAATGTCGAATATTTGTTTATTATTGGTTTTACATAAAAGTAAAACGTAAAATGGGGTGCCTGACTTTCGAGATACCGTGCTAACATCCCTCGTTCCGTTGTGGAAGAAAACCGCGAACAACTAGTGCCTAAAATCGAGAGTACTATCTAGAATTCTAGAGTCTCCGATAGGGGGCAGGATAACTTGGTCCGGTTTAATCCCTCTAAGACACAAGTTTGCGCATTCACCACTAAGAAAACTCCATTTACTGTGGCCCTGCAATTCCAGAACACACCCTCGACATCTCAAAGAGTATTGGGATCGTTGGGGTTGACATCTCCAGTGACGCTCAGTACCGAAGTAATTTAGATGATAATGCAGAGCTGGCCTCGTAATAGCTTGGTGTACTTCACTCCTGGGCAAAGGCTGCTGCTGTATAAAGTGCAAATCTGACCCCACATGGAGTACTTACTGCAGTCAGGAGCCCCCCAATACCAGCTTGGCCCTTTTGACCCAGTACAAAGACGCACTGTCTGTATAATGGGCCCACGGCTACTTTCTACCATCGCACTGCTCGCAATCGGCAGGGTGTTCATCCTCACACACTGTTGCCTAAATGGTCGAGAACTGTGTGGTTCCAGAGGACTTTCCTACCGCGAACGGTCCGCATGGTTTTCCCCGGGAGCAACAGTATGCGGTTCTTCAAGAGGGGCGTAAATAGGTTCTTAAAGGGTCGGCAACGCGCGTGTGATGCTCCTGGCATCACAATCATCCATAGGCGGCGGTAACTGCTTAACATCAGGCGGGTCGCATGCTTGTTTGCATCTGTTCCTATCTGTTTTGTGCCTAAGTGCTTCACTTTTGGAGCGCTAGTAAACCTATCTACTTATAAAACATCATTGCCTGATTCTCGTGTCAGTAACTATACGAATTAAGCTGCATTTCCCTTCGGACCTATCCATATAAAACCTATTGAAACTTTCCTGCGTCACAAATCACGAATTTTCCAGTTAATTTAATTAAAATATTCCTCAATTTGCATTTACCACCATATTACTATCAACATAAGGCCCAAATTCAAAGTTCGCTATTGTTCGTGAGATACATCGCGTGCTGGCAGAATGAAGTAACTGTAACGTAGTTGTATCTCGTTTGTAAAATTGTACTAAATACACCCGTATTGAAGATGCGTAAGCTTCATAATGGAATTAGAGTAAAGTTCGCTTATTGGTTCCTGAAAACTATTAGATATAATGTCGCATGCGCTTCTGCTAACCGGTTAAAAAGTGACCCATTTTTTTAAATACTTGCCTATGAATAATGATATGTTCCGCATTTTTTTAAACTTACTTTTACCGCGGCTGCATCTGTTTCGTATTCGTATTTTCTTTATCTTTCAGAAATAATGAAAATTAAGCAAGAATAACGTTAGCCCAACAGGGTGTTTTTCAGCCCACGCCATATTGCCGATTTTTAGTGGTACTAATTGATTTTACTGGCAACGACAAATTATTGGTAACTGACTTTGAAAGTCAGTGAATGTCACTGATGTAAACAAAAAAGTAGTGTAGTATATTCCGCATGCTTTAAGACGCCTTATTCCTTTTAAAATTCATTTTTTTTATATTAATGACAAATATATTCAAAATTTCACCCAACTTTTTGAAGTGAATAATACTTTTCCCCGAGTTCTAGGTAACATACCTATTTCATGATTTCATTGCGTGCAGTCGAAAATAAGTTGAAAAAACTAATTTTCCGCGTGAATTTTGTCAATTTCGAGTAGTTTTTGAAACAAAAATTATCAATGAAAAATTCAAACTGTAGGTTTCAAATGTATACCAATAAATCCCAATAGCCCTGTTCCAGGTAGTAACATCGATAATATGTTAAGAAACATGTTTGATCATAGAGAAAATGTCTAAAACAATCACCATTTTAAAAGGAAGTCTCCTCTTAAGTAATTTTGGTATATTTAAAGCCAAAACTATTCACAGTGATGGAAGTAAAGTTTTTTTCAATAGCATTCAGTATTTATTTCGCAAGAAGAACGAAGCATTGAGCAGTATTTCAGTAAACATTGTTTTGAATTTCGTTAATGAAAAATCCTTGACAAATCGCTACTGACGTTTAATAATGCAAATACATGACGTACGTATGCTCATTATTGCCGGACCACACTCGTTAGCCCATACAAACATATCTAAATTATCTGTGTGGATCGGCTGGGACCACACACCGCATACGAACAGATAGACAAAGTTTCTCAACCCGCAATATTAGCGCAGGTGAACGAAACGTTAATTACCCAATCGCCTGACGGTTTCACCTTGGGATCACGTCACTTGATACCTTTGGTTGAAGTTCCGCTTTAGATTTAACCGTAGGATATTTTTAACAGCAGGTATTTCATTTTGCAAATATTTTGCGAAGTGATATAAATAAACCAATATAGTAAAACTATTCACAAGACCTTACGAAGTCTTATAAGTCTAAAACTCTTTGTATAGCATTTTAGGTGCAGCATTTTACTTTTACCGATAACGATTCTAATTGTAACATTCCTTTAGTTACAGATAGAAGCGGGCGCCGGTGAAGGCCCTGGGCCCCCCTCCAACAACAACACTGAAGCTGCCGCGTCGCCCCCCAGAGATGATAATCACAATGCGGCCCCCACGCCCCGCGCGAGGCCCCTCACGCCTTCAGGTGAGTACCTATGGGACCGAGGCCCCGGGCCCCTCCATCAATAATTCCGAAGCTGCCGCGTTGCCCCCCAGAGATGATAATCACAATGCGGCCCCACGCCCCGCGCGAGGCCCCTTACGCCATTAGGTGAGTACCTACCTATGGGACCGAGGCCCCGGGCTCCCTCTATCAATAATTCCGAAGTTGCCGCGTCGCCCCCCAGAGATGACAATCACTATGCGGCCCCCACGCTCCACGCGAGGCCTTTTACGCCTTCAATACCTAGATGAGAAGCATATGAGGGCCCCGGGCCCCACCTAACAACTCCGAAGCAACTGCGTTGCCCCCCAGGGATTACAACATTTACAACCACAATGTAGCCCCCACGCCTCACGCGAGACCATTCATGTCTTCAGATGAGTACTCTGAAACAGCTGCGTCGCGCCAGAGACGATACTCACGCCTTCTGGTGATTGCCTATCACGATAAGAAGCATATGATAAAGGTAAAGTACCTAATATGATTCCAAAACTGTTGCGTTGCCTCCCAGGGGCGACAAAAAAATGTGGTGTGACCCGGCGTAAGGCCCCTTACACTCTCAAGTGAGTGAGTGGTAAGAAACACGAGCCGCAAAATATTGAATAGTTATCTGTAAGATTTACTCCTTCTATTGAAAACAATAGCTGCATGAGAATAATTGAGGGCCTCGATATCGATGGGTACTTACTATGGTAAAATGCTGATCAATTTCTGATTAAAAAACATAACAAGTATTTATGACAGACTTTATGTAGCACTGTCGCCTGGTGTTTTAAAATTAAGTACCACTCGAAAAATGTCCATCGAACACCCCAATTACAAAAACACCGATGGCGTTGTTTACCCGCGTGTATTGTACAATGAAAACATGGTTAAATTGGTTAACTGAGCTGATATTATATTAGCCGATAGCCAGTAGCAATTTTATTTACCGCTTGTTTATTTCTGAAGTTACGAGCGTAATTGCATTTTATATGAGACGTTTTCAACGAAACGGTCCACTTTCTCGCTTAATAAAACGAAATTTGTTTGCAGCTTTACCTAACTGTTCTATGCGTCCTCATGATAAGCGACAAAGGGATATATAAACATTCACCTTTTGCTTGAAAACGTCACAATATTTCAACAGGAAAAACTTGTCCTTTTACAATCACTTCTGTAGTTAATGCGGGGCTTTGAAACGGATCAAATGAGTTACTGTTTTAATGTAAACCATGAAGGATCAAGTTCGGACCTATGGACCTCTGCTAAAACACAGCTAAAGGTGCTGCTTCAAGCTAAGCCAAATATTTTTTCATTCTTTATGTTAAATATTGTTTTCTATTAACATTTTCGGTGACAGTACAATCGCCATCAGACATATCGTAGCATGTAAGGTATTCATAAATATCTGAACACGACTCTTATTGACTGGGCGGTACAGTACATGTTCACATATTTATGAACGCCTTATATGCTGCGATATATCTGATGGCGACTGTACGTCCACTGGCGTAGTATATATTTAGGCTTAATGACGATGGCGCAGTTTTTAGAGCATCTACCTACTGAGCCGGCGGTCAGTGCAAATATGTATTTGTGTGATGAACTCGAATATTTGTTCCTGGGTCCCGGTACTCACTAAGTCCTCTGCTATGTGTCGTACAAAACGGCGAATGGCAACAGGAAAAAACGTGTCATTTACGCCTTTCTGGAATTATGCCAAGTACTTGGCAATCGATTAATCGTTGAGCTAACTAATAAAGTGTGGCCGATGGGAAGAGTAATTGTTTTTGTGGCTGGATTCGGGCTCGGTGGAACGAGCGCTTATCCCTGTTATTTATTGAAAAGATATTCTAAGTATTGATACAAAGATGGATTGATACCTACACGGATGGGAAATATAGAAACATACATTCGGTCTGTCTCTGGTCGAGGGGATGAGACGTTGGATGGGCATCGCGACAATAAAAAAACGGTCAAGTGCGAGTCGGACTCGCGCACCGAGGGTTCAATACAAACACTTCCCAACTTAATCAGTTAAATGGCGCCGCATACAAATGAGATGCAAAGTTGACGCAACCGATCACATTTGTTGTATGGAAGGCCCACTAAATAATAAGTAATGACCGAGCGAGCGAAGTGAGCGAGATCTCTCCGTTTCAGCTTGCTAAAAAAAAACGTATGTTCGGATGTCTAGTAAAGTTGTCGGGCTGTTCTTAACTGATTGCGTTTCTCAATCGATTCTCGTGTTTTTTTTTTTAAGTAGATTCGATGATTATTATAGTGCTTTCAGGCAAAATTTCGCTATATTGTTAAGTTTCTGTCGGCTCATCAGTAGGTTACCTACCGACTATGCAATACATGCCTAAGGTGTGGCATATAACATCCACTTAATACTGCCTCTAAGAGTCCTTTGAATAAAATTGTAAATCTGCCTACATTCTACTTCAGATATCAACTTACCTACATCAAGCTACAACGTCAACGTATTTTCCCTTTCATTCGTTTCGCAAGTATTCCAGGAATGTCGGTATTGTGTCGGGCGCGCATTGTCGATCGGCGGAAATCTATAAGTCCCCGTTTTCCTTTCGACGTTTTCAATGTCATTGTAGACTTCTGTCACATTTCAACGTCCTTAGGTATATTTAGGTACTAGCTGTGCCCCGCGGTGTTACCCGCTCATCCCACGGGAACACTAAATTTATTCGGGATGAAAGTATCCTATGTCCTTTCCCGGGTCTCAAACTATCTCCATACCAAATTTCATCTAAGTCGGTTCAGCGGTTGAAACGTGAAGAGGTAACAGTCAGACAGACACACTTTCGCATTTATAATATTAAAAGTATGGATTGTAGATGATCAATCCAAATGGGCCAGTAAGGTGGAAATGAAAACTGTAAAAGATAGGGAAATTTGTTCTTAGGAACCATTGCGTCGATTTTAGATTTAATAGACTGCATTTTTTTTTATCTCATACGTAATCGGGAATAAAACCTGATTAAAATGTTGTAAGTAATCGTATGTCGTATTGTAACATTTTTTACAGTGGTTTTGACCGGGTTATGTATGAAATGATGTATGCGATTTATATTAAAAAAGTTTTTATTAAATCTAAAATCAACGCCATGGTTCCTACCTAAGAACAGATTTCTCTATCTCTTATAGTTTGTGATTTCTCCCATATACCTAGTTAGGTACTAATATAATTTTCTATGGGGCAATCTTAACAACGCGATGAACGTTGTGTTTTGTTTCGTATCGACATTTCCATCGGTTGAATCGGCTTTCCGATCCCGGATTTTTTAGTATGGAGAGTCATGGGATCCCGGTGTTCCCTATGCAAAGAATTCTGGTATTGGAAGCTTTAGTATTTACGGCTTCATTACGGCACAAGGGCGGAACGGATCTTAATCTATTTGGTTGCGGAAATAGTTAGACATCTAAAGATAGAAAGAAGAGCGTAAGGCTACCCCTGCCCACAGAAGGGGAGCGGAGAAATAGCCCTATAAAAGTGATTATTTTTATTAAAGCAGTAACGTCTGCTAACGTATACCAAATGTTTACAACGAAGCGAAAAATTTAAAAATGTAATGGTTCAGACAGGATTCGAACCTGCGTTTCCAACGGCTTTCCGGGCCAACACGGGCGTCCTACCAACTGAGCCGCCGAACCAGATGTCAGAGCCGTTGAATCTTTCAACCAGTTGCTTCAACATGCCTTAGGGTGGCATCGTAGCGCCATCTACCGTAAAGATTTAGACTTTATCGTCGGCACCATAGTTTATAGTTGGTAGGACGCCCGTGTTGGCTCGGAAAGCCGTTGGAAACGCAGGTTCGAATCCTGTCTGAACCATTAAATTCTTCCTATAAAAGTGCATTTAAATCTGAGGAATATGGTTGGCCTATTTTACCTAGTACAGGGGGCCTATGGTAGTTGCGTTTATCACGTGATAATGATAAATAAGTGACAAAGCATCTGTCACTCACACTTACTCGCATTTTGTCAAAACGTGACGGATGCTTTGTCACTTATTTATCGCGTCATAAAAGCAACCATCATAGGCCCGCAGATCTCTGAACCGCTCCGCTTCTAATGTTATATTATATATCGCCTGGTGACAAGCAACACTCACTAAAATTTCTGTCACTACTCTTCCAAACCTCGTATCTTGTTTGTAGATTGATAGTTGATACTGAGATACGAGCTTTATTTTAAGTAGTTATTTGGCACTTAGTGGGTTTTTGTTGTCTGCAGGCGATATTTTCTGTCTTATATTTTTCTATATTTATTTACTAAACGCGCAAATAAGCTTTAAAAAAAGATGATAGGTACACATTTGCCGGGACTTTTCAAATTTCTGAAATATTTTCCTCCAAGATTTCAGCAAAACATTTTGTAATATTTCATAATATCTCATAATTTCGTAGCCGGCTGACAGATAAGGCAAATTCTCTTTGAAGCGTTATTTAGAATTCCTAATGAACAGAGTGGGCTCGTGTTGCGAACAGGACCGAGATGAAAAACGGAGAAAGGAACCAGGACTGATACAGTTCAAGTTATATCTTTTAAAAAACCTAGCCTACGGACCAGCGGTCCCCTGATGCTTGGCCCCGCCTTCCGCCTTCGTTTAAGCAAAGTCAGCTAGCGTTTGTAGCCCGTCGCGCGTCGTTGCACACTCGACTCGGCCAGTCATGTCACCACGCGTTTATGAGTTGCGTTTCATTTTACATAAACAACCAATATAATTTAACTCCCATGAAGCTATTGCGAACACCAAAGTGAGCTTAAAATCAAAAGTATGTACCGGAATGGCCGTTATGATATCGTAATATGACACGTTATCGCAATGATTCACGTTACGCGCGCGTAACGTGCTACTCGTCGTCACGGCTACGTACGAGTAGCACGGGATTGGGAAATTCATTGGCGCATGTGACGTTTTGTACCGGTGGTATAAAGTGTGACGTCATCCACCCTGATTCGTAGGTATCTACGAAAGATTAAGCAAGCTTAAACGGGGACTATACGTGGATATATGTTGCTATGGTAACGTTTTGATATACAGGGTGGGAATGAAGATCGAAGGAATTCTAAGCAAACTGGCATTTGTTCAGACTGAGTACTTCATTTTTCACCAATTAACTATGTAAATATTTCTATCCATTTTTAAGATACAGTTTGATAAACATTAGTGTAAAAATCTGCTCGTATCAACCCTAGCAGCTTTTGAACATCGCTTAAGTGGGACAGGTGTCAATTTAAAATGTAAATAAAACCTTTGAATTAGGAGGGTTGTCACTGATATTCAGATATTCTATTTTGATGACTTTCTCTTACTTTTAAATCCAGCTTTACAATTATAATAGGTTGATTGTAGATCACTCAGATGACACTATATATCCAGTCAGCTCAGTCTTTACAAATGTTCCATCCTGTATAAACTCACATAATAGAGCACAATTATACAACATACTACGTACATTTGACAACGCGGTTGGCGCAGTTTGTAGTACACCTTCCTACTGAGCCGGCGGTCCTCGGTTCGAATCCCGGCCAGCACTGAAAGAAAAATAGCTCAACTAGTTTAATTTAACTACTTGAGAGATAGCTAAATTGTGTTTAGTAGTAACTAAGATTGTGCTAATTTTACATAACTTATTTTGGTTAATATAGTAGCCCTCAGTTTATCAGTCCTCCGATTTATGTAACTAGCACTACTGTTAACAATTCTTTTGTTTTCAGTGAGGGCAAATATTTGTGTGACGAAGTCAAATAGTGGTCATGGATGTTATTTGTATTTAAGTATGTACATGTCTCTATATAAGTCTATGTTTATCGTCGTCTAGTGCCCATAACACAAGCCTACTAGAGCTTACTGTGGGACTAGATCGATTTGTGTGAGGTTATCCGATATTTATTAATATTTAATAGGACGGCCAGTTTATGTTTGTGCTATATATTATTTATTTACAGTACTCGTATTTTAGTAGAGTTGCTAAGCCGCGAAATTGTGCGCATCGGGTTACAAGCATGAAATTTCTACCACACATAGAACGTTCCACGGTGATTATTTTCAGATGTGGAGGGAAGTCAGATTCGTCCCCTGTGTGGTGGGAAAGCGGGGTGAATAGGACAAAGGAGTCCTCTTTTTCTTTTTATATTACTGATCAGGTAACGCTAGTAGGTCTTGTGTCGTATCGTTTTCGTGTAAAACAGATATCAAGAATTCATTTTTTATGTTATTTATTCATAGTACCATATAAAAATTTGGTTGTATTTCCGAAATTGTAAAAATCACAACAAGTTTTTTTTATTGAGGGAGATAAATTAGTTATATTTCCTGAATATTTACAACTAAAAAAAAATATTGCAAAATAGCAAATTTAATCTTGTTTCTAAAAATATATAAATATTGGGCACTCTTCATACAAACAGTAACTTAAATAAATTGTTGATGTTGAGATTAGCCCGCGTGCTCGTGATACATTAGCAAAAAACAAAATGTTTTAATTACATTAATTTGTTTTTCTAGGACGTATATAGTAAATATTATATCTAAAAGCATGTTAATAATCATTATTTAATGTATTTAATGAAGCGAAATAGGATGCGTTCGGAGATTTACGTTGGTTACGCCGACGTAAAGATATATTTTCAGCTACTGTTTGTATGAGAAGTGCCCAACATTATTAATATATTTTTAGAAACCAGATTAAATGATCTTTTTGAAATAATAATAATAATTTGAAAATGTTCACGAAATTGAACTAATTTACCTCACTGAATAAAAAAACTTGTTGTGATTTTTACCTTTTCGGCCATTACACCCATATTTGTATACAGAACTATACGAAAATAACATAAAAAATGAATTTCTGATATTTGTTTTACACGGAAACGATACCAAACACGTCCTGGTAGACTTAACTGACCAGCAATAAGGAAAGAAAAGAGGGATACTTGGCCGTATTCACTCCGCTCTCCCGCCTGACAGGGGACGAATCTGACTTCCCTCCACATCTGAAAATAATCACCGTGGAACACTCTATCTGTGGTAGAAATTTCATGCTTGTAACCCGATGCGCACAATTATGTTAGAAAACAGCGGACTAACAACTCTACTATTTATAATGCGTCGACATAATGTTTTGTTTTAACAACCCTGCCATCGTCGAATCCCAGCCATTTCGATAGTGGTTTGAACCTATACCGTGTGCCACGAATGCACATGTATGATGGCAACGCTTACCCGTGCTCTAAGCCAGCCCAGCACGGTACTTAAAGTTCGGTGCCAGCGGTCTGATATGGCTTCTGCCATGTGTTTCATGAAAGAAGACATTTGTGGGGCAAAGACGCCATCAACTGACGAATCAACATCAACATATAAGTGCTTATACATTGTGTTACCGCCAAGTAGGCTTTTCTTAAAGTAGAGTAAACTAACATAGATCTTTAACGTATCCATGACCTTAATTTAATTAATTAACTTAAATTCAGGCTTTATTAACTTTGAAACAAAATTTTAATTGCCAGTAATGTACAGTAAAGTAAATTGACAAGTGAGTGTTAAATGACAGCGTGATATGAGTAACGACAATTACGCTGTACACCCACTACATTTAAAGTGCGGATTTAAGAAATTTAATTGTGCAGTTAATTTACATAATTATGATTAGCTAATACATGCAAACAATTACTAATGGATCATATTATTATTAGTTTTAATAAATGTCTGCATGCCGGTAACAGGCTGTACTGCTTGCGAAGGAGCGGCGACCGTTTGTATGGGTATGGGGAAATACTAATTCTACCTAATCGAAGTCGCGGGTAAAAGCTTGTTAAATACAGTTCTTAGACGGTTTTCGCATCAAGATGACGAACAATATATGTACGAGACGACCAATAGAAAACCTACGTAAGACCGCCATTCAATAGTTTATTCGTATATGTGTGTGACAAGAATCATAGATCAAACAGTATTTTCTAATAGACACACTCACACAGCCAGCGGCCAAGTTTAAAAATGGCGCGCGTACTCGATCCTGCCTTCAAAATGGCGTATCTTCGCATAGCCGCCGCGTGCGCCGAAATAATTGGCAAATGTCCTCCCTCTTTCTAGAACTCTCTTGAAGCGGCGGCGCCGGCGCAAACAATAGCGATGGCGATTGTTCCCGATCCTTCCAATCACAAACAGGCTCCGCCTACGCACGGATACAATGAAGTAATCGGCTTTAGACCGTATTTTATACGGAATACAGTTGCTTATCGCATGGCGGCCCATTTGTTTTGAAACTATAATTCGCAGAATTACGTAACCAATCCCGACCTTTCTGGCAAATTCCCGTAATGGCGAAAACAGTATAAATACCGACGGGGTCGGCGACTGGTCAATCAGTTTTATTCTAACAGTGCTCCAATCAACATCGGGAATAAAAGTGGAACAGTAAACAGTTTAGTGAACAGTGCGAAATAGTAAACAGTGCGACATAGTATAACAGTAAACAGTGTACATTCAGTACGTGCTCATAGGACAGTGTTTTTAATAGTGTTTGTAAGTATTAATTAGTGATAGTGTTTTATAGTGAATATTAATTGTAATAGTGTATTAGTGAGTCGTAAATATAGTGTTCCGTAAATAGTGAACCGTTTTTCATTATAATAGTCCTGTTCTTTAGTACAACTTAGATAACCATATTTGAGTATCCAGCAATAGCAGTTCAGACATAATCGGTCTGGAACATTGGTCCTTCGAGCCGGATATATAGTCTACAGAAGTACAGATGGTTATTACGAGGAGTATGTTGAGGACAGATCGTCCGGGTTCTAACCTGGAAACGGAACTTCCGAACGTCGGGGACGTGATCGCGCCGTCGCACGAGAGGATGTATCACCTGCGTGTGAATCCGGTCACTACAGCTAAGGCCGTCAACCCTTTGGTGAATATAGACGCCGGCGCTAACCAACATATGTTGAGCACCGGCGCCCCGACATATACAACACAGCACGTCATCGGAGATGTGATCGCGCCGTTACATGATAGGATATATGACCTGCATGTGAATCCGGTCACCACAACCAAGGCCGTAAACCCTTTGGCTTATATAGATGCCGGCGCTTACCGACTCGCGTCAAGCACCGGCACCCCGGCTTTTACAGCACAGCACCTCGTTGGGGACGTGATCGCGCCGTCGCACGAGAGGACGTACGACCACCGTGTGAATCCGGTCACCATAATCGAAGCCAGCGCTTACCAACACAAGTCGAGCCCCGGCACCCCTACTTATATAGCACAGCACGTAATGTCTGCGAGGCCCTTTTCAGTTGATACCTCATATAGAACTCGTCATTGGGATTACCTGGAGTCCGGCGTGTCGACCAGCAACTTGCCTGAGGCACGTGCCAGGTACTATATAGACGCTGGCGCTAACAGGAGTGCCGGCGTCCCATACGAGAAAGGTGTAACCTCAAGAATGCAGCAAGGTAGTTACTCCGCACCGTCTACGTTCACCAGTGCTCCACTAACAGCACAGACAGTCGCCGTGAGCAGCATTCATGCTTCACATAGCGCTGCTGGTGGTTATAGTCAATCGCACGCTTCCGCCAGCGCACCGTATAATATTCAGCCAGACGACTTCGTCACCATCAGAAAAAGATCGGACACCGCGCTTAACGGACACGGTGGTCCACACGTTCAAGTGCCGAAACCCTTGAACAATATAAAATCCACGGCTGGCTATATGGCAATTCAAGAACGCGACCCACCTCAGGACAGTTATATGGTTGCAACGGAACAGGCAACCGCAAATATAGCTACGTCGAATCCTCTCCACCACTACAGTTATTCGCCAGAATCGACGTTATATGAGACAGAAGGATCACTTCTAGATGGTCGCCTTCAAATCCCACTGCGAGAAATATGCACTGTGCCCTCGGATACATTAACAATTTCCAAGAAAATCAAAGCGTACAAGAAGAAGGTATTACAGAACTTAATAATCGCAGCACTCGAGGCAATCGATGATTCGGACTCAGATACAGACACTGACTGTGACTGTGAAGCGCCTGTAATGACAAGAAAAGACAAAAATGTAATTAGTTGCTTCGATGAGAATCCGCAGTTGTCGGTACAGGAGCTCCCTATACAGCACAAACAGGAAGCAACTGATAATCACCCCCCATTTCAAGCGGGTGATATAGATTTGATAGTGCACCAAACAGGTGATGTAGAGCAGAATGCGGTTCATCTGCAACATCAAGTTGTGCATACTGAACCGCAGCTTACAGATAGTTTTCAAAGTGAGGCTAATGTAAATATGTCAGTCGAGCGACCACAACCGTCGTCGTTACTACCTCCTTTGCATCAAGAGCGCTGTGGATCGCCGCTGCAGCGCCATGAAGAGTCATCGTGCATGCCGCAACAGTCTCAAGAATATGAAGAGAAATATCAACACAGCAGACAGTCGCCGTCCAAAATTATGCACCCGGATATTGTTGAAAGGGCTTCAGCACCTACTGATGTAAAGAAAACTGCGGAAACTTCAACATCGGCGGGAGCCTTAAAGTATCATCAGAGGATTCTTCTAAAACAAAGTTCAAATAGAAATGCGATTTTGATGCCAGTTCGCAATCGATCTAACGAGTATCGTTCTTCGACGTCAGCTGTAACCGGAAAACAGATGCATCCCAGGGGAAATTGGGATAGAAGCAGGCTGTTCTTTTCGAATAGACAGCGAAACCGGCGGGAGAAAATCCCGCAAAAAAGGCTGCGGTACCTTAGAAGGAGAAAAGGGTGTGGAACTTATCGTAGACGGCCACCGGAGGTGAATCGTCAGGGTCTGCCGGGTAGACCCACAGATATATCCTGGCCTGATCAGTATAATCTGAATCGTGGAGATCAAGAAGCCATCAGTGAAATATTCAATCTTAAGCCTCCAAACACAGTCGTCTCTCACAGTAACTACATTTACGCAACAATAAATAGTTGCGCGGCGGGAGAATGTACGAGACGACCAATAGAAAACCTACGTAAGACCGCCATTCAATAGTTTATTCGTATATGTGTGTGACAAGAATCATAGATCAAACAGTATTTTCTAATAGACACACTCACACAGCCAGCGGCCAAGTTTAAAAATGGCGCGCGTACTCGATCCTGCCTTCAAAATGGCGTATCTTCGCATAGCCGCCGCGTGCGCCGAAATAATTGGCAAATGTCCTCCCTCTTTCTAGAACTCTCTTGAAGCGGCGGCGCCGGCGCAAACAATAGCGATGGCGATTGTTCCCGATCCTTCCAATCACAAACAGGCTCCGCCTACGCACGGATACAATGAAGTAATCGGCTTTAGACCGTATTTTATACGGAATACAGTTGCTTATCGCATGGCGGCCCATTTGTTTTGAAACTATAATTCGCAGAATTACGTAACCAATCCCGACCTTTCTGGCAAATTCCCGTAATGGCGAAAACAGTATAAATACCGACGGGGTCGGCGACTGGTCAATCAGTTTTATTCTAACAGTGCTCCAATCAACATCGGGAATAAAAGTGGAACAGTAAACAGTTTAGTGAACAGTGCGAAATAGTAAACAGTGCGACATAGTATAACAGTAAACAGTGTACATTCAGTACGTGCTCATAGGACAGTGTTTTTAATAGTGTTTGTAAGTATTAATTAGTGATAGTGTTTTATAGTGAATATTAATTGTAATAGTGTATTAGTGAGTCGTAAATATAGTGTTCCGTAAATAGTGAACCGTTTTTCATTATAATAGTCCTGTTCTTTAGTACAACTTAGATAACCATATTTGAGTATCCAGCAATAGCAGTTCAGACATAATCGGTCTGGAACAATATATTTCATTAAATAAATATCAGACACCCTGACACAAATCAATGCAGTTACAAATTAAGCTCAAGAAGGCTTGTGTTATGAGCACTAGACGACGATATAAATATTTATATGGATAAATATATAGGTACTTAAATACATAGAACAACCATGACACACACAAATATTCGAGTTCATCAATTTCATCATACAAATATTAGACCTGGCCGGGATTCGAACCCGGGACCGCCGACTCAGTAGGCAGGTGCTAAGCAAATTGCGCCAACCCCGTCAAATAGGTATATTTATAGGTATATTGCAACTTCTACCGCTAGATAATAATATGCAAATATATGCCTCCGCATGGTGCATCGGCCTTCACCTTGCCTCGTGCCGCGCCTCGCTGTCACCGGTTTAACCATCCGTACAGATGAGGGTACATTGGACACGACTTGTCACAGTGACTTTTTAGCACTGAATCAAACTTAATTTACTGACTGAATGAATTAAAATAATTTATTTGTTACCTGCTGGTGACCCGCCCCGGTTTCGCAGGGGAGCAATGGCTGCAACGGGTGCAATTATATTATATTATTATGGGTGGTATTATACATAAATAAACCTTCCTCTTGAATCACTCTATCTATTTTAAAAAAATTGGTTTTAAAGATCTAAGCATACAATAAGGAAAGATAGCAGGAAAAAAAAGAGAATATACGTAGTGATAAGTAATTCAAGTGTGTACAGTGCGTGTGCTGTCAGAATGATATTCGAGTTGTATACCTGTCTCGCCCGCTCTTACGCGATTCAGATAAGAGTCAGTCTCTCACTTTTCACCTAAACTCGAATGGCAATCTGAGAACTCACTACAGTTGGTGTAATATAGTTCAAACTTTGGTGTAATATTGAAGTGTGTACATTCCATCGAATCATGAAACATGTGAATAGGGTTGGTACTTATATTTTTTGGAGGACCATTAATTTTTTTTTTTGTATGTTTTTTTGTGAGTATCTACAAACTAGACTACTTATTTTAGTATCAATATAATCACTCGACAAACTACATCTTTTACTTAATACAATTTCAAGATTAGATAACTATCCCACGGTCAAACAGCTCGTTCATTGTGGTCCTTCGAACCCGATACCTGAGCGTTTGGTGCAGCGTGGGTCCAGCAGTATTATAGTATTGGTTGAGGGGTTCATTGGTCTCCCACAAGCGGGTCTCACTCGTAAATTGTGTAACAGAACGACATAAGAAAACAATATACAAACGAGTTCAGTTCCTACTTTTTTAGGGTTCCGTACCCAAAGGGTAAAAACGGGACCCTATTACTGAGACTTCGCTGATGTCCGTCCGTCCGTCCGTCTGTCACCAGGCTGTATCTCAAGAACGGTGATAGCTAGACACTTAAAATTTTCACAGATGATGTATTTCTATTGCCGCTATAACAATAAATACTAAACATAAAATAAAATAAATATTTAAGGGGGGCTCCCATACAACAAACGGGATTGGTTGCGTTAACTTTGCACCTCATTTGTATGGAGCGCTATACATACCAGGTGCAAACTTAACTTAACCACTTAAGGATGGAAAGTGTTTGTACGGAACCCTCGGTGCGTGAGTCCGACTCGCACTTGACCGGTTTTTTTTTAAGTTGGTTGCAAAGGATAATACAGTAGTACAATTATTTATAGGGGATCGGAATGGAATCCGTACAACGGAGTATTATTGAATCGATACGCCACGCTGGCCGTGCAACGTGACTGCACTGGCGGGGTTTCTGTTCCGGGTTCCGTGGCAGTGGGCATTATTAAATCAAGACCACGGCATCTTAGTGCGCCTGCTTCTATATGGGTGGAGCCAGACGTGATCACGTGACAAAATGTATGGCGTGACCGAAATTACGCGAATATACTCGTAAACTAAAAAAAAAAGAATTGCGCTCGTCGGCTTCAACAAATGTAACTATTAATGCTTCTTTTCCGTTCCAAAATGATGATTGTTTTAGACATTTTTCTCTATGATCAAACACGGTTCTTAACATATTATTGATGTTATGTACTACTTAGAACAGAGCTATTGGGGTTTATTGGTATAATATTTGAAACCTTCAGTTTTATTTTTTCATTGATAATTTTTGTTTCAAACACTACTCGACTTTAACAGGTTTTTTTATCTTATTTTTGACCACGCAATGAAAGCATAAAATAGCAATGTTACTTCTAGACCTCAGGGAAAAGTATAACACTTCAAAAAGTTGGTTGAAATTATCAATATATTTGTCATAATTTGAAAAAAATAAAATTTAAAAGTAATAATGGCTCATAAGCGGTTTACATTCACGAGAAATAGTCAGGAACAGTCCGATATGATCCTCGACATGTTTTAACTCGTATGGACTATGGAGCTTTCCATCAGGGACTGCTATCCCACTAGTTCTTTTCATAGAACTGCTCAACAGAACTACTGATTGACAGAACTATTGGGATAAAAAATCCAAGTAAGTAGTTTAAGTTAATAGAACTGATTTGATCAACAAAACTATTGGGAGTAAATGTTTACAATGAAGCGAAAGATCGAAAAATTTAATGTTCAGACAGGATTCGAACCTGCGTTTCCAACGGCTTTCCGGGTCAACAAGGGTGTCCTACCAACTGGACCACCGAACCAGATGTCAGAGCCATTTAATCTTTCAACCAGTTGCTTCAACATGCCTTAGGGTGGCATCGTAGCGCCATCTACCGTAAAGATTTACACTTTATTGTGGTAGGACGCCCGTGTTGGCCCGGAAAGCCGTTGGAAACGCAGGTTCGAATCCTGTCTGAACCATTAAATTTTTCAATGTTTCGCTTCTTTGTAAACATTTGGTATACGTAAGCAGACGTTACTGCTTTAATTAAAAAAAATATTGGGAGTAAAAGCCGAAAACCGCTTAATTTAAAATACATTTCTTAAATTTATCTCACGAAAGTTTTAATAACATTAGGTTAGATTCGTTGCACAAAAGTGTATGGTTTTACAGAACAACCTTCTAAGTTGTAGGCGAAATAAGAAAGTGTGTTGAAATAACGAAGTTTGGGAAAATGTAATCAGCCCATTCGTTAGTAAGCCTATATAACATTTCTCAACACAGCGCCTCTAGCACAACTGTCACACGCGAGATAATTACCTTTCTCTTTCTGTGCAGAAATGTGTGACAAGAGTCGCGAAACATAGCTGTGCTACAGTCCGACCAAAAAGAGTAGAAATTAAAAAGTGGCAATACTGTAGCGTCGTGCCCGGTGACACCGCGACGCTCCACGGGCGCCTATGCTCGTAGTACGTAAGTTGTCGCCACGTACGAATTTTCTCATGTTACTGGCTGCGAGCGTAGCGCTACGAAATATAAAAAAAAACGTTGGTTGACGGACGATAATCTTACGTGATACTGATAACGTATGCCGGCCGGTGGAGTGGAAGAGAGATGCGTCATAATTACAAGCCGAACGCTTAGGCCGACCGCGCCTCTCTATCACTTGTTCCGCGCTCTCGCTTGCACGCTAGGCTCAGGCGGAACGTGACAATGAGTCATGCTTTTTCGTGCGTGCAGAGAGAGATTTCGAAAGTGTTAAAAAAATTGCCCAAACAATCACTGTAAGATTTTGCATTTGATGACCGGCACGTGTCGCATGCAGGTCACGGTCAATCATGAACCTGAGGCGACTAATTACCGTAAATGTGGCAACGCTGCGGTCGCGGTCGCTTTAGTAACTAAAGTTTGGTTAAACCTCGCTATGTAAACGAGGAAGTGTCACGTTCCTGACATCACACTAAATGCTCCTCTACACAATTGGCCATCATGGGCCATGATAACCCAACTAGCAAAACTGAACCAAATTTAGCTGTAAATCAGTGACAGACGCAGTTTTATATCCGTGATAGAAACATGTCTATCACTGGGAAGTGGCCCCAGTTTTACAGCTATTTGATGATATATCATGTGTATTTTGGCACCGCACGTCACTACTTTGATGTATATCCATGATACTACAATGTTTTATGAATCTCTTTAGCGTTACACCAATGGTGCCTGAATCACTATATCACTAAATTATGATAACAAAGTAACAGCAATACTGATATAGAGCTGTTTGTTGTTATATTGTTATTAGGGATTCTTTTATATCGCATAAATTATCATTAGTGCTAAATACTGAGTGTTATGTGTAAATAAAGTTGTATGAAAAAATAAGACCTTACAATTAACAGTTTTGTAAGTATGTATAATAAAATAGCAAACTATTTTTGTGTTAGTAAGTAGTGTCAAGTTGCTTTTAGGTACGTGCATAACGGTTAATTTCTCATGCGCTCAAAATTTTATTGATGAAATAATAGCATATTATTTGTGTTTTTTTCATGCCCCTATTAAATATTGAATATTTAATTAAATAAAAAATATTTAAAATAGCAAATTATTTAAAGTCACCAATATGTATCTAAAATGTGTTCTGGTTACCGATACTCGTATATCACAAATTTACAGTTTCCCACCGCCATTACCAAACACTTTCGGGCTCCTTAATAAAACTGGTAAAACCCCCTACTGTACCTACCTTTAGGTAATAAATAAAGTATCTTCAATATTGCTCAACTCATTTGCGTGAAATGAAAGTGGTTATATTTTTGGTCAATTACTGTTTTTCAAGCAGAAGTAATTTCATAAAACTCAACAGATTTGAATGGCTGTGGAAGAATATGTTTTCATCTTCTCCATTGTCATCAAAATTGTCAGTCGCAAACAAGTCATCTTGGTATCCTAAACAAGGTTCTGTTAAGATTTCATTTTTTGTATCTACGGAACCAACTTCCGAATTCTCGATGCTGGTTTGACTATCATAAAGATCCTATAAATGAGGTTACAACAGCTGATATACATTTATTTAGCGTTATATTAGTAACAATAATGTTTATATGTCACTGATGATATAAAAGGTCTTAAAAAGTATATTTGCAACTGTTTAGTGTTAATGTAGATCTTTAAACAACTTTATGCTGCTGGTGTTAAGGAAACGCCATTATATGATACTTTAGACGCATATCAGCTGCGTTATGTTCTTATATATCTCGAGTTAGCTCCATTAGTGCACTGATATATCACCAGCGATATTGCAGCGCATTAAAAGCCACAATAGAGTTACTTAGCTGTATACAGGCACTGTATTTATCTGATATGCAACGAAATTGCTCTAAATCACAGTTAGGGATACTGTTGTCTGCAGCTGTGTTATATGTGCCGTATTAAGAAGTCCAGTAAACGTTTATGTCATCAATTCTTATCACGATATAGCTGTATAATATTATACAGCTAGATGATGATACAAGTCGCCAATATACAACATAGCAGCTCCGAGTTGCTATTATATGACTTTTATATCATTATTTAGTGTTAAAACATTTTATTTTATCACTACTTTGCTAGTTGGGAAGGGACGCAGCTATACGTTAGAGGAGACAAGCGATATTGCTGTCTTGTCCTGTCGTATAGCTGCGTCCCTTATCATGGCCCGTGATGGCCCATTGTGTAGAGGAGCCTTAATATTATAAAGGCGAAAGTTTGTGAGTGTGTTTATGTATGTTTGTTACTTCTTCACGCTCAAATGGCTGGACCAATTTGGATACATTTTGGTATGAAGGTAGCTGGGTTTACACTTGTTTTATAGACAAATGTTTAATCGGATTTTTATTTCATAGAAGTTTCATTTCATCGAAAGCATTTTTTTTAAACTATACAGGGTGGCCCATTTAGATCGGTCTGTATGGGAAAGTCTGAAACTATAAGACATACGAAGATCTGTTCTTAGGAATCATGTCATCCATTTTAATAACAAGAAAAATGGCCACCATTTTTTTATATACCTAGTATTCAACGAGTGTGCGTAAATTGTCTTTATGGTTGTTTGTAGCTCTTTGCTGTTGTTGCAACTTGATACATACACTGCATACCTATCCACAACCTACACAATTGATATCAAAGTAGAAATAATGTTAGTGTAATTTTTCAAAACGTCCGGGTTCGATTGCCGAACTGATTACGGTTTTTTTTAAATGTATGAATGCAGTTTTTCTTGTTATTGAAATCGATGATATGGTTCCTAAAAACAGATCTTCTTATGTCTTATAGTTTCAGACTTTCCTATACTGACCGATCTAAATGGGCCAACCTGTATTAATATTCACGAATGATCTATCACTAGGGTGACAGTAGGCATTCGTACACCTAAAACCCCGCAATATGATTATTACGCCGAATCTCTTTGTATCATTATCTACGTACCTACTCCCAACACTGTATGGCGATCCTACCAACAGTCGGGCTGCTCAAGGCAGCCTAACATTTCACCCAAAATCGTATTTGGTGATCACTAACATGTTATTCATATTTTCGGTACATTTTTAGGGTTCGTATCTCAATCGGAAAAAAAGCCCTTTTAGGATCACTTTGTTGTCCGTCTGTCTGTCCGTCTGTCAACCCCTTTTCTTATAGGAACGCGTGGAGATATTTAAGACAGGTTTGCCATCTCTTGGAGCCGTGAAAAAATCTAACTTCTTTAAACTTATTTGTAGTTGCTAAACTAACCCCGATCTATGTCAATGTAACTTTATAAAAGTCTAGTGTTGTCTATTTTATTTACTTACACAAATAACAAATAAAATACAGCTCACAGGCGGTGTTTGCAACTGTCAATAGAGATAATCTTCTGTAATCATTTATTCTGTGGTTTTATATTATAAATAGGTAAGGTGGTCGAGTGACTGCCACAAGAGGAAAAGTCAAAGATCGTGAGGTCCAATAAGTTGACAAATTAAGCGCTGGGACAGTATCGATTGCGTGTCTCCCCGAGATGCCCGCGACTCCAAACTGGGTCAGTGGTCCACGTGCACTGTCACATGTCGGAACAGTTGACTTACATTATTAGTTAGGTGTTTCAACTTTTTTTTTATTATAAATGAATATCGGACAACCTTTCACAAATCGATCTAATCCCACAGTAAGCTCTAGTAGGCTTGTGTTATATACTAGATGACGGTATAGGTACATACACGTAAATATATAGAAAACATGCATGACAAGGTCTTCGAGTTCATCACACAAATATTTGCCTATGCCAGAATTCGAACCAAGGGTCGTCGGCTCAGCAGACAGCTGTGCTACCACTTACATTAATGCTCGCGGTGAGAAGCACCCTAATATGATAATACTATTGTGTGAAAAACATACCTACTATAAACCAACATATATGTATATATCGAAACCCAGTAATATACCTAAAACCGCGACAGCCTTCATTTCATGTTAGAACTTTGCAAATTACTCTTCTCGTCCAACTTCATACAACTAAAGCGATCTAAATATTCAATTTCCCTGACACAATTTCGTCTTTTACTAGGTTTTGCTCATATTGTTTGCGGTTGAACTGAAATATAAAATGGCGGCGTATCATATTTCACTTCGGTCATTTTAAGGTTTCGCTTCGCCCTCGGCCATACCGCAGCCACAGTAGAAATGTAACAGTAAGGCCAGTCGGGACAAGTGCGCCACACGGGATAAGGCTGCCTGTACTCTGGAGCGAGGATGTTTAAAATGGACCAATCACATTCCTCAGATTTAAATGCACTTCTTTTTGGGCTTAACAAAGACGTAGCCTGATTGGGTTTTTTTTATGCTTCGCTTCTGTATAAGAGCACCTAAAAAACGAAAAGTATAGAAAGTCTACTCCGATGTTCGAAATTCGAACGTCGTATAATGCCGTCCCTCTCTATCTCCTGTCAAAGTACATTTAGCTGAGCGGAACGGCACTCACGGTCGAATTTCGAACATCGGAGTAGCCCTTCAGATGTTTGACATCTTAAAAGCAAGAAAGCCTGTATCAATGGTTTAATCTTAAAAGCCGCTCGAGAACCGTATTCTCTTTGTTATTTGTGTAAAATGTTACGCAAATGGTGACGGGACAGAACGACCCGTGTGCACCGCCACGAGGGACTAAAACCCGCACTAGAATACGCGGCCGCGGCCACAGCCACGGGGCATAGCGGCTCGAGGCGAACAGACAATTGTCTTGCTCTACTCAGTGCCGTATTTAGGGCCCACAAGGCCCGGGCCTAGGGGCCCCAGCCCCAAAAGTAGAACTTGCACCATACTTAATGTTCTCCTTATTTATCACTTAAAATACTACAACCTACTATTTAGTTTGCTGAAAAGCATTTTGAGATAGGGGGAGAGGGCCCTCAATGCTAAGTGCCTTAGGGGGCCTTGGCCCTTAAACTCAGGGCCTGGTTGATGAGCTACTGTTTTATAACTAGGGTGTTGTAGGTTGTAGCCGCGGGTAATTCGACTATTTGAAAGCTCTGAGCGCTGTGATGAATCGGGCTGTTAAAGCTCGCTGAAAAAGGGTCACTGTTGCTATGGAGGTAATTCGTTTCGAATGGTACCGAGGTTTTTGTTGTTAGGTTTCAATATAATCTAAAGTTTAATTCTTTTGGTAAGTACTGTGCTCGTGTTTCTACTTCCAATAATCCATACTTAATATTATAAATGCGAAAGTGTGTCTGTCGTCTGTCTGTCTGTTACCTCTTCACGCTTAAACCGCTGAACCGACTTAGATGAAATTTGGTATCTTTTCATCCTGAATAAGTTTAGTGTTCCCGTGGGATAGCGGGTAACACCGCGGGGCACAGCTCGTTACTTTAATAAAGGTAATTCGGGAGAATTTCATCATAGTATTATCTAAGTATTCAATCATAGAAACCTACGCCTAGTCGGGGCTTTAAATCAGCACTCGCAGCAAAAAACAAACTTTGCTCTCTTGTTGAACAAATAATTGTCTTCAATAATAAATACATAAATATCAGAAAACCTCACATAAATCGATCTAGTCCCAAATTAAGCTCAAGAAGGCTTGTGTTATGGGTACTAGACGACGATATACATACTTACATACATAAATATATACTTAAATACATAGAACAACCATGACCCAAGCACAAATATTCGAGTTCATCACACAAATATTTGCCCTGGTCGGGATTAGAACCCGGGCCGCCGGCTCAGTAGGCAGGTCTCTACAAACCGAGCCAACCGCGTCGTCAATAAGTAGCAGACTACAGTGCAATTGGTAGCTAGTATTGCTATTTAAATCTTTCTAACATCTCCGAAGTGAAAGAACTAAAATTTCTTACAATAAATGTTGTTCAGCCGCAGTTCTTTCATCGAATTTTCCGATTTTTCCCACAAAAGCTGATTCACGGCCCTTGGGAGTGACGCGGCTAATAAGAAATCACTCAAGAGAGGTAAGTGGCCGGCGGAGGCCTTCAATATAACCTATAGGTGCATTGAGCTTGAAATTTTGTTTTCGCCGAACTAATGGATTATTCAAACGGAGATTGCCACGACTTTGCGTGACAGCGGTCAGCTCAGTGGGCAGGTGAAAGATGAAAAATCTCATTTCATTTCGTACTGCTCGCTCGAACTCCTATACTTAATCAAAATCAATCTAATTAAGCCCCGACCGCGCAAATTATCAGTGATGAAACTCATGATCTAATTTCATAGATAATTAGTCTATTGTTTAGCAAACTTCAGTGGTATCCCAGTTTACGATTCCCGGGAGCTTCGTACAAGTTGTGTGCGCCTGTTGCATAGGATCGCATGTAGCGTAAACGTGACATTGCTCATGGAATATGTCAGGCGCTTGAGTGAAGTTGAGTTTCAGGCACGTGCCGATTCAGAGGGAAGCAAAAGCAATGCCTCCCCCTCCACAAACTTTTAATTTTTGCGAGCGAGCGAAGTGACTCCGTTTCACCTTGGTCCAAAAGTATTTCGTATTGGCTTAGATATGGGGGTTGAAAACGTATAAAAACCGGCCCAGTGCGAGTTTAGCTAAGTTTGCACCTGGTATGTATAGCGCTACATAAAAATGGGGTGCAAAGAGTTAACGCAACTGATCACGTCTGTTGTACGGGATATTCTGTTTTTATTATGTGTTTTATAGTCGCAACAGAAATACATTATCCGTCAAAATTTCAACTGTCTAGCTATCACGGTTCATGAGATACAGCCTTGTGACCGACGGACGGACAGTCATAGTGTCCCGTTTTTTACCCTTTGAGTACAGGAACTCGCGTGGTCTACTGCTCACAGAGACACCAAGCTACTAGTGTGGTATTTTTAGAGTTATATTTGAGGTATTTTTTTTTTACATATTCTATTCTGGATAGTGATAATATTTTCTTAATTTTCAACATCTCGACAACACTGCACCAAAGATTTGTTAACAGAACAGTAACCCAAATGTTAGCTGCTAGTTACATAAATCGGATTCGGACTGACTAACTGAGGGCTACTAGTAACCAAAATAGTCAAAATAGATTAGCATACTTTTGGTTAATACTAAGTACAAGTTGGCTATTTCTCAAGTATGTAGTTAAACAAGTTGAGCTATTCATTTTTTTCAGTGAAGAAATACAAACAAGTAAGATTAGAATAGAAGTAAACATCAGACCCAGGGGGATTCTCTGCAATCTTTTCCCGACAATATTTGTGTATCGGAAACATTTTTCCGCTGTCCAAAGAGCTATTTTTTCCGCTCAAATCGTGTTTATTAACAAGAGTATAATTGAACGCCCCACTGACCTAGATACTAACCTAGATACTACTTTACCTATTTGCAAAATGTTGGAAAATTCAATAAGAAAACATCTTATAAGTTCTAACAGCGATCCGAAGCCTGTCCGAAGCGGATAATGTAGCCTTTTACGTTCCAATACGGGTATTCACATAAAGGGGAAAGAGGAGTAAAAACGGGGTAAAAACGGGATAATTTTCTCGTAGGCCCTAAACTTATTCAATTACTTGTGTATTGAATACGTGTTACGTGGTTTTGTGTCTTACGTGTTAGTGATAGAGTTTCGTCTGGTACCTAGTGGTATACTCAGATAAGCCCTTTTTATGTTTTTGTTCAATGTAGTATACAATACAATTTGATAAGTTTTGGGTATTACAAGGTATGAGTATTTTGAAGAACTACGAGTAACTATTCGTCAATTCAACTGTAAATTATATTATAATGTCAACATATTAAGTAATAGCATTCATTAGATATAACCAATTGTTTCAATTCTGTTGTATTTATGTTCAAATGTAATTATTTAATGTTAATTTATATAATAAATGTAATTTATGTGTGCAAAAGGATTGTAATGTCGCGAAAGAAATGATTTTTTTTATGGACTTTCCGATAATACCGTGCATTCGGCTCTTGACCTTTGGATGCTATATAATAATAATGCAGTCGACTATACTTTGCAGACTGTGAGGTCTCCTTAAAATTCATAGCTTTTATTATGCAAATTAGTGCTTTCGGCTCTTTCTAAAAGCAATTTAGGCTTTTACAGCACTTTGTTTATTATCCAAACTAAACAAACAAACAAAAAATAAAATTACTTCGGAGAATATAAAAGGATTTTACTGTTCACTTAAACATATCCATATTATTTAAACCGCAAAGTTACCTTTTGATTTACACATCAAAGGGACTAAGAAGAATTTATATTTTTAAAATAATCCTTTTTTTGGTTTCCGTCTGCCATAATATTGTCATTTCGTGGCAGAGTTCTACAGGGCAGGATTTGTACAGAAAAGTTGCCCGAGAACATTCTCGTCATCTCTCGCACTATAGATACCTAATACTATATAAAATTGAGGAACGTTTCCGAGAAAGACACAACACTGTACTGTGCTGCGAAAATAAAATCTAAGGGATAGGTATTTATTGCCGCCGAGGCCCGTCACTTCACTTTGTATGTTCGTCTACACAATATTTATAAAGCAAGATGTGGTGTGAAACTACTAAATAATAATTATATTCATTAAGATTAAGTAAAAAGTATTAAAATATATGATTGTTGACTAAAGGCCTTCCCTGAAGTTCTAACAGATGTAGGTATTCATCACATGGATAAATCTCACATACCCAGCAATAACACAAAATTTTGGTTTTTAGTCTCATCTCTCCCATGGTTGCGTCGTTTGCCACTGTAACGCCATCTATGACATCTATCGGTCATGCGGTGTGTCCTCATCATAATAGTAGTCTAAGCAACTCCTACATAATGGGAGGTCTTAAAATACGAGAGTGATTTTATGAAACGAGCCGTAGGTGAGTTTCATAATAGGATCACACGAGTGTTTAAGACCTAATTGTGTACAGTTGCGTACACTACTTTATCTACACACATATTTATAATCATTATCATAGATTTTTCTTTTATGAAAATATGAAACACTCAGTCCTGCCAGTCAGTCCGCGGAGCAGAGGAACACATGTGGTGACTCGCGGTGGCTGCGGTACCTACTGTTATGAAATTACATCTCTGATTTTGGTCGCTGCCAAGTAATGTAGGTCCTTTCCTTACCTTACCTATAATATCTGAACTTGTTATAGGAATTTAACAAGATGGGTGTAGATAAACAATTTTACAATACTGTACAAGGGTAGTAATAGCAGGACTCACTCACTAGTTATACATTAATTTCTATCCAACTACACAGAAGCAAGAAAATGGGTTATGTTGTCGCTTTTTCCTCAAAAGTTTCAATTCTTAGTTGATTAATATTAATAAAACGCTCACGACAAACACCCACACAACGTACTTTCACTTTCATGGTCTAAGCATCCTATAAATGCATCAAGTGAAGTCGGCACTAAAACTAAGTGCGAAATACAATAACAATATTAATACATATAGCACGTTCGCACTAAAATAATAGGTCCTGAAAGTTCAAGGTCGGGTCGCATCCCAGCTTCGGCTGAACCCATACCAAAGGAAAACAGTTCCAGGATATATCAGGCTCGCTATAGACTTACTGCCTTTCAGTTGCGAGGCCGTCTCGTTATAAAATAAATGTACTAAGGACACAGGACTCGCCTACAGACTTGGTACATTTTGGATCTGAGTTTGGACCGAATCCGAAGGAGAAATGCTGTAAATATTATTGTACTGAGATAGCGTTAGTACCTTTTGGAGTTGTGATCGTGTCTCTACAGGGCGAGTCCCAGAGGGTGCGACCCAATTACGAGGGATTCACAACGAAAGTTGCAAGATACGCATAGTGGAGTAGCGTTGAATTAAAAATGTCTTCGGAGAACAACCCCGTCTGACATTTTTATCTTTTGATAGAGGAACTTTATTCTAATGTTTGTTACTACAGCGAAAGTTAGGTTTCGCTTATGGAGGCAAGCTAGTGTTTTGTTGATATCATAGATAAGCAACAGTTAAAATTATCTGCACTCTTTTTCTTTTTAGGGTTCCATACCCAAAGTTAAAAAACGGGACTCGGCCGTCCGTCTGTCTGGCTGTCTGTCCGTCTGTTACCAGGCTGTATCTCATGAACCGTGATAGCTAGACAGTTGAAATATTCACAGATGATGTATTTCTGTTGCCCCTATTTGATAACAATGTCACACTGAATATGAAAAGTATAAGTATAGTCATCAAGTGGTGCCTTTCAAAGATATGACCAGAAGACCAACTCTAAACCATAGACATAGACACTATAGACACGCGATTTTTATACAATCATAGATACGCGATTGTTTCGTTGGAAGATTTCGATGTTTTTGTTCATGTTATCTATACGCTTCTAGTTTTTTTTATTGAAAATATTTTTTCTATAGACAGAGGTCATGATTCCAAGAAAAATCTTAATAGCATGATGCAGGATCGTCTTTTATTTTGTATGGGCGCGCGGCGCTATGCCAGCCTGGCGCCATCTGTTGGTCATCAGTTTCGCTGTCCTCCCATCACGCCGAAACATTGTCATCTCTGTAAGATGGGATAAGCTAAGCGTCTCGCACCTAACCGGTATTTTTTTATTAGTACGTACAAGTTTCTCACATTAATGACTACCTTTTATTTCCAGATGCCCTCAAAATGTACGGCGACCGGTTGTCAGAGTGGGAGCGCACAGAGGTGCGCAAGTACCCCGAGGTGTGGTTTCTGGGGCTGGAGTCCAACAAAATCCAGGCCAAGTCCAACCTGCCCAACAACTGCGGCTTTGATGACGAGAACGGCAGCTATAATAAAGTGAGTTGAAGTCCTCAAGATGGCTGAACTAAAAGCAAAACAGTTTAAAAATGTAATGTTTCGGGGGGGATCGAACTCGCGCTTCCAAAGGCTTTCTTACTTCTTACCTAATAATAAATATTAATTCATACAAATCGATCTTCTTAATCCCACAGTAAGTTCTAGTAGGCTTGTGTTATGGACACTAGACGACGATAAACATACTCATATAGATAAATACATACTTAAATACAAATAACATCCATGACCCAGGCACAAATATTCGATTTCACCACATAAATATTTGCCCTTACCGGGATTCGAACTCAGGGCCGTCGGCTCAGTTGGCATTGCAGTTGCTTAACCACCGTCGTCAAATGAAATCAAATCTTATCTGTTAGGCTACCGAAACATCGAGCCATTGAATTGTTCAACTAGTAGCTAAATAATGATGATGTCCTCCTTGACGTATCCGTCAACGGCGACACCCTGTCAGTTATTTCTGGCGTGCGCGCGCACGTGGCTCGTGAAACCTAGCTTATTCACGAACACACGATCACAAGTGGGACAGTGAAGCTGTCCGTCTGCGTTGTACGTGTAGCTGTAGGAAGGCCTGGGTTGCGCCTTTCGAAGCTCGCTAGTGGGGTTGAGCGTCTCTGTTATTCATCCCTGTTGCCATCTTAATTATCCTTTTGAAAGATATCGTGTTTTTAAAAATGCAAGGGCAAATTGAGTTTTTGAATTTCTTCGCTGGATGCCACGGTTACAGTGCACATCACATGTTAAATGAGATGGGAAATAGCAGTTTTTAGAATACAGAAACCGAGCAGTCTAAGCTGAAATTGCAATACTGACTCGCGTGACAAACCAAGTCCCAACAAGTTGCGATACCGGTCCACCGCAAGAAACCAACAATGTGTGATCTATTATTAAATCCAGACTTTGCTGACTATGTACGGTATCGCAAGTTCGGAGGAAGCCCGCAAACCACTGAGCCGAAAGTTAGGAAACTTGGAAGCCGCAACACGGCATCGTAACCGACTGAATTAGGTCCCATTCGAACCAGACGGGCACTTACGCGAATACCTTGCACTGTGTGTACACTGTGTACATTTCTGTTAGCTTCATCTGTAACACCTTTCTATTGGCAATCTAAGTCTTTGTCCTACCTGATCTTACTACCAAAATATTTCAACTAGGTACCTACCAGTCGCAATAAGGTAACCATGGATTCAGATTCTCACCCGCTTGGGTACAGAGTATTTCATCCTTTTGTAGCGATTCACATGTTCACGTCATGTGCCCGCCATCATATTATAATCATATATCGCCATCGTAAAACTCACACCATCATTATCATCATCAAATTCTCATCACATTAGCAATAAGATCATATTACACCATATAATATTAACATCATCATTTTATAGAAGTATTAAAAATGAGCGAATACAAATGTAAGCATCCTGCCAATTTTTGAATAGCAAATTAATATTCACAAAAATTTCCAACGGAAGAATTGAACTTTATATAGACTGGATAAGGATCAAAATTCCATATACAGCATTTAGTGGGAGGAGTCTTGGACGTGTCGGGTGTCCCGAGTGGGACGAGGCAGGCGAGCCTGATGAGTGAGACAGAGCGGTTGAGTGGGGCGAGACAGATGACGCTGTTGAGTGAGATGGAGCAGTCGAATAGAACGGGTCAGTCGAGTAGGTCGGCAGCGGTGAATGACTAGAGCTTTGGGTATAAATAGGCAAGGGCTTAGTAGGATGGGATTCATTCTTACTTTCGACTTCGACTGGGTAACACTATTGTTTGGCAATAAGGTATTAAATTTAATTCTAAGGGGAATTTCTGTTGGGATTACATTATTTTTCTGATCTATAATTATTTATTGAAATGTTGTGGGATTTTGTTGTTTTTTGTTAAAGCTATTCAGCTTAATTACATGCCAGAAATAGTGTTTTGGTACATGGTTGCCAGGTGAAAGATATTTAACCTTGCGGCTGTTAAACGAATATCTTTCAGACTCTTCTAGTTTTACCCGAGTTAGGCGGCTCGGGCACTAGCCATATATAAGTGCAGTGAATAGCCTACGAATGTGGATAGTTTTGTTTGGTGGAAGCAAGGACCACACGTGTTGGACATGCGGGCCTTTCCGCGCTTGCCGAAGCCAAATGGACCTCCATGCTCGGTCTCATATACTTATATATTTATATGTCTGCTTTATATACACATATTAGGGCGGGTTACTCTGCGTTTCCGGTGTCTTAGCCACGCAAGGGGGGACCCACTTACACTGATTCTAGTCCAGCCTCGGGTTAATCTCCCGAATTTATAGTTTAGCTTACCTAGGTTCCATACACGTTTAAATGTAAATATGAGGTTTAGACCTCTAGTGTTTTTGTACTAGCTAGGGAACAGGGTTTAGTGATAGGTACACTTTAATAGGAATGTTAGGATGGGGTTCTTTATTTTCCGAGCAATCGGCCATTCATCATTAACTAACATAACATTTATTCAAATTATTTTAATCTTGTCTGGTATAATAAATACAAACAGCTGATTTCTTGCATTACTAGTGTCTATGACTCGGAGGTCAGTAGTGAAAATAAAATCTTGTAACAGTTTATAAAGAATGGGAATAGAGCAATCTGATATTTAAAACCGTTAATTTTACATCGAGATTTGTAGGAACTTTTAGTTAAACTTATTTTTTTTTTATCGATTATGTTTTTAAGATTTGGTAAAGAAATGCTCTTATATTACTTACAACTGTTATATTGAGATGGCAACACTAAATTGAGAAAAGTCATTACTGTCACTGTCACTAGTCAAATCACATGAAAAATGAGATGAATTTCATTTCGTTTATCCCTACAATAAACAAAAAAAAGGATTGTAGATAATATGCTCCAGTGTTGATGAGGAAATTCTATGGTAGATTGTTGTGTAGTATGTCTAGAAATAGAAAACAAATCGTTACTTTTGCTGGATCTGGTGTCTGAAGTGTTAACTGCTAGGAATGGCCAAGGACTTTTAAAACAACAAAATGAAAGTTGTTTGTTCTTGTGTTTGCCTTTCAGATCTCAGAACTTAATTAATTTAAATCACAGGGGATAAGAGAAGTTTCCTTGTCAAAATAAGTCAGTCGAGAGTTGAAAGATACTTCGGATGGACACAATAGTCTTTATGTTTCAGGGATGAATGACATGTTTTTGAGTATAGTTAAACGAAAACCCAAGTTATACAAATCTATTGTTTGTAATGAATGAAGTGAGAATTCATTTAGTTCACGAGTGAAGAAAATTCGTGTTGTTTAATAACAAATATAGATAGTAAAGATTCATAGATTCTAGATAGATCCGGGAGAGATCTTTACTCTAAAGGAGCCTGAAGGCCAATAAAAGATCAAATCTGGCAATCATACGGCATCCAGAGAACATGGGTTTGGTGATATTTAAAATAACACACCAAACAGATTTAACAGAAATTTGTTTTATTTTCCGAGGAACGATTTTCCCTCAATATGTACACATGAAGTAACCATGTTTTTACCCGATTGCCCATGTCATTAGACATGATGGTAGCCGCCATTATTTAACAAAACTAAATATTTTTGGGAGAATGAGATGATAGCATTACAATATAACACAATCTAATGATAAAATTTTGTATGCGGTCGAAGCATTTCAATAAAACTCAGAATCCTATTCACCAACCAATTACTTCTTGTTTAGACCTAGTCTACTTTAGAATATCATACTGGAACTTACTAAAAGTATGAAATCCATACCATTATTCCATATTAATTTATCATACTAAAATTATTTAATTTGGTCAAACATGAAAACTTAAGATTCATTAAATTTGTAATAAAACCTTATATTTTCAGTAACTTCAATTTATTCATAGATTAGTTATGTAGTGTAGTTTCATAAAGTACAAAATTACTTGTCTACTAAACATTCCTGGAACAGACATGCAATTCCAAGAAAACAGTCTAAATTATATTTCATCTCAGAAATCTAATAATATTTGGTTTTGATTCATATATTTTCTAATATATCTATAACTTACTTGTGGACTGAATGAGTTTTATATTTCATTTAGAAATGATATAACTAATATTTAATAAAAGTAGAATACCCCATACTGAATCATGTTATAAGAGCTGTAGATATTTTTGAAGGCTGGACTACATAGGAAGTAACAGTTTATATTTTGAGGATAAATAGCATTAAGTTAAGTTAGAAATTTAATTTAGTACAAAGAACCAAGGTAGCAGTAGGATAGGAGAAGCTTGCATTAAATAAGTAAGAGAATACACATTTATTTGGTAATACATGGTAGCATAGCACAGTATATGGGTACGGAAGCACTTGGCGACACATCACGGTTAGATTTCTCTTAAAAGAGCTTGAGTTACTACTTCAACGTGGGTTCCTGTCATCTAGACGTTCACAACGGTTAAACCGATCACTTTTTTGGCCATTAGTTATAAGAAATGTTCAGCTCAACTGTATAAAGATCCTTTCATATCTAGGTTTCGTTAGTTGTAGGTTCTGGAAGGCTAGGTAGTCGTTGAAGGGTTTCCTAGGGGTTTGTTGTAGGAGTAGAGTCTGGAGGGTTAGTTTTGAAACTTCGTAGACACATATCAGATAGGGCGCGTTCATAGGATTTAGTAGTAGTAGGCGAGACATTTCAGTTGGCGCGCGTTCCCAGGATGTATTTATTTAGCAGATAGGTTTATAGGTATTACAATTAGTGCCGTTGACCGAGGATTTGTTCAATTGCTGTTCATCGTGAGGTTTCATGTCTTGCTGTCTTCTTGCGTTTGTAGTTCGACAATTGTCTTTCATTTCGTTATTTCGCCATGGAATTTTAGTGGAGTCGCTACTGGCAGTTTTATTGAAGGGATCTTTGAACACTTGAGCCTTGAACAAGCTGCCCTTAAGGGCACAATTGCTGACGTGAGAGTGGAAAGGAGATTAGCCGTGATGGGTGTTTTGTGCGTGTCGCCTCGAAACACATTTTGTTGCATATTTATACACAAATTATAGTGAATAGAGTAGCTTCTTGATATAACGCACTATATTTTTCTTATTTCACATAGTAATAGTACCTGAAACAAAAGATGTATATTAGAACAACGTGATTTTGTTTTCGATAGATATTTTACTCAGTAATTGACATTTGACAGTTCATTCATTGTGTTATCTATAGTTCAATAGTGGACTATTTGAGATAAAATTAAATTCGTTACGCTTGTATTAACGCTTTACAAAAAGTTAATTTTAACACTGATTAATAATGAAATCGGTGGTTTATTTAAGTTTTAGATAATAATTTACGTTACATAAAATAATAATATCAAGTAATAATATACTTACTTTAGTTTCAATCAGATACGTAGACAACTTTACTCAATATGTTCGTATTATTAATAAAACATAAGATTTAGATATTTAGGGATACATTTAATATTATTTATGCATTATTTACATAATTGGGAAAAATAATAATAGGTAATTCATTTTTTTTTTTAAGTAAAAATATAATCAAGGCCGAGTGAACAAAACGCCTGCGAGCAGGATTGATTTGACAAGTTGACAAATGACAGGGTGTTATTTGTTATCACTTATCAGTAATTAATATGATATCGAGATGGAATGATTATTTAAATAAATTTAATTTTAATATAGATATAAAGTCGGAATTTTGTAGGAAATTAGTTAAGTGAGGTAGAATAGAGATGTCATTGTTCTTGACTACAGGAAATATGAGGTTGTGAAGAATTTTTTTACATCAGTTATTAGTTCAAGCTGTGTTGTAAATTTGTTATGAAATTAAGGATAGACTATGAGGATACTAAGGACTTATTATTTCGGGGGGCGTAGGTTTATTTATAGGCTTTAGTTCAGTGTAGGAAATGTTTCACAATGAGATCTGATAAACATGACCCTAGCTACAATATTAAGTTATTCATCTTTTAACTTATTATAAGACTTGTTAGAAACATTAAATGTAGTAATTATGAAGGAAAGTAGGAGTGTTAGTGATTTCATAAGTGGGGGGGCGGACTCCTTTGGGTTTTTTTTTAACACATAATGAAACAAATGAAATGAAAGAAATTTTATTAAAATAATTAAGGCACATGTATGGCTTATAGATTATCATTAGAATGACTTACATATATGTTCACATGTAGTATAAGGGTATGATCATAGAACCAGACAAGAAAACCAATTGACATATATTTAATCTGTTTTTGAAGCGAAGTAAATATGTCTGTATTGTTATCATCAGATTTTATTAAGGTATTCAGTTCAATAAGTAGTCCTATATATTTAAGTAAATAAATATACATCCTCAGTTAAGTCTTATTATGCATTAGTCATGATACTCAGGTCACATTTTAGATTTATAGTAGATTTTGTGTGGAGGTTGCCGTTGAAATCCAAAAATCTGGAAAGTAAAATAAATAATTATTAAAACAAGTCATATTAAATATTGTTCGTTACTAAACAAAGGTAGAAAGTTATACAGTACATTTACATACTTTACTTTGAGATATAAACATTTATAACAGTTGTTTGAGGAAAATAAATTTAGTTCATAAATAAACTACTCGACTTTAAATGAAATGCAAATTGTAATCAGGCGATGGAAACAGACTTGAGAAAACAATAGGATGAAGACAAGAAGAGAATCAGCAGTAATAGCAGGAAGAAATAAATAAAATTTCGACCCCGAAGAAGTACCTACTGTTTTTGATAGAAGTCATTTCCATGAAAATTAGCATGAAGATATTTTTAAACAACTATGCTTTTCAGAATTAAAACAATAATAGAGTAAGATAAATAATATTACCTTGTAAAGAAGTTTCAATAAGTTGCAGCAGTAGATGTGAGAAGTTCATGACATTTCTCATTATTTTTGCTTGAAGATTAATTTGTACTGAAGAAGTTGTCAAGATTTACGAGCAGTCTGGAAATCAAAAACAGAAGTTACAATCAAGAAAAGAACAAAAATTGGCGTACAGAAAAATTTAACTTTAATTTTATATCTACTACTATTCAACTTTTGTTAACTTACATTCTGTTAGTCTGTTACAGATGGCGCGCAGAGTTCGACTTCTTTGCTTCTTGTTTAATTATCCGGGTTATATTATTTTTGCATAAATTTTGAGATATAACTTATAACTGTTGCGCGAAGGTTAACGTAACTGTTTTGATTCTGTAACAAAAACAAATTTTGATTGTAAACATACAACACGACTTTTCTTTACTCAATATTTTAGTCAGATCATAGTAACGAGCGTAGAAAATAGTTACCTTACTATCATAGAACTATTTTATCACAGTTTTCTTCATAACAATCCGTTTTATTGTTCATTATTCTTCTATTCGTAATTTCATTCCCATTTCATAGAATAGATATAGGTTATGAAAAATTTTTGACATTTGACATGTCATAAGACAGTGTTACCAGGTTAAAGAAATAGGTTGACATAAGTAATAGACTATTATTATCGATTCACTTTACCAAGTTCATAAGATTTACGTAACATTTATAGAAAATAGACGAGTACATTTATTTTATATATATTATTTAATTAAACAGAGCGACAATATTTAAGCAATATGTAGTACTCAATAGGGATATTAAGTTAAGATCGATTGAGGAATCGATTACAGACGATTTTTTTTAAAAGTGATGTCACAATATACGTTGTACCGCAGTAAAAGTATTGCAACAGTATAAGAAACGAATGAGTTTGTAGGAAATTTTAACTAGAGGTCGCTAGTAGTATATTTAATCGAATGATTTGCGTGATGGATCGTTTCCATTAATACGTATTTTGAGGTTCTTTAATAAATTGAAATTCGATAAGTTTCAAAAGGGTAGTTAGAGGTGAATTGAACCAGGTGGATAAAATAATTACGAGTTTTATTAGAGTATAACAAAAATACGAAATGTGTGAAGTGGATGGACAATTTTATTATTTATATTAGAGAAAATCTTTATTTTGAATTTGATGTAAGAAGTAAAGGGGAACTTGGGATATTATAGGAAGGTAAAGTAGTATGGATTTTGAATACATAATGGATGGTGTTCTTCTGACTAAGTCGATGCGGAAAAACGAATGTAGGAGCCTGTAGTGCGATGTATGAGAGGATGAATGAGTGGACTTTTTGAGTTGGATGTTGTCTGTATGTATTCAAGCTACGTTCGAAAGTATTCGGATCCGAAAACGGGGGGTCTTCTATCTTTAGAGGTACGAACGGGAGTATTTTCTAAAGACATCAATTGGTTTGCACATACTTAGAAGTTAGGCTTAGTAAATCGAAGTTTCGATTTAAGACCGATGTGCGGTAGTTTGTGCGAAACAATACTCTACAGTGCCTACGGGCTAACCTTCTTCGAGCACGGGCAGGAACGTGCAGGTTTCACACACACCCATGTCAACGATTAGATTGGCCAACTGTATATTTTTTTAAAGGAAAAGGAATTGTGGGTAGTTTTGTCCGTAAGGACAGGATAAAACTAAATTGGTATATTTGTAAGAGTTTCTGGTATATTGTTTCAGCATAATTTTGAAATGAAACATTTTTACACAATTCGACTAGTAAGTCTATAGTCTTACAAGAAAAAAAAAAAACCACAATTGTATGATTATAGAGCTGAAATTGGCTTGTTTATTCTTGATGTGATACACGCGCCAATAAGGGGAGTCACATGTGATTTTGGAGAAGAATTTGAAATCGGAATCAGTTATTGAATTGAAGTGAGAATGAATATTCAGTATCTATACCAAAGATCTTGCTATGTTGTCTGAGGAGAGTTTTGTCAATTCATCGAAGAATTCGTACAATGTGAATTCGCAAATGAGGCTGAGCAATGGGCAGGTCAAGTTTGAGGTGTTTAGGCAAAACCGAGCTAATAGGGCTTGTTTGACTCACAACCAAACACTTCTTACGATGTGGTCAAGATTTGGAGAAATATATTCACGATTCAATGATATTATTCTATGGTTTGAATTCTGATTCAATACACAAGTGAGTTCCCAAGTATTGGTTTAAACACACACACACTTAAGGGTACGAATACTAACGGATTTAGAATATCCAAGATTATCACAAAATGTTATTTGTTTTAAGAATAATTTGTCATATATATATATATTCTTTTATTGTTTTTACAATTTAATAATGGAATGCGAAGTTCTACGTTATTTGACGATGTCAATCCACTTCAAACTTTCGCAGGGGGGCGGTTGTAGCGATTCACATGTTCACGTCATGTGCCCGCCATCATATTATAATCATATATCGCCATCGTAAAACTCACACCATCATTATCATCATCAAATTCTCATCACATTAGCAATAAGATCATATTACACCATATAATATTAACATCATCATTTTATAGAAGTATTAAAAATGAGCGAATACAAATGTAAGCATCCTGCCAATTTTTGAATAGCAAATTAATATTCACAAAAATTTCCAACGGAAGAATTGAACTTTATATAGACTGGATAAGGATCAAAATTCCATATACAGCATTTAGTGGGAGGAGTCTTGGACGTGTCGGGTGTCCCGAGTGGGACGAGGCAGGCGAGCCTGATGAGTGAGACAGAGCGGTTGAGTGGGGCGAGACAGATGACGCTGTTGAGTGAGATGGAGCAGTCGAATAGAACGGGTCAGTCGAGTAGGTCGGCAGCGGTGAATGACTAGAGCTTTGGGTATAAATAGGCAAGGGCTTAGTAGGATGGGATTCATTCTTACTTTCGACTTCGACTGGGTAACACTATTGTTTGGCAATAAGGTATTAAATTTAATTCTAAGGGGAATTTCTGTTGGGATTACATTATTTTTCTGATCTATAATTATTTATTGAAATGTTGTGGGATTTTGTTGTTTTTTGTTAAAGCTATTCAGCTTAATTACATGCCAGAAATAGTGTTTTGGTACATGGTTGCCAGGTGAAAGATATTTAACCTTGCGGCTGTTAAACGAATATCTTTCAGACTCTTCTAGTTTTACCCGAGTTAGGCGGCTCGGGCACTAGCCATATATAAGTGCAGTGAATAGCCTACGAATGTGGATAGTTTTGTTTGGTGGAAGCAAGGACCACACGTGTTGGACATGCGGGCCTTTCCGCGCTTGCCGAAGCCAAATGGACCTCCATGCTCGGTCTCATATACTTATATATTTATATGTCTGCTTTATATACACATATTAGGGCGGGTTACTCTGCGTTTCCGGTGTCTTAGCCACGCAAGGGGGGACCCACTTACACTGATTCTAGTCCAGCCTCGGGTTAATCTCCCGAATTTATAGTTTAGCTTACCTAGGTTCCATACACGTTTAAATGTAAATATGAGGTTTAGACCTCTAGTGTTTTTGTACTAGCTAGGGAACAGGGTTTAGTGATAGGTACACTTTAATAGGAATGTTAGGATGGGGTTCTTTATTTTCCGAGCAATCGGCCATTCATCATTAACTAACATAACATTTATTCAAATTATTTTAATCTTGTCTGGTATAATAAATACAAACAGCTGATTTCTTGCATTACTAGTGTCTATGACTCGGAGGTCAGTAGTGAAAATAAAATCTTGTAACAGTTTATAAAGAATGGGAATAGAGCAATCTGATATTTAAAACCGTTAATTTTACATCGAGATTTGTAGGAACTTTTAGTTAAACTTATTTTTTTTTTATCGATTATGTTTTTAAGATTTGGTAAAGAAATGCTCTTATATTACTTACAACTGTTATATTGAGATGGCAACACTAAATTGAGAAAAGTCATTACTGTCACTGTCACTAGTCAAATCACATGAAAAATGAGATGAATTTCATTTCGTTTATCCCTACAATAAACAAAAAAAAGGATTGTAGATAATATGCTCCAGTGTTGATGAGGAAATTCTATGGTAGATTGTTGTGTAGTATGTCTAGAAATAGAAAACAAATCGTTACTTTTGCTGGATCTGGTGTCTGAAGTGTTAACTGCTAGGAATGGCCAAGGACTTTTAAAACAACAAAATGAAAGTTGTTTGTTCTTGTGTTTGCCCTTCAGATCTCAGAACTTAATTAATTTAAATCACAGGGGATAAGAGAAGTTTCCTTGTCAAAATAAGTCAGTCGAGAGTTGAAAGATACTTCGGATGGACACAATAGTCTTTATGTTTCAGGGATGAATGACATGTTTTTGAGTATAGTTAAACGAAAACCCAAGTTATACAAATCTATTGTTTGTAATGAATGAAGTGAGAATTCATTTAGTTCACGAGTGAAGAAAATTCGTGTTGTTTAATAACAAATATAGATAGTAAAGATTCATAGATTCTAGATAGATCCGGGAGAGATCTTTACTCTAAAGGAGCCTGAAGGCCAATAAAAGATCAAATCTGGCAATCATACGGCATCCAGAGAACATGGGTTTGGTGATATTTAAAATAACACACCAAACAGATTTAACAGAAATTTGTTTTATTTTCCGAGGAACGATTTTCCCTCAATATGTACACATGAAGTAACCATGTTTTTACCCGATTGCCCATGTCATTAGACATGATGGTAGCCGCCATTATTTAACAAAACTAAATATTTTTGGGAGAATGAGATGATAGCATTACAATATAACACAATCTAATGATAAAATTTTGTATGCGGTCGAAGCATTTCAATAAAACTCAGAATCCTATTCACCAACCAATTACTTCTTGTTTAGACCTAGTCTACTTTAGAATATCATACTGGAACTTACTAAAAGTATGAAATCCATACCATTATTCCATATTAATTTATCATACTAAAATTATTTAATTTGGTCAAACATGAAAACTTAAGATTCATTAAATTTGTAATAAAACCTTATATTTTCAGTAACTTCAATTTATTCATAGATTAGTTATGTAGTGTAGTTTCATAAAGTACAAAATTACTTGTCTACTAAACATTCCTGGAACAGACATGCAATTCCAAGAAAACAGTCTAAATTATATTTCATCTCAGAAATCTAATAATATTTGGTTTTGATTCATATATTTTCTAATATATCTATAACTTACTTGTGGACTGAATGAGTTTTATATTTCATTTAGAAATGATATAACTAATATTTAATAAAAGTAGAATACCCCATACTGAATCATGTTATAAGAGCTGTAGATATTTTTGAAGGCTGGACTACATAGGAAGTAACAGTTTATATTTTGAGGATAAATAGCATTAAGTTAAGTTAGAAATTTAATTTAGTACAAAGAACCAAGGTAGCAGTAGGATAGGAGAAGCTTGCATTAAATAAGTAAGAGAATACACATTTATTTGGTAATACATGGTAGCATAGCACAGTATATGGGTACGGAAGCACTTGGCGACACATCACGGTTAGATTTCTCTTAAAAGAGCTTGAGTTACTACTTCAACGTGGGTTCCTGTCATCTAGACGTTCACAACGGTTAAACCGATCACTTTTTTGGCCATTAGTTATAAGAAATGTTCAGCTCAACTGTATAAAGATCCTTTCATATCTAGGTTTCGTTAGTTGTAGGTTCTGGAAGGCTAGGTAGTCGTTGAAGGGTTTCCTAGGGGTTTGTTGTAGGAGTAGAGTCTGGAGGGTTAGTTTTGAAACTTCGTAGACACATATCAGATAGGGCGCGTTCATAGGATTTAGTAGTAGTAGGCGAGACATTTCAGTTGGCGCGCGTTCCCAGGATGTATTTATTTAGCAGATAGGTTTATAGGTATTACACTTTTCCCGATTGATTAAAGTATTTAAACTCCTTATTGACTCGTATCACGATGACGATATAGTACATATAAAAATTACAATGCAAAACATTTACAACTATACATACAAAGAGGACTTAATTAAAAGGAGTCCCCCAGTAGTGAGGCCGTCCGAGGTATCATCCCCAGCACGCTCACCGCGTTTCCCCTTTGAATCGCGAGGCTCAATCTTGAGCGAAAAAGGAGCCCGCTCTCATATTACCTGATAGTCCGATAAGTTTTTGTGATATTTCTTTTACATTTTTTTAAATATTTGTATATTTCAGCAAATCCACGACCACGTTGCGTACCGGTACGAGATCCTGGAGGTGATCGGCAAGGGCTCGTTCGGGCAGGTCATCCGGGCGATGGACCACCGGACGGGCGGTCAAGTTGCCATCAAGATCATTCGGAACAAGAAACGGTTCCACCACCAGGTATGTTAGACTTATGTAAAATCAGAACAGATGCCGCCCGTTCCCACCTTTTAATGAAATACCCTGCATGTAGGTAGGTATGTGTTGCCTTGAAGTTGCCTAATATTTACTGAAGTGGAGCCGAGAAAATGAATAAATGAGGCTGCGTCTTTGAGAAGTCCAAATGAGGTGTCCCGTGACACCCACACGGACGGTTTTCAAGCAATAATGCGTAAGAAAATCGCCTCGATGTTGAACAGCTCAGACTCAGGGGAAATTCTAACAGCATTCTGGGTGTAATTGCTGATCGATACGATAGCCAAATCTTAAGTCACTGGGTCAGTCAAATCTGAGCATTTGTCTCTTTTAGATAAATTAAGATTACAATGCGTCATTTTAATATGTGGATATACTAACAGGTTGGTCCGTTTGACACAGCTCCACTCCAATGGACAAGCAGTCTTAGTATACAACATTGTCTAAGCGCCTGCTGAATAACCTCTCAGCCTCTCATCCGCTAAATCTTAGCACTCTGCAAGTGAGATTCTATAGGCGCGAGCGGCCAATGTACAGCCATTTTGTAAACCTTAACCAATTACAGACTTTCTTTACCGATTGGTTTGCATAGGTGGATGCAAGTTTGTATTATGAACTCACACGTTATATATCAATCAGGCTCTGGTAGAGGTGAGGGTGCTGGACCACCTGAGGCTGAAGGACAAGGACCAGGCGCACAACGTCATACACATGCTCGACTACTTCTACTTTAGGAACCACTTGTGCATCAGCTTCGAGCTGATGAGGTGAGTGCAGGGAGCCACAAATTTGCAGACTTAGAACATGTCCAAGTACGGAATTAACACTAATTAAAGGCAATTTTTTAAGGGTTAAAGTGAGGGAAACGTTTACAATGAAGCGAAAAATTGAAAAAAATAACGATGCAGGCAGGGTTCGAACCTGCGTTTCCAACGGCTTTCCAGGCAATAACCAACACGGGCGTCTTACCTATTAGACTACCGAACCTGATGCGAGAGCCGTTGAATTTTTCAACCAATTTCTTCTGCATGTCTTAGGGTGACGCAGGTTCGAAGTTTTCGCTTTATTGTAAACGTTATAGTATATTCCAATTACGTCGTTGGTTGAGATTAGCAGACATTACAGCTTTAACAAAAATAATTAAAGTGAGGAAATGTATTTAGATTTTATTGCTTTAGATATGTTGTGGCTAATTAATGGCTGTGAAATCGATCTATTATCTTTATTAATGTTGCCTAAACTCCATAAATGGTAATAAATAATAATTAATCCAATAAAAACTCGTTAATCTCATTGCAGCATCAACTTATATGAACTGATAAAGAAGAACAACTATCAAGGCTTCAGTTTGAGCCTCATCCGACGATTCGCGAGCTCACTGCTCCGGTGCCTCAGGCTACTAGAAGCCGAGAACATTATACACTGCGACCTCAAACCAGTAAGTGTTGTTATTGTTTCGCATACCACAAACATACGTACAACGCGCTTGTGACTCCTCTGGTGTTGCAGGTGTCTATGGGTGACGGTAATCGCTTTCCATCAGGCGATCCTTTTGCTCGTTTGCCCCCTATGACATAAAAAAAACATAATTCGCATGAGGTTGTAGTCGGTTTCGTAAATCAGAAATCGAAAATTGATCATCTAAGAAGTAATTACAATTCATTGTGACTGCGCAAGAGTTAGAAACTGGCATTATTAAAACGTCTACAAACTCAAGGCATAGTTTCGACTCAAGAATTTAAGTATATAATGAGATAAAACTTTATACTATCATCATCATGAACTTAAAAAACGACTGCTACAGGATCATCCCCAAAGACCGAGGAATCACTCGATCCTCACCGGGTCTTTACTTCAGAAAAGCAACAGTTTAACAACACTCTATAATACTCTCCAGTCACCAGTAAACCCATTAGCTATAGTTCTAATGCCACTTTATTCCTAATTTGATCAAGGAATTTACTTGAATTATGAAGTCCTGATCGATCTGTGGTTATTCCAGGAAAACATCCTCCTCAAAGCGCGGGGCAGCTCGTCCATCAAAGTGATCGACTTCGGCAGCTCGTGCTACACGCATGCGCGCGTGTACACCTACATCCAGTCGCGGTTCTACAGGAGCCCCGAGGTTATCCTCGGGCTGCAGTACGGCGCTGCCATCGACATGTGGAGTATGGGTGAGTCCAGCTCCTCTAACACAACTACGCTTCGCTACTCTTGTCGCACGACATAGCAATGCCCGTCACTCTCTCACAGTACTGCGAGGAAAGAGAGACTCGTACCACAATAACTCTTGAAAGAAAATGAACTGTCAAACACATAAAAACTAAGTATGTGACAATATTAACCAAAGAGTAACCAACATTCTTAGTATACTTGCATATTTTTATTTCAAATTTACCCATACTGACTTTTATCTGGTTTTAATCCTTTTAGAGCCCTTAGAGTAAGAATGTCAATAAACTCTGAAGTGAAGTTACTGTTTTGAATTATGAATGAGTAAGAATAATACATGTAGTATCAAAACGAAATTAGTACCCTATCTTCAGTGTTGTCATATACCGATTTATATAAAAAAAAAATACATAATATTACTCGCGCGCGAAAGACTCGTGTGACACAATTTTGCTAGATGTGCATAATCGAAATAACCTGACATCTTCTTTACAGCCTTTAGTTCATACTCTGATTGATTACTTAAATGTTTGCCTAAAATAACCTAAATTTAAAATTTAAAACACCCCCGATTATTATCTTATTCTTACCAATTAACGAACTTTCGCTATAATCCATTACCAAATCCTATTACGCACTTGTTTGCGACTGCAACAAGAGCAATAAAACCTAAACAAGTCTACATTAGAAGGAATGTATCGAACTCATTCGTTACGTAATAATGGCTACCGAAGGCTACACCTGAATCGGGTATCGCTTCGGACGTCAAATGTTCGATGAAAAATGTTGAATGACAAGATAGAGCCAAGCATTTTTCAACCAGTTGCTTACTTGCATGCCTTAGGGTGGTATCGTAGCACCATCTACCGTAAAGATTCAAACTTCAGGATCGGCACCATCGTCTCGAATTATGTTGAGAATCGATTACGATGTGCTTACACTCAAATTAATCATTCTTTATCGTCTGCTAGCATAGACCAAAGATTACAATGAAGCGAAAAATAGTTTTTTTTTTTCGAAACGATGCCACCCTAAGAAAAGTAAGAAGCAACTGGTTGAAAAATGTAATGGCTTTCGCATCAGGTTCAGTTGTCCAATATTGGATAGGTAATAGGTAGGATAGGACGCCCCTGTTGGCCCGGAAACCCGTTGGAGACCCAGGTTGGAACCTCGCCTGAACCATTACATTTTTCAATTTTTCGCGTACTATTTGGTTTACGCCCGTTACTGCTTTAATAAAAATAAAAAAAATGTAGGATCCATATCCCCACACAAGCCTTCCAAAAGACCTGGACGTATGAGCCCGAGAGTCGAAAACAAGAAACAAATAAAAGAAAGTAAGAAAGAAAAACATCTATTCGGGGACAAAACATAATTGCGTAGATAAATAATGACAAACAAAGAAAAAATTAACAAATAAAAATAATACATAAAATAATAATACATAAAATAATAATAATAAATGAATAAAAAAATGACAAGATAGTAAACGACTGAACATTGAAATTACTTTATCGTTGAAATACTAAATATTCAAAATCACGCACACTAGTTTTCAAGACAACATTTTCTGTTCAATGTTTCTGTTTGAATCCAAACAAGTCTACGTAAAAGCATAATAAGGAATGTATCGAATTATTTCGTTACGTATTACGTCTTAATGGGTGGCTACCGAAACGAGATCCACCTGTCTCGACTATCGGATGTCAACTGTCTTGCGCAATGGTAGAAAGTGGAGAAAGGCGTCCTTGCTTCCTATAATATAATACATCTTCATGTGTAATCCTAATCTTAGACGTATTGATGGCAAATCGATGTGACGCAATGGTTACTGAATAATGGTCTCTTTGTGTTTATTGTTGTCATTAAATTAAAATCATAACAGACTTAACCTATAACGAAAACTATATAGCGACCCGGCCCGGCTTCCCACTAATATCTATAGCACTTAAACACCACCATTTTTGGTAAACAAAATCGCATTTGTTTTGCTTAAGCACATTTTAAAATGATATCAAAATTTTATTTTACTGGTAACGACATTTTTTTGGCAACTGAAGTTGTAAGTTAGTGAATGTCACTGATGTAAACAAAGAGGAATTATGACTAAATAATCCGCAAATTTCAAGTAATTTTCACATAATAAGGGCCAAACTATCCACAGTGATGAAAGAAAACTTTTTTCAATGCGATTTAGTATAATTATTGACTTCAGAAATAGTACGAAGGATGGAGCAGCATTTCGATAAACAAAGTTATAATGCATATGATTAATAATGCACATCATTGCCATATGAAAGCTGTTTTTGACGCCCAGGACAATACCGCAACTATTTAGGCTATAGGTACTTGGATTGTCTCCGTATTTAACTGAGATTCTTCTTGATGATTTTACAAAACAACCACCAGACAATGATTCCTCAATTAGTCTCCACAAAGCTCTAGAATCTTGCAGACGGCAAATTGCATAAACGAGTGGTTATTATGCAACCATCAGTACAGGTTCGGCAACAGAGTGTTTTATTGCTCGATTATAAATCAAATATATTATAGGATGTACATAGTAGAAAGCGCAATAGGCGGGCCCGTGCCGAGCAAAGATGGGGCAATACAATTAGCAAATACTAGTATATTCATTATCTTTTCTACTATTGCTCAGAAAATGTATTTCGCCGTGGAAAGTTGCATAATTCTTAGACGAATAATAAAAAACTATCGAAGAATCGAACTTGAACTACTTTATACGCATAGCATCGGTTGTAAATGTAGAAATCAATACTTAGTCGAAATTTGTTCTTTTATAGCGCGTTGATATTCCTTTCAAAATTAAACTATATCGTATGTTGTCTATTCGTTTAAGCTAGTAACTAAATAGTAAATATTTCATGATCTTGTGCGCAACCAAAGCGTGGTTCATACTGTTTATATGTATGTATACTTATACCTAAGTGGTTTATACGTAAGGTACGTATAGTAATGTGAAGGTTGGACTTCACTCTCAGTGGTGTTGGCCACCGATATAAAAATAAATGCATTTTATGAATTTGAATTAGCGAGTGACATCCGTCATAAATATAAAATGTATATTCATTCTTACTTTGGCCTCCGGGCAATAAAGATATACGAAGTACCTCTGCTTTTAATCAGCTCCATCTGAGTGCATTCCCCACAAGTGGTGGAGGTGTGGGGTATTGGGGTAACACATGGAGTGGAGGACATTTTGGCTTATTTAAAACTCTAAGAAAATTCAAGAATCGCTATTATATACCGAATGCAGAAAAGAAAATAGAAAATTATATAAAATCTTGCACCAAGTGTCAGGAAAAGAATATTTCACACCAGAGGGCGCCACTGCAAAATGTGAAGATTCAAAACTTTGGTCATCGAGTAGCAATGGATGTGCTTGGGCCATTCTGCAAATCAAAAGACGGACATCGATATGTCATTGGGGCTATAGAATACATGAGCAAATTTGCCATTTGTAAAGCGGTACCTAGAGTCACGGCAGAGGTTATCGCACAGTTTCTTGTTGAGAACATATTCTGCACCTTCGGGGGCATCGAATCAATCATCACAGATCGAGGTACAATCTTCACTTCAAAACTGGTGCAAAATACAGTAGAAGAATTTGGTGGTCGACTTCTTCATACGACGGCATACCATCCACAGGCGAATGGTTTAATAGAAAGATTCTTCAAGACATTGACAACAGCTATGTCAAAATGTATACAAGAGGATCAGAAGGACTGGTCATCAGCACTGCCAAGAATTGTCTTGTCATACAATACTTCAGTTCAAGCATGTACAGGCGTCGCGCCATATCATATAGTTTTTGGACGGGAGCCGCATTTTAATCAAGATTTGAAGCTAAGAATTCACGAGGAAGAACAAACTACGTTAAAGAAGAAAATGGATTACATACAAGATTTATCAGAGAAAGCAATGAAAAATATTGAGAAGGCTGAACGATCACAAAAACTACAATATGACAAAATTAGTTCAATATGAACCTGATGATTTGGTCATGATTATAAAACCAAAACGGTTGACTGGAAGAAGCTTAAAACTTTGTAGATTGTTTGTAGGGCCTTATAAGATAATCCACCGGTTATCTCCATTGAATTATGTGGTACAAAAACTCACACCTAATGGTTGTGCCAAGAAAATGATAATTCATGTAAATAGATTAAAAAAAATCTATGAACGATAATTCTAAATAATATAAACAGTTCTATATTTCTAGGGTGGTTATAGGTTATAGCGGGCTAGTTTTCCGCAACTCGACGTCTTACAATGCGCCTATTTTGCGTGAAAATATTTCTAGGGTGTAAATAATAAAACTATTATTTTTCAGCAATTTTTAATTCAGGCTGACTGTACTTGGATGCAATTATGTTTGTTGCATTTACAAATATCATCTATGTAACTATCTTAGAAATGCAGCTAAGTTTTTAATTACTTGCACTATATATTGATTGCACTTTTAAAAAACTTTACTTGTGATAATATTAACTTATTACTTTCACAGAATTCCAATATTTAATTATAACACTTTGTTTTTTTTTCAGCACTTCAATGTTTATACATATGATAATGATCTTTTATTTTCATGTATCACACTGCGGAGGCCATGGCTGTCCCAGCTCCCTGGATTTCAGCTACTGGTGTGACTGAATGCGGCTCGCATTCTTCATCCAGGCGGCGGCAGGACCGTGGGGTCTTGGCCTGTCGGGCCAGGGACCTCACTGCACTGCATCAGGCCAATGCAGACTGAAGATTTTATTTTATTTTTATGGCTGTAATAAATAAATAATTTTATTAATTTTAACTAGGAATTAGGTAGGATTTTAAATAAAAAGATCTTTTGAGTTTTATTAATAATTAAATTTGCGACTTGACAATGACATAACATTTGACATGTCATTATGACATGTACTGCCATAGTCTATGATCGTAAATTTAATTATGAGGTTTATTGTTATTTAGTATTGGTACAAGTATTTGGAATAAATTAAAGATATTTATTATTTAATGGTACAGAATTTTGAAGCATAGTTCATATGCGTCAGGATTCTAATATAAAGGTAATTGTAGATTGTTGTCACTATTTGATAGTCCTGTATGGATGTTTGGGACAAGTGTCATAGACTATGTTGCAAGCATCTAATCTAATATAAGGCAGTGACACATCATGGTACAATTGTTTGGGGCATGCGACGTGTGTCATGTGTCATACTCCAGGCAGTTAAGGTTAGAACATTCGTGACAATTAAGTCGGGTGTTATGTTTAAGCCGGTTTTAGACCAGGCGATTAAATTAATGAAGCTTGTTATTTTTGACATTGTATCGAATAGTCTACGCTTTAGTCTATTAAGTCAAATGACTTTTGGGGGCTAGTCAAGTTGGTGCCTTGCCTTTTTAGCGGGGTTTTTGTCAAGGCGAAGCCAGTGTCAGACAACATGTCGGAATATGTAATATGCCATAGGCTAGTGACCGCTCATGTCCTGACCCTGGTTATCTCTTAGCAAGAGACCATCTGGGTATAAATGTATGGGTATCCCTGCTTAGGTAGGGACTTCTTATGTATTAGGCAGGAGTAGTTTTGTCTAGTGTCTCTATAGTAAGATGAATGTCCCTCGTCCACCCCGAGACGGCGGGAAATGTGAAGGTTGGACTTCACTCTCAGTGGTGTTGGCCACCGATATAAAAATAAGTGCATTTTATGAATTTGAATTAGCGAGTGACATCCGTCATAAATATAAAATGTATATTCATTCTTACTTTGGCCTCCGGGCAATAAAGATATACGAAGTACCTCTGCTTTTAATCAGCTCCATCTGAGTGCATTCCCCACAGTACTTACCTACTTACGCAGCAATAGTACTTAAGATAACACAACACCAAACAAAATACAAAAGAAATGACAAGTCGCTTAACTTTTTGCCTGTGACAACGGACTTTACAGACATCCTAACTCGATTTCTGTACGGATTTTTTTCTGATTATTAATATTTTTCCCAGGATGCATCCTCGCGGAACTCCACACGGGCTACCCTCTCTTCCCCGGTGAGAACGAGGCGGAACAGCTGGCTTGCATCATGGAGCTTCTCGGGCCGCCGCCCCCAGACCTACTCATACATGCCACTAGGAAACGATTGTTCTTTGGTAAGTCATCATCATCAATAGCTGGAGTCCATGATGTTTTTCAGAGATTACTGCCCTGAAATTTGTTAGCTACCGCTAATCAATGGAGCGGAGAAAGACATTGATCTATACTTTCATCTTCGCCATCCATTCTCGATGTAGCCTCTGCAACCTGGTGTTACTGAGATCGCCACTTCTGACCTACTATTGCAGGTTCCCAGGACCGGCTTTGAGTTTCCTACTGATCAATCAGCAGTCTCTGACTAGTAACAATTTGTAACTGGTAAACACGGCTATTGAACCAACGGCCACGGCCACGGCCGGCGGCGGAACCAACAGGGTTCCGCCACCATCACTATTCTGGTTTAAATAATGAGGATAACCAAGATTCTTTGACACTAATGTGGCTTTGCTGGTCTCGGTTTATCACACTAATATTATAAAGGCGAAACTTTGTGTGTTTATGTTCTTCACGCTCAAACGGCAGGACAAATTTTGATAAATTTTGGTATGAAGGTGACACCCTGGATGAATACATAAGCTACTTTTATCCTGAAAAAACGTGGTGTTCCCGTGGGATGAGCGGTTAACACCGAGCGGCGCAACTAGTAACTTATAACCGTTAGCTTAGAGAGACTTGAGTTTATAAAGCAAGATATATATCGTCTGACAAGTGATGAAGAGGACAAAACTCCTTCCTAAATCTTGTTTACCGTTCCTCCAGACTCAAAAGGCGCGCCGCGCTCGGTGACGAACTCCAAGGGGCGCAAGCGGCGCCCCGCGTCACGCACGCTCGCCGCCGCCGTGCGCACCGACGACCCCGCCTTCCTGCACTTCTTGCATCGCTGTCTCGAGTGAGTAGCTGTCTCTTTCAGGGCTTCTCGAGAAGAAAATAAAAAAGGGAATAAAGAGTACGTGAGGCTCCTTTCGAACCCCTTCGTCGCCTATCACCACGTCTTTCTCTTACCGTGGAAGCAGCTGCACTTCCTGCACCGCTGTCTCGTGTGAGTACCTGTTCTGTCGGTTTCAGGGCTTCTCGAGAAGAAAATAAAAAAGGGGAAAAAGAGTACGTGAGGCTCCATTCGAACCCCTTCGTCACCTATCACCACGTCTTTCTCTTACCGTGAAGGCAGTTGCACTTCCTGCACCGCTGTCTCGAGTGAGTATGCAGTTCTGTCTCTTTCAGGGCTTCTCGAGAAGAAAATAAGAAAGGAAAAGAGTACGTCGGGCTCCTTTCAACCCATTCGTCGCCTCTCACCACGTCTTTTTATTACCTCTTACCGTGGAAGGAGTTGCACTTCCTTCACCACTGTCTCGAGCGAGTATACCTTTCTCTATCAGGAGTTTTCGAGAAAATAAGAAATTACATACATTTTTGCAGACGCCGGGAAAGAAGGGCTCGCCGTGAGTAGGCATAGACCACCTGTCACCATGTGCACCTTCAAAGCATTCGATACACGCCCCACATATAGATACAGTCGAAGGAACCGGAGCATAAACTCGCAATCTTGTACACCCTGCGGAAACATTAACAGCAGACGCCAGGAAAAAGGGCTTGCCAGGTGAGTAGAATAGTGATACGACGCCGGCAAGTCCTTAGTTTCACGGCAGGCATGTATAGTGCTTTTCTCAAATATATGACATTAAGTTGTAAGTAAAAAAAATACACAACTCAAAAAAATATAATTCAGCTGTTTAACCTATTCATGAACACAGACGCTATATAAAAAAAATCCCGGCTTAGCCTTATATAGCCTTAATTTTATATGAAATTCCTTTACAGTTCAATTTGAATTGTTCCGCGCGAAACGTGATAATTCGACGCCTGTTATATTATAACGCACGTTATGACGACATATCATTGCATGTTTGAGAAAAGAAAAGAAAGATTACGTGGGACTCCTATCGAACCCCTTCGTTGGCTCATCACGTCTTTCTCTTACCGTGGAAACAGTTGAAGAATTTATGTAACTGCATGGTACAGCCCCTTAAATAGGGTCTCAAGTTTGAAAATCAATACACAACTGATACTAAGTAAACACACGACACTATGGATGTAGAAACATTTTGGCAAGAATGCGGAATGTTTCGGAGGGTCTTTATGGGTTTTTCCAAGAACTCACCACGATCTAATTACGAAAAGATTTTCAGAATTATTTGGATAAATATTAATTAATATACACTGCGTGATTCGAAATTACGTTACCTATTTAATGAAATCATATGGTTAGTCGGTATTGTTGCTAGCTTCACCAACAGCTATTGTCACTCTTTGCAAAAAGTATCCAAGTAGGTTAATTAGATAAAGATTTCGTTGCCAATAACCGTAAAATGGCTCATTATATAACGTTTTTAGCATATGAGACATAAGAAAGTTGCATCTAACACTTGCGCTGCTCTAGCAATTCACAAACATAGCACAGTTGTTATAAAGTTAAAATTCGTCTTCAAATGGCATCAGTCGAGACAATTTTTCTTAGATTAAAAAAACAAAACCAGCCGGTGCAATTCTAACCAGTTTTGGTAATTTATTTCACTTCCTTGTTAAGTGCGATTTATAATTGCATTTTATCCAATTTAGGCAGTTAATAGGAGCCATAAATATGCCTGTCACCTCGTATTCCTGTTCTACCAGATTTGCGAGCCTAAATTACATGATTGTTATATACTTTACGTCACAATAGGCCGTAAGCGGGCAGAAAATCACACTTCCTGGCCAAGGCAACACGCAAATCCTTAGACAAACCACAGGCGGTAATTCGTAAAGCCCCAGACCGCACAAACACCTGCGACATTCACGAATTTACTGCCCTAGCTATGTAATGTACTATAACATACCGTTAAAAAGGTTAACGCGCTACCACCCGCAATCTCATAGGTGATTATAACGGATACAAAATTTTACTTATTACGTAGATATACGAATATTGTCCATGTCAACATTTTCACTTTTATGGCATGTTAAAGGTGACTAAATAAAAGTATTGCTTAGTCATAGGAAGTACACAAGACTATTAAATTTCAAGCTACCAGAGACACCTATTGACATGCTTGCTTACGTATATCCAATGATAATGCAATAACCCAAGCAGCACATTAGTGAATTTTGCAGCTTATCTTATAGCTTTAAGTTCTAAATGAGTGGTTTAACAGTGTTTGATACAACTTATAGCTTTAAACACCACTCAAAACTGTATATGAGTTCATCCTATCACTTGTAGTTGCATAGGAACGTTTTTTGTTTCTACTTTATTACTTATGGTGGGATAAAGTCGATTTTGCTACTTAAAGTTGCATGCAGGTTCAAATTGTCACTCAATAAGAAGCAATAGTGCTATATAAGGCCTTAAAATCACTTATAAGCAACTTTTACATATAAGTGGGAACATACCCTTATTTGGAACTAAAAGTTCCAAATGACTAGTACAATAGCGAATTATATCACCAATAGTGGCTAAAGGGATAATTTTACGGCTCTTGGAACCAAAAAATATTGCAACTTTAAGGCCTAAGAAGTACCTTATTGCCACTCCAACGCATAAATAGGTGTCAGTAGGAGGTTCTTGGAACCAAAAGCAGTTATTTTCACTTATTTCGAACCACTAACGAACTAAAAGTTCTATTATTGTTCCTATTTGCGCCTTGTCAAAATATATTTAATAGTCTTGCTTGTTTAATAGTCTACAAAAGAGCAAATAATTACTATTGGTAATATCATTCACTGCTTTGCCACTCGCAAGATACAAATAAGTGATTATTAGACTTGATAGTTCCAAATAAGGAACAAATAAGTGAAAATAAACACTGTAGGATCTTTTTTAGGGTTCCGTAGTCAACTAGGAACCCTTATAGTTTCGCCATGTCCGTCTGTCCGTCCGCGGCTTAGCTCCGTGATCATAAGTGCTAGAAAGCTGAAGTTTGGTATGTGTATGTATCACGCCGACATAACGGTAAAATAAAAACTAAAAAAATAACTTTTTTTCGGGTACCTCCCATACACCTAAAGTGTGGGTGATTTTTTTTTTCGTTCTAACACTAGCGTGTGGGGTGTCGTTGAATAATGAATAGGTCTTTTAAAAACAATAGGGGCCTTCAAAGATCATTTTTTGATAAAGTCAGCAGTTTTGCAAATATTCGCTCGGTAAATCCAAAAAATAGTGTCCCCCCCCTCTAACTTCTCAACCACGGGTCAAAAAATTATGGAAAAATTCATGAAAATAAGGCCCTATTAGTACTTTCAATGAAAACTATATTGAATAAAATCGGTCGAGCCGTTTTTGAGTTATCGCAAAAATTCATAATTTTCTTTTAAATGACGTAAGTGCCCCGCGGTGTTCTTATACTTCGAACGTTACACATATTAGTTAAGTGCCATACTGCATTAAAACATTTCGCTCAATCTGGTGCGTATAATCGATAACTTCTAGAAGGTAATAAGTAATTACAGTTACTTTGGCGTTTACGACCTTTTATAGAGCTTGAAATCTTTCTCGTAATTTAAATTCGATTTTATTGTCTATTGTGAAGGATGGCCAACTACGGAACCCTACACTGAGCGTGGCCCGACATGCTCTTGGACGGTTTTTGTTTCGCCATGTTTACAAATGGAAGCCTATGAAAACTGATTATTTTAACCAGAATTTTATCACACTGACGCATAATCACAGACTTTTGATAGTTGTGACGATGTTACTTTAACATTGTACGTAACCTACAATCATTAGGTCAGGTTTTTAACAGTTTTATTTCTTATCAGTATCTATTCCTTATTTAATTTAGCACTCTCTTTTTTAATATTCCTGATCAAATTAAGGGCGCGTCGAAATTTACAAAGAAAACATACTATAGTTTCACAGTAAAAAAAAATTCGCAAGAATTTCGTGCTTATTTCGATGCTTGTATAACGTAAAGTTTTAATCACTCATCAAACAGACATATAAATCCAAAATGAATATGGCAGATCACGTATTACTTCAATTTGACAGTTGCCTCGCCACTCAAAGATAATTTTGGCGACTCATTTATCACTCATTGACCGAACTGAAATGTTTTCATTCGTTCACTGCGCATAACTTTTACCCTTAGTTCTAATTGCCACTTAAGGTTATTGTGAGATCTCTTATGGACGCATAACTTTCACCCATAGTTCTAATTTCCACTTAAGGTTATTGTGAGATCTCTTATGGATTCTATTTAGCACCAAAAATAGGCTGCAATTTTTCTCCTTTTGGTTCTATACTGGTGGCATAAGGGTTCTTGCCACCTATATAGCACTTAGTCATGGTGGTAAATTTCACTTAAGCATCTAATTAGATATGATATACGAGCTATTTAGACCCAATTGTGCTACTTGGGAACTTAACCGTATTCACTTTAGCAACTTCTTAGCACTTTTAACATCGAGGCAAATTTAAATTAATATTAGGGCTGGGGGAACTATCTACTAACACATTTAAGCAATGTGAGCTTCGCAAAATTAGCATATCTAAGTTTTATTGTTATTAGTTGCAATTTACATATACCTTGAATGTAAATCTCCTCGTACTTTAAAGGGAGGTCCAAAAAAATATTTTTTTTTAATTTCTGGTAGCCCACCCCCGTAATTTGTTAAAACTTCCCCTTATATCACTCATGTTAAATTACAGATTCCTAACTTACTTGCAAGATAGTGCTCAAGGTGATTAAAGTTTTAAAAATCCATACTAATATTATAAATGCGAGTGTGTCTGTCTGTCTGTTACCTCTTCACGCTTAAACCGCTGAATCGATTTTGATGAAATTTGGCATGGAGATAGTTTAAGATCCGAGGAAGGACATAGGATAATTTTCATCCTGGAAATTATCCCTAAAAAGATTAAAAAGTGAGTGAGTAATTCATGATGACATTGATGACCCTGTAGGAAATGTAATTATTAGACCAGAATCACAATTGCTCTCACATTTGCTTAGGCGCTTTTAATAATCCCTTTTATGAATTAAGGTTAGGTGGATATCTATCGTGTTGTACGAGGTTGCTTCCATACTTCCAAGTTCCACGCGGACGTAGTCGCGGGCAAAAGCTAGTTGTTCATATTTGTGAAATAAATATGGTTGATTTTAATAAATATTATTGTTTGTAATAAACGGTTATATTTAATTATTTAGTGACAACTTGTTTTTACCTAAAAATACCTTTCAAGTGAACATATCACTTGTCCTTGATTCCTAACTTGTTTGCAAGACAGTGCTCAAGGTGATCAAACATATACAAATTGTTAAAATTATAGTAATAAACAAATTATAGTAATAAATATGTGTAGTATAAATAACGATTATTTTTAATAAATATAATTGTTTTGTAATAAAAGCCCGTGTTTAATTATTTAAGTGGTACAAAAACATACCGTTCAAGTTAATCTTTCAGACGCTTGAGCACTGCTCAGTAGTTGAGATAAATTGACAAAACTTTCAGTATTTACTTACCATTATATGTGTAACAATTTTCAGGGGTGGGGCTACCAGTCACTACAGTTTGAATTTTTCTCGTACAACCTTGGACCACCCTAATTAAGTTATATGTGAATCAAAAATATATAGCCTTGTTTAGCCTATTTATAAAGTTTAAATTGGATAAATAATTCAGCTCACTAAAGTGTATTTACATGATTTTACTATTTCGGATTAAATATGAACACTAAATGGTGTAAATAAGAATAACCTAATGTAACATTGTTACTCAATAAAGACATTTTAAAAACAATCAAAGAGACTTTAGCAACTGTATAAATACAATATGATGCATATACTCGTATGTATGAGGATCGTAGTCTTTTCCTCGGAGCTGTCTCTCTCGGATAATGCGCTGGCATCTGTTCCTGTCGATACTCACCCTGTAGTGCCAAGGGTTGTGCGAGTCTGTCCAGTGTATCTGGCCTCCTTCGGGTGTCCTGCCTCTTGATCGCTTGTCTTCATCTTTTCATATGACCTGTGACAAACAGTTCTTCAAATTTTCATTCATGGAAAAATAAATAGGGCATGCTTACTTTTTACATACTCTTTTACTTCATATCTCTTCGTTCCCAATTCGGTGACATTGTCAGCAATAAATATAAGATGAAATGGCGAAGGCAGAATTAGTACATGTAATCACTCCGTTCCTAACCTGTTCTATGAAATAACATAGGACAACATGCGACTTATCTATGGAGTTTTAGCGATTAATAGGTTAGCCTCCAAAAAAAACTGGACCACCTAATTCATAATAGAATTATATAATAATAGGTAACATGTCCATCTTACAAACTACATATAAACTTAACCCACTTCACACAAGTAACCATATCAATCATATCTGGAGCAAGTCACGACCACGCCTTACGATACGATTGATTTTATTTTCTTTCTCTTGTTTTTTATAGAATCAGAAACCATAGTAGTATTACTACTAACCATAGTGATAGTAAATATTTATGTATGATCATGACTCTAAAATGCGTTAAGTGAAAAATAAATTTTACTCGAAAAAAAGGTTTTTAAGATGCAATATAATTTTAATGTATGCTAAAGATTATTATTAGATGCATTTTCAGAAAACCTAAACCATTGTTTCGAATAAAACATTGCTTAGCGTTTTCCTAAAGTCAAATATAAATTAAACAGCAGAAACAAAGAAAAATCTTCGCTCTGCCATAGCTGTGCTCCGATTTAGCAATTACTACATTTCCGCATTTACGTTCGTGGCGGTCAAAGGGTTGCGTTACGCGATAGTTACGTAATGTGAACTTTGATAGCACTGCTACAAATGGACGGCGGCTGAGCTACAGAAGGGCATGAGAAATTACCGGATTGATAGGTACTAACGCTTATTACATACTCTATATTAAACACTTTTTAGTCGTTTAGAATTGTGCAATGTAAAAAAAACAGGCCAATTAAAACTCGCGTGCCCAGGGTTCTGTGCGATGTCAGCAAGATAAGGATATTTACTGAATTTTAGCTAAGAAAGAAATATTCATTTGTAGGTAATCACCCAGTTACATTCAGTTTTGCTGCTAGTCTATCTTGACCGGACGTTAACTTTTATCGAATTACATCCTTCTAGTAGTCAAAGGGTAACCCTTTGACTTGCTTAGCGTTTTCCTAAAGTCAAATATAAATTAAACAGCAGAAACAAAGAAAAATCTTCGCTCTGCCATAGCTGTGCTCCGATTTAGCAATTACTACATTTCCGCATTTACGTTCGTGGCGGTCAAAGGGTTGCGTTACGTGATAGTTAAGCAATGTGAACTTTGTAGCACTGTTATAAATGGATGGTGACCCCAGACGGGCATGAGAAGTGACCGGATTGATACTACCGTTCATTACAAGCGTTATACATTACGCTAAATTGGTCGGTTAGTATACAATACAATACAAAACATCTGTATTGCATTGCTCATTAATAAGAAAATTATACAGTCGAAACCTTAAATTAAAAATGGTAGACAATAGGCGGTCTAATCGCTAAAGATCGTGTCTTCCAGACAACCTTTGTATTGTGAAATGGAAGAGTCGGACTCGCACAATGATGGTTATGTAAGACTACAACAAAATAAGCATAGTTACAAGTCGTGTCACGTAAAAAGAGCGCTGTCAATATGTTTGCCCTTTAGTAATTTTCACTGCGTATTAGGAAAATCGCCAGCTCTCCTTTTACGTGACACGATATGTACTATGGAGAAATGAGCATGTTTTCCACCCATCTCATCTTATCTTACAAACTTGCGACCCGCCAAGGCTTCGCACGGGTGCAATCCTGATAAATTATGCATGTATTATACATATAAAACTTCTCCTTGAATCACTCTATCTATAAAAAAAACCGCATCAAAATCCGTTGCGCAACCTTAAAGATCTAAGCATACATAGGGACAGACAGACAGACAGCGGGAAGCGACTTTGTTGTATACTATGTATGGCACGGCGGCCAGAGATGGGCATGGACCGGATTGATAGTACCGATTATTACATGCGTCCATTACGCTAAATTGGTCGTTTAGCATTGTGCAATGTAAAAGAGATAAATTCATTTCAAAACTAACTACAGTAGTTTATCTCCATACACACTTTTATTGCACAATACGTGCTGGTAGAAATCGCAATTAGCTACTGGAATGCTCAAATGTCAGACTACACTACTAGTATTTTAGTAATTTCTGGTCTTGCTGGCACAGTTTGTAGTGCACTTGCCTATTGAGCCGGCGGTCCTAGTTTCAAATCCCGGCCAGGGCAAATATTTGCAGATGTGTCCCAAATTAAGCTTAAGAAGGCTTGTATTACGGGTACTAGACCATATAGATACTAATATGTATTTAAGTATATATTTATCTATATAACAACCATGACCTAAGCACAAATATTTGAGTACATCACACAAATATTTGCCCTGACCGGGATTCCAATCCGGGACCGCCGGCTCAGGGTATATATCCAATATACTTTCTAAGCATGTACTTTCATATGTAAAGGCTCGTTATATAAAGTAGAAATCAGTGTATTATACGCAGAAGATGCTCAGGAAATAGTAGTAGTTAGATCTGCGTCTATTTGTGCTGGTTGTCAGGGCCGGCTTTGGAACGTCTGACATATTACAACTTAAGGTCTGCCACAAGCATGACTAAATCATGACTTGTCTAGCACAAGTATGACTAACCGATTTCGGAGCATTGGGCGTTTTACAATGTCGGCGTAAACACGTCTCGTATATCACACACATTGAATACGCGTACCAAAAGAAATAGGTTCTTAGCGTCGAATTTTCCTATGCCTGAAGTTACATCTTAATAAATATAATAAATAAATATTATGGGACAATCATACCCAAATCGAGCTAGTCCCAAACTAAGCAAAGCTTGTACCACCTTGTATAAAAAAACACTATGGGTACTAGACGTCGATATACATAATATATAAATACATATATAGAGATAACGTTCATGATCATGACCCAAGAACATATATTCGAGTTCATCACACAAATATTTGCCCCGGCCGGGATTCGAACCCGGGACCGCCGGCTCAGTAGGCAGGTGTCTGCAAACTGCGCCAATCGCGTCGTCTGCCCGTCTAGCACAACTAGGCTTCGCGAATCATGTCGTGCGACAAAGCATCACACGTCACTCTCTCACAGTACTGTACAGAAAGAGTTAGGTATATCTCGCGCGAGGAAGAGTCGCGTGTCACAGTTGTTCTAGAGCGTGCAGATGCTGGTAGAGCCGATAGAGCACACGAATTATGTTTGTAGCAAATGATGGAATCAATCATTTATTGAAACTAGACGCTAATTCGGGTGTACTTTGAGATATCACCAAATAAGCAATATCTAAGATATATCTCGTCTTCTAGTACCCATAACACAAGCCTTCTTGCGCTTAATTTGGGACTAGATCGATTTGTGTGAAGTTGTCCGATATTTATTCATTTTTATTTTATTTTTATCTCAGGTACCTATACCGCCTTTAACTATCATTCATTCATTAAACGCGATGTTTGTGATCCGAGATATCGGAGATATATGTAATTCGTTTTGAATTACCACAATAAGTTCTTGTAATGCCTTGATTTCTTTTGCTGTAACTAATTTAATATATAGGGGAGAGTAACCTATATTGAACCGGCGCTTAAATTGGACCACTAGAAGTATTTCTACCAAATAACACAATTTATTTACACTGTCAACAAAAAATGAAGCGACGACAGCGCCATAATCAGTCCATCAATTTGGTGTAATAAATAAATTGTGTTATTTGGTTGAAATACAGGTGGTCCAATTTAAGCGCCGGTTCAATATAGGTTACTCTCCCCTAAATATTTCAAAACGAAACAATGACGAAACAGCCTCAAAACGATTGCACTCAACAACTAAAATTAGCCAATTATACATGATATCTATCGTATTATACGAATAGTCTATCGTTTTACAAATTCATATTTTTGTTTTTTGTGTACCTACTTTTTATTTATTTTTAGTCGTAGGTACGATGTAAAGCTTAATGCGTTTTGTGTTGTATAGATTTTTTATACAAACAAAATATCAGCAACAGTGTAAGACATTGCAATCCGTCTCTGGATTATACGTAACTGGCGATAAGTTAATCGAATCTAGTTACTTGTGCCCGGACAATATCATAGGAAAATACTCGAAAACCGGATATGTTTGACGATTTCATGTTTTCTATCATTCTATGTAACCAAATAAATGCAATTTGCAAATACTAATTTCATGTAGCTAGATTAAACAAGAGACCCGACGGAATGTCGTTGATTCCGTGGAAATTGGGCCGGGTGCTGGTGTGGGACGCCACCTGCGTAGACACACTGGCCCCGTCCCACCTCCACGGAATATCGGACAGGGCGGGGGCGGCAGCAGAGGCGGCCGAAAAATTAAAAATTAATAAATATAGGGGTCTCGGTCCCGAATATAATTTTGTTCCTTTTGGGGTCGAGACCTTAGGTCCGTGGGGTCCCAGTGCCCACAAACTGCTAAATGAAATTAGTATAAGGCTCATTGAGTCCACTGGTGACCGAAGAGCTGGCAGCTTCCTCGCACAACGCATCAGCATTGCGATTCAGCGAGGAAATGCTGCCAGCGTCTTCGGTACTATGCCGCGGGGGCACAGTTTTGTAGATTTATTTTAGCTTAATTTAATTTACTTTATTTTAGATTTTAGTTCTTTAGGTTTAATTTGATTTTAATTGTCCATTTATATATTTTGTTATGATTTATTAAATTATTGTTACTATAATAATAAAAATAAACAAGTTATTATATGCAATGAAATAAAAAAAATCACCCCACTCAAAAAATATAATTCAGCTGTTTAGCCTGTTCATAAACACAGACGCCATTCTTAAGAATAATTTATATACTTCCCGCCTTAAGCCTTCAATGTTGTATGAAATTCTTTTACAGTTCTCTCGAGCTTTTCCGCCCGAAACGTGATACTTCGAAGCCTGTTATAACGCACGTTGTAGCGACATTTCATTGCATGTTTAAGAAAAACAAATTGGAAATGCAATTGCAAGATTCTAGCATAGCTTATTTTATTATTGACAAAATTTGTAGGTCAAACTCATAAATAGTACGTCATTTTGGACATTACTGATAATTGTATCAGGACATTACAATATACCTTTAGACCAAAAATGCATGCCCATAACTCACCGGGCAACACACACGTTGTTGACACGCATTCGAATATAATGTACGCTCATCACGTCTCATCACCCTTGAAACGAACCCTCCACCTTAACCCAAAACCATAAAACTCAAATTTTACAAAACCACAGAAATCTAACTACAACCTTAATATTGTTCCTGACGATGAGAAAGCAAAATTAGACAAACAATTTGAAATCGTCTCAAGTTCGATTCGTTGTTGTATTGAAGCGACGTTAAAGTTATATTTAGAGTGGATAGCGTTATTTGGCTGCAGGAAAGGTGGCAGAAGTAAATTTGCCGTGAACATGGCAATAAAAACAGAACTTTCCCTGTGAGTTCACACCTTTTTGTGTGTGTCACGGAGATTAACGCACGGTGCACTGGCTTTGACATAAATAACCATTCTGTGCAAGAAAAATACAAAGGTACTAACTCAATATATCTTGACTTGGACCATTGATACAAAGCAGAGCACAAAAAAATCAAATTCGAAACTTCGTGGAAAAGACCGGGAATCGAACCCGGTACCACTGGATTATCGGTCCGACGTGTTAACCTCTCCATCAACGTAACTTCTAAAGTTCTCCGAATTGATAAAAGTATTTATTTATTTAAACTTTATTGCACAAAACAAGTCAGTACGAATGGCGGACTTAATGCCAAATGGCATTCTCTACCAGTCAACCATAGGGCCAAAGAGAGATACTAGAAGTGGGTGCAAATTAGAAATCTGATGGTACAGAGAGGATCTAGAGTACAAGTAAATACAAAATATTATATTGCTGTTTATACAAAAATACATATACCTACACACTTTAATACTATATATATATATACAGATATATACATAATATAATATATATATATATATATATATATAAATATATACGAAAGTCTACAACATGAGATGATAGATGAACTATATGAGCTCTTGTTCCAGCAGATGCTTACGCAGCAAACACTTGAAAGCTACCTTGCTTGGGGCTTGTCTGATAGAGAGAGGGAGTGAATTCCAGAGACGGCATGCCTGAACGGCGAAAGAATTAGACATAAAACCAGTATGGTGCGAAGGAATGGAAAGTTTGAGAGTTCGAGAGGAACGAAGTTCACAGCCTGGACGGGGAGTTTGAAAAATGAATAAGTATGTATCTAGGTAAACAAGTACGGTATAGTATTTAATACTAACGTACTAATACAGAAGCAGTATCTGCTTCAATGGATCACATTGAAATTAAGAAGCTCCCTTGTATGTACTAAATTGCGTACATTATCTAAGATTCTAAGAAGTCAAACGGTATGTTCAGTTATTGTCTGTGCACACAAAGAGGAACCGGACGCATCTGTGTCGTTTCATTGGCACTATACTCGTAAGTATAGATACTGCCTCAATCGATGCTGTAACTGTTACAATTATCAATTAATCGTTATGTATTTCAACGCTGGCTTTACTTAATTCATATACTTATATTTAGTCCATCCATCCCGTTGTATATTATCGACAATAGTCGATATTTTTTTTGGATGTCTATCGATAAAAAAATTCATTGGGATCAAATCTCTATATGCTCTAAATGTCAAAACTGACCGTCAAAGTTCAACATTCCAACGGAGCGCTAAAAACGTGCCTTACAAATGGCAACCTAATTGTGTCGACATATGTTATGGGTAGGTACCAATATTTGTAGGGAGACAATAAGCAGGTAATTTGCCAATGTCACCGTGAAAATTGCGTTTAAGCGTTTTGCGGTTGTAATATAATTATTTTCTTCGGTTTCCGCGACTGCCACACATTTAAATAAAACAATTTAAACTTGCGCTTTAGGCCAATGGGCTCAAGATACCACGCCTCAACCAGAAACCCCGTGTGAAGACTCCCACAGTCGAGCGTAAACCTGCGGTCCTGCCATATGTGAAAGGGGTCACGGATAGGATTGGAAACATCTTGAAACGGGCTTCCATTAAAACATATTTCAAGCCGATGAAGAAGATGTCTCAATACCTGAGGCCCGTGAAGTGCAGCATCCCTCTGCAGAGTGCTGGTGTTTACAAGCTGGACTGCGAGTGTGGTCGTTCATACATTGGCCAAACGAAACGTAGTATAGCTACACGGGTTAAGGAGCATGTAGCCGATGTCAAGCACCGTCGTTGCAACAGGTCTGCGGTCTGCGAGCATGTCGTGGACAAACCAAACCACTCAATTAAGTTTGACAACACTTCAATCCTTGCCAGAGAAAAACGACGTTTCCCAGAATGTTGCGCGAGGCTATTGAAATCAAAAAATATCCCAATTTCAATAGAGAAGATGGTTTGTCATTACCACCGGCTTGGGAACCTGTTGTACATCTTATCAAGGATCAAGCAAGACACAAGACTGGAAACCTTGGGCCTCGAACGGTGTAAAACAAATCCCATCAAAAACATAAATGTAAAATGAGAGCCTAGTTCAATATCGCGTGCACTTCGCCGACAAAAGAATTGAGATCTGCAAGGGCGCCAAGTTCTTTGCCCTAAATTTTTTAGATACACAGACATGCGACATACTCAATGCATTTATTTTACTTGGGGAGTAATTCAATATCAAGATTTGACTTGGCTAGTTTTCACAAACTAACTAAATTTTATAAAAGTAACATAGTCATAGTTCATTATCAAGCTAACAGTATAAGTAACAAGACGTACACTAACTTGCGTACTTACCTTTACGAAAATAGGTTAATGATTTGATTGATTTTGATTTATAATATAAATTTATATTTAAAACTAGCCAAGTCACGTCTTGATATTGAATTACACCCCAAGTAAAATAAATGCATTGAGTATGCCGCATGTCCTTGTATCTAAAAATTTTAGGGCAAAGAACTTGGCGCCCTTGCAGATCTCAATTCTTTTGTCGGCGAAGTGCACGCGATATTGAACTTGGCTCTCATTTTACATTTATGTTTTTGATGGGATATCATTACTTTTTGTACAGAAATTATTATGATGTGTAAATTACTTAATTATTATTTGTTAATTAGTTCTGTGTGCTATTCTAGTACATCTTTTGAAAGTTTTGAACAAACAAAGAATTTTCCAAAACGGTTAGTACGTATTGGATTTTTATGTGCATGTATGTGTAAGTGTGTGCGTGTGAGTGTATATACTATTCTAGTATATCTTTCAAACAAAAAAAGAATTTTCCAAATCGGTTTATAAATGACAGAGTTCTGAGGCAACTACCATCAATAATAATAATAATAATAAAACATAAAAAATCACTGTTTTAGATTTTTATATGCATACACACACAATTACTATGCTGGATGCCAAATTTCACCTTTCTAGGTTACCTGGAAGTGGGTTAGGTTTTTGATTACTAGTCAGTCAGTCAGTCAGTGATAAAAATACCGTATTTGGACTTTAATATCTCAATAACTATTTAACCTATATTAATGAAATTTGGGGTTCTACTTGTTCTAAAGGATCTTAATACATAAGCCAAATTTCATTTTTTTATGTTAAATAGATTTGGAGTTATTGGGGGGTCAAAAGTGGCTCTAAACGGTTCGTGTAATATAACACACGGCTGCTGCTCGCCAGTTCCTGCGGTGAACTTGGCTGGACACGCTGCCGCGTGTCTAGATTAGTGTTAAAAGTAGTATATGTAGAGTTTTTGTTTAAAAGTATTTTATAATAATAAATAAGGCAATCTGGGAGTTTTCTTTGGCGGTTCTTTCTCCTCAGTAAGCCTTTAGTGAACCGCTGGTAGATATTTTAAATAAATAATAAATGCCCTTCTGGCACATGTGTAACTGTCTTTACGCATTAGGGCCATATGGCATGTATGAACACCTTTATTTTAAATTAATATTTACAAAATGGGTAGTTTGCACAAATGTAACTTTGACAGAGAAGAATTGTGCTTTTCTCAGTCAACCTTTGACAACGGTATCTGTAAAGGTACTGAAACGTCAGGGAGGCTAAAATAATTAATATACGCGATATAATTCGTTTAAATTGTTTTAGTTAAATATAATTATTGTTTTGTAAAATTATAGGATTCTGAAAACATTTTCAAAAATTCTTTAAGGAAAAAAAAACTTCAAGTTTGCGTACCTTTCAAGTCACATATTTCAAAAAAAAATTTAACTACAGTATGCCATCCCTATTTCTGTCTCCCAGAAGTTTCCGAAGAAACGAAAGCTTTGGTTCTTCCGACTATTTATAAAGCTCAATTTTTTGCTTCCCATTAAATAGCATTCTTGTTTGCGACATATTCGACATAATTAAAAAAACACTTTGTATGTCTCGGATCGAATACCTTTCTCAGTAACACACCATTATGTCATATTGTCTCGCCGGCGGCGGTGACCTTTCCCAGCGTGAGAGAAAGTGAGACGCAGTTGTACCGCAGAGCAGTACACACGGATATTGTCTCAAACGGAGCAAACAGCCATGTGTGAGGACTCGCGCACTGACGGTACCGAGCCACCTTCCACGCAGCCGTGCTGCAGAGCAGTACACACGGATATTGTCTCAAACGGAGCAAACAGCCATGTGTGAGGACTCGCGCACTGAGGGTACCGAGCCACCTTCCCGAGCGGGAGAGGAAGTGAGACGCAGTCGTACCACAGAGCAGTACACACGAATACTATCTCAAACAGAGCAAACACAGCCAAGTGTGAGGACTCGCGCGCTGAGGGTGCCGAGCCACCTTCCCGAGCGGGAGAGAAAGTGAGACGCAGTCGTACCGCAGAGCAGTGTACACACGGATACTGTCTCAAACACAGCAAACAGCCAGTGTGAGGACTCGCGCGCTGAGGGTGCCGAGCCACCTTCCCGAGCGCGAGAGAACGTGAGACGCAGTCATACCGCAGAGCAAACAGCCAAGTGTGAAGACTCGCGCACTGAGGGTACCGAGCCAGCTTCCCGAGCGTGAGAGTGTGACGCAATCGTATCGAGTTAATAGTAGCCTTTGGATATCCGGCTATCCCTGTACCAATAAAATTCTTCCAGCCGATTCGGCATGAAGAGAGGACAAAGATTTTTTACCAACATATGTCCAGATATTCTAATCGGTTGAAAAATGTGGTACCTATATGTAGGCGAAAACAGCCGGAAACCCGAACATCCAATTACAAAATTACAAAACGAAAAAAAATACAAAATACAAAATTTGGCAAAGCTGAAACGCATGAATTCGTGTCGGTCAGTCGGTCAATAAATTGGTAATACTGAAAATATAGGTATACTGCGTCGAACGGGAAATGCGTGCACGTACATATTTGATGACACGTTGTCACAGTAAACATTATACAAATACATATCCTATATGTTATGTAAAGTGAGAGATAATAATGGAAAGTCCACACGTATGTTTGTTGCGAACTTTATACCTTAGTGCAGGTAATAACAGTGTTATAAAGATTTGCCGTGATAAGTAGGCGTTCGTAGAACCTCATTCCCATAGTTTGCGTATTCTGATGACTTATGAAGAAAATAAATACAAATTCTCTGCGATTTACCCACAGATTTGACGGCTTGCCACCTAGAAATAAATGAGGTATTTTACCAATGTGGTGGTAGTTACATATACCGTTTTTATTATTCAGTGTAAACTGAGCGTCTTCAAACTATCGCCAACAATTTAATCCAGATAGGTGTCTTCGTCCCTTGACGGCCAAAAATTGCCATCACAAAATATGTTATTTCCCTAGAGATTAATAGTACATTACATACCTGGGGCGGTGAATTCGTGAATATCCCATGTCGTAGGTGATGTTTGTGGCCCGGGCCGAAGGTGAGGGCTATAAATATGCGATCTGGGGCTTAACGAATTACCGTCTGTGTTTGTCTATAGTTTTACTTGCCTTGGCCAGGAAGTGAGATTTTCTCCTCAGAAAATCCCACTTACGGCCTAGCTAGGGTAACATTTTACGTAAGTATAAGTATAGTGTTACATCTTTCGCCCTAGATGTAATAATCATCACGACCAAACGCACACATAGACATTGTGCTCACGGACACGTCAAGCGGGTGGCACTCGCTCTTGCACTGGTCTGAACTGGTCCGAGATATTGTGTCCGTGAGCAATGTCTATGTGTGTGATTGCTCGAGCGCGCTTGTATGTAGATTGATTTCTGTACCTATCTGTTGTGTGACCTTAGCCAGGCCTTTCTGTATTGAAGCAGTAATTTTCATAGCCTTTAAACTATCCGTCACTTCCCGTGCCACAAATAAACGAGACGTTGACTAAACTAACTCTAAACAAAAGCACGTGATTTTGTAACGTCTTATTACGTTTGAAAATGTCATAGATTTATAATACCTCTGTTATCGGACTAGAATCGAACCTATTAGCCGTAGATGGCCACTAGTAATGACTGTATAAGTACATAGTAATGGTCAGCGAGAGCGAATGCTGCAGGGAAAGGGTGAAGGGTGAAAGTGCGCGGTTCGGCGCAAGCGCATAACGGGCTTATACAATGTTAACATAACCGATTCCTAGAAGTTTAAGCGTGGACAATATCACACAATATTAACTAAGTTAGAAGCGCCATATACCGACGGCATCTACATATTTGTGGCTTAAAACCCGGACAAGTGGAAGTTGGACTCGCGCACCGAGGGTTCCGTACAAATACTTCCCATAGAATCTTAACTGGCTGGGTTAAGTTAAGTTTGCATGTGGTATATGTATGGCACCGCAAACAAATGAGGTGCAAAGTGAACGCAACCGATCACGTTTGTTGTATGGGAGCCCAACTGAAATATTTATTTTCACCTCACCAGCTCAAACATGGCGGCTTTGCTGCGAGATAACAGTGAACCAAATGCAATTTTGTTTCGAGCGTGAGTAGAAGTGGTAGAAAGTAACTTTTTAATTTTTAAATTTTTTGACTATGACTTGTCATTTCTCAGCCACAGGTTAATTATAAAATTCGAATCATTCGAATTTCGATGCACTCTGTCTCCTTCATATCTATATGAAAAAGAGAGTGATAAAGAAAATATCGATTCGAAATTCGATTTTCAAATCCGACTTCGAATAAGAACACGTTCCGATACGCGTTATACGAGTATTACCAAAAAATAAAAAATAAAATACCCTATGAAGTTTTTATCGCATAATATTGTTTTTAACGACCGAATGTTTAAATAATTGTGTCTTTTATATAAATCAAATAAAACATTGTTTAAATAAATCTGATTTTTCAACTTTATACTGTAAATATCTGTACCAATAATTTATGACTTCACCAATTTATCATCAGACGCAGATTCGAAACGTATTTATAAAAATATCGAGTTTAAATTGTTAGTTTCTTTTGTATTAATTTTGTTTAATGCTTTACGAGTTAACATGTTAGTTAAATTATAAACAAAATCTCGTATAAAATAAATAAACACGTAATGTATCTGCTCAATCTTCCAATTTGATCAAATATCTAATGACAACCATGGTGGTCGTGAGGGACTGGTACAGTATTGAAACGTATTATTTCAATTTAAATGTTTTTTTATTTCATTTCAAGCAGCGGGTATCTATTTTCTAATTTAATAGTGTCATTGAAATCAGCAACAAAGACAATACACATACCTACACCTGAAGTCCGCGGCTTAGCTCCGTGATCATTAGTACTAGTAAGCTGAAATTTGGTATGAGTATGTGTAAGTATCACGCCGACAGAACGGTAAATTAAAAACTAAAAAAAAACTTTTTTTCGGGTACCTCCCGAACACCTAAAGTGGGGGTGAATTTTTTTTTTCGTCCCGATACTAGTGTGTGGGATGTCATTGAATATTAGGTCTCTTAAACATAATCTCCAAACATGATTTTTGCCAATAGCAATAGCTTTAGTTGGTGAGCTCATAACAGAGCGCTTGTTGCGAATTGTGATGGAATCCAAAAATAAGATGATATCCGTCTAAATTTCGTAACACAAGGGAACGCTTCTGAGCCTTACCCATTTCGTGACTATCCAACTAGATTACTAGAATAAACATTTGCGATCGGAACGATATTACGATTAGTCAACCCTACGTGTAAATTTTTCATCAACTTCGTGAACATAAAGATTAATACTGCGTCAGATTAGGAAAGGTATGACTTCCCGCGGTTCACCGCGATAATCGACGAGTGCCCGCGTTGTTTTTAAAAAGGGTGTAAGCGCCATTGAATCCCGAGTGCTGTTACGTCGTTTTGTGCAGCGCGGTGGAGCTGCGCGCACGCAGTGAAAGGTTAAACGCGTGACGTAACCCGTCCGGCACGGATTGTACGTAGACTAACGACGCAGAGATGACATCTTGAATCGAGAATAACTGTGTGGTTTTTATCATCACTGATGAAGAATTCTGAATCAATAATATCGGACAACTTTACAAAATATATGCGAGAACATAAAGTGGAGCATAAACGCCCCTCTCTCACTTACATCTAGGGCTCCTGATATCCGTGTTACACGCCGCAACGTAGCCCCGTATCCTTAACACCGGCGGTACTAAGATCACGAATAACACGGACACGCCGAGATACGTATAATTAAGTATACGTATATACGTATAGTATTATAGCCGTGTCTGCGTTCGAGTCCGTATACACGGAGCTTCGGCTCCGTTCGGGTATCGAATACTCGTCGGAGCGATCCGCTCCGGCCGGTTAGAGTTAAAACAAATAAAGACTTTTATTGAGTATGGGACGAACGGGGTTTATTTATTGTTATTTGGATCAAACTTGAGTTATTTGCATATTTTTGCATTGATTTGAGTAATAATGGTTCTATTTAACTAATACATGGCATTATTCTTTTTTATACATATATAACCAGCGATTGTGGTTTTAGACAAAATTAGCGACCCGGCCGTGCATTGCACGAATAAAAATATAAATACTTAAATATAATCTATTATGAGAGTAAAAACTATCGACCGATAGACCGACGCCACCGGGTGTTTTGGTTTTAATTCTTTTGATGCAATTTTATTATACTTACATATTGATAAAAAAAAAATTGAAGTTATGTTAAGCGAAAAAGACAATTGAGTCATTCATTATTACTTTATTACCTACCTACCATGGCGACCCTTTTGTGGGTAAGAAGTAGTTGCACGTGCAGATAAAGATAATAATGGATTGGCGGCGACGTTCTAATATAACCGTGGTAATTTTACTGATAATTTCATAAATACTTTGGGCTTTACGTCGTATACCTTTTGTTCGTAAAGTTGAATGAAGTGGTCGGGCTGTTTTGTTTTAATACAAATAATTTTTCAGATAATTTAGAGGGGGCGGTTTAGAACTTTAAACTCATACTCATTAGTCACTAATACGATCTCAGCCGGTCAACACTGCAAATCTTACTGTAGCTGTTAATTTAAAGATATTATCTAATACTTTTTACTTTATTATTTGTTGCTGTTAATGTGTGGTTAGTTGTATGTTTTAAAATTGTTAATAATGAAGAGACGTTGGGTGTGGACATATGCCACCAGAGTCGGTGATACAGGTTTTTGTACCTTGTGCAATGATCGGGTGAACAATGAGTTTTCGTGTCGTGGTGGTACTACAGGATCTATAGGAAATCATTTGAAAGTAGTTTACTTGAAATCTCCTGGCCCGACCCCGACATCGACCGAGTAAGTACATTTTCACATTAGGTATAATAAATAATAAGTTGTTTAAATACGAGGGTAGATCAAATAGTACCCGTGTTTGACGGCAGGTGGCGTAACTTAGAAAAGTTGGCATTACCGTCGTGTAGTATTGACCTTATCAAATAAAAAAATGAAATCTGTCAATTGTCTATGGTTCAGTTTTTTTTCTGGCGGCAAATTTTGTAAGACTTGTTTTGTTTTTCGTACAAAATGGAGAAAGAGCAATATCGTTCCGTAATTCGCTTCTTATTTTTGGATGGAAAAACATGCGAACAAATAAAAGTTAAGTTAGGTGCTGTCTACGGAGATCTTTCGCCGTCTATGACAACCGTGAGATATTGGTTTAACGAATTTAAACGAGGTCGTACATCTGTTTTCGACGAGGACCGCCCAGGGCGCCCGGCAGACGTGGTTACCGAAGAAGTCTTGCAAAAGGTAAAGAACATAATGGTCACCGATCGACGTACCAAAGTGCGTGAAGTAGCAGAGGCTGTGGGGGTGTCGTATGGAACAGCAATTAATATAATACACGATAAATTAAATATGAAAAAAGTGTCCGCCCGATGGGTGCCGCGATTGCTCACGGATGAAAATAAGCGGTTACGGCTGTCAATGTCGAAGGAGTGTTTGGGCTTGTTTGAGCGAAATCCGCAGGAGTTTTTCCGTCGTGTCGTCACTGTTGATGAAACCTGGATCCATTATTATACACCTGAGACCAAGCGGCAGTTTAAACAATGGATTTTTTCTAACGAATCTGCTCCAAAGAAGGCGAAAACGGTCCCTTCAGCCGGAAAAGTCATGGCCACGATTTTTTGGGATAGTAAGGGAATAATCCTTATAGATTTCTTACAAAAAGGGAAAACTATCACAGGGCCGTACTATAGTGAGTTATTGGACCGGTTTGATAAAAAAATAAAGGAGACACGGCCGCATTTGGCTAAGAAGAAAGTGTTGTTCCATCATGACAACGCACCAGCACATTCATCCAAAATTGTCACTGCCAAATTAACCCAACTACGTTACGAATTGCTGCCCCACCCGCCTTACTCACCGGATCTGGCTCCCTGTGACTTTTTTCTGTTCCCCAATATGAAAACATGGCTCGGGGGAAAGAAATTCAGGTCAAACGAGGACGTTATAGCTGAGACAGAAGCGTATTTTGAAGAGTTTGACAAATCCTACTTTTTGGAGGGGTTAAAGAAGTGGCCGAAACGCTGGGAAAAGTGTAAGGACCTAGATGGAGATTATGTTGAAAAATAAAATAAAACTTTTAAAAAATATATGCGTCTTTATTTCTAACACAGGTACTTTTTGATCCACCCTCGTAAATTGCAGTGCCAATTATCTTGTACATATTTTATTAAATACGCTAGTTTTGATAGAGTCTAATTAGTATAGAATACGCTTTGAAACGTCTGAACGATTAGTAACTCTGTATTTTCTTCGGTTACCGCCCCGTCTAAATATAAATTATAGCTAATATTACCTATTGTAACATAACTTCGGTTACCGCCCCGTCTAAATATAAATTATAGCTAATATTACCTATTGTAACATAATGTTTGTTATAAAAATAAAATGAAAATTTAAAAATGTTCATTTCAATAAGGATCACAGCTTAATTATTTACACAAGACAAATTAAGAAGCACGAGTCTCACTCACTATACATTTCCATTCGTAGCTCTTAGAGACATCGCAACGAATCTTTACTAAACGTCGGGGCGGATCGGATCCACGTGTAATTAAGATACGTGTACCCGTGTTACACGGATACACGTATCTTAATTACACGTAGCCTAATTACACGTGCCGAACGGAGCAGAAAACCGTTGCCGTGTAATACGAACACGGAGATCCGGCTACGGGTACACGAAACACGGACACGACCGCGAGCCCTATTACATACCTACTAGAAGATGCTTGCAACTTCGTCCACATGACTCTCTTTCCTCACTAACCATGTTTCCTGGAACCATTTTTGGATTTCCAGTACTGTCCAGCTATCCTTGTACAAAAAACTTTAAAATTCTCAGCCATTTTGACGTGATGAGTGCAAAAAGATATTTCGACCGATAGGTGACGTTGTAGTCCACTTCACACTAAACAAAAGCCAATGTGCAAATCATGAGGCCTATAAAATGGTTAACTATAAAAATTTTGAGTTTCATAAAAGTTGTGTTGTCGCGTCTGCGGCGCTATTCACATTGTCGATCGCTTTATGTAACGTCGCGATGCGCGGGAGTGCGTGTCGAGATGAGATGTGACCGATTACACGTTTTCACATTCCGAACTCTTTCGCCGACTGGCTGCATAGCGAGTCCATGTGGAAACAAAAAAATCAGTCTTGACTCACAGACTGATACAATCGTAATCGGACGCACAACTGCGATAGAGCCTATTTGGCCAATAGGGATTCACTACTTTCGACTTTGACAGTTCTTTTTTTTATTTTTTGGCAAAGGAGCTAAACTCAAACATACCGAGACACTAGTTACACTACCGTCAAAAATTTTAAGTCCAAATTAAAAAAATACTACCTACTTGCAGTAGGTCGTAATACCTACTAAGTAGTATTTTCATAGAAGCTTCATAAAAATATTTGTATATTTGCATATTTTGTGTTTAAACTTAAACTTTTTGACGGTAATGTATCTTTAGGGTCCCGTACACAAAGGATGCCAACGGGACTCTATTACTAAGCCCCCGGTGTCTCTCTGTCCGACTGTTACAAGGCTGTATCTTTGGAACCGAAAATTTCATTTTTTCAGCAAATGCTTTCGTTAAAACTTCTGGAGATACGTTACGACTATATTATGTCCTTATATTGTGTCTTTATTTATGATTCTATTTTTTATGATATTCACTTGACATTAATTCCATGATTACCAAATGGCATACACACGTTTCGAGAGATGCGTTCAGACCGATTGTGTGAATCAGGCCGCGTCCCACAACCTTTCCAATCTGAGCAAGTGAGCACTCAATAAGTGGTGACTCGACGTAAAGCGACGCTCAACATTGACGGACATACGACATGTAAGCTTAACTTAATGTAGAGTTTGTAATATTGTATAAATTTTACTAATATAATTTTAGTAATGTACTAATGCATGGGAATGTTCACCACAATAACCACAAAAGCAAGTTGGACTGAAATAGATGAAGTATGAGTATAATTTGTATTTTAATGTCAATATCGGCTTCATAGCTCTCTAAAGTCTTATCCTGCTATCAGAAGTCCAATGCCTATTAGTTATTAACCTACAAAACAAAACTAACCATGAAAAATCGATGGCTTCAGAAAAACTGTCGATAAAATAGAAATCCTATGTTTTTGGAGTTTACTCCTTAAGAATCGATTTTCACATATAAGCCCGGGGTATGAAAAATATGGGGTATAAAATCGAACGTATCTGCCGTGCTAATTTAAAAAGTCGTATCTCAGTATACGGAGTATACGTATCGGAGTAAAAATACGACTTCTTAATTTAGCAGGTTATGCGTTACGCGTTATAGGCTAAGATCCCGATATAAAATGACCTTCACCGAGATGTTTATTTTATGAAATGTATTTTATAATCAATTTAATATGTCAATAAATATATTGCATATGGGTTAACTAACAAATTTTAGTCCAGGGTATGTTTAATTAATAATAAAAAAAAAATGTTTTAAACATTTCACCGGTTTGATTAATATTAGATAAATTCTATACCAATCGAAAGTATGAATCCCATAGAATATGCAAACGTTAGGTTACCTATTCTTTTCCCGTCACAACTATCGGGTAGCCAGGTATAAACAGGTAAATCTATACCTACTAGCATTTTGCAACGGTCTGATTATTGAATTGAAACTGAATAAAATTAAAGATTATTTAATTATGAATTTATCTAATAATCAAATCGGTGAAATGTTAAGAAAATATATATTTTTATTTTTTACTAAACATACCCTGGACTAAAAATTGTTAGGCAACCCATATGCAATATATTTATTGACATATTAAACTAAATATAAAATACATTCATCAAATAAACATCTCGGTGAAGGTCGTTTTATATCGGGATCTTAGTCTATAACGCTTAACGCATAACCTGCTAAATTAAGAAGTCGTATTTTTACCCCGATCGTATACTGAGATACGACTTTTTAAACTACCATTATGTTCACATAAACAAACTATAAAATTGTCAATGTCAACTTCATGTCGAGTGTCAACAAAATTTTATAAATAAAATAAAATTTAATCAAATCTACGCTTAACGGGTAAAATGTGCTGCTTTTGAAACAATAGCGCCCGTCACACAATCGACTAAAAGATACGTGTTCGTTTCAGCTCCCAAACAAACCTACCGAATTTTTGTGATATCCAAGATTACAACTTTTATAACGTGCAATGCAAAGACCGTGTTTTCTTGGTGTTTAAGCCGTGCTTGTATGGTGCTAAGATCGAAGAAGACGTCTTGCTGTAGAGAGAGAGACCGCTTTAATTGTGACTCAGCTTTAAGCTTAGAAATAGAGAAGGCGTGAATACTTTTCCATCACCACTGCTCTCATTTTCCTGCATTCAGCCGCAGAATGGTTTTGATTTCGTGAAACTTTCCAGGATAAATACATACATAAATCAAGGATCCAACACAACCGAGCCATTCATTTTCTAGACGGGAGTCTTGCCGACCGACAAGAAGCTATGAAGTTTAAATCGAAATTGTTATGTTTTTGATGTTGGCTTTTAAATTGTATCTTTTTTTACTATAATTGCTTGTATTTTTACTTTTATTTGTAAGTGTTAGTTATAAATATGAGTGATCCTTCTTCATCCTTGCGCTGTCCCCATTGTCCCAACTCAACTCGAACTTTTACCCCTCATGGACTTAAAGTGCATATAGGGCACATGCATAAACATTTTCCCCAAGTCATCCCCTCCAACCCTAGACTGTCGGTTTCACAGCAAGCTCATGGTAACAACCCCATTCATCTAGATTTTGGTGATCTAGCTACGTTAAAGCAGTCAGTACGTGTGTTATGGCATATCCCCAAAGGGGCGCGAAACTTGGCAGCGGCCAAATTGAGCGACCTCATTGATAAGTGTATCGACTCCAATGGCACTCTCGAATGGTTTAGTTTACTGTCTTTTGCCTATTCTGCACTCAAATCGCCTGAAGCGTCGGCCACGGGCAATTTAACCACGAAAGTTAAGAGAAATATTAACTCTGCTTCTTTTGATATCAGTGGGAACATCGGTGCAGAGACCACGCCTTTGAGATCACACTCCATACTGAAGACAATTGAGCGTAAAGTACATGAAGGGGATCTCAGGTGCAGAGCGAGTGCTTATGTCGGATGAGGGCGTGGCGCCGTCGAGCCCTGAGACTTTAGCTACGCTGCAGTCGAAGCATCCAGCCCCGTCCCGGCCGCTGGTACTTCCACCGGAACCTGACATATCTATTTCTGCCTTAACTGTTAAGCCGGAGGAAGTGGTGCAGGCACTCAGCTCTTTCAACAATAGTTCGGCCGCCGGTTTGGATGGTATCCGCCCTGTTCATCTTAAGGAGCTTACGTCTGCATCTGCGGGAGACGCCGATTTTCGGCTCCTGGAACATCTGGCCAAGCTTTGTAATTTTTTGCTCAGTGGTCAATTAAACCCTGAAGTTTGCTCCTATATTTATGGTGCTTCCTTATGTGCGCTGTCAAAAAAAGACGGTGGTATAAGACCCATTGCCATAGGCAGCGCTTTCCGCCGCTTAACGGCAAAGCTTATCTGCAACCTTGCCAATTAGGGTTTGGCACAAGATTGGGCTGCGAGGCTGCAATTGACGCTACGCGGGCTTTTTCGGTAGATAGCAAAAACTTAGAATCCGTTTTAATACGTATAGTTAAGTTCATATCATTGTAATAGTTAAGTACTTATGCTTTCTGAAAAAATGACTGACTGTTGAGTTTCTTTCGGCGTTTCTTCTCAACAGTGGTCTCCTCTTGTGAAATGCCGGTAGACTCAGACATGTAAAAGTGCCCTTGTGGCCTACTTGCAGAATAAAGTTCATTATTTCATTATTATTATTATTAATTAAAATTGATTTAAAAAACGCGTTTAACTCAGTGGAGCGTGATGTTTTACTGTCCGAAGTGAAGGATAAAGTGCCATCACTCTACCCCTTCATTTTCCAAGTATATTCTTCCACTTCTAATCTTTTCTACAATGGTCCTCTTGTTCTTTCCCAAGTTGGTGCACAGCAGGGGGATCCGCTAGGCCCTTTAGTTTTCTGTCTGGCCATACAAAAGGTAATTTCAGAGGTTAAATCCCCATTGAATATCTGGTACCTAGATGACGGTACCCTAGGTGGTAAACCTGAAGAAGTGGAACAAGACTTGCTCATGCTCCTGCCTCGTTTAAAAGCTCTGGGTTTAGATATTAATTTCAGCAAATGCGAATTTTTCCCCTGCAGTACCAACTCACACGATTCTTTCCCCTTATTCAGTGCTCTGCTCCCCGGACTGAGTGTTGTCGGCGAGATCTTTCAACCTCTTGGGGTCCCCAATATTCCCAGAAGCCATTCCTGAAGCCTTCGAGGAGAGAAAGCTGCTTCTGCTGATGGCTGCGCAGAGGTTGAATGAACTTTCGGCTCACGTAGCCCTCGTTATGTTGCGAGTTTGCTTTGCCGTGCCTAAGCTGACATATTTCTTGTGCACCGTGCCAGCCTGGCTGCACCCTGTCCAGACAGACTCCTTTGACTTCGTGTTGAAGGAGAGTTTGGAAAAGGTGCTGAACGTCTCCCTTAACCAAGGTCAATGGGACCAGGTTTCTCTGCCGATTCGAACTGGTGATTTGGGCGTGCGTCGCGCGCGAGATGTGAGCCTCCCGGCCTTCCTGGCTTCGGCGTGTGGGGTGGTGGACCTTGTCACTCAAATTTTATCTTTTGATGGTGACAAGGCTATCATTCCTTACGCCTCCGATGCTTTGACGGCCTGGACGGCTCTTAATCCCGGCGTAGCCATACCCGTAGAATTGTTCCGTCAGCGTCTATGGGTTTATTTATATGAGAGTGCGCGCACCACGATTTTCATAAACCCATAAGTAAGCTTATTTCTGCGACAAAATTATCGCGCGACTAAAAAAAATCGTGGTGCGCGCCTGGCCTGAAGAGTAAACTCCAGTCGTGCGTCGGAGCTGACACACACACTTTTTTTTTCTTTAAGAAACATTTTTTGGCGTATCGAAGTGGACCCTTGTAAGCGAACCGTACCTAACGAATGAATTTCATATAGGTACAAATCGTAGGATCAACATTGAAAAAGTTCAATTTTACACTTCAGTGTAGTTAAAATTACACTTCGTGTCATTATGACAACGAACGTTCAAAATTCGTTGAAAGTGAAACATAGTACCTTGTACGTAATATTGAGCTAGAGAAACATTTCTTCGACCATATTATTCAGACAAAACGTACAAGACCCTCAATTACTATGCAGTGTGTGATTACTCGCCATTCATAAGCAATTCGGCCATTAGAGCACAAATGTGAGCTAAAAGCCCGTCATTAATGCACATATTATTAGCATTTAATTATTTCTTATGCGTAATTGTATGTATGTTTGTCTAAGTCGAGGTGGCATTTAAATTTAATTATATGGAAATAAACAATTTGTTATGAATTTTCTCTAGTTTTTCTCCTGAGTGAGTACACGATTGGTGGTACGTATTTGCTTTTAGTACATTTTAAATTTTTACCTATTTTTAAATGTTCCATGATTATGACATAATGAAATAGGTAAAATTTTAAAATAAAGGTACGACCAAACCGCTGCCGAAAATTCGCCGAAGGTGCGTAGACGCTCTAGTGGCGTGTCATATCTGTACTGTTTTTTCCAGCAGTGTGATTGAGCCTTCAATCCCTTCGTAATCTCTTCATTATACCCGTTGTTACTTAAACAGTAGGTACAGCTAACATGTTAGTTAATTGGTTGTTTTGGCCGCCGATAAATCGACGAGAAGGGTCGCTGGAGCGACAGTGCTCGCCTTGGACCACATCTGTGGTGAATGCCCAGTGGCTGTCGGATGTGCACAGACGTACGAACTTTTAGACAGGCTGCATGATTATTTACTACTTTGGATTAAAGCTGACACAACTCCAACACGAGAGGGAAAAGTAACGCTACGACTTCGGTCAGGGTGCATCTCCACTGAATACATATTTCAACTCAGGTGATTGGTCTAGTTCGCACGTCTCCACTCCGCTTCAGTGGAGGCACACCCTTAGCGGCGAGCGGGGCGGAGAGCGGCGCGGCGTGGGAACAAATAAAGCGGCAACCGCGCGCGGCGGCTCGTGGAGATTTTCATTTATAAGCCTATTTGAGCTTACCGTGGGACTAGTTGGATTTGTGTGAGGTAGTCCAGTATTCATATATTTATTACATATCGCTATGTTTTTTTAATCCCTCACCGCTCACCGCTGCCGTTACGTCGTAAAGGAAGTGGTATTAAAAATGAACCATCGACGACGATGTGAAAAGACATTATACATCTTTTTTTCCTAACTTTGATAAGATGGAAGCCTTATACGGCTGCATCCGCTAGTCTGTACTGTGCGGGGGGCGGGGCTAGCCGCTGAACCCGCGGGATTATATTACATTACATCTTTACCGGACAACTAAATTTATACTATTAAGTAGTTATTAACATAATTTTTTTATGAAGTAGAGTCAAAGATGTCAGTCAGCACTTCAGATTTAGGATATAGGTAATTAAAAACAATAGCATGTTAAATTGTGTCAAAATTCTTATTTTCACGCGAGTTTAATCTGAAATATACCAAGTCTATGCACACAAAAACCACTTGTCACCACACGTGCACCTTCAAAGCATTCGATACACGCCCCACATATAGATATAGTCGAAGGAACCGGAGCAAAAACTCACAATCTTGTACAATGTACATCTGGCGAAAACATACATACATAACTAAACTCTTAAGGCACTGTAAATACACTAATAAAAAAAATCAGCTGTTTAGACTGTTCATAAACGCAGACGATATGTTTAAAAGAAATACTTCCCGGTCTTCCATTTTCTATGACGTTTCTTTACAGTTCAAACTTTATTCAGCATGCATTAAGGGGTCTTTTACGTTTTTAATTGTACCTGCGTTTTCTTAATGACGCCTTGTGAGAAAAAAACGCAAAGGCTTACAATTATACTGCACTCAAACGCTCCAAGCAAACACTCTTGTGTTTTGTTTTTGCCATAAATATAACTCAAATACCGCATTATTTGTCTTAAATACAAGCCCTAAAAATGTATGACATGTTGAAATTGCCAATAGTTGTGTATATAGCTAATGCTGGTTTCACACTAGGGTATAACAGTAAGTACAGCTACTGTTAGATGTGTGTTTGAAAGCACAGAACATTACACAATAGTACTGTCTTGACAGTAATCAAGGCAGAACACTTTCATTTTATTTTATTTTGTTTATTTATTTATTTATTTATTACATACCTACAAATATTGGTAAATGGTATATAAAAAGAAACACAAACAGGTAGGTAGGTAGTACGACGGTAGTACGACGGGTAAAACAAGATAAGGAGATAACAATAAAAATAAAAGTAAGAACAGTAACATCGAATAACAAGATGGCATATAAGACATATCCTAAGACAAACGGTAAACGTATATCAACATGTGTAGTGCTTAGGTAGGCAATGATTTTCCTGCAAAATGCACCAACACTATCAGCAAACATATCTTAATAGCTCGCTGGTCTATTTGTTCGGGGCGGTTTGTCCACGGTCCATCGCTTAGGACATGCTCCCGGGCCTCCCGGTTCTGATTTTGTATGGCGAGAACCGGGAATTATTGGTTCCGATACTGGATTTGTATAGAAAAAGAGTATCGGGAGCACACCCTAATCGCTACGCGGACTTGGCTGTCCTATTTTTAATAGCCACTGGCCTTCCAAATTGTCTGTCTCACTGTTCTGCCCTCATGTGAAACCAGCATAAGTGAAGGCCTACATATGCGAGTTATAAGCCAGTAAAAGAACGGTTAAACTGCTCTACGAAATGGAAGCTCTACGTGAAGTCGGCATCAGTAGCAAAGAGATGTGTTGCGATAGCCCTTCTCCGGATTGCGGCGAACCTTGTATTATTGAGTGAATTCCATTATATTTGCTTCTGTTGCGACTGCAAGTGTCGCAAGCTAACGATTGGTCGACAGTGCACAGAATTTTCGGAAAGAAAGTTCACTATTACTCATTTGTATTTAATTAATCGTAATATTTAGATTTTGGTCGGCTAGAGTCAACCACAGAGCAAATAAACTGTGAAACCATACAAACAGACTCCCTTTGTATGGTTGACAGTTCATTTGCTTGGATGAGTTAGCGTGGTAACTCAAATTCTACTCTCAAATAGTCTTAATCTGAATCAATCAATTTAAAAAAAGTATAGAAAGCTTGTTTACAATATAAAGGTATAGTCTAGATTCTTATTTTTTTTATGTAATTCGGGTTTATATATACTGACCTATTGCTTACCCTGTAAGGGATACCTTCATATTTTTGGACTCACAAATTCGATATACTGTTCGTTCGAACAAATGTTTTACCTATTTCATAAAAAAATCCATAAAGTGAGGCTATTTTGAACCCAAGGGATTATTTGGTAATACTAAGCAAAAAAGGCTTTTAAACCCGATTTTTGTGACTTTTCCTTCAATTTGTTTATTATCAAATAGTCTCTTGGATTCCAAATAGCCCTCACCTTACAGTAACAAGTACAGTACTCAGACACAGTAATCGAGTGAACCCTCTGTATTATAATAGCGATGACTTTCAGTATGAAACGAACCTTCTTAAGAATATTTATCGTGTGATATTTGTCAATGGGCACTAAACAGTTGTTGAAGCGTTTACCATTTCGGTTCTCAAATATCGCAAGATATATCCAAGGCTTTATTTAATAGGGATTCAGGTGAAATTGTTAAAACGAATGAGGGCCTCGATGTGATGTGTTTACTTTAAACAGCTTTATCTGTCAATTAAAAAGATACTTTAGCGCAAAGCTCGCGTTATGTCTTTGCTGAATTTGATATGAATGATGGTGTTGACCGAGATTTTCTTGTCTACATAAGTGTTTATGCCTACACGCTGATGATATTATTTTGTTTATTATGAAGTTACGTATATCGCCCACATAGCGTATAAGGTAACGTGGGATAAGTCTAAGATAGTTTATTGTCTAATGGGTTAGGACCAACAGTTAGTTATTTATTGGACTGTGGCAGTCTTCAGTCGAAAACTGGTGAGAAACTGCGCAGGATCGGGACTAGTGGCGTGCTCTTGTTTCGGAGGCTAGGCTGTTCGAGTCACTGTGAGCCTAAATATTGGTAGTTAGTGGCAGTCTTTCCCCCGATGATAGTCTTACCTTACCCCACCTTAACTTATGCAAAATATTTGAAATTGATACTTGCATCATCAATTCATCACTCGCCATTTACTTTGTAAGCAGTTGGGCATTTGAAAGAAGAATATTTTTAAGGTTTGCTAACTCAAACTGAATTTTGCCGTCAAAATTGTGTGTATGTGTTTTGGCTGTGTGCTGTAAACATACCAATGTTGAAATAAATAAATAAATAAATATGCATTTTTTTGAGTATCCCATCAGGCATATAAACACGGCGGAATCTAACCAACGTTATCCTCTTTCCAGATGGGACCCAAAGCGCCGAATCACCCCGAGCGAAGCGTCGCGCCACGAGTTCGTGACAGGGTGCCCGCTTGGCGCGGCGCCCACTGGGGTCCTGGCGCTCCCGCGCCTGGCGCCGCCGCGACCTGCGCGCGCGCTGCTGCACAGCCAGTCCGCCGGCGACGTGGCCGCCATGCTGGGACGCGCGTGACCTGACCTCTGACTGCGGGTCGGCTCGGGGGGGCTCGTCAAGCTATAAGGGGCCCCATTAGTTGACATTAGAGTTTGAGGATAGACGTCGGGTTTTTATAAAGATTCAAAACAGGTAGTCTATCTTAGTAGGTACATTTTTTGACGAAATCATATTTGACTTACGAATCTTTATAAAAACTTAGAGTAAATGAGAGAGTTACAAGAACCGATTGACTTTAAAATGGCGCTCGTGTAGGATGCCATTATGCTCATAAACTAACCAATTTACTTACGTAGTTTACTATTTCAGAAAACGCTGTAATAACACATTCAGATCCATTAATTTTCTTATGTTATCCAGTGACAAAGCAACAATGTGATTTGCAGATAACTGATTTAATTTAGATATTAGATTTTTTTTCTATCAACTTCTGCTGAGATGCCTCATAGATTTGATCAAAGCTACATCTTAAAGATTATCCTAAACGCTACCGTGGCAACCAAATAAGTAAAATAAAACTGATAAGAAAGACACGATTTCAACTAGATACGTGCCTAATTCAAAAGCAAATTGACTTCACTAGATAACTATTCTATACATCGCAAAATATTTTGCTACAAAAGGTCCATCAACATAAATCCAAATTAGACGATACGAAATCATTAATGAATCATATCTTAATTTCTATTTAAATGTCAGTTAATTATTAAAAGGAAATTAATGTTTAAGTAGCTATATTTTAAATTACCTACATCTAGTCATGTTAGATAAACTTGTTAACTTTGATAAACACAATCAGTGTTAGTTACCCAACAAAGTCCAAACAAGGCCTATTGTCTAGTCATGTCGTCTTAACAAATGCCAAGTAGTCGATGTGTTATAAATGGTAATTAGGTAGGATTATTACGAGTAAGACTGTGTGAAGCTCCATTTCGTTCCAATTTAATATTGCTGTATGGCTATAGTAGCTAAATACCATTGTCGCGTTTAATGTATATCAGCTCTATATTTGCTAGCGTTAGTGTGCAAAAACGAGCGAAATAAGCACATTTTTTTAAATCAACACCAGTCTGCCTTGTTCATCCCCGATTGTACTGAAGTACGATGAAGCAGTAGTGATGTGGATTTAATATCAAATATCAAAATATACTGGACAAATTGTCAAAGGCTAGGCCCGGCCCGGCCAGCGCAAGTATCACAATTGAAATAATTGAATGCTTTCGTGGAAAGGATAGCTACAAACTGCATGGCGATGGCGTCAGTAATTATCGTTCTCAGTAAGTACATCTATTCCGTTTACATCATTACATGGCATGTTGATAAGCAGTACCGATGCCTACAATGAAGCGAGCGCATCTGTTAAAAGGGGGATCCTCTTATTTCAGACAATTTTTTCCTCGGAAGTCATGCATTTTTCAGATATCTTGATAATGTCAACTAATAGATTAGATTCGATTCGTGTTATAACATTCCAAAATAAAGTTTCAGAAAAAAATGCTTTCGATGAAATGAAAATTCGATGAAACGTTTATCTATTAAATAAGGGTTAACCGTAAAAAGGGTATGCACTCAGTTATTGCACGACTGCTCGACTGCGAATTTTCCCAAGCTTAAGTGATTTTATTAACTTTATGGGTTTTAAAATATTGCAACAGTCCATTTAGATTGAGCGGTGCACTCAGATGCAAATATTGCACGTTGCGAAATATCTCACGAGTCGTGTTGAAAGCTTGCAGTTGCATTTGACCTGATATGATCCGATCCAGTTCTGATACTTTGATAACGGAAACTCATTGGGAAATTGCGGGCTTTATAGTAGGTTAATTGATGTGTCAGTTAGATGTCAGATTACGTTCACAGATTCAAAATATACATAAATAAATATTAAGGGACAATCTTACACAAATCAACCTAGTCCCGAACGAAGCAAAGAAATACTATGGGTACTAGAAAACGATATATAAATACATATAAAGATAACATCCATGACCCAGGAACAAACATTCGAGTTCATCACACCAATATTTGCCCCAGGCGGGATTCGAACCCAGGACCAACTCATGGGCAGGTGTACAAACTGCGCCAACCGCGTCGTACAATCGGTCACGACTGGCGATTATAGAAGCTAATTCTCCCGGCTTACCTTTTTTCATGTCATAGGACCAAACGAGCATACGGATCGCCTGATGGAAAGCGGTTACCGTCGCCCATAGACACCTGCAACACAGGAGGAGTCACAAGTGCGTTGCCGGCCTTAAACCTGTTATCATGTGATGACACGACTTACAAAAAAGGGATAGTAAAGCCTTCCTCTTATCCACAGATTTTATTTGACGCTTTGACACTGTAAAAAAGACCTATTTGCAAGAGTAAGTTCTTAAAAAACTATATTTTTCTGAAACTATAGTGTCTGCTAACGCAATTTTATTTCATAGGATGCTAAACTACGGATATTCCTTTTTTCGGTAGTGTTTGCAGTTTGCTATTTGCTTTACTTGAGTCGTCGTTATTGACAAATTTTCTCTAGTATCTGGGGGGCACGGCAGTGCCCCCGCCAAGACGAGCCTACCTTTTCTCGAAGCGTTTCGTCGTTTTTTGAACCCTCATCTTGATATTGCTTATTTAAAATCCATCGTACTGATATATTGTGGCAAATGGCAAGCAAAAGCTGATGTGTTACGGGTATTTTTCCGACATACGTAACCTCTGACATGCAAATACGCTGACCACATGCGTAGGTATGTTACGCTAGCCAGTAACTGCCTTTTTACAAAAAAACATAGATCATCCTAATTGCGTAACTAATGTCGTAATTTAACCACACGCCAAAGCGGACAAATCAATCTAATTTTAGAATGTTAGCCATATTTGTACCTTGCTTAAGGTACAAATTGAGCTGATGATTATAGGCACTTGATTGTTTATGACCGTTTGCTTTTTTAGGGTTCTGTACCCAAAGGGTAAAAACGGGACCCTATTACTGAGACTTCGCTGTCTGTCCGTCCGTCTGTCACCAGGCTAGACAGTTGAAATTACACACAGATGATGTATTTCTATTGCCGCTATAACAACAAATACTAAAAATGAAATAATATGAATATTTAAGGGGGGCTCCCATACAACAAACTTGTTATAGATTATGGTACAGAACCCTTCATGCGCGAGTCGGATTCGCACTTGCCCAATTTTTTTCTTAATTTACTTACGATACTTTGACCCAGAGGTCGTGCAAGTGAAGCGAATCATTACAGCATGCGGCACGCATAATGATACAGTAACCAATTTCAAAATAGATTCATTACGACTTCCGATCGTAGGTCAGTTAGATTACGATTAAATTTCAAATACGTTACTCAGTTGGATCTATGCGTGCGGGTGCTATGTTGATTTTTTTACTTGGCTTACTTACATCTTTTATCGATTTGTGTTGTAAATTGCAATTTGCATTACGGAGCGTGACTCTTTGTTTCCACAGCACTTACGATAAATGCATATATAATAAAAGTACGAAACTTCTAAATGATCTAAGCATACCGTTTTTCCGAAAGCAATTCACTATAAAAATATGTTATTGATCAAGAACTAAAAAACGAGGCCTCACAGTTTGGTCTATATCAAGAGGCAAAACTTTAGTTTCTTTTTTTACAAATTGGAGTTTTTTTTTTTTACAAGCTTTAAAGTTTTTTTTTTACTTGCCTTACTTTGATATTCTGATTGATAAAAATTCTACTGCTCAAGTAAGTATATTCGTGTAAGGTTTAGAGATTGAGAAATGTTATTTTTTGATTACCTACGGCTAGAGATGTGCCGTTCTCGAGAACTTTGCCCAATTTGTATGGCAAAAGAACGTTCTCGAAAATATTCTCATCTCAAAATTCTCGGCAGAGAACTCACGGCAATAGAATCTCAGAATTCAAGTAACTGTGACGGATCATTGTTTCTCAATCAGCCATTTAACTGAGATAGAATTCTGATATGAATTAGTATTTTCAACAAGGACAAAAATTATTCAATTATTCGGTAGGTATACGGTATAGTAGAACGGGTAATCTACGTAATTCATTTGACTATCCTTCTCATATCATATGTGATAATTGTAGAGAGAAAGAAAAGAAGAAAAAAAGACATTTATTGGTGACGTGACCATAAAACATAATTACATAAAAGGTGTGACAGAAATAATAAAATATAAAACAATAGGCAACTATAATACGAGTATTATGGTTGTGTCAGGAAAAGATCCCACATCAGCCCGCCTAGCACAACTATACTTCGGGACTCTTTTCGCGCGACATAGCGCTACCCGTCACTTTCTCACATTACTGCACAGAAAGAGACGGATATTATCTCGCGCGAGAAATAGTCGCGTATGACAGTTATGCTAGCTCGAGACCGAGAGCCAGTGTAGTTCCCGAAAAATAAATAAGGTAAGGTGGGGGAAGACTGAATGGTTTTTTGTCGAGATAGACAGTGTTGTGTTAAAACCCTTATAAAATAAAAAAACTATTTATATCCCTTCAATTGTATTAATTGGAAGGCATGGGCAAGGATTATATTTTTGTATTCTGTTGATAAAACTCGGCTATGCCTAATCTAATATATAAAAATAATAAAATAAAATACACTTTTGTCTAAAAAATAGACGGGTCAAGATGGAATGGTGGAGGGGTAAGATTGACATAGTTTCTAAATGCTTTTAAATGAATGCAAACGGTGGCTGTTGCTCGTTATTCTATAGAGTTTCTTACGCTGAACAGATACAGCTGATTGTTGCGTGAATATTCCTGATAGGTAACGAGAAAACGACAGTAGAAAAAAGAAGTATTTCACTCTTAACCCGCTATATAGGAAAAAAGACAGTGATTCTCAAACTTTTAATTGGACACATAAAAACTAAACACTTTTTTATATTAAGAAGATCAATTTTGGAATCAAAATAACGGTTTCATGATGATAAATTGTTTATTTTAGAAAAGAAATTAAGTAATACAAAAAATTGGGTGTTTTCTTGCAGCATGATTAATTTTGTTATAAATTAAGTCGGATACATGTAAAATATTAGGAAATGAACAGTAGGACATTTAAAACCCGCGTAGCAAATTAAGTCAGATTCTTAGGTGCTTACATTTAAAATAAAAAACATCTTTGGGAACAAAAAAAATATTATTGATTATCCAGAGGTCACGACTCAACAAAAGTATTTGTATGAGGCAGCTTTAATTGTTGAATTGAATTAAACTCGACGCGCAAAACAAGTAGGTATCATAAAGGCAAATCTACTCGTAACTAAATGAAATAACAGATATATAAATATAAAAGATTTACTCAAATGGAAAGTAGTGTTCCCAAACGAAAGCTTCATGGAGTTATCTCAATCTTTAAAATATGACCAAAACAACAAATTATAAATTATATATTTGGCTGGTTGACTGGTAGAGAATGCCTTATGGCAATAAGTTCGCCATTTGTACTTTTACTTTTGTATTTTGTGCAATAAAGTTTAAATAAATAAATAAATATTTATTGAACAATGAGTGGGTACGTCTCTTTCATCTGATGATTTCACTCAAATCGACTTAGTCACAAACTAAGAAAATATTGTTTTTATAAGTATAAGTTTAAGACTCACAATATGTTTCATTTATACTTCATAATTACTACATATTTACCTTATCATGAGGCCAGTAAAAAAAATGTGTACGTTTATAATTTTTTTTAAGTCCAAAGTTTGGAACTCCTCTGTTTTTCTATGACTTTCAAAAACGGGGGAAGATTGAAACATTACTATTTCAATGTTACCCCTTTGAAATTGACTGGGGAAAGATTGAAGTTACTCGTAAATCACAATATAAGAGTAATAGCTACACCTTGCACTAGTATATAAATAAAAAATCTAAAATAATACATAAATATTCAGTCAGAACTTTTATTCACACCCTATTAGTCAAGTTATGAAACACGGGATAAGATTGAAAATCGACGAATTGACCACGAAATGCTGACCTTCACAAAATAACACATAACACGCGTCTACGCACTCCGAGCGGTCTCGGGCGACTGACTGGCGGATCCTAATAAAATGGCGGTTTAATTGATTATACCATCATTTAAAAAAATAAAAAATGTAGGGAGTTATGTGACACTTTTTATCTTTCCCCTGTTTTCATCTTCCCCCACCTTACATTTTAATTTTGATATCAATTGGTACATCCATCCAAATATTTGAATCTTGAAAAAAGATCGTAGGTGGGTGTTCCGCAGGCGACGTTTGAAACTGTTATGTTGCAACGAATTTTAGGTGTTAATGTCTTGACTGAAATATAGTACAAGCAGGTATTACGTCCGTTTTCCATATCAGAAACGGGACATTACGAAGGTAAATCGTTTATATCGCCATCTGGTACAAATAGTGTCATTTTAGCTGCCTTTGGCGATCAGTATAACCAAGTAGCCCTTCCCAAGTAGCACACCGGCAGATTAAGCGCTTATACAGTTTAAATGAATGAATGAAAGAATGAATGAATGACTGCATGACTGAATGAATGAATGAATAAATGAATGAATGAATTAATGAATGAATTAATTAATTAATTAATGAACGGACGAATGAATGAATGAATAAATTAGCTGTATAAGGGTTGTATAAGCGCTCATGAAGCCCCGGATCGAATATTTTTGGCCCTCACCCGGTTTGGGCCACAAACACCTGCGATCTGGGAAATTCACGAATTAACCGTCCTAGGCATGTAATATAATTATGATGTCCATATTGACACTTTAACTGTTAAAACGTAAGAGTTAAAATTTACGTGAAGAAAAAGTAAAGTATCGATATTGATATCATAAATATTTTACCCATGCCTAAGAATCCAGCTACCAAAATGCACCTTTAACAACGGGGTCTGCCTATCACATTATTATGGACTAAGACTTGTCTTCTGTAATGAAGAAGTTTTAGTTCTTTTTTAGTCCGTAATATACGGGTGGCGCTAGTGTAGTTTTTTCACACCACGCCGCCATGTTGGTTATCAAGGGCCTTTACTATTAAACTACTATGATTATTTAAAAATAATTTCCAAATGTTATAATTAAACTGACTGTGACTATGAGTTTAAATATTTGATTTAAGTTATCCTCAATATTTGTAATGTTTAGTGGATTTAATTTACAACTTTAGTTACTAAGTATAATAAACAAAATCGGGTAATTAGAAACTTATTGATAGTAAATGTGATGTGTAGGATTTTGTAAAATCGAGTCATAGATAACTTGTAGAGGATGTGATAAATGTTAAAATATTATATAGATGTAATTCATTCTTTGAGCTTGGATTTCTCTGTTTTTCAATATTTCCGCTTAAATAATTATGAGGTAGCGCAATTTTAAATAAATGGTCTGTTTTAGTCATTTAGTTCTATTTTTATTTTGTTATGTAAACGAGGTCTGTACTATATTTTTAATTTATAATATATTATTGATAAGATAACGAATCAATTATGTTAAGGTATCATCTCGATTTCAAGATAAATTTGGAAAAGGTTGAAGGGCTAAATTCTTATTTAAAATTTTAACTATTTCCCAGGTGATTCAACTTTCCAAAGGTACCCAAATATTTGATATTACAATTTTTTACATAATTTACATGCCAGCTACTAAAACTTGTCTCGTGTCTCAGAAGATAGCATGGTCCTGCCTTTACTGAACTTGGCGTGGCACTACTTTGCCCACTGTTTCAATATCAGCCCCACTCAAAAAATATTCTTCAAAACACAATCGAAAAATTTGGAACATTTTCGACATTTTTAAACGCAAAAGTTTAGTAAATCGAAAGAATAGCCCCAAAGAAATAAGATAAGTCGTAAATTTCGTTGTTTAAAAATGTCGTATAAAGTTGACGATTTTAATAACTAAAATTTCTGTTTCTCTCAAAAAAAAATGTTTTTATACTCGTCATTGTTATGTGTTAAAGTCTATTATTTTGTATTATTTTAGAATAGTAAGTATAATGTTGAATGATGTTTAATTTAAATTATTGTTGTGAATACTTTACTTAGTTTTCTTATACCTAGTTTCTAAAGACTTGTATTGCGCTAGAGTTCAAAAATTAAGACTTATTACGGACCTAAGCTGGACCAAACCTTGGGCCGTTCGTAGTTTGTAGTTGTATGCGATACCACGTGTTACACATACGTTTTAATCGGTGTACCCTTCTTTCATAGACACTTTTCATATAATGTTTTATTTCATACACATATTAATTTCATCGAAAGCATTTTTCTCTGAAACCATACAATATTATGGATTGTTATAAAACAAATCTAACCTAACCTAAACTAATCTGTTCGATGACATTTTCAAAATGTATAAAAAAAAATAAGAGAAAAAATGTCTATGAAATGAAAATTTTGATAAAGCGTTTGTCTATAAAGGAAGGGGATCTCGTTTTAGTCAAACCATTACTTTGTATTATAGTGCCGATATAGACACGCCAATTAAATCATAATAAATGCATACCTACCCATAAAAAAATTACGTTTGTTTCCATGAATGGATTCTTTTAATATTTTTTTTACGAAATACTTTATTTCATCTATTTAAATGCATTCATATCAGTTTATCGCGTGATAAATAAGTGACAATGCATCTCGTCACGCTCACACTCGTATTTCGTCAAATCGTGACGGATGCTTTGTCACTTATTTATCGCGCGATAAAAGTAACCATCACAGGCCCGCAGGACAAGGTTCATTTTAAATTTCAGATATTAATGACAAAATTAATCCGTAAAATATTAAGAACATTTTTTTTTAATCTGTTTATGCGCACTATGATCGAAGGAAATGATTTGATTTACTTATAATATTACTTCACACTATCCATGCCATTTTTACACTTTGCAAGACCAAAAACGTATTGTTGTAGCTAGCTAGTCTTTTAAATCTACCCCAGGCTTTCTACCTATTTCTAGATGTTATTAATATTCTTAGATTATAACTCGTATTAGAAGAATTATCACTTACTTATACCTTTTTTACTGTCATTGAAATGCCGAAAAATACCTAAAGCACTTATCAACATAAGAATAATATTTTAAACAGATTTCCAAACATGAGCTCATTATGCGGTTGTTTTCGTGATCTCACGATCTTTGAGTATATTTAGCCTAATGGAGATATCTGACGTAAAATCTTCGAACATAATATATATTCGCCAATTTTAGCCGGTAGAGGTAATCACGTACAGCACACCACCAAATTATGAATGCACACTTTCACATACAATCAAACGGACACAAAGTCTGCTGTTGCGATAAACGCACACTGCGAAAAAAGTAACACACATATTTATAACGCCTTTATGACCATGTTGACCAATGTAGGTACTTTGGCATAGGGTTTCGCCTATGTTCGGGGTCTCCATAGGCTAAATACTCAAAGCTTATGGTGCTCCCACACAGGCTGTTACAAGTGTTATATAACATTATAAAACACGATAACATTGTTAAACACTTTATAACTTTTGTTACAACTTGTTAGATGTTGTAAACGCTCCCACATTGATATAAAAATGTTATATAACTTATAAACAATGTTATAAAACAAAAAAATGTTTTATAACAATGTTATATTACTTTATAACAAATGTAATGAATGTTACAATGTTATGCAACATTTACAATAATTATCGGGAGAGTGCAATACGAACGGGACGCATTTACTTAAAGTTGTCATTCGCATGTGAAACTGCAGTTTATTACGGTGTTTAATTATGAGCAAAATGACAACTCTTAATTTGAGTAACGACGATGTTTTCAAGCTTATTGACATGTTTCAAGCAAGAGATGCCCTGTGGAATACATTGTCAGAAGATTACATATAACATCTAACAAGTTATAGTGACACAATGTTATACTAGTGTGGGAGCACCTGCAACTTGTTAACTTGTTGCAATTTGTTCTAAAACATTTTATATGTTATATAACACGATAACAATGTATAACATTTGTTATACAATGTTATATAACAAATGTTTTATAATGTTATATAACACTTGTAACAGTCTGTGTGGGAGCACCATTAGCTCAGTAATTCAAAATGTCGCTTACACTGAATTCACTTTGTTTATTGTTTATTTTGTTGTTTCCTTTGTTGACGTGTAAGATGTAATAAGATGTAATGTATGTGGTAAGACAAATACCGTACTTACTATAATAATATATAAGGAACTTCAATATCAGTAGATCTCTATAGATATAGGTTAGTGTTTGTTACTCATAGAAAAAGGTCTAGCGTGTACATATTCATATTAGTAGATTATTTAGGCCAAGCCAAAACTGTGAATTGACTTAAGATAGTTGTAGATACTGTGTCTCAGGAGGCAGACGGTAGAATAGTAAATGGTTGTTAATATTATGTACGTTATAATCATATGTGTTTACGTGTATTTGATTTCGGGTCATAATACGATGTATTGATTAAAGTTCTTCCAAAGTGATATCTGTTTTTATTTGAACATTCTTGGGATGGTAAATCCTGCATCAGTAGTTGATTGATAGAAAAGGCCTAATGTTATTTAACAAATGAAGGGTCGTTGGAAAGAGATGACCTTAAACCAATGAAGGTCACTGAAATAATGTGTCATTATCAGGGGGACGTAGCGCCTGATGATGAATCGCGTACTGATTCGAAACATGTCGAGCGATATTCGACTTTTTTTTAGTAGAGCCGTTTCATATGTATTTTATAAACAAGGTTTATTCTTATAGTCTGTACTTTTAGGTATTTAAAAGAATGTAAACAAACCATTAAAAGGGTTTTTTTTAAGATAACGTTTGGTTCCTGTTAAACTTTTTATATTAAAAAATAATTGACCTCACTACTGCAGTCCGTTCCATTTAAATACCATCTGTTATCGCTTAATTTTACAGAATATATACAAATTCACGAATACAAACATGTTTTTATCACATTAAATAAATAAGTACATATTTTTTTTTTTTTCAGTAAATCGTCAGTAATAAGTGCCCAAATTTGCAGAGGTTTAAAACGCAAGGCTACATCATACTGGAAGTAACACGACCAAAATAAAAAGTCACAGATTTAAAGTAGCAACACCCAGGTACCTTACGTGATTTTTAACTTTGTCGGTTTGACATTCGCCATTGCTTGCTGTCAATTTGACAGCTCCGGTTTGTTTATTTTTTTTAAATACCTAGAAGTACAGACTATAGAATTAATGTCAAGTTTCTATACAACTTTATCTCCTAGTAAGTCTTATTACAGTTTGGTTGTTTGCTTACCATGATAAAATACAATGTTGATGTCTTAACTGGCTCCCGGGGCTCTCTGGGTGGATTTCCAATCCCTTTCTCCTGATACAGTCGTCAAGCAACCATCGCCAGCAAAAAGCCTGCACGTAACTTCCTGCAAGAAGCGGGTCTGAACACAATGCCGATGGTATCTGCGTTATCTAACCCATTGTAGGCTTTTTCACCAGCATCTACCCTGGGAGCGCTAAAATGTCGTAAACTAAGTTTTAAAATATCAGTTTATGATATTTCCTAGAACTACATCTAAGATATACACACTTTTTTGCAATCTTTACTAATGTGATCGGTAAGAATATCGGCAGTGTCTGATTATTGATTTTAACGACATCAGCGGGCCTATGATGGTTTGTTTTATCACGCCATAAATAAGTGACAAATCATCCATCACGTTTTGACAAATGATGATGCTTTGACAATATCACGTGATAAACGCAACCATCATAGGCCCGTACCCGTAGTTATATTAAATCAGTAATATCGGTAAAACAACAGCTCATTGCCTAGCAATACAACAACGTCTAGCAATACAACAACGCCTAGCAATACAACAACGTCTGGCGATACCCCGCCTACTAGAATGCGTAGCGCTAACACAACGAATAGCACTACAACAACGACTAGCACTATAACATCGCCTAGCCCTACTAGAACGCCCACTACTACAACATCGCCTAGCCCTACTAGAACGCCCACTACTACAACATCGCCTAGCCCTACTAGAACGCCTACTACTACAACATCGCCTAGCACTACAACAACGCCTAGCACTACAACATCGCCTAGCCCTACTAGAACGCCTAGCGCTAACACAACGAATAGCACTAAAACAACGACTAGCACTACAACATCGTCTAGCCCTACTAGAACGCCTAGCGCTAACACAACGAATAGCACTACAAACAACGACTAGCACTACAACATCGCCTAGCCCTTACTAGAACGCCTACTACTACAATATCGCCTAGCCCTACTAGAACGCCTAACACTACAACAACGACTACCACTACAACAACGCCTGCCAATGCAACAACGCCCCCAAGTCGGTTAAGAGGATATATCACTGCTCCTCGGAGTTTCCGTGCAGGATCGAATTCGAAATGTTGAGATACACGAGAGAACCAAGGTTGTAGATACAGCTCAGACAGTCGCCAAACTTGTGGCAGTGGGCGGGGCACATTACTCGTAGAACCAACTATGAGTTTCCTCCTCTAAAAACTAAACCAATCTTTACAAAATACCTACTCTATATTTCAGAAAATATAGTAGATTCACATCAGCGCCATATATGTCACAAACGTAAGATGATCGTGAAGAAAAATATAAATGTATAAGAAAAGTATTCTCGTCTCTGGCGTACAACCGCATAAAAACAACAAACAACAAGCAGGTGCGGCCGATTTTTTACTAAAAAAGGCACAACATTTGAGATCTGGGTCTATTTGGTCCTTCAGATTTTGACAAATTATGCAAAATAATACCGCACTCAAGTATTCGTTTATCCATGCTTAAACCAAACTTAAGTTCGGTGTAAGACTTGTGTGTAGGTACTTAGTTTATTAATATGGGACTAAGTTTGCTTTATTCAAAATATTTCTCAATTTAAAGTAAGCTTTCGCAGGTTTACAAAAAAATACTTGGTGTTGTAAGGCAGCCACTGCGCCAGGCGCCATCTTAGCGCAATTCACTGTCAATTAATGCGAACGTGTTCATTTTGAAACAATTAACACTAATTGTCGCGTAACATAATAAAGTGAACAGTGAACGTGTGACAGTGAACGCTCCGGATACGACCACGTGGTAAAAGAATGGTGATGATCCACACAATACCGGCACTTATTAGGGATAGACAAAGTCAGTACCTAACAGATAGCCTTAAACCCTTGAATGCTATATCAAAACAAAAAATTGCTAATCAAATGAAATTAACTGATATTTTAACGTACCTAAGGTTCAAATGGTCCGGACGGATCCGTGCCTAAGCGTGCGAGGGGTTAACTTGATTGAGACGCTTCAACTGTCATTTTCATAAGTATATTCGTCCTTCCGAAGATAGGTTACAACCAGAACCTCTAGCACAACTGCCACAAGCGACTATTTCTCGTGCGAGATAGTTGCCTGGCTCTTTCTGTGTAGTAATGTGAGAGGGTGACGGGTAGCGTTATGTCGCGCGACAAGAGTCGCGAAGTATAGTTGTGCTAGATGGGCAGAAATAGAATTGTATATCTTCGACAAGTTTATTGGGACGATGAAAATAAAGATAGATAACTTATTATATCTATTTATTTATTGCATCCATGGTTTACATTTGGCTGTTACAGTAGTTAATAAGTTTCTGCCTAGCACTACAACAGCGCCTAGCACTACAACAGTGCCTAGCACTACAACAGCGCCTAGCACTACAACAGCGCCTAGCACTACAACAGCGCCTAGCACTACAACAGCGCCTAGCACTACAACAGCGCCTAGCACTACAACAGCGCCTAGCACTACAACAGTGCCTACCACTACAACAGCGCCTAGCAATACGACAACGTTTAGCAATACAACAACGTCTAGCAATACAACAACGTCTAGCAATACAACAACGTCTGGCGATACAACAACGCCTAGCAATACAACAACGTCTAGCAATACAACAACGCCTAGCAATACAACAACGTCTGGCGATACAACAACGTCTAGCAATACAACAACGCCTAGCAATACAACAACGCCTAGCCACACAACAACGCCTAGCAATACAACAACGCCTAGCAATAGAACAACGCCTAGCAATACAACAACGTCTAGCAATACAACAACGCCTAGCAATACAACAACGTCTGGCGATACAACAACGCCTAGCAATACAACAACGCCTAGCAATACAACAACGTCTAGCAATACAACAACGCCTAGCAATACAACAACGTCTGGCGATACAATAACGCCTAGCAATACAACAACGCCTAGCAATACAACAACGCCTAGCCACACAACAACGCCTAGCAATACAACAACGCCTAGCAATACAACAACGCCTAGCAATACAACAACGTCTGGCGATACAACAACGCCTAGCAATACAACAACGCCTAGCAATACAACAACGCCTAGCCACACAACAACGCCTAGCAATACAACAACGCCTAGCAATACAACAACGTCTAGCAATACAACAACGCCTAGCAATACAACAACGTCTGGCGATACCCCGCCTACTAGAATGCGTAGCGCTAACACAACGAATAGCACTACAACAACGACTAGCACTATAACATCGCCTAGCCCTACTAGAACGCCCACTACTACAACATCGCCTAGCCCTACTAGAACGCCCACTACTACAACATCGCCTAGCCCTACTAGAACGCCTACTACTACAACATCGCCTAGCACTACAACAACGCCTAGCACTACAACATCGCCTAGCCCTACTAGAACGCCTAGCGCTAACACAACGAATAGCACTAAAACAACGACTAGCACTACAACATCGTCTAGCCCTACTAGAACGCCTAGCGCTAGCACAACGAATAGCACTACAAACAACGACTAGCACTACAACATCGCCTAGCCCTTACTAGAACGCCTACTACTACAATATCGCCTAGCCCTACTATAACGCCTAACACTACAACAACGACTACCACTACAACAACGCCTGCCAATGCAACAACGCCCCCAAGTCGGTTAAGAGGATATATCACTGCTCCTCGGAGTTTCCGTGCAGGATCGAATTCGAAATGTTGAGATACACGAGAGAACCAAGGTTGTAGATACAGCTCAGACAGTCGCCAAACTTGTGGCAGTGGGCGGGGCACATTACTCGTAGAACCAACTATGAGTTTCCTCCTCTAAAACTAAACCAATCTTTACAAAATTTTAGGAACTGAATGGAAATAAAATGTTCTGTGTCGGACCGATTCGTAGAACAGGCGCCTAGTACACAAATTTTACTAGGTCGATGCAGAGTCAGCCACCGGCTAAGCTTGCACCATAGATTAATTAAATAATTAAATTGCTAAAAAATTAAATTTCTTCAGTAGGACAAAACTAAATATAGATCGAATATTGGGAATGGCCATTAGTGCATGCCGGGGCATTCCTGGACACTCAATCATTGGAGCCTAACAATTATTTTGGGTCCAACGATGAAAAAAAACTCCGGGTATGGTTTTCGGTGCCCCCGTGAGACTGGGCCCTGGGTACGGGCCCCGCGTGTCCTTATCGTAAAGACGGTACTGGATCCAAATCTGTATCATTTTACAAGCTTTAATTTAACTTATAACTTTACAAACGTGTCATGTAAGTTGTAATTTCAGAATTTTCACACCAATTTTCGACCGTTTTCCTGATTTCCGACTGAGCTAAATTTGACGTTGTTTCAGTTTCATTATAAACCCAAGAGATGATTAATCTGATTATCGGAACTGAATACATTTTTGGAAGCTTTGGAATTAGAGATATTCATCGCTGATAAGCTCCAATAAAGTCGACCAAACGTCGAAAATCTTAGTACGTAGTTAATTCAAAATTAGTAACTACCCTTCTTGTTGCACAATTTTGTTGGCCAGTGTAGTGTACGCATAAAGTTTTCAACACATAAGCACAAGTATTTCGTTACTAGCGAAACCTAAACACGCATAATGGCACTCCATCTTATATACATTATAGGTGAACAGTACCATCAAATTTTACGCAACTTACCATATTTCACGCGCCATGTGGCTATGACACTTCAAAGTCTACGAGCAACAGTGTCCCAAAACGGTCAACAACGCATATAATGTCTAAACATTGCCTTTCCACAACCCTAGTACCTTCGCGTTAGGAAACAGATAATTACTTTACTCATAACTTTTTAAAAGCGGGTCATATGGCATATGCTTGTAGAAGAAAAAAACAAAAGCAACACACATGCAGCGCAGTTCTAAAAGGTCTAATCTCAACTAGCTTCACAGGTTCTTGGGGCATTTTTGGAATTATGCGATGGATAGTTAAACAAAAGGTAGTCATTTGTCATGCGAAGTCAAGGGATTGTTCTGAATGTTGTGGTCAAATTGAAGGTTAGCTAACTGATGATCCTGGTTGCCTTGGGTTGTTGGCAAACCTTAGGCAGATCGAGCACAGACAGCACAGTAAACATCTAAAATTCTAAATGGACAAGTCACAGTAACTGGCATAGAAAAAAAGGCAAGATCCGTTGGGTGGTTTTCAATAAAATCTTATAAAGGATTGAAAGTTACATTTTCTTATATTTCCATAACTTTTTCATTCCTGTGAATTTAAAAATCAATCTTAAAAGTTCCATTTACCCGTCTCTAAAGCAAATAAGGAAGTAAAACATTGGTTATATACACTGTCGTACTGTGAAACTGAGGACATCATTAAATCAACCAAGATAAAATAATCGAAAACCGAATAACCGAAAACAGAAACAGTATCATGGGCTGTATATCACAAACACACACACGCACTCAGACTTACACACGCACACACAAGCATAGACACTTACAGAATTTTAATTAATTAACAATTAGTTTATTTGATGTTTATTTTTGCTTAATTTTTTGCCTACTATTGTGTAAACCGCATATGTTAACCGGACCCGCAGATGGCCAAGATACAGGCTCAGCCTAGTTTGGTCACTGACGGACACATTTTTTTATGTTTCAACTGAATTTTGTTTAAATAAATCATTTTGTATTTGTATTTGTATTTAAAACTTTCGTGAGACATGTCTCAAATAATTATTGTATTAAGCGGTTTACACTCACGTCAAATTGTCAGGAACGGCTCGACATGTTTTGAATTCGTATGGAGCCCTTCATCCGTACACAGTTGCCGCGCGAGTCTACTTCTGTCACAGACAACCCCCACTAGACGGAGCATGTAAGGCGACCCACGCGCACCAACGATATGATACGGCAGAACATTAAACTATGAACACGGCGGCCACCGTTTAGTTGCGTCCATGTTTATGATACATGCGTACGTCAACGAAAAAAGAAATTAAATAAATAACATGGTAAATTGTAGTGTTAAGTGGTGTAGAGAGACCTCATAAACATGGACGCAACTAAACGGTGGCCGCGCCATGTTGATACTTTAATGTTCTGCCGTACTATATCGTTGGTGCGCGCGGGTCGCCTTACATGTGCCTTACATGCTCCGTCTAGTGGGGGTGGTCTGTGACTTCTGTACAATTTGGTACTACATATTCGAATAAGTAATTCAAAACGGCAGAAAGTGTTGCTTCCTGCCTCCTACAACACAATAGATCAGACTAACTTTTAGGGTTCACTAAAATTGCGACATGGTTGTTGTGAACTACTGATATTATAATATATATGCTACTGAATCTACTGATAAACTAATTATGATATCACAATCAAAACCTCAAAAGTTAATAAGTTATTGTATTCATTCATATTTGCCACTGTTGCATCTTAGTTAGAATTGTTGACATTTGTAAAGAACAATTTGAAAGTCAACGAGCTATCTAAATTAAATAACAATGAACAATAGTTCTTATGGTAATCTGGAGACGAGTATTCTGTATCGTATCTGTTACATTATAATTACGTAGTTGTTTCTAGTTACAACTACATGAGTAAATACTTACAGCAAAAGAGATATGATAAACATTTCACATGAGATAATTTTCCAAATTATTTCATTTCTGAATTGATAATTGGGTCGTTTCTTTATGTGACGGAGGAGTAAAAATCTAGGTAGTCGGTCAAGCTTATTATAAAAAAAAATTAGTAGGTAGGTAAGTAAAAATAAATGCTAGTCAACATTTTATAAAACTTTATAAAGTATATTTCATTTATTTATCAGACGGCTTTCGGCACCTTCAGTCAGTGGTTTAGTGGTACAATAGGTAAGATACCCGTGTTGGCCTGGAAAGCCCGCCTGAACAATTAATTTTTTCATTGAATTTCATTTCATTGCTTTTCGTTTCAATGCAAACATTTTATTTTTCATTTTTCATCCTTTATTTGATCGGCAACTTAGTTTAAAAAGTTGGGCAAGTGCGAGTCCAACTCGGGCATGAAGGGTTCCGTACTTACCACAATCTATAACAAGTTTGTTGTATGGGAGCCCCCCTTAAATATTTATTTTATTTTATTTTTAGTATTTGTTGTTATAGCGGCAATAGAAATACATCATCTGTGAAAATTTAAACTGTCTAGCTATCGCCGTTCTTGAGATACAGCCTGGTGACAGACGGACGGTCGGACGGACAGCGAAGTCTCAGTAATAGGGTCCCGTTTTTACCCCTTGGGTACGGAACCCTAAAAATGCATTCGAGAGAATACTATTTATATTTTTTTTATTACATGCCTTACTCCAAAAATATCGTTTTGACGACGCGTTTGGCGCAGTTTGTAGAGTACCTGCCTACTGAGCCGGCGGTCCCGGGTTCGAATCCCGGCCAGGGCAAATATTTGTGTGGTGAACTCGAATATTTGTGCTTGGGTCATGGTTGTTCTATGTATGTAAGTATATATTTATCTACATAAGTATGTATATCGTCGTCTAGTACCCATGATACAAGCCTTCTCGAGCTTAATTTAGGACTAGATCGATTTTTGTGAGGTTGTCTGATATTTGTGGCGTTATCTGGGTAAAGGGACCTTACTGTCGGTATTGAGTTATGTAAATCCCCATAATCTACATACATTGAGCTATCGAACCATGTAAAAAACATGCATGTAGGTTTAATAGATATTTTTTGAAAAATAATTGAAACTCAAAAGTCAGAAAAGGTGATTATGAGAAAATTGAATTCAAACTTCTACACCCCATTAAAGTATGTTATTGTTGGAAGTTACATAGATAACATGCTATTTGAGGAGTAGATTGTATAGGCTTTCAGGTTTCAAGTACAATTTTGTAATTGTATATCTGTTTTCGTATAGTTTACCTTGCCAAAGTGCATAACGTAAAAAAAATAAATTGATGGATTTTTTACTTAAATTCCTATTTATAGTGTATTTCCGTTAGATATTATAGAAGGAACAAACATTATATGTAATTAGACACTCAATAAGAGCTACTTCGATTTGAATCAACGTTGTTTATTATAAAAAAAATATTTATTTTAACAAAAATAGCTTTGTGTTTATAAATCTAATTAAACAGTCAAAATCAACAAACATATACATCTACTACGCTAAAACATAGTCAAATGAGATCAAATTAACAGAACAAATATTAAAAAAGTAGTTTTTTAAGTCTCAAAATTCAAGATAAAGTTAAGTAAAAAGTTGGTACAACCACTTTATATTTTCTAAAAGGGACCGGTGGTAAAATATTTAGTGATATCATCTGATATCGACTATAAATTTATGATTAATTTAATAGCCTTAATTTTTAGAGCACTTTAGTATTAAACTCTTACCAAAAACCTATAATTTTGGTTCGGCAAACACTAAATGATTAACGTATTTGAAAAGGGACCTTAGTGTCGGACGTAAAATTTTTAGTGACATAGTTAAGTATAAGTCTTGAAAAATACTTTTAATTTGTATTTTGCTGCGTCGCCAGCCAAATTGACGCCAGATTTACACATGAGGCATTGCCGGACCTACCGTCCGATCACCGGACAATCCTCATGTGTATCGAAATGGATCCATTAATGGGAATTAGGAGACCCAAACTCCGAGTCAGCTGGGAGACATTCACACAACAACTAGAAGAGACCACCACGTGCCACACTACTCCGGTCTCCACAGCTGACGAAGTGGAAAAAGCGGAAGACCTGGTCACAGCTGGACTACAGGCGGCGCTATCAACAGCCTCCCACACCATCCCCACCACAGAGAGGCACACGCCCCTCCCGGCGAGGATTAGGAGCATGATCGAGGAGCAGCGCCGCCTGCGCAGAAAATGGCAGGCTACAAGATGCCCGACGATCAAGGCAGAGCTCAACGCCATGATCATAAAAACCAAGAAGGCGCTCACAGAACACAGGGCCGAGAGTTGGGAGAGCCACCTAGCGTCTGAAGAGGGTGATGGCCCCTTCATTCACCGTATCTGCAGACAGCTAGTGACAAAACCTGAGGCAATAAAACCACTCTACGACCCTGTAGACAACACTCCAACAAGGCTGAGGATCGCGCAGAGATCTTCGCCGAGTACCTGGAGCGACAATTTAGGCCCAACCCGATGCACAATGCAGAACACCAGCAGAGCATCACAGAACACCTGGAGAGGTACTTCGGAGGCACCAGCAAGAGCAGAGGAAGACGCGGTCTTCTTCTCCCCCAGCCAGATGCAGCGAGCCCTCCAACGTTGCGACCCCAAGAACGCCCCGGGCGCCGATTCGATCCCCATTGTGGCAGTGACGCGCCTGTTCAACGGGATCATGCGCTCGGGTCACTTTCCCCAAACTTGGAAGACTGGGAGGGTAGTTATGCTGCCCAAACCTGGCAAAGACTGCCGAAGACCGGAGAGCTGTAGGCCAATAACTCTGCTCAGCACCCTCTCCAAGGTGTTCGAGGCTCCTGTTGGGGAAACTTCTCCCCCAAGTCGAGCCCCGTTCGGAACAGTTCGGATTCAGGCAACGCTACAGCTCACTCGCGTGCTTCACTTTATGGCCAATGCAAGCAACAAGAAAGAGCATGTTGTGGCTGTCATGCTCGACATGGAAAAAGCGTTCGACTGGGTATGGCACGAGGGGCTGCTGTACAAACTGTTGCACACCACGGCCCCACGCAGCATCATAACGGTGATAAAGTCCTTCCTGAGCGGATGCAAGTTCCAAGTGGCAGTGGAACAGGCACTGTCCTCGGAGCGCCCAATCCTAGCAGGAGTCCCTCAGGGAAGCTGCCTTACACCAGCATGCTACGCAACCTTCACCGATGACCCCAGTGGTAGGAGGCGACGTCAAGCTGGGGTTGTTCGCGGATGACGCGGCCTTTTACACCGCATCCATCAGCCCCACCCATGCCGTCAGGAAGATGCAGACCCAGTTAGACGCCCTACCAAGATGGATTGAGGACTGGAGGCTTATTTTCAACGTCACCAAGACTCAGGCCTTCATGACCGGAAGAAAACAGACTTCACCTCCACTCCGCATGTTTGGTCAAGACGTGGAATGGAAGCACACGGTGAGGTACCTGGGTGTCACCATAGACCGGGGCCTCACCATGAAGCAGCACGTGGTGGAAATGGTTTCAAGAACCAGACCAGCGTGAACTACGCTGAGACCAGTCCTAAGGAGCAACCTGCCGATCCGCACGAAGCTGGGGATCTACAAAACGTATGTGAGGTCCAGGCTAACATACGCGGCGCCGGCGTGGTACGCCCTAGTGGCTACCACAAACCGAAACAAAATGAGAGCCTAAGAAAACCTGGCACTGAGACACATTACAGATTGCCCACGCTTCGTGCGGAATGACCATATACAGAGGGCACTGAAATGGAAACCATTAGACGCCTAGATCAGCAGACTGGCCAGCACAATGGTCCGGAAAGCTGATGAATCCCGCCACGAGCTGCTACGAGCTAGAGATGCAGCGACACCACCACCACCAACAGTGGGAAATAAGAAGAGGAAATAAAGCTCCACCCGGGCCTCGAGGACTCATGGAACATCACGAAGGCCCAACCAACTAAGAAACCGCCGTCGCAACCACGCGTCACCAGAAAGACCGGCCCGTAGTAACGGGCCGCGACAGAAGTAGCCTAAGTGTACATAGTACAGATAATTAGGCCCTCCCCCCACACTCCCAAGAAGTGTGAGAGATGAGCAAGGATACTTCCTAATGATCAATAATTATCCTTTGACGCGCCGACAAGTACCGACACGTCTCTCAAACCGATACCGAGCTCACAGAAAGCATACAAGAGGGGCACCGACAATAAGGTCCCTTTTTACTAAACTATAAGGGCTGTTCTAAGTCTTAAAACATCGATTTAAAAAGTTGTGTCTTTGTCAGATTAAATTTTAGACCCTGCTTATTAATATGGAGTAAAAAAAGAAAAAATTGTTTTTTTTTCGACATTTTACTTTAAACGCGATTATCTCGGCAACTAGAACCGACAATAAGGTCCCTTTCCCCAGATAACGCCACATTTATTTATTATTATTTATATATCGTGTGCAGCGCACCTAACGTTCTTAACCCATTTCGAGGGTCAAACGTCATCCAAAGATACAAATTACGTATCTAATAGATTCCTCTTTGTGTGAGTTTCATACTTCATACAACACCTAACCTAGATTGCTAAGCTTCAGATAGCTACTTTATAATTCATTTACCACCTAAAGATCTAGTCCTTGGATAACTATTGTGGTTAATATTGCTAAACCTTTTTTATTTTGGGATGCCATTTCACGATTAGCCATTAAGAAGTTGACAATAGATTTTTTCTGTGAAAAATACCATTTAGGTTTCACAACTAGGTCACAGACTGCATTACGATTGTGACCTAGCGTGGTCGGAGGGTGGGATAATGTGGGGCGTATACCACCAGAATATCAGTCACGTGACGCTATTCTTTTCATACTGATAAAAAAGTTAAAAAGATGTTTTTTATTAATAGTGAATTTTTGGAATTTCTGTCTGTTTCTAAGATCTACTCTTGACTTCGAAGTTCGAATCCTAGAAACGACAGCTTGACAGCAAAAAAACTGGGCCAAAATTCGACGGGGCCCTGTTGCGATATCCCCATATTTAGTAAATTATCCGCATTATCGCGGTTTTCATTGCCATATGAAGGTGATATGACTGATATTAAAGGAGGTATGGCTAAATTACATATATTTTTAGGCTATATCATTTATACTTGAAAATTTGACTCGTCATTTAGGATATTACTCCTATCAAAATAGTGTATGTTTATAAATTACAAAATTAAACGATTGCTCTAATTAGAACACATCGCTAAAGTAGACATACAGTGGTGAGGTCTCACGGTGATCATATGTCGTAACGTTATTAAATAACATCACTGATATTGATCCATCATGCCTCACCGCCGTTGCTGCATGGTAATGTACAAATACAAATACTCTTTATTGCACACCTCATAAAATATACAGGAGAAATACAATGCAAGAAATTACAATTAGAGGTAAACAACAGGCGGTCTTATCGCTAAAGAGCGATCTCTACTAATAATGTACTTAGTAATTTTATTAAAACTTTCGTGAGACATATTTAATTATTGTATTAAGCGGTTTACACTCACGTGAAATTCAGTGACGAGTTTGCCGCGGCGGTGTACTCGTACGGGCAGCCGTCCCTGATGAAGGGCTCCTTACGAGTTCGAAACATGTCGGGCCGTTCCTGACAATTTCACGTGAGTGTAAACCGCTTAATACAATAATTAATGTACTTAGTTCTTTACCTATATTTTCTGAGCTTGTTATAGTCATTTAACAATATCGACGGCAAAAAGCTGAAACGGAGTAAACGCCAAGGAATATTACGCTTGGGTATAAACAAAGTACCTATAAATTTAAGAAACGTAATTTTTCACACCACAGTTTTCATATTAAACTATTGACAAAAAGATCAAAGCTCAAAGAAACATTGAAATGAGTACCTGCTAAGGTGTAAAGGCCTTGCCTTTCAAAATAAACAATGCAAAGATCGACACACAGAGCAAAAATTCGAAAGGTTGCTTGGGAGTTAGGGTGGCGGAAAGGTTAACGCGCTGGACCGGCGATCCAGAGGTACCGGGTTCGATTCCTGGTCTTTGAGCTCTGATCTTTGTATCAATGGTTTAAAGTACCTATATTTACAACTACACAAACCACGACTGCATAATGCATTTCATCCACATTACATAAATTTACACATTGGCAGTGTATTGGCGAGGTTGGCCAACTCGTCTCTCGTTTATTGCAACTGTATCGAAATATAATTACTCTTGTGTTAGTTTTACTTTTATGTTACGTTGCGTTGCTAATGATGAACCAGCTTTGATTTTTCTATTTGTATTTGATTAGCTATTTACGATATAGTACCTATAGTAGGGCTAATATGTAGTCCCGGAAATGTCAGCAATGGGAAATGAAATTAGTAAAATAGGTATCTTGAATTCTCTTTAAGGGATAAATAATCATTCCTAAAAAAAAGTTTATTTTTAAATTTCATGCATTCCCCATTATCAAGTTTTATGTGGTTTTACTGAAAGTTTACACATAAAAACTGGGCGGATAGGGGTATAGACGGTACTTGTAGTTTTTAAGAGCTCCATTTCTATGACACCGTCAAAAGACGCTCTTGCCTCCTATGTCACAACTCGCCCGACTCGCTTCTATTACGATTAGACGATTCCTTCCTTTTATTACGATTAAACGATTACATACCGAACTAGCTTCCTAAGACGCATTTTATCGACCGCCACTTCCATATCCGTAGTCCGAACCAGATGCATTAAAAACAAGATGGCTCTTTAATTGGTAACCTATTTTCACATATACGGTTTCACTATACTTGCGACATGCGTCATTAGGTCAGCGATAAAATATCTAGAGTTAACGCATAGGATCGCAACACTTAGCTTTTTCACTTTATTTTGTTACATTAGGGTTGCAATAATTTGGGGACTGCGAAGACATATTATAAATTTATAAAATAGCAAACATTCCGAACAAGTACGACTAACTCGTGCTTGAAAAGTTCCATACGACTTTCCGCAGGAACGCCGACAAAGGACCAGAAGTAACAGAACCTACTTACTTTTTGAATTATGGTTTATATTGGTTTAAATTGGTATACGGTGTGGAACGATTAGAGGACTGTGAGTCGCTGCAAGATGATATAGCTTCGGTGTACCGGTGGAGTGTGGACAACAAGCTTCATTTCAACACAGCTAAGTCTTATGTCTGTTCTTTCACTCGTGCTTGTATCCCGATTCATGTCAATTACGTGCTTGGAACGGAGCTCATTAATAGAGTCTTCTCAGTAACGGATCTCGGCGTTGTGTTTGACACTCGTCTGACTTTTCACGACCATAATATCAAAGCTCTTGTCACCAGTAGTTTCCGTAGACTAGGATTTGTGATTCGCAACACAAGAGACTTCCATGACCAGGGGGCCATTAAGATTCTGTATAACGCCTTGGTGCGCAACAAGTTGGAGGCTTCTGCAATTATATGGAACCCTCATGAAAGCACCTACATACTTTTTATACCCCACAAATTTTCTACAAGGAGCGTTGGGATATAACTCCTTAGAGGTGAGACGAAATTTCAACCTGCTTACTGTCGCTTGTCACGTCATTCGTGGGGAATCGGAATGCCCTGAACTGGTAGAGCAGGTGGTCAGGTTATTTGTCCCACAAGTCCCGAGGATCAATCTGCGGTCGCGCTCGCGCCCACTGTTTGCATTACCACCAGTGCGCACTGTTTCGCACAGGAACTCTCCGCTCCTTCGTGCTCTTACGCTTCTGAATGCGCTCCTGATAGCAGCACCGGAGTGTTACCTTCTTGCGTGGAGATGGACGACTGTTTGTCAGGAATGTTTGAGATTTTGCGAGATGATGTATAATAGGATTTCTAGTACTTAATGTTTATTGTCTGTAACTTACCCTAATTTCACAGTCTATTGGTTAGTCTACTGTAATACTGTGTAAATAAATTTGTTGTAAATAAATAAATAAATAAATAAAAATAAGGGATCTCTTCCAATTAACCTATAAGCAATTAAATGAGAAAAAGATAAACAAACTAACACTTTTGTTGTCCGTCTGTCAAGGCCCTTTTTATTTGGGTTATGGAGACTAGATTACCCTTGCCAGGGTTTGAACATTACACCAGCTTCGTATACCGTCAGCAGTCCATCAAGTCAGCGCCTTATACGATTCCTTTGCTTTCGGGGTCGCGACTCTTGGTCTGTGGAGCCAGGGTGCGCGTGGGCTGCACAAAGAGCTTGGTAAGTGCCTGAGGGAGACAACGGGACCCACGCGCGAGCAGTGTTCTCGCGCAATGACTTTCCAAAGCCCACCCTAATGAGCACCCTAATGAGGGGTCTTAGTCTGAGGAATATTTTTTTCTCAAACATGCAATGAAATATTGTCTTTGCGTTCCTTATAATAGGCTCGGAAGTATCGGTTTTTGGGCGCAACAACTCGAGAGGACTGTAAAGGGATTTCATACTGCTTTTCAGGCCTAGGCCTGCAAAGTAACTTTTTTTTGGTTTCAACAACAAGGTCATTCACACAGCTGGCTGGTTTGACAAAAAGCAGTTTTTGTTTTTAAAGGTTGGTTGTTAGACACATGTGGAAAAAAAAATTCAAGATGGCGACTTTTTTTTTTCAAAATTTCAAATTGGTGCTAGGCGGCTAAATCTCGGTATCGGGGGGCTCTCGGGGCTCAAAAATATGAATCTGAAATCGGATTTTTAAATTTCGGTCAAATTCGGATTCGGCGGTTCTCGGGGCTCAAAAATATGAATCTGAAATCTTGTCCGAAAATTCGGTCAAATTCGGAAAATGTCGAAAAAAAACGATTGTATGGAGAAAATTTCAAATTGGTCCTAGGAGACTGAAATTCGGTATCCGGGGGTTTTTGGGGCTCCTGAGTCAGAATCTGAAATCGAATTTTTTAAATTCGGTCTAATTCGGTATCGGGGGGCTCTCGGGGCTCAAAAATATGAATCTGAAATCTTGTCCGAAAATTCGGTCAAATTCGGAAAATATTAAAAAAAAACGATTTGTATGGAGAAAATTTCAAATTGGTCCTAGGAGGCTGAAATTCGGTATCCGGGGGTTTTTGGGGCTCCTGAGATAGAATCTGAAATCGGATTTTTAAAATTCGGTCAAATTCGGAAAATATCGGACAAACAATATTAAGATTCTTTGAAGTATATTTTTTTATTTCATTGTATTGAGAAAAGCACTATACATGCCTCGTCGTGAAAACGGATTCCCGGCCTCGTATCACTATCCGGCCTCGCTCGCATGCTCGCTCGGCCGTATATGTATACCTACTTGGCCGGAAATCCTCATTTTCCCGGCCTCTGATGTAATGTACTATTAATATTGCTCTAGTTTTTAGTGTTTTGTTTTCATTTTGGTTGACGTCGTGACGTTATAAATGTTGACAAATATTGACAACTGTCTCATTTTCCGTATGAGACGTATGGCCACCCTTCCTTAGACATATTGTTGAACGATCCATTATATGTTAATAGTGACGCAACAAAGGACGTCTTAGTTGTAGCCAAAAGTGAAGGATTTTATTAGCTTAGGCCGGGTCACGCTCTTGATTGATATTGATTTGTTTTGATGACAGGTTTGCTTACATCTTGACACTTGATTGAGAGTTAGGTTACGCCATACATATGTCTCTATTATCAAACTACGTTACATTGCATGTCCCATTTTGGGTTGCACTATTTAATCATGATACTAGTTTCGTTTAGTCAGGTCAATTCAAAGTTCGTCACGTTACGTTATTTATTTTAGTTTTTTTTTAATGTCAAATTACCTTCGAAACAAGTCTGTAGGGAGCGCGACAACGTTATGATACTTAAGGCCTGATCCGAAATAAAATATCAAAAATGCTGATTCTTTTAGGCATTTTTCTCTATGATCAATCATGTTTGGTAAAACGTATTAGCAATGTTACTAAATACTTAGAACAGGGCTATTGCGATTTATTCGTGTATATTTAAAATATACAGTTTAAATCTTTCATTGAAAATTTTGTTTCAAAATCTACTCGAATTTGACAAAATTCAAGCAGAAAACTGTTTTCTTCTTAGGTAGGTACTTATTTTCAACTGCACGCAATGAAAGCATGAAATAGGTTACCTAAGTTACTTTCTAGAACCAAGGGAAAAGTATTATTTACCTACTTTAAAAAGTTAATTAAAATTATAATACACGATGATTTTTAATCGGTGATCAGGTACCAACTTTTCTAACTCAGTAATTGATGGTGGTCACGTCGCGTTGAAGTCGTAATTACATGAAAACAAACTTTTATTTTTTCTATGATAATTTTTATTTTGAAACCAATTTTGTCTTAAATTCCTTGTCACCGAACTAATCTGTAACGGTGTGCTTACAACCTCTGTAATAATTTAATGAGAATGACAATTTATGAGTAATAACTTGTCATTGTCATTGTCACAACATAAACAAAGTCGTAGAAAACTTCGTAAAATTTCCCGCCAAAGCGATGACACTTGACGTAGGTATCGTACTTCAACAATTTTATGTAGGATGACCATGTATCTAGTGGTTATTAGTTTTAATTATGTTTTAACTTTTAATTATTTTAACAGTGAGGTAATTGCGCGGGACCTCGCCTATTAAGTTTAATTTTAGCTAAATATTAATATTTTTCTACTCCTGATCACCGATTAAAAATCATCGTGTATAGTTGTCATAAATTCATAATATGAAAAAAATGTTAAAACGAATAAGGCCTCTTAAGACAAGTCTATGGAACGAGAATTTATATATTGAGGATTGGCAGTTCTTTGGAGCATCCCGCCTCACCGCGACCTTCGGCTGTAATGTCATGTCATTTTATATACATTTTTGTTAGATTACAGGCGCATGTGAGGACGCCCCCTATGCTACTTACTTAGTAGGTCAATATGGAGATGGCATTCAGCGCAGTTTGTTCTAGCACCGCTGTAGCCGACTTTTACACGCACACAATTATATTCCTATAAAAATAAGGTTTTACAACAAACAGAAGTGAGTTGACATTGGCTGAGCTAATGTGTGCGTATTACGTGGTCATACACTACTACGATCAATGTATCGAGAATTTTAGTCCTTATATGCATATCAGACAATGTCTTTATTTTTATTATAACTTAAAAAGAAATAAAATAAAAGGCAAATGAGACTTTATGATACAGTACGACAAAGCCTCGAATTGACAAGAAATTGATTTCTACTTCCGTCAATTCAGTAGTGTCACTTTTGATATTAACGCTGGCTAAATATCGCAAGGTTTATGTTACAATTTTAAAACATTTAAAATTGAACCCTATCCTTGTAACACGGGGTCTAATTTTAACGACCCAGAAAATGTAATGTAAGCTCTGCCGGCGGTATGCATCTAATGATTCTAAAGGTTAAGGGCGTGATCAAATCAAAATAGTCGATATCGATAAAATAATAATATGTATAGGCTTATAATATGTATAATGCATTTTGAAAATATTTATTTTGTATGGTCGTAAACGTCGTAAATTAAATTATCAGACCTTTTAATTTCTGGCGACGAAATCAAATGGAAGCGTCCATCTCAATCTTCCTATCGTTCAGAATGTTTACTTTACATGTCGTGATATATGAATAATAAAAATATCACCTTACAACATTTGGAACAGGTAGTAGGTAAATTATAAACGGAGTAGATTTATTTATTTCATCATATAAAATGTAAACAAAATAATTAAGGGACAATCGTACACAACTCGACCTGGCCTTACTCATACTCATACTCATACTCATTTATTCATAATGCACAAATACATTAAAATACTAACCAATAGTACACGACGATATAAACAATAACATCCATGACCCAGGAACAAAATATTCGAGTTCATCACACAAATATTTGCCCTTGCCGAGATTCGAACCCAGGACCGCCGGCTCAGTAGGTACCGAGGGTTCCGTACAAACTTTCACTTATCCCATCTTAATTGGCCTGGTTGAGTTAAGTTTGTATCTGAAATGTATGGCGCCGCATACAAACGAGGTGCAAATACTTATAAAAATAATGTAATAATTAATGTAATTTAATCTGCAAATTCTGAGTTTTAGTAATTATTTTTGACATAAGTAACAAATTGAAATATGTAACAATTAAGTATTTGAATATTGTTTTATTTTGTTTGCATGCCTATTTGTTAGAACATAAGCAACACTGTATATACCTGTATCACCTAATTTCTTGCAATAAACGAATTTGAATTTGAATCAAACTTAACGCAACCAAGTTCTCCAAATATGATTTACCTATTTATTTATTTAATTAATCTTTATTGCACAAAAGAAAACGTATCGTACAAAAGGTGGACTTGATGTTTGAAAAGGACTATATTTTTTAAGATTTTTATTAGTATTTGTAGTAAGTATGTGGCGATTTCAGATTTTTATAAGTATTTGTAGTACTTGCCAAATTTCATAGTTCTAGGTCATCGGGAAGTACTCTATCACTTTGATTCCCTTGAGTGACGAAATGTGCGTTTTTGGCGACATAAACGGCTGTACCTTTTTTTCACGTTAACGTAGAAGCTTGATTTTCTTTTCACAGCTTTAAGGGACCCTAGACCTGAGTATATATACATATAGTGTTAATTTCAACTCGATACCTCCACGCGTTCTCGAGATAAAGGGTCTTGACAGACAGACAGACAGACGGACGGACGGAAAACAAAGTGATCCCATAAGATTTCCGTTTTTTCCGATAGAGGTATGGAACCCTAAAAAACAAGGTGATAAAGTGTAAATTATATAATTAAAATGGACAAGTTAGTATGAAACATGAGCGGCTCACATTAAAACCTCCATACAGAATATCGACAATTTATGGTTTAGACTTGTTCCCCCGCACTAAATTGTCAGACGGACGTATACATTGCGTGCTCCTAAAGATGTTGCGTGAATAGTTGCCATGTCAAGCTAGTAATGTATAATTGTCATAATGCACTGCAATATTTTACGAAATATTACAAAATACCGAATTTTATTACTTTCCAGTGAAATTAACCGGTATCAAGTATCTTTTTGAGTATGCAGATCTCGCCTGTGACGATTATAATGCCACAATTCGGCATATCTCTAATTTTTTAGCACATAATTACTCAAGCACGTTCGTACGGTAACTAAGTGACTGTTGACATCACGTTGACATATCTTTGGGTATTTGGGCCTAAGCTCGGTTACGCGTGCCCCGCCCAATACCCAGTCTATAGTATTCTTATGGTCTGTGGTAGGTCACATAGCAGTAATATCCAGTAGCATATAAGATGGCGACAGGTATTATGCAACGCAATTGATAATTGTCTTACAAAGTGATATATTTCACAATTATAAGTGCTTCTTGTTTCCTCGATCAACCGACAATTGCGAATCTTCATCGTTATGAAATGGACGCCATTTTGTGAAATTATTTTTTCGCGCAGTGGCCTGTAATTAATACAAGTGCTTTTGAAATGATGTGCATGTAAAATACAGACTTAACTTCAGTATAGTTGACTGGTAGAGAATGCCTCATGGCATAGATTTGCCATTGGTATTTTTTTGTAATTTGCAGTAATTATATATATAAAACAATTTAAACGGATTATATCGCGTATATTAATAATTTGAGCCTTCCGACGTTAATAAACGCGATATAATCCGTTTAAATTGTTTTATTCAAATGTATAAATAAATAAAGAGTCAGTACGAATGCTAAATTTCTAGCGCACCTATGCCAAAAACAAATGACACAAATACTAAAATTACGCGTAACCGTAACGAAAAAGGAGGTTTATATCGAAATTTCAGAGTAATTTAACGCCATTATAATTTGTAATTAAATCTTAAATGTTTCAATTCTATTTCACAATTGAATTAATAATAATTTGCCACTTTTCTGTTCTTATTGTGTGTGTGATAAGGGCTATTACGGTATGACCGTTGTATAATTACAATTTGTAATGAGAACAGTCGAATCGAATACCGTTTACAGAGTTTTCCGCTCGTTTAGGTTATTGACAAACAATGGATTTATTTTATATTGCCATACGTTTTATTTTTTAACTCTAAACGTCTGTTTGTTAAGAAATGTCGAAATTTACCTACTAGGTAAAATCTTGCTATTTACCAGTGGCGTGGCGTGGCATGAAACAAAATCTATGGACAAGCCGGGACCAATTTTAGCTTATTTTATAAGGTTACAAGGTTAGGTGAGGTATAATAGTACAAATGACCGACTTAATGCCGTAAGACATTCTCTACCACTAAACCATATTAGGCTTACTTAAACAGAAATTAACAGTTGATGCAGGATCATTAAAAGCCATGAAAAAAATAGAACAATTAGTTAAAGTAAGTATCTCCAATGAATTTTAAAATCTGGTTTGCTTAAATTAGTTTTATCTATGCTAAGGGCCTAATACTTTTTCTTGATTTTAGTTTATACGAAAATGTTACCGGCATAGATCTGTCTATAATATTTATAAATATACAAGTGAGGAAAGGCTTTTAGTATTATTGAACTACCTATCAATGTTGCCAGCTTCATCGGTGGTGAACTGTGAAGAATTGCACAAAACAGTAATTCTAATTGCAACAAACGAACAAACCCTTTTGTAAGCCGCGAATCTTATGGTAAAATCGTTAATCAGCGAGATAGCGTTTTGAAATGTAATGTAGCATGAACACAATGGGACGGCGGCGATTCTGTGGCCAGGACGTTGGAAATGTCTAATACTATAAATTTCCATGGCGTGTACGACATCGTACTTTTGAATAAATATGTAGTACATTACTGCAGACGCCGGCAAAGAAGGGCTTGCTGGATGGTAGATATAGAGGATAGTGATGCGAAGCCGGCAAGCACTATTCGTATTCGCGGCTAAGGCATGTATAGTGCTTTTCTCAAACATATGCAATGAAATAATAAGTTTTTGTCAAAAATTTCCTTCCTTTACAGTTCTCTCGAGTTGTTCCGCCCGAAACGTGATACTTCGAACTGTTATAACGTACGTTATAAAGACATTTGATTGCATGTTTGAGAAAAGGGTTTTTTCCAGGGTACGGACAATACAGAGTTCTTAAGGGTCTGAAACATATACGTGATGCTCCTGGCATTGCAAGTCCAAGTGAATGAATATTTATATGATAGGCTGTATAATAAAAATGAAATGAAAACGTGATATTACTACAAACATATGCTTTAAAAAAAGATTATTCTTTGACTATGGAGTTCTGTGTTTCATTCTAACAACATAAATTTACATAAAAAACGTTTTCTTCATTCAAGTTTTAAATGTGTAAACGACTTATTTTTATTTGTGCTACTGTTGTATGTCGAACGCTTGAGAATAGCCCGCCTACGATTGTGCCACAGAGAATAAAAGAATACCATGTCTCACACAGGTCCTAATTGGGGTGCAATACTCGTTTTACACCATTTAAGCGCAGTGTTGCAAGCTATCATGTGCATCGTTAGCACTGGCCACTTAACTTTATGATGGGTCTATTTGTCTCTGGTTATTGTTACTGATATGATATTGTTTCGAGTTATCTTGTTTTGAGATTAGCGCAAGTCTTCTTGATGTTGGCAATGGTTCACTACCTACGCTTCGCATGCAAGTGGATTCGATGTCCTCATATTTAACTGTTAGTAATTAAATAATATATATAAATCCTCTAAATTAACATTTTAGTGTACACAAAAACAAGATATAAAGTCAATATACCTATAAACTAGTTATGAATCTACAAGTAGGAATATTAATATAAATTGTGATTAATATAATAATCAAGCTATAAATTGTAGAGACGGAAAAAGGGGTTACATTTTAGAAGGGTTACTCCGATGTTCGAATTTGTAATTTTATATCGTGCTGTTATGAATGTTATGATCATTAAAATATTTTTTGACGCGAGATTTAGGCTTCCGATCCCGGGATCTTTTGTGTGTGGAATCCCGTTATTTCACACACTAAAAAATACCGTGATTCGAAGCTCAGCACAGCGTTGCCAGAGCTACGGAAAAATCCGTAGATCTACGGAATTTAAGCTTTGTGCCCAGACCTACGGAAATCATTGGGAAACCTACGGAATTTCAGACTACTTTTATTTATCACCAAATCATGACATAAACGAAACGGAATGTACTTTTTCTGCGAAAAATTAATTGAAATCCTAGGTGAAACACTCGCGGACTAATCACGCCCTATCAATTAGTAGTCCGTTTTTTTAAATTACATTTTTTCACCAGCTCAAAACGATGAAACTATGGACAAGGTGTGCAAAAATATAAGATTTCTGTTTTTTCACCTACGTTTTTGCAAAAGTTACTAACTTTTAATAACATTTTAAGCTTCAGTATAGTCCAATGAAACATTGAAAAAAAGTCTGTAGAACTACGGATTTTTCAAGCGACAATCTACGGAATTCTACAGACTTTTTGGTCTCACCCTACGGATTTTCATAAATGTCATTTGACAACACTGGCTCAGCACGAGATTGAGAGGAAGGGCACGGTACAAACTTCGAATTTCGATCTTCGGATTAATTATTCAGTGACTCACTGTGACTTTGTCACGCCTGTTTCCGTCACATTTTTTCCTAGCCTATAGTTGTGTCCCACTGCTGGCCAAAAGGCCTCCCTTATCTTGCGCCGCTCGTCTCTATTAGCCGTATGCTGCTATCCTGCCATCTTCTTTCCGCCACATTATCGTTACATATTCGTAATACGGATTTTAAAAAAATCGCGATCAAGAACGACATTCACAACAACTGAAATGTATCTCCTTTCTCCTTCTGTGCAATTATTCGTATATGTATATTCGTATGTGGTTTGTTACTCATGCGCTTGTATTAGGTGGTATTAGACATTTTACTGTTTCGTTGACACATTATTTATGATATTACGAAAATCATAATTGCGCTGTAGATATATCTGAGAGTTTACTAGTTTAGAGAGTTTAGACTAGTTAATTAGATTGATTGAATGCGTAATAAATAAAACCCGGTCAAGTGCTACTCGGACTCGCGCAACGAGGGTTCCGTACCTACAAACTACGAAAGCACTCATTATGAAAATAAGTATTACTCTAATGAAAATATAAATTGTACTAAGAAACACTTTTTGCCGTTGGACAACTGTTGACCCCATATTTCGACATAGGTCGAAATTAGTTTATCAACTGCAAATAATATATATTTATTGTAATGTAACTACAGATTTACGGTTTTTGGACGTTTTTATTTATTTATGCTAGATGAACTTACTTCTTGCCAAATTTCTCGCTTCTAGGTCAACGGGAAGTACCCTAGATATAAGTTTTGATTTCCTTGCGAGTTATGGACCCATGGTAATAACCGGCAGGTTATATGTAAGTCAAACCTGCTTTGGCTTATCAGAAAAATGTTTGACGCTACGCCACTAACAAGCATCGCGACCATAAAATCTCAAAATCTCAATCATGCGTCCGCGCCTGTCACACAAATGCTATAGATACAGACAATGTCATGTTGGAACACAAAATTACGTAACCTAATTTTCAAAATTTTGAAAGTGAAATAACACGAAACGATATTTTTTCCATGGATCATAATTATGTTACATACTTACTATAATTAGTTTAGGTTAGGGTTATGTGATATCGTCGGGGATAGTACAATACCGCGTAAGTAACAAGTGTAGATACGAATCAATATTCAAACAAATGCTAAGTATTTTCTTGAAATGAGAACTTTATCGACAGCTGTTATTTACGCGGTATTGCACTATCCCCGACGATATCCCAAAAGAACTAAATATTTTGATCAGAACATGGTTTTCGTAATTATGAAAATTCGAAATGATGCATTCGGACAAGTTAAACTTCGGAGTAATGTAATAAAATGTACGTAATGTACTATGTATGCGAAATGCTTACGGACATATTCGTAATGCACGTCTAGTTTAGCTATATGCTCTTTAAATAACAACTTGACAAGTCAGTCAATACTGCTCGAATAGCAAAAATCTGTACACTGGCCATATACATCAATGTCATCGAATTAGGCCAATTTGTTACGTGTATACAAATAAGTGACAAAGCAACCATCACTCTCTCACTCACATACTGGTCAAGACATGACAGGTGCTTTATCATTTTTTATCGCTTGATAAACGTGATTATCATCGGTTCACTGGTCCTTTGAATTTAATTAACTCTTTTTAAACATGTAGGCAAGAACCCGTTGGTAAACTTGGTACTAGACCATAAAAACCCTAATATTTCAAGAATATTGCCAATAATTTAGTATTTCGTTCCAGTGACCTCACCTAGCAAATACTTTCTTTTCCGCAACGCCTGACCCAAAAACGGAAAATTCCTTGTACAGGTTTTTATGCAACATTCTATTAACATCCACAATTACGGATGAATGTATATTCTCATCTGAAGAATCCTTTCGAAACTTCGAGTAGGGACAGAGGAGTAGGGGTGGTAAAACTGAGACGCACTCTCTTCTCGTGCTACAGCCCGATCGACCGTTGCCAAACGAAGCCGATGCCACGCGCGTTTAAAAAAAACTTATTGTCTATGAAATTTCCCGCCAATTTTAAGTGACGTTTTGATTTTTTTAAGCTACGAATATTTTTTTGTGATAGTGCGTTGTTGGATTTTGTGACTGTGTTGTGTGATGACTGACAGTGCACCATGAGTGGTTTATGGTTGTTGCTGCTGGCGCATACTGTTTGCGCCATCACCGGACCCAGGGTCAGTATTTTTTATACACATTAAGTTTAACACATAAATTTTATTACGAATATTTACTAGGTACATTTTTAACGACTCTTGACGACTCACTTTAATCACACATTGGTAAGATAAAAGTGCTAGAAAAATTATAATATCACATATAGCAATAATTTTTTTAAAGTGCGTCCAGTTATATCTTTGATCCGGCTGATGATAATTAGTTTTAGTTATAATTTTGAAACTCATTCTAAAACGGCTTAGGTATTGTTCTGCTAATCGCACTAAACCTTAATCAAAACATGACTAAATCCATTATTTGCGTATCAGACAGCAAATTTGTTATAACTTATTATACTTCCGATTTTACAATGGAAATATAATACGTTAGTTGTCACCTTTTTGTTTTTTTTTTCTATAATTTTACATGTCTTGTAAATACTGCTGTCGGACCTGTAAAGGAATTTCATACAAAATTGGAGGCCTAGGCCGGGAAGTAATTATTGTTTGTTTTCATGACCGGGCTAAACAGCTGAACTAAGTATATTGTTTTGAGTTGTGTATTTTTTTTTATTTCATTGCGTATGTTTGAGAAACGCACTATACATACATGCATTAGCCGTGAAAAGGGCTTGCCGGCTTCGTATCACTCACTACGGTCCTGCTACTCTCTACGGCACCTCCCTACGGTCAGCCGTCTATACCCACTCACCTATGAAATGGCAAGTGACAAGCTTAAAGCAGTGCTTAAAAAATATTATACACATTGTCTCGAGAGACAATGTGGAACGAGTAACAGTGTTTCCAGTGAGCACAAACGGGTGTGCAAACAGATGTGAGCCGACTAAAGATTTTTGATAATCGGTTTTCAAATTGCCTATTAGTCCGCCAACTATGCGCTGACCATTGCATCGCCCAATAGTTAGGCGTTTCCTACTACTTTAGCATCTTCAGCATGGTTCCCAAAATGCTGGCAGCATTTAAATAAATTATTGTTTTAAAAAAATACTATTTTTCATTCAGGGTCATAAAGGTCTCAAGCGATCACATGACGGGACACAAATGACGAAAGATCGAAAAGGAATATAATAGTGACCAGGCGCATGAATTTAACATCGCCCCAAATCGTTTTAAACTGGTGAAATCTAGATCCGGTCAGCTACAGATTACCTCGTCATAAAACTAAATGCCGCAGTGTTTACCTACGTTTATGAGTACACGTATGCGATGTAAAGATAAACCGAGTTAGCACATAAGCGAAAGTTCATGTCACGTAATCGCTTAATTACTACCATTTACTACTAATTCGCCATAAAAGAAAGTCCCCATGTCGAAGACACTTTCAAAAATGCAATTCTGCTGCACATGTTAACTATGGAATGGGTAATTAGGTACCTAAAAACATTTACATAATCATAGGATCGTGACTTAAATATAAGCACTTATATTACACATTTCGCCATAATGTCTGTTTGTATTTAACTTGGATTTAACAGTTTGTTACGCAATCTGAAGTGTTTGTTTTCGTATTAAATGTCGTTTATAGTTTCACCAAACGACCTCTTATATAAACTTTATTTTCTTAAATAGACGGAATTTAAGGAATGACTTAACATGACTATAATGGTATTATTGAATTAATAAATGACTAAAACAGGCACCGCTAGTTTTTCTTTTGATGTTATTCGTTCGAAACGAAAAACATTTAGTTGCCTATAAGATCACTTATTTCTGATTGTATTAAGATCAAAAACTGAGAAACGGACTAATCCATATGATTTATTGAAAATAACTTAAAGTTCTTCTAGGTACGCAAAATAACTTGAAAAGTTTATGAAGGTCACACGGCCAGAGCAAGAAGTACTAAATTAATTCCTTTCTTTCATTAACCGATTTCCAAAAAGGAGGGGATATTTTTGTTTGGATAAAAAAAAAAAGTTTACATGAGGTATTTGGCATGGACTTCAAAAGGTGATTCAAATGTTATATGTATATGAACAGATTATTTTTGGCTTTTCAGTTTACTTTGAATGCGGCTTTTTTTTTATTTATTCTAATCACGAAGGGTCAGTATGAAACATTATCATTGCATGTTCGGTCCCGAATGTTAGGTGACGTTTGTAGCGGTTTTAAAGCTAACTTCAGAGATGCACACGAGCATAGCGTGAATTGTAAATAGCTAAACATGTAAACAGCACAATGGTAAAGTACATTGTAGCCGGTACTTCGCGCCTTGAACTTCACACTGTGCACAATGTGTAGAGAGTGAAACGCACTTTAGACGATGCCCGTAATAGCGGCCTTCAATTGTTTTGTTTGGATTATTTTCTCCCGTGTCGTATGCGATGGGAAATTTGATCTTTACCCATTTCGAATAAAAGGTTCGTTTTTAATAACTATATTTTTTTAAGGAGCTTAGATCATTATAAGAAGAGTACTGCTCGAAGGGAAAATGTTCCGGCGTTTCCGCGGCTACCTTGGACTCGCATAACACATCGCTGTTAAAAAGTGTGATCTAGTTTAGTACCTATGATGTTTTTATTTTTAGATATGTATGGTAGTTTTAATGTATGAATAGATATATAGGCCACAGTTGCCAAAAATAAATGTATAATAGTAATGTTTTACATCAAACAGCTGATTAACAGCATACCAGACAGAACAAGCTGGTTAGGAATCGCGAAACTGCGATTTCTTAATGCAGAAAGAATGTTTCATACATATATCATATCACATTAAAGAGATTTTAACAACGTTTCAGCTCATTATTAAATAGCTTAACAGAGCAATCTACTTGCTCATGCAGAAAATTGACTTATACATGCGGTGTTTTCCTTTTATCTCTCAATCACTAGAGTTAATGAATTCTGTTCTATAATAGTTAAGTTTATTTTAATCTCGCTGTAAGCGTTTGATGTTAATTGATTGAGCGAGCAAAGCGAACAAGACGTGTCAGTTTCAGCTTAGCCTATAATTATTTCGTATGTCCGGGTATGTTTGGATGTTCGGAAGTCCTTTTGTCCGGTGTCGAAATTTTTCAAAACGGTGGGAGATATGGGGCTGAATACGTGAAATTAATTAAAATAAAAATGTTCATTCTGTATTTAGGCCACAAGGGCACTTGTAGGTACATGTCTGAATCATAATATACCGGAATTTCACAAGAGGACATCGCTGTTGAGAAGAAACCCGAAAGAAACTCAACAGTGAGTCATTACAACAGTAAATTATTAAAATTATATTGATAGTATTTGATAGGTGACACATAGACGAGATGTACAAGTTATTATTATGAGCCCATTGTGTCCCACTGCTGGGCAAAAGCCTCCCCCCTTTTTTTCCACTGCTCTCTATTCTGTGCTTTGTTTGGCCAGTCCTTGAGGAAAAAGTCCAATTCATCGCGCCATCGCCGACGAGGTCTGCCGCGTCCCCGTCTTGAGTTGTGTGGCGTCCACTCTGTGGTGTTTTTGGCCCACAAGTCATCCGGCATGCGGCAAACGTGGCCAGCCCAGTCCCATTTCAACTTAGCCGCCTTCCAAGCTACGTCGACTATTAGGGTTTGTGAGCGCAGTGTGGTGTTCCGGATACGGTCCATCCGATTTACTCCTAATATGCTACGCTTCATAGCCCGCTGTGGCAAACCCCGAGTTTGTACTTCTGTGCTTCTGTCAAAGACCAAGTCTGAGCACCGTAGGTGAGAACTGGAAGTATGCACATGTCCATGAGCCTACGTTTTAGCGACAATGGTAGGTTACCCTTCAGTAAATGTTTTATGGACCAATAGCTCTTCCAGGCGTTTTCAGTCCGTCTTTCAATCTCTTTTTCTCGGCGCGCCTGGAAAGAGACTAATTGGCCCAAATACAGGTATTCAGGGACACATGTACAAGTAATATATAAAAATAAAGAAAACCGGGCAAGTCACCGAGGGTTTCGTACAAACACTTCACATCTTAACTGACGGGTTAAGTTAAGTTTGCACCTGGTATGTATGGCGCGGCACACAAATGGATCAAAGTTAACACCGATCGCGTTTGTTGTATGGGAGCCCCACTTATATATTTATTTTATTCTGTTTTTAGTATTTTTTATTATAGCGGCAACAGAAATACAACATCTGTGAAAATGTCAACTGTCTAGCTATCACGGTTCATGAGATACAGGTTAGTGACAGACGGACAGGCAGGCAGACAGACGGACATCGGAGTCTTAGTAATAGGGTCTCGTTTTTTACCCTTTCGGTACGGAACGCTAATAAATGATTTCAAATTTAAATTAAACCAAAATTAAAACTATCGGTGGCTTGGAAGAAGCGTGCAAGCTTAGCTTTCTATCTTATGCGTCGGAGCTATAAGTGGACCTAGTTTTTGCGACACCCGGAGATCGCAATGTCGCAAGATTCCATTTGATTCCCCACAAACTGCGGTATTGCATCCTCACCCACTGCGGTCGCTTACGTAACTGGGTGTTTCTTAATGACAGGAATGTTAGATGATTTAGTGAAAGAATCCACCACAATACCTACAGGCGCTAGTATCAGATATATCGGAGGCGGTCACAAATATCTCAGCTCGAACTCAACGCCCTGACAATAAGTCATTTACAAAAATTATAAAATTATAGATTTGTATTGAAAATATTTTTCTAGATACAGGGGTCATGATTTCAGGAAAAATCTTAATAGCCTGATGCAATGTAGGATCGTCATTTGTTTTGTGTAAGCGTGCGGCGCCGTGCGAACATGGCTCCATCTGTTTTCATCGTCGCATCACGCCGAAACGGCTGGACAAATTTGAACCAATTTTGGTACAGGGATAGCTGGACATCCAAAAATGGTTAATTCGTATAGGATACTTTTTATCGTTTAAAGAAGGAAATACGCGGACGAAGTTTCGGGTAGATATCTCCTAGTTGATAATTTATATAATGTTACGAGTACCATGATTTTCGTAATTTGTTAAGTGGAATTATTCTCAATTTCTTACAAATTACAAAAACAAAGATAGATGCAGTGAAAAAAATTGAGCATCTAATCAGATATGAACTGGTACCTACCTTATGCCATGCTGAGGCGATACGCTCTGACCAATTAAGCTACAGTCTGGTACCAGTAAATACCTGGTCAGGTAAAAAACAAGTGATTATAAAATAATTTTTAAATTATTACCTAGTGTAATCACTAGGTAATAAATTAAGCGTTTTAACCGCCCGTATATAGATAAATATATACTTAAATACATAGAACAACCATGACCCAAGCACAAATATTCGAGTTCATCACACAAATATTTGCCCTGGCCGGGATTCGAGGCCGGGACCGCCGGCTCAGTAGGCAGGTGTCTACAAACCGAGCCAAACGCGTCGTCAAAGAGATGGAGATGCATCTCGAGAGTCTACCAGAGGAAGGACGAGGACGATAACCCCAAATATGGACAACACTGCCGTAACCACGACCACTCGAGTGAAGGAATGATGATGACAATCAACTTTAAAACGTTCCATCTCATCGCGATAACTTTAGGGAAATCAGATTTTAGATTGGATGACCCCAACGACTGACCTAGATGACATAATTCTGACAATGCATATGGAAATGGAAATCTTGACGAAACAAAGCCAAAAGGAGGTTAATGTATCACGTAATATCATCAATGCTGCGCCCATGGAACACTTCACCGGCTTTCCTATAAAATGTATTTTTAACAGTCCATGAACCATGAATGAAGAATGACTCCCAACAGTATCCGATCAAAAATGCTCATTGTTTTAGAATAGAATACAGTTTGAATTTTTCATTGATAATTTTTGTTTCTACTCGAAATTTACGCAGAAAAATGTTTTTTTTTACTTATTTTCGATTGCACGCAATGAAAGCATGAAATAGTTATGTTACTCTCTAGAAATCAAGGAAAAGTACAATTCACTTCAAAAAGTTCTTAACTTAAAAAGAACTTCAAACTTTTTTTTTAAAAGGAATAAGGCCTCTTAAATGCCCGTCTTTTGGGCTTTACAAAGACTCAGCCTAGTTGTTTTATTTTCCCCTCTCCGTTTCTGTGACAGGTGGCATGGCATTTCAATCCCAGAATGCCATCTTTACCTCTTACCTTCGACCTGGCCCACGTGGCTCTTCGATACCTACATATTTAAGGGAAACCAAAAGCTACTGTTATATAATCCGTTTAAATTGTATTATTTCAGAGTCATAATCGCAAACACAGCACAGAATATTATAAAAATGTATACCGGAAAGAAATATGTAATCCCTTATTATAGCACGATTCTAAGAAGTAATGAACAGGTCTTTGGTTGCACAAGGAGGTCGATATGGGGTCAAATCGAATTAAGTCCGTAAAATGGCAACAATTTTGCTGCCGGAACCCGGAACTAACTTCCTTATGTAAACCTACAGAGCCTAGATACTCTCGCTAGAGTATACAGATACATTGAAGTAGGGCGTTACTGATATTTCGCTATTTAACCCTGCAAAAAAGGAATATAAAAATGCTTGAGGAAGCTCTACTATTCATTGGTAAATTACAAAGTGATCTTATAAGATTGGAAGAAAAAAACATACGGTATTAAACATGAAATTTCAAGAAAATATGCCTTAGGTAGGGGCTTTTACCTCGTTTAACCTACTTAAGGTTAAAACAATAATAATCTTATAAATTTCGAAGTAAAACAAACGCTCTTAAACATTAATTTTAAGTACCTACGATCTAGTACAATATGCATTAAGTAGCAATTTTTGCCAGATTTAACCTACTTTTAAGCGTTGTTTATTTTGCATCTAGAAATATTAATATAGGTCCAAATTCTAGGCCAAATTCCGTAAATATTCCCTCTATCTCGACCAACCTGTGTGAAACTTCATACAACATTTACAACCTTAATTTTACAGTATATTTCATAAATCTACACAACCAATTAAAAAACATTCTCTTATAGTTTATTTTCAGCTTCTAAACACACAGTCAAACCCATAAACCACTATCACATTCACATAACGAGGTAACAGCTATTCTTAAATACTGCATAACGAATATAACGACCTTGTTAAATACTACATAACGAATATAACACGCCATTTAAAGCTAAACATCCGTGTACAGAATCATAATAAATCATTTTGAATAAGAATATTTATTTGCAAAAATGTACCTAGTGGTAAATCAGATGGAATGGAATGTCATATAATATAAGGTGCGTACATTTTACTTAAGGAAGGATGCAAATTTTGTTTAAGTATTACTAACTACTTACGAGCCATGTGTTATAGGTACAAATCAATTAATTATATTAAACTATTAATTCATAAGACCATATAATTTCAGTATTACAAAAAATAATATTTAATACTATAGTTAGACTTGTCCAAACAAAGTTTGTGAAATTTGTATTTAAATTGAAGCATGTCAGTTTTTATTTCTTGTTTTATATTTGCAAAAAATTTGTGGTAAATCAGATGGAATGGAATGTCATAATATAAGGTGCGTACATTTTACTTAAGGAAGGATGCAAATTTTGTTTAAATATTACTAATACTTACGAGCCATGTGTTATACAATTCAATTATATTAAACTATTAATTCATAAGACCATATAATTTCAGTATTTACAAAAAATAATAATTAATACTATAGTTAGACTTGTCCAAACAAAGTTTGTGAAATTTGTATTTAAATTGAAGCATGTCAGAGAGTTTCTTATTTCTACGGGAATAATTAAATTAATGAATACTTTTACGATAACGATCATGCATTTAATATTTCTTGCAATGAAATTGCAAAGGGTAACAATAGACAGAGCCATGTCAATAAGCCCGTTTTGCTATAACTACTACTAAATAACATTTTCCGTACAGAATTTTATTGACAAAATTTATAATTACTAAAATATATCTTGTTAATTTTTCAAGAAAACCAAAAATATTTTTAGTAAGTACCTAACTAAATAATAATTAATTTTGAAGTTTTCGTGAAAATGCGAAAGCATGATTCCTTAGCGACGACTGTTACAATAATTCATATATTTATACAGTTTTATTATGTAGATAAATTCACATAAATGTATACCATACCATATTGGCCGTGTTAAATGGTCCTAACAACCATAACGGAACCACGACGGACATTATGACCATTATTGGATAATGTTGGTTTAACATCCGGTGTCGGGTCAGTGAACTGCCAAATGTGAAGGTAGATTTACATGGCGAAATGTCTTGATCGGTAATTTGATACGTTGTTTAAATATATTGTTGAAAACTCAGCTTTGAACTCAGCTGTGTGGAAATGTCGGGAACTCCGACCATTTGGCAATATTCATAGTCGGCCTATTAGTCTGCAATTTAAAAACCGATTAGTCGGCTAGTTGGCAAAATCAATTGCACGGCCCGTCTCGAAAAGTAAGCTAACTATGCTCACCCACCGCACTCCGTTGATAGAGTAAAATACATAGCAGGCTTACAGTTTTCACCAAACGCCTACAAGATCGTCATTTGTTTTGTATGGGAGCGCGGCGCCAACCTGGCGCCATCTGTTTTCATAATTTACCTTGTTCTCGCATCACGCCGAAAAGTCTAGGCGGATTTTAACCAATTTTGGTACAGGGATAGCTGGTCATCCAAAGATGGTTATAGGATACTTTTTACCCGTCTACGGTAAAGAAAAAAAGTACGCGGACGAAGTTGCGGACGCCTAGTACATAATATATAAATAAATAAATAGATAACATCCATGACCTAGGAATTCCTGGGATCACACAAACATTTTCCCAAGACTCCCATATATGACATGTGAGCCCACAACTCCGGCGAGTGACATCCGAACGAAACGGAAAGCTCGAACCGGTCGCGTGCGCGCGCGCAGACGATGCGCGGAGAAAGTGGAAGTTGAGAGGTGACGCAGGGTGCCGCGCCGCGTCAGATCTACGAGTATAGTTCGCAAGTCCGAAAGACAATGCTCGCATTTGAGTTCATTGATAAGTTACTTTGCAGAATCATCATCCTATTGAGTAGATATCTGTAGTTATTATTTTATATATAGATATATATTTTAGGTATAGTTTATATACCTACATATATTTCGATGTACACGCGTGCTTGTTTTAAATTTCAACACTACCCTAAAATCTCACTTACACACACAAACACACACATACACACTCACACACTTTAATCTTGTTCTTTTCTCGTTAAAAATTGTTAAACAAAAATTGGGCAAGTGCGAGTCGGACTCGCGCACCGAGGGTTCCGTACAAACACTTTCCATCCTTAAGTGGTTAAGTTAAGTTTGCACCTGGTATGTATAGCGCTCCATACAAATGAGGTGCAAAGTTAACGCAAACAATCCCTTTGTTGTATGGGAGCCCCCCTTAAATATTTATTTTATTTTATTTTTAGTATTTGTTGTTATAGCGGCAATAGAAATACATCATCTGTGAAAATTTCAACTGTCTAGCTATCACCGTTCTTGAGATACAGCCTGGTGACAGACGGACGGACGGACGGACGGACAGCGAAGTCTCAGTAATAGGGTCCCGTTTTTACCCTTTGGGTACGGAACCCTAAAAACAGAAATTAATTAAAATGTAAATATATTTTTTACATAATGTATACATTTAATGTCCATAGCAGGTCCATAGCAATAATAAGTAGGTACTTATTTAGTATCTACGTAACTGTATTACAACTGCGGATGAGAGGAGCGGAACCTCCTAACACAAGTATTATTATGTACCTACACACACCACACAATATTATGTAACCAATTACGAGTAGATATATAATATTTAATAAATATTTATGCTTTTGGTTATTTTGATGTATACAGGGTGGAACGAAACGACGTTATTTCCTTTAACTGTGGCATTATACAGGCTTAGAATATTATTTTCTCCAAATAAACTTTATTAATATCTCTCACCGTTTTCCAGTTATAGCATGTTAAACTTTCATACGAAAAAGTGTGTGTGTACAACCCTATTTTAGAGTGCAATGACCTCTTCATAACACAGTTAACTTTTGTAAACAAACTTTTTACAAATTGCCTAGCCATTTCTTATCGGTTTAAAAACCTTTGAAAATACCCTTAAGATTGTTTTTAGACTTTTTAGTTGACATGATTGATAGACGTTACATTGACTTTTTGTATCGTATGCTGTGTGCAAAAATGCCGGAATTAAACGCTAGAGGCTATTTGAATTTGCTTCTTTTGTACGCGGAGTGCGATTACAATACTGGAGAGACTTTGCGCCAATACCGGAACAGGTATCCTCCTCCTCACCCAACACACTCTAGTACGATATTACGCGCTCTTGACCGTGTTGGTAACAATCGTCCTATTGTGCCACGAACGGGTCAGGATGACCAGCGCGGAGGACGCGTTATTCAACATGATGTCAGATTGGAAGAGAGAGTGCTGCAGTACTTCGAAGATTATCCGAGGTCAAGTTCAAGACAAGCGGGCCGACATTTTCGTATGACTCATACGAAAATACTCAGAATACTAAAACGTGAGGGCCGTCACCCTTACAAAATACAAAGAGTCCAGGCATTACTACCAAGAGATTGCCCCGTTCGCGAAGCCTATTGCCGGTGGCTACTGCAAAAGGTGTTAGAAGACAGAGACTTCATCAAACACGTAATATGGAGTGATGAAGCAAAGGCGCAGTCCGCAAGGGAGTGTACTCGGGCCGACGCTTTTCATAATATACATGAATGATATACACGAGTTAAATATCCAAAACGCAGAGATTATTTGCTACGCTGACGATACAGCAATTCTTTTCAATTCTAGCTCTTGGGATAACACATTTAAAGCAGCCGAAGCTGGCGTGAACATCGTTGCCCGCTGGCTACGTAATAACCTTCTTACCTTAAATAGTAAAAAAACGAAATTTATCCCATTCCATATAACAGCCGCCTCCAAACCGTCTTCCTCCCTCGCAATCAAAATTCATACTTGCAAACCTGCCCCCGCTACCTCTTGTTCTTGCGAAAATATTCAACGCGCGGAAGTGATCAGATATTTAGGCCTACTCATTGATGAAAATCTTAGCTTCAAACCCCACATTCTCAACCTTGCTAAAAGAACCAGAAAAGTGATTCACGTGTTTAAAAAATTGCGTCACTCAGCAGAGGAAAATCTCCTTAAAATGGTATATATTTCACTATGCCAATCAATAATTACTTATGGCATCTCAGTATGGGGCAGCGCTGCAAAGAGTGCGATGTTGGCAGTGGAAAGAGCCCAACGGTCAGTCTTAAAGGTGATGCTTTCAAAACCCTATAGATATCCTACACACCGTCTGTATGCAGAGGCCCGAGTCCTAACAGTCCGTCAGCTCTTTGTGCATAAGATTTGTGTATCTGTTCATGAAGCTACCTTGAGGATGAGCGGATACTCCAACTTAATAAGCAAACGCGTTTTCAGGCTGCCTATCCCCAGAGTTCACACTGCTTTTGGTAGGCGTTTCGGTGAGTTCCTTGGTTCCACTATTTACAACAGTGCTGTGAAGCAAAATGTAATCATTCCTCAAAGTTCTATACATAAGGCCAAATTACTTCTATTTGAATGGGTTAGTTCCCTGAACTACTACGAAACTGAGGCTCTCCTTGATAAGAGAGCCTAGAATTATTTTTAATTTTCTTAACCTGTCCCAGTTTGTAACCATGTTAAATTGTATTCTTTTTGTATTTGTTTCCATTTTCATTATCGTTAAACAGTAGAATAGCTAGTTTATCATTTCAGTTTGTTTGTTAGCTAACATGTTGTATTCTATTAAGCCATGACATTTAATTGAATCGTTGGCTCCCGCGATACAGGCTTAGCCTAGTGCGGGGTCCCCTGGTAATTCCGAATTTCACATGTTATGCACGCTTCTACACACATCTTCTTGCTGTACCTAATTGTTGTTTTTTGTGCAATAAAGAATCTTTTTATCTTTTTATCTTTTTATGAAAGCTTGTTCACACGGAACGGTATGTGGAACAGGCATAACGAACACGTGTATGCCGAAGAAAATCCGTTTGCCTACCGTTATACGGGACACCAGTATCGTTGGTCTGTTAATGTTTGGGCGGCGATACACGGGGATACAATAATAGGCCCTGTATTTCTGCCTCAGACTTTAAACAGACACGGATACATGGCTCTGTTGAGGATAGAGCTCGACGACTATCTGGATGAGTTGACGCTGGCAGAAAGAAGATGCACTTGGTTCCAACAAGATGGAGCACCAGCTCATTCAGTAGTCGAAGTACGTGAAACACTGAATAATGTGTTTGAGGATCGCTGGATCGGCCGATATGGGCCGCACCGTTGGCCTCCTAGGTCTCCAGATCTCACACCCTTGGATTTTTTTCTGTGGGGCACCGTAAAGGACATCGTTTACAAGACTGAGTGTGAGACGGCTGAAGAGATGAGGGAAAGGCTAAGGGTGGCCTTTGAAAGTCTTCGCAGAAGAAATAACCGACACAACATCTTGTCGAGGGTGCATCGCCACACGCGGGCACGAGCAGCGGCGTGTATCGTACGCCACGGCGGTACTTTCGAACACCGGATGTAAATGTAGGTAATTGTAAATACTCCCAAACGTCAAATAATAGTTTAAAAAAACTAGGGTTGTACATACATTAAAAAATACAATTTTAATCGATTTTCGTTTTTTTATTATTAAAAGAATTTAACTATTGCAGGTCGATTCTACATGAAATACATAGCATTATAGTTTCAGGAATGAACATCGCTTCGTGCCACCCGGTATATGTATATGCAGGAGTAATAATATACCAAATTAATACTTGTATCACAAATGCTTTCAGTATAATTAAATTTCTGCTCTGCACAATTCTGGTATCTCGGTTTTTGCAGTCAGTCGTTTTTCTGAAACTTGCCCAACAACGCCTCCGCGGGAATTCATTTGACCACGTCATTTCTTGTTATATCAGAGCTATTACAATATTCGACAGCATTTTGAGTCACCAGATGATCCGCAATATGATGACGTCATTGGGTCATGTGCGTCTCACGGACGGACGGACATATAAAGTCGTTGTAACGGAGTTGTATTGACCCTTTGGGTACAGAAACCAGCAGTACAAAGGGCCTATATAACAGACAAGGCAAGCATAAGTAAGTAGCATAAGGCAAAATATAAGAAAAGGACGGTCGCGGTCGGTCCTACGAAAGTTATTACAATCGTAAACAAATTGTACATTAAATAGATTATAAAATTGTCAATAGCTGACATGAAGCTGTGGCAGCGTACTGGAACGTGCTAAGTAGTTGTAGTGAGTATGAGGGACACAATGCGTTTCTTCTCTGTCATAGCCCGATTCTCTTTCGCCTCTCCACCCCTAAAGCAGACTAATTCGGTTCGGTCTACTCACGACGCAGTCCGTGCGCCAGTGCGCCCGCGTCAACATCTCCAAATTACTCCTGTCCTGTGGCGCGGAGATAATTCTATAAGCGGGTTATACTCGCACACAAAGTCAGACTACTGGTAGTGAGGGCTAACCAGACCTTATACAGTTCAAGTCATATAAAAAAAGGACACAAATCATAGTTTGCAAATGATTACAATATTGTGAATTTGTGACCATATTCGGGTATATTAAAGGTAATCGAGCGCAACGATTTAAATCGTATGTCGAACAAAAAAGCTACTAATCGTGTTTATGTTAATATCATATCATGCTATTTTCTTTAGCAATTGGGCTGGAACATGTTCGATTTATGTAAACGAAGGAATTAATAAAATGGGCGAATTTAAAATGGACAACGAAAACAAGTATAAACTGGTACACTTGACGTACCTAAAGACAAGAAAATTACAAATGTACAACTTTTTTTGAGCAACTTGTACATAATTAAGATTCACGAGTTCGTTTGTTAGATAAAATGGGAAAATAGCTTTATTAACCGTTGCTGTAACGATAATCTGTGCTGTGGCCAGCACTAGAACTGATGATGGTGTACAACGTAAGCACTTAGGTAAACAGCCCTCGATCGATACCCCTCCATCGTGGAGTTTTAAATACATTTATGCATATACACATTTCAAATGTAGGTACTAACTAATTACTATGGGCTGCTCAAATGCATGGCCCATTTATGAATGAATAAATTCACAGATGGGCCATGCAATTTTGCAACTCATTGTACCTATGCTGTGAGGTAGCCAATCTCTATAAATCTTAGTTACATCATAAGCCGTCTACGGACGAACGAACGAAAACATGGGACAAACAACTCTCACGAAGTCTTTTTAATTAAATCATGACTTGAACTGTATCAGGCTGTTTACCACTACCAGTGAGTCGGACTTCGTGTGGGAGTATAACCCGCTAATGCGATTATTTCCGCGCCACAGGAGATCACAGGAGATCACGATGTCGTATCAACCATTCTGTAGTGTTTGATGTTCGTTAGCGGTACCTACGCACTTGCAAACAAAATGTTCGTTGGATGTTTTTGATTCGTCGTCGTTCGTCTATACACTGGTATTATTTGTAACACAATCTGTAAACAGTACATTAATATAGTTTTACATAGAGAGTGCCTTCGAAAGCGTACTTTCGTCATTTTGTGGAATCGACAATTACCATGCCAAATGCGTAGGTCCATGTAAAATAGACTGTAAAATTGGCAACATATTGCCGCATTTGCAATGACTAGAAAGTTCTGTGATCGTGTAAATTGGTTTACAATATAGTTGGATTGTATGCAAATTAAGTAGAGTACAAGCTCCGACATTAAATGTGACAACTTCATGACGATACTTACTTGATTCAACAGCTCACTTTAAAAAAATGGTACATATTTTTGTCTTTAGTGAATAGAATCAATTCAATCAACATTTCTTATTTTCTATAAAGATACAAAGGATAAATAAGAAGCCCAGTCCAAGTGCGATTCGAACACACGACCTCACTTTAACCGGAACGGTGCTCTTCCAACTGAGCTAATGGATATATTTTTGTTTGTCTATAGTAGATATTCGTGGCATTTCTAAATATTTGGTACGTATCAAGGACTTTTAAATAAAAATGAAATAGGGACATCGTTAGGGATTTTGACAAAATGGTGTCCTAATATTATGTAAATGATGCGGAACTTTTCTTATGAATCCGGTAAAATTCCTGTTTTTATTAGGTCATTCTATTTACATACCTACCTATAAAATAAAATAGCTTACTTATTGCGTTTACCACTATCATTACTAAGACGACTGTACATTTTGGATATGATAAAGAAAAGGATAATGGCAGGTAATACATAAGAAAAACACTACAAGAATATAATAGTAAAGTTCGCGTACCGGTAATTTCAGTGTTACTTAAGTACTCTCACACAATAGTATCTACAAAGTATCCCCATGTAAAAACATAAGCACGATCCGTGAAACTAACCTTACACATTTTACGATTGGAAAGCGCAATACTTACTGCGGATATTGTGAAGACTGGCTTTTCAATGGAGACGACATGAAAGCAGGGACTCGCGATGTATTTTGATTTTAATCGTGTTCGGCCGAGTGCTAATGACAGTCGAGTCGGTAGAAAACAAGTCTATTCTCAGTTTTCACTCGTAGCTTCAAACAAATGTTGTGCGGCGTAGTAAATTATGCACCGGATGATCTTAAAGTAAAAACCGGCCAATTGCGAGTCGGACTCACGCACCGAGGGTTCCGTACAAACAGTTATCCCATCTTAACTGACCGGGTTAAGTTAAGTTTGCTCCTGGGAGCCCCACTTAAATATTAAGTTTATTCTATTTTTAGTATTTGTTGTTATAGCGGCAACAGAAATACATCATCTGTTAAAATTTCAACTGTCTGGCTATCACGGTTCATATGATATACAGCCTGATGGTGACGGACGTACAGACAGACCGACAGCGGAGGCTTAGTAATAGGGTCCCGTTTTAACCCTTTGGGTACGGAACCCTAAAAAGTGGTTATTCAATTAGACATGTTTACTTAACAGGCGGCTGTATAATGATAATGACTAACTTAGCGTTGAAGACATGAACAATATACAAACATGTCAGAATTGGACACAATGTATTATACAAGACTATTCATGGGACATATTCATGGGACCTATTCATGGGAACTCAGTATTACCCAACTTGGAAACGGGTATGATCTTCTATGGGAATCCGACAATTACGACACATTTTGATGTACATTGATGAAACGTCGGCCGAGAGTCTAATTGCAATTGTTTTATTCAATAAAGTATCCTTGCTATCCAATTATGTAAGGTATTCTAGTGATCTTCTCTACACAATTACAGCACACAATTACAGGCCTTATTCCTTTTTAAATTATTTTAGCATTTTTGAGATAAGTATATCTAAATCAAGTCAAGTGTACTCGTATCCTAATTCTCAATGATGTTAGATAATAGTAAACTCAAACCATCACTAACCCACATTGCAAAACCGCTGTATAACAGTTATGTAAAACACTTATCCATAACCATAAGGCCTATCCATTGACTGGCTGCGATAATCTTTCCAAGATTCGATCGGTTTCTCCCGCTAGCTCACGTATTAAATTAATATTAATCCCAAATATGGCATAAAAAGTATCATTTACGTACAACGTATAAAGAGTTTTTCTCAAACATGCAATGAAATGAGGTCATAACGTGCGTTATAACAGGCTTCAAAGTATCACGTTTCGGGAGGAACACCTCGAGAGAACTGTAAAGGAATTTCATACAAAATCGAAGGCCTAGGCCGGGAAGTATTTTTTTTTAAACAGACTTTTTGACGACGCGGTTGGCGCAGTTTGCAGACACCTGCCTACTGAGCCGGCGGTCCCGGGTTCGAATCCCGGCCGGGGCAAATATTTGTGTGATGAACTCGAATATTTGTTCTTCGGTCATGGATGTTATCTATATATGTATTCATATATTATGTATAGTACCCATAGTACAAGCTTTGCTTAGTTTGGGACTAGGTCGATTTGTGTATGATTGTCCCATAATATTCATTTATTTATTTTATTTATTTACTTTTTATATATACACCTATACATAGGTGCTCTCTCAATAATGTTCCATTGACATAACATAAATCATGTTATGTGTATATCCCGTTGTGATTTATCTCTCTCAAGCAATGAATACAGTAACTTATTATTATAGGATGAACATGGCCATATCGTGCGTACCTATTATGATAAATGAAAAGATAATGAAAGTGAAAGCCACATCGACTTAATTAAAACGCCTCGAGCTACGCAAGGAATTAAAGAAATGTCAAGGAACATCACCTTAATAATTAATAGTTGTAAGTTTATGTATTACATTGCTCAACTTTCCTTTCAAGTAGGTAATAACTGTAATATATGGTAATGCTGGCTGCGAGCTGCACCCCGCGGCGTTACCCGCGGTTTATCGAATAAAAAGTAACCTAGGTACGTGTTATTCCAAGGTATCAGCTACCTCTATACAGAATTTTATGAAAATTGATCCAGCCGTTTGAGCGTGAAGAAGTAACAAACATAAAATTTAAGGTATCTAACGTTGAAAGTCGTGAATGAGGAAACAGGACTTAAATATCCCGCAAATTTCAAGTAATTACTGCAAAATAAAGCCAAAACTATCCACAGTGATGAGTCAATATTTTTATTTTGCAAGTAAACGAAGGATTGAGTAGCATTCCGTTAAACAATGTTCTGATTTTGGTTAATGACAAATGCTTGACAAATCGCTCCTGATGTTTAATACTGCAAATATATGACGTATTTTATTATTTATTTGGGGCATCAACAGCAATACAATTTGACGTATGCTGATTATTACCATATGAAAGCTGTTTGTAGCGCCACTCTCCCTGGGCAGGGCCGACACTTGTTACCTACCCTACTCCACACTATCTACTCGCGAAGTTGACCTAAGATGGCCGAAGTATGGGTTTCCGGAGAGAAGTACCCTCCACACTATCATATTCACCCGCCCTCGGCCAATTTCGCGATTAGTGTGGAGCTACGGTTTGACTAATACTTCAATTTATTATTTTCCTGGCAATGCCTTTGACCTGGGGCTACCGTCCGTCCGGGATTCCCCGGATTTGTCCTAGCTTGAAGGGTTTCCCGGAGGCTTTACAAAAATTCGGGAATCCGGACACTTTTTATGTACTTAAATGAAAAATAAAGTGATTGTTTTTTTAATAATATGATTTTCGTAAATAATGACACAAAGGTAAATTTAAGAAAGAAAAATTGAATGCGATCTACTACAATCTAAGCAGCCGGAAATGTAGAGGTCGCAGGTTCAAATCCTGCTTAGATTGTAGTAGATCGCATTCAATTTATCTTTCTTAATCTACCTTTGTATTTATAAAAATAAAAAATTTGGTATTATAATAAAAAATAGAATCGATAAAAAGATTCTATAAAAATATATGATTTTCGGTCGCGTCCGGGTAAAAAATGCGATTTACACAGTTAATAATAAAATTACAGATGGCAGCCCTACTTTGACCCCATCCTTATTGTAGTGTTTGTGGATCTGCATAATACCTATTATGTGGGTAGGTATGACGTTGTCTCGAGAGTACGGGTGGGAAGACGGTCACGGGAGAGCCACCGGCTGTGACGGACGTCTGACCTGCTGGTGCCATACCGAGCCAATGAGTGCAGTTCTCCTATGGGTGGTCATGGGTCCACTACACTTATATTCCGAAAAAGTACATGAATGCGTGACTTTGTAACGGATCTAAAACGATTATCTAAAGTGGCGACTTACATAATACCTTATCAAATTCGAATTACGTGAATGAACTTCTCGTGGGAACCATTAAATAGAGATATTAGTTATTCAACGACCTTAAGTCGCCATGACATTCATAAAATACTATTCTTCCAGTGATTGATGGTACAAATGGTACAATACGGGCACATCTTGAATCATGACCGGTGTAGGATGTTGTATAACTAGCTCGCGAATATGTCCGTATAATTTATGGGAAAGTACTTAGTATAGGTTAAAACTGGTAAACTGGCGAGAGATTGCGCAGGATCTGGTAAAGTGGCGAGCTCTTGTGTCGGAGGCCAGGACTCATTTTGGGTCGCTGAGCCAGCGCAGTTAGTTAGTATATATAGGTTAATATATAGGTTAATATTAAGTTGTGTACTGTTAATTTTTACTTGTGTTTCGTTTACTAATAAATATTTACTCACTTTTAGTAAGTAAATATAAATGTCGGACAACGTCACACAAATCGACATTGTCCCACAGTAAGCTCTAGTATACTGATACGCCCAATAACAAATGTTCGAGTTTATCACACTAACATTTGCCTTTGTTTGGATTCGAACCCAGGACCGCACGCTAGTAGACAACTGCACTAACACTGATGCACTGATCCAAACCAAACGTGACGTGATAAATGTAAAGGTCACTCTTAATTATACTGTCGAAAAGTGACAAATGCTTTATCGTTTATCTGTATTCGTAACAATTGGTCGAATATTTTCCGCGTGCGTACTATCACAGATAATCTACGATTTATATTCTACTAGCTATTAAGGTTCTTAAATCACACACTATCTTTGAAGAAAGTGATAGTCACGCATACTGGTAATAAAGATATGTAAGTAAGTATGATACGTGAAATCACAGCGTTTTTCTCCCCACAAATTCTGCCTTTTATAGTTTTTAATATTTTTTATTTTTCTTATAAACCTCACGCAATATAAGAAGGTACTTGCGGATTCAGTCATCTCTGCCGTTACATTCATCGTCATCTTCTAGGGAAGTTGAGTTATTTTGACTCTCGACAAACCGGCCAAGAGCATGTCGGGCCACGCTCAGTGTAGGGTTCCGTAGTTGCCCATCCTTCACAATAGGTTTAAATTACGAGAAAGATTTCAAGCTCTATAAAAAGGTCAAAGTAGCTGTAATTACTTATTACCTTCTGGAAGTTATCGATTATACGCGATTTGGCGGATGATGGATCTGGCAGTTTGAGCGGAATGTTTTAATGCAGTACGGTACTTAACTAATATGTGTAAACGTTCGAAGTATAAGAAGAAAATTATGAAATTTTGCGATAACTCAAAAACGGCTCAACCAATTTTATTCAGTATAGTTTTCATTGAAAGTACTTATGCCTCATTTTCATTATTTTTCCCATAATTTTTTGACCCGTGGTTGAAAAGTTAGAGGGGGCCCCGGGACGCTATTTTTTTTATTATCGGAGCAAATATTTAGAAAACTGCCGACTTTACCAAAAAATAATGTATGGAGACCCCATAATTTTTTAAAACATCTTATCAGACAACGACACCACACACACTAGTGTTCAAACGAAAAAAAAATCACCCCCATTTTATGTGTTCGAGAGGTACCCGAAAAAAAGTTTCTTTTTTACTTTTTGTTTTACTGTTTTGTCGGCGTGATACATATACACATACTCATAACCAAATTTCAGCTTTCTAGTAGAGTAGCCTGGTCTAAGAGCACGCATCCGATAAGAGTACGCAACGTCAAAAACTGTGACGTCGTTTACGATACTCGGCTAACTTCAATCGCATTTCGATGTCACCTGTGGCAAGGAGTGCTGTGCGAAAAAAAAATCAAAACCGAATGAAAACGCAAAAATTACGTAACTTTAAAGATTTTTACTTAAATTCTTAAAGTTTTTTATCATTTTCAAAGTATTTCTGACACGAACCTGCAATTATTTTATAATAACGAAGTGAAGTGTTGTGTTTTCAAATACTACACCTAACGCACGCGACAAGCGTAATTCCGGTCAATACTAAGAGATGTAGTTGTTCTCCGCTCATTTTCGATTTGGCTGGTGTGTGCACGAGTAGGTACGCAGTACGTGGCAGTACGTACCTTGTAAGAGGACGCGCGCGTACTCATACACGAAAATATTTTGAAGTTGGTTTTATTGTTTTTATTTTTTATTTTATACATATGATATACTACAAATATAATATATAATGTGTGAAGTAATTATTCCTTTTGTACACATTAATGTAACTGTAAATTCCGACCCGCGTACTCTTAACGACGTAGACGCGTACTCTTACTCAATAGGACTTGTAGTTAAGAGGACGCATTTCCCATTTCTCACTATTATTGCTTTTTTGAGAGGTATAACATAATTTTGTTATTTTTTGTGTTACTTTATGGAAGATGATTAAACTGTAGACGTAATAAATGACTTATTGATTTCATAGACATCATTATTATTATTTTAGAATATTTTGATCCTTAAGTGCGTGCTCCTAGACCAGGTTACCCTACTAATGATCACGGAGCTAAGCCGCGGACGGACGGACAAACAGACATGGCGAAACTATAAGGGTTCCTAGTTGACTGCGGAACCCTAAAAAAAGAGTTAGATCTGGTTACCCTTCAATTCCGTGTAAGCTAAATGACAAGCAAAGTTGCAGCTAGTTGCGCTAGACCAGGGGGCTACGCTGACTGCGTATATCACGTGTCACTCACACTCGCATTTTATCAAAACGTGACAGATGCTTTGTTACCTTATTTATCGCGCGATAAAAACAACCATCGTAGGCTCACAGCTGATTATTGTTATTAAGGTCATTGTTTGAGCGTCAATAAACGTCTCATGTCATGACTTGGCCAATACCATATTGTAATTCTTTATGATCTGAGGCGCCATTGTAGGTTGCCTAAACTTTTAGTAGAGATCACGGATCTTATAAAAAGTAGCCAATATATATTGCGAAGATGGTAATGAAACGGTTAAAACGCTCCAATAATTACCCATCCACCATCTTGCCGGAGAGCTGTGGGTGAGGGTCTGAGGGAGTGTCTGTCTACTGTCTACACTCGAAACCTACTGCGCTCAAGGAAAGAAATGCAATTTTTACGAGCATAAAACATAATTACACAATTAGTGTGCATAAAATAATAATACAATACATAATTGTAATGTCTAATTGCATTGTATTTCTCCTGTATGTTTTATGAGGTGTGCAATAAAGAGTACTTGTATTTGTATTTGTATAGACAACTACTTACACTAAAAGGTCCCACCTCAGCATGATGCTAGCTCGAGAGGAAAAAAAAATTGGGCAAGTGCGAGCCCGACTCGCGCATGAAGGGTTCCGTACCTATACATATATATATAATCTATAACAAGTTGTTTGTATGGGAGCCCCCCTTAAATGTTTATTTTATTTTATTTTTAGTATTTGCTGTTATAGCGGCAATAGAAATACATCATCTGTGAAAATTTCAACTGTCTAGCTATCACCGTTGTTGAGATACAGCCTGGTGACAGACGGACGGACGGACGGACGGCGAAGTCTCAGTAATAGGGTCCCGTTTTTACCCTTTGGGTACGGAACCCTAAAAACTAAATAAAGAGAGAAAGATTACATACTTACATCTTGAATGCTCGCTGTCTTTAAACCAATAAACCTATTGACCACCACAACACAATTACTGTGCCAAGTCTCCAAGTAAACACTGAAGGTGCCGCGAAGGTCTGCTACACATGGCAGCGCGCCGGCGCATCGGCGCACGGAATGCACTTTCATCTCACTGGAGCGGAGCGCGTCTTCAGTATTTAGGTCGTTATTGGCTGCTGGAACGTGGTATAGGTGTCAAATATATATTATACTTCGTATCCTGACCGATTTAGGCCACGGCGACTGTACGTGTACACTGATGTCGTTTGGGTTAATGACAGGGCCTCATGAGCTCTGAGAAGGCCGACAGCCTTTTATTGCAACAAAGATGCGAGCACACTCGCTGCAAGTCAGCACCCCAGCGACAAAATTGTAATTAATGACCGCTGGTGGTTATTACTTAAACATATACAGGGCGGTGAATGAGAGAATGTCCCAGATCGTAGGTGTTTGTGGCCCGAACCGTGTGGGTGAGGGCCATTACAGTCTGACCAAAAAGAGTAGAAATTAAAAAGTGGCAAGACTGTAGTACCGTCCCTTTCTAATCAATCTAAGAAAACAGGGGTATTCCCATCCCTTTCCCTCTATATTAGAGAGACAGAGACGGGTATACCGTTTACAACGAAATTTTCGAATTACGTTTTTTGGAGTTGCACCCCAGAAACGACACTACAGTATTGCCACTTTTTAATTTCTACTCTTTTTGGTCAGACTGATGTTACAACAGTCTCGGCGATCTGGGGTTATATTAATTTTCTCAAAAATTGCATGTAATGTTGCCTTACCATCGCTAGATAGACTACAGTAAGTGGAACATACCGAAGACTTTTTAGAAGTGTCCAGTAAACAGCGAGATTTTAAATTTGGAATCAATATTTGTCCAGTAAGTAAGTACGTAATTCCTATTACGTATCAAGATATTTGAATATCGAAACACGATTTACATCGTCACCGACCTATAAAAAAACTAAGGATGTGAAGGCGATGAGGTCGTATATAAATGTAAAAAGGATGCATTCCACAAATTGTTTTAATTATAAGTACAGTGCGACAGCAAATTGTAGAAATTAAAAAGTGGCGTCCCTTTTTCATAGATTAAATAGAAAGAGACGACATTGCAGTATACACTTGCAATTTACACTAAGAGCAAACGTAAAATAAAAAGAGGTTAGCACTATTGGCAGTATAAACGTAACTCACGATGCATATTTAAAAAAAAAAAAGTAGCGACAAGGTTTAGTGCGGAAGTTTGTATGCAGCGTTTAGTTCATAATTGTGCTGTGTAAAATGACAATGATATTTTGGAATTCCTTACTTTTTTGTGTCGTTTAGAAAAAAACCTCGGAGTTAAAATTGAAGGTAAGCTTTATGATATGAAAATTAGTTAGAAAATAAACAATGTATAACAATAATTAAATTTTATCTTTAAGACTTAGATTTGTAAGACAGTGCAAATAATTAAACGCAGTATTTATAAAAAAGAAATTAAGGCGGGATTTAAATTAAAAGACAAAAATTTTAAATTTGTTTGTGTGATCTATTACAATAATTCAGCAAAAATGAGTTCAGACGAGTCTGATTTCGAATAGACGGCACTCCTCCATACTTAAAAGCGGAGGCAGAGTTAGCTAAAATAATTTACTTCCGACAAAATCCAAGGAGATATAAAAAAATACAAGAGATTCATTAAATGGAAGGAAGAAAAGTTAATAATTGGTCAGATAATGTGTGATAAGGTCAGAATATTTCAACAATCTTTCTGAGACAATCGGATGGCTACAAAGGAAAGAAATCACAAATATTCAGCAGCAAAATATAGAAAAGTTCTTAAATCAAGCTCTAAATGATAACCATTTCGGCGATGAAGGTAAATAAATGTTGCCACTATTTGATAACGATATAACTATATCTTTTATCCAAGTATAAACTCATAATTATTTTTGTTATAGGTTGTTATCGTGGGAGTTAATGGTGCCTGCGACGTCGAATATCACAATGTGTAATAATAAAAATGGGATATAACAAAAATATTCATTGGAACATGGCCGAATATAAATGTCACCTACAAAATATAATTTTAATCTAATTTTCTTGTTTAATTTTTGAGAAAAGCACTATACTTGCTTCGACCGTAAGAGCCATCCTGGCCTCGTATTATATCCGGACCTCGCCTACGGCTCGGTCCGTCTAATTCCTACTCCGCCAGTATGGCTTACTTACTGGTCTCTGCCGTAATGTACTATAACGCCCGTGGTTTGTCTAAGGTTTCACGTCTTGCTTTGTCCAGGAAATTTTCTCCCCGCGTAGCGGGCAGTAAATCCCACTTACGGCCTAGGGTAACGTGAAATATTCGAGTATAACCAACCACCTTCGACAAAACAAAAATGTACCTACAGCCGAAAGTTTCGTTCCGTATTTTCTTATTTAGGGTTATAAATTTTAAAGGGACCCTCAGGCCTAAGTTAGTCGCCTTTATCGCGCTGTAGATAAATGATAAAAAACCACCACGCTCCCACTATAGAGGCACATAGCTTGCAGTATAAATTATCTTTAGCGCGACAAACACCTTCATTCTATTATTATAAATGCCGCTTTAAGAATTGAATGAATGAATGTGTAATTACTAGGTATATACGTAATAGGTAGTAGTAATAACCACCTATCATTAGAAAATATCTAAAAATAAAAGGCATTGTTCTCAGACCAAATCCATGATAGGATAGGATTGTGGAGTATTAAGTAATATAAATTCGATAGTCCGTAAATGGCTTGTAAACGTGCTGACACGTGCTAGATATCCGAAATCGAAAGTAGACATTAACATTACTTATCTATTCCATGTATGTTTTAGTCCGTATTGTCGACTTTAAAAATGCAGACAGCAGCAGGCAGCAGGAATCTCCCCATTACTTGTCTAGTGCAGAAAACTAGGTAAACTTGTACATTCAATTGTTTTTTTTTTTTTCACTTAAAGTGGCGTCTAAACGCAACACTTGAGAGTGAAGAGTGAATAAATATAAGTACCAGGATAAAATTATACCAATAATGTCTCTGTTTGGCCTTATGGTTGACTGGTAGAGAATGCCTCATGGCATTAAGTCCGCCATTTGTACTTTTACTTCTGTATTTTGTGCAATAAAGTTTAAATAAATAAATAAAATTATGTAGGTACAGTAATTAAGGAGACTGAAACGCGTACCTTTTTGACCCTTAGCTTTTGTGGCAAGAGTAAAAATGGTACGTGTTTAAATTTCTTTGGTTGTATGTGTCTATCTCCAATCCAGCTATACCTACATATGTGGTGTAGTGTGCATTTTATGCAACCACACCTAACCCGCGAATATACCACCGTCACCATCGCACAATCTCAATAATGTGAAATAGAAATTGTATCGTGTCGTCCGCATATAAATCACTTTAATTAGCGACGTATCACTTTTGTATGTATCGCACCGGATCATTAAATGTTTAGCTTAGGAAAAAGCGCCGGCGCATAGCCGGAGATACTCATATCATACCTTCCTTTTCTCACTTATTTGCGTGACGTTAGGGTGAGAAAGCAATAGCATGAATTTTGCTGAGAGTTAAAGTGTACTGCCGTAAAAATGTATATCGAAAGCTAATTAAGTAGGCACTTTTTTTTTAGGGAGTTATATTATAATGGACCAAATTAGTTTGATTTGATAACAACGCTACAACTACATGAAAGGCAAATCCAAGGCATCGATTTATTAAAGCCGTACAAATTAGCCGCTTAGTAATTTAATGTTCTAAGCATAGGTACCTATTAAAACCAGAAAATTAAGTTACAACATAAACTTCTGCTTATTTATATACAAACTTATTTAAGATTTGTGGTTTATTTTATTATTATTAACATGTTCCATATCTCCTCTTTTCAGTTGGAAAATGACTACGACAGAAGAAGGCAGACGACACTTGGTCACCCAGGATTCAACGAGCATCAGACAAGATTTGGCCTAAATTCGCCCCTGCAGAACTTCCAGCAGCAAGGAAACCTTGTTAGCAGCCCAGCTCCAGCTCTTCAGTTCCAGCAGTCGCTGTTCCAGCAGCCTTACGTCCCGCAGTTTAATAACCTTCTGCCCACGCAGAACATTCCTAACAACCCCCAAAACTTGTTAGGTAACAACGGATTCTTCAATCAGGCACCAACACTTCCGATTCAAAATACTTTCCCGCAGCAAAACTTGGGACAGCTCCCGCAAAACAACCTTTTGCAACAAGCACCGACGTTACCAACCTTCCAGAACAGCCTGCCTATCCAACAGAACACTGGTTTCAACAATCCGCTGCAAGGCAACACAGTGAACATTGGCCAACAAAGGCCAACACAAGCTGCGTTCCTGCCAACATTGCCTACTACTCAAAATCAGGCTGCGTTCCAGCAGAGTCCAATTACGATTCAGCAAGCGCCTAACCTCGCACCACAGAACTTGAACGTAAACAATGGACAGATTCCTTTCCAGTCGTCTTTGGGGCAAGCTCCCATATTTTCTAACGGCCAGTCTTCACAAATCCAAAATTATTTCGAACAACAATCTCAGGAAAATCTTGAAAAACTAAAGGAACTCCAAGAACGACAGCGCATCATTCAAAAACACCAAGAATTTGTACAAAAACAACAGCAAAAGCAACAGGAGAAAGTAGAGAAACTTCACGAGGAATTCGTCAGCAAACAAGCAACTAAGACGCTACCCACTTTTTCGACCACGGAACGCTACGAAGATTTCTACAACAGAAATCAGGAAAAGCGCAGACCAATTCTCGCGCATGAGACGGATTTATTTAAGAAAGCTGTCGAGATGTACGAGAAGCAGCACCCCACCACCACCACGACCACGACAACCACCACCACCACCACAACACCGGCCCCCGCCCGGTACAGGACTAGAGCTAAACCTGCCACAAAAACTAGGGCACCACCTCAAGACAGAGACAAGCAAAAACTTTACAACGAAATCAAGAACCTTTTGGAAGAAAGCGAAACTAAAGGATTCGACGACAACTTGAGAGCCAAAAGCGTAGCGCTGCTACAAAAGCCTGACATCCTCAAACAATTGAAAGTTGCTTTAGCTGAAAATCCTGAAGACTTCAATGAGAAAAACTTCACGTCGCGGGAGATATCCTTGAATGGGCAAAAGTTCGAAGTAATCAGAACAACTAATCCTAATTTGATTCCTAAGGGAGCGATCACTGCTGATGGATCAAACCTGCACATAATGTCGTCGGCTGCACCTCAAAAAGAGAGCAGAATAAATTTCGAAGATCTTACCAAAGGAGTGCTACCTCCTGGCGCTGACTTCGAATTAATCAGACAATCAGATAATGGAAAACTTGAAGAGGTTTCCAAAATACCGAGCAATATCCAAAATAAGAAGAAGGTCACTTTTGTGTTTTTGGAAGAACAAGACGACGGCTCATACAAAGTGAAAGGTGTTAAGGCAAATGGACAACAAACGGAGGAAGGGCCTGAAGTAGAAAATATTTTAAATAAGATAAAGAAAGGTGAAATCCAACTGCCAGGACCAACTAAAATATCCAACTCTATCTTCAGTTCTACGACGGCTAGTCCAGCAACTGAAACATCTGATTACGTAGCAGAGCCTTCACATCACCCATCAAGCTATTCTAGCTTCGTTACGACTTCGAACCACGGAACATCGGGCCATACTAATCCAATCATACACACTACACCGTCCCCATCCTATAGGAGTACCACCCTTCAGACAAGTAGAAACACCCAACCTCAGACTTATACGACTCCTCGTAGTGTAACCTCTACAGAAAGATACGTCAAATCAACCACACCGACATACTCCAGAAACAGTTTTAGTCAATCGACTAGGAATACCTTCCCCAGCTCAACGACGTCTTATCTAACTTCCACACCATCCTACAGAGGCGAAGATTTAGTTGTCATTGGATCCAGTTCAATTCCTCCAAGCGTAGACGAGGGCAGTTCTCATCTCCAATTCGCCAGACAAGCGAACCCCGGTCTTGTAGATATACTGAAAGAAAACGGGCTGTTTGCTACCGCTAAGTATTTGACGCAATCGGGGTTGGATACCATTTTGAATGAGACAGGACCTTACACGATCTTCGCACCAACGGACAAGGCGTTTAGGACGCTGCTGGTGCAACTTGGAGGACCTGACAGAGCTGAGGAGAAGTTCCGCGATAACCCTAGACTGCTCAGTGGGGTAAGTAAATCATAACATAACTTTCTTATTACAGTTTACGTATATTCTGTTCGTCTAACATTTCCGACTTCCCTAGTTCGATTTTATCTAAAAGTTTGTAACCTTTGCATAATATTATTGTTTGTACCAGATGAACGAAACATTTAGTATACTGCCGCAGAATGCCCAGTGCCCCACAATAGTTATGTCACACTGCAGTGAATAAACTCTCGGAGATATGTGCATCATAACGCCACACTCGTAATAACAGCAAATGATCGTAAACCAGCATATTTCCTTAACATTTAAATAAGTCTTGCTAGCGCCCCTATCGTTTTTTCTTTTTGTTTTTTACTAAAACTCGTGGTGTGGTGGTAAGCGACAATGAAATGTGGTAAGCGACAATAAAAACGTAACTTGTCTAAATGCCCATTTAGTCTCGACTGATTTTTCTCATTAAAACGAGTAATGATACTATAATATAGTAGTTCAATAAAATTAGCTGAAAGCTAATTTAATCCTTAACGAAGGTACCTTAAAAAAGGTCTAGAAATGTACCCAGAAACGAAAACGAAACTAAGTATATTTATGGAAGTTTTTTAAGGTTCCGTACCTTAAAAGGAAAAACGGAAGCATTTATTTATTTATTTATTTAAACTTTATTGCACACAATACACAGGTAAAAGTACAAATGGCGGACTTAATGCCATAAGGCATTCTCTACCAGTCAACCATAGGATTAAACAGAAACATTTGTATGGTGCAGGGTCTTTTATGTAATCTGTTACATGAAACAATTAAATAACACATAAGTAATATACCTCATATGCAAATATATATATATATATGTATATACCTATATATATAACATAAACGTACATAAATATGACATACAATATACTTACTTATATAATAAATGTACCTTGTGTGAATCATTATGCTGACAGTTCGTCATATAGCTTATCGGAGAAATGCTTGCGCAACATGTGCTTGAAGGTTAGCTTGCTTTGCGCTTGCCTGATGGGAAGCGGTAGATCATTCCAAAGCCGAACTGCTTCAGCTGTGAAAGAGTGCGTCATGAAACTAGTGCGGTGAAGGGGGACATTGAGTTTGAGATTCCGTGAGGTGCGAAGATTACCGCCTGGTCGGGCAATTACAAAAGAAAATTTGGATCTTAGGTAGTCGGGCGCAGCTGGATCGAATAAGATAGAATATAGTGTGGACAAGACTCGTAATGACCTACGTTCACGAATTGGAAGCCAGTTTAGTTGACGGCGAAAAGCAGAAATATGGTCATATTTACGAAGTCCGAAAATAAATCTTATGCAGTTGTTAAGTAGACGATCCAGTCTGCTCAATGAAGTCTGAGTAAGATTAGTGGTACACACATCAGCATAGTCGACTATAGGTAACACGAGGGCCTGTATAAGGAGAGTCTTAGTACTGATGGGGAGAAAGTGCTTAAACCGGTAAAGCGACCTCAGCGTGTTGGTGACTCTGCGACAAACGTCCGAGACCTGAGGCTCCCACGAGAGACCACTATCCAAGATCAGACCCAGGTTTTTTACTTGCGATTCCAATGGTATTTGTACGTCTTCGAACTGGACTGGCGCTAGGCACGTCAGGTCTGCTGTAGAGAGTAATCGGGGACTCCCGAGCACGATGGCCTGACATTTAGACGGGTTCACGGCGATCCCAAAATTGCGTGACCACGCTGAAATGTGGTTCAAGTCTTGATTGATATCCGCGACTGCACGATCCAAATCACTAATTTTAGCTTGAGTGTACAGCTGCAGGTCATCAGCATACAAATGGTAAGAGCAGACGATGTGAGACGCGATTAAATTTATAAAAATTGAGAAAAGGAGTGGAGATAGAATGCCGCCTTGTGGAACACCAGAAGTGAGTTCACACCAGTCCGAAAAAGTAGATCGATCAGCGCGTACCATCTGACGGCGTTCTTGAAGGTAGGAGGCAAACCAATCAGCCACTGGAGACGAGATATTTAATTTATCAAGTGTAGCTAGTAAAAGGTCATGATTAACCGCATTAAATGCGTTTGAAAAGTCGATCAAGACCAGCACTGTCACTCGAGTTGATTCCATACCTTGCCGCACATCTTCAACAACTTTAAGCAAGGCGGTTGTTGTACTGTGGCCAGGGCGAAAACCAGATTGGTATGGAGAGAGCACGTGGTTAGAGTAGATGTGGGCAGATAACTGTTTGTGGACGACTGCTTCTAAGACTTTAGACAAGAAAGGGAGAATAGAGATAGGTCGAAAATCCTTTAGTAAACTGGGGTTGGAAACTTTTTGCAAAGGGATAACATAGGCATTACGCCATAAAGAAGGAAAAACCCCAGAAGACAGAGAAAGGTTAATAACATGTGTAATAACCGGGACAATACATTCCAAGATGCATACTATCATGACTCTGCTCAGCTCATCGTGACCAACAGCGTTAGACTTGATCGACAATATTATTTTATGGATTTCATCATCAGTGGCTAAGGTAAAAGTGAAAGGCGTTTTGGACGGACTTGGTAGCGCTGAAATCTGTGAAATACACAGGGCTTTGGTGGCAGTGTCTAAAGAAGTAGACTTGGCAAAATGGGAATTCAAATCATTCAACGATATTGAGGATAACACGCTACAGTCCTTTTTAGGTTTACCAATCCCGAGCGTATTTAAAAATTTCCATGTTTCGGCTGGTGATGCAGAAACAATGCTATCATGGATATATTTACGTTTCGCTGCTCTCACCATTTGATTACACCGGTTCCGCGCAGCTTTAAAGATACACCAGTTTTCGTCGCAACGGTCACGCTTAAATTTTCGGGACGCCCTATCCCGCCTTGTCATAGCCATGCGGACCCCAGTGGTGATCCACGGCGCGGGCGGACGTTTCAGTTTCACAGACCGTACGGGTGCATGGGTGTCGTATAACTTTAAAACACCCGACTTAAGAGCATCTACTGCCTCGTCCACGGTCGGTGCTGAAAGTGTTGCCGTCCAGTCTTGGCGGTGTGCATCGCGCATTAATGCATCTTTGTCCAACCTAGCGAAGCATCGTAGACGTACAAACACATTCTGTGGTTTGGGTGGCCGAATTCGGTAACTTAAAAATATTAAATCGTGGCGTGAAAACCCAGGTGCTGATAGCTGACCAAATTTTTCAACATGGTCTCTGGAGGAAGTGAGAATTAGGTCCAGCCACGTATCGGACGTATCATTATTATGATGGGTAGCCTCTAGTGGAAGCACGGTGAGATCAGCAGCAGTTATGGTCCGATTAAAGCTTTGTGTTCTAGAGGTGTCCTTCAGAAGATCCGTATTAAAGTCGCCCAGAAACAGTTGATGAGCATAGTCAGTACTGAGAGGGGTGAGGGCAGATTCTAAGTCAGAAAAATAATCAATTGTAGGTGGGCAGTAGACCACTCCTAGAGCTACCTTGGATCCCCTGACAGTAACCTCAAGAAACAGGTGTTCCATCGAGCCTGAATACAGGGATGGTGAAGAGGAAAGAATTTTAAATGGAATGTTACTACGGAGATAGATGGCAACACCGCCTCCACCTTTGTCAGTGCGATCGTTCCGCAATAGCACATAGCCGGGAAGCCCGTAAGAAGTAGACGAAAGACTAGGTTTTAACCAAGTTTCGGAAACGAGAATGGCGTGTACATTGCACGAGGAGAACGCGTCAAGAAAATCATTGTAGTGACTGGGGATACTCTGAGCATTAATGTGACAAATGTTAAAAAAATCACAGTCGGCTTCGAATGTGCGCTTTATGCAGTCACCAAGCGTATCAGGCACAGTCACAGAGCTATTAAGAGAATGGAAAGATGAAGACATATCGCAAGCAGAGTGAAAAGAGTCATCATCGGACATAATAATTCACGTAAAAAGGTACATAAAAAAAAATATATATATATATATACTTATAAAAATACAAATACTAATAAAAATAATATAAATAATATTGCATACAGCGACAGAGTATTTAAACCAAAATGGTTCTATTTACCCCGCCGGTTGACCATATACACAAACACTACAAAAGAGAGAGAGATACAGAGAGAAAACAGGAAAAGTGTTGCACTTAACAAGAATTACCACTACAAACCCTCTATTACATAGCATAGAACATAAACAATCACTGCGGGGTCAAAAAGGGTCAAACAAAAAACAGAAAACGAGAATGTTTACATATGTGTCACTACTGTGTCGCCATGCAGAAACAAAACGTAACGCTCGACAACTGTCACAGTTGACGTTGACAGGTATTTTTCGTAATCAGTTATACCCTTCCTTCAAAACATTTGAACATTACATTATATGATAGAATTTGTGATAGTAAAGAAGGTAGATAATTACAATTTAGAAAAAGAGTGTGAGGGTACTCCATTATAAGCATTATAGTAGGATCACTCGTATGTCTGTGTCTCTCCGTCCGTCTGTCATAGCCAATTTTCTCCAAAACTACTAAACCGAAAGAGTTGAAATCTGGTACACATATGTAAATTGATGACCCAAACATGGACGTGTAACGTAACGTAACGGCGAAAATTCACGATGTCCCCGCACACACCTTACCTCCTAAAATACAGTCTAAAAATTTTAAAAAAATACGGAAAATAGGAAAACATACAAGAAGTCTATGGTATTAAAAGTTAACACCGTTTAACCAGTACGAATATTTATATTTCGCTCAATGGGCAAATTAATTAAATTTATACAATAGCATAGCAACAGTATAAACGAAAGAGTGTAGATATAAAGTATGCCTTTTTAGAAGGAACATATTCTATTCTTTACTTTTGTCATACATATTTTGGCGGTAAAGTGTAAAGTTTTCGAGAGAACTCACCTTTTAGCAGAAAAAAAAGATTCTTTATTAAAAACGTTAGTAATTTGGTAACAGATTTCGCTAAGTTCATAAGTGATATCGCTTTTGTATGTATGAATAATGATAAATGTATCAAGGCTTATTTGTTCGTACACACTTTGTATGTATCGTTGACGGTTTTCTTTTGAAATGGAAAATACCGAGCTCCAGGACACATTAGTGGGCGCGGGGGTTGATGCTCGTCCCGGGGAGGGTGGGAGTAGATAAAATTTAACTTTGCTCTATAACCTGCATATCCTGAATTCCTGATAGATAAAAGTTGTCCTTTAATTTTGCCATACACATATTTGAATCTAATTATCTTTAACTATAGATAAACATTCTAAACATCACTTTTATTGTCACTTCCTAGCAAGTGAGATTAAACTTTTGAGCTGCTTGCCTATCACTAAAATAATCCTCGAACAGATGCGAGTTATTCTTTCGGATTTCCTAAATGGGATGTACGCTTCTCCCACGTAGCACAGAGGCAGCAAAGGAACTTAAACAGTCCTTATACCTACGTCTTATTTCAGCTTTGTAAGGGCCGTATAAGATCTTATACAGCATGTGTGCTAGTTGGGCTTCATGGAAAAACTAAAGGCAAAACATCCTGTGAGAGTATGTAGGTAAATTTCTAAGACTAATGTAGCCAGAAATTTCACTGCCACTCTTCGCCCATAGCTCCTCCTCCACCACGTGATCCCCGGAGCCTTCGACATCGGCTCGCTCCAGGACGAGATGACGGGCGTCTCTCTGGCCGGCACACAGCTCAGGGTCAACCAGTACGACATGCACGATGTGGAGTGGAACGAGGTTCGAGTGACGACCATCAACGGAGCCAGGGTGCTGGAGGACAAGAAGGATATACATATTCCGCAGGTAAATATATATGTAGGTACCTATAGGTACATTACAGTCACATTTCTCCCACCTCGTGACGATCACCAGGACTTCAAGGTCGCTGGAAGATCGCTAGGTAGCTGGCGCGGTTCTCCTCACGTGATCCCCGGAGCCTTCGACATCGGCTCCATAACTCTAGGTCAACCAGTACGATATGCACGACGCCTGATTTAAGGCTGGAACATAAGGTGTAGACAGTCAGACCAAAATCGCCACTTCTAATATTTCGCATTGTTGTTTAACTTGTCTACATTTTTTTTTATTTTTTTTTTTATGCAATTGACTTATTTATTTGAATCCTTTTAACATAAATCCATTTCTCATCTCTGAACATCATCTCATGTTCGCTGCTGGACACTCTTAAGTTTTTTTTAAGATGGCTGAGATGGTGGAATCATAATCTCTACTAACAGGCTTTCACTTGCTTTCCAGGGCATCGCGCACGCCGTAGATCGAGTGATGTTCCCGCTGCCAGTCGGCGACCTGGTGCAGACCCTGCAAGCTGACCGAGACCGCCGGTTTACCACGTTCCTTAAGGCCATACATGCCAGCGGCTTCGCGGAGACTCTATCAGGTAAACATTGTTCTAGACCAACCAGTTTTGTTCCTGCTTCTAGTCGGCGACCTGGTGTAGACCCTGTAAGCTGACAGAGATCGGCAGTTTGCCACGTTCCTTAAGGCCATACATGCCAGTGGCTTCGTGGGGACTCTCTCAGGTAAATATTGTTCTAGACCAGAGTGTTGTTCCCGCTGCCAGTCGGCGACCTGGTTCAGACCCTGCAGGCTGACAGAGGCATCCATGCCAGCGGCTTCGGGGTGCCTGTCTCAGGTAAATGTCGGGAACACCCATACAACTGTTCGTCCTGACCCAGGGCATCGTAGACCGGGTTGATCTCCGATGCCATTGGTGATCTGTTGTAGACCCTGCAAGCTGACAGAGATCGGCGGTTCTCCACGTTCTTTAAGGCCATACACGCCAGCGGCTTCGCTTATATAATGAGAACATTATATACCTTCTAAGAAACACTTAGGAAACACTGCTTTCTCGGAAGGTATCCACTCTAGGTATCGCTCACGCGGTAGTATAATTACTAATTTTATTACTATATTGCCACGGTAATTTGCACAACAGAAATGTCACACCTCAACAAAAACGGATAATTCCTCTCGTTGACACCACACATTTATCGCTCACGCATATGCATTTCACGCCACTGATAACCAACGCATTCGCCTATCGTCACTACGTTGATTATAATGTAAATTATTGGAAAGGAATACGACACTGATTAATCATAAGTCTTATTCTGCTAGCTCAGGGTTGTCATTTCCCGGTAAATACCGGGTATTTACCCAATCTACCGGGTATTTACCCATTTATACCCAAATTAGTGGGTATAAACTATCTATCATCAAATTTTTGGAAATAAGTAAAGAGTTCAATGTGATATTCAACTAAAAGGTCGTTTCTTATAAATGTATGTTTATTAAATGTAAAATTTATGAAATTTATGAGATATTTATGAGATTTATGAAGCGTCTTACATTATTTCACGTATAAAACTTATGTTGTATTCGTTTTTAATGGAATTTAGTGAAATAATATTACATATTATAGGGTTGTATAAATATAGAAACATATTAACATACAATCGATTTACCATCACCAATAAAAAAAAATTAAATACTCTAAAAATGTACTTAAAATCATATCGTAGATTTCAATAATTAAGAGAAATATTATTAAGGCTATTAGGGTACTTCTGTTTATTCTAAGTTTTCTACAGATTCAGACTTTCAGATTCTTCAGTACTTTCTAATAACCAATCAGAGTGCGGTAACAGGTAGCGTCACTAGATAACGGGGCGACCCGGCAGACGCGGTCAGTGTAATGCTTAGGAGCTACCTAAGTACTTTAACTCTAAAGATATCCTGAGTCACGGGACCACCAATCGCAATGTCTACTAAGCCCTAACTGCTAAATAAACAAATCCTGGGAACGCGCGCCAACTGAAATGTATCTACGCCCTAAACTAAAAGTACAAGACCTACGCCTGCGTCACCCTCGACTCCATACTCCATTCCTACAACGAAGCCCTAAGAAAGCCCTACTACAATTACCTAAAAAATATCTTAACAGCATCTCCTAGTCTACCACAACCTACAACTAAACAAACCTAGATATGAAAGGATCTTTATAACAATTGAGCTGAACATTTCTTATAACTAATGGCCAAAAATGATATCGGTATAACCGTGTGAAAGTCTAGATTATGTAGGACCCAACGTTGTTGTAGTAATTCAGTTTCTTTTAAAGAGATATGTAGCCGTGATGTGCCGTTAAGTACCTTCAAACCTATACTGTGCTATACTATTATGTACTTTTGTTAAATAAACTAAATAAATGTGTATTCAATTATTTATTTAATGCTTGTTTCCCCTATCATACTGCTACCTTGGTTCTTCATATTAATTAAATTTCTAACTTAATTTAATGTTATTTATCCTTAAAATATAACCTTATTCCTTCCTATGTAGTCTAGCCCTCAAAACTATCCCTAATTCCTATAGTATGATTCAGTATGGGATATTCTACTCTTATTAAATATTATTTATATTATTTCTATATGAAATAAAAACTCATTCAGTCCACAAGTAAGTTATGGATATATTAGATTACTCTATGTAACAATAAAGATAAATATATGAATCAAAACCAAATATTATTAGAATTCTAAGATGAAAGCCAATTTAGACTGTTTTCTTGGAATTGCATGTCTGTTCCAAGAATGTTTAGTAGACAAGTAATTTTGTACTTTATGAAACTACACTTCATAACCAATTTATAAGTAGATTGAAGTTACTGAAAATATAAAGTTTTATTACAAATTTAATGAATCTTAAGTTTTCATGTTCGACTAAATTAAATAATTTTATTCTGATAATTTGATATGGAATAAAGGTAGGGAATCCATACTTTTAGTAAGTTTTAGTATGATATTTCTAAAGTAGATTCTGGATCTAAACAAGAGGTAATTGTTTGGTGAATAGAATTCTGAGTATTATTGAAATCCTTCGACCGCATACCAAATATTATCATTTGACTGTGGTATACCAGTATTGCTTTCATCTAATTATCCCAAAAACAATTAGTTTTATTTAAAATAACGGCGGCTACCATCATGTCTAATGACATGGGCAATCGGGTAAAAAACATGGTTACTTCATGTGTACATATTGAGGGAAAATCGTTCCTCAGAAAAATAAAACTAATTTCTGTTAAATCTGTTTGGTGTGTTATTTTAAATATCACCAAACCCATGTTCTCTGGATGCCGTATGATTGCCAGATTTGATCTTTTAATGGCCTTCGGGCTCTTTTAGGGTAAAGATCTCTCCCGGATCTATCTAGAATCTATGAATCTTTACTATCTATATTTGTTATTAAACAACACGAATTTTCTTCACTCGTGAACTAAATTGAATTCTCACTTCATTCATTACAACAATAGATTTGTCTAACTTGGGTTTTCGTTTAACTATACTCAAAAAACATGTCATTCAACCTTGAAACATAATAACTCATTGTTATCAATTCGAAGTCTCTTTCAACTCGCGAACTTGACTCATTCTGATAAGGGAATTTACTCTCAACCCTTGTGATATTAATTAATTAAGTTCTGAGATCTGAAATGTATAAACTAGGACAAACAACTTTCATTTTTGTTGCTTAAAAGTCCTAGGCCATTCTTAGCAGTCTACACTCCAGACTCCAAATCCAGCAATAGGAATGATTTGTTTTCCATTTCTAGACATACTACACAACAATCTACCATGGAATTTCCTTATCAAAATTTATAACAAAATTTAAATTTATTTCTGTTCATTGAAGAGGGCTAATGTCATTTCTCAGCTGATTTGATTTATCTTCAGTGTTGCCATCTTAACACTATCGATGTCTGTTATAAGTACATTACTTTACCAAATCTTACATCATAATCGATAAAAATAAATTTAACTAAATGTTTCTACAAATCTCGATGTAAAATTAATGGTTTTAAACATCAGATTGCTCTATTCCCATTCTTTATAAACTGTTACAAGATTTTATTTTCACTACTGACACCCCGAGTCAGACACTAGTAATGCAAGAAATCAGCTGTTTGTATTTATTATACCAGACAAGATTAAAATAATTTGAATAAATGTTATGTTAGTTAATGATGAATGGCCGATTGCTCGGAAAATAAAGAACCCCATCCTAACATTCCTATTAAAGTGTACCTATCACTAAACCCTGTTCCCTAGCTAGTACAAAAACACTAGAGGCCTAAACCTCATATTTACATTTAAACGTGTATGGAACCTAGGTAAGCTAAACTATAAATTCGGGAGATTAACCCGAGGTTGGACTAAAATCAGTGTAAGTGGGTCCCCTCTTGCGTGGATAAAACACCGGAAACGCAGAGTAACCCGCCCTAATATGTGTAGATATTGCAAATATATAAATATATACGTTTATAAGACCAAACCTGGAGGTCCATCTGATTTCAACAAGTGTGGATATCCCACATGTCCAACTTCGTGGTCCTTGAATTCATCAGATAGATTACTCCAGATCTGTAGGCACTGCACTGCACTTGTAAATGGCTAGTGTCCGGGTTGCCTATCCCGGATAAAACTAAAAGAGTCTGAAAGATATTCGTTTAACAGCCGCAAGGTTAAATATCTTTCATCTGGCAACCATGTACCAAAACACTATTTCTGGCATGTAATAAGCTTAATAGCTTTCAAAAAAAAAACAACAAAATCCCACAACATTTCAATAAATAATTATAGATCAGAAAAATAATGTAATCCCAACAGAAATTCCCCTTAGAATTAAATTTAATACCTTATTGCCAAACAATAGTGTTACCCAGTCGAAGTCGCAAGTAAGAATCAATCCCATCCTTCAATTCCCCTCCGTATTTATACTTAACTGTGGACAAAGTGGACAAAGTGGACAAAGTGGACAAAATGGACAAAATGGACAAAATGGACAAAATGGACAAAATGGACAAAATGGACAAAGTGGACAAAATGGACAAAATGGACAAAATGGACAAAGTGGACAAAATGGACAAAATGGACAAAATGGACAAAGTGGACAAAGTGGACAAAATGGACAAAATGGACAAAGTGGACAAAATGGACAAAATGGACAAAATGGACAAAATGGACAAAATGGACAAAATGGACAAAATGGACAAAATGGACAAAATGGACAAAATGGACAAAATGGACAAAATGGACATTCTCACAATTTTGATCCTTACACAGTATAAATAAAGCTCAATTCTTCCGTTGGTATTTGTTGTGAATAGTAATTTGCTATTTTAAAAAGGTAGGATGCTTAGTTATTGGAATATTTTTACTTGCTTCCGTAACCATTCATACTGTTACTCCTATTAAGCATTTGTATTGCATATACCTATTAAATGACGATTTTAGTATTAGCTTGGCGAAATATGATGTTAATGTGTCAGGAATTTGACGATGATACTGATGATGTGAGTCTCACGATGATGATATATAATTATATGATGGCGAGCACATGACGAGAACATGTGAATCGCTACAACCGCCCCCCTGCGAAAGTTTGAAGTGGATTGACATCGTCAAATAACGTAGAACTTCGCATTCCCTTATTAAATTGTAAAAACAATAAAAGAAAATTATATATACAAGACAAATTATTCTTAAAACAAATAACATTTTGTGATAATCTTGGATATTCTAAATCCGTCAGTATTCGTACCCTTGAGTGTGTGTGTATTTAAACCAATACTTGGAAAGTCACTTGTGTATTAAATCAGAATTCAAACCATAGAATAATATCATTGAATCGTGAATATATTTCTCCAAATCTTGACCACATCGTAAGAAGTGTTTGGTTGTGAGTCAAACAAGCCCTATTAGCTCGGTTTTGCCTAAACACCTCAAACTTGACCTGCCCATTGCTCAGCCTCATTTGCGAATTCACATTGTACGAATTCTTCGATGAATTGACAAAACTCTCCTCAGACAACATAGCAAGATCTTTGGTATAGATACTGAATATTCATCCTTACTTCAATTCAATAACTGATTCCGATTTCAAATTCTTCTCCAAAATCACATGTGACTCTCCTTTTTTTGGTGCGTGTATCACATCAAGAATAAACAAGCCAATTTCAGCTCTGTAATCATACAATTGTGTTTTTTTTTTCTTGTAAGACTATAGACTTACTAGTAGAATTGTGAGAAAAAAAAATGTTTCATTTCAAAATTATGCTCTGACATATTATTATACCAGAAGTTCATACAAATATACCAATTTAGTTTTATCCTGCCTTTTCGGATAAACTAATCCACAATTCTTTGTCTTCAAAAATATACAGTTGGCCAATCTAATCATTGACATGGGTGTGTGTGAAACCTGCACGTTCTTGCTCGTGCTTGAAGAAGGTTAGCCCGTAGGCCCTGTAGAGTATTGTCTCGCACAAACTACCGCACATCGGTCTTAAATCGAAACTTTGATTTACTAAGCCTAACTTCTAAGTATGTGCAAACCAATTGATGTCTTTAGAAAATACTCCCGTTCGTACCTCTAAAGATAGAAGACCCCCCGTTATCGGATCCGAATACTTTCGAACTTAGCTTGAACACATACAAACAACATTCAACTCAAAAAGTCCACTCATTCATCCTCTCATACATCGCACTACAGGCTCCTACATTCATTTTTCCGCATCGACTTAGTCAGAAGAACATCACCCATTATGTATTCAAAATCCATACTACTTTACCTTCCTAAAATAGCCCAAGTTCCTCTTTACTTCTTTCATTAAAATCAAAATAAAGACTTTCTCTAATATAAATAATAAAATCGTCTATCCACTTCACACATTTCGTCTTTTTTTTTTTATATTCTAATAAAATTCATAATTATTTTATCCACCCAATTCAATTTACCCCTAACTACCTTTTTGAAACTTATCGAATATCAATTTATTAAAGAACCCCAAAATACGTATTAATGGAATCGAACCATTACGCAAATCATTCGATGAAATATACTACTAGCGTCCTCTAGTGAAATTTGGGTACAACCATATTCGAACCTTAACTTACAATATCTATACTGTGGTACAGCGCATAATATGACATCACTATTGCCTTTAAAAAAAATTTCGTCTGTAATCGATTCCTTAATCGATCTTAACTTAATATCCCTATTGAATACTACATATTGCTAAAATGTTATCACTCTGTTTAATTAAATAATATATATAAAAAAATGTACTTGTCTATTTTCTATAAATGTTACGTTAACCTTACGAACTAGGTAGGTGAATCTATGCCTTAATAATAGTCTACTATTTATGTCATCTTATCTCTTAAACCTGGCAACACTATCTTATGACATGTCACCTGTCAAAATTTTTTTTTCATAACCTATTTCTACACTGAAATGGAAATTGAATTATGAATAGAAAAATAATGAACATCAAAACGGATTGTTATGAAGAAAACTGTGATAAAATGAGTCTACGATAATAAGGTAACTATTTTCTACGCATATCACTATGATCTGACTAAAATATTGAGCAAAGAAAAATCGTGTTGTAGTATTGTTATATTCAAAATTTGTTTTTGTTACAGAATCAAAACAGTTACGTTAACCTTCGCGCAACGGTTATAAGTTATATCTCAAAACGTATGCAAAATTAATGAAACCCGGATAATAAAATAAGAAATAATGAAGTCGACCTCTGCGCCACCTGAAACAGACTAACAGAATGTAAGTTAACAAGAGTTTGAACTGCGTTTGTTTATAAAGTAAGTCTTGAATCTTCTGTACGTCAATTTTTGCTCTTTTCTTGATTCTAATATCTTCTGTTTTCTATTTTCAGACTGCTGGCAATTCTTGATAACTTCTCAGTACAAACTAATCTTGAATGAACAAAATTAATGAAGAATGACTTGAACTCCCTACATCTACTGCTGTAACTTATTACGACTTCTTTACAAGGTAATATTATTGTCTTATTCTCTATTATTGTTTCAATTCTGAAGAACATAGTTGTTAAAAATATCTTCATGCTAATGTTCATGGAAATGACTTCGATCAAAAACAGTAGGTACTTCTTCGGGGTCGAAATTTTATTAATTTCTTCCTATTATTACTGCCAATTCTCTTCTTGTCTTCATCCTATTGTTTTCTTAAATCTGTTTCCATCGCCTGAATACAATTTTCATTTCATTTGAAGACGAGCAGCTTAATGAACTACATTTATTTTCCTACTGCTATAAATGTATATATCTCAAAGTAAAGTATGTGAATGTACTGTATAGCTTTCTACGTCTGTTTAATAACAAATAACATTTAATCTGACTTGTTTCAATAATTATTCATTTTACTTTCCAGATATTTGGATTTCAACAGCGAGCTCTGGACAAAATCTACTATAAATCTAAAATGTAACCTGAGTATCATGACTAATGTTATAATAAGAACTTGATTGAAGATGTATCTACTTATTTATAAGAATACTTAACAGAACTGAATACTTTAATAAAATCTGATGGTAACAATACAGACATATTTACTTCGCTCAAATAAATTAAAATTAAACTGCTTTCCTTTTCTTTCTGATTCTGTGGTTATACTCTTATACTACCTGTGAACATATATGTCAGTCCTTCTATTGGTAATCTATAAGCCATAAATGTACCAAAATTATTGTAATAAAATTACTTTCATTTCATTTGTTTCATTATGTGTTAAAAGAAAATTCAAAGGAGATCGCCCCCCGACTTATGAAATCACTAACACTCCTACTTTCCCTATAATTACTATATTTAATGATTCTAACAGGTCTTATAATAAGCTAAAAGATTAATACTTAATATTGTGGCTAGGAGCCTTATACACAGTTTAACATTGTAGTTAGTCATGTTTATCAGATCCTATTCCAACCATTTCCTAGGTTGAACTAGAGCCTATAAATAAATCTACGCCCCCCGAAATAATAAGTCCTTAGTAACCTCATAACTTATTTTTAGTTTCACAACTAATTTTCAACACAACTTGAACTAAAGTAGATAAAATCTCCACAAACTCATTTATTCTGTAGTCAAGAACAATGAAATCTCTATTCTACCTTACTTATTCAATTTCCTACATCATTCCGACTTTATAACTAAACTAAAATTAAATTTATTTAAATAATCATTCCATCTCGATATCATAATCATTTACTGATAAGATAAGCGATGACACCTGTCACTTGTCAAATCAACCAACTCGAGGACGTTTCTCTTCACTCTGCCTTGCTTACATTTTTAATTTAAAAATGAATTACCTATTATTATTTTTTTCCCAATTATGTAAATTATGCATAAATAATATTAAATGTATCCTTAAATATCTAAATCTTATGTTATATTAATAATATGAACATATTGAGTAAAGTTGTCTACGTATCTGATTGAAACTAAAGTAAGTATATTATTACTTGATATTATTATTTTATGTAACGTAAATAATTATCTAAAACTTAAATAACACACCTATTTCATTATTAATCAAAATTAAAAATTAGCTTTTTGTAAAGCCTTTACACTAACGTAACGCATTTAATTGTATCTCAAACAATCCACTATTGAACTATAGATAAAAAAACAAAATGGCTGAATGCCCTGTCAATTAATTATTGTTTGCAAAATATTGAATGATAAAAAATATCACGTTGTTCTAATAGAAATCTTTTGTTTCAGGTACTATTACTATGTGAAATAAGAAAAATATAGTGTGTTATATCAAGAAGCTACTCTATTCACTGTAGTTTGTGTATAAATATGCAACAAAATATGTTTCATGACGACGTGCACAACACCCATCACGGCTAAATTCTCCTTTCCGCTCTCACGCCAACAATTGTGCCCGTAAAGGCAACTAGTTCAAAGCTCAAGTGTTCAAAGATCCCTTCAATAAAACCGCCACCAACAACTCCACTAAAATTCCAAAACGAATAACAATTGTCGATCTACAAAACGCAAGAAGACAGCAAAACATGGAACCACACGACGAACAGCAATGCGACGAATATTCTGGCCATGCCAGCAATTGAACAGATCCTCGGTCACCGGCACTAATTGTACTGCTTATCAGCTACCTAACGTACTTTAACTCTAAAGATATCCTGAGTCACGGGACCACCAATCGCAATGTCTACTAAGCCCTAACTGCTAAATAAACAAATCCTGGGAACGCGCGCCAACTGAAATGTATCTACGCCCTAAACTAAAAGTACAAGACCTACGCCTGCGTCACCCTCGACTCCATACTCCATTCCTACAACGAAGCCCTAAGAAAGCCCTACTACAATTACCTAAAAAATATCTTAACAGCATCTCCTAGTCTACCACAACCTACAACTAAACAAACCTAGATATGAAAGGATCTTTATAACAATTGAGCTGAACATTTCTTATAACTAATGGCCAAAAATGATATCGGTATAACCGTGTGAAAGTCTAGATTATGTAGGACCCAACGTTGTTGTAGTAATTCAGTTTCTTTTAAAGAGATATGTAGCCGTGATGTGCCGTTAAGTACCTTCAAACCTATACTGTGCTATACTATTATGTACTTTTGTTAAATAAACTAAATAAATGTGTATTCAATTATTTATTTAATGCTTGTTTCCCCTATCATACTGCTACCTTGGTTCTTCATATTAATTAAATTTCTAACTTAATTTAATGTTATTTATCCTTAAAATATAACCTTATTCCTTCCTATGTAGTCTAGCCCTCAAAACTATCCCTAATTCCTATAGTATGATTCAGTATGGGATATTCTACTCTTATTAAATATTATTTATATTATTTCTATATGAAATAAAAACTCATTCAGTCCACAAGTAAGTTATGGATATATTAGATTACTCTATGTAACAATAAAGATAAATATATGAATCAAAACCAAATATTATTAGAATTCTAAGATGAAAGCCAATTTAGACTGTTTTCTTGGAATTGCATGTCTGTTCCAAGAATGTTTAGTAGACAAGTAATTTTGTACTTTATGAAACTACACTTCATAACCAATTTATAAGTAGATTGAAGTTACTGAAAATATAAAGTTTTATTACAAATTTAATGAATCTTAAGTTTTCATGTTCGACTAAATTAAATAATTTTATTCTGATAATTTGATATGGAATAAAGGTAGGGAATCCATACTTTTAGTAAGTTTTAGTATGATATTTCTAAAGTAGATTCTGGATCTAAACAAGAGGTAATTGTTTGGTGAATAGAATTCTGAGTATTATTGAAATCCTTCGACCGCATACCAAATATTATCATTTGACTGTGGTATACCAGTATTGCTTTCATCTAATTATCCCAAAAACAATTAGTTTTATTTAAAATAACGGCGGCTACCATCATGTCTAATGACATGGGCAATCGGGTAAAAAACATGGTTACTTCATGTGTACATATTGAGGGAAAATCGTTCCTCAGAAAAATAAAACTAATTTCTGTTAAATCTGTTTGGTGTGTTATTTTAAATATCACCAAACCCATGTTCTCTGGATGCCGTATGATTGCCAGATTTGATCTTTTAATGGCCTTCGGGCTCTTTTAGGGTAAAGATCTCTCCCGGATCTATCTAGAATCTATGAATCTTTACTATCTATATTTGTTATTAAACAACACGAATTTTCTTCACTCGTGAACTAAATTGAATTCTCACTTCATTCATTACAACAATAGATTTGTCTAACTTGGGTTTTCGTTTAACTATACTCAAAAAACATGTCATTCAACCTTGAAACATAATAACTCATTGTTATCAATTCGAAGTCTCTTTCAACTCGCGAACTTGACTCATTCTGATAAGGGAATTTACTCTCAACCCTTGTGATATTAATTAATTAAGTTCTGAGATCTGAAATGTATAAACTAGGACAAACAACTTTCATTTTTGTTGCTTAAAAGTCCTAGGCCATTCTTAGCAGTCTACACTCCAGACTCCAAATCCAGCAATAGGAATGATTTGTTTTCCATTTCTAGACATACTACACAACAATCTACCATGGAATTTCCTTATCAAAATTTATAACAAAATTTAAATTTATTTCTGTTCATTGAAGAGGGCTAATGTCATTTCTCAGCTGATTTGATTTATCTTCAGTGTTGCCATCTTAACACTATCGATGTCTGTTATAAGTACATTACTTTACCAAATCTTACATCATAATCGATAAAAATAAATTTAACTAAATGTTTCTACAAATCTCGATGTAAAATTAATGGTTTTAAACATCAGATTGCTCTATTCCCATTCTTTATAAACTGTTACAAGATTTTATTTTCACTACTGACACCCCGAGTCAGACACTAGTAATGCAAGAAATCAGCTGTTTGTATTTATTATACCAGACAAGATTAAAATAATTTGAATAAATGTTATGTTAGTTAATGATGAATGGCCGATTGCTCGGAAAATAAAGAACCCCATCCTAACATTCCTATTAAAGTGTACCTATCACTAAACCCTGTTCCCTAGCTAGTACAAAAACACTAGAGGCCTAAACCTCATATTTACATTTAAACGTGTATGGAACCTAGGTAAGCTAAACTATAAATTCGGGAGATTAACCCGAGGTTGGACTAAAATCAGTGTAAGTGGGTCCCCTCTTGCGTGGATAAAACACCGGAAACGCAGAGTAACCCGCCCTAATATGTGTAGATATTGCAAATATATAAATATATACGTTTATAAGACCAAACCTGGAGGTCCATCTGATTTCAACAAGTGTGGATATCCCACATGTCCAACTTCGTGGTCCTTGAATTCATCAGATAGATTACTCCAGATCTGTAGGCACTGCACTGCACTTGTAAATGGCTAGTGTCCGGGTTGCCTATCCCGGATAAAACTAAAAGAGTCTGAAAGATATTCGTTTAACAGCCGCAAGGTTAAATATCTTTCATCTGGCAACCATGTACCAAAACACTATTTCTGGCATGTAATAAGCTTAATAGCTTTCAAAAAAAAAACAACAAAATCCCACAACATTTCAATAAATAATTATAGATCAGAAAAATAATGTAATCCCAACAGAAATTCCCCTTAGAATTAAATTTAATACCTTATTGCCAAACAATAGTGTTACCCAGTCGAAGTCGCAAGTAAGAATCAATCCCATCCTTCAATTCCCCTCCGTATTTATACTTAACTGTGGACAAAGTGGACAAAGTGGACAAAGTGGACAAAATGGACAAAATGGACAAAATGGACAAAATGGACAAAATGGACAAAATGGACAAAGTGGACAAAATGGACAAAATGGACAAAATGGACAAAGTGGACAAAATGGACAAAATGGACAAAATGGACAAAGTGGACAAAGTGGACAAAATGGACAAAATGGACAAAGTGGACAAAATGGACAAAATGGACAAAATGGACAAAATGGACAAAATGGACAAAATGGACAAAATGGACAAAATGGACAAAATGGACAAAATGGACAAAATGGACATTCTCACAATTTTGATCCTTACACAGTATAAATAAAGCTCAATTCTTCCGTTGGTATTTGTTGTGAATAGTAATTTGCTATTTTAAAAAGGTAGGATGCTTAGTTATTGGAATATTTTTACTTGCTTCCGTAACCATTCATACTGTTACTCCTATTAAGCATTTGTATTGCATATACCTATTAAATGACGATTTTAGTATTAGCTTGGCGAAATATGATGTTAATGTGTCAGGAATTTGACGATGATACTGATGATGTGAGTCTCACGATGATGATATATAATTATATGATGGCGAGCACATGACGAGAACATGTGAATCGCTACATCAGTTATTATTTATCAGCCACAAGGTTACGACTCCTGTACCTTCCTCCATCCACCGACTATGTAGACAGCTAGTGACAACATCAGAGGCTATACGTCCACACTCCACACTGCGATCCAGGAGATAACACTCTGCGGTACAAAGCCGAAGATCGGGCGGAGATATTTGCAGCGTGCCTGGAGCGCCAGTTTATTGCGAACCCGACGACGAAGGACGACCACCGATGGCGTGAAGCCTACGGCACTTTGCGGAACCATTACGAGCAGAGGAAGACCCGGTATTTTTCTCGGTCAGCCAGGTTCAGAAAGCCCTCCAACGATGCGACCCAAAGAAAGCCCGGGGCGCCGATGCGATCCCTAACTCAGCACTCCGTCACTTGCCACAGTACACCATCGTCGCAGTGACGCACCTCTACAATGGGATCCTGCGCTCGGGCCACTTTCCTCAGACATGGAAGCTTGGACGGGTAGTCACGCTTCCCAAACCTGGCAAAGACCGAAAAAGACCGGAGAGTTATAGGACGATAACTCTGCTCAGCACCCTCTTCAAGGCCCCACATGGGGAAACTCCTTCCACACATAGAGCCCGAGCCAGAACAGTTCGGGTTCGAACGACGCTCCAACTCACGCGCGTGCTGCACTTCATGGCCGACTCAATAAACAGAAAGGAGCGCAGTGGCCGTCATACTGGACATGTAGAAGGCGTTTGACAGAGTATGGCTCGAGGGGCTGCTGTACAAACTGTCAAACGCCACCGCCCCCCGCCACATAATAGAAGCCGTCCGGTCGTTCCTGCTAGAGCCCCGATTCCAGGTTGCAGTGGAACAAGCTGTCTCCGCTAAACGCCCAATACGCGCGGGAGTTCCCCAAGGTTGCTGCCTCTCACCTGCCTGCTATGCAGTTTACACCGACCAAATGTCGTCGGAGACGTCAAGGTGGGTCTGTTCGCAAACGACGCTTACTACACCTCATCCATCAGCCCGGCCCATGCTGTGAGGAAAATGCAGGCCCAACTTGACACCTTCTCAAAAGGGCGGAATAACTGGAGACTGTCGGTGAATATCGCCAAAACCCAGGCGATAATCACCGGGAAGAAGAAGACGCCGCGGCCACTTCGCATTTCCGGCCAGGAGGTGCAGTGGCAACACACAGTGAGGTACCTGGGCGTCACCATCGACAGGAACCTCACTATGAAACAACACGTGGCGGAAGTGGTCACCAAAGCCAAGACCGCCCGAACACTCCTGAGGCCAGTACTCACAAGCAGCCTGCCAATCCGCATCCGCACGAAGCTGGGGATTTACAAAACGTACGTGAGGTCCAGGCTCACGTACGCAGCTCTGGCGTGGTACGCCCTAGTGGCTGCCACCAACAGGGACAAAATCCAAGCGCAAGAAAACCTGGCACTTAGAACAATCACTAAATCCCCACACTACGTGCGGAACGACCATCTCCATTAGGGCACTAGGATGGGAAAACATAGATAAATTCATCAGACGACTGGCACTCAGGATGTTCCGCCAAGCCAATGAATCCCGCCAGGTGCTGCTCTGAGTTATAGCGCCACTTCACGGACACACGCCCGCGGCCAGTCCCAAGAGAATTGCTGCCACAGACTTAACAAGACGTCTCAAGAAAAGCTGCAAGATGCAATGCAGACAAAAAAAAAACATAAAAAACAGACAAGGCCTTCGAGCAGTCAACTGACGCCACAAATCGACTACCAAAGCCCAGCCCGTCATTACGAGCTGCGATAAATGTAGTCTCATTGCGTGACACACAGAAAAGGCACCCCCACACTCCAGAATGGAGAGTGTGTGATGAAACGTAGTATCGAACGGCTGATGATAACTCGGTCATATTCTCACATATTTTTTATTAATTATCTAGCTACCGTATCCTCGTTTTCCTATTAAATTATATACACAGATATAAACAGGTAAGTACACGGTAGATTGAGTAAATACCGTAAATTTAGGTATGTATGGTATTTACCTACTGCCCATTTCTAGACCCTGGAGACCATTCTAGACCAGAGGTACTTGTCAAGACATTCAAAAAACCCGAACACGATGGGATTCTGTTAAATAATTGAGATTTTTCCTCAATCAAGTACCGGAAAGAGAGTGAAATTGAACTAACAAGATTTGATAATAGGCATACTGACAAGCACACAGCCCAATACCTCATAAAACATGATGTTAGTGGTGATAATAGCTATTTTGTAACATTTCTACACACCCCTAATTTAATATTTTCAATAAATATAGTACAAATAGTTTATACCCACCAAATCGGGTAGAAACGGGTAAATACCCGGTAGATTGGGTAAATACCGGGTAAATACCCGATAAATACCTTGGGTATTTACCCACCGCCCATCTCTGCCCACAAATTTTCTACAAGGAGCTTTGGGATATAACTCCTTAGAGGTGAGACGAAGTTTCAACCTGCTTACTGTCGCTTGTCGCGTCATTCGTGAGGAATCGGAATGCCCTGAACTGGTAGAGCAGCTGGTTATTTGTTCCACAAGTCCCGAGGATCAATCTGCGGTCGCGCTCGCGCCCACTGTTTGCATTACCACCAGTGCGCACTGTTTCGCACAGGAACTCTCCGCTCCTTTGTGCTCTTACGCTTCTGAATGCGCTCCTGATAGCAGCACCGGAGTGTGACCTTCTTGCGTGGAGATGGACGACTGTTTGTCAGGAATGTTTGAGATTTTGCGAGATGATGTATAATAGGATTACTAGTACTTAATGTTTATTGTCTGTAACTTACCCTAATTTCACAGTGTATTGGTTAGTCTACTGTAATAATGTGTAAATAAATTTGTTGTAAATAAATAAATAAATAACGCACACCAAGCTTATTTGAACTGAACAAGTAGCCTATTTATGTTTAAATGCAGCTCTTCTAGCTGCTACTTGGAACTTCTTATCCGATTACGGGTCGGGACAATTTACGGTGTTGGCAGCCGGACATGCTGTTAAAACTTGAGGTAGCATTATCCACCATTTATTAATGTATTCAACTTCATTCCAGAGAGCAAAACCTACACAGTATTCGCGCCAACCGACGCCGCGTTCGCTCGAGTATCTCCTACCGAACTCGCGCGTTACTCAGACAAGGCGGCGGCGCGCGCGCTGGTAGCGCGTCACGTGCTGCCGGGCACATTGTATAGTGCTGGCATGAGATATTATCAGCTCAGGAACTCCATGGAGGAAGCGACGCCGCTGACGCTACAGAAGAATGCCGGTAAGCCCTATTTCCATTATTTAAACTACAATATTCGGTTGGCGTCTCCAACCGAAACGCGAACTTTCACTAGGTGATACCAACCAACTTGAAACTCCATAGAAGCCACACCTATGAAACCTTATTGTTTCGTTAAATATTCTAAAACTTACGATTATTATTCGCAATTCGAAACGCAGACAGACAACCATTTCTTAATGCGTGGGACTTTTGTTAACCTTTTGACCAACCAGCTCGCCAACGGAGAACTGTGTCCCAGACGCCAAGATACGTATGCCACAGTAATCCGAAACTCAGTAATAGGGTCCCGTTTTTACCCTTTGGGTACGGAACCCTAAAAAAACGTTGCAGCGTCTGGGGTACGGCGTCGTGATCGCGATTTGCCATTTTCGGGCGGAGAACTTGAACCGATCCGGCTTCATCTTTGTGAAGCCCAAAAGAAGCTCATTTAAATCAGAGGAATGTGATTGGTCCATCTTACATTCTCCGCTTCGCTGTAGTGGACAGGCAGTCCAGAAGCTAGTAATTTAAAAAGAAAATAAGCATCGTACGAGTAGATCCTCTAATAAAATGTTGTCTATATTTACTAGTTATTCTTTTTAATTATATGAATTCTGTCCCCAGGCCGTATAAAGGTGAACAACGCGCAGGTGATAACGCATAACATCCCCGCGACCAACGGCGTCATCCACGCGGTCGACAACATACTGTAGTCGCCATTATGGGAGAACCCAGACTTATCTGCTCTGTGGCACAAACATGCGAGACCATAGACAATGTGGAAGCACTCCGGAGTTCGAAATTCGAACTTTCAGTTCCGCTCTTGTTTGCTTATTTCGAGAGCATGTAAGTAGGACGGGAGACTACTCAAAATAGGTACTCAATGAGTGTAAAGTTCGTATAGTCTACAGTAGTGTAGCCATCATTAGTCCAAAATGCATTAAAAAAAACTGCGAATTCCAAGATATTAGTTCAAATTACCTTCATCACCAAAAAACTACTTTTTGGCGAAAAGGTGTAACTTTGAGGTTTATAGCCTAGTAAGAGTAAATAGTAAGAATCTATAAAAATCAAGGACTAGACAACGAATAATGCGGTTGTCATTTCCCTTAATATTTATTTATTTATTATTTATTATTTATTTGTCTATGGTCTCCTCGTATTCCACATTTTGACCACAACAGCAGAAAAGTTCGAGGTGAAAGTTTACCCGCCAAATTAGCTTCAATGAAGCTTAGCCTTCATCTCGATTTAAAAAGTTGGCTCGCCTTGTCTATGAGACGCGGATTTTGGAATTGTTATATTATAATTGGAAGGAAGTATTCACAAAACTGTTCAAAAGAGAATCTAACAGATGTTGATAGTTTTATCAAGGCCTCATGGTTTATATGATAATTGACATAACACGCTCATGGTCAAGTGTCATACCTAATACTCATAATAATACCAACTTTAAAATACTTCTTTCATCCATTTCATAGATTTCTAGGTGAGCCCAAGGCTATACTTATAATAAGGGTGTAAAGAAAATAATTAGAAAAGTCACTTTTCTAACACTGTTTACTATTTCAATGTCATATTGATGGGCTTCTATTCTTATTAGATGTCTTTGAATAATATTGTTAACATTTAACTACAAAATGACATGAAAAAGCAAGCAGTTGATTGTCCATGATTTTGGTAAAAACGCATTTAAGTTTCTAACTTCTGTGACTTTCATATCACCCATATTCGGATTATTTTAAGACTGTAAATATAAATTAGAATAAGGAAATAATTTATAAACATGTGTTAATGTTTTTTGTAAATAAAATCAATAACTTATTTCGTTGTTTTATTGTTGTCAGTTAAATGGCCAAAGATATCAATGATCTGAATGGTAAATAAAATGCTTTTAACAATATATGTATTGTTATGTATCAAACAATTTTTAAATTGAAAAAAGCAAAATACATGTTGAATCTCCAAGCATTATTACATTAATAAACAAGTAAGTAAAATTACCTACATGATTGATCATGTTTATATTCAAATATCAATAATATTTACTATTAGTTCATTACATCATTAATAATTAATACTGTAACAGCTCAGATGTCGTTTATTGGTTGAGAGTGTCTAAAATGAATGCTTCTGATATTGCATTACATCTATTTTTACATTACATGTCCAAGGTGTTAAGGACAAGCGTTATCAAAAAAAAATGCAAATCCCTTTTTCATCCAGAACTTGACGTTTTTGGATTCGTCCTACTCTGAATCGATAGCATTTTCAATGTGAAGGATAAAAAGTGTCCCAAAATTTATATGGGAATTTTAGTTTCCACTACGTGACGCTCGTGCAAATGAAAAAATTTCATATTCAAACGTGACGTAAAGGAACGGACAAATTTAGGACAATTTTTTACTCTTTACATTAAAAACCGATTTTGAGTACGATAAATCCAAAAACATCAAGTTCTGGAAGTAGCAGGGATTCGGGTTTTTTTTGGAAAACGCCCAAACATGCACATAATCGAGCTGGAACATTTATAAGTCATTCATTCTCACATGTTTTATTTGGTAAACAAACCTCAGTTGGCACTTAACAGGTGAATGCCATATTTTACCTTTTAGTTATGGCTACATACACCTGTCTTATGGTGAACATTGACAGGTGGAATCAGCCGTCAATAACTAACAGAGAAGAACGAGCAAGCTATATTCATGTAAATAAAGTATTCTAAGATAGTTTAGGACTTTAATAAAGTTCCAAGTAGCAAAGTAATGCAAATGCCTGCCTAGAAATATATTTACCAACCAGAATATAGCTATTTCACCTAAAGACTTTAGAGAAGACTTAGAAATTATCTGTGGTATCAAACCAAATAAAACATAGGAACAAACATATAGTGCATATTGGCCAAATGTAAGAAAACTCACCAACTCCGATCACTACTAGTAACACACACCACACACACTAAACTTAAACGTAAGTACACTTTAAGCCTTGTGACTGAACTTCGCCAGCATCATCTTCAACTGTGCAATCTCATCATCCTTCGCAGCCAGCTCCTCTCTCAGCGCCTTGATGGTCTCATCCTTGTTCTCCGACAGATTCTTCAGTTCGTCCAGAAGCAGCCTGGTATCAAGCCGCTTGGCTGGCCGCCGCTGTACCAGCTTGCCAATGATGTGGGCTATCTTGGGGTAGTTGGCGGTGAGGTGTGCCGGGATCTGGCCCTTGCGCAGGTCTGTGATGGTCTTCACTCGTTCCATGTCCGTGCTAAAGGGCTCTATCATTTCTAGGAGGATGATGCCGAGACTATACATGTCGCTCTGAAAAAGAAGAAGTGGAAGAGTAAAGATATTGTTGAAAGAAACGAAGAGTCGACGAATAAATGGTAGTTGCATTAATTCACTGCTTAAGTCTTGAATTCTTTGGCCATTATCTTAAAGTTCTCGTAAAATATTTTTAATTTGACCCTTATTTGACAATGGCCATGTATGTACATGTACAATCTTTTTCATATAATAACATATACATAAAACCCTTATCCTTTTTTCGGGAATTAAAAGCAGTAATTTCAACATGAGATAATTTTTAGATACAGTTAACCTTCATATATTTAAACCCATCCATCAAATGCCATACAGCCAAGGCCATACTTTCAAGGTATGAGGGTATGACCTCTACGAGATAAGTAATCGACATTAGTAAATAACGTGCAGGTAAAGGTTACGTAACGGTAATCACGATACTTCTAAAACCAAACTTATAAATAAAAGTATGTAGTGTAGAAACTAAAAATATATTGTTTAGGATAGGTCTATTAATAAAACTAGACAAATATTAATCTCAGTATTGATTTTTTAAATATGTTCTCAGTAAACCTAACTCCCTACCTCTCACTTGTGTCACTCCATACTATAAAACTAGCAAATTTTTACTTTTTTAATGAGCACAGCATGGTAAGGATTAAGTGAAGTATGAGTTTCTGCAGCGAAGTGTCCACACTGTCATATTCATCCAACCTCAGTCAACATCCCCACAATTTATCTGCTTAGCCCAATGGTTGACTGGTAGAAAATGCCCTTTTATATGATACATTCTTTCTTTTGTGCATTGAGTTACGATGACGTTATAGTGTTATGATGACTAAAACTAAAAATACCTTTGGGTTGCACTGTCCTTCCAACTGCTCAGGCGCTGCATACAAGTGCGTGCCCAACGCCAACCCACTGTGAGACTGCTGCAACGGACACGCCAACCCAAAGTCGCCCAGTTGAACCAAAACCCCTGTCTCACTCTGCGTCACGAACACATTCGATGGCTTCACATCATGGTGTATTATACCCCTTGAGTGTATATAATTCAACCCTTTGACTAATTGTGTAAACATATCTATTAGGACATCAATATGTGTCCATGTGACAGGGTATTTCACATCTGGAGACATGTCAAACCCAGAATCATCACTATTTGTTGTCAAATCAGTTGAACTCTTACGAGACACAGACATGAGGCTATTACGGTCATCCAGCCACTGCTTCAAAGTTTGCTTACAGAATGTCATTTGAATGTACAGTGTGGCCCATTTCAAGTTAACTCTAGAGCAGTTTTCATAGTCTTTGCCATCAAACAGCTTGCAAACCACATTCTCTTCTTGAGGAGTGTCTGAATCTTCATCACTCTCAGATTCTTCAAAATCCTCTATGGAACTGTCTGATCGTTCTTGACTGCTTGAATTCTTGAAGGATATTATAAAATCTGACTGACTCTGCTGCTTGTTCAGTTCCTTGGAATTGTGGGTTTTGAAAGACTTTATTAAATTAAGGTTAGTGGAGAGTAGATTAGAGTTCAGAGCAGAAAATTCATCACTATCCATGTCCATCTGGTATTTTCGTTTCTTCTTCTTGACTGTTGATTCTATCATCGGTTCAAGCCAAGCGGCTTTGTAGTTAATTATATTTGGATGGTTTAGACTAGCCAAGGTCTTAACCTCAGCCAAATGAGTCATAATTGAAGCAACATCGGAAGATTTGATGAAGACCTTCTTGACAGCATATTCAACACCATCTAGTCTATGTTTAGCTTTGAATACGCTTCCAAATCCTCCACCAGCAATGAAATATAGCTCCTCAAATTCCCTGTGATACCGAGACCATTCTAAGCACGATGGTTTATCAACGGGCCATGTAGCAGGTATTGTTATTGGTATCTCTGACCCTGTTGCGACAGTCACCAGTTGATAAAGAGCCCGTTGATACTGACTCCTCATAGCTTCAAACTCTCCCATGGCATATGAGTCATCAATTAAGTGCATACTGTGTAATTTTTCGCATATTGTGTTGTACAGTTCATTGGCTCTGGCCATATCTTTTTCGAGGAGCGAGCATAGTTGTTTGACGAGGGACTGGATGAGAAGACTGATGGGTGTTGTAGCAGCTGACTGTACAATTTCAACCTGTTGCATGCTCTGGTGCAGGATGTACTCATGTTGGCTGTTTTGGTTTAGACCTGTAATGAGATAAAAAGGATGATGAAATAACAGTAATCTATGGCATCAACTTTACTTGTTATCTATGTTGACAAATAAATATACCATTATTTTTGGAATTGGATTGATAAAATTGTATTTTAATGGAAACATGTAAGATAAAGATAAGGCTTACCTTATCTTTATCTTACATGTTTATTTCATGATATGATTTACGATATAATTTACTTTTATAAATGTCTAAAAGTAGAAAAGGCAAAATTTAGATGGAGCATAACTATGTATTTTTAACAATAGATTGATAGCAATTAAATTCATAATTTCTTAAGACTTTTTTAAATTATGCTGCGAGTAGAGTATAACCACAATAAAAAATCAGACTTCTTTCGATTTGGTGCCAATCCCATAAATACATATTTTTGAATTTACGATGGGCAGTACATTTATTGAAAAGGAACACCTACTAAATATATATGATCTTATCATATTCAAAGTGTAATACATTGTTTTCAGAAGTAGGTATCCATGTTGTAAAATCAATGGATTATAATCACTTCCTCCTTATTTCTTAGAGTAAATCAAAATGAACATTACATGGTTACAGGAAATATAACAGTTATATGTGTTGTTAAAATTAATTATGGTAACAAAACAAAACATTTTTCATACATACATTCCTCTAAAAATAATTGATATGTGATGTCATAGGTAAGTAAATAATTTACTAATGAAATCAAGAAAAGTTGGTACATTATAACACCTTCATTACCCTCTGTCTCAAATTTGCCACCACTTATCTAGACTTTATAAATTAGTATCTAATGATTTACTACCATTTACAAACTGAGTGAACCAAAAACTGACTTGATTCTTTAAACCATTCTATGCAGATGCTTACATTTATTTAAGGACTCTGACAGGATGGTTTAATTTCAATCTAGTAACCCATGAATACCTTTCCTTAAGGTAATTGAAATATATATAACATCCACTTAAAACACAGCAGTTGTAAGTATATTCCAACGCGCTCAATTAAACCATAACAAAAACATTACAATAGATGGAAAATACTAGAACAAGAAAACCAGGAACAACCATAAAGGTTTAGGTTCAGTGACCATGGCAACATGTAGTACCCATGTGTGTATTTAAGAATATTTTAATTAGTACCATTCTCACTTCAAATAAAACAAAAAATAAAGCAAAACATAAACCTACAGAAATTTAAATACTAACTATAAACTAAGAACTTAACAAACTAAAATAAAAGGCTTAAATAGAATAAATTTAATATTAAAAAAGACTTAAAAAATCGGACCCCTTTGGCATAGTCCCGAAGACGCTGGCAGCATTTCCTCGCTGTATAGCAACGCTAATGCGTTGAGCGAGGAAGCTGCCAGCTCTTCGGTCCCCCGTGATGTCAACCAGTTTTTTTGAGATCTGCCTAAAAAGTTGATGAGCACTGGGCCCCCACGGACCAAGGGTCTCAACCCCGAATGCAACAAAAAAGAAGAAGATTTAAGAATATTATTTACTGCGTGAGGAAAACATTGAAATAGGATTCAGACGTAATTGTATCCATGCTAATTACGTTATGATCGTAAGCAATATTATTACCGTTAGTCTAAACGTTCAAGGTTAAATTGAAATGCGTGATCTTTTTCCGTACAATTATTACCTAAACTATTTCAAAAAATATGTAACATTCACTAACTGAAATTAATTATTTCTTACCTAAATCGAAAGCTTTCACGGTGGCGAGAGCTTCCCATTTATCCTTTTTACTTTCCATTTTGTATTTGTTCTGTGACCCAAATGTTGATTCCAAAGTTTTCGTTCGAAGTAAGGGGATACCATTTTATTGCAAAAACTATACGTTTTTGCTGGAAGGCATTGTTTATGTGGATGATTTTGATATTAAATAAGAAAACAAACAATTCGCACAAACGCACTAACTACATAATAATTTAATTTCATCATGACATGACAGTAGAGTAGAATAGGAATAGTACCATTGATTATAGTATAGACTTACTTGCACTACCACAGATAGAGATAATTGCTAAAAAAAACACTAAAGGTGCGCGCGCACCCTGCTATGTGATGTATACCTCTATGGCTCGTTGCCATGGAGCGATTGTTCTATCGTGTCAAATATGCCGATAAATTGTACCTATATTTTTTAGCTGAATAAAGCCAAGTTTCTCATGGTTATTGTCTATATCTTGTATCAATTTATTCAGCTAAATATTGTATCGAGATCAATGATATAATGTCAAATGAAAATATAACACAAAAAGTCAGCAACACGAATATGTCACGCTACCTTCGCCCTGAGCGATTCGATGAAGAACCAAGTGCACCCGCAGCCGATTTAAAATGGACTCATTGGTATTCAACCTTTCATAATTTTTTAACCGAAGAATGCACTTCGAGTACCACGGATTCAATGAAGCTAAAACTTCTGGTAAATCATCTTTCTCCTACAATATTTTCGTATATACGAGCAAGTAAATCTTACGACGATGCAGTAAATATTTTAGAGAAGGTTTATGTTAAGCCTAAAAACGAAATACTTGCGAGACATTTATTGGCTACCCGTAAGCAAAGAGCGGACGAGACTGTGAAAGAGTATATTCAAGCTTTAAAACTTCTTGCCCTTGAATGTCACTTTACGAATGTTACTGCAGAAGAACATCAGAACCAGTCTATGCGTGGGGCGTTCATCGCTGGTATTTCTTCGCCGAAGATCAGGGAGCGACTATTAGAGAAACTGAATCTTACATTGGACGAAGCTGTCAATTTAGCAATTTCTCTCGAAGATGCCGGGATAAATACGAAGGTATTCAACGATGCAAGCTCATCCATGAATCTCAACGCTCTACCTGAATCTGAAAATAACGTAGCAGCTTCAACGCCCTCCTTTCATTCAAATCCAAGAAGACGATGCTTCTTTTGTGGGGGAAGCGTGCACCAGCGCATAAAATGTCCTGCAGCTAATGAGACCTGTCAAATTTGTACGAAAAAGGGGCATTTCGCTAACGTCTGCCGATCTAGACAACCCCTAAGAGCCAGCGCTGTAACAAATGACAACTCCCGACCTGATGCCGCACTGTCTGCTGCAATATCTGCTGCCTCTCCAAGCAGCTTAAAGAAGGCTACCACACAAATCACTATTAACGGATCTAAGGCAGAAGCGTTAATTGATACTGGTAGTTCAGTTAGCTTTATAGATAAAAGCCTGGCTGAAATACTTAAATTAAAGGTAAAACCTAGCCGTCAAACTATCACACTGGCTTCGTTAAACCATGTTTCATTCGTTCAAGGGGTCTGTTACGTAAACATTCAACTAGAAAAGCATCAATACAAGTGTAGGTGATTGATTGACGTTGTTTCCATAGAAACAGCGAGATTGACGCCTGAGCGTTTGCTCTGAAAAGAGCAGGTTGATTTGTCTTGAAAAAGACAGTTGTATAAATATATCTTCAGTCAGCATCATCTTCTATCTTCGATCTTCAAGTTTCGAGTCTTCGAGCTGAAGCACAGGAGACACGCGGGGACGAGTGAACACGACGAACGCCGGCGACGATCGAAGCGCCATTTTGTATCCCCACCAAGTAGCATCATGCTGGGTGCTACATAGACTAAATGTATTGTAAATATTGTGTATAAAATAAACCAAATTTTTGTAAATAAATTATCTAAAATCACACTACAAACGGAGTTTCTCTACAACCAACTCTCTTCCCTAAACAAGCATCAACCTCTTCTTATTGTCAACAATCTTTGTGCCGATGCTATTATCGGTCACGATATTCTTAAAAATCACTCTTCATTGGAACTGGAGTTTGGAGGAACCGATGAACCACTAAAGATCTGCAATGTCATGGAAGCATCAGTACCGGCTGCGTCGCTGTTTACAAATTTAGCACCTCACATGAAGCCGATTGCTGTCCGCTCACGACAGCATAGCGCCGACGACGAACGTTTTATAAGCACGGAAGTCTTCAAGCTGCTAGAAGATGGGATCATCGAGCCTAGTGTGTCACCCTGGCGTGCACAAGTTCTTATCGCCGGTGGAGGTTTGCACAAGAAGCGGATGGTGATAGATTACTCTCAAACTATTAACAGATACACCGAACTAGATGCTTTTCCACTGCCTAAGATAGAATCAATAGTGTCGAAAGCTGCCCAATATAATTATTTCAGTCAAATCGACTTAAAAAGTGCGTACCATCAAATACCTATTCTTCAGAAGGAGCGCATCTATACCGCCTTTGAAGCTAATGGTAAACTCTATCAATTCACCCGGATACCGTTCGGCGTCACCAACGGCGTTGCGGCATTTCAACGCGCCTTGAGCTATATCATAGAAAAAGAGGACTTAAAGGGCGTATTTGCTTATCTCGACGATGTCACAGTATGCGGAAAAACGAAATATGAACATGACGTCAATCTGTCTAAGTTCAAGGAATCTGCCGCTAAATACAATCTAACATTAAATGAAAACAAATGCGTATTCAATCAAGAATCAATTAACCTCCTTGGTTATACTATTAAAAATAATACTATATGACCAGACGAAAACCGACTTAAGCCACTTCTAGATCTGCCTGCACCCGAAAATTCTGCTGCGCTAAAACGAGCATTAGGGCTTTTCGCTCATTATTCCAGATGGATACAAAATTTCTCGGAGAAGATAAAGCCACTGCTTTCAATTAATACATTTCCACTTTCCAACAATGGAATTATTATATTCAATGAAATAAAAGCAGATATTGCCAGAGCTTCCTTATCTGCTATCGATGAAAACGCAACGCTTACCGTGGAAACTGACGCTTCAGAAAACGCTCTTGCTGCTAGTCTCTCTCAGCATGGGCAGCCCGTAGCGTTCTTTTCAAGAACTTTAACTGACTCGGAAAAACGACAGTCTTCCATAGAAAAAGAAGCCGCTGCGATAGTTGAAGCATTGCGAAAATGGCGCCACTATTTAATCGGGAGGCACTTCGTGCTAATAACAGATCAACAGTCGGTTGCATTTATGTTTAATCAAACCCATTCAAGCAAAATAAAGAATGAGAAGATTGAACGCTGGAGATTAGAGTTGTCCTGTCTTAAGTATGACATAATTTATCGCCCGGGTAAACAAAATGAAGTCGCTGATGCACTGACTCGCGTATGTGCGCATATGGACGTCAATAATCTAAAAACCCTGCATGACAATCTTTGTCACCCGGGAATCGTTCGCATGAGTCATTGGGCACGATCTAAAAACCTTCCGTATTCAATCCATGATATCCGACAAATGACGGCCAATTGTAAAGTATGCGCTGAAATCAAACCTCGATATGCAAAATTTAACGGACAGCTGATCAAGGCGACTGCCCCGTTAGAGCGGCTCAATATTGATTTTAAGGGCCCTCTGCCATCGAAAACACGTAATAAATATATATTAACTGTCATTGACGAGTATAGCCGTTTTCCCTTTGCTTTCGCCTGTAAAGACATGACGTCAAGCACAGTGATTGATTGCTTAAATAAAATATTCTATATCTTCGGAACTCCGATGTACATTCATTCAGACAGAGGCTCTTCATTTATGTCCCAAGAAGTTACACAGTACCTTGTCGCCCTTGGAATAGCGTGCAGTCGGACAACTCCATATAATCCGCAAGGCAACGGCCAAGTCGAACGCCTAAACGGTACTTTGTGGCGTACGATTCAATTAAGACTGAAATCTAAAGGATTAGATATACAGGATTGGGAAAAAGTTTTATCTGTGGCTTTGCACTCAATTCGATCGCTCCTTTGTACAACTACGAACGCCACGCCACATGAGAGAATGTTTAACCATCCACGGAGAAGTCCAAACGGAGTATCCTTGCCTGCTTGGCTCACTACTCCAGGCCCTGTTCTAATCAAAAAGAATGTACGTCATTCAAAATTTGATCCGATCGTAGAGGAAGGTCATCTCCTTCAAAGTAACCCGAATTATTCTTACATAAGATATCCCGATGGAAGGGAAGGCACAATATCAAACAGACATTTGGCACCTATCCCCTCAGATGATGAATTCTTGTCCATTTCTTCTGATGAAAATGAGGATATGCCTGAGGTTATAGAAGAAAGGGCAACTGCACCAGCGAATGAGGAAGCTGCAGAGGAACCTAGGCCGTTAGGCACGCCTCAACTGAATGTCAGAAGGTCTACGCGCACCAGGCGACCACCTGCCTATCTGGAGGATTACCAGACATCTGATCATCTCTAAGACGGGGTGAATGATGTATACCTCTATGGCTCGTTGCCATGGAGCGATTGTTCTATCGTGTCAAATATGCCGATAAATTGTACCTATATTTTTTAGCTGAATAAAGCCAAGTTTCTCATGGTTATTGTCTATATCTTGTATCACTATGACCCTGCTGCAGCGCGATGTGCGACGGTTCTGTTTCTTTGAGTATTAATACTCAAAGTTCTGTTTCGATAAAATTTCCCGAAATATCACTATTTTGGAACATACTTGTATCTAATCGTTCCATATCTAGGATATACCCGGAATCCTATACTCGCTAATATGGAATGTAGGAGAAAGAGCAGCATCTTCATAGGAGAATATTTTGAAAAAGTGTCCAGTGCAGTGGTAAGCAGTAATTAAGATGCTGCTCTCCCTTCTCCTCCGTACTCGCGAAGTTGTCAGAGTCCCGTTAACCTAATTGCGCTCCAGTCGCTCCACACTACTCGCGAAGTGCCGAAGTGGTCTGCCATACATAAGTATTATCTCTAATCTGTCATTGTACTGTACAGTCGAGCTCATTTACATCTACACACTTACGAGAACAAAAATATCTGAACACGACCCTATTGTCAGGAGCATAAAATCGTGTTCAGATATTTTTGTTCCCGTAAGTGTGTCAATGTAAATGAACTCGACTGTACAACCATGGAGCTAGCATATACTATACATAAAAGCTCCTTGTGTAACCACTACAACCGACGTCAATGCGACATCAGCTGATGAGCTGACCAAGAGATTCCCTACTCTAAAACCGAGATTGACACTTGACATGACAGACACAGACAGAAAACAGTACAGCAGAAGGTGGAGGGCAGAAAGTTTTAAACTTATAAAACTAGGTGTGTTATATTATTGCGTATAACTTGATAATTAATTCTGCAGGTTTATTAGCCTTACAAAAGGCGGAGTAAAAGCGATTTAGTATTATATGGACAGGGATAATAATAACCCAAGTTTTTGATCTTGAAGAATGCAGGCGTTACTCATCTTGGAGGAAATGTGCAAAAATTTGTTTTATGTTTATTAATGTCACAACGGTTACTTATGTGATAAAAGTGTTTATGAAGATAACAAAAACGACATAATTCCACATGTCTATTCTGTAACTCTTATAGGTAAATAACTACAATAACAACCTTACAACTTTTGTATAATACAATGGCTAACCTCACTTGCCATGTTTTATTTTCAATCACTTGTAATGAATATTATAATTTTTCAATTTATTTCATGACCATGGAATCAGTGTATTTGTAATTTTGTAATTACTTATTTCCAGTGTTATCATGTGTGACAGATTTCTGCCATTTTTGCAAAAGCTGGCATATGCTCTCTTTGGCATTATGTAAATGGTGATTGTAGAGTGTAGACTGATGTTGATTTAATGTACAACATAATTACTATGATTAAAAAAACTAATTATGTGATAAAAAAAAGCCAGTAATTAAAGTGCTTTAAATGCATATTTTACTTTAAAATTACAGTATTTTTTATATATTTTTAACCCAAAATAAAATTTGTGATTTTTTCTGAATCCTCATAATTCATCAAAACAATAATTGTATGACTACTACTTTTCACGGTCAAAATGGCAACTAAGATACCGTGAACCCGTCTAAATGTCAGGCCATTGTACTCGGAAGTCCCCGTTTGCTCTCTACAACTGAAATGGCGCACATAGCTTCTATCCGGTTTGAAGACACTCCTATTCCGTTGGCGTCGCAAGTGAAGAACCTGGGTCTGATTTTTGACTCCGGCCTTACGTGGGAGCCACAGGTGTCTGACGTATGTCGCAGAGTGACCAACACACTTCGATCGCTTTACCGACTAAAACACTTTCTTCCTGTCAGCACCAAAACTCTCCTTATTCAAGCTCTTGTTCTGCCCGTATTTGATTATGCTGATGTGTGTTATTCAAATATCACTCAGGCTTCATTGAATCGTTTGGAGCGTGTTCTTAATAACTGCATTAGATTCATTTTTGGACTTCGTAAATATGACCACATATCAGATTTTCGCCGTCAACTTAATTGGCTTCCCATTCGTGAACGTAGGTCATTACGAGTCTTATCCACTCTTTATTCCATTTTATTTGATCCAGCTGCACCCGAGTATCTTAGATCTAAATTTCAATTTGTATCTGCTCGACCCGGTTGCGTCCTTCGCACCTCTCGTAAACTCATGCTCATTGTCCCTCCTCATCGCACCGGTTTTATGTCAAATTCTTTCACTGTTCAGGCAATACAGCTTTGGAACGATCTCCCACTTTCCATCAGGCAAGCACAAACAAAGCAAACCTTTAAGCACATGTTGCGCAAGCATCTCACCAGTAAGCTCCTAGACTGATTGTCGGTTATGATATTTTGCACTGGGTACAAGAATTAATGTTTATGTAAGTATATTGTATTGCATATTTGTGTATGTTTATTTATTGTGTTCATTATATTACTGATATATAATAAGTTTCTCTTTTGGTATAATGTTGATAGTTGACAGGCCCTGCACCATAATATGTTTCTGTTTAGCCCAATGGTTGACTGGTAGAGAATGCCTTATGGCATTAAGTCCGCCATTTGTACACTTTTTGTTTTGTGCAATAAAGTTTAAATAAATAAATAAATAAATAAATAAAATAAGATATTTGTAGATACATACACATATTACATATACATTTTATTATTAGCTTTAGGGGGCAATGACGTCATGCCATGCCCCTATAGCCATTTGTATGAAGCGTTTTCAGTGCTCCATAGCAATGTTAAACTTTAACAGTAGGTAATTACTTAGAGCACTATACATGTATTTCATCCCATGTAGATATTAAATTTGATCCCAAACAAAAATGGGATCGAATCACATGTTTAAAAAAAATACTACACTACGCTCCTATTACAATAGTGAATTGCCCAAACTCGAAAACATTCATCCAACTCCAATTATCTTTTGAAGAAAGTATATTAGAAAAGAGAAAGAAGTCTGCAGTTGTGCCAAATAAAGCCCGTTGCAGACCTTCCGATCCTACCCGATCCGATCCGATTTATTGGATGAAATTGTTAGGAAATCGGATAATGTTTAGTGTAATTGTATGGATCTATTACACTACACATTATCCGATAAATCGGATCGGATAGGGTAGGATCGGAAGGTCTGGAACGGGTTTTAATTTTAGAAATTATCACAGATGGCTGACTCCGGAGTCGATAATAATCCAACAATATTCGATTATCTAAACTACGACTGCTGGCGGGCCGTGTTAGACTATGTGCCGGTAAAGGACATCATGCGATCAGAACGAGTGAGTCGTCAGTGGCAGAGAGTACTATTCATATATTTGAACGGTAAGCAACCTCTCCTTAACTAAACTTCTCAAGCCTTATACAGGGGCGGAGGCGGAACATATTTCCTTTTAACATCCGAGTCTAATCACAATTTTATGATCAACTTTTAGTATGACATCAACAACAAAATCTTGAAAAAAATTGTACTCATCATACTAGTCGCCGGTAGGGTAACCGGCAAGTTTTGTTGGTCAAATACTAAAAATTTATCGTAATTCGTTATGTACCTGGATGTTAAAAGAGAAGAACCTCGTTCCGTTCCACCTAGTATGATTAAGACATAATATGCAATTCAAAATAGTGTTTAGCAGTAGTAAAGACAAGTGTATTCCCGCGCATTATCTACCACTCTGACTCTCTCTCTTCTCTTAAACTAACAATGCTACCACAAACAACTGGACATGCTCCCTTGCTAATTGTTAATGTTTCGTTACTTCAGTAGCGTTGAACATTTTCTTGGTAAAGCTGGAGCAAATCGGGTTAGACTTTTTAAAGAACAGTCGACCAAGGTACCCAAATCTCATGACTCAATGCGCGATGGGAATTAGGGTCTATCAACATCGCCTTTACGTTATTTACGGTTAAAACATATCTCTATGGTTTGATAGCTTTCAGCGCAATTTTCACAGGTTCCCGCGTTGGTATAGGGCTTCCCTGGACGGCCGCTGGTGAGATTGGACGTAGCATACGTTGGTTAAAGAGACGCGTCACTAACTATTCATCATTCGAAAGATGGACCCAAAAACTAGGGTCATCAGTGGTATCCAGTTTGTGTGACGAAGAGGAGATTTTCAGAATAATCACAGAACATTGTCCTTATTTAGAAACTGTAAAGGTACGTTGTTGTTTTTGTCGTTGATTCTGTAAATGTCACCAGATGGGTGACCAGGACATTTTTCTCCATCAAGATAGTGGATGGTGCTATTTAAAATCATTATTCACTACTTTAAAATTAGCTTTGTTTACTGTGATGATCATGATTTACCGAGTCATTGGAATCAGCACATTACCTGTATTATTGTTTTATTTTTGCAGTTCCTGAGACTGAAAAAACTAAGTTTATCTAACTATAAGATGGAAGTTTTGAAACGCTTGCGACAAGTTTTTATCTCGGATTGTGATGTAAGGAGATATTTTTTTTTTATCGACAAGCACTTTTTTGTAATCTGTATTCTCGTTCTACTGTTAAATTCACCTTGTTTGTTACAGTTTTCAGACAACTGTATTAATCAACTTGCAGTTAGCAGTGAATTGCGGTATCTGGAAGTATGGCACAATACAATTTTGACTGGTGAATGTTTCAAGAACATTGAATCGACTAACTTGCTTTCCCTCGTCCTTACAAGATGCGATGCGTTGGAACCGAACAATTTTTTGGAAGTGGGCCGCTTTACCGGGCTCACAAATCTCCAGCTTATAGACCTTCCTAAAGAAATATATAAAAATGTATATTTAGTATTGGAAAGGATGCCCAAATTAGAAAATTTGCGCTTAGATCATTATAATAGAATTGATTGCAATAACCTGCCTGAGTACATCTGTCGACTCAGTCGTTTGAAGCATCTCGGAGGCAATGGCGTCGCGTCAGATAAGGGCTTAGACGCCGTGACTCGATGTTGCAAGGAACTCCAATACCTCCATTTGGATAACTGCCCTGGTAAGTGCCAACTGTGTGGAAAAAAAACGGTAAACGGTTCTAGTATATAGGTATAAACAATTGCGTAGACTCATATTAGTAATCGATATGGTCCCTCCCTCCCTAGTTAAGAACGTATAGTAAATTTAATCTGTGTATGTTGCAGACGTGACTGGACGAGGTGTAGCTGCCGTCTGTCGCAACGCGGGATCACGGCTCATCAAATTCGTTAACGTCCATAGTCAACATCTCACGGACGAAGATGTACTGAACTGCATTCGCTCCTGTCCTAAGCTTACGGTAAAACTAGACTGCAATCATTACCTGGATTGGAGGCCAGGAGAACCACGATCTGACCGGTGACGACTTACAGCCTACGTCGATCCCACTTCGCCCTTATGGAGCTTACAAAAAGTATTTTGAAGTTTTCATCTGGCTCAGTAAACGATTTTTTCATGTCATATGTTTTAAATGCATTAACCTAAGTACAGTTCAAGTTATTCCCTGAGGGAAATAGTCTTGACAGAAAGAAGTGGTCGCACGAGGCGGGCAGTAGGCAGTGAATGAAGACACAGCTAGAGAACCCTAAAAAATATTTCGTCGCTTACAGGATCTGGACGTGCGATGGAGCATGCGGTTGTCAGCGGAGATGGAGCTGCTTCCACGTATAGCCGAGGAGCGAAGGCGGCTGGACCCGAAAACACCAGCCTTGCGGTACGGCATCGACAGCAGGACACGAAACCTTTTGATCCGTGACGGCAACCTGGTACATACCCAACCTTACCCATAATATAAATGTGACAACTTGGCGCCTATAAGTATCTCCTGTTGAACGGCAAAATTAGAAAATTACCTAAACAAAAATATTAACAACACCAAAAAGGGAATCCAGTCATGATTATAACGATTTCTTCTAGTTCACTTTTTAGAAGGTGCCCATGAACGTATACTTAATTTTTGAAATCAGTCCAGCCAGTTTAGGTGTGTTGATAGGACAAAGATTTCATTTTTATAATTTAGGGAGTGTATGGTCGATGGGTTGTCGAGCAGAGATTCTCCCTATATATTGATACGTCGAGATGCAAAGTCGGAATGAATTTTATTTACAAATACATAGCCTTTTATACACAAATTTTGATTTATTACTTAAAACTAGGAAATGCTGGCACTCGGGTGATTTCTACGGAATCCGCGCCCCATCACGCGATGTCTTCGTTGAATCAGTCTTCTGTCCCGTACAGTGCGCGTACAGATGACAGGGATGGAGCGATGTGGGCGGAGCTTGTCGATATCCGTCGAGCTGCACGTGTTCTTCGGCGAATCATAGCTGTATTTCCAGTTAGTCTCACATCGGCGCTGGCGCGGCGCGGCTGTCGTACGCCGCGTGCGCCGGGCCTCACGGCATCAGCTGTTGTCGTATATGAATGTATTTCAGCTATGCAGACGGAATGATGATGCGTAGGTACAATAATATTGCAGATACAGATTACTTTTAAGAAAATTTGGTGTCTACTTAAAACTTGCCTTCTAAATCTATATTAAATATTACTATAACCAGAGATTGTATTCAATAATATTATGCTAACCTCTAAAATAGCTGCCCAACTACAATGACTTATTTTAATAAGTATTCCATAATTTTACTTGCGGTCCTTACTACTAGCAGTTAATTTATATTTTCCTTTTTACAGAACATGTACAAAGAGTTGATTCTCAGTTAGCTGCGGAAGACCGGTTATTCAATGGCAGCTTGTTGTGAATGCTATGGATCCCAGTTTGCATGCAGAAATACATTTATAAATAAACCAGTTGATATTAATGTTATAGTATTTTATTGTGTTATTACCATTGTTGCCCAAAAATATATGAAAGCTGGCTACATTACAAAATGTCATAAACATTATTTTCGAAACTTAATTTAGAGTCCCACATCATTATGACAACAACTAATCCATCGCAGCCGTACTATTATGGCACTAGTTTAAATACCTGTCAGTTCCGACGTTAACTTCGTAATATCATTTATGGAATGCTCTCTTTTCCTGCTTGTTTCTCGTGTACACTTTATTTATAATTGGATGTTTTAAACATTTGTCTTATCCTAAAAACGTAAACAAACCACAACGAATAACATTGTAATCGTTGAGAAACAATCATAAAATCGTTGACAGTGTTAGAAATTAGTTCCATTGAAATTCCGTAACATGGCGCATCCTCATATAATTATTTGTGATCAGGCTTAACATGAAACTCCTATTATCAAAAGTTTTGATCACTGTGGATCTAAATTACCGAATGTTGTATATGTACATAATATATATTAATACGTAGCTTACTCACTGTGTAGCCTACACAGTGTAGGTATGTTGTTGTGACTTTGTGAGTTGATGACCTTGGTGGTATGGTACAAGATTAGAATTTTCCTCCCTGTTTAACTGCTACTAAACATATTAATTTTCTTATCACAAGGATGATATATTACGTTGATGGCGCCTCAATCATAACTCTTAATAATCGATATGAAAACCTAAACATTAATTCTGTATTTTCGAATCATTTCTCACTAAAAAGCGAAATCAAAATTTGTTATGCCCACAGTAAAATAACAATAAAATGCTATTTGAATTCCAATAATTATATATCAACATTTTTATATGCGGAATACAGTTGCGCATCTTCTAGCCGCAAATATCCGACCGAACGGTGTCATATTCATAGTCAAATCACGCTAAGCTAAGTCAGCTCACACCGAGACGCGACGCGACGCGAAGCTGCGCGCACATTTCAATAGAGCGACTCAAAGTTATAGTTTATTTTACTACATTAAAAGGGACACATTTCATCGTGAGGATTCAAAATACGTTGCGCCACGCAGCGCTGCGCCTCGAGATGCCTCGCGGCGCAGAGCGACGCATCGTGACGCAGCGGTGCATCGTCGGTACGCGCGGCGTGTAAGAGCGGCGCTGCGCCTCGCGAAGCCGCACGACGCAGCGAGGCGCAGCCTGAGGCCGTCGTGGCGACTTGCAGCGAGGCGTCGTGCTGCCAACGATTTTACGACGCGCCTCGCTACGCCCGCGATGCGTCTCGCGGCGGCGCGCGGCGCAGCGCAAAATCACCGGCCTCTTTCAGTATCGTCGCGTCGCGTCGCGTCTCGGTGTGAGCTGACCCTGAAGCTAACTCTTTCAAGCAGCTGATAAACCATACAAAATTGACTTTCATTTTGGCAAATTTGAGGTTGGCAAAAATGCAGTGGTTTTATTTGGCAACCCTAGGTTTTACGTCACTTGTCAATGTCATAGTTGTCATATTTGGCATTTGCAGTGCAGTATTGTAGTGCGCAAATGCATATTGCAAAATATAGTTTGTTTTTGTTTGCCTGACTAAGGTTTAACCAGTTTATGACTCACAAAAAGTTTGTTCGTGATTCTGTGGTTTCCTGATTATATCCTTAAATCCTTTAAAACAAATAATTTCAAGTGTAAATAAGATGCCGATACACGGTTCTTTATTGCTCAAAATGTTGAATTAAATTCATCTGGGTATTACGGCAAAATATTTCTTGTCGTAGTCCGTAAGGTGATTGCCGGACGGGGTTTATCAAATCCTATGATCTGTCTCATATTTGTTGACCAAGGTAGGTAAATCCTTTAATTTAATTGACCGAGCGAGCGAAGATTCTTCATTTCAGCTTGGCGTAAAATTCTTTCTTATATCCGATTGTCCATATGATTTCCGGCTATTCTCGCCTAGAGGTCAAAGGAGCATTTCTCAACCGATTCTCATAGAATTTTGTGAATAGGTTCAATAAGTTTTTCTTTTTTTGCTAATTCAGTTTTTCGAAATTTGAATAAATCAGCATGGCGCAGATAAACTCGTTATTCTATTCGTTAGACGGTCTATTTGTTAGATGTATTTTTTTTATGACACTTTCGGGCCAACACAGCGTGTGTCATAGGCCTAGATAAACAAATAACTATGCGACTTTTATAGACGTTGCTCACCCGAAAGTGTTAAAGAATGCACATTTATTTTTCATAATAGTTTTATTTGTTATCTATGTTGATGTGAAACAACAAACAGTTGAACTGTACCTTTTTTATCTTAATGTATAAAACAATAGCTACGAGGAAGATAGCTAGTGTTGTGTGTAAATGCCCAGTCTCATATACATTTCCCATTAAATAAATTCTGAAAATTAAAGTTTAGATTGTTTCTTGTTAAATGTACAGAAGACATATGTTTTGTTAATACAGATGTTGGGACGTAAAGTACATGGTATACCAACAATATTGGATTATCTGAACGATGATTGCTGGCAGTATATCCTGGACTTTGTGCCTCTCAAGGACATCATATGTTCGGAGCGTGTCAGCCGGCAGTGGCAGAGAATCATGCTGGAGTATCTGCAACGTAAGAAACATGTTTTTGTTTACCGCACAACCTACACTGCATGCTGTAATATGGGATCTTTTTTAACTATATGATGACTCACAGTACATGGGATAAACAATTGTGTCTAAAATTAGAACATGTCAGGGCAACTTATTTGAAAAATATGTAAAACACCCAAGCGGCCAATGATGAAATAAGCAAATGCATCTGTCACTCACACTTGCATTGTGATAAAACGTGACGGATGCTTTGTCACTTAATTATCGCGTGATAAACTCAACAATCATAACCTGTAACTAGGTCACTGTATATGTATAGAGAATAACATCAATCTAAAATGAGTAGTAATGTATATATGTACATTTAAATGCAATTATCAATGCTTATGAGTAGTGGTGCTGGCGAAGTTTACTATGTACAAGTATTAACAGATGATCAAACACTCCGGACGACCGAGACTCTGCTATCTGTTAGAATGGGATAGTAATATAAATCTCTCGTTCTAACAGATAGTAGCATCCCTCTCGGTACGCTGGACCATTAGATTGTCTGTTAATACTTTAGACGTTAAACTGCGATGCGAACTAATGAGGCAGTATGAAAAGATCTCCGTATTTGCGATCCTCATCAGTGAGGTAACAACTAAGATGATGAAACACAATTTTGTACACAAACAGTAGACAACGTTTCACCAGGTGACTTGGACTAAAGCATTGCTAGTGTGAGGATCATTGATTCCTATTAAAGGCTCCACTTTTGGAGCGCTTGTAACCTATCAATTTGCGAAATATCATCAGGTCTAAGCCCTTCACGATCCTGCAGTGTGAGTTTGTACGCGTGATTATGATTAACACTATCCTCGTGTCGGCCCCCTTGCTTTAATTTGTACCTGTCTGGTACTTCCAACAATAAAGGTAAATTCACGAAATTGGCGTGTATATTGGCATTGACAGCAGACAACTCTTTGATGATGATAGTGTTTGGTTGTGCTATTTATGGATAGTATTCACTCAATTCGCGAATTATCATTTTATCATACAATTTCCGTTAACATGCTGATTCTTTACCTAAAAGTTAGGAATGTGGACGCAAATTGCAAGACTCATATGACCTTTTGATACTGTATTGCGTACAGAACAGAGAATGCAAAACTAAACATAGATGGCGCCACAGTCACATTCCATTTCCGTATCAATCCAAACTGAACAATGTCATGCAAGTTAGTAGAATTGTGACCGTCTCACGTTTCGCCGCTTCCGCAAGCGGCTACCTGACACCATGGTATGGACAGCGTAAACACATCGTGGCCTAGTTTGAAAATTTATTTTATCGAGATCGGAGAAATGGGCGTCATTATACACGGTGTCCTGTATTTAATAGACAACCTTCTAACCAACCAAAAAAATCAAGATAAACTAATAATATTAAATAAAGTTGACCACTGCTCTGGTTCCCTTTTTTTTCACCACTAGTAATCAAACTTGTTAATAATTTTAGACAAAAACGGATTTCATAAATTAACCCGTTTAAAAAAAAATATGGGTATCATAAAGTTCTCATTTCTAATATACGCTAGTTAGCATCACACAATTTAAGAATATAGAAAAAAAAAACAATAAATCTCTTTATCTTTGGCCTAGTCGGGCATTAGAGTGAAACAAAGTACCTACTAACCATTCAAATAAATATATATTCCGATTACCTTAAAATCCATGGCACAAAAGAAGCCTATTTCTGGGACCTTTGTAAGGTGCTCTATCGGTCCGTTCGGATATCGGTTAGAACAGTGTTATTTGAAAACTTTTTGGTGTCACGACCCTTAATGACCATCAAAATTCCTGCGCGACCCCCTTAAAGCCAGTTTGTGCTTTTAAACTTAGAACCCAACTCGTATTTAACAGATTTGGAACGCACCAGTCTATCATTCAGTGCCTTGGTAAGGCCTTGGTTTATACTGTAATACTGTGTAACTAATTTGAATAAATAAATAAATAGTAGAGTATGCATTTTGAAAGGCAACCTACGTGTATTTATCAGAAATTCAAAAGGTAGTTTACTGTTTTGCAAAAAATAGAAAAAGGTAAAAATAGCCAAAACTATCCACGGTGATGAAAGTCAAGTTTTTTTCAATAGGATTCAGTATTTATTTCGCAAGAAAAACAAAGGATTGAGTATTATTCCGGTAAACAATGTTTTGAATTTGGTTAACAAATCGCTATTGATTTTTTACCAATGCAAATATATGACGTATGCACATTATTGCCATATGAAAGCTGTTTGTAGCTCCACCATCCTTGGGCCGACACGAGGCTATACATTAATTTAGTAGGTATCATATCATATGTAATATGTATGTTAGACATATGTTAGATAAGGTTTTTCTATGCGCCTTTGATACCTGAAATAATTTGAATTCAACGGTCTCCACCCAGGCGGTGCGCCGCTCTTTTCTTCCGGCGATCCTTATCAGATCGTCGGTCCTTATTAGGTGCTTACAGATGTACTGAATAATAGTTTTCCATCGTATTTTGTCGGGTAAGCTCGTTTTAATATTTCCATCTCAACCTTTTCACCGAAGTTGATAGAGAACACATGATAAAACGAATTTAAAACTATTATTCACTACATAATGTTAAAATACTGACGACGCGGTTGGAGCCGTTTGTAGTGCTCCTTCCTACTGAGCCGGCCGTTCTGGGTTCGAATCCCGGGCGGGGTAAATATTTGTGTGATGAACTCGAATATTTGTGCCTGGGTCATGGATGCTATCTATATACTGCCGTGCTAAGGTAAAAGGCGACCTTTTGATATGGAGCTCCACACAAAAAGGCGACCACCTTTTAGCTTAGCACGACAGTATAAGTGTTTATAATTGTATATCGTCGTCTGGTACTCATAATACAAGCTTTGCTTAGTTTGAGACTAGGTCGATTTGTGTCAGATTGTGCCTTAATATTTATTTTTATACTCGAGTACTTTAATCTGTCAATTATAATTTCACAGACAAAATCACAATAACGCACTTTTTAATCCTGTACCAAAATTCTATACTCTATGGTACCCGCTACAGAACTTTAGTATTCATAAGGCATCTCTCTACTCAACTCTAATAATTTCAAAAAGAGAACATCAGCATATTTGATTAAAAAAAAAGCACGCTACTGTTCACTGATTGGTTGAAATTACTTGTCAAAAAATTTAACCATCTCGAGGCACCCGCCATGATCATCGCGATCATGGTTTTTTTAATAGGTCAGTTTTAGTTGAACGAAAAAGGTTACATTAAAAATAAAAATTCATAGTGGGGAATGACGATTAAAGTAAAAAATGATTTTCTGTGTTTTGCTAGTATAAAAAGTATTGTATGCAATAGCTACACAATTAGGTCTTAAAATCTCGTACCGTACTTAGGCCACTCGGCAAGCCTCGTGACCTAAACGCGGTACTCAACTTTAAGAACCTTCATTCAGCAATTTATTTACTTGTTTCAGGCACCCGAATAGGCATCCACCATCCTACATACTGTAGTACATATGGCAAAGCCAACATTCGTTGGATGGAGGTGTGGCTTGACAATTGGATGTCCTTCAGGCTTTGGACCATCAAACTGGGCTGTTCACTTGTAGCCACGTACTGTTACTGTGGGGAAAGCTTGGCAATACTTAGAGACAACTGCCCTAATATAGAAGCCGTAATGGTATGCACAAATTCCGTGAATTTAAAATAAAAGCTTGTAAAAAAATCAACATACATTCTTAAAGGCTAAAACTGCGATTTTTTGCAGCGATCCGGTCGCACGTTTCGTGAACGCAATAATATATACTAAAAGGAACTAAATAGGAATTACCAGAATTACTCTGGTCACCTAAAATATTAAAATTCGACACAGTTCACTTGTTTGTTCTAAAACTTGTTTTTTTTATACTTTCTTGCTACTGTAGCGCTATTGCGAATGGTATTGGAACTACTATGTCCTGCTTACCGCCGGACTCTTTCAAATATTCTTCTATGAAAAATTCCGCTCCTCCCTTTTACACCATAATTTTCAAACAGTACCTAATAGTAAATTAAATTGATACAATGTAGTTATATTTTCAGCTCGAAATACATTTCAAAAGTGCCTACTTATTCGGAATAAGTTATATAGAACACATTAAATATCAATTATAATAATAAGAAATGCACAACCGCAAATCTACGAAAATTCTTTAGCATACCGAATAAAAAAATAAACCATAGCCCATAACCTAAGAACAATAAAAATACCGTACCAGAGATTAATTATGTAAGATCTTACTTTAAGCTGTTTGTAATTTATATGAAATAATATTGAAAATCAGTGAAAATCTGATAAATATAAGTAGGATGCGTTCCAAAACGCATACGGGTGACTGATTAAATGATAGACGGGTGCGTTCCAAATCTGTTAAATAAGAGTTGGGTTCTAAGTTTTATCGAACAAACTGGGTTTTAAGGGGTCACAAAGGAATCTTGATGGTCATTCAGGGCATGTGACACCAAAAAGTTTGAAAAACACTGTCTAGACTCTAGATGATATTCAAATTAACGACAGTTTTTCGGCTTTATTACTGGTGTATAGATATCGATATACAGATCTATAGCTCTAAAAAAAATACCTAAAATACTGTACTGTACTTATATCACAAGCTGCTTAATAAACGGTTTTTTTGCAGTTTCTTGGACTCCGAGAAGGATTATTAGAAAACACAGAGACTGTTAACTTCAAACACCTGCAGTGGGTTCGTTTCAAGGAATGTTTCACCGTAAGTACTTGAATCTTTGCTTGAATCAGTCAATATTTCCTCCAAAAAGATACCATCGGCTATATGACATTTGTCGACTGGGTTACACGAAACATTATATTTTTTTGACAAATGTCAAATAGCCGATGGTATCTTCTAACTTAATTCTATCCGAATATAAGTAATCCAAAAACACGTACAAACATTAGTGTCTTAGATTGACTGCCTGTCATTGTAAATTTATATAAAGAAATAAATAAATCCAAATCATTACCGTGTTGAGCCTTTTTGAACGAAACAATTTTTTTTTGTAATTTCAACCCCTGACAAAAGTGAGGTGTGTTATAAGTTTAACATGTGTAGGGGGAAGTCCCCTAACACCGGACGGCACCTAACGCGCTGGAAGCTCGGCAACGGCAACTCGGCAAGTGGAAGGGGCGCGGGGGACCCCCGCGCCCCTTCCACTTGTCCTTGATTCGCTCGCGTTGCTAGTTGCCGAGATGGTTCGAGTGTCCGGGGTTAGGTGCCGTCCGGCGTTAGGGGACTTCCCCCTAGCTGTGTGTCTGTCTGTGGTATCGTAGCTCCGAAAAAGATGGTCCGATTTCAATGCGGTTTTTTTTTCAAATCGAAAACCTTGTAGGTCGTGATGGTTCTTAGCTGTTTGGTTGGTTCGGGCATTTTTAAATTTTGAATGTTGGTTATTGTTATTACAGACGATTCCAGTCACCAATGCGTTTAGCAGAACGTGGGTTGAGAACTTTGCGGGCCGTTCCATGCTGCGATTTGAGCGAATTCAGGTACTTACGTTGTTTTAAAACAATATTTAAAATGTTTGTATAGAATCTTTTTATCGATTCTATAATTTTTATGTGGTAATACCACATTTTTATTTTTATAAATAATGACACAAAGGTAAATTAAGAAAAGTAAAGGATGAAAGATTTGGTGTGACTGACGTAGCGGTCGGATAGCTCAGTTGGGAGAGCAATGCGCCGGTAACGCAGAGGTCGCGGGTTCATACCCCGCTTCGATTGTAGTAGATCGCATTCAATTTTTCTTTCTTAATTTACCTTTGTGTCATTATTTATAAATATTTAAAATGTGAACTGTTTATTCATTTAAATAAAACAATTTAAACGGATTATATCGCGTATATAAATTATTTGAACCTCCTTGACGTTTCGGTAGCTTTCCAGCTACCGTTGTCAAGAGATGGCAGAAAAAAACACACTTTTTCACTGTCAACGTTTGTGCCAACTACCCATTTTATAAATATGAATTAAAAATAAAGGTGTACATACATGCCAGATGGGCCTAATGTGTAAAACAGTTACACATGTGCCAAAGGCACAAATAATTAATATACGCGATATAATCCGTTTAAATTGTTTTATTTAAAATATGTGACAGTTGCGGAAACCGAAGGATATATTGCGAACTGTTTAATTAAAATATTTTTTTGTCTTATGTGGTTTATCCACTATTAGATCTATTATATTTCTAGGGAAATAACCTTGAATATGAGGTAGATGACTAAACCTTCGGCCACAATATTAGGTACTGTTTGGTAATATATTCTGTTTTAATATTATTGGCTTTTAAGGTCGGGTGTTGCCACACATGAGCCTTTTTCTACCGCACCGCAACACCTTACGATTCAACGAGTAAAGTACCTTGCCCGCTGTCACTGCCTGTCGACTCTGAGATGTGATTTCATGAGCCGATTCTTCTATTCAAGAGGAACCAAGGAGAAGGGTTAGATTGAAATAGGCAATTTCAAGGTCACTAAATAGTTCCTTACTACCTTTTAAACCTCTGACAAAAAAAAAGAAAATCAGAAATCAGAAACTCAAGAGGGATGTTACAAGTTTAACATGGGTGGTGGTGACCGATTTGCATGCGGCATATCTAATCAAAAGCCTTGTCTATCGAGACGAGATGGTTCTTAGCTATGTTTGTTAGACATAAAAGCAGTCGATTCCAAGATATGCACATTTTATTGCAACTAGTGAAGATCCTGCGATCTTGACCAATATTGTAGCTAAGAATTCCAGTATTGTAGTTATGTTCAGTGTTAGTATCATTACCTATACATATATATACATTTATTAGAAGACATTAGACAGTTCTGTACCAAACAAAATATTATTTTAGATAAGGCATTAGGGTAGCCAGGTTTCAGGTCTAAATCTTTGCCCGCGTTACCGGGAATCATGTACTTATTTATGTGCCAATGACAAAATTTGATCCTAATCTTGTTAAAAACGGTGATAAAAAATATATCCATGAGCGACTTTACACCTAAAATGCGCCTTAACACCTCTAATTCTGGTTACAGATCTCAGACAACTGGATTAGCCAATTTCTGACTAGCAACGTTTTAGAAGAAATAGAATTCGACGACGACCACACAGCGACGGGCCAATGTTTGACAAAAATTGCGTCTACAAGACTAAAATCACTGGTTTTACAACAATGTAGAGCTTTAGAGCTCCGACATTTGCTCTCAGCGGTCGACCAGTTCAGCATGATTAAGAAACTCGTGCTGAGAGACCTTAATAGAGACTTATGCAGAGAAATACATTTGGTGGTGGACAAAATTCATGGACTAGAACATTTGGATGTGTATTCTCGTTGGATGGGCTCTATCCAATTGGATGATTGTGTGTGTCGACTTAGTAGCTTGAAGCATCTTGGTGGGAACTGCGTCGGGACGGATGCGGGCTTAGAAGCCGTTACACGGTGCTGCAAGGAGCTGTGTTCATTGGAGCTTGAAAGCTGCTCCGGTGAGTGTTACAGTTTGGTTGTTATGACCAGGATACTTATGTGTGGGATATCTAAGTGTTTTAATCTCAGAATATAGAGTAATCAATGGACTATAGCTTATTTACTCAGTTACAGATAAGTACAAATCTTTAACAAATTATTCTCTTATCACTTTAAAACATATATGTACCTATACTAAAATTACATGAATAATTACATCGTTCCAAACTTTCAAATCGCGATAACTCAAAAAGTTGCTACGGTGAGTAGACTTGTTCTTTCCGTGTACCCTTCAATGTATTTTATTTAATAGTTCGTTTTATGCATTTTGTGTTCATATCAAGACGGGCATACACAATTGATATCGTTAATTGTATCACTGTAACGTTTGTTTTTGTGACCCTAATATAGTAGTTTATGTGACTGTACATAATGAAGGGTATTAAATACGAGTGTGGGTTTATGAAACGAGCCGAAGGCAAGTTTCATAATAACATCACACAAGTGTTTTAATGCCTAATTATGTACAGTTACATACACTACTTTATCTGCCCACATATCATAAGCCTCCATGATTCTTTCAGGAGCCGCACATTATGATAAATTTTACCCGGTAATGGCGGCAATGAAGTTTTCTGGCAGCTGTCATAGTTTTTTTTTAATTCAGAGACAAACTAAGGTCGGCCCCAACTAACATATCGTTCGATATCTTACTTACGTGCGACATTTGTCAAATTTGATTGCAAATTGACAATTCATCTCGAACTAAACGTCATCTCGACTGATATTAGAATAGAGGTCAAATCAAATTTCTTTGTTTTTCAGAGATATTCGAAATTTGAATGAATTATCAAAATCGATGTTATTATTTAGTAATAAAAACATTGTTACAGATAAGAAATCTATTCTAACAAAACAGTCTTATTTTTATGGTGATCATAATGTGCGGTTCTTGAACGCATCATGGACGGTTTATGATATTTGGGTAGATAAAAATAATAATAATCATATCACTAAAATATGCGTAAACAAGAGAAACCATTGATTTTATTTGTATTTGTTCACGTTGACAGGAGTTTCGTCGCGTGGCATCGCAGCAATATGTCGCAACGCGGGCCGGCGGCTGCTGGCGCTGTGCATCCACAACGGCTCGCAGCTGACTGACGACGACGTGGTTGGCTGCGTCAAATCCTGCCCCAAACTGACGGTTAATAATAATAATAATATAATAATATCTTTATTTCAGAATGCAATATTCCATAGATTGATTAGTAACAATGTTCCTTAGCACTATGTTAGTTAACAATAACTTAAATAATTTAAATAAATAAAGACACATAAAACAATATTCTATACAACTATGGTTTTCAGTACGGGGAACAGAGTGCAACCCCTTTAATTTGCCCAACCCAGTACATAAAGATGGGGCAGTCGTATTTATCTACAATAGTTAATACAACTCGCTACGACCATTTTGAAATTATCCGCCATTTTGAAGTCACCATTTTGAAACAAATCCTGCCCCAAGCTGAGTTAATACCTATACAACTCGCTACGACCATTTTGAAATTTAGCCGCCATTTTGAAGTCACCATTTTGAAACAAATCCTGCCCCAAGCTGACGGTTAATACCTATACAACTCGCTACGACCATTTTGAAATTTAGCCGCCATTTTAAAGTCACCATTTTAAAAGCAAAAGGAGGGACATTTGATCGAGCATCCCACATCTAGCTATTACCGTTTTCCTAGGCTATCAATTGTAAACCTGCTCAGAATCGGTAGATCCAAGGTCGGAATTTTTCCTGGGGTCATAAAGCTGACTATACTCCATCATCCTCCTAGCCTTTGTCCCATTTTTTTTTTTTTTTTTTTTACGTTTACGGGCCGGGTTCGAACCCGCGACCTCCGGATTGAAAGTCGCATGCCCTAACCACTAGGCTACCATCGCTTCCTGCTAAATAAAGCTGACTATACTCCAAGGCTCGTATATTTGTATAAACAGTACCTAATATATATTTTGTATTTACTTGTATTCTAGATCCTCTCTGTACGATCAGATTTCTGATTTGCACCCACTTCTGGTATCTTTGGTTGTCTGGTAGAGAATGCCATTTGGCATTAAGTCCGCCATTGTGCCAGTATAAAAGTTGACTCGCCCACATCGCTTAAAATCGGTCCCAAACCAGAACCTTATTAAAAGCTTTTATTTAACTTGCAATGTAAGTATGTATGTAAATATGTATGTATCTACGTATGTTTGTTCGGGTGAAATCTTGCAACTCAATTTTGAAGCAGATATCGTCAACCGATTGAGCTGAAATTTTGCATACTTACTTAACTTTGATGACAATACAATAATATGGTACCATGGGGCTGATCTGATGATGGAGCCGGAAGGTGGCCATAGGAACTCTATAATAGAATTTTTAGAATCGTCTCATTGAGCATTTGATGGATATCCAAGGAAAAGTACAGTCGGCTATAAAAGCTTGCCACTAAAATGTCATTTTTGACAGGAACTTTTTATTATTCAGTTGTTAGACCTGGACGGCTGCGGGCGGCTGACGGGCGACCTTCCCCGCCCACACCCCTTAAAGTCGGTCCGAAACCTCAACCTTATTTTTCAACTCTCATGCTCTAAAAGTTCGACTTTATGCTGTGCGTAGGCGATATAAAATCGCTTTTTATGCTCTAGAGCATAAAGTAAAATCGTCGTCGAAGACCAAGGCGATCGGTCCAACAGCCACACGAACAACATAAAACTTTATAGAATAAACTCTTTATTTTTTTTTGTATCGTTAGTTTTCTAAGACCAAGGTATAATACCAACAGCCAAAGTATACGATAAAATTTCTTGAATTAAATGTGTAATTTTTATTTACTATCAAATATTACTTTTTAAATTTATTTCTATTTCAGTAAATCAATATACTATATATTTAAACTACAACAATAATTTATCGTAAATATAAAAACTAAATGATTTGAAATTTTAATTAAATTAGTTTTTAAGTATAAAATTTACATGATGTAGTTTAATTTTCTCGCAATCGAAGTGAAAAGTAGAGTGTGCAACTCGTCCATAAAACGCATTTTACACTCGACTTTAATGTTCATAAAGTCGAGTGTAAAATGGTGCGTTTTATGCACTTGTTGTACAATCTACTATTTCTGGTACACTGCATATTTACGTGTTCATTATATTATGTAGTTGTTAGACCTGGACGGCTGCGGGCGGCTGACGGGCGACCTTCCCCGCCCACATCCCTTAAAGTCGGTTCCAAACCTCAACCCTATTTTACAAGCTTTTATTTAGCTTGCATGGTATGTTTAAAGTATGTTTGTTCGGGTGAAATCTTGCAACTCAATTTTGAAGCAGATATCGTCAACCGATTGAGCTGAAATTTTGCATACTTACTTAACTTTGATGACAATACAATAATATGGTACCATGGGGCTGATCTGATGATGGAGCCGGAAGGTGGCCATAGGAACTCTATAATAGAATTTTTAGAATCGTCTCATTGAGCATTTGATGGATATCCAAGGAAAAGTACAGTCGGCTATAAAAGCTTGCCACTAAAATGTCATTTTTGACAGGAACTTTTTATTATTCAGTTGTTAGACCTGGACGGGTGCGGGCGGCTGACGGGCGAGCTGCTGCCGCGCGCGGCGGCGGCGCGGCGCGAGCTCCGCCCCCGCCCCCCGGCCCTAAGACTGGGCTTGAACAGCTTCGCGCTCGACTTGCGCGCCGGCTCCTACGACGTGGTAATAGACACACGTCCTTACCCCAGATGGTGCTACCTAGTCGGGTACTGAGCTCTCTTACCCACTAGATTGCTTTTGGTAACTACGGCTACCTGTCACCGCTCCTATTTTATTATATAAATAGAGTCCAACTCAAAATTCGAAGCAATTGAGCGGTTACTGGCCCCGCACGCTACAGTACATTTGGGTGACGACCAAAAAGTTTGCTACCTTAATTAAAAAAAATTATGAATTTTTCCATTGTACGACGACAAATTAACCATCGAATAATGTACTTTAAGGTACTGTTTTAGGTTCATTATTGTGTCGTTAATTTTTGTCGCACAATGTAACTTTTTTCTAAGGCTGACTAAAAAGCCTCAACCAAACCTCAAAACAGTACCTTAAGGTACATTATTCAATGGTTAATTTGTCGTCGTACAGTGGAAAAACTGAAAAACTGAATACAAATTTTAATTTAATGTGTTAAGGTAGCAAACTTTTTGGTCTTTACCCATTGGTCTCTTTTCCACGCTCGAAGTGAGAAAAGGAGAGATGTACTGTCGCGGCCACATCACAAGAAGCCGTAGCGTGCGTTGGCTCTTACTGTAATGTCGTCTGTTGACAAGCAAAACTCACTAACATATAACTACTTAAAACAAAGTTCGTATCTAACTGTCAATGATGGGCAGATTTTTATTTTGTAGTTGATTTCTTTTTTTTCTCAGATTTCAATAAAATTTGGTGAGTTGGTAAAGTTGCCTGCCTCTGACCATGGTTGCTGTCTTCTGACCATGGTTAGTCAAATTTCACGATATGTCCTACAATTTTTTCTCCATTAAAATGCATTAGGTACATAAATTGGCCCATGGGACAATTTTTATTTGATAGTCGAATTATTTATTTTTCATTCGGATCTCCTCATTTTGTACAAAATTTTAGTACAAACTACGAAATTTTGCTAAAAAAAATCCATACATTTTTTGTAACTCAATGGAAAATTTTGTAGGACATATCGTGAAATTGGGCTTACCTTGTTCAGAATAAGGGCTTGTGCACAAATCACGTGAGGTTTTTTCGGGTACTTTTTGACCCCTCCCCTTTGATATTTGGTGAGTTTCTTTGCTAACCCCCCCTCCCCCTCACTACCTCACATGTATTTTTTTCCGCCAAAATTTCGTAAAATAGACTCGCTATATTGAAGTAAGTATTAACAAGTAAGATTTATTTTTAACGAAACCGAGAAAAAAATATCGTTTTTTTTCTTAATTCGTTCACTGTAGAAAAATACACGTGAGGTCTCCTTACACCCCTCACTCCCCCAACGTGATATATCGCGATTTTTTCTTGACCCCCCTCCCCCCTATTGAACCTCACGTGATTTGTGCACAAGCCCTAAGCAACTTTACCAACTCAACAAATTTTATTGAAATCTGAGAAAAACACAAAATCGACAACAAAATAATAATTTGCCCAGATACGAGGTTTTGGAGAGCAGTGACAGAAATTTAGTGAGTTTTGATTGTCACCAGGCGATGTGGTATCCTGATCGCATAACCAGGGCGCTCATTCGAGTGTACTTTGAGATATCGCGAAATAAGTGATGCCTGAGGTATATTGCCATTAGCTATCATTCAAACTCGTGCCGAGCTGCATAAAGGGACATTTCACGCGGCCGAGGGCGGGACGCGCGCGGGAGTGAAGGGCATTCACGTGAATGCCTCGTCGAAGGATTCGGCATTACAATGTCACCGACGCCTGAGTTACACCGATAGGCCGCGCCTGTGCCCAAATGCCAAGTGCCCAGTGGCCAGCCTTCTAATGACACCTTTTGTGCTAACTGTTTGTCGTTTTTCTGTCCAGGACAAGTACGACGGGCTGATTGTCGCTTTCTAACGGCGTCCGGGGCTTGCAGCCGACTTCGCTTGAGACGCAAGCCATAGACAAATGCATACTCCGAAGAGTGCCTAACTTGGATATCACTTCAACCTAGCGATGAATCAATTCACCCTGCCTCTGGAGCCATTAAAAAAAACGTGGTCCAAAATCAACATGAATTGAAAAATACTTGTAGCTATTTGGTTTAAAACCAAAGGAGGATGGGCAGATTTGTATGGACTCTGGCCTAGGGACCAATAACGATAAGCCATATATCATTGGAAAGGATTTTTCATATCCTACAACTTTTTGTATGGCGGGAAATCTCGAATCCCTGTGTAAAAAAAGTTAATAAGAAAGCCATTCAGGAACTTAGTATCGAAAAATCCTTCATAATAACGTTTCAAGTCAAACTTATTTTATGCAGCGATAACTTTATTTACTTCCTGCCATAGTAAACGTTGTAGAACTTAGAATCAGCTATCCAGTGACATATCGCTTGTCCTTACTGGTCAAATAGGCCAATTAGCCCACCTTCCTTTATATTGAAGCGAAAAATTTAAAATTTTGTATGCTTCGGGATTTGAACCCAATAAAAATACATTCAATAGTTCTATCTAAGCTACTAGCTGAGGCATGTAATGTTTCAACTGGTTTAATCGTATGGTCTTTTTGGGGGGCTATCGTAGCGCCATCTACATCTACCGTAAAGCTTTCCTTGAATTACGTAGTGCATATACCGTTCGATGGGTAAGAAAAATTATACTCATTAAAGTTTGGGAGTAATGTCAAGCCTAGCTAAAAAATGTAGCACCGCGTGACGTCACTCCGAACTTTAGCGGACTATCTGCTCTGGACGTATCTTCATAATTTTGAAATCTTTAATTGACGAAATAAAAAAAGACTAAGAAGGATCATAATCTACGGACTAATATTATTTTTTTAGCAATCTAGCCTACAGTAAGGTTAACAAGTATGCAGTTAAGTAAAGTATAAGATTATGTAATATGATTATGATAATACAGCGAAGCCCCGACGAGGCCGTGGAGCCCAGGACTACTCCGATGTTCGAAATTCTACCGTCTTATAGTGCTGTCCCGCTCACTCAAATATACATTGACAGATCGAGAGGGACGGCACTATTCGACGGTCGAATTTCGAACATATTACGGTCACGGCTGATGCGTGGTAAATCAAAGTTTAGAAAGCTCGTTCTTTTCTACTATTTGGTCGAGTTTATGCGCTAGGCGCAGTGCATTGTTACATTTATAAAATGAAACAATCAATCCAGAGGCGCCGGTCTCTTCCAACAGCCCTTCTAGCACAACTCTGCCATGCTACGGTAAAAGGACGTATGTTACTATGACATCCGTATAAAGATACGACCTTTTGCCGTACCACGGCAGAACTATGCTTCGCGACTCTTGTCACGCGACTGAGCGTCACCCGTTACTCTCTCACAATACTGTACAGAAAGAGATAGGTAATATAGCTCGCGCGAGAAAGAGTCGCGTGCAAAGTTCTGCTAGATGTGCAGCTACGCATTTCAGTGTTTCTTTGAGCTTTGATCTTTGTATCAATTGTTTCTTTAGTTTTTAGGTTGCCGTACTGTTGTACGTTGTACTGTTGTACTGAAAGGCGACCTTTTTGTATGGAGCTCCATGGAAAAATTTTGCCTTTTACCTTAGCACAGCAGCTATTATAAGCCTCCGCTTTATGTTCGGCTGTCACAGGGCTGTATCTTTCCAACTGTAGAGACTTGAAATTCTCACATAATGTGTATTGCTATGGCTACAACAAATACTGAAAAAAAAAATGAAACCATACAAAAAAAACGTGTTTTTTAACGTTTCTTTGCTCTAACGGTTGTAGAAGCTAGAAATTGTCATAGAATATATTATTGTTGTTATTCTATAGGTATGTATAGCCACTGTAACAGCAGATACTAAAAAATAAAACCAGTAATTTTTCTTTTATTTGATGGTACGGAACCTTTCGTGCGGGTGTCGCCACAGCATGAGGGGTTACTGCGACAACAAACTAATTTAACATTGCCCGGGTTCATAGTATTTAACCTAACCTGTAACTCGCTTCGCTACTGAAATAATAGCCCTATTTGTTGAATAGGAATGCGTCAGATGTAATGCAATAGTTCATACCTGCTAATTTACAAGCTCGCTCCACTCTGCTGCTATCCTCACATCCGTGTAGTATCATTATTTGTGTTCCTTCATCTCACAGGAATCTCCTCTCACAAGATTGTCGTCTCCTTTCTGGAAAAGGTATATACATGACTTCCATTGTCATGTATTGTTTGCGCCTTGTATCTTAGCATAAAATTGACATTACCAGACTATTTATCTCTGTGTAACGTCTTGCAGTTAATATATTAAAACATATGATACAGTATGAAGTCAGTTCCCCACAGTCCTCAAGGAATACACCATTTACGAGGATTGGACCTGATCTCATCCATTACGAACTTCAATCACTCGACTGCGACTGCGACAGAGCGTTGAGGGGATACGAGGAGCATGTTAAGCCAGCATATAGGGACCATCAGATTCGTCAATCTTCCGGTCAAATAAATAGGTACAACTAGGTACAAATAGATAAGTAAGGAGAATATCTCTCCACATAAGTTACCCGTTCCCAATGCGTCCCCGGTCAAAACGAATGCTATCACATGCCCGGGAAAGCATCCGCCTGACTGGGCGATGCGTATAAAACTGCAAATAATGTGTAATTATATTGACAATAAGAGACACAAGGCCACAAACTTAACTGATAGAGCAGGCGAACTGGAGCAATCACAAAATACTTTAGTTAATATGCATGTGCACTCAAAGGGTCCAAAAACAAACTAAATTGCCTTGTCAAAGAAAATAATTGAATAGTAAAAATAAGAAATTCAAATATCTCACCATAGACAATCTAAGAAGAATCAGTAAGGTGAAAAGCCAAGACGTTGTCAAAGAAGTATGAATATAATCGCGAGTCGTCGCGACACTCCCGCCGCGGCAAGTTAATGAAGAATAGTAAGTGTAGTCATTAAGTGTCGAGTCCATTCTTTGATTTTATCCATTGCCTGGACTGCGGCAGCTCTCTTAAGTTTCTCATTTCTGGGTAGTGTAGATGTAGATTCGACTTCATTAATTACGACATCTTCAGATGTTGTGTTTGCGTTGTCCTTTTCAGTATTTTCTATCATTGAAATATCTATTGTGTGTGCGTCTCTCGAAAGGTCAATTGTGTCAGTAATATCAGCTGTCTCAACATCCATGTCCTTTGATGGCTGAGGTAAATCTTCAAGTAATGGTACTGATACATTATGCTCCACTTCGGAACTTGTATCTAAAGAACCATGCGACGAGTTAACTTCATGCAAGGGCTTATCCAATTCGAGTGGGTATAAATGTCCAATAGATCTTGTAAATATTGTGTCTCCCACTTTCACTCTTGCGACTCTACACAATCCGTCTGTACTGCGCAGTAATTCACATATACGACCTACTTTCCAATTTCCCCGATTTTTACTATCACTTTTGATTTGAACTGTATCACCAATGCAAGGTTCATTGTGAGATTTTATTCTCGATTGATTGGGTGAATGACTGCTACGTTCTCTTAAGCTTAATAGGTATTGATTTATGAACATATCCTTGTACTCGTTCATTATTATTTCTCCCCGTTTCCATCCTTCTATGAGTCGCTGTTTGGTAGATGTTGTTCCTGTAGCTATGTTATCTTCCAAGTTCTGCAGGTTAATGCATTTTCCTGGTGTTAGGAAATCAACAGGTTTCAGTATGTGATCCAACTCAGATGACACATAGGTTAGCGGTCTAGTATTGACTATCGCTTCAACTTCTTTGATGATAGTTAGCAACTCGTTGTCGTTAAGAAGATGTTTCTGTAGGGAACGTTTGAGACAATGTTTCACTACTCCTACAAGTCGTTCATAGACACCTCCGTGCCAAGGCGCTAGTTGAGGTATAAATTTCCATCTAATCCCCTTTTCTGTGAGTTCTCTCACTGTTAGTATCTCTGATAGCAATCTGAATTGAAGTGCATTATCTGATAATATCAGTGTAGGAATACCCCTGGAAGCTATAAACCGACGAAATGCGAGAGCGCATTCCTCTGCTGTCATGTCTTTTACAACTTCGAGATGAATAGCTCGAACTACTAAGCACGTAAATAGACAAATCCAACGTTTTTCTTGATCCTTGTTTGATTTTACTAACACTGGACCGAAGTAATCCACTCCTACGTAAGTGAATGCTAAAGTATATTTCACCCTTTCTGGTGGTAAAGCAGGTGTATCTGGTAAAGCGTATGGACCGCCACCATGCTTCACACATTGTGGGCATTTGCTTAGGATTCTTTGTACTTGAGTTCGTCCCTGAGGAATCCAGAACTTATGTCTTATTATGCTTAAGGTATGTGATACACCAACATGATAGTTCTCGATATGTGTCTTCATGATGATTTCCTTGGTGAACTCACATTGCTTAGGTAAAGAGAATAGGATGTTTAGCATCATAGGATAAATCTGAATGTGTTAAACGACCATCACACCGGATAACACCGTCCACATCTTTGAACAATCCTAGATTTCTAGTAAGGTTAGTTATTTTATCTTTTGATTCATCTGGAAAAAACTGTTTCTGTAAATTTATTATTTCCTGTATCTCCGAATTCGTTCCTGTTTGAATAGTCGAAGGTGTTGTAAGATTATCTTGAGGTAAGAGTTCATTAGACTCTTCCATACATGCATCTTCTGTATTATTTTCCTTTGAAACTTGGTCTTCCTTTTCAGAATGTAGCTCAAATTCTGACGTATTCGGAAGAACCTCCCCCGCCAGAAGAATGGCGTCCGTAGTTAGTTCTGTAGGCCAGTTGATTGACTTCATGGATAGAAATGTCGGACCATATAACCATCGTTTCAGATCTTCACTGGTTTTCATTGGTCTTGTCGCTACATCTGCAGGATTAAATATCGAAGGTATGTATTTGATTACCAATGACTTAATTCTTTTTATTTCGTCTACCCTTCGTGATACAAAGGTATCCAGTAGTTTATCAGTTTGACACCAATTTATCGCAATTTGGCTATCTGACCACAAGGTTAGTTGTGTGACGTTTGCTTTGATGTATTTCGTGATGAATTGAATCAATCTGGTTCCAATGAGAACTCCTAGTAGTTCTAAACGAGGAATCTTCAAATTCTCCAGATCCTTCAAAGGTGTCAATCTGGATTTTCCCATGACAAATTGTATATTGTTGTCTTGCACTAGGTAAACTACAGCAGCGTAAGCCTTAGTGGAAGAATCTGTAAAACAATGTAGTTGAACTTCTTTGTTGTTCAATATGTTTCTTGGTAAACAGATCTCTTTGATTAAATCAAAGTCCTTTAAAATGTTCTTCCATTGAACTGACGTTTGTTCTGGTAACGCTGTGTCCCAATTTAGTTTCTTCTCTTTCCATAGAGATTGGAAAAGAATCTTGGCAGGTAAAGTTATAGGTGCAGCAAATCCACATGGATCAAAAATTGATGCAACAGATTTCAATATTCCTCTTTTAGTGTATGGATTTTCTTTATTCTTCACCCTCAGTTGAAGTGAATCTTCTTTTAAGTTCCAGTTTAATCCTAAAGTTTTTACTATTTTATCATCACCAATGTCTGGAATTTGTTTCATAAATGTCTTTGAGTTAGAACTCCATTCACGTATGTTCATTGAAATTTGCTGAAACACTTGTTTCACATTCTTATACAAGTTCATTGCTTCTTCGATGCTATCTGTACCAGTTAAAAGATTATCGACATATATGTCATTAGCTATATCTTTTGCATGTTTTGAATTTGAATTCAGCAATAGATGTCTGATGGTTGCATTCAATAGAAACGGCGAACTAATTACTCCAAAAGGAACTCTAGTGAATCTATAGTGCAAAAGATTGTCCACAGTAACTGGTTTATTAGTATCTTTTAGCCATAAAAATCTAGTGACATCTCTGTCCTTTTCTTTCAAACCCATTTGAAGAAAAGCTTTTTCTACATCAGCAGTTAATCCTATGGTATGACATCGGAACCTTATTAGCAGTCCTGTTAGGTCTTCCAACATTTTTGGTCCACAGTATAAACATTCGTTTAGACTTTTAGTATCTTTTGTTTTCGCGGATGCATCATATACAATGCGAAGAGCTTTTCCTGGTACTAAGACTCCGTGATGAGGTAGGTAATGGATAGGATGATCAATCTGTTCTGATTCAGGTACCAACTCAATGATCCCCTTTTGAATTTGATCATTCAACGTTTTGTTGTAAGCTGACAGAGTTTCTGTATCGAGTCTCTTCATTAGACCAATTAGTCGACCATAAGCTAAGTTGTAATTAGTTGGTAAATCAGGAGGATATTCTTTCCAAGGCCAAGTGACATAATAACGGTTGTCTCTGATCTCCGTAGTTTCGTTGAAGTTTTTGATTGCTTCCTCCTCCCTGTTCATACTTGGAGAGTCCATAATACCGATTGATTCTAAATCCCATAAATGTTGTATGCTAATATTATCAAGAGTGATCCACCTCTTAGTCCATTTGTTTTCATAAGAAGATTGAAAGTATGTAAGTACGTTCAAGTCATCATTATGAGACGTGTTCTCGGTTTTCCCGGATAAAATCAATCCAAAAATTGAATCTAAGAGATATAGGTTTTCTTCAATGACCTTCGAATCTCCTTTTCATTGGCATTGGAGTTCTTGCAAATGTGGAGAAAAAGGATCCAACTTTGTTGAAACGATTTTCCGTTCTATTAAACTTGGGCTTTGCTTTATTAAACCGTTTATTGGACTTCATCGATCTAATATGTAGAGCATCAGTTGTATATCGGACTTCTTCGGATCCGTTTTTGTGATTAAACCCTCTTGCATCTTCCTTTGCCGTGATGATGATGTTTAGTTGTTTCCTCATTGCTTCAATAGATTCAGATTCCGATTTTAATCTCATTTCATACAGTATATCTTCCGGAAATTTCTCCATAATCAAGAATCGTAAGTGATTATGAGATGTATCTTCTCCCATAGATTGTAAGACACGCAGATGTTTCTCAATTTCATCTAGAGTCTTCCGACAATCCTCAAATCTAACCGCTGGCTTTATTTTGTAAAGAGTGGCATAGTGGGCATCTATGACATGTTCACGCTTCCCATATCTTCCCTTTAAAGTATCCACCGCTATTTGGTAGTTCTCGTTGGTAGTCTCCAAGCCTTCAATCATGTTTTTTGCCTCTCCATCCAAAGAAGCCTTCAAGTATAGAAGCTTGTCCACATCTCGTAGGTTTCTTTGACCTATATTCGAATAAAATTGATCCCAAAATGGAAACCAACCCATAATGTCTCCTTTGAACTTCTGCAAAGTCAATTCAGGCAGTTTACTGCGATTATCCGAGAAGGTAGATGGCTCCTTCACTTGTGAGTTCTTATCGGCTTGAATGGTTGCGTTAAGTTCCGCTAACATTTCTTCACCTTGCAATTGAGAAGTAGTAAGGTTTGAAATCTCGTCCGCGTTCGGTGTACTACTGACATTAAAATATTGATAGAGATCAGCATTGAAGCGATTAAGCATTGATTGTAGCTTTGAGGCATTAATCGCACTCTGTTCTCGCTTCTCATTATCCCAAGGACGATTCACACACAATGTTTCTGCCTCCTTTGACAGTACTAAAATGCTTGACGCAAAGGTATTCAGACGACTGAGTAAAATACCCTCCATGTTTATTCAATTCTGAAAACATTTTAAGTATCTAGTTGACAAATTCATTGATGCATGATATTTAAAGTCGCAATGTTCATTATTAAGTTATTGACATTATCAATAATCTAGCAGAAAGTATAAAATTATTTGTAAGTTATTTAATTAATTGATAAAATGTTTTCATATATTTAAAGAAAGAAAGGTTCTCTTTAAACTGTTAACAGATCCCTACATTATATTTGTAAGTTGAAAAAATTGTTGAAATGTCAAACAAAAATAATAAAATATTTCATAAATTATAAGTCTCATATGCTGCTGACTGTACTTGCATTATAATTGTTATAGAATGGAATAATATTTGTAATATTTATATTGCAACATGAAAGTAAACAATTGGACAGAAAATTATATGAAAATTCTCTCTTTCATATAATTTGGAAACTAGAGATTATGGTTTGACTTACCTGTATTAAATATTATTCATAAGTTTTATAGATGTCTCGAAGTTCATGAGAATCATAAATATTGTTGTTGGTTTATAACTTCATAGGAATTATCCGGTAGAAATCTCTCCTTAATGTAAACCTATGACAATAATACACATTTCCTAAATATATGCAGTTATAACGTTGTTGTGAAATATATTCAAATAAATCTGTTTTATTGACGCATCTCTATTCAACTTTATATAACCTATGGTTGTTATTGTAGCGAGTTTGTTTCAGAATAAACTTGGATACTTAACAAGATAATTTATTACCTAGTTTGATACGATCGGTATAGAATCGAGTATAATATAGTTAGAGCACATATTCTATATATAAAACGAGAAAGTAAATCAGAGAAATATCTCATAAATGTTGATAAACATGATTGTTTTGATATTTGGTTCGTACGACAAATACTCACCTTACGTTCACGATTTAATAAGTCAATGATATTAACACCCTTTTTACACATCACTTTATACATTTATTCATCATAATCACAATGAATATACACCAAATAACACTATTTATCACCATATCTGAATAAAAGATTTCGAAAGGTACAATTTGGCGGCGTTAAACAACCATTTTTTCAACAACTGGCAAAAGTGACATTAGGACTGCGTACAACAGCGGCATATTCGATTATACGCTGCAATCGAATTGTCAGTCGATCAAATTTGTCGTCGAACAATAAATGTTATTTATTTGGTGGTAAATGGGTAATAACACAACACTTTATTTATTTTCAAATAGCATAGACGAAGTGCTTCATCGCATAATAATCGTAAGACGTAAAATATAGTGAATAAAATAAAATCGCCGATGTTTCGATACTCGGTGCATAAATCGTTGTTCATAGCATATTTGACTCGTTTGAAATAATCCGAATAAACAATCGATGATGCAAATATGACGCATCGTATTCATACCTCGAATCGATCTATTAAAATCAAGTATCGATTTGAAGTATCACCGTACATTCTAGAATTCGTCACAACTATCGAATCGTCGTGATTTGTCCGCACGAACTATAATCGATTTTGACTATCTCATTTTGAGTATAATACGAATTGTAATACTTTAGTAAACGTCTGACTCACCACTTTACTTTCAAATACGCAATAATTTTGGTTAGGCAATCTAGCTACTAAAGATTTGTATGAAAACTATTACACCACAATCTGACACATTTAGGCTGAAAATTATACCATAATTTATCAAGTAATCGCAATACCGAATTCTAAACTACGGCCAGTGATTCTAACAACACTTCCCTCAAAGTGCCACCAGAATCCCAGCATCTCCACCAGAATTTGTCGCCACAGCATGAGGGGTTACTGCGACAACAAACTAATTTAACATTGCCCGGGTTCATAGTATTTAACCTAACCTGTAACTCGCTTCGCTACTGAAATAATAGCCCTATTTGTTGAATAGGAATGCGTCAGATGTAATGCAATAGTTCATACCTGCTAATTTACAAGCTCGCTCCACTCTGCTGCTATCCTCACATCCGTGTAGTATCATTATTTGTGTTCCTTCATCTCACAGGAATCTCCTCTCACAAGATTGTCGTCTCCTTTCTGGAAAAGGTATATACATGACTTCCATTGTCATGTATTGTTTGCGCCTTGTATCTTAGCATAAAATTGACATTACCAGACTATTTATCTCTGTGTAACGTCTTGCAGTTAATATATTAAAACATATGATACAGTATGAAGTCAGTTCCCCACAGTCCTCAAGGAATACACCATTTACGAGGATTGGACCTGATCTCATCCATTACGAACTTCAATCACTCGACTGCGACTGCGACAGAGCGTTGAGGGGATACGAGGAGCATGTTAAGCCAGCATATAGGGACCATCAGATTCGTCAATCTTCCGGTCAAATAAATAGGTACAACTAGGTACAAATAGATAAGTAAGGAGAATATCTCTCCACATAAGTTACCCGTTCCCAATGCGTCCCCGGTCAAAACGAATGCTATCACATGCCCGGGAAAGCATCCGCCTGACTGGGCGATGCGTATAAAACTGCAAATAATGTGTAATTATATTGGCAATAAGAGACACAAGGCCACAAACTTAACTGATAGAGCAGGCGAACTGGAGCAATCACAAAATACTTTAGTTAATATGCATGTGCACTCAAAGGGTCCAAAAACAAACTAAATTGCCTTGTCAAAGAAAATAATTGAATAGTAAAAATAAGAAATTCAAATATCTCACCATAGACAATCTAAGAAGAATCAGTAAGGTGAAAAGCCAAGACGTTGTCAAAGAAGTATGAATATAATCGCGAGTCGTCGCGACAGCGGGAGTCAGACTTGCACTTGTCTGGTTTTTTATGTTATACGTTATGAGTAGGTAAATATTTAAAAAGTATAAAGCATTTAATATATATTTTGTAATTTTATTTTCTTTGTTTCCTTTGCTCTCTCCTAGCAACAATCTACATTTAAATGTAAGTCAATAGTTTCTCATCATTTTAGGAAAACATTGAAAATGTTGAATGGAACGATTTTTCAGTAGAAAAACAAATAACTACTCGACACAATTCACACCGTCTAAAACTTTATATTCTTTGGTTTAAAACTTAAATTTATTTAATACTATCTTGCTACGCTAGCGCTATTGCGGACAGTATTGGAACTATTATTTAGTGTTTACCGCTGGACACTTCTTAAAATATTCTCTTCTCTAAGATATATTCTCCTCCTCCTGTTCCTTGTATTCTACCTTCCTGGTATTATAACAAAAATTCCTAGAAATGGATTTGCACATTCGGCAGTGTTTTGGAACATACCTTAAAGTCTGACATCTGAAACGTCAAACGTCAAGTCGGTTTGACAGATAAACAAAAATATTAACTCGTGCTGACCTTTTTTCTTGCAATATTTAATTGATAAATCTAGTTACTAACATGAATTTACTACCCAAAAGCCATAAGGAATTCAGTGAAAAAGACTACTGGAATAAGTTTTTCAAGAAACGCGGCAATAAAGCATTTGAATGGTAGGTTATAAACGAAACACGATTTCATTTTTTTAAATAATTATAATCGCACATTTTTCCTTATAATGTTAGTGTTAATTCTATTTTAAAACCGTTTGTTGCAATATGTAGGTATGGCGAGTATCTGGAACTGTGTTCACATCTACACAAATACATGAAACAAACAGATAAAATACTTATAACCGGGTGTGGTAATTCAAGTCTAAGCGCCGATCTTTACGACGTGGGCTTCACAGGCATAACCAATATCGATGTCTCGGAAGTTGTCATCAAACAAATGAACAACATCAATGCACAGAGAACTAAGATGAAATTTCTTTACATGGATGCACTAAACACTACGTTCCAAAATGAAGAATTTAATGTGGTTTTGGACAAAGGCACACTAGACGCGCTCATGCCTGATGATTCAAAAGAAACAAATGAGAGCATAGACAAATACTTTGGTGAGATCAAAAGAGTTTTGAAACTTGGAGGTCGATTTGTGTGCATATCTCTGCTACAGAGTCACATTTTAAATAAGTTGCTGGCAACTTTCTGTGATAAATCCTGGATGTTTAGAGTGGTGCGATGCCATGAAGCTGAAGAAAAAAATGCTGAAAATGGAGATGGTACCACATTACCGGTTTTTGTTGTGGTAGCTACTAAATTTAAGGAAATGCCGCAATTGGTGAGTTTTATTTATTTGCTAGAATACAATTACACTTGTTTTAGTAAATATTTTCAACTCTTGTTTGCTGCTTTTCCAACTGTTTGTTGTTGTTTTGTTGTAATAGGAAGTATAGAACTCTAAATTAGTAACATCTTTCCTAGTCCAACTTAATCTTTTTTAAATCGCTGATTTGAGGGTCGGCCCTCTTTTACTCCCAATCTTTTCTTTAACCTTGCAATTACCAGAGAATTATGAATTCCAAATCTTCTTTGTTAATAGTTCAAAACAAAAATTGAATTTGTACTATATGAAGTATGCAGGGACTTAAAGGTAAATTTTGACAGAAATCATCATATGTTTCAGATAGCCGAGGTGTGCATGGCAGGAGACAAGATGCAGCGATTGAAGACGGCAGACGAGGTGCGAGACTGCATAAAGTCAGTGCAGGACACTGCATTTGTGACCAATGGCCTGGCCAAAACCAGTCTGGAAGGGGATGATGAGGTAAATTGAACAAAACATTTTTGTTATTGTCTTATTTAACGAGTCTGCTAAACATACTGATGAAACAGCAACAATCAGTAACAACTCGCTTGTTCATCAGTATGTCTGAGTCCACGGCATGTGAAACCGTGTTGAAACGTCAGGCAATGAAAGTAAATAAACAATGGACTAGATCGTTTTGTGTGAGGTTGTCCAATATTTATTTATTTAATATCACAATAGACTGGTTTAATAAGTTCTAACATTTTTGTTGTCGTCTCTTTAGGCATGTTACACTCAGAAGCAAGAGCACTAACTATATTATGAATAAAAGAAATGACCCAAACTACCAAGTATTTTTATGAAAAACCAGTGATTGGTTCGTGACACTCAAGCTAATTATCACAATAAATAAACATATTTTTCAGACACTTTTTTTATTATATTAGGGATCTGCATGGTCCTTGTTAAAAAATAACGGTACCAATCGCCCCCAACATGCTGTTTCAGGTATCTCTGGACCTTATGCTGCCGGGGAATGAGGCGCCCCGTTACACCCTGTATGTGGTCGATCAGAAGAGGTCCCAGGCTGTCAACAAGTATGCCGTGTTCATCGTTCCCCAGGGCAGGTATGTCACAGTTAGATTGCCTTCTTTTGTTTTTTGTTCTATTTTCAAAATATGCGAAAATCAAAACATTTTTCGATAGTAACTGTGACTGTGACACCCGATTCTTTCCTTTCAATAGCGTGCGAGTAAGACAGGTGATGCAGTCGCGGATAATATGTTAGCCCCACAGAATTAATGGAGTAATTTTTTTTTATTGTTGCGATACAGTGTAACCCATTACATGAAACTAAAGACCGAAAAATACTATCAGTCTTTTATAAATTTATTTTTTAAGAGGTACACCAATTTTACATATTGAACCGTTGATGCAAAGATCAAAGCAGAAAGATTTTTTTTAATGTGTAACCTTGCAGAAGAGACCGGGAATCGAACTCGGTACCTTTGTATTACCGGTCCAGCGTGTTAATCTCTCCACCACCCTAACGCCAGATAACCTTTCGAATTTTTCCTTATGCTTTGTGTGTCGATCTTTGCATTGTTTATTTGATTTTATGTTTCTTTCGTGCTTTGATTTTTGTATCACTGGTTCTATCAATCTTTTGTTTTAGCCACGAATACATAAAAATCGAGGGAGTTACGGAATCCATAAAGCGGAGCATTTTTTAGAAATGATTAATGTTGGTTTTGGGTTTAGGTCTAGTAGAGATGTCAAGAATATATGTATATTGTTAGCGTATTCAAGTAGTAATAATCAAAAACTTGTTTCACATATTAACCTACTTTATATTTTAAACCTTACACGGAAAAATTATACCTAAGTTCATATGCTTCCCTTCAGAACATCACAATTTTTAAAGTGTTCAGTTTAAAATTATTTCCTTAATTTATCAGAAACCGAAACAATTTTTTTTATACCGACTATACTACGATTTCTAATTCAAGACCAAAAAAACTACCACGATGTTACCACTACAATAAAATATTAGTAAAATCCTTATTCTTTATTAGACAACTAAGATAATTTATTAATTGATAACTTTAACTCCATGTCTTAACAAAATAATTAAGTTAGATTTTTAATAAAGAAGTGGGTAGAAGCTACACGAGCGCTATAGCTCCCCAAATAATTTATTATTTATCGCGATAAAATGTCTCACGCAAGCCTAGACGCGATTGAAAAAGTGATCTTAAAGTGTTTAGCACCCATTAATAAACAAATCGCGTCATTAACGCTTTCATTAAAGAAAATAGAAGACAAATTGCTGAAGCAAGGATTCATGCACAATGACAGCGAAATAATAATGGACGCGCCAAGTACCGAAGCAATCCCAAAAATAGCAGGAAGTAAAAAAGCATCACAACCCGCCGAATTGCAAGGTACGTCCTCATCTGACTCAGGTACCACACGTAGCCAGAGAGCAAAAGCAAGAGATGTGCGGAGCACGCGAAGTAACAGCTGCACCAAAACTACTAAAACTACACCCGTATCACACAAAGCTACAGAAAAACCACCGCGGAAGTCATTGTCAGCTAAGACGGATACGCAACCTAAGATCGACAATCCTGCCGCAACAGCCTCGGCGACACCAGAAAGTCTCGTAACCATCACACCCATAAATATCTCCACACCTATTACTACTTTAGATACCACCGGCACATCGCCGTCTAACGACGACTACTCTAAATGGAACACCGCACAGTCACGAAAACAGCGCCGCCGCACAGCCCGAGCGGTAATCCGTGGTTCGGGTCCTGCTAACGATTGCCTTCAAACGGTAGAACGAACAAAAAAAAATTCACGCTTGTTTCTTTAAACCGGAGACTTCCCCGGAGTCACTGACGAAGTACATGCAGGACATAAATCCATCTCACAAATATATCGTCGAAAAGCTGACACTTAAACACAACTACTATGCGTCGTTTGGGATAGTACTTCCAGACAGTGCATACGAATTTTTCATGCGTCCTGACAACTGGCCGCCGGGAACAGAAGTAAGCGAGTGGTTTCCTCGCAGCGGCGGGCGAGCGATGCGCTCGCCAAACCGGTCCGAGCGTAGTATCCCTTCCGATGGACGGCCCCCGCGTCCCCACCGCCGGAGTGCGTCAGCTGACGACGCCGCGGACAACTGATAACGACAACAATGCACCACTCATAATTTGTCATCAAAACATTCAATCACTCAACTCAAAAACAAGAAAACTCGAAATATTATTAAAAAATGAACTAAGCTGCGATATACTTGCGCTAACCGAACACTGGTTGGCAAAACAGCAATTAGAATGTGTTCATATAAATAATTATGTATTAGTTTCTCAATACTGTAGAAGTCCCCGTTTACATGGTGGATCTTGTTTATACATTAAAAACTCTATTAAAGCAGTAGAATGTCCCGAGCTTTGTAAATTATCAGTAGAACGATTTTGCGAAATATCAGCTATTGAGTTGTTAGACTACAAATTAGTTGTGATATGTATATACCGTAGTAATTTAATAAAATCAACTGACTTCATTGACATGTTGGATAAGCTGCTAGCCAAGGTAAATGAACTGCGTGTTGATTGCGTTATTGTCGGAGACACCAACATCGATTGTTTACTCAGTAATTTGGACCATAAAATATTGCAAGACACTTTAATGAGTAATAACTTTACGAACGAAATCGAGTTCCCTACTAGAGTAACCCGGTTGACCTCCACCTGTCTCGACCATTTATATACCAACCTGCCCTCAGACTCCATAGCAACGTCAGTGGTGGTGTCAAACGTCAGCGACCATTACGGGATCCGTGCAGAGATCACTTGCGAGCCACAAACTCCACTTCTGCCGATAGTCCGACGCAGTCGTAATATAACATGCGCCTCGCGAAGTTCCTTTGTCCAAGCGATGGAAAGCGTTGACTGGTCCGATATCTTCAACCGCAAAACCACGACAGGTGACAGAGCCAAAGCTGTTGTAGATATCCTAACCAACAAGATAGAAATATGTTTTCCATTCAAAAGTATAAGCACAGCATATAGAAAACAATCGTGGATAAACGATGAAATTATAAATCTAAAATATTTACTGTTTGATTTAATAGACCTCAATAAAAAATTCCCAGCATGTCCCGGGATCGTGAGTCGCGTTAATGACTTAAACAACAAATACAACGAACTGACCCGAAACACAAGGACGCGTCATTATACAAAATTAATAAACGACAGCAACAACACAACGAAAACTATGTGGCAGATAGTAAACACGGAGTGTGGGAAAAAATCCAAAGCAGCAATCGAGTTCACCGACGTAATTAAAAAAAAGGATGGCTCTAGTTATACCTCAAAAAAGCAACTCGTTAACACCCTGAACTTGCAGTTTGTGTCAGCGGCAGCGCAGTGCGGAGCTCCCCGCGCCGACGTGTCCGGCGCGCTCGCCGCGCTGGCCGGCGCACGGCCCCCCAATGATCGCTCGCTGTTTCTGACCCGCTTCACCCCTTACGAGATTCTACAAATAATATCGCGACGAGTTGCTATAAAAAATACCAAGGACCTTTATGGAATCTCCACCGAGATACTAAATCTGGTCGCGGGAAACCTGTCTGCACCACTAGCAGTACTCTTTAATGAATTACTTCGCTTTGGAAAATACCCTCGAGTCTTTAAGGAAATTAAAGTTTGTCCTATATTTAAAGGAAAGGGTAACAAGAGCGATCCAAACTATTACAGACCCATAAGTATAATACCAGCAGTAGCAAAGGTCCTTGAAAATGGTATAACAACGCGGATAACCAACTTCCTTAATGCGTCCGGTGAACTATCGACAAGGCAGTACGCGTATCGCGCGGGAAGATCCACCACCATGCTAGCTCGCGAGATTGTACGTCGCATTTTAATAGCACGCGAATCAAAGAGAGAGGTCGCTGTACTTTTCTGTGACCTCTCCAAGGCCTTTGACGTAGTAGACCATCCAGTGCTGACAAAAAAGCTTCACCATTACGGCATACGCGGACCCGCCCTCATGCTAATGACCGACTTCTTAAGCGACAGATCACAATACGTTGTAGGCCAGGGAGGAAACCTAAAGTCGGAAGGCCTCTCGAGCGATATGGGTGTTCCCCAAGGATCATCCCTGTCCAACCTCGCTTTCTCCCTCCTTTTAAATGACCTACCAGATGTCGTAAGCGCGGGTGAAGTTTTCATGTACGCCGACGACGTTGCTGCAATTGTTACAGCGGATGATCAAACTGAATTGCAATCCGAACTGAACACCACCGCAGGACAACTATTCAAGTGGTGTCATAAGAATGGGTTGTTGTTGAACCTTACAAAAACCCAGTTCATACAGTTCGACCTATCAGGGAGACAACGTCGTCCGCTGCACGTACACCACAATGGCACCACCATCAACCAGGTAACTTCAACCACTTTCCTGGGCTTTCAGCTGGATCAAACCTTAACTTGGGAGTCGCAAATTAGTATAGTTTGCGCCAAGCTCAGCAAGGCGTGTTTTGCACTGACGAGGTTGAATCAAACACTGCAACGCGAAGCGGTTCGCTCGTGCTACTTCGCAAGCGTTCAAGCGCTGGTTCAATACGGGTTAGAACTGTGGGGCCGTGCCGCCGATTGGCAGCGCGTGTTTCGTCTCCAAAAACGCGCCGTGCGCATCCTGGCTGGTGCCAGTTTCGACGACAGCGCCAAACCACACTTCATAGCCAATAGGATCCTTACACTCCCTGCACTACTCATACTACAGGTTGCTATATATGTACGAGAGAATCTCGCGCTATATCGTAGACGAGGTGAAGGCTCCACCCGGAGCTCTCGAAATGGGGACAAGCTCGCGATAATTCCACACAAATTGGCCAAAACTGGAAAAACAATCCATGTGATGGGTCCCATAGTATACAATAGGTTACCCAAACCAATAATTGAAGCCTGCAGCTTATCCAGCTTTAAATATAAATTGAAGATGTGGCTCATTGAGCAGTGTTTTTACACATTTAAAGAATTCACAGATATTAAATTAACATAAATATTGGAATGTAAAGTACACAAAATTAAATAATGTTTCATAATTAAATATATGTATATAATAATAATCTAATATACTTATAGCGAATAAGTGACTTGTAATTAACCTACTCAATTACCAATAAATGATGTCTATGTCTATGTCTAATTAGATATATTTATTATTACATAAATACGAGAGGAGATAATTAAAACTTAAACATTGGAGATTTTTGGTACAAAATCTGGGTATTGTACTTGTAACACTTGAGGTATTCAAAACATTTGGTGCAATAATTTACATGGTCAGATGTCATTTAAATTTTGACAACTTTGACAGTGACGTATCTGTCGTAGTTTTTTTGGTCTTGAATTAGAAAACCGAGTATAGTTCCGAAAATATTAAAAAAAATGAAAGCAACGTTATCTTTATCTTAAGAAACGGCCCTCTACATGACTTCAACTTCTGGGAAATTCGACAGTCACAACTCACATAAAAGAAAGTTTCTATACTAAATCAGTAATAGTCCGACTGTATGATTTTCTGCGCTGTGACCAGTTACAGTTACTGGGCGAATATTTTCGAAAATGTAAAAATGTGGTATTGTTTCACATTTTATCCTTTATTTGTTAATATCTGAAAAAGGCATGGTATTAAAATTATATATGTCGTCAATTGTACAACAATAATAGTAGTACAATTTCCAAAAAATTCTAACAAGAAAAATTTGTTAGTTTGGTATGACAAAGACATGAGTACTTTCACTATTTACTTACAAATCTATGACGACACATCGTTAGCGCGATTAAGACCACAGTTCAGCGCCATCTGCCGGACAATTGAGTAAACCGGTTTGGGGATAGGTTTTTTTTTAAGAGCTACCTACATCAAGGGGTGCATGTTTGGGGTCAATTAGCACCGGCTCAAAATCAACCCTGTCCGTCCCGTCTACTTGGGGTTGGACGAAGGAGCAATTGCAAAAAAAGGCAGCTTAAATGTTCAGACCTCCGTGCAGTGGATCTTGTAATATAATAATAGTACATTACTGCAGACGGACGGCAAGCCCTTTTCACGGTTAAGGCATGTATAGTGCTTTTCTCAAACATATGCAATGAGATAAAAAAATACACCACACAAAAAACATAATTCGACTATTTAGCCCGTTCATGAACACAGACGCCATGTTTACAATAAAATACTTCCCGGCCTAGGCCTTCAAGGCCTTCCCCATTTTCTTATATTGATTATAAATTGAGGACACTACAGTATTGCCACTTTTTAATTTCTACTCTTTTTGGTCGGACTGTAAGTGTAGCGTGACTATATTTCGTCTTTCGAGATTTTTGTTATACTTTTAAAATAATTACAAAATAACCACTTAACTAAACATAATATACACAAATACAACACTGTTTAGTCAAATAACCCGCCCCGAGTCATTCCGGGTGCAAAGGTGCCCATGACGCTCGCTGCATTACCGCGTTGAATCGCGATCGACAACCTTTGCAGCAGGAACGACCCGGCACGGGGGTCATGACCTCTCTCTCGCAAACGGCGCCCGACTTCCGCCAAAAACGTTCTAGCTTCTGAACACCAGCAGCCAGTCGTCTCCACCGCGAGCGGGACAAATAAATATTTTTTTTTAATAATTTTAAAATAATTGGCAATTATATAAAAAACACAAATTTGTTTTTCATTTTTTTCTACTTTTTTTTTGTTAGAATGTGCATTGTTTTTGTTCAGTGATTTGTATATCTTCATTGATATATCATATGCCCTATTATGTATATTTTTGGAGAAATGTTGCTTTAATTAAAGCGCGGCAGCGTCGAAGTTTCCGCGCATAGTCAAAAAGTGCAAGGTTCCCATCCCAACGGAGTGCACTATCAAACCAGCTATTTACTTTACGAGCATTTATGTAATCGAATAATAATAGCATTAGTTATTAGTTTTTTGTTTAAACATATTGAGAGAATGCGCGTACATTACTAATGTAGTGCATTTCGTAAAAATTGAAATGAAATGAAATAATTTAGTATGCGACCGTCGTTCATTGTTACTAATGAATTTGAGGCGACAAGTCGTTGGTGCGATTCAGCCGATGGACAGCGCCATCTAACGTCGAATTGAGTAAACGAACTCAAATCGTATATACGTACAAAAGTACATGTATGTACAAAAAAGAAACTGCAACTTATGTCCTTGTGACAAGAGAGAAAAAAGGTACGTGGTTCAATTTCCTTGTCTGTAGGTATTTTACGGTAAGCATCAAAAGTAGCTGACAATTTTACTACCGACTTATGTTATGAGGAATCGAATAAACAAAAAAAAAATGGTGTTAAAAATAACGTTCTCCGGTTTGTCACGTGTTTTGAAAAAAAAAAACGCTCTTATGTCAAATTGCATACTAAAATTGTCAGGTATTTTTATTGATGGCTGTTTACCACACAGACAAATATTTCGAACTCTGTGAGCTGTATGTACACCTCGCGAGTATATTTCAAAATGGCTGAAAATTGCAATTTTTTTACGTTTTTAACCCCTAATAATATCTACGCCATTTAAAAAAAAAAAAAACGAACAAACTGAATCGACAAAAAAACGATACTTTTACGGAAGGTTAGAGTTAGAGCGGCTGGCTTTAACTGCGACTTGGCTTGTATCGCAGCATGATTCGCATTTATTACACTTGTCTTTGTCAGGATTCATAAATCCATTTTTAATAATTTGAGATAGGATATTTGAAAGATCCCCTGGATAGGATTTGTCTTTGTACCCATTATTATTCACTTTTCGTCTAGAATAAGTACGCCTAGAGTGAGAGTATTCATATAGCAGATTTGCGAAATTGAAGCCGCTTTTGGTTTTATGTGTGCGTGTCTCCGAACCAATCATAGAGACGTGTTGCTTGTGAGCTTCACGTTGTGACAGATGCGCACACGGACGAATCTTAGCCCGCGGCTAACCCAAGCTAGCTTTTTCTTTAATAACTGGGCGTATTTATTCTAAGGTCATAATATAGCATAATAATGGGTATAATATATAACTTTTTATTTGATTATAAGAAAGATGGTTATATTATAAATTATAATTATAAATTATAATTACAACTCTGTATACAAACTTTCGCCTCCGGCTCTTAGTTAATAAAAAATATGATAGATGGCGTTAGTGTGTAACATTAACTAAGTTAATGTTAGCTAGTGTGTAACATTAATTAAGTTAAAAAACGGACAAAAGTTTCCCAACTCATAATATCATATAGCAGATATCATTAAAATAAAATATCTATCGTAAATCATAGCTTACTCGGTAGCCTGGCGGCTGTAACCGACATCGTGGTGCTAGGCTGTAGGCAGCGCACTGCCCCAGCGCCTAGCGTGTGTGTGCTGGCGTGCACGGGCACTCGAACCAGCGGACGTGTACCTAGCGTGACAACGTCGTCTTGAGATCAGTCTGTGTTACCTAAATAAACACACCTTATATGATCACTCAAAGATGGCGTTAGTAGTCCAACAAACGTAGAACATTAGAGGAATTTCCCTTGCAATTTTTATGATAAATTAAATGGGTCAACTTTCATTAATGTAGCAATTAATTTATTTATGTTTCGATAAATTACTTTCTGCTTAAACAAGCTCGTAGTAATCGTGGTTCTTTACAGATGGCGCTAGTGACCAAGTTCTGACCTAAACTTAAAACATTAGTTACTATAACAATATGGACTTTAATCGTTACAATACAATACAAAATGCTTTATATAGCACACCAAAAAAGTTTACAAATTAATAACAGGCAGGTATTGCTTTGGTTACTCTGTTTCAAGTTTTAGATTTTTTTGGGATTTTACTAGTACAAAATGGCATTTTCTGCATAAAATTCGAAGACTGACTTATATAGCCGTTCCATCCGAAGTGAGTAATTAATGAATGTTCAAAGAACAGTATAGTAAAATCTTTTCACAGAAAATATTATTTTGGGGCAGAAATTTATTCTCTGAAACCGTTATCTTTTTGGGATTGTTATAATCGATAGGTACAGTTGCCATCAAATATATCGCAGCATATAAGGCGTTCATAAATATCTGAACATGTACTGTAACGCCCAGTCAATAAGAGTCGTGTTCAGATATTTATGAACGCCTTATATGCTGCGATACATCTGATGGCGAGTGTACTTTAATACATACTATGGTTAATACAATGACATTTTACACACAGTTTTTGTACACAAACACCATGAAACAAAATGAAATAAATTAAATGCCACTGCCACTACTCTCCATAGAAAACTGATGTTCAATACAATTTTAGTTTTTTTTTTAATACATAGTCTTCATATGGAAGTTCATCCGAAATATCAGGTATCCGATACCTACCGGTATTCGGTTCCATACAAAATGCCGTCATTAACTTCGGTTTTCCGCTTGTTACACATATTTATATTTCAGTGAGCTAATTTCAAAGTTCTGATATCAATACCTAATTGTATTAAAATGTATTTGAAAAAAAAAGTGCGAAATTAGAAAGATAGGTATCGATCCCTGTGAAATACCGTTACAATAGTCCACATAAATGTATATTGATTCATAGAATTATTTTTCGTAGAATGATTCATTTCGCCGAAAAATCATTTCGTAGAAAGCATTTTTCTTTGGAACCGTAAACTATTTGAGAATTAAAACAATCCTAACCTAACCTAACGTAATTTACGTAATCAGTAGGATGATATTTGCAAGAATTATGAAAAATGTATGGCTACAGAGGATTAAAAATTCGGCGAAATTAAACATTCGACGAACTAAGTTTCTAAGAGTCAGACGGTGGAGTCTCGCGCGTGACCGGAGTCTTGTTTACCACACACCACGCCCCCACCGGAATTATAATTTGCTCAACGCTATCAACCGCGTTTGCCACGGAAATAGATTTACAAAAATACGCTTTATAAATAACTCGATCAACAACGCTGACCTGAGTGTCTTCGTCACTTCGTTTACGTCGGTATTTTAACCGATTTGTTCGTTGAGATGTTATTATTTTTATGTTCCCCGATAACACGAAGTTCACAACTGTGCGTTTTTCTAGAAATTTCCTGCGTCGCACTGCATTGTGGAATGAATTGTCGCTTGCTGTGTTTCCGGACCGATACGACCTTCAAATGTTCAAGAAAAGAGCGTACCAACCCCCACCTGAAAGGCCGGCAACGCACTTGTGACCTGTTGTCTACCGTTATTTATAAATTGTATTTGTCTTGTTTCCTTTTGTAAACTTTTATTTGTGTGCAATAAAGTTGTTGTTGTTGTTGTGACTTTGTGACTCCTCTGACACAGTATAATAAAGAGTACTAACGAACTGCCTCTGGTGTTGCAGGTGTCCATGAGCGACGGTAATCACTTTCCATCAGGCAATCCGTTTGCTCGTTTGCCCCCTATGACATAAAAAAAAAGAAGACGACTGGGCCGTTTAGAAATAATATTTTACCTGTCTGCATCTGATAATAGGATCACGATTCACGCGAGCGTTTGTATTAAAGCAGTAACGTCTGTTCCCCGTCTGAACCATTGCATTTTTCAATTTTAACTTCATTGTAAACATTAGGATCACGATCGAATACCGGTATGTGTCCCATTAAAAAAAACGGTACTGGGTACGGCACGGCAGGAACCCTGCCAGTGCCAAGTCGAAAAAAATATCACCCCGGCGAGGTTACAAATCGTACAAGGAGGAATAAACATTTTCATCGCTTTATTTTTTTTAGGCTACAGAATAATCTGTATTTTTTTTTCTAGGAATAAGAGGGGTTATTCGTACCTATAAACAAAGATTCATGTTTTTTTTTCAGCCATTCCCCATTCATCTTTATCATTTTTCGTCATTCACAACTAAATATATTTGACCCAGTTGACTGATAGTAAACAAACTTTTGGCACGAACTTTCGTACTTTATACGTGTAAAAAATACATTCACCCACAATAAGACCTTGTTTTGGTGTCGCGAGATATTTACGTCGGATCATTTGTTTACAACTTTCAGAATACGGCTAAAGTCCTGTGAAATATTTTTAGGTTATGTTTATCGATAGCTGGCCAGGTGCCAGGACCCGGCCCTTACGGGCAACACCCCGTGTTTACACTAGTGTTACACACCTTAAGAGTCCTTTACACTCTGCGTTTCGCGACCGTTACGCGTTAATAAGAATCACAGTAGATAAATAAATAAATATCGGACAACCTCACACAGATTAAGCTCAAGAAGGCTTGTGTTATGGGTACTAGACGACGATATACGTACTTATATAGATAAATATATACTTAAATACAAAGAACATCTATGACCCAAGCACAAATATTCGAGTTCATCACACAAATATTTGCCCTGGCCGGGATTCGAATCCGGGACCGCCGGCTCAGTAGGTGTCTATAAACTGCGCCAAACGCGTCGTCCACGTGTGGCACGGAGACATTCCCGTTAGTAGATTTGTATTGTACTCCCACACAAAGTCCAACTCACTGTTAGTGGGGGCTAACCAGTCCTGCCCGTATAGCACAACTACGCTTTGCGATTGTCGCGCGACATAGCCTTGCCCGTCACTCTCTCGCAGTACATTCAACCAATTTGATTCCTAGGCCATCTCGTACCTTGTCACAGTGAACGCCAATATGAAAGTCGCTTGAGTTCTCATATCATTGTCATTGTGACAAGGTTCTATAGTGGCCTAGAAATCAAATTGGTTGACTGTACAGCGAAATGTATGGGTAATATTACTCGCGCGAGAAAGAGTTGCGTGTCACAGTTCTAGTACGGGGCTAGCATATCTTGACGCGATCTCGCTAGACGCACGACTTAGCGTCACCTGTCTTGTTTGCACAGTATTGACAGGAAAGTGACAGGTAGTGTTTGTCGCGCGAGAAAGAGTCGCGTGTCAAAGTTATGCAAGGCGTGCTGATTCAGCTTAAGTCATATTTATGCCTTAAAAAGACGTCAGTATTAAATTTTCTGTAGTTGTTAGAGGTAAACCAATTTAGTTGTATATTTATTCTCGATATACGTTATTTGGATTCAGAATATAATTATTTTAATAATTGTTTATTATATTTTTTTTTTGTTAAATCTCGATTGTTCATTTGATGACATTCCGAAGGTTCGTCTTTTTTTTTTAGAGGTACGGAAACCTAAACAACGAACTGTCACGATGTCAATGTCACGATTACTTTTTAATTAACGCGACTACAAACTGCTTACTCACTATAAAAATGCAGGTACTTAATTTATGTATTCGAAAGTTTCATTAAGGCAATAATATAGGATACGAACGCGCCACTACCGATTTTTCCATATCTTCTAAATTGGTTTAATTCTTAAGTAAAGCCGCGAGACAGACTGTAATAAAAACTTGTCTCAGAAAACATATTTTTATGAAAACCTATTTAATAAAATGTATGTATTTATCTCTATTGAACATAATCAATGTTGATCCTATCCTACAGATACAAAGATTAAAAAATAAATAAATTATTAGTTCGAATTGAGAACCTCCTGCTTTTTTGAAGTCGGTTAATAAGAAGCCAACATTTTTAATGGGATCCACTGCAGTCCAAGTGTGTCTCGAACACACGACCTCTGTTTAACCAGAACAGTGCTCATCCAAGTGAGCTACAGTCTATATTTTAGTCTGTCTATAGTAGACTAGAGGGCGCCAGCTTCGTACGCGTAATTTTTTCATACCGTAGTCGGGTAAAAAGTATCCTATAACTTTGGGTGTCCAGCTATTCCTGTACAGAAATTGGTTAAAATTTGTCCAGCCGTTTCAGTGTGATGCGAGGACAATGGAAATTATGACCAACAGATGGCGCCAGGTTGGCATGGCGCCGCGCGCCCATATAAGACAAATGACGATCCTGCATCAAGCTATCGAAATTTTTCCTGAAATCATGACCCCCTCTCCATAGAAAAATTATTTTCAATACCTACAAACCTAAAATTTTATAATAGCATAGATGTTCGGTAGGTTAAACAGAGGTCGTGGGTTCAAGTCACTTGGACTGCAGTGGATCGCATAAAATTTTGGCTTCTTATATTATCCTTTGTATCTATGTATCTCTACTGGATATAACGTGTTTAAAACGCACTGTGTAAAGACTTGTGTAAATGACGCATATCCAGCATCCATATATACGTTCAGCGCGATGTAAAATATCAGTAGCTTCGCGTTCCCTGTTAAAATCACACCTTGGAATATTTAAACCAAAGCTTGTAAAAATTACATTCAAGTGAATTTCTCTACAAAGTACTTTAATTTTACATCACTCGGAAAGACTAAGGAATTCTTGAATCCGATTTTTGTTAGGTAGGTATTTATTAGTGTTAAGTACTCGTCAATAGATTAAAATGGATCGATTATCCTGTTGGATTGGTTTTGATTACAAATAGAGAGGTATCTCAGTAATTTTAAATAGTGATCAGTTTATAAATTTTCTTTAGGAGGATATATCGCCGCTCTCTTTTTCCCATGCTATCAGTTTACCTTAGCTTTGCACCTGTTGACTGGCATTGCATACAAATGAGGTCCAAACTTAACGTATCCGGCTTATACAAATCGAGGTTTCTTTCTCGTATGTTTGCTCCTCTAAATCTTAACAAATCTTTACGAATAATTAAATGAATAAGGTGTTACTTTGCGGAAATACATATTAACTAAAATAGTAATATTGCTTTGCTAATCCGCGATATAATAAAGTGCCAGTTAATTTGCGCTAACCCGTTATACTTCTTTGCGTATTTTTTCATGCATACATGCATTTAATAGTCCCACCCTCCCACCACGATAGGAAAAATAAAATAAATACGCAAATAAATATAACAAACCGCCACCAAATTAACAAAACTTACTCGACACGTGTTTCGCCTCTACGAGGGATCATCAGGAGATGTCGACGGTCTGGAGTCCGACGACCAAAAAAAACATATATTTTATTTTTCAAATGCATGTATGCATGAAAAAATACGCAAATAAGTATAACGGGTTAGCACAATTAACTGGCACGTTATAATATCGCAGATTAGCAAAGCAATATTACTATTTTAGTTAATCTTTACGAAATTTTCGGAACTGAATTGGAAGAAAATGGTCTGTGTCGTAACGGTTTTTTGTGCAAATTATTATACCTAGAATTTGTGTACTAGGCGGCCGTTTGCGGCGGAATTTTAGCCAATATATTTATGCAGGTTGAAAACGTAAAAAATTACACAACTCAACCGTTTAAAACAAACGAGCGAGCTGGTTTTTAAATAGTAGAAATTTTATGACGGGCGATAATGATTTACAAAACCACATTATAGTACTGTTTTCTTTAATGAGATCGTACACAACGCTAACCGAAGAAATATGTATATGCCATAGGTACCTCTAAGAGCCATTTGAAACATGTCCAGCACACATCACCCCATTTAACCGCTGGTCGAGGTGAGAACTCATAACTGGAAGATTAATTGCTACTATTTCTGGTCGTATAAAATATGACGCGCGGAACATACACTCGAGGACAAATATTACGTGTCACCAACCTTTTATATTTTCGGGGGGCGAAGATGGCTCGACCTAATAGAGTCTACACTGATGTTGAATTATACAACATACTGTTTTTATATGAATAAAGTTAGCTCAATATGACACGAAACAAAGAAAAAAAAAACAATATATATATTTTTTTTAAATGTGTGACTAAATAATAAATGTATGTTCAAGGGTACGCAAATTTTGTTTTTTTTTTTTTTTAATTTTGAAATTGTTTTCTAAGTAGTCATTATTTAAAATAATTGAAAGACAGTTATGAACTTAAACGCACTTTTTCACGGTGAAAATGGCAAATTACTTATTGCCTCCATACAAATATTGGTACCCAACCCACAAATGACGTCACACTTAGGTGGCCATTTGTATGGAGCGTTTTAGCGCTCCTTAGGAATATAGAGCTTTGACGATCATTTCTGACTTTTAGAGCAGTCTAAGCGTAGTGAGTCCCATATAGACATTTGATCCTAACAAAAAATAGAAAATAGAATCGATTGAAATCCTTAAAAAAAGGTCTACTAGCCTATCGCGTATCGAAATTAAACTTTGCGTGTACTTGTATATGTATTTCTCCTGAAAGTGCAATGATTTAAACGTGTACGTGAATAAAAAAACCTTTTACCACAAAAACGTTTTAAGTGATTATTATCAGTTTTTTTTATAGGAATAGAGGCCTTCTATCATATTGTTTTTTTAGGGTTCCGTACCCAAAGGGTAAAAACGGGACCCTATTACTGAGACTTCGCTGTCCGTCCGTCCGTCCGTCCGTCCGTCCGTCCGTCCGTCCGTCTGTCACCAGTCTGTATCTCAAGAACGGTGATAGCTAGACAGTTGAAATTTTCACAGATGATGTATTTCTATTGCCGCTATAACAACAAATACTAAAAAATAAATAAAATAAATATTTAAGGGGGGCTCCCATACAACAAACTTGTTTTATGGTACGGAACCCTTCATGCGTGAGTCGGACTCGCACTTGCCCAATTTTTTTGCAATTTATTTCATTAAAATTTGAGTAGGTACCTTTAGAATCAAATTTAAACCTAGTTCCACTAGTTTTCGGGATTTTAAATGTTATGTAGGTAAGTGACCCGTATTATTTGACCGTGAGTGTATAACGGCAAATGTGACGTGTCGCAATAATTACCACGCCCACAAATGTCAAAATGTGCAACGATAATTATAGACGAACTAACAAAAACATGTTTGTTTTGTGTCGGTGTTTCTCGAAGCTCCGATGAATTTACGAGGCGTTGATTCACGAGGTATTAGGGTTCCTCAAAGAATTAGTTAATAAGTTGAAATTAAAAATAGATATCGGACAACCTCACACAAATCGATCTAGTCCCGCAGTAAGCTCTAGTAGGCTTGTGTTATGGACACTAGACGACGATAAACAGTTTATACATAGATAAATATGTACTTTACATAGAAAACTACCGTGAGTCTCCCATATTAAAATACAAAACGTACGCGATTCATCATCAGGAGAGCCGATCAGTCGCGGCGGTGGCCAACCGAACGCTTGATATTCGACTTCTACGGCTTAAGGAAACCTGTTTAGTGTAATTTAAATATGTACTTCAATATATTGAACAAACATTTGCCGTGATTCTAACCGAGGACCGCCGGCTCAGTAGGCCGTTACTTACGACTGCGCCAACAACGTCGCCAAACATATGCTATTATTCATCCTTTTACCGCCTAAATTTCTTATTAAACCAAAATAACACCCAGATATGCTTGGTCCACAGAGAATCGGAGTGGCTATTCGGTACGCCTCAGGGTCGCCGGCAGCTTCAGGACTCCGCTCGCTTCGGGAGGCTGGTGGTCGCCGTCTTGAGAAGAGGACATATCTTCAGTAGCCTCGACGCTGTGAAGGAGGAACTAGCGCATTCCGCAAAGATGCTCATCCCATATGGCTTCAGTGGACAGGTGAGACATTCGTTCCTCCAGCCATGCTTGGTCCTCAGAGAATCCGAGTGGCTATTCGGCATGCCTCAGAGTCGCAGTCAGCTCCAGGACTCCGCTCACTTCGGGAGGCTGGTGGTTATAGTCTGATGTCTTAAGAAGAGGACATATTTTCAGTAGCCTCGACGCTGTGAAGGAGGAACTAGCGCACTCCGCAAAGATGCTCATCCCACACGGCTTCAGTGGACAGATGAGCCCATCCTTCTTCCAGCAAGCTTCTCAGAGAATCAGTGGCTATCGGCACGCCTCAGCAAATACATATTTTTACAAATAAAACAACCCTCACTAGCAGGCGGATAGGAGCCTGTTTAACCGGCGGATAATGATGTTGCTGTTAAAAGACTGTTTATTTATAATCTTAGTAAGCTCTCTAAGATCTCTAATGTTTTAACAAATCGGGTATCTAGCAAAAAATCGTCAGATGAGAATGAGGACCAATCTCTTGCCCTTATCCCATTTATTTAGAGTCGGCGCAACATGCTTTTTTCTTCCATTCTTCTCTGTCATCTATCATCTCGTCATTTAATTCCTTCTTCTCCATATCATCTCGCACACAATCCATCTTTTCTTCAGTCTTCCTCTTCTACATGACATGAAAACCATTGAAATTATTAACTTGATCGCGGAACATTCCAGATACCGTTCCTGTCCCTGGGCAGCGACGTGGGCCGGCGCGTGGCGGTGCACTCGGGCTCCTCCAAGCTGTCCGGCGACTTCGTGGTCGAGGACGTGGACGTGGAGGGCGACGTGTGCCGCCGGCTCGTGTTCCTGGACAACCAGTTCCTCGTGCAGAGCGAGGCCAAGATGAAGACCGGTTAGTAAAATCATTTATCTATCAGCCACCGACGTCCATTGCTGAACATAGGTCTCACCCATGACTCGCCACAAAGTGTGATCCCGTGCAGAACACATCCATAGATGCCTCGCTACTTTCACGAGGTCAACCGCCCATCTAGTCTGGGACCGACTCATGCTGCACTTTCCTATACGTAGTAGCCACTGCACCGTGCAATCTTGTGAGCTACGTCGGTCACCTTGGTTCTTGTCCGGATATCCTCATTTCTGATTCTATCGCGCGAAGAGGTAACATTACAATACTCTTTATCGCGTGGACAAATGCTACATGTACCTGTCACTTTATTTTCAATAACAACAAGATAGATTACGGGCAGTTACGCGACAAGCAAAGTCGTGGCAAGATATGCTAATCCTGCAGACCCCTGCAGATTCACTCCAAATAACGGTTCTTGGTAGAATTCAACTCTGCACTGTTTACCTCTCTCCCTCTCTTCCTAGCCATTATCCCACATGATGGAGGGGCCAGCTGTCCTTACTCCACTTCCTCGACATCGTCTTCGGAGACTTAATACTGACTCATATCCTTTTGCACTACATCTTTCACTACCGCCTCGTTTTGGGTCTGCCTCTGGATGTTCGACTAGGGATTGAAAGTTGTAGTTCCAAATTCCCGATCTTCCAGTTTCGTGCTTATTTATATAAATTATATAATAAATTAAAAAGTGTTTTGTTGGTTTTGCTATAAAGTAGCCAAGGAACAACGGATTGACTATTTATTGATTATAATATGCAAAATCTATGCATCGTAAAATTTCATCAGATTTTTACTGGAAGATATAAAATATCTGAGTGACTTGGGCGGCTAAAATAATGTACTAAAAGCCGTTTCTTAGTAAATATGTGTTATTTAATTGAACTTAATAAATCCACTCGTAATTAGAACAATAATTTTGACTGAAAGACAACCATATTTTTTGTTTTTTGGTAACTTAAGAGACAAACAGATTAAACAAATGGACAATAAACAAAATCCATATTTCCAATTACAGTAAAAAAGAAAAACAAAACGAAACTGGTCGTGGACTTCGGCCACATATCCCTGTACCACTCGTTCATGTGCGTGTGCGCACAGCTCGCGCCGCGCAGGATGGCCGTGCTGGGGCTCGGCGGCGGCGGGCTCGCCATGTTCCTGAGGAGATGCTTCTTCACCTCAGTCACCGCCGTCGACCTGGACCCCACTATGCTGGAGATCGCGAAGGACTACTTTGACTTGAAGCTAGATGAGGGGATGAAAGTGGAAATCAAAGATGGCGTCGATTTCCTGAAGGACGAGGCTGATAGCGGTGAGTTGAGGTTTTATCTAACACTAGCGCCGCCCTGGCTTCGCACGGGTGTAATGCTGATAAATTATGCATGTATTATATTATACATATAAACCTTCCTTAATCACTCTATCTATAAATGAATGGGGACAGACAGCGGGAAAGGAACCGAATTTGTTTTATACTATGTAGTGATAGTCGTCCTGGGGCTTTGAGGAGCCCGGTTCTTTGTTTTTCTAGAAGAAAATTATGTCAAATTAGCACTAGTGACATAATTTGTTAATTTTTGTAACCATAATAAATAATAATAAGTAGCTTGTGGCCATTAAATGAAAGGAAATTATTACATCACAATATTGTAAATTTTTATAGGTAGAAAAATATCCCTCCTCAGTCCTTGATAACAGATAAGTAGCCAATTCGGAATTATTATCACCAGAACAAGTCATTCTAAAATTGTACCGTAAGCGCCGCAAACGCGGCAAACTGTACAATCCCAAAAATAGAGTTCAAAGTATCTGGTATGCAGACAAACATAGCGCAAAGTCATCCCAACCCTCTTATCAACTTGAGACGACACATCGTTCGCGCGATGCAGCCGACTGTACAGCGCCATCTCACGGCAAAGTGCCTAAACGGTAATTTCCATAAAATAATTGGTTGTCTGTAAAGTCGGTTTACGGACGGTATGAAAGATGTTTTACCGCTACTGTATAGGTCTAGAGTTTCCGCGACTGTTACACATTTAAATCAAACAATTCAAGCGGATTATATACCGCGTATATTCATTATTTGAACCTCCCTGACGTTTCGTCACTGTTTCGGCGGATAAAAGACGATAAGAATTAAAAATAATAATTATCAGAGCACAAATTACATATCAAAATCGAATCGACCATTAAAATTAAATAAAAATTGAAAATGTCATGATAGTCCGTAAGCCCGCTCCAAGATTGCCTACGTAATATGACATCACGATAAAATGCCAAAATCCTTCACTTCAACATTTTAGGGGTGTACTACGTCATGTGACATCAGTAAGTGACACGTGGCATCATGTAGCCCTTTAATTGTAGATCATGTAAACATAAGTCTGCCAGTTCGGAAATGGCCGGAAGTACTTGGCAGACGCTGCCAGAGATAGCCAGCGGATACGATTTCCTACGGCATTGTGACACCTTGACGAAAATTATCATAAACGTTTTGAAATGATAGTGCGTCTTAGAAAAATAAGTCTGCCAGGCCAGGTGTGGCCGGAAGGCCTTCAAAAGCGTTCTTTTTTCTTCTTTCTGATGCATTCGGACAAGTCCGAAGTTCCGGAGTATTGTAGTGTACCCGCTTCCTGGGCCCACCCTTTTTTTCACTCTGATCAGATCAGAAATGGTGGCTTACTCGGTAGCCTTACGGCTGTAACCGACATCATGTTGCTAGGCTGTAGGCAGCAAGATACAAGATACGATACAAGACATTTATTGATAAAAGTTAATGTTGTTAGTACATAATTCAACTAATACTAGTAATTAGGTACACATTTCTGGTGTATGTAATATATATGTCACTTAAGCTTATTATTATTAATAGTACATATTTACATTTAAGCAAAATAAATTCATAAACAGTAGTTACTAGGATCGCATATGGCTTAGCAGGTCATCATTTAATTTATACATTTATGTTAATTTGCTTATACAAATTACTTACAGTAGCTAAATTACTAGGGGTTAGTGCACGTTTCAACAAATTCGTCGGCGCTGTAGCATGCTAAGTCAACTAACATTGTTTTAAGATTTCGGTCAAACTTTTTATCAGTTTTTGCTAATTTTATTTCCTCAGGTAGCAAGTTATACAATTTTGGGCCTAGGATCCCAAGTGACTTTCGGGCCTTTGCAAGCCTGCACCGCGGGACGATTAACCGGTTTTTTCTACGGGCCTGGGAGTGGGTAGCGTATTGATCCACGTTTGCCCTCAAATACTTACATGCGGTCAATATGTAAACACTCGGAAGAGTGAGAATCTTATGCTCTTTAAACAAACTTTTTGCGGGATGATCATATGACTTTCCGCTAATGATACGACCAGCACGTTTTTGTAATTTGTAAAGCCTTTCGCGGTCAGCCGCCGTCGCCCACAGGTCAGCACCCATAACATAATAAGAACAGAATGAAAATATCCGTAGTATGCTTTTATCACATTTTCATGTGACAAGGACGATGCTATTCTGGAAAGCGCATACGAGTAGCATGCGGAAGATAGTTTGTCACACATACGGTCGATATGAGGGCAGCGCACTGCCCCAGCGCCTAGCGTGTGTGTGCTGGCGCGCACGGGCACTCGAACCAGCGGACGTGTACCTAGCTAGCTTGACAACGTCGTCTTGAGATCAGTCTGTTAGTGAATGTCATCTAGCTGGAATTTACATCGTGTGATTAGGAAAGTGTGATCTCTCCTAAACTGTTTACCGCTGCACTGGAAGATGTTTTCAAGACTCTGGACTGGGTAGGGCTAGGCATCAACATCAACGGCGAGTACATCACTCACCTACGATTCGCCGATGACATAGTAGTCATGGCTGAGACCGCGGAGGACCTAAGTACGATGCTCGAAGATCTCGGTAGAGCCTCTGAGCGAGTTGGTCTAAGGATGAACATGGACAAAACAAAAATCATGTTTAATGCTCATGTTCAACCACGACCGGTAAAAATTGGAGACTCTACGCTCGAAGTTGTGGACAACTATGTATTCCTTGGACAAACTGTCCAGTTAGGTAGGTCCAACTTCGAGGAAGAGGTCAATCGTCGAATCCGACTTGGCTGGGCAGCGTTTGGGAGGCTACGTACTATCTTTTCGTCCAATATCCCGCAGTGTCTCAAGACAAAAGTCTTTGAACAGTGTGTGTTCGCTCACGATGAGCCTTATAAGAAGGCTCAAAGTCACTCAGAGAGCAATGGAGAGGGCTATGCTCGGAGTTTCTTTGCGAGATCGAATCAGAAATGAAGAGATCCGTAGAAGAACCAGGGTAACCGACATAGCCCGAAGGATAGCATTACTTAAGTGGCAATGGGCAGGGCACATCGCTCGTAAAACCGACGGCCGCTGGGGCCATCGAGTTGTTGAGGGGCGACCACGCACCGGACGACGCAGCGTGGGTAGGCCCCCCACAACGTGGACTGATGACCTGGTGAAGGTCGCTGGAGTCCGCTGGATGCGGGAGGCGCAGGACCGGTCATGGTGGCGTTCTCTGGGGGAGGCCTATGTCCAGCAGTGGACGTCTTTGATCATCGCGGTAGCCGTCCCCGCCGGCGGAGACGACGGTGTGCACGTAGTGTTCCTACTATGTCGTTGTACGTCGTTCTTGTCGTCGGAGGTCTCTCTCTCGTAGTTTCCACTCTGTATATACTATATTCCTAACTCTGTTTACTCAATCGCTCGTTAGATGGCGCTCCACAGTCGGCTGAATCGCGCTAACGATGTGTCGTCGCAATATCGTTTGGACGATGTTTGACATGACATATCTCGCCATCTAATATGTAAATATGAAATTAATTGACTTTTTGGGGCTGTACTTCAATTGACGCTTGTCATCGTACGGTCATAAATATTATAAAGCTTTAAAATTCAATGTTTATATTTAAAGTTATAAGTTTTGGATTTGTTTCTTTGCTTTCTTGAAAATTTGTTTCTTCAGAAATTATATAGCTTTCAATAATAAGTTTACTAAGGGGATTTATTCTTTGATGTATTAAAAATAACATATTATTTTATAATAAGTTATAAAAACCCGCATGCAAAGTTACGTTTTTGTCATGTAAAATAATTATTTCACAGTGAACACTTCCATGACCAGGTAAATAAATGAAAAGTACCCCAGAAACCGACAGTCTCCTTAGTGTCAGTGTCTCCTTACGCTATACGAAAACAACTAGGTACTTAAATACGAGGCTATGCTGTCTACCTAAATTGAGCTCGGGGTCATTCTTGCCTCTAGAAAACTTGGCCGGTGAAGGGTACACAAGGGTAGGTACAAAATCAGGTGCTCCATGACACCATTGCACCAATCTGTCGCCAGAACCGCTACAAGCCTTGTGTACCATTCAACGGCCAAGTCACACAACATTAACTATAATAATAAAGAAATCGCAGTAAGGAACCTTAGACTTGGTACGACTTTGTCTAGATTTCATTACTTTTTAGAGATAAACAAGCAACTCCATCGAGACTTGGCTAGTTTTTTACAGAATGTTTTTGGTGGGATTATATTATACATATAAACCTTCCTTAATCACTCTATCTATAAAAAAACGCATCAAAATCCATTGCGTAGTTTTAAAGATAGACGACGCGCTTGGCTCAGTTTGCAAGCACTTGCCTACTGAGCAGCGGTCCCGGGTTCGAATCCCGGCCAGGGCAAATATTTGTGTGATGAACTCGAATATTTGTGCTTGGGTCATGGTTGTTCCTATGTATTTAAGTATATATTTATCTATATAAGTATATATATCGTCGTCTAGTACCCATAACACAAGCCTTCTTGAGCTTAATTTGGGACTAGATCGATTTGTGTGAGGTTGTCTGATATTTATTTATTTATTTATTTAAAGATCTTAGCATTATCACCAGAATTAGTCATTCTAAAATGTACCGTAAGCGCCGCAAACGGTACAATCCCAAAAATTGAGATCAAAGTATTGATCTCTGGTATGCATACAAACATAGAGTATAGTCATCCCAACCCTCTTATCAACTTGAGACGACACATCGTTCGCGCGATGCAGCCGACTGTAAAGCGCCATCTCGCGGCTAGGTGCTTAAACGGTAATTTCCATAAAATAATTGGTTGTCTGTAAAGTCGGTTTACGGACGGTATGAAAGATTTTTTTACCGCGACTGTATAGGTCTAGAGTTTCCGCGACTGTTACACATTTTACTAAAACAGTTCAAGCGGATTATATATCGCGTATATTCATTACTAGCTTTTGCCCGCGACTACGTACGCGTGGAACTTGATAAAAGGGATTATTAAAAGCGCCCAAGCAAAAGTAAGAGCAATTGTGCTTTTGATCTCCTAAGTACATTTCCTACAGGGTCACCGCACCCCAACAGAAATGTTCACTCACTTTTCAATCTTTTCAGGAATAATTTCCAGGATGAAAACTATCCTATGTCCTTCCTCGGATCTTAAACTATCTCTATGCCAAATTTCATCAAAATCGATTCAGCGGTTTAAGCGTGAAGAGGTAACAGATAGACAGACACACTTTCGCATTTATAATATTAGTATGGTTTTGAACCTCCCTGACGTTTCGTCACTGTTTCGGCGGATAAAAGATGATAAGAATTAAAAATAATAATTATAAGAGCACAAATTACATGTCAAAATCGAATCGACCATTAAAATTAAATAAAAATTGAAAATGTCATGATAGTCCGTAAGCCCGCTCCAAGATTGCCCACGTAATATGACATCACGATAAAATGCATGGCACACGGTCGAAAAAGTTGTGCTGAGCAAGAATCAAAAGATTATCGCAAAGGAAATTGGTCGGAACGTTGAGAAAATCCTTCACTTCCGGTCAAAATTTTAGGGGCGTACTTACGTCATGTGACATCAGTACGTGACACGTGGCATCATGTAGCCCTTTAATCGTAGATCATGTAAACATAAGTCTGCCAGTTCGGAAATGGCCGGAAGTACTTGGCAGACGCTGCCAGAGATAGCCAGCGGATACGATTTCCTACGACATTGTGACACCTTGACGAAAATTATCATAAACGTTTTGAAATTATAGTGCGTGTTAGAAAAATAAGTCTGCCAGGCCAGATGTGGCCGGAAGTCCTTCAAAAGTGTTATTTTTTCTTCTTTCTGATGCATTCGGACAAATCCGAAGTTTCGGAGTTTTTTTTATGTCATAGGGGGCAAACGAGCAAACGTATCGCCTGATGGAAAGCGATTACCGTCGCCCATAAACACCTGCAACACCAGAGGAGTCACAAGTGCTTGCCTACCCGGAGGACGAAGATAGAATGCCTCTATGCTAGTAATTTCACCGGCTATGTTACCCCCACACCGGAACACAACAATGCGAACATTGCTGTAGTATTGTAGTGTACCCGCTTCCTAGGCCCATCCTTTTTTCACTCTGATCAGATCAGATCAGAAATGGTGGCTTACTCGGTAGCCTTACGGCTGTAACCGACATCATGTTGCTAGGCTGTAGGCAGCGCACTGCCCCAGCGCCTAGCGTGTGTGTGCTGGCGTGCACGGGCACTCGAACCAGCGGACGTGTACCTAGCGTGACAACGCCGTCTTGAGATCAGTCTGTTAGTGAATGTCATCTAGCTGGAATTTAGGTTGTGTGGTTAGGAAAGTGTGATCATCACGGTGGCCGTCCCCGCCGGCGGAGACGACGGTGTGCACGACTGCACGTAGAGTGTTCCTACTATGTCGTTGTCTACGTCGTTCTTGTCGTCGGAGGTCTCTCTCGTAGTTTCCACTCTGTATATTCCCAACTCTGTTTACTCAATCGCTCGTTAGATGGCGCTCCACAGTCGGCTGAATCGCGCTAACGATGTGTCGTCGCAATATCGTTTGGACGATGTTTGACATTTCTCGGTACCTATTATGTAAATATGTAATTAAGTAACTTTTTGGGGCTGTACTTCTATTGACGCTTGTCATCGTACGGTCATAATTATTATAAAGCTTTATAGTTCATTTTAATCCCGCATGCAAAGTTACGTTTTTGTCATGTAAAATAATTATTTCACAGTGAACACGTCCATGACCAGGTAAATAAATGAAAAGTACCCCAGAAACCGACAGAGCCCGCTAGGTGGGCGTAACTCTACCCCAGACACTGTTAGAGCCCGCCAAGTGGGCGCTTTTCTAGTACGATCCGCCGGCGAGCTGGCCGGCAGCTGAGTAGGTTACGAGCGTATACTACTAATAGAGCGTAATACTCTTACTTGCTTGATTTTTTTTTGTTTGTTTTTGACGTTTGTAGAGATATTACACCTTAAAAACCGGCCAAGAGCATGTCGGGCCACGCTCAGTGAAGGGTTCCGTAGTTGCTCATCCTTCACAATAGACGGGCTTCGAGGTTTAAATAACGAGAAAATTTTCAAGCTCTATAAGAAAGGTCGTAAACGCCTAAGTAACTGTAATTACTTATTACCTTCTGGAACTTATCGATTATACACGCCAGATTGAGCGGAATGTATTAATTCAGTATGGTACTTAACGAATATGTGTAACGTTCGAAGTATAAGGACACCGCGCGGCACTTACGTCATTTTAAAGAAAATTATGAAATTTTGCGATAACTCAAAACAGCTGGACCGATTTTATTCAATATAGTTTTCATTGAAAGTACTTATAAGGCCTCATTTTCATTAATTTTTCCATAATTTTTTGACCCGTGGTTGAAAAATTAGAGGGGGGGGACGCAATTTTTTTTTATTTTTGGAGCGAATATTTACAAAACTGCTAACTTGATCAAAAAATAATGTTTGGAAACCCCTATTATTTTTAAAAGACCTATTCAACGACACCCCACACACTTGTGTAGAAACGAAAAAAAAATCACCCCCACTTTAGGTGTTCGAGAGGTACCCGAAAAAAAGTTTTTTTTTTAGTTTTTAGTTTACCGTTTTGTCGGCGTGATACATACACAGACTCATACCAAATTTCAGCTTTCTAGTACTAATGATCACGGAGATAAACCGCGGACGGACGGACAGACGGACATGGCTAGTTGACTACGGAACCCTAAAAAAATGACTATCGAGATCTTTTACATCTCCGAATTAAATTTGTAGACCACAGGGACTACATCTCCATTAAAGTTAGTAATAAGCTTATTTTTACTTTATTTTAATTTTGACGCCTGAGACCCTTTACATCTCTGAAACTATTTGATTGTAATTTAATAGATATAGTTTTTTTCATGTAATTTAAAATCTGACATGTAAAAGAGCTCGTAGCCTACTTGCAGCATAAAGTTTTGAATTATGAATTTTTACTGAGCGCCCGCCAGGCGGGTTGTTGGTAGTGAAATTGTTAATTGCATCACTTCTCGTGAAAATACCAGTAACCTGCAAATTTCAATACCCGATCTGTCCCATCTCGACCTCTCAAAGGGTGGAAAAGCTCCTATCCCGTGTAATCCTTAAAAATCCATGCCCGATGATCATCTGTAGGACACAACATAAGCTGTTTTTAGGGTTTCGTACCCAAAGGGTAAAAACGGGACCCTATTACTGAGACTTCGCTGTCCGACCGTCCGTCTGTCACCAGGCTGTATCTCAAGAACGGTGATAGCTAGACAGTTGAAATTTTCACAGATGATACTAAAAATAAAATAAAATAAATATTTAAGTGGGGCTCCCATACAACAAACGGGATTGGTTTCGTTAACTTTGCACCTCAATTGTATGGATCGCTATACATACCAGGTGCAAACTTAACTTAACCACTTAAGGATGGAAAGTTTGTACGGAACCCTCGGTGCGCGAGTCCGACTCGCACTTGACCGGTTTTTTTTTGTTTTTTTTTTAGGTCAGCAGTACTCTGTGGTGATGTTCGACATGGACAGCAAGGACAGAACAGTGGGGTTGTCCTGTCCACCGCGACAGTTCCTGGAGGCGGAGCAGCTTGACCGCGTCGCCAAAATACTTACCCACGACGGTAAGTCTGGACTTGGGTTATCGTATCATGGCAGCATATGTGAGACTACTAGCGACATCTATTGGAGAGTAGCAAATCATTTAATTCACTTTAACATACTTACATACCAACCGTAACAAAAGTTTTTATCTGACGGAATACTAATTGTCAATGGTTGAACAATGTGAACTTGGATACAACTTGATAGCATAATTAATTTAAGTCTACGTTTAATTAAATAAAGCCAAAAGAGTGATATAAAAATGACCATTAAAAAGACAAACTGAAATTCGCGTATCATTTAAATTCGCGTATCATTGCAATGTTTTAATTGGACTAAAAGTTGCATGCATAACGCATTATTTTATATTACTACCACTAGCGCCATCTAGTATGTTATACCCACTAATCCTGGAAATGTTTACTCACTATTAAATCGCTCGTAAAATATCATGTATATTACTGTGGACTTTTTGTAGTTTAAAGAACGGATTATGTTAGAAATAAGCCAAATATGTGAAGTGTATTTGAAGCAATTGTAGCAATATTAGGCCTACTAGCGACATCTACCGGGCAGTAGTGACGAACGTGACTGGCAACTATTTAAAATAATTTCAACTTAAATGATTGTTATAGCCTTTATTTTTTAATTTCAAATTCAATTTTGTTTTTAATGGCTAGGACTTGCTTCTATGGTACCTGAACCGATTAAGCTACTTAGTTTCGTCGAAGCTTTGTAATAGGTACGCAATACTGGCGCCATCTAACGGGGAATAGTGAACCTTTTCTGTAGTGGGAATCCATTGTGCCACTGACACCAAAGCGTCGCCTAAAAATTACAAAATTTCAATGATCTAAAACTGTCGCTAGAAGTCTTAAAATCTCTGTTGATTTTTGAGCACTTCCTAATTCTTTTGCTGTCACGCCACCGCTTGCTTTAAAAAACAAAATAACTCATTAGTTTATTATTTCCAGGTCACTTCATCCTCAACCTGGTCTGCCGCGACACCCAGCTCCACGACTCAATAATAGAAACAGTAAAACGCCACTTCAAGCACCTCGTCACAGTGAAACTGTACGAAGACGTGAACGAGATAATATTCGCGACCAACGGCGACGCGTACACACTGGAAGGGTTAGAAGCGGCAGCGAGAGGGTTGAACGCAGCAGCGCGCGGAAAGGGGTTAGCTAGAATAAAGTGCGTAGATTTGAAAGACTTTTTGCAATCTGTTACTATAGTTTCGTAGTTCTGACACTACTAGCGACATCTCTTATAAGAAGTAAGAACTTAAAGTATAAGACTACTAGCGACATCTATTGTAAGAAGTAAGAACTTGCAAATTTTTCTAACTCGTAAGATACATACATATTGTTTCTGTGATTCGTATTTGTTATAATTTTCTGACCTCTCACACAGACAATGTACATATTAAGTTCCCAATCATGGTCTATCCATAGCTTACTGCTATTGCGTAGCACAACTGCTGCGTAGTGTCACGGGCAAAGAACAGGAAAATAAGGGAAGAAAATTTGTAATAATGTTCGATGACGTCACGTTCCATAACTGGGAACTACCCCTTTCCAAGTTATCTTCAAAAGAAATTTGTGAAACATATGATGTTTCACTATTTTAATGTGGATACACCATTTTTTTTTATTGAACCATTGATACAACGAAAATCATAAATCTTGTTTGAATAGGGTCATATTTCAGGTGTTTAGTATATTGCATTGGTATCTCCTAATTCTATGCAAATATTAATACACTGATTAAAGCACAAATATATATATTTTTTTTTAATATTTGTGGGAATCGAATATTTGTGGGAATCGAACCCGGTACCTTTGAATTGGCACTGGACCGGTAATCGACAGGTACAGTCAGCAAAGAAAGTGGTCTACTACTTTTGGACTATATTACATGTAAAATAGAGTCGAAAAGTGGTAGACCATATTTTTGGTTGACTGTACCGGGTTCGATTCCCGGTTTCTTCCGCCAGGTAACGCATTTCAATTTTCCTTTGTGCTTTAATCTTTGTATCAATGGTTCAAGAAATATAACATTAAATATTGTATTTGTACCGTGAAACATGCCAACTTTGCCCGCTTTTTTCGTAAAAACCCGAATTTCTCTAATTTTTTCTATGACGGGATAAAGTTTTTTTTTGTCTAACGCATCCATCGTATTCATATGCATGCGTTTATTACGAGAAACAATTTTTAAATCTACATTTAATCAATTTTTTTATCAATTTTCACCTCGGGTAAAGTTATCTAAACTTTTGCAAACATTGCCCAAATCGATTATTTTGGTAACTATAGCCCCTACAACCGTTGTAGTACAACGTTAAGATAAGGATCAGTATAAAATCTGGGGTAATAATGGCGTTCTACTTAATATCTTGGTCTTAACTGTACAAACACGTGTGCAATATGGGTGGGCAATGTTACATAGGTATTTTGTTTTTCTCCATACAAGCCGAATCAAGCAGTTTGAAATTGTTAGGGTTGTCACTTTTGGTTGAGTAAACCATCTTTACCAATACCATTATCAAAATGAAAAATGTATGCTTAATATTCGATACTAATAGTTAGGCGGTTATTTTTTTACTTCACGTTAGAATAATCTAAATAAAAATTGTCATAATTGAATATTCTATGTTTTTTTGTTTTATGGACATGACATGACATGACATGCAGCTAATGCTAAAAGTACAACGGTTTAATAGAAATATAATTTACCTTACCTTAAATACATAACCCTCCTTTATTCACGCAGTCAGGTAAAATTACAACAAGGTGACAACCCTAACCCTTTTTTTAGTCTGGGCAATGTTGGCATTCATAGGTTAGCAAGTTACTGGATAACATTGCCCACCATCATAACTCCGGTTTTAATAAGTAATTTTAGTTCAAACTACAATAAAAATGATCTACAGTTCTTATTTTATAACAAGCAATAACATACATTCACCTGAGGCTTCCCCATTCTGTAAAAAATACACCAGAACTTCACCTAGAATTGGCCCGCCAAATCACGCACCTTATTCGACTAGTTCCAACACGTTACGGAATGAAGTTGCGCGCAAATGTGATTCCCAGTGATACCACAGATATGATCTATTTTCCACTAAAAATAGTAGTGTTGCCATAATCATCTTGAAATTGTCTACAGTAACGTTTCTTTTTTTAAGTAGCGTTTTGGGCAAAGTTCCCTGTGGAGGCAAAGTTGGCATATTTCACGGTAGCTGTAAATATAATTTAAATAAAACCATTTAAACGGATTATATCGCGTATAATTATTAACCCTTTGAGCGCCGAGCAGCAAAGCAATTCACCGTGCCACTGACGCCAAACCAAAAAAAAAAGTGCTCCAAAATCAACAGAGGTTGAAAAACACAGATAGTGGTTTGAATTAGCATGTTTTTGACCACTGAAATTTTTGACGTCAATAGACGTCGTTGGCGTCAGTGGCACGAATTCCTGATGACGTGATTTGCCGTCTTTGGCGGTCAAAGGGTTAATTATTTAAGCCTCCCTGACGTTTAATTTTCGTACTTCTGGCACATGTGTAACTGTCTTTACACATTAGGCCCATCTGGCATGTATAAACATCTTTATAAAATGGGTATTTAACTTTCACAGATAAAAAATGTGTTTTTCTCAGACAAAGGTAACTGTAAAGCTACTGAAACGTCAGGGAGGGTCTAATAATATACGCGATACCTACCCCTTAAATTGTTTAACTTAAATGTGTGACAGTCGCCGAAACCGAAGAAAATATGTAAATATGTGTACAAATAAAACAAACGCAATAAAGTTAATGCATTTAATGCAGTATCTTTGTTTACGAACTCCAATCATTCGACTAGTCCACTCATTATTGTCCACAAGCGTCGACAAGCGTACTCATAGCAACAGGCTAATTAGGCTCCTAACATTATCACATTGGCACCTTAACGAGGTCTAACAATAATTTAAAAACAATGCGAGGAAATAAATTACAATAGCTGTGGGCCTATGTTTGCGTTTATCACGTGATAAAGAGTAGCAAAGCATCTGTCACTCACTCTCGCATTTTGTCAACGTGAAGCATGGTTTGTCACTTATTTATCGAGTGATAAAAGCAAACATAATAGGCCCGTTGGAGTTACTCCGATGTTCGAAATTCGAATGTATCGTGCCATCCCGCTCATTCAATAATTTTACATTAAGGCTCGTTATCCGTTCAAAAATGCTGATTGTTTTAGACAGGAATATATTTCTTAACATATTATTGATGTTACTACTTAGAACAGGGCTATTGTGAATTATTGGCATATGTATATTTGAAACCTACAGTGTAAATTTTTCATTGATAATTTTTCTTTCATAATTACTCAAAATTGACAATTCACGCAAAAAACTGTATTTTTCAACTGCATGCAATAAAAACATGAAATAGCTATGTTACTATCTAGAACTCAGGGAAAAAGTATTATTAACTTCAAAAAGTTGGTTGAAATTATCATAATATGAAAAAAAAAATTTTTAAAGGAATAAGGCCTCTTAATTCGAGAGGGATGGCACACGGTAAGGGACCAATTATTAATTACGCAAGCGTTTTTGTGGGATAGGGGATTCTCAAGTTCTACATACTTTATTCCGACGATTCCTAATAGTATGAGGATACTCTTAAAAGGGTTTAGGGGGAATAAAAAATGTCTAATATGGCTTTGCGTAATTAATGGTTTTGGGTTCGAATTTCGACCTGAGTAGCCCTTCTGATTCGTAGCGATTAAGATTATACAAAAAGCGATTTCGGTAGGTATCGAAATTGTTATGCGGGTTTTTGTGTACCGCCTCATACATTACATACATTATTGTGATTTCTATAATAATACATGATTTGTATCCTACATTCATTTATACATTTACACTCAAAATACAAAATGTCCGAAATAAAATCGAATATTTCTGGTAAATTTCTAAAAGTTTGTACTAAAATTTAACCTAACCGTGAAACAATTCGTTACCTATTTAATAGATACTTAGAAGTGAATGTTTTTTTAATTTTATTAATATCCCATTAATTATAACATAATAAATTATAAAATTAAATAAGTAAATAAATAATATTTCAGAATAATTAAGGATATTTAAAGAGAAGAGAAATTAAAGCCTGTTGCCGATTTATACTTGTACCTACTTAATAAAGCCCACTAAAATTATTATTTCTCAATAGTTCTCTTATTCAAACAAAAACATCTAAGTGTCAAATTGGCATGGTATGGTTAAAAATGTATAACAATATAAGAAAACGTTGCGTAATTTTCGTACAAACTTTCCGATATACCATTACATATCTTATATGTATAATCTACATACATTGAACATTGTCAACAGTCAATTTCCCACGCCAGCATCACAAATCCGAAGCCGACCCGCAAAAACAATTAAAGTCTCAAAACAATTTCTTAATCATGTTCTTCAAACTTTTCTTCTTCTTAGTTCCACCTTCACTTTCTTGTTGTCCATTCGACACCTCCGTAGACTCCGACCATATACTACCTGTCGGCGATTCCGACATCACGGATACTTTCTTCCCGACACCATTGAACATAGGTTCGGTTCTCAAAACCGGACTAGGAGTGCTCCTAGTGCTTTGTCTGGATAAAGACTTGAGAAACGCTGGACTTGACAGGCGGCGTTTGCTCGTCTTCTTTAAATTGTTAAATATGGAACCGTTGACTTTATGTCGCACGGGATTCGCTTCGTTGAACTTGACAGGCTCAGGAACGGGGGCAGTGAATTCCTCTTCGTCTAAAGGTATAGGGTTCTCTTGTAGCATTCCCATGCTGTCCTGTCTGCCGTAGAGTACTTTAGAGTCTTCCAGAGCCCTGTGGACGATGGAGGTCTTTCGTCGTCTGTTCTTTCTCGCGACTTGCCACTCTCCTTCGTCATCGTTGACCTGTTCTTCAGCTTGTCTGGTTATCTGCAACGCCTCTTCGCTCGGGCGCCGTTTCTTCGCAGACGGGGTTTGATGCCCGCTGACTCCTTCCACGGATTTCCTTCTAAGTTTATCCTTTTTCTTGTTCAATCTTCTCGGCACATGTACAACTAGTGGTTCAGGTTTTTTCTTCGTGAAGTAGTAGACGGCTGCGGCTATGAGTATGGTTTGGTAGACGATGAATTTGAAGACGGTCATGGTGCCGAACCAGCTGTCTCGTTCTTCCATGAGGGTTCTCATGGCTATGGTCATCTGGGCGAGCTGGTCCTGGAGGCTGCTCATCTGTTCCAGGTACTTCTGTTCGATCTCGTTGCTCTTGCGGCGCTCCTCGGACATCTGCAGCATGGTCTTCTCGAAGGAGCGCTGCATCTCCTCGACCTGTTTCTTGTATCTCCGGCTCAACTCCTCGAGGTACTGGCCGGACAGGGACATGTTGCGTTCTAACGTCTGTAATTGAGAAAATTTATATGTTAAAATTTGTATTATATTAAGATTATTTGATATTCGGAGGTACTGACTATTGTGAGATGATTATCGCTAAACGCCATTGATGACTTTAAGGTAAGAGTGAACTGATTTACCCTGTGGAAATTTATAAAATATACCAAATTATTTGAACGGTATTGACAATATTTAGTACAGATTTAGTGAGTATTTCTATTTCATCTATTTCAGCGAAGTACTTAGATAAATAATACAAAATAGAATATTTCCAACAAAATACGAATACACTTTTCTGAAGTAGGTAAATAGATTCTTATTAGAAAAATAGAGACGCGCTTCTTCTCAAGGCATTCAGTCTTAAAGCACGATTACTGATGTGCACTTTAGTTATCGACAGCATACACTTAGAGCCTGGTCCTCTATCACAACTGTGACACACACATTTCTCTTTCTATGCAGCACGTCTAGCATAACTGACATGCGATTCTTTGTTGCGCGAGACATACTACCTGTCTCTTTTCTGTCAATACCGTGCAATCGAGACAGGTAAAACTGAGTCGCGCGACAAGCTAAGTCGCGGTAAGAAATACTAGTCTCGTTGTACTGTAAAATATTGATGTGTGACGCTATGTCGCGCGACATAGGTCGAGTAGAATCGTTGTGCTTGTGCCAGACGCGTTGTTTATATTTTGGTTTTGATTAGTGCGTGATCATACAACTGCTACTTGCGTTTAGAAACTAATTTATGAACACGCACTGCTCACTAATCAATGTGTCAGGCCATTTATATTTTGGTCACAGAATAAAATAAACTTTATGTTTGAGATACTTAAGTTATTGCATTGTTTGGATCTACATAATGCGTACATTTAAGACAATTCTATTCTATTTTTCGATGAGGTTTTTTTTAAAAGTCAGCCCTACAGAGTAGGTATTTTCTATTTTTTTATAAGGTAGGGTTTCATGCAGTCGGCCGCCGGACTATTAAGGTACATCCAAAAATAAAATCCGAATAAGCATTGACAGAATCGTAATAAGTTACTTGTCGTGTAGTAAGCATGTATGGAATATCCGTACCTGAGAAGCATTACAGTGGAAGTACTGCGTTAAATACATGAACTCACACCGTTATGCTTTTCAGGTACGGATATATAATTATGTATTCATTAGTGTCACAAACATGCATTTAAAATGATAAAAAAAACGCGTGTTTTGAATGAGGCTTTTTTAAATAATAATAGGATACAAAAAAAGATACTTAATACCTTTCTGGCAATTTTCATCCGGATATTATCCTATTAATCTTAAAATATAAGAACACGATAGACTTTTTCTCTACATAGATAGTGATCCCATAAATAAACGAAAAAGAACCCACCTTCACTCTATTAGATAGCCTCAGGAACACGGACTCCTTCTGGATGGTGGTCTGCGGCTGGTTCTGCGAGGCGGGCCCCGGCGTGGGGTCCACCGCCATCTGGTCAAAGTCCGACACCGCCTCGCCGTCTATGATTATCGGGTCGCCGCCTTCTTCGGGCAGAAGTAACATGTCCTTCGGTTTCTCAGTTGTTACTTCAATCTTGCCCTTGCTGTCTGCTTTAGCGGGTTCTTTGTCTTCAACTTTGATTTCAACGGGCTTTTCTGTTGCTTTTACATCGTCAGGTTTCTCTTGGAGTACCTTATCGTCTGTAGCAACAGGCGGTTCATTTTTATCATCTTCCTCTTTTGGTATTTCAACTGGCACAGGGTTTTCGACGGTTTCTTCGATTACTGTCGGTTTTTCTTCCGATTTGACCGTCTCGTTAGCTTCGTCCGACGAAGCATTGTTGAGCGACACTAATTTCACGTCCTGCTCGGAATTCGTTTCGCTGCTGACTTTCTGCGGCGATTCGTCAACGGTCAAGTTTGTGGTAACGTTCAATTCGGTTTCAAAACTAGTGTTTAAAACTACTTTCTTCTCTTTAATAGCGAGAATATTACACAATGCGGCTAAATATTTAGGAGGAAACAATGCGTTCATGTAAGCCATGCGCTCTTCGGCGAACTCAATAGTCTTTGTACTTTTAAAGTCTAAGCCGAAGGGCTGGCATATCCCGGTGCACTTTAGAGTCTCACGGAGGAACACTTGACGCACTAAATTAGTCAGCTTATCTGAACTACAGCTAACCAGTTCATACACTTCATTGTAGAGCGATTCACTACAATTATCACAAACAATAATATGGCTGGGGGAGCAACACCTTTTGTACATTTTGTCCGTCGACGTATCGTTGTGTTCACTTGAAACGTTTTTAGGAACTTCTGTTTTAACTAATGCTTGCGCGGCTTTCTTCATTATCGACATGACCGCGTCTCGAGCGGAACCGAACAAGTTTTTGGTAGGTTCCGTCTCTGCCACGGGGACGGCTGGGACGTCTATGGTCTCATCGTCGTCGTCATCGTCGTCTATCTGTGCGGCGTGTTGAGAGCTCTCCTTCTCCAACACCTCAAACTCCGAGGTTCCGTACACTTTGAACAGCGAGATAGGGCAGTAATGCTCGGAGCCGTGGTGCGAGAGCAATTCTACTTTGATAAATTTTCCGAACAAATGCGGATACAGATCAAAGCTTTGTACGTCGCGTAAGTCTTTGGCCGTGAATTGGCCGACGCTGGCCCACTCGCGTGTGGGAAAGCGATCGCTGAAGTACACGGCAAAATCTTTAGGGGTGGAGGAGAATAGCTCGAAGTTGGCTATTTCTATTTTTTGAGCTTGAACGGCTTCGCAGAGCTCCACTACGAACCAGATGCGGCTATTGCAAGTATTGAGCATGTATTCGTCCCGGTTGGGAGACAGGATGGAGCTGGCCGAGCCTGCCTCGGGGTTGCAGGCCACCACCTTGGCCGCGCACGAGGGCGAGGCGTAATTCTTCGACCGCACCTTTGTGCTCTTACTGCTAAAATTAGTACTGCTATGACTAGGTTGACTCGAGTGGTTTAGTACCGTGTCTTTCTTTTCCGCCTCTGCGAGCTGTTTCTGCGCCCACTCTGAGAAGGAGGGTATGTCCTCTTGTGGCATTTCTGGTTTGACTGGAATGTTTGGTTTATCTTCATTCTGCTCTTCAGGTTGAGATTCTGCGGGTTCCTCTGGAGGGGGTGTGGTGTGAAATGCATCTTCTGTTTGCCGCAGCTCGTGCATCGGTCTCGCTTTGACGACGAGGTGTGATTCCGTGGCATCCTTTTCTTCTTTCTCTTTCTCTTCTAATACCTCGCTGCCATCTATTATAGTGAAGGTCTTCGTTTCGTTGTGTTGCTCCGAGTCGTTTACGAACAGGAGCTCCTCGGGAGTTTTCAAATCCAATTTAGCGTTATCCGCTAGCGAGATGAGTATTGGAGGTTGTCCAGTGTCAGGTAATCTGAAACAAAATAAAATAAAATTACTGTCGCATTCGGTTTCCAGTTCAAATATATCATCGGGAAATTGTCACAACAATAAAAGACGATGGGCGTAGCCTTCATATCTGAAACTGGTTGGTTCTGTGTTTGTAAGCGTATAAGGCTTGATTGAAGTTTACGATCAAATCCTAGACGCAGTTTAAGTTATACCTGACGGCGTAAAAAGCACTAAAACGTGGCCTCTTACAATATCACGGAAGGAATTGGTCGCTGGAAGTGATTTTGATAGATAATACAATTATGGTCCTTCGAGGCGGATAGGGGAGTTAATTTTAATTGCTTAAATGCGGGCAATAACAAGCGGTGTCGATATATTATGCGGCGAGGAAGCCATTGACGCGGGTTAATCGTTGTTTCCTTACAATAATAATTAACTTCACGATATATCTATGAAGTGTGATGTCTGATGTGACCGGTGAGCGGAAAGGGATTATGTGTGATAACACCATAAAAAGTTGCCTACGTCGTACTTATACGGAAAAGTATATTTTCATTGGAGATCGATAAACATAAGTATATCTTTTAACTTATGCAGTCTCCATAAATTCTACATATAGTTGCAGCGGAATTAACCCTTTAATCTAAAGCATAACCATTTATACTACGCCGTAATCAGGAGAGAACAATACAAATTGCAATTCACACACAATAAAGTCTTACGTCAACAATAGTCTCCGTGTGCAGTTCGTGTAAACCAATAAACATGTGTTTGACGACGAAATCAAACAGCCCAGACCAATTGGGACAATCACATCCATATTCATGTACATACTGACAATTTATCCTGTGGGAGGCAATGTCCGGGTACATTGTATTATGACTTGAGTGACTAATAGAAGAGAACACAATTGACTATCATAGCAATATTCCTAATAGAAACAGGGGCTGAAATATTCAATCCTATTCCACCTGTGCTAAGAATAATATTTCTTTTGTTTTACCCGCCCGCTAGCTGTATTTTTTTAAATGAAAAAAAAAAACGTTATTAAAAACAATATTTTGCGATAATTTGTAATCTTTAAAATAAGAATGCAACAAGCAATTCTGCCGTATCGTATGCCGTATAGCTGAATTTAACGAATAAGTATATCAATGGGAGCGAGGGTATAGCGAAGTGCGTAACGCGCTGGACCGGTAATCCAGAGGTACCGAGGTTCGATTCCCGGTCCCTTCCACCAGGTAGCTCCTTTTTAAATTTTTCTTTAAGCTTTGATCTTTGTATTCATGGTTTAAGATTTATCAATTCAATGTCGTCATATCAGAAGTAGAAATAGTAATATTCTTGGACGAGTTTGGCTCTCGAATACTGAATTCTAGAAAATCTGTTGTAATATTGACTGCGAGGCGCAATTGTCCTACAAGGGATGATGTCATATCCTCGGAAAAATCGCCTTCGAAAAGTGCCAGTGATTTTGATTTGATTTTGTGCTCATACGCATAGAATGCGCCGGAGTTCTTGCTGCAAACGGAAGGCGTGTGCGAATCTATCTGCGTGGAATGTCGTGGTCACGCCGCGCCGCTGCGTGGTCGTTAACCTCTGCACGAGCAACTGTGGGACTTCGACCGTTAGGGTGGAATAGGTATAACCTCAGACTAGCCAGATAAAGGGTTCAGACGCCTTGACTCTCAGTCTTACATCCTTGGTCAAGAAAAGAGGTGGTAAAAGTCGACTTTTACCACCTCTTTTCGTCTACTATAGTGCAATACAAATAGACAGTGATGTATCACACAACCTCCGGTTTTTCTATATCTTTCAAATCACTAAAAGGCACTTGGAAAATCTTACCCAAAATTAAATTGGCCGTTTTAATAGATATCAGAAAAAGAAGATACAATCTGATGGACGCTAAATTAGTCCAGCTGGAGAGGAAAAGGCGCTATTCCCAAAGTATTGTAGGGTTGTTAGGTGGTAGAAGTAATGTAAACAACCACTTTAACTCCACTACGTATAATGTCTAAATAAATAGCACAACACAGAAGGTATATCCAAAGTTCGAAGATAGGCACACAGCAGAAATAGCACGGAAGGAAGAAACAATATAAATATTCAGCATACGGTAATAAATGAAAGCGAAAGCGATAGAAATCATAAAGCAATATCGGTCGAGAGCGGCATGCGCTTCGCGTCAGATAGGTGCATCGACTGGCGGTGCGGGGCGGTCGCCGGTCGGCCGCCGTAAGTACTAGTCGCACGTCACAAACCTTATCCAAGCAAACCGGGCTCCGCGAACAAAGAAACTTGCAGCGCGGGCGCGGCTCCAATGAACTCGACCAGACGGCACGTCAATATTGTATTGACGGACGAAATGTAAGCATTGTGTGTATCTTATTATTTGTGTGTAAATATATATTATATGGAATGTATGTGTGTGTAGATAATGTTATAAATATATGTAAATAAATATTATAATAATTGTAAACCTTTTATATTAAATAGATATAAATGTAAATAGTTTAAATATGTTAAAATATAATATTAAACGTGATTTGTGGGAGAGTATCCCACAGTATAAAAGGTGCTTAAAGAGTTGACGAACATTATGCCCAGCGCAATAGTTACGCAACTAGTTACAATTAGTGAGTTAATCGTTCATGTCCCAAAGCTGCCTAATCCACCGTGTCGATATAATCGTGGCTATTTTTACCACGCAACTTCGCGTTCTAAGGATATTTCCAACCGAATTAATTGCCTGTCAATTTCTAATTGTGCATATTAAGTACACATAAATGAAGAGTTCACGATTTCAATATACAAAGAGGAAATCGTTAAAATAATTTTATTTCGATTTGTTTTATTTATTTGCATAAGTAAATTTCAGACGAAATAATATTTGTTCTAACGGATTACATTTTTTCCTTACACGTAAGTATACCTTGGTTAGCATGAGGTGCCAACCGTAGATGGGCAGTGCCATCTGCAGCGTCACCAAGATTCTAGTTAGGAGAAGGTACCTATACCTTTACTGTCCCCGATGTTTCCACTGGCCGCAACTGATGCTGTGCCAGCACGGCACGGAATATTTTAGAGAACTATTGATTCTGGTCGTATTAAGTAGGCGTACTTACTATGCGACTTAGTCACAGTTAAGACTCAATTTAGCTGGCATAGTCGTCTACAGGAGCCGCCATTCTAAGGTGGGTGGATGGAGCCTATGATATGAGTAACCACAGACCACCCCCACTAGACGGAGCATGTAAGGCGACCCGTAGGCGACCCGCGCGCACCAATGATATGGTACGGCAGAACATTAAAGTATCAACACGGCGGCCACCGTTTAGTTGCGTTCATGTTTATGAGGTCTCTCTACAAGTCTACACCACTTAACACTACAATTTACCATGTTATTTATTTAATTTCTTTTTTCGTTGACGTACGCATGGATCATAAACAAGGACGCAACTAAACGGTGGCCGCCGTGTTGATACTTTAATGTTCTGCCGTACGTACCATATCGTTGGTGCGCGCGGGTCGCCTTACATGCTCCGTCTAGTGGGGGTTGTCTGTGTGAGTAACGCACCACGTCACCCGGCAGGAGGCAGGTGACATCGACTAGAGAAGATGACAACTCACGTGTAGAATATCTTGGTGAGCCCTTGGTGCCCGCCGTAGGACAGCAGCTGGCACACCAGCAGGGCCGCCAGCAGCGCCCGCGGCGGCGACATCGCCGGCACGCCGCCGCCGCATTGGCGCCACCGAGCACCTATCGCCCAACGCCGACCACACCACGGGATCCTCGATGGCTTGCGTTACTGAGCAGTGTAGATGCAATGGAAGTCTTTTGCCCTATTGGTCACGATAAGCCTAGGCCACCCGACGGCACCGTGGGGTCTGTGATGGCTTGCGTTACTGAGCAGTGTGGATACAATGGAAGTCTGTCGCCTTAATGGTCACTATAGGCCTAGGCCTAGTGATGGCTTGAGTTACTGAGTGGGGTGGATAAGATCGGAGCTTACGCCTGTGGATTATTCGTTAGGGCCTAGGCCACCGTCTGAATAGTAAACTCGTGTTGTCCAAAGCACCCAATGGATCCTCGATGACTTGCTCCACTGATCAGGGCTTAACCTTTTGGGGTCTACTCGTTCTAGATTACGACAGGACGATGTTTATACGTTTGGCGCCACAAAACGTCTTGTTTGACTTTACTCGATCACAAAGGCCGGACGTTGTGGATGATGTCTCAAATTTTCAGCGTCTTTCTATTGTTAACATGGATGATGTCACAAACGTTGCTTTTCAGTTGTACATCCCTGATAGATCTGACAACTCTTTTCCTAGAGTATGCGAGTTAATTATAATAAATAAGTATAGTTTCCTTTGATTCTTATTCACTAAACTGTTTATCAAACCGTAATATCGTACGTTCGATACACTTATCGCTGATTTAACCACGTCAAACAGTGACGTAAGTTTAAATTTCTCGAATGTCTTTCACGTTGTAACTTTACACTAATACATAAACAATATTCTTTGAACGTGTTTCATAACAATTGGTGGTGCACAAAACATTCATTCATCGCTTTAAAAACTGGACACTCTGGCTTTGTGGCATTAGGAGCGAGAATCGATAACTTTCCTAATAAACTGTAACTTGGTAAATGGTAACAACAGTGACTAAGAATTCACAAAAACACCTTTATTTTATTTTGTTTCACTTATAATTTCCGACGAACGATGGACGAAGGATATTGTAGAATTAACTATACCTAGAGATACTAAAATATTTATCAAAGCGTTAAAGTATTGCCCCTATTACCGTTTTTGTAATAAATAGCCGTTTTAATATCTAAAATGCAGTGTATGTAGGGCGTAATTCTGACACTTTTCGACTACAAGAAGTATAAAATTATGATAGTTTTTTTAACTCGTGTTCAAATACTATCTAAGCTCGTTTACGTTACGTTTATTTTAAAACTAAAAGTTACAGAACTTCTGATTCTGACAGTAACATTTAAAAGATAGGCGCTATAGAATTCATTCGCAATAGATGCACGTCGCCAATTCATTAACTGGCTCGTAGGTATGAATGAATTCATTGTACAGCGTACATTGAATTCAATTGTTGGCTATTGGACCGATGACCATCGTACACTAAAGAGCATAAGAAACGCCAGTAATAGCGCACATAAGACGTTTTATTGTAAATCTATATTACATTCAGTTACTTGCGTAAGTCCGAGTGAGGAGATTCTATTGAATTGATTATTGCGACTAATTTGTTTCGATTAGGTATCTGTGTTTCCCAGGCTCTAGATATATTAAATAATTGAGCGGATTATCACTATTATCAGGCGATGGAAATTTGAAAATCTAATTGACGACATTTCATTCATTTTTATCAATCATTTTCTTTAATCAGGCCTTTTCAAATAAAGGATAAAATATTAAATTTTACCACATTTTTAATTCGAAAATATCCCAATTTATGATTAAAAAATCCATTTAAAACTTGTTCATTCTAAAAGGGCGTATGTGACAAGTAATTGGTCTCTTCTTAAAAAATCTTACAGTCGGACTATTACTAAGACGAATTGAGTATGGAAATTGTACAAATCTGTTCTCTTTGTAGGTGCCATTTTAAATAATAAACAAATAAATATAAATACTAAGGGACAATCTTACACAAATCGACCTAGTCCCAAACTGAGCAAAGCTTGTACTATGGGACCTAGACGACGATATACATAATATATAAATACATATACAATAGATAACATCCATGACCCAAGCACAAATATTCGATTTCATCACACAAATATTTGCCCTGGCCGGGATTCGAACCCAGGACCGCCGGCTCAGTAGGCAAGTGCTTACAAACTGAGCCAGCCGCGTCGCGTTTTTTCACAAGGTGACGTCATTTGAGTGCACATCTTTTTTTTTCAAAACTATTCCGTATAACCAAATAAAAATAATAGTTTTGGGTACTGTGACGAAATTAGTTTAAACTTAACACTATTTGAAAATTTGAAATGTTGTCAATTGTGTATCGATGAGGTCACATCCAAAGTACCTATATACGAATAAGTCATTGATGTTATAGTAATATGATATTGTTTTATGTATGAATATGACTAAGCTGGACGTGACTTCACAATCACAATACACTATGGATTTCGTTGACTACCAGACCAATCGATTTCTCGGATTGCCGATTAGTCGCTTACTAGTCTTACTACAAATATTGCCGAATAGTCGAAGACTACTCGGCCCATCTCTAGTTTTAACCATAAGTCACCTCATAATAACTAGTAAATTAATATTTCTTGAAGAGGAAAACAATAATTGTTTGGCAGGAAAACAATTTAAACTAAAATTATAAACTAGACTTAAAAATTAAGTATAAATAGAAAATTTAATTTAATTTAACAATTTATTTATTTTTAGTAATAACTTTGATTTGGAATTTTGGAAAGCGGTTCAATTTGCACATTGTGATTCCTCTAAACGATCAGACTTATTACGTAAGTAATCTTTTTTGTCACTTTATATCGAGAATTTGACAGGCAATCTTAAAAAATGTAGTCAGTAGTCAATGTCAGAAAAGTTACGCATTAAAAATGCCCGTTCTGTTTTACTCAATCATGAATGAATTAAATAATTTCAATTATGTAAATCGTGAAAGTCGAATAGGTACAATGATATAACTTGATAGCCGCGAATTAAATATAAAAATAATTGCGGTCGATTTCAAAATTGGTAAAAGTAACTTTCATTAATTTCATGTCGATTTAAGCTTTTGTTAAACTCGCTTTGTTCTCATGATCTTTTCGGCCATATTTAGGATTCCGTACGTCCAAATGAAAAACATTAGTTTGTCCGTCTGTATGTCACAGTAAATTTTCTGTGGATCGGCTGGATCGATCGAGTTGAAATGTGGTACATACGTAGGCATAGATCAGATGATGCAAACAGATTTGCCCGATTTGTCAATAAAATTGTATTATGTAATGATAATAATGATCTTAAGATTATCCTTAAACCCTCACGCGCTTTGTCTGACGTAAACAACAAACACTATACACATTGTTTACACTCATGCAGCACGCGAATGACGTCACACCGTCGCACGCGCAGCTACTCCGACTCGCGCGCACGATGCCCGCGATTACGAGATCCTCGGCTGCGCAAATCCCAAATGACTTATATGCCGTAAATCCACATAACGCTTAGATCATTTTCAATCTGATACAGTGGTTAAGATACTATGGGATAAACAAGATTGAAAAGGCGTATGTGCCGCCTAAACATATGTCAATTAGATATTTTTGATCTGATAGTGTGGTATGATAGTATGGGGCTAATAAACTAATAAATGCACTAAACGTGTAAACTAACAAGCTTATAATTATAGGGTTAGGAGTAGTGAAGTATTCATATTACTAATTGCATTCTGGATAAGATAATGAAATGGTATTAGAGGCAATTAGAATTATTTATAGATTGGCAAAGTATTACGGGAATAGTATGGCATAGTGTTGTAGAGTTAAACCGGAATCCGCTCTCTTTTAAATGACGCCCTATAAAATTGTATCCTAGACAACGGCACTAATTTTGTAGGTGCAAACTAACGTGCTCCAATGGACTTGCATGGGTAAGTCTGGGGCACTTAGAATTCCGTATGCATTGACAGAATGAATTCTAAATTCAGTTCCGCATATTTTTCCTGAAAAACGCATCCCTTAATTCCTATTTTTTCAAAGTCCCCGAATAAGTGGCTAATGCGACACATGTTCAGAGTTTGCCCCGAATGACGGGGTAGTTACCGACGATTGCTAATAAACCGTACGCCAGACTAGTCCTTGGTAATTAAAACTCAGACCTCTAATTAATTGCGTTCCAGCCATCAGCCGTCGGTCATCGCGATCGCTAACCGTATTAAAACGCGTCCTCGACATAACTCGCAAGGCACACATAATCGGGTTATGATTCTGTTAGAATTAACATTCTGGCCAATTAGGAAGATTTAGGAGTTCAATACGGATTAGACTATGGATCGGAAGAATTGGTGGATCAGGAAGTACTTTTTCTGAACTTCATATTGATATTTGTTTAGTAAAAAAAACAACCGCAAAAACCTTGTCGTTAACTAAATTCTAAACCATTCTCGTAAAATGATCTCCATTAAGCTTACATCTTTGTCAAAAAGTCAATATCTACCAGACAAGGAGATTCTAATCATAACATGGCTCCATTTAGCAAAAAATATCACCTAACTTTGTTACATACTCGTGCAAAAACTGTTTGAACCCTTCGAAGTATGTAGGTCTCCTGAGGGATTTTCACGAAAGTATGTACAGAATCAAAATTCCGCTTCTTTAATTAATACCGTGCTTTCTTGATAAATTTAGCGAATAACATAAAAGCGTTTAACGAAATATTCTATGATTCTCTTTAAGAGAAATCCATAACGTCCTTCCATATTTCTTGAACCGGCGCGCCATATTGTCATTTCTCAGGGCCTTGCAGCTTTCTAGCAGGCAACGGCCGCGGTGGGCAGACAGGTTGGGTACTATTAGCCAATTCGCCCGGCGTTGCCAAGTCAATTATAGTGCATCGGCGTGACAGTTCATTGTCAGTGTACAGTCAGCAGAAATAACTAAGCGACGGCGCTTAATTTTCTGCCGATAGGTGTCAAGGGGCTAAGGCGTGATATTGAAATCATTTATTCAGTAAGGGCACTTTTACAAGTCAGATCGTGAATCTACCGGCATTTCCCAAGAGGAGACCGCTGTTGAGAAGAAAGCAGAAAGATAAAGCAACAGTAAGTTAATGTTAATTGGCGTTCACCATGGCGCTAGAAGACTGGAGATGTGATGGGGAAACCATGAATAATAATTATAGGTGAGTAGACACGGAAAAGTATCCTACAGATATTATAAAAGCAAAATTTCAAGACAGAAATGCACCTCTGAACTCACGGTCCTGAGTTTACCTTTGAAACCAAGCGTCGGGTTTCAAGATGACTAATCCCTGTGGAATTATCTATACGGCCCTTAATGAGTTACCCGAAACGTATTTGGAGATAATGTCTCTGGAATATCTACTAATCATACTTTTGTGCTCGACGTGAGCTTGACACTGCTGACAGAATGTGATTCGAGTTCCATCTCTGTCTCATTCGCTCTTATGCGTTTGAGATAAAGAACCACTGTGATTTCACCCAAACCCGAATCCCAATCGAAGAGCTCCCGCCTGTAATTCTGTGAGTGTGTGATAGGTGTAATTCTGTGAGTTTTTGTTGAACTTTTGACAATTTTTCCCCTATACGCATATAAGTATTTAACAATAGTGAATTACTACGTGAATTTCGGTCTGTGTAGACCGTAAAAGAGAAAATGTTTGACGAATAGTTATTGACGGCGTAATAACCAGTTTCGCGGTATGTTATCGCCGAAATTAAAAACTATATTGCCTTGAATATTTGATAAACTACATTTTCTTTATATAAAGTTCATAGTGATGGCTAACTTTTTTCCGCATATTTATGTTTAGCATTGTATATGCCATTGGTTCGACTGTCTTTTTTTAATGCCAAGCCTACTCGTGTGACGACCCACGCAAGGAAACAGCACATTTAGATAATTAATGCATAGTTGCATACATTGTGCTGTCAAAAGTTCAAAACATAAGGTAGAAACGCATGATTGATAGAAAAGGCACCTGAAGAAGAAGAAAAGGAATCGATTACTACTCATTTGGATTCTACTTAATCGAAGGGGACAACCGTGTCGTCTCCATAGTGCCCACTGTATTTATCTAACTTAAATTTAGAATTAATTTAGTATTATTTAATGCCATAGTAACTATAGCTTAACAGACTCAAACGTATATAATAAAAAGTTTGAATAACCATATGTTTCAAAATATAATGCATAAGCGCTAAACAAACTCGTTTCATCTGACCTACGAAATTGGTTATGTAGTCTACGGAATTTAAAAGGAAGGGTTTTTAAATATTCACGTCTTCACGCTAAGGAAGAACTAGGTATCCGTAACAATCAAACTTAGAAGCGGTAAAGAATATTGTCTAAAATTAGGTCAACATTATATTGAAAAAATGCCAAAGGCTCAGACTCAGGAAAAACTAGTGTAAAAAGCTTTCACAGTAGCAGGCAGCATAGCAGTAACGATTTGCAAGTCAAGCGATATCTTCAGATTTCTTCTAAATCGATAATTTTCTAATCCTAAGAATGCTATTTTATTTAAATTATGGTGCAAGAATACACACAGAATACTTTGTTACAGAAACTAATACAGTCGAATTATTAGTTTGCAGGCTTGGTGGCGCCCTGGACAGGTGCTCTGAAAGTTTTTTCTATGATGAAGCTAGTAACGTACTAAAAATTGCGCACGCATCCTGATCTTTAGGTTTCCAAACCAAACTAAATATCCCAAGAAGCCTAATTGTGTCTATTTTTTCCAGAGGTACGTACTGCCATTGATTGTGTTATACAACAGCCTGTAAAACGGACACCAATTTAGCTGCCACATATGTAACAGACAGTCGTAAATGTTCATACGTTCAGTTGTGCAAGTAATCTGTAAATCGGCTGCTTCCTGCTCCCAATTGTAATTTATTATATTAATAGTCAATTACCGGCGATTTAATTGCCAGTGAAGGTCTATTTGTTATCCGACTACATGGTTTTATGATCAGAATTCCTATTAATATGTATTTGGGCTGCGGCAAAGAATCGCTTTAGGTTGTTTTCGAAACTGGGTTGGATTGAATTGCACATAAACAATTATTAATGTTAACCGCCTTTGCAAGTTTCTCTATAAATATGTATACCCATCCGAAGCCCTTCTATTGAAGGAGGCATCCGGAACTTAACCCATTTCCCAACGGTCTATCGGAAAAAATCATCCGTACTAAATAATCTTGAAAAAGCTCATCATCTGAATGACTAGCGATAACTGCAATTGCAAAGAACAATTTCTTTGTAAAATGTATGAGATTTTCCGCACAAATATTTGATGTGATTGAAAGGAAATAAATAACTGTCACGCACGGGTTACTTCGAATTTAATGTTTAGAGGCCAAACTTGTCAAGGTTTCTGACATAAACCAACATAATGTTCTGCATTTTGACATCAATGTAGCACCAGAACCAGAACAAAACTAGGATTTATTACGATTTATTCTTAGTATAAACCTTCGGAACCTGACTTGGAACCGTTTAAGCAGCTTATAGCATTTCTAATCCCAAACGAGTTCCTGTCTGTGATATACCGATGTTATTTAGACTGCATCTTCAAGACCTCTTATTCCTTTTACAGTACTTGGTATAGGAGCTGTAGTCTGCTCAAAATACGGTCTGCTTTTCAATTGTGTGACTGGATATATACGAGTTTGGGAAAGTTAGTAGTTGATTCGCAGATACGGGTCTTAGTAATCTGAACCTAGCTCCACCTAACACAAGTGGACTGTAAAAGGCTGTCCGATGTAGGATTTCGTAATTATATTTCCTTTTAAGGAGTATATAATGACGCTTAACTAAGGTACGTGTAAAAGCGACAAACTGATTAAATCTTGAATTGTATTAAACAATTATGGAATCACGACATTACGTACCTGCTGGGAAATGTGGTTACAGAGTGAGAGTATTACTTGTGTTGGCAGAATTCAAGTGGTTACGGAACCTAAAAGGAAAATATACCGTAAGGTTAGGCTATTTGGGATTGGGCGTCAATCCAAGGGGCTAATAGGCAATATACAAATGAAAGGTTTTAAGCCATCAATCCTCATATATATTCCCATCGCAATAGTTGGACCAAAGGTGAACCTGAAAACATGTATGTTTCTAATATTAGTACCAAATACCCCATTGCGTTCCAAATAGCATCACTTTAAGGTAGTAAAATGGTCCGTTGTAAAATATTATAACTTCTACACCCATACTAATAAAAGACAATGTAAAATACATTAAAAATTCACGTCCAGGTTAAATGGTTGACCGACCTGTATTAAGTCACACCTCAACCCGTAAAAGGTAATACAGAACCTTTTAATGAAAGGATTGACTGCGTCAAAGAAAAGTATAAAACATCTAATTAGAAACCAAAGACTACGGAATTTGCCGAGTTTCTGAAAACCTCTAACGGAACAGATGACTGGAGCTCTTTCTAGCGAATGGGTTCTGAAGTGGGATTGAAAAGGATAGAATGCCTGTGTTGAAACCGGAAAAGTGTGCATCAGACGCATACCAAGTCCATCCGTTACACAAGTATAGAATCTAAAATGGTATAGGACAGACATGGGTGAGGTTAGTGAGGATATATGTCAGCCATTATAGACTGAAGCAACTTATCTATAATTAGTTTTATACGCAGTAATTTTAGATTTTTGCTCATGCATTTGTACTTAGTTAGATTTAAGTGAATCAATGATGCATCCACGTTAATAATTACCCATTTGTTATTTGATCTTCTCCTCCTTACTTTTTATAATCACACAGAAAGTCGATCACGTATGTAGTCTATTGTAGTCTTTCACTGGTCTCATATTCGAATTGGTTGGATATTTATTGTTGTTGTTTTTACCGTTCCGTCAATACGATGTTTCTTTTTAATTCTAGTAACACCACTAACCGCAATTGCTTTCTCAAGAACTCAACCTTACGTACGGTACTAACGTAGTATGCGTGGTAGTGTAACTATTGTAGAGCGCGGAGATAATCCCATCAGCGGGTTATCCTTCCGCACAAGGTCCGACTCACTGGTAGTGCTAAATAGCCCTGATACAGTTCAAATCACGTAAATGCGTGGTAGTGTACTAAAGCTGGGATCACGGTTTTCTTAACAATTACTCCGAAATAACTGGACAACAGGGAATAAAGGGGTTCATGGTTGGACTTTCTTGATATTTGGTACCATTGTAATACCAAATACTGTCTATCCAGACCGCTTTACCAATTTGCACCGAGACTGGTATTAGCTCACCCACATACCACCCACCGTCTGTGGGCGAAGTATAACGAGCAGTTGGGACCGCCATTTCGTCCTATTTATTAACTATTGTCTCCTTGTGCAATGTGCAACCTCAGGATGCTTTATCGTCTTGACGCGAATTTCATATTAGGCTCCGCCGTTTTGAGTAGGCGTGAGTTGCAGGCAATTAGGAGAAATTCAGAAGTTATTGACGTGAATGGTTACTAGCACCTCTAGCACAACTGCGACTCGCGACTCTTTCTCGCGCGAGACATATTACCTATCTCTTTCTTCGCTGTACTGTGAGAGAGTGACGGGTAGCTGTAGTTGTGCTAGATGGGCAGAGCTAGATCTTACCGCGACTTCGCTTGTCGCGCGACTCAGCGTCACCTGTCTTGCTCGCACGGTATTGAAAGGAAAGTGACAGATAGCATTTCTCACGCGTCACAGTTATGCTAGACGTGCAGTTGTGGATATGATGAATGTAAAAATGACGGACTTAAAGCCGTAAGGCATTCTCTACCAGTCAACTATATTATGGTAAGGTACGATGGTTGAGCTGTATACGCAATGTTATTATTTATGATATTGTTTTCTTATTGTGTAGGAGATTTCAGAAGTAGGTAGTGAACAAATAGGTATAATAACTATTGTAAATGTCTATAATACACTTCATAGTACTGGCTAGTATTCATTTAACTCATTGGATATAATAGAATTGAGTATGCCCATTTTCTATAACGATTACTGAGTTTGTTTAAGCTAGTTATAACCATCTTTTACCGTAACAATGTAGTAATAATACTATAAATGGATAATTTATTATTAATACTCAACTCAAAATTGCGAAAATGGGTTCTTTGAGTGTATGTATAACAGTAAATAATACTAATATTTATAATAGAAGGCTACCCAAAGCAAACCAAGCAAGCTTACATACAAAATTGGATATAATATATTCATAATAATTTAAGAATGGGCATTTGTATAGTATTATATTAATTGATTAGTATTATTGAACAGCAGCGGCATAAATCTATCATATCTGTATAATATTTTTTATAGTATTATATTTTGTATAAAAGATGCTATACTTATACCATTGCAAAAGGTATGAAAAGTATACAATGTCCTTTCCCGGGACTCAAATTATCTCCATACCAAATTTAATCTAAATCGGTTAAGCGTGAAGAGGTAACATACAGACAGACACTTTCGCATTGATAATATTAGTATGGATTTAATGTGCATTTCAATATATGAAATTGAGTAAAAGGAAAATAAATGTGTTACTAATGAATACTTCCTTCCCCCTTTCAGAAGTATTCGTGTCTCATACGCGGGCTTATTGCTATTATGTAATGTGTATATCCGACACTGACGGCCGCCGTAAAACATTATGGCTATTGGCTATCAATAATCCAATCGCTGAAAGATTATCTTCACTAATGTTCAATGCAAAGTAGGTACATCGTTGTATAATAGTGCTCATTGGGCATTCTAACGATTTGGTTGCAAAATTCGAAAGTATGATTATCGGGTTACCGTTTAGCATGAGCTCTGAGACTATTATGAGATCAATGGTAATTGGTAATCCTGAAAAGCGGTCAAACGAGGAGGTTCTTGATATGTTGAACAAGGAGAGGTGTATTCTAAAAACAACCAACAAGCCAACCGAAGAGGAAAAATGATTTTCACACCTACTGCGACACGACAAATATATAAAGACTATAGAAGGAAAGATTGAAGAAAGGAAAAAGGGAGGAAGACCAAGGAGAGGTTACATGGACCAAGTGAAGGAGAAGATGAACATCCCTCCCCGTAACGCTCAGAAAATTCAACTTACGGCCTAAGCCGACGTAAACATATTTGTGCGGCCTTATAGCTAAAACGGCTGGATGAAAACCTTTAAGGATATACCGAAAACTACGAAATGCTAATAACTTCAGAAAAGTGTGACACTAACACACCCGATCTGACGATCCGATCCGATACTCGCAGACAAAGAACTCTGGTGTGAATGAGCCAAGCCTATTGACCTACCTCAATCCGATTGCTATTGTGATTCATACAGAGACGACACAATTCGTTACAGAGATATCACAGCGAAACAAATTGTAATCGTAATATTATTGAGACGGTACAAAATAAATTAATGGCAAAATGTGCTTACACGGCAAAGCATATATAAGAAGCCAACAATTCACGCAATCCACTGAAGTGCTAGTGGGATCGAACCTACGAACGGGCGACTGCTTATGGCTAGTATGCATAAAAAAAGGCCGCTATTACTTTTTGGATGGCGGTTGATTTAGTCAAAACTGATTGCACCATGAGACCTGACTTTTATTATGCCAGTAGTTCAAATGAGCACTTTTACAAGTCTGAGCATGGGAATTTTTCTCAAGAGAAAACCACTGTAGAGAAAAATAACCCGAAAAAAATCAACAGTCTAAAGGCTATGTAGTTTTGTTACTTAATCTCCGAGCAAGTCTTATTCCAGTTTGGTTGAATCCATCCTAAGTAAGAATAATATGAAGTGCTTAACCTAAACTGTTACTAAACGACGTTACTGGTATACCATTACGTTAACTAGCGGGCTATAAGTGAGTAGCTTTCTACGCGTGTTCTGAGAATAGCCCCATCACGAGAGCCACTAAAGATAAACCAAAAGGATGTAAAGGAAGCGTACCTACTTTAGTTTAGTTAACTGTCGGATTGGTGTCCGGGATATCTCATCTATTTATACGACGGATGTCTTTCGTGCGCGTTACTTCAGGCAATGCTCTTTTCAACATACTACAGATACGTTTGACTTTTCGGAAAAAGTCGTTGCAATAAACATGTTGACTGATGTGGAATTCTACAGCGTACTGTAGTTATATGAATAAAATTAGCTAAATATATCACGAAACAAAGAAAATAAATCCAGAAAAAATTATCTTATTGGAAATATATTGTGACTTCAAAGGTACGCAAATTTTATGTTATTTTTTTTTTAATCCAATAGAAATTTTGAAAATGTTCAGAATCCTCATAATTTTACAAAACAATAATTGTATGACAACCATGAACTTAAACGCATTTTTCCACGGTGAAAATGGCAAATTTCTTTATTTCTCCATACAATTACCTGTGACGTCACTAGCCTGGACGCCATTCGTATGGAGCGTTTATAGCGCTACGTAGGAATGTTGAACTTTGACGGTCATTTCTGACTTTCAGAGCAGTTTAAGTGTAGTCAGTCCCATATAGACATTTGATCACAATAAAAAATAGAATCGATTGCCGTCCTCAAAAAAAATTAGTCAACATGTCTATTCGGACGTTTGTGCACAACTCTATGTGATTTAAATTTCGTTGGCAAAATAATTGTAATTGCTGAGTCGCGCCGCGCGACAAGCGAAATCGCGCCGCGCGACAAGCGAAGTCGCGGCAAGATATGCTAGAGCCCTGCTGGTATGTATCACTCACACTCGCATTTTGTCAAAAGGATGCTTTGCCACTTATTTATCGCGCGATAAAAGCAACCATCATAGGCCCCCTTACGTAGGTAACTACTTAGTTTTTGTGAAATAATCTGCTTGTTTGTCTGTTCAGCAACGCAAACCTATGACCCAGTTAGTGCACATGTGTGTTAACAACCGAGTTTAGCACGTCTGCGCCTGCGCTCCTACGGGGAATTTAACGGTGTCTTTTATGATCCCAGGAATTCGTGTGCGTCGTACGTATTTACCGAAATTCACAAGATTATATCGGGAGTTAAGTCCATGAGCTTTCAGATTGGGATTCGGGTTTGGGTGACAACTGAGAGGTTCTTATCTGGATCGCGTATGAGCGAGTGAGATAGGCATAAAACTTGAATCACTTTATTTCAGCTCACGCACTGTATGGGCTGCACAAATGCATGGCCCATTTATGAATGAATTGATCAGCAGCTCATTGTACGTGTTTAATATAATCGAATGATATTAGTCATATTTAAGTTATTATAAAATTGTATTGTAAATCCGTTTTCTATGGAGAGGGGGACGGGTCATTATTTGGATTAACAGCGAGATATAGGATTTGCATGGGTGCCTGGCGCCAACCGTACAACGCCACCTGTTCTAAACATATCTCTCATCACGCCAAAACGACAGAACGGATTTTAACCAGTTTTAATACTTAATAGCTGGACATCCAAACACTTTTTTTAACCGGTACTGTAAATAAAAAATAAATACGCGGGCGAACTTGCGGGCAATTGCCAGTTTTTAGTAAAATCGCAAGTCGAGCCTGGCTAGAATTATCTTGACATATCTCCAAGTTAACTAACTTAACTGTAGTTATAATTAAGTCGAATAGGTTCCACGCAGTGAAATGTGAAATACTTGTACGAAAATGCCATCGCTACATTATATAAGACTCTTATAATAAGAGTCGAATATGGTACCTGTCCAAAATAAACAATTCGTAATTGAATTGAATATAATGAATGTCGTTTAATGTCTTGAATCACGTGTTGCAGTAGAAGGCTATACGTATTGTATACATCCATATAAGGATGGGACTAGTTTTCTTTCACCATAAAAGAGCGGTGGTTCGACTATATTACCGTAAACGACAGAAACGAGCATCTGTTAGCGAAAGAGTGGTTGCACAAAGGTGAATTAAATTCAATGCGCATTAATGCGTGCTGTCGCTTTTTATCTGGCTGAAGTAGAAAGTGACAGGAGGTGTCCGAATGGCAAGTGCTGGACGTTTGTATTAAATAGATGCTATGAGCGTTAATACACTAGGGTGCAACAAAGTCGGAACATTATGTTAAAAGTATAAGTGTCATCACGAAAATTTTAATATAGACTGTAAAATAGTTTCCTGCGCTATGGAATGACACTACTCTACAATACTTATGCAGTTTGTTTTTAGGGTTCTATAGCTTTAGTTATAAAATATACTAAGATGGCAGATGTCACATCAAATCACATCACACACACAAAATACACTATAACCGTATTAGGGCAAATTTTTATTTTGTTGTCGTTTTTTTTTTCTCAGATTTCAATAAAATTTGGTGAGTTGGTCCCAATTTCACGATATGTCCTACAAAATTTTGTAGGACATATCGTGAAATTGGGCTTACCTTGTTCAGAATAAGCAACTTTACCAACTCACCAAATTTTATTGAAATCTGAGAAAAAAAAAACGCCAACAAAATAAAAATTTGCCCATTACGTAGACATTTAATATGAATATGTATTTATTACAGTGTCCGCAATAACAACAAAGAATTATAATTCCGAAATTATCCCAATAAATTATGTATTTATCTATATATGTATGTTTATCGTCGTCTAGTGTCCATAACACAAGCCTGCTAGAGCTTACTGTGGGACCAGATTGATTTGAGTGAGGTTGTCCGATATTTATTTATTTATTTATATCTTGGAAAGTTTCAAGATCAGTTCATACATATCTTTTCGAAGTCGGTTAATATATTCATTCGGTTATGAAATGTCATTGACAAAATAAATCATTCACAAACATCAACTAGAGCGTAAACAAACGCAGCCAGTACAATACTTCCACTATCATAAAACATGCATTAGGTACGCTATTTTCATTTCGCATTGTACGCTATGCTATTTACATTTCCAGGTTTTTGCCCACATTTCCATGTCCCCCGTCATTGAGTGACAAAGAAAACGCCGTGCGTGTACGCACGTGAATTCCTGCTTAGAAACCAGCAGTATACATTCATAATGGGTGGTGTTTGACAGATAGGATTGGCTTATTGTCAGTCAAATAAATGAGATTTGTCGCCTTCCGTATAGGGGTGGCAGCAAGTGGGCAAATATCGAATATTTTACTCCATTTACTCCATAGTATTTTGGGAATAAACGAGGGAAAGATTAGGTATTTTAGCCACGAGTGCCCATCTCTACTCGTACTTCCGATCATGATCATATGAATGAATTGCTGCTGGTCTAATTATATTTTCTGGTACCTTTGGAAAAAATCGTTGCTACTGGACGCAATTTCAGTAATTTCTACCAAATGATCAAGTATCTACATTTAATTTTGTAAATTATATGATATTCGAATAATTACTAATATATATACCAAAGTGTATCGGTTTATCCTTCTTTCAAACGGGGCAACAATTGTCACGTTTCTCAAAATAATGGCCCATAATAAAAGTTGCTCATCGTGATCCTTCCCATTATCCTTGCTACTCCCGGTCATGACTCCTGAATAATTCTGTAGCTCTAGTATTTATGGGCACTATCTAGGCAAGTCTGCTCCATTGCCAACACCACCGCCATCTAATATTAAGCTTATAAGTCGGAGGTAACCAACAGATTAGACAGAAGCCAAAACCCATGTTCCATAAAAAAAAAACTGATTGTATCTGACATACATATGCTGGCAATTTTTTGGCTGCTTGACGCAAATTTCCACCCGTAGTAATCGGCGTAATTTTTTCCCGAAACTGACAGATATCACAATATGTTTTGCGTTTTCACCCCTCACATTACGAAGCATCAGGGAATTCCCATTTCTGATATTATCCGCTTAGTGTGACTACTGTCACCCGAGGTCGCGATAATGTAATCTGTTGTATATTGTACTTGAGCAGGCTGGAATATCTGCGAAGACGAATAAAGGGAAAAAAACATATACTCATATGCATACCCAGATCGAAAGAGCTCATGATTATGAGTAGAAAATACCCAATATAAAGTATCGAAAATTAAAAAAAGCGGGGTGTACAACTTTAGAAAGAACGGCCCATGTACGATATTTCTGCTCTGAGATGCAAGCCATCTTCTTTTTATCAGCACATACGGTTTGTCCTGATCTTGGTGAATCTTATATATCCAATATCGCAATATTTAGACAAATATGTACAACTGTCACAATAGTTTATTAATCGCTGTCACAAACGAAAGTCCATAAAAGACTTAGCAAAATGGACCTGTCAAACTCATTACCCAGAGATAATGTCACAGTGACAGTTATAGCGACAAGTGACAATTATAGTTTACACCTCCTATTGCCTGTTAGTTTCCCTTTTATGGCATAGGAAAGTTGTTTCGATTCATAATTACAACTATTCCGAGTGTAGTACAAATTTGAATCTACATTATAGATACCTAGCATCTATCTTGCAGTCATAATTCGCATCATTTCACTATTTCACTGAATAATGGAGATTATATTAGTAGGTACTCGTATGTTTGCATTAAGTGAAATCATATTGCAATACATATTCACTAAAATATAAGTTAAATATTACGAGTATAATTTAGGTATCTTTAAGGTAAGAGTGAATAGGCTATCACTGAACCGGCGAGCTACCTACATCCACGACCCCGTAGTCACTTACCATCGGTACTGAGATCAACCGCCGGTCAGTTTGTAAATAAAATGAAAAGTTTACCTACACGACACTTTTTAAGAATGCAGTTTTTTAGATGTTGTCGCGATATTGCATGATTTTTTTTGATCGAATGATGATACACTTGCAACAACGATTTGACGTTTTTGGTTTGATGATGAGGTTGGCGCAGTTTGTAGTGAAGCTGCAGCCTAATTAGCCGACGGACCTGGGTTCAAATCCCGGCAAGGACAAATATTTGTGTGATGAACTCGAATATTTGCCCCTGGATCACGGATGTTATCTATATAGTATGTTTTATGTATATCATCGTCATCTACCCATTCATAGTGCAAGCATTACTTAGTTTAGGACTAGGTCGATTTGTGTAAAAAAAGAGTGTGCGTAAACGCCGTAAACGTTAAAAGACCTACGAGTAGAAACTCCGAATAACTCCTCTATTTTGAAATTGGTAGAGTAGGTGTCTATAATATTTTCCGACAGCTGACTGGCTTTTTAAATATATATTATACATAAAATCTATATTGTACGAGCACACTCGACAATATAATATTAAGCTGACGACGCACCTAGCGTATGCGTCACAATCGACTTTATTTGATATATTTTACTTATATGTAATTTTAGTGCAATAAAGTTACTCATCGGGAACGGTCACATCTTTTACTTAACATTCCGCCCCGTTATAACATACTAAACAAACCTAACAATTAACATACTACATTCGTACATGTAGGGTGCGATAAACTATTACACCCTACATATATAAAATGTCAATTATCTACGTAATATCAAATATACATTTCAATGTAGTTGCGGATTATAAAAAAATAGTAACACCAAATAAAAAAATTGGGCAAGTGCGAGCCCGACTCGCGCATGAAGGGTTCCGTACCTATACATATATATATAATCTATAACAAGTTTGTTGTATTGGAGCCCCCCTTAAATATTTATTTTATTTTATTTTTAGTATTTGTTGTTATAGCGGCAATAGAAATACATCATCTGTGAAAATTTCAACTGTCTAGCTATCACCGTTGTTGAGATACAGCCTGGTGACAGACGGACGGACGGACGGACGGACGGATGGACGGACGGACGGACGGACGGCGAAGTCTCAGTAATAGGGTCCCGTTTTTACCCTTTGGGTACGGAACCCTAAAAAAACTAAATTTTAGTCTACACCAAATTTACAAATAGACTAGACCATAATAACTCGCCCTGTGAAACAGTGAATGTAATGTAGAGCCAAGCTTACGAAGCCGGCAAGCGTGCGGCAAGCCCTTTTAGCCGACTAAGGCATGTATAGTGTTTTCTCAAACATATGCAATGAAATAAAAAAATACACCACTCACAAAATATAAGTAATTCAGTTGTTTAGCCAATCATACGGCCAGTAATTATGTACGGCAGTGAAACCTGGGGCATGTCCATGCCACAGGGGCATGTCCATGCCATCCATGTTGCAGAGATGAAGATGCTAAGGTGGATGTGCGGGGTTACCAGGCTGGACAAGATCCGCAATGAATACGTGCGAGATAGCCTGGGAGTCCGTGACATCGCCGATAAGCTGCAGGAAAGCAGGATGAGGTGGTATGGACATGTCAAAAGGAGGCCACCCGATTACGTCGGCAACGTTGTACTTGATTTGTCCGTCCCCGGAAAAGGACCTAGAGGGAGACCTAAGACCACCTGGACAAATGTGTTGCTGCCAGACATAAAAGAATGCGATGTTTCCGAAGACGACATCAGGGATAGGGCGAAGTGGAGGAGGAAGATAAGGAAGACTGACCCCACAACCATGTGGGATACATAGTCGGGAAGAGAGAGAGAGTTGTTTAGCCTGTTCATGAACACAGACGCCATGTTAAAAAAAGATTTACTTCCCGACCTAGGCCTTAAATTTTGTATGAAATTCCTTTACAGTTCTCTCGAGTCATTTCGCTCGAAACGTGATACTTCGAAGCCTGTTATAACGCACGTTATCACGACATTTCATTGCATGTTTGGGGAAAATATTTTCGAATCATGTTCGCAATAAAAAAAAAACACACACAACACGTGTTGTTATGTGGGCTCTATGAGAATCGCCTATAGATATCGTCCACGTCATTAGACTTAGCTAACTAGTGCTAAATACCTACTACATATATCTACGACAGACGGGCGGGACTCTGATAAGTTGATAATGATAAATCCCGAGTAAATGCATTTAGTAAAAAATAACTAGCTATCATTAAATTATATAACATCATTATACTTCATCATTAAATTGTTCGCACGTCAATGTCAATATCATTATTGCTTGAAATGGAGAAAGTACGAAGATAAGGAAAGTATTTTAAAGTTAGTATAATATTTCCTTGTGTGATCTAAGATTATTGTTAGTTTGGTACGTGAGATAAGCCAAATATTTGATTTTAATTAACGTGTGAATAGTTGGATGATAAGATAATTAACAAGTTATTTCTGTTTGGATAATTGTATGTTAATTAAAGCATTGTAATCCAATAAATCGAAACATAAAAATTATATAATAATAATTATTAAGTCGAAATATCATAAATATTACATTAATTAATTTACTATGTAAACAAGTTTATAGATATTTTTGATAATTAATATCTTCCGAAACATACCTAGCCTAGGTATACATAGTAACATTTTATTTTTATTATGTACGCAAACATGGTATAAAAGTCTGCAGACTTCTAACGGTCTTCAAAAACCCTGACCCGTGAAAAACAGGCAACTTAGTCTCGTTCCAGACGACCTATTTCCGAACTTACGGTCCATATTTCATGCCTGAAATACTAAGGTCATACAATGCACTCCAGACAAGCACTATTCACGCAAACATCCACCATTCTATTATGAAACACGTTTCTGAACGAAACCACAATAACAAACCGTGGAAAACGATGTATTCCAATTTTAAATATTTTCGAATGACGTTCGAAATTCAAAAACAAATTCACGAACGCGACCGGCTAATTCTATATTCGTCGTGAACGTCTATCGCGTCCGCCGTCACGCGCTATACTGAATTACTAATGCAAGTACTGCTGGCAGTTGAGAGCGAAATTGTTTTCCGAACGCTACGTTTGATAGTTACAAGTTGGACCATAGACAAGCTAGTATACAGTCTTCTTTACAATGATCTTTCTTATTTTTTTTTACTTTAAGTGCAAACAGGTTGGGCACGAGAAATCCGCAGTGTAGGAAGTTGACACATACATAGGTTCTATTGATGGTTTACCGTTCTTTGGCAACCTTGAACGTTCGGGTAGCCTTGTCAGGTTAATTATAGCCAGTGGTCGAATTACATGTTTATTTTCAATGCAGATAGACCTCGAAGAGAATAACTATTTGGAAGAATATTGGGAGCCGTTCAAGGAGGTTTCCCCTGCAACGTCATAGAATGTCAGAATCAGAATGTCAGACTTCTAAGCAATAACCGTCATTGTCACCCACAGATAATTCTTCAAAATGTTTATTCTTATTTCGCAATGCATAGTTATTGTTTTTGTAGTTAGTAATTATTCTACTTATATTTTTAATCCATATGTCATACATTTTATAATGTCGTATAACCTACGATTTGAATACTTTATTATAATAAAAAACTTAAAAAAGTAAAATAAAATACGTTTTTTTGCGGAAATCCGGTATTACAATATCCTGAAAAAAAAAACACTGAAAAACGCTCCGCTACATTTTTTGTATTTTTAATTTCATCAGAATTTTAGGACTTTTTTTATTTTATTTGTAAACAAAAATAAAGGATATGATGACGAAAGTCTATGGTATTGCTCGTAAGGCGGAAAATGCCGATCATTGTATAATTCAGTCCACAAACGCTCTAAGAGGCGTGTGACGAGGTTAATGCAAATCCAATATAGCGCCACGGATCAATAACCCCCCTCAATATGAATATGATTAAATGATATAATGTATAAATTTACATAGAAGACAAGTCATAACTGTAATACTGGTTAGAACACGAGATATAATATGGTGGCATACTTATTATATTTTAACTTGGGTCATGGTAGAGCCGAAAATGGAGCTACGAGGCAGAAGGTGCGTAGAGTCTGGTAAAGCTAAGGAAAAAGCATTTCCGCCACATTGGCATATTTATGCCAATCATATTATGAGTGGCGAAATCTCTTATCGGGGGCCAAGACTCACTTTTGGTCACTGAGCCATCGGAGTAAGTAAGTAAGTATATTATGATAATATTTATTTATTAGTTTTGTTGACTCGACATTAATTCGGGTGTACAGTGCGACCAAAAAGAGTAGATATTAAAAAGTGGCAATACTGTAGTGTCGTCCCTGTTTTCTTAGATTGATTAGAAAGAGACGACACTACAGTAGGTATTGCCACTTCTTAATTTCTACTCTTTTTCTGCTGTATATCTCTCCTTTGCACGTCTTATCATTGAAAACTGTAAGTAATCATATTTCTGTTTAGTGGTTGACTGGTAGAGAATGTATTAGGCATTAAGTCCGCTACTTTTACTTTTTTTATTGAGAAATGAAGTTTAAATGAGAAAATAATCATGCGTTATCCTTAGTAAAGGTTTCCTATTCTTTTGACAGAATTCGTTATGTTGATAAAAGCCAAACATACCACATAGCTACCGTCGTAATACGTACCTAAGGACATAAAAAAAAAAATATTGCGGAAAAATCTCCAAGGCGATATCCCAGGGTTAACAATGTGTATGGGAAAGCGGCAAAGTACGACAAAGGTCAATTGAGGGTTAACGCAGCATAATTTCCTTTAAAACATCACGTATGTGACTTTTAAACTTTTCAGGAAACAACTAGAAGTTTTATAATGACGTATAAGCAGATGTTGTTAAATTTGACGATCAAACATTGTTAATGAGACTATTCATGAGGATTCCCTGAGTAACGTCAGCAATACGAGATATTGAAATAAACATGTATTACGAAATATATTATGTTATTGCAGAACTGAGCTAAAAAGGTATTGGAAAAGACGGTGTTATTTCTTTTATCTATATTTTTAAATTACTATAACAAGTTGATAGGTTATCGCGGACTGGTTTTCCGCAACTCGACATCTTACAATGCGCCTATTACTATAACAAGTCGAGATACTTATCATCTTGGTTGTCATCATCAACATTTAGTGGGAGAATAAACACACATTTTTTTTTAATTCCAAAGTGTTAACCACTCTAGTACCCTTACGAGTTTACAGTGACAGTACTCGCTAGAGACTGCGTGAAGGATTTGTATTGTATGGAGAATTGTAGTTCTACAAAGTTACCGCTAGGGGAGCGAGTGCGGTCACGTTACGGTACGGCACCTAAACGCCCGGACCCCCTTCGATTTTTTTAACTTATGCTTATTAGTGAAATAAAGATTTAAAAAAGGCGACAATAAAGCAAATATATATGTAGATGTTATAGAGAATTAAATGTCACATCACAACTGTCGTTCGTGTAACCGGTATATGTGGCCTTTAGAATGGTTAAAATGCCAAAATGGAGTACCCCGTTTCATCAAGTTCATTAAAGTAAGAGCATTTTGCATCACGTTGTGAAATCAAAATATGAATTAGTATCATATCAAGAGATCAGGTGCAAATCAAGATACGCACTTTGGTATTTTTTAGGGTTCCGTACCCAAAGGGTAAAAACGGGACCCTATTACTAAGACTTCGCTATCCGTCCGTCCGTCCGTCTGTCACCATGCTGTATCTCAAGAACGGTGATAGCTAGACAGTTGAAATTTTCACAGATGATGTATTTCTATTGCCTCTATAACAACAAATACTAAAAATAAAATAAAATAAATATTTAAGGGGGGCTCCCATACAACAAACTTGTTTTATGGTACGGAACCCTTCATGCGCGAGTCGGACTCGCACTTGCCCAATTTTTTGTTTATAAGCGTGAGTTAACAATTTGTTGGATTTCTAATACAGTTATATACAATGCAAATAGACATAAAGATCAGGCTCTTAGATAAGAGCTATCTTCATATAAATGAGTATGTCAGAGATAAGATGTTGATTGTTTAAATATCAAGAATACGATACGAGAAACGTAACGTATATATACTTCCGTATCATTTCTTACCAGGGACTTATTATGATATGCTATTTGAAGGGATTACCCTCGTCTCGTCAACGTTTCATAGCTTGTTTAATTTCATTGACGTATAATAGGAATGACGACTGATGTTAAATTCTACAGCATACTGTAGTTATATGTTATATGAATAAAATTAGCTTAATAGGTCAAGAAACAAAGATTATTTTATTTTTTGAAATACGTGACTTCAAAGGTACGCATATTTACAAAGAAAACTACCGTGAATCTCAGACATATTAAAATACATTACGGGTTTATTCACGTCGTAGAAGTTCATCGATTCGCGGCCATCCGAACAACGCCACCGCGACTGATCGTCTCTCCTGATGATGAATCGCGTACCGATTCGAAACATGTCGAGCGTTATTCGACTTCTACGACGTGAGTAAACCCGAAGATTTTTGCGTAATCATTTATGATTTTTTGTTTACATCCAAAATAAAGTTTTGTTATTGTTTTCAGAATCACCATAATTTAAAAACCAATAATTGTATGACAACCATTTTTCACAGTGAAAATGGCAAATTACGTATTGTCTTCATACAAATATTGGTACCATACAAACAATGACAATCACTTCAAATGTAGATGGCCATTTGTATGGATCGTTTTAGCGTTCCGTATGAATGTTGAACTCTGTCGGTCATTTCTGACTTTTAGAGCAGTCTAAGTGTAGTCCCTTGTAGATATTTGATACCAATAAAAAAATAGAATCGATTGACATCCTCAAAAAATTTCGTCATGACTATTTCATCGATAGAATTTTTCCAGAATCCAACATTGCAGATGTCATTAAAGACAATATTCGAGATAAACTGTCGCAATAAACAGAGCAAGCAATTTACATAAATCTCGGCACACTTGACGCATGACCATGAAATGTAAATTTCGGTCTAGCCTCTCGTGTCGCGATTTACCTCGTGGGTGTATCACAGAATTATAAGATGGAAGAAAATACGTGATATTTTTGCGGATGAAGAGAAATTATAGACTAAGAATAGACACTCGAGCGAAGGAGGATCTTTTAAGTGAATGAAACGGTCAAGTTCAAAGCCAGTATGACGCGCGGTTAAAATGTTCTTAGTAAAGCGAAAGTCAAGAACAGCGTTGTTTATAATGTAGGTACGCGTCATCAATTAGACACAAAGACTTAGGCTGCTTTTTCGTTATAGTAGTTCGTCCATTATGGAACTGTTACATAATGTGAGGTTTAAAAACACGAAGCGAGCCGAAGGCGAGTTTCATAATAGGATCACACGAGGGTTTTAAGGCGTGCGAGGGAAAATCAACAATATCGCTGCGCCGCCGCGCCGCCGCGCCGGACGCTAAGAATTTCCATTGATGGTTTTTTTCGTAAACTGTTTAACTACATAGCCTAGCTTTAATGGAAAAGCCAAAGAAGTGATATTTACAAAGAAGATATACGTAATAGGTAGTATGTAACGATAAATGTAAATAGTAAGAGCATTGTACACATAAAAAAAACTTACAATGAGATATTAAGTAGGTAGCTTTAATGGTGTCACTGACACTAAATCTAACCCCAGATTAACTTTCTAGAAAAGATAAAACTACTCAATGTAATATTACCTAGTAGTTATAATGATGAAACTAATGTATTTCGTCATGCAGCGACCGAGAATATTACGGCAAGCCACGACTACGCGCGACCAGCGGCAGCGATAAGCGGCGCGCGGTAAAAACAGAATCATAGCTGTATTCGTCTGTTGACAACCAAAACACTAAGTAACAAATACCTACCTCGGACCTTCCGCCCCCACCTATGGGCTTGTGCACAAATCACGCGAGGTTTTTTCGGCTACTTGTTGACCCCTCCCTCCCCCTGGTGATATTTGGTGAGGTTCTTTGTTAGGTACTCCCTCCTCCTGACAACCTCACGTGTATTTTTTTTCGGCAGTATTTCGTAAAATAGACTCACTATTTTTAAGTATATAGCAAGTGAAGATTTATTTTTAACGAAACTGAGAAAGGGTATCTACTCATGTAGTAGATTTTTTTCTTAGTTCGTTCACTGTAGAAAAATACACGTGAGGTCTCCTTGTACCCCTCCCACCCCCAACGTGATCTGGCGTGATTTTTTGGTGACCCCCCCTTCCCCCTATCGAACCTCGCGTGATTTGTGCACAGGCCCTATGTCAGCCGCTTGCCGCTGCCGCTTGCCGCCGATGTCGTGGCCGGGCCATTAGTAACAGTGTAAAGACTTAATTAACGAAACAAAGGCAGAGGACAGAGTTCACACTGACATGACCGCGCATTGTCTAGTGAAACTTGTCGACGGGTATAATGGAGCAATTAATGTTTAAAAAGATAAAGCAGAAGTTATACCTAACCACTTTTTCTCTAACAAACATGCGGACTGAGGACTTAAGCTATGCAAACATTTTTTTTATGCAAATGACATTTAAAATTATTTTCAGAATCCTCATACTTTAGAAAAATAATAATTGTTTGGTGACCATAAATGACGTAACATGTAGTGTGCTATTTGTAAGGAGCGTTTTTAGTGCTCCGTAGGAACGTTCAACTTTGATGGTCATTTCTGACTTTTAGAGCAGTCTAAGTGTAGTTAGGCCCATATAGACATTTGATCCCAATAAAAAAAGACTCTACATCCCAAAACTACTACACTAGCGTAACTGTGAGACCCGAGTAAATGTCGCGCGACAAATACTACCTGTCACTTTCCTTACGACACCGTGCGAGCAAGACAGGTGATGTTGCCTCGCGCGACAAACGCAGTCGCGGTAAGATATGCTAGCCTTGCACTTCTAGCACAACTGTGACGCGCAACACTTTCTCGTGCGAAAATATTACCTGTCTCTTTCTTCACAGTACTGTGAGAGAGTGACGGCTGATGTTATGTCGCGCGACAAGAGTCGCGAAGCCAAGTTGTGCTAGACGGGCTGCTGTTTACGATTGAAGTAAACGAAAGAAAGTGTTACAATTACAAGTATATATTTTAACAATTTATAAAAAAAATAGCTTTTGCCCGCGACTACGTCCGCGTTGAACTTGGAAGTATGGAAGCAACCTCGTACAACACGGTAGGATATCCACCTAATCACCTTAATTAATAAAAGGGATTATTAAAAGCGCCTAAGCAAATGTAAGAGCAATTGTGCTTTTGGTCTAATCATTACATTTCCTACAGGGTCATCAATGTCAGCATGAATTACTTACTCACTTTTCAATCTTTTTAGGGATCATTTCCAGGATGAAAACTATCCTATTACCTTCCTCGGATCTTAAACTATCTCCATGCCAAATTTCATCAAAATCGATTCAGCGGTTTAAGCGTGAAGAGGTAACAGACAGACAGACACACTTTCGAATTTATAATATTAGTATGGAGGATAATTATATTACCCTGCCCAAAGTCGTTTAGGAATGAATTGATCTTGACAGATATAATGAGCAAAAAATTTTCATGTCCAACAAAAAAAAGTTCTCCAACAATCACAATAGCTATTTAAAGTGTAAATGTACATTTTCTGTTGAATGTTATGTTAAATAAGCGATAAGCTGAAAAGAATACTTCGTCTGACGCTAATGCATTTAATACGCTGATACTGTGCGAATTATCCATGGTCTAGAAAAAACATTAAAATTTAACCAAAATACAATGTGACTCACCAAAATGATGATTGATGAATTAAAATCGTAACAACTAATACAATATACTACTGAGTGGTTGACTGGTAGAGAATGCCTAAAGGCATTAAGTCCGCCATTTGTACCTTTTTTGTATTGTGCAATAAAGTTTAAATAAATAAATAAATGAATAAATATACTACTGAAAAGAAAATAAGGGCTACTTGAACTTTACACAGTTTATAAAATAGGAATTGGTGTAAACACATTTCTAAAAATAACATTGAAAGGGAAGATCACTATAGATAGTGTGTTAAAAACCAGGGACCGGAAAACCCCTCTTTAAAGTTAAGCCTAATATAAGGTAACCCTAATAATTTGGTAACCATAACATAAGGTAACCTTTTAATTTGGTAACCCTATGTTAAGGTTACCCTATCATAACAGTTAACTACAACCTCAACACAGTTACACAGTTACGGTTAAAACCCTAACGCGTAAGGGTTATTTATAGCAGTTAACTCTAAACCCTATCGCGTTAGGGTTTGGAACTGAACGTTGAAGGATCGTTATAGATGAGCGGAGTTGGCAGAATGTTTACGTATTGCCGTGTTTTTTTTTACACTAGTTTTTTTTTTACTTTTTGTTTTTTGTTGTTATTAGATAATAAGTACTTTATCTTTGCTTTTTATATGTTTCTCCTACACTGATGTTGTTAATTAGTTGATAATTTGATGTGATTGTTCTGCTAATAAAAAAGTAATAATATCTAATAATAAATAACTATAATTTTCATACTGTTTTTAGGGTTCCGTAGTCAACGAGGAACCCTTATAGTTTCGCCATGTCCGTCTGTCCGTCCGTCCGTCCGTCCGTCCGCGGCTTAGCTCCGTGATCATTAGTACTAGAAAGCTGAAATTTGAACAAAACGGTAAAATAAAAATTAAAAAAAAAATCTTTTTCGGGTACCTCTCGAACACCTAAAGTGGGGGTGATTTTTTTTTCGTTTCAACACTAGTGTGTGGGGTGTCGTTTAATAGGTCTTGTAAAAATAATAGGGGTCTCCTAACATTATTTTTGATAGTCAGCAGTTTTGTAAATATTCGCTCCGAAAACAAAAAAATAGTGTCCCCCCCCCTCTAACTTTTCAACCACGGATCAAAAAAATTCGGAAAAATTCTTGTAAATGAGGCTTTATAATTACTTTGAATGAAAACTATATTGAATAAAATCGGTCGCTGTTTTTGAGTTATCGCCAAATTTAATATTTTTCTTGTAAAGGACGTAAGTTGACTTCCAGAAGTGATTACAGTTTCTAGGGCGTTTACGACCTTTTTATAGAGCTTGAAATCTTTCTTAACTTAAAAGTTAAAACTCGGGCTTAAAACAGCCGTTTATTGTGAAGGATGAGCAACTACGGAACCCTACACTGAGCGTGGCCCGATATGCTCTTGGCCGGTTTTTTTTCTTAACGAGGAACGATCGGCAGCTTTGCTGGTAACGTTATACCTGATAACAGTAAAAACCATCGTATAAGAACAAAAGAGAGTTCGACTTGCAGCATGGTATTTTTAAGTGTGCAACGTGCTGTTTTAAAATGACAGATTAGATAAAAAATGTAAGAAAGAGATGGGATTAGTATTGTTTTGAAGCATCATGGATGCTAAGCGTTAGTTACTCAGTATCCTCCAAATCGTCCAACTGGTCAGTTACAAACGGGTGCCATAAAATAACAAATATTAAAAAAAAAACTTTAAAATGTACTACAAAAAGCGCTTGCTGCCACTGCCATGCCATTTTCCCGAGGAATAAAGTGACTTTGTAAATAAACTTTAAAAGATAGAAGAAACTGGTAAGTTATGCATTCTTATCGACTAGATTGCTTTTGGTAACTACGGCTACCTGTCACCACTCTTATTTTATTATATAAATAGAGTCCAACTCAAAATTCGAAGCAATTGAGTGGTTATTATGATTATATTTAAATTTTGTTTACCATTAAATCGTTGTAAATACTATCGACCTTAAGGGTACTCGAACTGATATTTTTTCCTTAATAGTATCTGCAATATGTTTGTTTTTTTTCAACCACATTCTAATTATATATATATATATACCTATACGTACCTATATTTATTTATTTCAACTTGATTGCACATTGCATTCCACAAAAACGTAGATAATAATGGCGGCTTTTTGCCATGAAATGAGGCGTTCTCTGCCAGACAACTTGTTTAAATGAATGTATATGTAAATATATAATATTTAATTACCATACAAATTCGGAATACCTACTACGATGACATTTCGTAAATATGTGTTTGTGCATTTTCATTTATTATACATTTTATTCAGAATATGTTGGCACATTTAGCTAAAAATCTCAGTAGTATATATATCTTCAATTTACTTATAATGTTCGGGTATCCTTAGAGCTGCCAGTTTAGCATTCCTAACAAAAAATAGGCCATGCATGAACGTTGTACTTTATTGGACGACGCTTACATTTCTAATATTAGTGACGTATTTCTTACTAAACTTAAAATGAAACACCAAATTAAGTATATATTTTTTTTTATTTCAGACTCAAAGTGAAATCAAGAGAGCAAGGAAGGTTATGAAAAACGTAAAGAAATTTTGGCTGAATTCAAGGAATTGTTAGAAGACGTACCGGACGATAAATTGAAGGACATGTGGGCACGTGTAAAATTTATGACAGAATTGTATCATACGGCTGTTCTAAAATTACGTAAATAATAAGTAATCCATAATTTAGTATTATATTTGATATGGTCTAATTTTAAACTGATTTGATTTTTAATTGCTGTGATTAAGTCATTGTTTTTTTTTATTATGGTGTTTTTAATGTATAGGTAGTTATTAAAACTGATTATGCATGTTAAACTGTGATGATGATATTTTTATGGTTTTAGTTAGTATAATTAAACTTACTATTTTTGTTATCTGATTAAAAAATTTATATTCTAGTAAATTATTTACACATCTAAAATGTATTTTTATTTTATGAACATAGCATGATTATAATATGGTAAATACTTTTAAAGGTATCATTATAGAAATCGCGTTGATGCTGGCAAGACGCTATTAGCGCTCAGATTAGGATAAACACAAAAATTTAATTCTTATTTTATTAATTAAAGAAAAAAAAGACAAAATAATTATTAAACTAATACATTTCAAATAACGTTCAATTATAATGTTACTTGGATTAATTTTATTGTACAGTCGGTTAGATTTTGTTACCTAAGTAGGTATTGTGATGAGTATTTTTTTAAACAAGCAACGCATCTCCGTATCAGCTTGTCCTAAAATGCTTTCATATGTCCAGATGTTCGGATTTCCGGCTGTTGTCGACTAGAGGTCCGATTCATATGAATTGTTGATTCAGTTATTCGTAATTTTTCAATATGGCGAAGATATGGGGTTTGCTAATGTAAAAAATAACAACCATTTAGAAGTAAATCGCGAGGTTTACCGCTTACATAGCCACTTGTTTAGTTGTTTTAATGAATTGGTAATATGGAGACTAATGTATGGTGTAGTCAGGATACATTATAAGTACCGACAAGATACTAGTAAGAGTATTAACAATAGGCAACTGAATTTTAGATCTTTTTTTACTATTCCTAACAACGTATGCTATCCCTTTAATATCAGCGGAAAGCGAAAGAGATAGTAAGTCATGGCAGGTAACAAAGACTTTGTTACTTAATTCAAATTCAAATTTAAAATATATTAAATAAAACGATGGTCCATGATACTAGGTTAGTCAACTTATCAAATATAGTTTCATACCTAAACTAATTAACATAACAATTAACTAATTTAATTGATTATCAATTTAGATTGCTTTATTTTTTCTTCCAAATGGGTGAAAATTGTTTTTTTTTTTAGTTTTCAAACCTCATACCTCTGCCATTTCAAAAGTTTCAAGTAATTTTATCGACACAAATATTTCATATAATTAATTAATCTAGACTTCATAAACCGGTTGAGAAATGTGATCCCTAAGCGAGACCAGCCGGAAATCCGGACAAAATGACATCTGTCTGTGTGTAAATAATTTTCTTTTATAGTTAAAAAAAAAGTTATAGAATACATAATATAACAAAATTAACTTTGTTTCAAATAACATTTTAATTAATTACTTAAAACATTATTTTTTTTATTTTTTATAATTATTACGTTTTTAACTATTAATAAAAAAAAAGCATCATGATTTAATCAAGACACAGAGTACAATAAATATTCTTGTTCAAATCAATTTGAATAATAAGAATATCCACAGAACCATCATTAATATTGCTAATCTTTACAATTTAAGGGTGTAATTTTATTAAAATAATTTGAAGTTCGTTATTGACGCATACATCAATTTAAATATAGGTATACTTAGATGAAAAGGGATGAGTGAAATGCTAAGGATTATTTTTATTTTTATTGTTATCGGGGTAATGGCATTTACTGCACACTAAGACGCAAACCGTAATGAGACGCGGTATTTATTATTGTTTTAAGTATAATCAAAATGCAGTTGTGCCTTAACTGAATGCCACATTAATTGTTATATTTTTTTATCGAAACAATACTTATCTGTATTACGGGGAATGAAGGAAATGATAGTTAATTGTGTTTGGGATAAACCAATATGTGATATCAATGGTGACGGCAAAAATAAATGAATGAGTTTTATTTTTTCCGTCTTAGAGTTATTTGTCAAGCCTTGGGGCTTGACAAATAACGCCCAAAGGCAAAGATGAAATATGAAAAAAAAAAAAAAACAACACACTGTTTTCGCCGCTCGAGTTAAGCAACGCTACCATGGTAACATAAGAAGTTTCTACACCAAAGACTTAAAGTTGAATATTGACTGATTTGACGCTTTATAGCATATTGTTACAAACCTCGCAAGCCAAACATGTTTATGACTTGCAAGAGATAAGAAATTTACTGAGTTACTGTTATTCAAAAACTGACCTAATAAGACATAATTTAGGGATCATATTCGTTCGAATTCGTTCAAAAACCCTTACGTTAAGCTTGTTAAGTTAGGGTTAGTAGTTCGTATTCAAAAACGGAACTAATAACACATTACTTAAGGATCACATTCGTTTGAACTCGGTTCAATACCCTAAAGACTCTGTTAGTGGGACGGGGTAGGTTAGTTAAGGTAGTTATTAACCGCGTTAACTGCAACAAAACAGTAACCGTATCATTGAAACAACCACATCATAGGGTTAACAATATGTAAGGGTTTTTAAAAACAACTTCTAAAATAACCTCATCAAAAACCCTTGTTAAGGTAACCGGTTCCGGTCCCTGTAAAACTACGTAATTTCAAATACCAAAGTAATATTTTTTTTTGCTTTTTTATGTAATAATAATTTCTACCACTATGTACCGTATTTAAGGAGTTAAATTACGCAGGCGGCGCGGGCCTTATTTTTCTTTGAGTACCTATTACCACGCGGGATTTGCAAAGAATATGCAATATAACCTGAGTATATATTTTTTGTAGTGTTTTTTTGATAGCTCGTTGCGGCGTTTCGAAAAAGTAACTTCTGTACCTCTAGCATAACTGTCACATTCCTTTCTATGCCCCAAGAGCAAAACAGGTGATGCAGAGTCGCGCGACAATTATCGCTTAAGCGAAGTCACAGCCCTACTGATCTGTGGGACAAACACAACAGTATAGACAACAACAAGGAAAATCTCAGTGGAATTGGTTTTTACTTTCGCTGCGATTATAGAATGTCTTTGGTTTCTCTTGTTTACTTTTTGTGATTAACATTACAAATAACAGCTGCGATAAGGAACGAATTTGACCTATTCATTAGCGGACCCCCCAAAGAACGTATCTGGTTTATCAGTAGTCATTAATGCAGCATGCGTCATCTCTCATCCAGCTAGATAATACTATCTGTAGTACTCCAGATATGATGCATCCAAAGTGGACAAAATCAAATCACCTTGAATATATTCAAGTCGAGTACTTATGACTAGCATTTTTTGTAATTTTTACGTACTGGCTGCACAATTCTGCAGCTCAATTATGACTACCTGTCACATACCTTTCTAAGTCATGCGAGTAAGACTGGTGATGCTGAGTTGCGCGACAAGCTAAGTCACGGCAGGGTATGCTACCCCTACTGATCTGTGAGACAAATACAACAGTATAGACAACAACAAGGAAAATCTCAGTGCAAATGGTTTTTACTTTCTGTGAATGTCTTTGGTTTCTCTCGTGATTAACATGACAAATAACAGTTGCGATAAATGAACGAATTTGACCTATTCATTAGCTGACCCCCCAAAGAGCGTATCTGGTTTATCAGTAGAGTCATAAATCCGGCATGCGCATGCGTCATTTCATATAACAAGATAATACTATCTGTAGTAGGTACTACAGATACGATGCATCTAAGTGGACAAAATCAAATCGAGTCAAATATATTAAAGTCGAGTATTAGTCGCATTTTTTGACATTATTTTGCTGCACAATTCTGCAACTCGTATGTGGTATACATCTATCATCATCCTCCTAGCCTTTGTCCCATATCTTTGTAGAGAATGAATTCTCAATCAGGGTCGGCTACCTAAATCCCAAGATGTGGCGTAGGCACTAGTTTTTACGCAAGCGACTGCCATCTGACCTTCCAACCCAGAGGGGAAACTAGGCCTTATTGGGCTTAGGTGGTTTCCTCACGATGTTTTCCTTCACCGAAAAGCGAGTGGTAAATATCAAATGACATTCGGTACATAGTTCCGAAAAACTCATTGGTACGGGCCGGGTTCGAACCCGCGACCTCCGGATTGAAAGTCGCATGCCCTAACCACTAGGCTACCACCGCTTCCTTTTGTGGTATACATCTATACTATTTTAAAATTCCATATTTGTGTTGAAAATAATTATTCTATGGAGGGATCTTCATTGGGATTACTTCAGGAAATATCTTAATCTTATTATCTCTTATTATCTATCGTCATTTGTTTTGTATGAGCGCGCTGCGCCATACCAACCTGGCGCCATCTGTTTCCATAATTTCCTTTGCCCTCGCATCACGCCGAAACGGCTGGACCAATTTTACCCAATTTTGGTACAGGGATAGCTGGGACATCCAAAGATGGTTATAGGATACTTTTTATCCGTCTACGGAACAGAAAAAAAAATACGCGGTCGAAGTTCCGGGCACCTAGTATCACTACATAGTATAAAACAAAGTCGCTTCCTGCTGTCTATCCCTATGTACCTAATATGCTTAGATCTTTAAAACTGCGCAACGGATTTTAATGAGTTTTTTTTTAATAGATAGAGTGATTCAAGAGGAAGGTTTATATGTATAATACATGCATAGTATATTTAGCATTGCATCAGTGCGAAGCCGGGGCGGGTCCCTAGTATAATATAATACATAACTTGTGTGTGATTTTCGGACAGTTAACGCGGAAAATTAGCGCGTGCATGAGCTTTTGAACTTTGCCCCAAGAGAAATGACAGTTTTGATGATCAGTAGATCACTAATCACGACTACTTCTCCTTCAAAAGTGAAACCGACCAAGAAGAGTGTACGTAATACGTGAGTATATTAGTACCGGACGGCACGATTCGAAACTCCATTCTGCGAACTTAGGTGTAGACTCGGATAATTGCAAGTTTAATAAACTAACTACCACTTAAATTAAACGGGGGAAACTTACAACTAAAACATAATCAAGGAAAGTAACTCCACACGATCTCCGGATGTACAGTCAAAACGAAAAGTGTTTTCTTTAATTGAATAGGATAGCTCTTGCTACAAGTAATGTCTGAACTCTGAACCTCAAAAATGCGTTCGAGATTTTTCCGGCAAACTTACTCAAAGGCCTAATACCTATTTGTGTATAGTTTATATGTATTACACGCAGCCTTTTTGCTGCTGCCTACAGCAGACAATACCTAAATGATAGTCTCGCAATATTTGTGTTTTAATAATGATGCAGGATATTCAACATCCTGGCCGTTCGTGACGGCCCAGCCACAACTACGCGCGACTAGCGGCAGCGGTGAGTGGCGAGTGGCAAAACAAAACGATAGGGACACATGAACGTCTAGCATAACTGTAACACGCGACTCTTTCTCGCGCGAGAAATATTACCTATCTCTTTCTTCGCTGTACTGTTAGAAAGTGACGGGCGATGCGACAAGAGTCGCTAAGCCTAGTTGTGTTAGACAGGATGGAGCACGCCGCGAGCCGCCGCGCGCGTGTTCCACTCTATCGGATATGCCACAACTTCAGCGGAAAGCGGCTGCAGCGAGCGGCGGCCCAGACGAGATGTGAACTGGGTTGTCTTTGTTTCCACGCCGCGCACGCAACGACATCGGTCTATATAATAAATGAGGTTCCTCTAGGAGGGGCAATCCGAATTATCCGAGCAAGAGAAGTCGGAGACAAGCTCCTTAGTGCGTAGGCTATTTAATTTAACCGCGTTGCCATTAACTTGTTTTTCCTACAAACATATGTAAGGCAGGGTTGTCTTCACTGACTGTACGCTATCCATTATTCACACAAGATCGCGGCAATCCCATCTCGCCACACGTACCAACATTTATTTTAAGTAAGCATCATATATTTCAAGAGCATGATCGTTTATTTGATGTTAGGTTCAGCCCGACTTCGAGACCTAGGTATTGAGGCGCTAAAGCTCGGAGAGGTAAATGAACCTCATAAAAAAAACGAAGAAAGAAATAAATTATAAGAGGCGGTGGACAAATTTGTCAATAAAACTGTTGAAAATGTGCCAAATTTAGCCCTAAAAAGTGCTGCTGGCAACACAGACAGTATCGACCAGGCGACCCCGATTTTAGGCTTATTCAGAGCGCGGAGGCTGCGACTAGCGACACTAGGTCTTAGGTCGGTGGAGTGAGTCTTGAGTGGTTTAGGTTCGTTGGTGTGGGTTGGGGACCGTTTATCCTAGTCAGTGAGCATGTCTCATTTACTGTGGATTACTGTTTTAGGGTTCCTTCCTTAGAGTAGGTCTTGATCTGGATTATTTTGCTAATATACCATTGTGACTTCAAAGTACAGATCATGTTTAGATACTGTTTAGCGTCTTAGTACTTGTACTAATTGTGAAAGAAAAAACTAAAATAATAGTTTCGAACCAATCGTACCTATTCCAAATAGAATCCTACATCCAAAGGAATCACAACATTTTTTATCTAATTAATTGATCCCTGTATTTTGGTAATCCTATTCCTTAGTGTCGCTCTACAGTACTCGGAGAAAAGCACTACCGTGATTACTGAGTTACTCTAAATTTTCCTATATACGGAATCCATAGTAAAATTTTCGTAGTGCTAAACCACTTTGAACCGCATTTATGTCGTTTAATCGCACCGCACATAACGGGTGGAACTGAACAGTACACCTTAATGAGTAAGCAAGTATGCCAGGGTTCGTAAAAATGCGAGCAAAATTCATTGAAGTGCTGGTCGTCAGGTACGTCATACGTCATTTCAATCGATGTTGTATTAAAAGTAAAAGCACTAGATATTGGATAACAATATAATTAAGTATTGAACAATCATCGATCGTGACGCCATGCTGTCATTACGCGGCGATCTCTGTCAGTGTGCTGGGTTGCCAGCACTATCAAGTACGTTCCGAAATACGGCTAACAATTGCTCGCAATTTACGATCCCTGAGACGATCACTTGTGACCTCTACGTCTGCTATTTGTCTACAATTCAAAGGCCGTTTCCGATTAAGGGAAGAAAATATGCCCTTTCGTGATAATGGACAGATTTTTTTTTCTACAGTCAGTTACGTCTAGTAGAGTAACTGTGTCAAGTTTGGTTGAAAAATTCTTTGCGGTTCCGCAGAAAAAAAATAAAAACGGAAATAATGAAATATGGTTTTTCTCCAAAAATATTTAACTTTAATGTACCATTATTTTTTCATTCTGTAAAGCTTAGTCAAGTTCATGTTTTAAGTGAAAATGGTATCTCTATATCTAACGATTATGTAAAAAATAGATAAGTCAAAATTTTAATATATATATATTTTTATTTTTGTGAGAGATAACACTCTAATTGATATTTCTAAATAAGCCTTAGTTAACGTCCTGTAACACATATTAATTTGATGGATAAAATCGGAAAGCAACTGTGTCAAAATGAAATAAATAACTGGGCTGGAATTCATTACTATTTAATTAGTAAACTACTCTAACACTGCTAAATAACCAAAACATAATATCCTCTTTACAAATAAACAAGATTTGACAGTTACATTTGCTAGAAAAAGTCACCTTTTTAGTTACGTAGGTAATGAAAAAAAATACACTTTTTTTTTTTTTTAATGTCATAGGGGGCAAACGAGCAAACGTATCGCCTGATGGAAAGCGATTACCGTCGCCCATAAACACCTGCAACACCAGAGGAGTCACAAGTGCTTGCCTACCCGGAGGACGAAGATAGAATGCCTCTATGCTAGTAATTTCACCGGCTATCTTACCCCCACACCGGAACACAACAATGCGAACATTGCTGTTTGGCGGTGGGTTAGCAGGCAAGACGGTAGTAACAATCCGGACGGACCCTGCACGAGGCCCTACTACACTACTTTTTCTAATCCTCATCGCTATCTTCATTGACAGTAACGTGAATTCCGTGATTCACAAAAAGTCCGCTTAAAGTTTCCGCAGGCCGAACGATTTTGGACAAATATCTTGCGTGCGATAAATAATAAACAATAGCAACAATGTGTGAACAACACCCTACTGTTCGCATTCCGTTGGCACATCCACAATAATGCCGCCTTATGAATCCAACACCAATGCTGTTTGGGACATATTCGATAAAGCATCTGTAAATATTTTTTGAAATATGGCGAGATTGGACTTTCAGTTTCAGTATATTAGAATTTTCCTTCACATATTCCAAATTCAACGAACTATCTTCATTAAGTATTTCTGATGGATACGAAATCGCTACTTATATCATTGCGAGGTGATATAATGATGTAGGTTTCTTTCTTAATAATTTTTTGATTGCATTCGCTTTAGAATTCATTTTGTAAAGACGAGTTATTTTTCTAATGTCCCTGAAATGTCATGTTACATTTAAAAAAACAATCTTCAATCATCTTTATTACTGTCATAACATGTATTTTTTTTCTGCGGAACCGCAAAGAATTTTTCAACCAAACTTGACACAGTTACTCTACTAGACGTAACTGACTGTAGAAAAAAAACTAAGTCATAATATTAAAGGGCATTTTTGCTTCCCTTAATCGGAAACGGCCTTTCGATGCAGAATTTCCATATAATCAAAACTGCCCCTGAACGCACTCTGCGCCAGTCAAGTTTCGTAAATTATAATATTTTCATCGGTGTCCGCGACTGTCACATATTTAAATAAAGCAATTTAAACGGATTATTATGAAAACTAAATAACTAGAAGCTCTGTGAGCTGTACACCCCGCGAGATTGTTTCACTTTTTTTTTTACATATTTAACCAATTTCAAAATTTTCGAAAAACTGAACGACAAACAAATCTATATACCTACTTATCGAACGTACTCACAGATTGTCATGAAAATCGGTTGAGAAATGCGAAAGCTAGACACCTAAATGAATATGATTTCTTGAGCAAGTGAACAATGCAATCTCACAAATAACGTTTACCTAATCATACTTGGACAAAAGGTACTGATCTACCATGCCGTACCATTGGTACAGTCAGCATCTAAAGTAGCTGACAATTTTAGTATTCAATTCGACATAAGCCAGTAGCGAAATTGTCAGATATATTTCAAGCTGACCGTACTATATACGAAGACTACAATGTAGTACAGTCACGTAATATTTTTTTCTCCCCGATTGGCTGCTTTGTTCGCACATTGTAATAACTTGAGTTTTTTTTTTAAACGAACGGAGCGGAAGTATTACCCTAGACTAGATAGTGTGGAGGGGCACTTCACTGCAGAAACTCATAGATACTTAGGCCAATTTCGCGATAGTGTGAAGCCGGGGTTATGGTTTATTGCTTAATGGTTGATCGCGAAAGTTTAGAAAAACGTCTACGTTTTTAATTCAATAAAAGCTTGTAATAATTCGCTTTTTCTTTAAGGGTGTATCGATAGTAAAAAGCGAAAATTACAATTTTGCCATCGATATGAAGTTTTATGTTTAAAGACTTACCATAACGTAACGTTGGAAATAAAAATTATTTGCTGTGCATACATACCTGTAACAAAAATAATACAGTTTAGTATAAAATCGGAAATTCAAGACACTATAAATCTATGATGATCAGATACGCGTCTTCGAGTCATATTCATATTACGAGTAGGTATTATTGGAAAGGTGAAACGAACAGATTTTTTTATACATATACTTCTATACTAATAAAATTCTGATTTGTATTGAAAATCAGTTTTCTATGAAAGAGCACGCAGCGCCGCGCCAGCATGGCGCCATCTGTTTCCATTATTTCCTTTGTCCTCGCATCACGCCGAAATGGCTGGACGAATTTTGACCAATTTTAGTACAGGGATAGCTGGATATCCAAAGACGGTTCTAGGATACTTTTTACCCGACTATACGGTATTACAAAAATATGCGTACGAAGTTATTTAAATACATAAATACGTATCAACATTCGTGACTCAGGAACAAAGATCCGAGTTATTAATACAAATATTTGCCCTTGCCGGGATTCAAACCCAGAAACTTGCTCAGTAGGCTCACTATACCACTGCGCCAACCGCGCCGCCGATTGACAATATTTCTAATTTTGAAATAGTTTCTCAGAAACTAATTTCGTTAATTTATTGGAGCGGAGCGAGCGAAGCGAGCGAAGCTCCCATGGATCGACTCGAATGGACTTTGTATTAACAATGCGCAGATCTCAGCGAGTTCTCAACCGATTTTAGAAATTTTTGTTTTAAAATGCACAAATTAAATTTCGCTAGGTCGTGACGAAGAGAAAATTTCGAAAAAAAAAAATCCGCTCCAATCTATGGTGCAAGCTTAGCCGGTGGCTGACTCTGCATCGACCTAGTTATCACAGAACCCAAATTTATTTGATTATACCGGCTAGTTTTTAAAATTTAAAAATAATATGAAAACAGCGTAATGTAAGAATCGGCCCTCTACATGACATCACCTTGTGGAAAATTTGACAGTCCCAGGACACAAAAGTAAGAGTGGTACAATTTCCATACTAAATCCGCCTTATGATTTTCTGCGCAGCGACCAAATACTGGTCGTCTACGCTATTTTAGAATGATGATATTTTCAAATTAATTTTTAAATTACTAATTGGTATGTTTTGTTTTGGGATAAAATGTGGTAATACTTCCTCTACCTGACGTCACCTTCACTTCTAGCACAACTGTCACACGCGACTCCTCGCACGAGTATATTACCTGTCTCTTTCTTAACAGAACAGTGAGAGAGTGACGGACGATGCTATGTCGCGCGACTAGAGTCGCGGAGCCAAGTTGTGCTAGACGGGCTAGTGTGTGAATGTGTGAGATAGTTTGAGCGCGTTTGAGACTATGTGGCTGTTTGAGGTAAGAGCGTCTGGTTGTAAGGTGCGGTTGACAGACGGCAAGTAAACATCCGTCGGCAATGCTGCCGGTTCACACGTTACGTGATCATGTTTCCCTGTGATAAGACCCAATTACGTTGTCGGAAAGTAAAGTAAAGTAAGTTGTAAAAGTTCCGATAAAAAACCGGTTAAAAACGCAAGTAAAGAGGACTAACAATAAAGCTAAAATTCGAAGACCTGCCCATCAAATCGAATCATTTTATTCAAAATAGATATATTTGGATTACTTTTTGGCGGTTAAAGCTGTTTAATTAAAATAGCTAAATAATTGACACAACACAATTATTATTAAATCTTAACACTAAGTTCATGCACATTTTTCATGGTTTGGAGCAGATACCACATCCGCCCGTATGTGTTGGTCTGAGAAATAATCATCTATTTTCTAAATAAGCTCTCTTCTTCAAGGTTTGCTTTACCTAGACCTGTAATTAAGTTAGTTCAAAGGCTATCACAGCGTGTAGCATCGGTATGGCCTGAAAGACATTTAAATTTAACGTTTGCATTTGTGATTTACCTTCATCAATGTTCTTATAAAAAAATTGCAGCTTCCATACCGAAACGGCTGAAGGGATTTTAACCAATTTTCGTACAGAAGTGGTTCGACATCTTACGATATACGGATACTTTTATCCGGCTACGCCAAAAAAGTGTTTCACCGACGAAGTTGCAGACGACTTCTAGTAAATAATAAAAACAATGGCACGCTACATCTCCATGTCTTGCCTGGAAGAAAATCCTTTAAGCAGGGCACATGGCCCGCAACGCGCCGCGAAGCCCGATCTCACGTGGCCGAGATCTTGTTATCGTTATCTGATTTCCACCACGTCACGCGTACTTAAAGGACGTATCTACCACCGTAAAATGACACCACAGAATGATCTCTGTTTTGATATTCACTAAGCCGCGTGAGAAATGTGTGTAGGTATTGGTTCACAGACTTCACAGTGTAATATGTGACGTAGTTGGTCTTTCGTGGTTCGCACTGCTGAGTGACGCATGGTTGACGTTACGACTAGCTACGAACGTGCGCTGATTTTGGCTACGAAGGGCGTTAGTAACATCCGTAATTTACGATATAAAATATAGTACGTGCGCATATCCCATCGGCTTTAACTTAAGTTTTTCCAGAAGTGTGAATGACCTTACCGATACAACGCATCTTATTGATAATGCGTCCTAACATTAGTGAGACAACAAGGAATGCCACACTGTGTATAGTAGTATATTGTACGTAGTAAATGTATGACACACGGTGCACTCGGCGCTCTCCCGTATCTAAAAATACTTTTAAAATAGGGTAAACATCGTGTTATTGTGTTTTGGAGTTAGACTCTACGTCTAAAATATACAAGAGATTGAAGAATAGTGGAGAAGATTGGGTTGAAACAAGAAGTGGTTAAGGTGTACTCGGGTGATACCGATGATCACTGGAAAAGTCGAAGGCAAGCGACCAGGAGGCAGGAGCCCGACACGCTGGACAGACCAGATTTGCACAACCCTTAGCACTACAGTACAAGATGCTCTACACACGGCTACTGGTAAGAACAGTTGGCGGCGCAACATCCGTAAGAGACTGTTTTGAGAAAATGACCACGACCCTCAGCAATGAGGCAACCGACGCAAGGAGAAGGAGCAGGTACCTAATACCAAACATCCATGCTGAACTTACGAACACCCGAGGAAGGACATTGATGATATGATACAAAAATTAGACCTTCAGTAACGTTTTAACCTCATCATAAAAACGGCTGGACGGATTCTAACTGATTATGGTCCAGGAAAAGTTGGACATCCAAAGATACTTTTCACCGACCGTAGGGAAGGGTCTTGCCTTACGGCCGACGTATGTAATATTAAGAAAATCATAAGTCTAATTGCAAATTTGCGCAATGCTGCACTCAGTGGCAGTTGAATATCTAACTAACATTAGTCGAAGTCAACCATTAACAGACTATTATTAGTCATACCAGTTCAATTATATTCATAAATGCGGCAAAATCGGTCCGGTCTTTGAGCTTTGCGACACAAACTACATTGTTCCATACGCCCCAGCACAAAAACAGCTCTTGTGAAACAAAGTAGTGAAACAATAGCCGACCTTTCTCTCTTGGGAAGAAAAGGGGAATTCGTTTAGAAAGGTTAATTAACATAGTTGGTTCTATATTTGTGCTTTGGTCTGGTATCTCGCTTAACTAATAGTGATCATAGACATTCTGGTTTATTTGACAGGCAAAACGCGTTTAGAAATTCACTTCGGTTTCAAATTATGATACTGCCAGCCGTTTTGACTAATTTAAATGGCATCGGTAGAGTAAGATACCTTATTTGAGACATTGTTTAGATATAAGACATGATAATTTTATACCCTTGAGCTTTATTAGAATCTATTAAGAATAATTTAATAGGATTTGACAGGAATAAGTTTACATTCCCATTGCTTTTAAACCAATTCTAAAAAATGTATAAAAAAGATATATAAATGCAGACATACATCTCCATACCTACATAAATGTTTAGGTCATAAGACACCACTTGGATACATATATAGATTTTGTCTGTCATTTTGGTAAAAATATCAAGATCTGATGACGGTAGCCATGAGAATCAAAGAATCAATTACATGTAAAATATTTCCAAGTCAGTCTACTTTAAACTATAACATACTAGCTGCGCCGGAGGGTGTTACCCGCGCATCCCACGGGAACACGTCATTTTGTTTGGGATAAAAAGTACCTTATATGTTAATCCAGGATGTCAGCTACCTTCATACCAAAATTTATCAAAAACATACGAACACATGACCACACTAACACACTCACAAACTTTCGCCTTTATAATATTATAGTGTGTTACTAACCAGTAGACTTGGACAACTTATATATACCTTATCGAAATGCTTTGCGCTGCTGGGCGCTAGCGATAAGCCTAACGAAAAATGTGTTAAAGGTCACTGAACATGTTTGGCAGTTTTTACAATTGAATACACCTCTACCAATCACTGCTGACTTGGCTACTCTCCTGTGGTCAAAATAAATCAAGTCACGTTTCATATGAGATACTTAAAAAAATACACTAACTGAGCGCTACTACCCAAAGCGGATCCTTGCCTCCGACACCAGGTCACGTCACGTTTCACGATCCTCAGCCAGCTCGCGCCAGTTACAGTTGCCTAGGTCCCTGAGATCTTTTGGACTTCATCATTCGACTCGGTCGTCCTAGATAAGCCGTCAATGCAGAACAAAAAAAACGCAGTATATTGAAATAAAATTAATTATAAACTGAAAAGAATTTAACCATAACGTAACGCCGTCATAATACTTTTTACCTTTGAACTTTATACTTGTACTGAGCGTTTTCACAGTTTAACTAGAATAAGGAGTTGATTAAATCTTTGAATTCGTTGACTGGCCAAAACAGCTAGAAGTGTAAGCTATAAAAAAAACTTTGAATTCACTTCCATAGTTTAAATATTACTAAAAGTGTATAAATAAAACTTTTTGAATTGTACTCTATAACCATGAGCTTCATTTCACGAAAAGACGTGTTCAAACAATTCATGTTATATTATAATAGAATCATCTTCGATTTAAAACGTGTATATATACGGTTCATTGACAATTTGACACGGTTATCTCCAACCATTTGTTTAGTTGTTAAGCAGGAAAGTTCATTGACTTCAGTATTTTCGTTTCAGTTTTATAGGATAACTACGTTGTAAACTAAAAGCCAACTGGTAGCCCGTATCAGCAGAAACCACCAAATCACACAGGCACAGCACACACAACAATCATTCGTCAAGGTGCCCATTGATAAATTGATGACTCCTATTTTCAATATGGCATGTTGGAATTTTTTGGGATAGTATGCCCCCATTGGTTGTTTTTTTTTATACCTACTACGACGGTGGCTAAGGAGCATGCGGCCCGCCTGTTGCCAAGCAGTTTCCGCGGCCTATGGGCTTGCGATGCCAGGAGTATCACTCGCGCGTTGCCGACCCTTTAAGAATCTATTTACACCGCTCTTGAAGAACCGCATGCAAACAAAAAAAAAAGTTATTTATGCAATTCTGGAAAAATGCAATCTAATTCGAGCCGACCTTCTTGAAAAATACTTATATAAGCACTGATTGCATTGCATTGTCCGATTCGATTCCATTCGGAAATACTTTACATGCGGCTGTAGCTGTAACTCGCCGTTTTATAGATGCATCCGAAACAGGGTGCGGTTAACTTTATGGCCAAAATGTTCTTAGGTATACCAGCCCGGTATAACAGGGAAGGGAAATGAGTCAGCGTGTGACAACCAATGACGGCCCTAGAAATTCAATGAATTTTGCTCGAATTATACGAACTTTGCTGATTAAGGATACCTGTCCACAGAATCGGAGATGTGTGAAATAGATCACTCACATTCCTCAGATTTAAATGCACTTCTCTAAAGCTTCATAAAGGTATACAGCCTGATTGGTTCTTTATCTCCGCTCTGCTTTTGAAGACAGGCAGTCTAATCTAACATACATAGTAATTTACTGAAGCTTTCGAAATCTGGAATTTTCCTGACGAGTCTCTAGGTACGAGTATTTGGGTAAATCAACTTTTTTCTGTTGCTTATTGCCATGGATGGTGATTGGTGATGCCCCTCATGTCCCCCTGGGTCACTCTTTAAAAATACGATTTTCGGCGGCAATAATCAACAAAAATGTTGTAATTGCACCAGTTATAAGCCCATTCTTATTGCTCTTGAGAATACCAATATTATAAATTACCAACACTTTTCTAAGAAGTTTAATCACCATTGTCTCCTGGATGACGGGACAGAAAAACAACAAGAAATCCACCCATTTAGCTGAATGAAATAACAATAAAGTATTTGATAAAAAAAACGATATCTGCACGTTAATTGCATGGCGCATACGGAAGCCGATCGTGATACATATTAATTACAAAAAAAAGCACCACGAGTATACTAATTACAAGCCTGATACATAATTATAGTAATGTTTATCGCACACGCCACATGCCAATATATAATGATAAATGGAAATTGGCATTGACATTTGTACCTTTGGATAGCAATCCATAGTGACTAATGCACTATATTAAAACAGGCGTGACATACAACCTAATCAAAGAGGCATGGTGGAAGAGTCCACCCCGCGAGTCTGCGAAAATTCTGTAAAATGTACTTTTTTTTCCTAGGATAGTGGTACCGTCACATAGCGGCAGGAGACGGCCGCTATGTGACTAGTCCTAGGATACCCACGCTTTAGGCAGCAATATAGTCCTCAATCTGTCACACACCAAATTTTTATGGTAACTGTAATTCACACGTCTTACATGAAGCGAAAGTGTCATAGTAGACATACATTAGCGATGAGGTAAACGTAGCCACGAAGAACATGACAGCGACGGTTTTTGAAAAAGTCGGGGGAAAAGGGAGTGGAGATCTTGAAAATCTTGAAATATCTCGAGAAACGATGATCTTAAACAATAGATAAAAACAGCGTTGAATTAGTAGTAGTAGAAGTCATAACTTCTTATTGATGATGACGATGGTTAGACAAACCAGAAATGGCGACAGTGAAGTAACGAAAATCACCGGAAAGATCTGCTTAGCCAATACAAACTAAATATCCGACATCTGTTTATCGTGTTCACCGACAAAGTACTTATAATAATAACGAACACTTTGCATACCTCATCATGGGCACTAAACGATTTCAATTCCAACAAACAAATCAGGAAGCCAATCGCTATGGGTGTCTTCTTTATGGTCAAAGTGCAGTTGTCCAAAGCTGGTTGCTGGGACGTTTCGGTTGCAAGGTGACGGCATGCGCGGGCGGCGATGAAAGTGTATGAAATTAATTGAAATCATCTTCGTGACGTGTCTTGTTTGGCAGGGTGGGCTGGCAACGTGCCGTAGACGCCGCAGTATGCGATGAAAGAATTATGAATCTAAATATTAAAATTTCTGAACTGCACGCTATTAAACCAGAAATAAAACAAACATATTTCAAAAATGTTTATTATTGAATGAGATCAAGTCAATATTCTTTCATCAGAGTTAACGCGACTATCAAACTAATATTTTATACCGTGGTTACTGTTACATCAAGTATTCTGAATTCAACACTTACTCCAAAATTAGGTTAGAACACCCGTTTAATCAACAGAAACAATAGGAAACTCCTTTTCAAATTCATCGTCAGCTGACTGGCCCAATCCCGTCATTCAACCGCTCTCAACAATTTTGTTAACACCATCATCATAGTGTGTTTACACTGCTTTTTTTCAATGTCCATCTAATCCACTAATACTAATAGCATACCCTATACGAGTCCACCTTTGAAAACTAACTGGAAAGCTACAGACACGTCAGGGAGGATCAAATAATTAATATACCCTATATAATCCGTTTAAATTGTTTTATTTAGATACGATACGATAGCAAGTTAGTCAACAAAGTTTTACACACAGTGCTACTGAAGTGTGGTGATGAACTTAAAATTTGAGATGTACTCAATCATCATCATTGGCCTCATGCATAATATAAAATATCGTTCAAACAGCGGCCGATAAAGTGCAGCACTTCTTTACATGACTCGATAGGATGAGAGCGACAGTTTTGAGTATTTCCGGCCTTACTCAAAATATCTCTGGAGTTACCAACAAATCCGGCTTCTAATAAAGAAATTTCTTTTCTGTTTATTAGGATGAACATTCTAACGTACACCACAACTTTAAACATAGATAAGCCATTAATGAAAAGTGTCATTTTACAACGACGTTTACAAGTTGTGAACAGATTTGTGTCGGTCAAAAAGTTTATACGCCCAGCTACTGTCGCACAAATGACATATACTCAATACCCAGACCGGAAAACAGTGGCATTCCTGCAAGACTCACACTCAACAACTCACATAATCAATAATCAGACTAATTACAAACCCTACACGATACCTAAGTAGGTATATCTATATCAGGTTTGGCAAACACGCATGTTTGCGTTCCAAGCATCGATTATATCGATAGCAGATCAAATCGATCAAATCGCAATCGCTCCACTAGGAATGCGATTCTACATGTCCCGTCCTTGTTATCAAACTGAAGAGATATTACACCAATTACAAGTAAATGCTTTGCGATGTAAGGCTTAACGAGGCAAGATTTCTATCAGATACGAGTATGTCCGTCGTTTGCAGTAAACCGCTGTGACTGTGATTTTTTTATTTCAGTAGTTTATGGTTTATGCAAAATAAGGTAAATAAGGTGTAAGGTTTTCTGGGTAATAGTTTAGTTGAAAGGACCATTAAAATAAAACCGATTGGAAGTAACTGCTTATAGATACGCAATAAAATTGTCTTTATTCAGTAGTTGTTTGCGCGACCGCAAAGACAGTGTTTACTGGAGTGCAGTGTTTACAAATTGGAGGTGAGTACTCGTAGAACTGAAGGACCGAAATCAAAGCCAAAAATTATGCACATATTAACAATGCACGATCACACTTTGTTATGCGTAATATATGACGTAAGCTAACAAATAAATCGATAATGAACCATATTTACCTAAGGCTTAAGGCCTTTTTTATGCCCTATGGCCTTGTTTTATTTAAGTGCTTACTAAATGAGAGTTACACACTTCAGCTGTTTAAATGAAAGAAAAATCGGAATCAAAGCGAATATAAATGATTTGCTATCACGTCCAATGTTTTGATGAAGTTTACAATGTATCGCCAGCGCCACCCTGTAAGAACACAAGATGATCGCGAAAGCAAAAGAGGAGGCGAAAATAAAATCAAGAAACACCACATCAGCACTTCAATGGTGGCAAACCCGGTGATTGTAAACAGTCAAGCCGCATTCATACAATACCAGAAGCATCATATACCATACTTAGGAGTGTTTTACATGTGGTATCTAACAACACCCCTAAATATCTTAAGACTCAGTGTAGTCCTCTCTGGACACAATTCGCAGCGTTTTTGCGTTTACGACCTAGGTCTGACCTAAAAGATCAATACGCAATGGCAGTGACCCGGAGTCTGCTTGGCCGAATGCCAGACAGTATTGATCTGCTCCGACACACCCCCTCGTCTGCTCAGAGGCTTATGTGGTTCAGAATAATATTTCTTTATTTTATTATTAAGGACAGATCTGCCGTGCTAAGGTAAAAGGCGACCTTTTGCTATGGACCTCCATACAAAAAAGTCGTCTTTTAGCTTAGCACGGCAGAGATGGTACCTCCACGTAACTGTCCAGTTTTCTTTGCTGTAGTCAAGAAAAACTCTCCTATGACCATCTTTAGATAGTCAACCATCTATGTAGCACAATTGGAAGAGATCCTTTATAGTGATAAGTTCACCGTTGTACCTATGTCATTTGTAATAAATGTATTTTTATCTGTTTTTGTGTACAATAGTGTTTCCTAAATTAATTTCGTTTTACCGTCACGAGGGCGCAAAGATATTCCAGAATATAGATGAAATCGTAATCAATATCTGAATCAAACAAAAGAAAACTGCATGAAGCTAATAATATTTTACGCTTTATAAAAAAATGACTTTATAATTTTAGCGTTTTTAAGAAGGTAATCTAGGCCGTTTAGCCACTTATTCCCAATAACGTATTATTGCCAATTTATTTATTTCTTTCACTTTTGGGCCGAGGTTGAAATGTTCATATCTGTTAAACACGTATATCAAATTATGGTTTCACCTGTATGTAAACAACATATTGTGTGGAATGAACGTTTGTCGGCAGATCATGCTTTACGGCATTAAGTCCGCCTTTTGTCACAGTGTGGTTAGCCTCTCACTGAACCAAGACTTTCCATCATTATAGATTCAGCGCCGATAGCAATGATAATAAAACCACTGATTTATAATAAGGGAAACACATAAACATTCCAGCTATTACGAGCCCAACAGTTCAATTAGTGGATTAATTGAGTTCTGTTAGATTAGTTAGTGATTGCATATTTATGCAATTCTATTAGAAATTTCCCAATAAATTGAATCCGGTTTCATGTCCAATTCTTTCACGGTTCAGGCAATACGCCTCTGGAACGCTCTCCCACTCAACAGGCGCTCAGAGCAAATTTCCCTTCACGCGCATGTTGCACATCTTTTGAACAATCTCTCTTCCTAACTTTCTTCGAAATTTGGGTACAAAATATATGTAAGTATATCATATAATGTATTCGTGTAAGTTTATAGAAATTGTTATAGATGTGAAATGGAATAATAACTGACACAAAACACAAAACAACATGGAAGAATAGGTGTGTGACCTTAGCGTGTTAATACTACGCTGCCCTTGATTGTAACAGCACGATATTTATTTACCTAGAGTCAATAATATATCGCGGCAACAATACAATTATTATTTACACTTTACACAATTTGAGAATAGAAAATGTCGCAGTTTAACTTATTGCCTTGTGTGCTGTTATATTTTTCATTAAAGCATCCCACGTTTTGTTACACTATTAAACGGCAATTTACCGCAAATTAGTCCACAAGGGAGGAAAAACATTTATTTGCCTAATCGTAAACGTATTCTTGTAAAAATAGCCTATAACAATAAATTATATGATAGCCCGCGACTACTACAGCGGGGTATGACGGACTAACCGAGACTTCGGACTAACACAACCATCAATGCTCAGGTTATGATGATATTCAAATAGTATTGTGCACGGGACAGCTGTCATATCAGTTCATTATATAACCTTAATCCGATTTTTGGTTAGAAAATGTACTAAGTTTGACAGCTGTCACGCGCAAAATCCTATCTGAAGACTTTTAAACCTACAGTACTTGAATAAAAAAAAAAAGTACTCCTGTATCCAAAACATCAATAAGTTTTTGTCAAAAATGTCATTTTAGTGGCAAGATTTTATAGCCGACTGTACTTTTCTTTGGATATCCATCAAATGCTCACAGAGACGATTCTAAAGAGCCCAAGCTCGGTAGGATTGCTTTTTCTATTATAGAGTTCCTATGGCCACCTTCCGGCTCCATCATCAGATCAGCCCCATGGTACCATATTATTGTATTGTCATCAAAGTTAAGTAAATAATAATAATAATAGCCTTTATTTCAGATATAACTACAGTACATTTATAATTCCACTATCTCCCATCTTTTAAATGTTGTTCTATCTGTTTGCCCTTCGGCATAGGCCTCCTCCAGCCTCCTCCACTCATTGCGATCTTGTGCAACTCTGTTCCATGTGTGCCCGGCGACTTGTCGAATGTCATCGTCCCATCTTTTTTGTGGCCTGCCCCTGCTTCTTTTGCCGTCTCTGGGGTACCACTGTGTGCCCCTTTTGCTCCACTTATCCTTGCCTCTGATGATATGGCCTGCCCATTTCCATTTGAGCCTTTTTATTTTTGTTGTAATATCCTGGGCTTTCGTCTTGAGCCTAATTGATGCACTGGTCATCCTGTCAGCTTTCCTCACACCTAACATGCTCCTTTCCATGGCTCGTTGGACGCATGCTAGTTGGGACTCGGTTATCTTTGTCAGGGACCAGGTTTGGCTTCCGTACATTAGAACAGGCAAGATACTTGTATTGAATAGTTTTCCTTTCGTCCTTGGATGCTCTAAAAGAAGTCTTCAAAGATAACAATCTGCATCCAAGGACGAAAGGAAAACTATTCAAAGTTAAGTAAGTATGCAAAATTTCAGCTCAATCGGTTGACGATATCTGCTTCAAAATTGAGTTGCAAGATTTCACCCGAACAAACATACTTTAAACATACCATGCAAGCTAAATAAAAGCTTGTAAAAATACTCCACAATTGCTCGAATACAATACAAGTACGCTTTATTGCACACCAAAAAACATTTACACAAGAAATCCATATAAAGAAATTAAAAAACCGGCCAAGTGCGAGTCGGACTCGCGCACCGAGGGTTCCGTACAAACATTTTCCATCCCTAAGTGTTTAAGTTAAGTTTGCACCTGGTATGTATAGCGCCCCATATAAATTAGGTGCAAACTTGCAAAGTTAGGTATTAAAAAAAAACTACTTACTAGATCTCGTTCAAAACAATTTTCGTTGGTAGTTTTTATAGTAATGTACATCATATGTTTTTTTTAGATTTTTCATTTTCTTATTTTAGAAGTTAGAGGGGGGGGGACCAACTTTTTTCCACTTTGGAAGCGTCTGTCACGCAAACTATTAGGTTTAGAAAAAAAATATTTTAGAAACCTCGATATCATTTTTGAAGACCTATCCATAGATACTCCACACGTATGTGTTTGATGAAAAAAAAATTTTTGAGTTTCAGTTCTAAGTATGGGGAGCCCCCAATATTTATTATAATTTTTTTACTTTTGCATCAAAATCTTAATGCGGTTCACAGAATACACCTACCTACCAAGTTTCAACAGTATAGCTCTTATAGTTTCGGAAAAAAATGGCTGTGACATACGGACGGACAGACGGACAGACGGACAGACAGACAGACAGACAGACATGACGAATCTATAAGGGTTCCGTTTTTTGCCATTTGGCTACGGAACCCTAAAAACGGTAGACAACAGACGATCTTATCGCTAAAGAGCGATCTCTTCCAAACAACCTTTGGGTAGTGGAGTTTATGCTAAAATCGTTTATTGAGTAGGTGATGCAAAAGGCGAATGGGACACATCGTAAGGTACAGATATCTAAAACATAAATAATGTTGGCCATCGCTAATCGCTTGTCAGGGAAACCCTATATCGCTGCTATTTTCCTCGGATTTATGAGTCCTCCTCGAGAAGCCCGTTAGCTGAGATACAGAAAGCTGTTTTGACAATTTTATAATTAGGGAAGATCGGATTCTTTTCGTAGCCTGCGATTACCTCGAATTACCGGATGAACGTAGATCTCATCTTTTTTATTCATTAGACTGGCCAGACGAAAGTGAAAGTCGTATCGAATCTTGTGATTACTGCAACGGTCAGAGACAAAAGGTATTAAATCACGGATTTCACAGTTTCGGTGTACTTTATAAGTACTTTCTTCCATTGGGTTGTGTTGTTGGATCGGCGCGAGCGTCGACGGGAAGACTGATGGATGGTGTAAAGCGATAGATTATGGTTACTGTTGGTTGAGGTAGGTCTTAAATCGACCCCCCCGAGGGTGTCCACCTTGTCGTGGTGGGGGGGCTCAGTACCTGCGGTTGGGCGCGGGGAAGCCAAGAGACACCAGGGAGGGGGCCTACGGGCCAGCGGGCGAGGGAGACCGAGAAGGAGACCGGCGGAGCATGACTCGGGTGGGCACTTCGGTGTTTGTGATGGACTTCACCTCCGTCGGTGGAGGAGACCGAGAAGGAGACCGGCGGGGCATGACTCGGGTGGGCACTTCGGTGTTTGTGATGGACTTCACCTCCGCCGGTGGAGGAGACCGAGGAGGAGGCTGGCGGGGCATGACTCGGGTGGGCACTTCGGTGTTTGTGATGGACTTCACCTCCGCCGGTGGAGGAGACCGAGGAGGAGGCTGGCGGGGCATGACTCGGGTGGGCACTTCGGTGTTTGTGATGGACTTCACCTCCGCCGGTGGAGGAGACCGAGGAGGAGGCTGGCGGGGCATGACTCGGGTGGGCACTTCGGTGTTTGTGCTGAATTGCGCCCCCGTCGGCGTTGAGGGACCCACGGGGTAGGGGCTTCGGTCCTCCCGTGGCGGGCCGAGGGGTAGGGGCGTTTGTCCTCCCTTGGCATGGGGAGTGTGTCGTGGGGTAGGGGCGTTTGTCCTCCCATAGCCGGCTGAGGGGTAGGGGCGTTTGTCCTCACTCAGCAAGGAGGGTGGGACCGAAGCACCGTGTGTCGGTGGCGGTCCCCGCTTCCTGGGGGCTTGGGGAAGTGGTGAGGGTAAGGCACACTGCTATGCTACAGTGTGTCTTTCGGTGAGGGTTCGCTCTAGGTCGAAAGTGCCGGTGGTGTCGTGGTGAATGTTCGCGATCCCATGGCATCACCACTACGGCACGGGTTGGCAGCATCCCAGAGTTTTAGTGGGTAGGCTAGTCCTTCGCGGATTAGAGAGCCCCACATCACCAATGCGTAATATTTGACTCTACCCCCGAGGGTCTCATGTTACGTAGTGGTATGCAATTTAATGCATTTCTCCGGGTTAAAAAAAAAAAGGTCTTAAATCGATCCCGGACTTCCAGACGACATATAAGGTGTCAATCATAAACTGATCCCAGACATAATGTGTCCAAGTCGTTGGTTGATCTGTTTTTCTCAAGTATTCAAGTGGCTTTATCAAATGTATTTACTGAGGCTGTAATTAAAGCACTTCGTAAACATAGTATCAAATTGCCACCTTGAATTCGATATGACCTACTTCCTACGTGAACAAAAAGTGGTTTTATATTGAAACTTCCGCTGAAAATTTACGTAATTGTTTACAGTAACAAATCTAATAATTACTTTGTAAAGTGTGGCAGAAAGTATTATTTATCACTATATTCAGTACATACGAGGGGAGGTTCAAAAATTCGCGGAATGAAGTATTTGCAAATTAAATAAAACAATAAAAGTAATTTTCCTTTTCAATATATTTACCCTCGAGTTTAACGCATTTTTCAGATCGACTAATTAATTTATGTAGGCCATCAAAAAAATAATTTTTATCTTTGCCTTCAAAATGAGCTGAAATAGTCTCCTTCACTTCTTCATCGTCACAAAACTTTTTTCCTCGTAGTTCTTTTTTTAAATTTGGGAACAAATAATAATCACTGGGGGCCAGATCCGGGCTGTAGGGTGGGTGAACCAGCGATTCGAAGCCGCATCTGTTAAGAGCAGCAGTCGCAATATGGCTCTTGTGAACCGGTGCATTGTCGTGCAACAGCAGCACACCCTTTGACAGTTTTCCCCGCCTTTTTTCTTTAATAGCTTCACGTAGTCTTTCTAATAGCATTGCATAATATGTCCCAGTAATGGTAACACCCTTGTCCTTGTAGTCGATCATAAGAATTCCTGTCGAATCCCAAAAAATCGTAGCCATCACCTTTCCGGCTGATTCTGATACCCTGAACTTCTTCGGAGGTGGTGCACCCTTCTTATGCCACTGCATAGACTCTTGTTTCGACTCCGGTTCAAAATGATGAACCCAAGTCTCATCTCCAGTCACAATTCGTTCCAATATGTGTGTAGGATTGTCACCGCACAGATTCAAAAATTGCTTCGATGCTTCAACTCGTTGTTGCATCTGCTGCGGTTTGAGCATTCTTGGTACCCACCTAGCACTCACTTTCGTCATGCCAAGATGGTCATGTAGGATCCTCAAAATTGTTGCGTCTGATACACCAACTAATGCAGCTAATTGTTTCTTTTTAAGTCGAGCATCTTCTAGTACGAGTTTTTCAACTTTTTGAACGATATCCGACGATGTGACCTCAATCGGCCGTCCTGGACGAGGGTCGTCTTCAATTGACTCTCTGCCATGTTTAAAGAGGCCATGCCACTTGTAAATCATGGTTTTAGCAGGGCACCGGTCCCCGTAGACGGTTTTCATTTCATTAATTATAAGTTGCGGAGGTTTTCCTTGCTTCGATAGAAATTTTATCACGGCACGATATTCAATTTGCTCCATAGTCGCACGTTTATTCCGAAATAATTTGTTTGAAGGGTGATATCTTTAAAACAAATGACGATTTTGAATTGACATTTATATATTTTTTTTCTAAAGAGTTCTCATACCAGATAAGCAAAGAGGTTTTGTACAATTTTACCTCCTTCTACTTCATTCCGCGGACTTTTGGACCTCCCCTCGTAAATTAATCGTCTTTTCAGGTTTTTGAAGTGAAACTTCTACTTAATGCGACTTCCAACAAGGTTGCGTTAAACGTTAAACGTTTAACGCTACCGTGGAGGGGGTAGGAAAGCACTGTTGCGTTAAACGTTCAACGCTTCAACGCAACAATCCCTCGGACAATGCGACGGATTTAAGGTTATGTCAAGGTACTTCTCTTGTGAATATCAATTGATTGTTAGGTTTTCTCTTTTGAAATTACAATTTCTTCCCCTTCTCATTTCCACATTACGAAGTTTCACTTCTTCCGCGCGGAGGGCCTCCACCCACGCACTATTTTTTTATAGTCAATAATTTTTGAAATGTTATACATAAGATAATATTAGATTACGCAGTATTTTGAAGCCTGAGCGGGAATCTCTTCATAACCTGAAAGGTTTTGAGTTAAGGGTAACAATACCAACTGATAAATTTTTCACTTTCGACTATGACAGAGGACTTTTTACAGAAACAATGAAAGGCAAGTTGCGGATAGTCTCCTAAAAACTGGAAATATTTCCGATTTTTTTTTGAAACATTCACAAGAATTCAAAAGAAATACTTCAATTGCGAAATGTCCGATAGAGAATTTGAGACATATCCACGTGACAACGTGGAAATGCCGTTTTCCGGCTTTTCGTGGTTTTCGTCATTTGACACCCAAAAGTGTCACACTTCACGCAAATTCGCACGACGCGACGACTTAGCAACTCATACATATAATAAAATAACGGTTATGTTATGTGTGATATTAGAAATATATGAAGTCTCGGTCATTACTAGCTATTATGATGGTGTGCACACAGTATTCCAAGTTCCAGTGTTAGGCTTAAGGTGCGTCTCCACTGATGCGGAGACGTGCGGATTCGACCAATCACAAAAGGGAAGCGGATCTTTTTTTTTTTGTAACACATTAGTACACAGACCACCCCCACTAGACGGAGCATGTAAGGCACATGTAAGGCGACCCGCGCGCACCAACGATATGGTACGGCAGAACATTAAAGTATCAACACGGCGGCCACCGTTTAGTTGCGTCCATGTTTATGAGGTCTCTCTACACCACTTAACACTACAAATTACCATGTTATTTATTTAATTTCTTTTTCCGTTGACGTACGCATGGATCATAAACATGGACGCAACTAAACGGTGGCCGCCGTGTTGATACTTTAATATTCTGCCGTACCATATCGTTGGTGCGCGCGGGTCGCCTTACATGCTCCGTCTAGTGGGGGTTGTCTGTGCATTAGTACAATAAACTTTTTAAAGCTCTGCAAAACTGCACAGCAGTTTGTTGGCAGAAAAACATAGTGCCCTCCACCATTGTACATATTACTATTGAGTAGTATCGCATTTTAATTTACAAACTACAAAAAGTACACTGTAAATAAAATCTGAGACACAGACTTCAACTCAGGTGATTGGTATATTCCGCTCCGGAGGCGAGAGCGGAGCGGAGATGTGTTAAATGGACGAAACACATTCCTCAGATTTAAATGCAATTCATTTGGGTTTCACATAAACGGAGCCTTATTGGTTAATTTCTTCCGTGGACAGGTACAGGTAGTCTTAGTATCCACATACATCTATGTCCTAATATCGTTAATCTAGTCTACACGGTCAGATTGATTACTCACGTTCAACCATCGTTTCGCTTTCCCACAAGTTAATAGGTACTTAATTTTAGCTTTACTTAATTAAATCTACTTTCTCACTCATAGGGTTTAGTGAACTTATTGTATGCTGCCTGTACCTACTCTGAAGCGGAGGTTTTTGATGTCTTCTATTCGTCCTGTGATTTGGTGGACAGTTGAATACGATGTGCTTGATCAAAGACATCAAAACCTCACGGAAATTGCCAGATTACTTGGACTACTACTTCAACCTTCAAATTTAATTTAATTAAATGTACCTATATCCAGTGACCGAAACGCCATACGATAAATAAATAAATAACTGAAGCGTAGCGGAAAATGAACCAATCAGGGTGCGTCTTTGTGAAGCCCGAAAGATGAACGTTTCAATCTGACTTTGATTGGTCTATTTTATTCGTACAAAAGGCGGACTTTACGCCATGAGGCATTCTCTACCAGTCAACCTTAGGGCAAAGCAGAAAAACTATTATACACATCTCCGCTCCGATCCGCTTCTATGGACCCTTAATGTTTTTTAAGCAGCCGTCGTTAACGGAAGTTATGGCACAGAAAAAAAACCTACAGAAGGTTCACTTAGAGACTCAAAAAATAAAGCAAATTTGATGTTGCTATGATTACTGAAGAATTTCTAATACATATTTAGTTCGCAGTACTATTTCGATTTGTTACACCAGTGTAACCCCCTACTATAAATTTATTTAATAATATATAAACTTAATACATTACATGAGAAATCTTTAATCAAACAATGGGGTTTCCTTCCCGGGATTTTTTGTACAACTGCCCCGGGAATTCCCGGGACTTTCACAGTCAAATTTCCCGAGACTGCAAACCCTGAGTAACTCCATACTCTCCGATTTCTATTGACGGGACGGATTACCTTAATACTTCCACAGAAACCGCTCATTGAATTCATGAGTGATCCGCGCAAACACTGGGTTAACAGCCCATCATAAATCGCAGAAACGATCTGCGTCGGTATTCTGATTCTGAAGAATCTATTCGCGGTTCGCGGGCCAAATTTTTATTTTTTGTCCATTTCTTTTATCTCAGATTTCAATAAAAGTTGGTGAGGTGGTAAAGTTGCTTCTTCTGACTATGGTAAGCCCAATTTTACGATATGTCCTACAAATTTTTCTTCATTGAGTTACACAAAATGTACCTATGACAAAAATTGGCCCACGGGGCAATTTTTATTTTGTTGTTGATTTACTTATTTTTTATTTAAAGCTTCTCATTTTGTTCTAAATTTTAGTACAAAATACGAAATTGAGTTTATAAAAATTCCATACATTTTTTGTAACTCAATGGAAAATTTTGTAGGACATAGCGTGAAATTGGGCTTACCTTATTCAAAATAAGCAACTTTACCAACTCACCAAATTTGATTAAAATCTGAGAAAAAAATGAAATCAACCACAAAATAAAAATTTACTATCGTATGAAAGTAAATAGGATACATACTCAATAGTGTCGAACACTAGACTATACAACAGTTATGTCATCGATCAATAATTTAAGAAAACTGCCAATGCCTGTACAAAGTATTAATCCAAAGCAACGACGCGACGATTCGAGATTGTAGAATTTGGAGAAATGCAGTTTGAGACGTCGCTCTGCGATATTATGAAGACAAAAAGATTGTTTTGGTAATTTGCGAGACCGTGAGAAAACGGTGGCTGCAAAATTACCAACTCAAAGCAACTCAAAGTAATTAAACTCTAGCTCTGCGAGCTGTAAAACTCGAGAACTTTGACATTTACGATACCAAATAGAAGAGAAGGATTCGATTACGGTGAGGATTCGACATAAATGGTGTAATGACATTAAAATGTCTTTGAACATTAGCAAGTCAGGTAACAACTATTTCTAAGATAAATATCAACATCGAGTTCCAAAATAAAATAAATGAGGTACCCTTAAAACGTATTAAAACTATTAAAGACCTAGGAGTCTGGTTTGATAAAGATTCCGTGCCCATTATAATTATATTACTTAAAGCCCACAAAGTAATGAGATTTATCCTAACGGTGGATTTAGATCAAACGAGCGAATGCTCATTCTATCCCCTTTCTACCTATATCACTTTGTTTTGTATGCTCTATTCTAATTCTTTGTTTATTTGGTCTAAGCCCACCGTAAGAATAAGCACTTCAAAAAACAAAAAAACGTTAACTCCCTTATACAGTACGTTAGTCATGCATACTGGAATATTGTGCCATAATTTGGACATAGATTAGATTAGATTTCATTTGGGGTTAGAAAATCTCTCCCAGACAGACGTGTGGGGACAGTCAAACGACGGACTAAAACATTTTAATTTCATGAGTCTAGAATCTCGAAGCAATATAACTGATCTCGTAACCTGTCATAAGATTCTAAATAATAAAATTCACTCGCCCGACCTGTTAAACCAATTCACATTTCGTATAGCCAATAGGCCCTGTCGCACTATGCATCTCTTTTCTGTTTCAAGGGCTACTTATAATGTATTCTACAATAGCCCTATAGCACGAATGAGACGCTTTTATGATAAGATTTGTTAAAGGTAAATCCAGATTTAGACATATTTACTTCTCAATTGCTAATGTCATATCATTCAAGATGGCAACTATTGGGACAGTGTCGAGCATAGGGACGTTTACCTTATATGCTTCAATAGTGTAAGCCTTAGTTAAGTTTTTAACTTTGTGACTTATAACTATGCCTTTTTAGGGTTCCGTAGCCAAATGGCAAAAAACGGAACCCTTATAGATTCGTCATGTCTGTCTGTCCGTCTGTCCGTCTGTCTGTCCGTCCGTATGTCACAGCCATTTTTTTCCGAAACTATAAGAGCTATACTGTTGAAACTTGGTAAGTAGATGTATTCTGTGAACCGCATTAAGATTTTGATGCAAAAATAGAAAAATAATAATAAATATTGGGGGCTCCCCATACTTAGAACTGAAACTCAAAAATTTTTTTTTCATCTAACACATACGTGTGGGGTACCTATGGATAGGTCTTCAAAAATGATATCGAGGTTTCTAAAATATTTTTTTTCTAAACCGTATAGTTTGCGTGACAGACGCTGCCAAAGTGGAAAAAAGTTGGTCCCCCCCCCTCTAACTTCTAAAATAAGAAAATGAAAAATCTAAAAAAAACATATGATGTACATTACTATAAAAACTACCAACGAAAATTGTTTTGAACGAGATCTAGTAAGTAGTTTTTTTAATACCTAACTTTGCACCTAATTTATATGGGGCGCTATACATACCAGGTGCAAACTTAACTTAACCACTTAGGGATGGAAAGTGTTTGTACGGAACCCTCGGTGCGCGAGTCCGACTCGCACTTGGCCGGTTTTTTTATAAATAAATAAATTTATCAGATTACTTATTGAACCTACTTACAAAATTTATGGGAATCGCTTAAGATCGAGAATATACGACGCCGAGACGGCAGAATTTGGACGGCTTCGCTCGCTCTGTTAACAGAACTGATCCTCAGAAGTGGGAGTAAAAGGCTCAGTCAATAATATTTATACGCGCTAAGTTCCGTTTATGTCGTGATCGCGAGAGAGTGCGAAAATCGTGTAAGTTGTAATCAACATTAATATGCGAATTCTCTTTGACAGCTGTGATGATCTTCCAGAATAGCACAGTCCCGCTAACGACACCACGATAAATCCAGATTGTCTTCTGTACAGACGGGACCATTTATCGGACCAGTCTAAATAATATAAAATGATGGATGAACAGCTTTCTACAACTTTCCAATATTAATAATGAACCAAATGCATTTCTCCGATGATTACGTAATTGAAAGATGGATGACTCGGGTGCAATGAGCGCTCGATTTGAAGTTAATTGACGGAGTAATGACTTGGGGATATTGAAGCGTTGATAATGATAGAATAGCACAAGTATACTACCGCGTTGGTCAACAATCTTGCCTGACATTTGTTCAAAATGTCACCATATTAACGATATGCTTTACCTTTGCTTGACAACTTGACAGTATCAGTCTGCACTTCTCTTTATAGTGCAAAGATAGCTGTTGATGTCTTTTTAGACACTTCTATAAATAACTTTATAAGTTTATCTAATGATATTTAATTTTATATCTAGTCCACTTTATTGCACATAAAAACGAAAGTGATATAAAATTCCCAGGCAATTCATTAATCTTTAATCACATATGATTTCAATGCAGTACATAATAAATTATCTACGATATTAGATAATGGATTAGCACTTCAAGGACGGTGAAACTAGCTATTAACTTTCTAATTAATTTGACATACGTATTTGGGCTTATCACATGTTTACCTTACCGTTGATAGAACCTGGGACCACCAGCTTCGTGATTTTCCAGTATCAAATTAAGCTAAGACTTAGAAATAAAATGGGGCAAGTACATTTCACTGCCACTTTTATTATGCAGCTGGTCCAGCGGTTTACGAACAAGTGGTCCCTCTGTTAAATTATTCACGTGGGCGTCCTTAAGTGCAAATTGTGTGCTTTACTACCTTGCCGACGGCGATTAGTGAATTAGATGCACTATCTTCTCAGTTGTTGAGAGTAGATAGATTTCAAACAACTAATTTAGGACGACATGAACTAACATGACGGCTAATGTCGCGACCACAACGAATGAAAATGTGGTGAAAGATTGGATAGTAAACGTTAATGAAATATATCTCGATTGAACAGTTTTACTACAATTTATCTGCTTTGCTTAAAGTTTGAAAGGTAGCGCCTTTTGTGTGATTTATTTTTCATTTTTGCAATAAAGATTAACTATATAAAAATAATCATGATTTTGCTTCATAACAATTGTTTTGAGGTTTTCTATGGGTTAAAGATGGAGTTGTTTGGTCGCGATGTTGTACGTAGGTATATTCACAGAATTGCTACAAGTATTAGGAAGAATCCGAATTAGGGTTTACGGTACCTGGAAATTTTACTATGGCAGTACCGGGAATTCCTGGTACCGTCATACTAAAATTTCTCGGTTCTGCAAACCCTAATCCGAATTAGTAACTTTTTCATAAATACGCTACTCTACACTTTACAACCAAAGTAGCATAACTAGCGACGACAACGCTTATCGCGTGACATCTTCATCCGTTTGCTTCACACTGTGCGGAATGGAAAGGGACAGACAATATGACAAACTTCAAAGCATCGCGTGATGCAATTATGCTAGAAGTATAGGTGTCTAAAGCAGCGGTTATTTTCGCAAGTGGTCCCTCTGTTCAACTACACAGTCACGTCCTTAAGTGCAAATTGTGTTCGAGCAGCAAGCTCTTAACGAGAAAGCTGTGATCCTCACGTGCCGATCCCAACGACAAATCTTATTTACAACGTAGCCGATTAGATACATCTACTGGTGTTAGATTCCAAACGTTTCGTGTTTCCCCTGTGATTTAATACGGAAGAACTATTCTATATTATATGCAACTGCATCTTTAAGTGGAAGTTGATGAACATCGACATCAGGCTGAAGGTAAGAATATTTATTAGGTACGAGGAACTACACTATTTATACAGTTTAAAAACTCGTCGTGTTTTGATAAAGAATTCCTGTAAATATTTAATTCTGATATATTGTTAGTACCTAGCGACCCGCCCAGGCTTCGCACGGGTGTAATGCTATATTATGCATGTATTATATTGTATTATACACATAAACCTTCCTCTTGAATCACCATACTTATCTATTAAAAAGCCGCAACAAAATCCGTTGTGTAGTTTTAAGAGCTAAGCATAGGTACATAGGGACACAAAGACAGCAGGAAGCGACTTTGTTTTATACTACTTATGTAGTGATAATTATTATTTATTAGAATTCATTAAATGTTGAACTAGAATTATACTCGTATATTAATTATATGAGCCTTCCTGACGTTTAGTTAGCTTTACAGATACCGTTGTCAAAGGTTGACTGAGAAAGGCACAATTTTCCTCCTCCAAAGTTACATAAAAATAAAGTAGTTAAATGTGTGACAGTCGCGGAAACCGAAGAAAATATTATAATTATATTGCTAACGTGGAATAAATACCATTGTTACTAACAATTTTATGGGCCATGGATAGGGCTTTCGATCCCGGGACTTTCCATAAAGTCCCGCGACTGGAAGCTCTAGTCATGGACCTGAAAAAAATGTCTTGATTCATTCATATGAAAAAAAAAGAACATTTTTTCATAGTTTTCCTTCCAATTGCAAAAAACGATAACTTTTTATCTTAGTCCAATAATAATTAAATTTGGACATCCTCTTATGACTATTTAAATCGTTAAAACCATCTACCAAAAAAATCGTATCTATGTATAGGAATCTGAACAAGATATCATGTCAGTCCAATTGCCCAGAATCAAACAACATCGTGAAATCAAAATAGTTTTGCATCAATTTAAAGACGATAAATATACCGTCAAAACAATAATAGCGGAATGAAGATTTATAGTTCCAACCCGGCTGTACGGTCAGCATCCAAAATAGCTGTCAATTTTAGGGTTCCGTACACAAAGGGTATAATAAAATAAATAATAATTAAAATCGGCCAAGTCCGAGTCGGAAGGGTTCCGTAGCATCAAATTATTTAATTTGATGGTAACTGGCCGGGTTAAGATAAGTTTGCACCTGGTATGTATGGCGCTGCATAAAAATGAGATGCAAAGTTAACGCAATCGATCACGTTTGTTGTATGGGAGCCCCACTTACATATTTAATTTATTCTGTTTTTAGTATTTGCTGTTATATCGGCAACAGAAGTACATCATTTGTGAAAATTTCAACTGTATAGCTATTACGGTTCATGAGTTACAGCCTGGTGACAGTGGTGGACAGACAGACGGACAGACGGACAGCGGAGTCTTAGTAATAGGATCGGGCGGGCATTTTCTCATGAACCATAATAGGTACACAGTTGAAATTTTCACAGAATGTATGTTTTTGTTACCGCTATAACAACAAATAATAAAGATAAAAAAAGTAAAAATTAACCGTGTTTTTTAATCGATACTATCGATACGGAATCTTTCGAGCGCGAGTCCCGGCTCTCACTTGGCCGGTTTTTTTTACTTATATCTTATATCAAATTGCATACTAAAGTAGTCAGCTACTGTTTATGCTGTCGGTACATCGTTTCTGAGTACACACTTCTACAGACTGAGTGGGTGTCGGTGTCTATGGATGAACCGCTTTCTAGCCAACTGTTAAGTGAATTTTCCACTACATCAGGGACCTAATTCGATTGACAATGACATATAGCCCTTTCAACTATACATCGGGCATATCACGGACACATCGCCATAATATTTCCTATAAATGTTTACTATTTGAGCTACATTAAGCTGACGATGAATAGTTGCCAATTAAAAGTAAATTAGAGCTTTTGCACCACATTAAAATACTTAAACGGGTTTACTCACGTCGTAGAAGTCGAATACGCTCGACATGTTTCGAATCGGTACGCGATTCATCATCAGGAGGGAGGGACGATCAGTCGCGGCGGCGAATCGCGTACCGATTCGATGTCTGAGACTCACAGTAGTTTTCTATGTAAAATAGCTTTTGCGCCGCCTACTTAGGGGGCGTTCAAGTATTACGTAACGCAATTTAGGGGGGAGGGAGGGTCTCATAAAACGGGGAGGGGGGTTTACAGAAAAACGGTACGGCGCGTTACAAGGAGGGGGGAGTGAGGGTCAAAAATCTTCAAAAACGCTCCCTTACACGATTCATTTTCACATTTCTCCACTATTATACTCGTATTGTACAGCCCAACAGGGTGATTTTCAACCCACATCATTGCGGATTTTTAGTAGTAACTACTAATTTTTGGTAACTGAAGTTGAAAGTCGGTGAATGTCACTGATGTAAACAAAGAGGAACATGACTAAATATTCCACAAGCCAAAACTATCCACAGTGATGAAAGTCAAGTTTTTTTCCAATAGGATTCCGTATTTATTTCGCAAGAAGACGAATCGCACACACACCAACCGGCAGGCTAGTCCCCCTCCCTCCTGTAAATTATTGACTGTCGGATGCAGCTGAACAAGGTTTCCGGTTTTTCTAGGAAACAAAAGGTGTGGAACCCTAAAAAGGAAAATGCTACGAATTAAGAACCTGGACCGCTAAAACAAAGCATAGCAACAGATACCAAAAGTCAACTTGTTGTTACGCATTGTTTAATGCATGAAATAATGACGTCAAGGAAAACCAAAGGATATACCTACCTACCTACGTGAAAAATCAATTGACTGTCTGTGAGACCGCCGGCGGTTATTCAATAAAATGAAAACACATTATACTTAAACCACATAACTATCTTTAATATTTAGCTATAACCAACCTTAATAATGACATAATGAAACCCATTTCAAAGAAACGGTATCTGTACATATGATTTTCTAGTTACTAAGTACTAGTAAATCTGCTTTACGATGGAATAAAGTGAATAACAGTAAAACTTTTGCTAACACTTAATTCGTTTCAGAAGTGGGATGTGTATGTGTTGTTGAATGTAAATTGGCCTCTAACCCGCTTGGTAAAAGTGCGGTTTCGCTTGTGCCGGTGAATAATGCAAGTGTTTGTGCACTGTAGGTAAATTATGACTTTCCCCGAACACCAGCTGAGCTGGATTGGAGCTGTTTGTTCGATTAACTCGGGCGCGGGGTTACTACGTTTATTCGACTTTCGAACTCACTCGATCCTAATCTATTTATCTGACAAAAGCTAAGAAAACTAGGTCTTTACTTTTTTCCCTGCAATATTTTCAATTTTTTATTTGAAAGATTTTTCCTCAAATTTCAACGAATACTTAAAAACAAAACTAAATTGATTCACCGTTTCTAGAGCTTTACGCTTAGCAACACATTTAACGATTAGTTTTTATTTATATTTATATAATACATTTAAGTCCGTGCGGAAAAAAAGTCCTACTTTTTTTGCTGCTCCGTCAGCAATCCGACCAAAAACTATATTATAAGCACACATACGTGTTATATAACCATTCGCAGATGCTTAGTCACAAGAATTTACCTGTACATAAATTATGCTTCAATTATTACAGTACTCAGACGATAAAGAAAACATCCAAATCCAAGATACGGCAAATTTATTTATACTAAACTCCAGTCCAAACTGAGAATAGAATAGAATAGAAATATTTATTACACACTCATACATTTAACAATTATGTCAATAAGATATAAGCATGCCTCGTCAATTATTACATAAGCTATATATGACATTTACATTTTACATTTGTCCAACTCGTCAAAAGTTTAGAATTTTATACATAATTTTATTTATCAATTCATCAAAAATTAAGAATTGTAAACAATTTTAACTAGAATTACTACATTGCTAATAGAAAAATATAAATAAAAAAATAAAAAAGTGACCATAAAGCTAGAATATAAAATCAGTGGACTATCCGTAATACAATGTTGAGAAGGCCACAAAACGATATTGTGAACCTATGCATCATACCATATCTGTCACAACATCCACTTATTGATAAAAAAAAAACACTTATCACGTCAGGACGTCACGTTAACGCCCCACGCCATCACAATTTACAATATCGTAAATAAACCAATTCGGAAATCACACGTGTTTATGTTTCCGTTATCATAAGTTGTATATAAAACTCATAAACAACGACGCAAGCGATAGCTCTCGCACATTTATGTATGAAATATTTAGAATCAGTGCGATAAGATAAAAATTGTAATTATTAAGCCGATTGATATTAGTTTTAGTGGGGTAATTGCGATTATCGCAAGTTCATTGCCAGAACTTTCTGAATATTCAGATTATTTAAAGAGATAGCGTGCATGTATACTGTACTTAACAATCTTAATATACGGACAAACACGATGCCATAAGCGCGGAGACCATACCATTGAAAGACTTGTGTAAATGCCATCGAGCTGCTCAATATAATAATGACATACAGCTGATCTAATGATGGAGCTGGTACCTATCATTACCCTACCTCCACACTACTCGCGGAATCGACCGAAGTTGGGCGAACATGATAGTGTGGAGGGGCACTTCGGCCAAGTTTGGTCAACTTCGCGAGTAGTGCGGAGCCGGCGACTACGGTGGTTGTAACTTGTAAGGCTAAGACCTAAGGAGGAGCACCACAAAGCTTGGAGGAGCAGCGGGTTTTTCATCGCGCCACGCTTTCCTATCTTCGACTACTCTATATGGTAGGGTAAAACGAATTTCAACAATCTCGATCCGTTATCACTCGATGGCTCGCACCATTAGTAACACCGACACTTAGGACAGTTAAATGACCGATTGCGGGCCCAGGGCGACAATAACGAACTACTTTCATAACGAGCTTGTGTCTGTTACCGTCAACATATTATTTGAATGCACCGTAAATAAAGGGACCGCTATAAATTCAACACAATTAGAAATTTTATGGGACTGGTACGTAAACTAGAGATGTGGGTTAGACTATGTTGCAGGGTTTGCATGTTAATGGCAAGACTGATGGGTGCAAGATAGTGCAAGATGCAGTATGCACTTCAACTCATCTGAACAACCAAACATGGCATGATGTGCGATCAACATGAATCCACATGGAAAGTGACTAACGACAATTATTATCTATCTATCATCATCAGAAATTTAAGACTCAAGCTCTGGTCGGTGTAGCTGATAAAGTATATAGTTTTCTCCATCTAACTCTATCCATAGCCACTTCCTTGACTTCCATGACATGACTTCTACCTTCTCTTTTATTTGTTTGATGTAACTTATTCTTGGCCTTCATTTTCCTCGCTTCCCCTCAAGATTTCCTTCTGTGATGTTATTTATAAAAGCATCATGTCGTATAAGGTAGCCTAACATTTTCCCTATTCTCATTTATGTCAGTAATAATTATTGGTTTATTACTGATCTAAAAAAAGGAGACTCTCAAGTAGAGTGGTACGTTTAGCTTTAAGTTTGGCGTAACCTCAGATCTCCGACATTTATCTTTTTTTGTAGCTTAAACTCCTTGATTGGCACCATTTTTGTCAGAATTGAGATATGATTCGATGGAACTTACATACAATGTCCAAAGATGGCATTCGTTATCAATCTATTCCCATACATTTGAGCGCATCGTTTCGTTTATTCGCAACATTTTTCTTGAAATTATGACCCCGGTATAGTCATAAATGCTGGTGGATAAATGCTCGAAAGGTATTTACCACTTAATACACAAATTACCATGGGATTAATTAGGTATTTTCGGTGCACCGGATGTTATAATTAGACAAGTAAACATTACAATTACTCCGGTTTACTTTGGCACCGGCATTGACAGTCGCGATAGTCGCGTTTCCAAAATAACCTGATGTTATTATTGTGCGCAGGCGCAGGTGTATGCACGTGGACATGTCATTATTAATGACGTCTGGAATTCTGGCACTGAGTCCAGCGATGCGATGTTCACGCGAAGGTTAACTTGAGGAATTGTAAAGAGGTGTGCCGAAAGAATAGAACCCGGTCGCATTACAGATAATGATGCCTCTGCCCCCCTCCCCCTGAATCCACTGCACCAAGGCGGTTTCACTACGCGCCGACGCACAACGTTGCGTTGGTACCGTCTTTTGTTTTTGCTCTGTACGCTTGCTCTGAGTTAAAGTGACTGTACTCGCTGCGTATGGAGAACAGTACAGCGTTTCTATCGGTTACTTCGTAGGACTACAATTCTCCATACAAATCGTTTACGCACTCGCTAGCGAGTACAGTCACTGTAAACTCATTGTAAGGGTACTGTTTACCCTCACATAGTGACGCACACGCGTCAGTCGGTTGTGTCGCCAAGCGCCACGGCCAATATGTAGCATCGTATCTTCAGAAAAGATGAACTAGGAGAAAAAGATGAAGGACATTAACCTTAAACATGTCCTTTCTTTCTGCAGGAGAACAAGAATATTCGAGGAAGAGTTATGGGAGCACCGCCGGAACAGTAACCGTTGGCTCCATCTGGGAACTGGGCTGAATGAACGCAACCAAGCGATGTCTCTGGAGGGATCAGAATCAGAATCAGTCATTTATTTGCTCAAACATGGTACATACAGCTGGTCTTAAATCTACTTAAAGGGATACTCCGATGTTCGAAATTCAAACTTTGTATCGTGTCATCCTGCTGATTCAAACATTGTTTGTTTACAAAGTTCTAATTTCGATCATCGGGGTAACCGTTCAGAGCCGCAAAATCCGGAATGATGATCAACTCTTTTTTTAAACAAGTGAGAAAGCTCTACGGAATCACCATGAACACCATCCTTTTCTAAAACTTTCGTGAAAAATATTTAAATGCAAATTCAAATTCATTTATTGCAAGAACATAGTAATAAATTAGGTGATACAGGTATAAACAGTGTTGCTTATGTTCTACCAAAAAGGCATGCAATCAAAGTAAAACAATATTCTGATACTTAATTGTTACATATTTCAATTTGTTATTTATGTCAAAAATAATTACTAAACTCAAAATTTGCAGATTAAATTACATTGATTATTGAATTAAATTAAGTACAAAATTAAATGAAATAAAGATAAAACTATAATTGTGAAAAGTAAATTTACTTATTGTATTAAGCGATTTACACTCATGTGCAATTGTCAGGCCCGACATGTTTCGAACTCGAATGGAGCTCTTCGTCAGAGACTGAGATGAGATACAGCGGCGCGGTAACTTCGTCACTGTTCGTGAACCATCCTTTACATTAGAGACCATGTAACACATAAGCTTCTAACATTTTTATTTTATACATTTAGCCATTCTAATTTTTCTTGTCATGTTTCATTAGATCCAATCGGTAATAATTACAGGAAAATTGGCGAACATCGATTCCAGCTGTTTGGAAATTATTACGCTATTATTAACTTTTATAATGCCTTGCGGCGCCGTTTTATAGCTATTACAAAATGGTAAACAAACTGTCAAACTATTTGAAATTACTTAATGGGTACGATACAATCATCGGTCTCAGGGACATGCCAGAAACGCAATCTGAGAGATCACGGACTGTACTACAGGCCATGCATTTCTGCAGCTTATTGTACATGTTTCAATATGGTACAATACAATACCCTTTATTACACACCTCATAAAACATACAGGGGAAATACAACGCAAGAAGTTACAATTAGAGGTAAACAACAGCTGGTCTTATCGGTCTTATATACGGTATACGATTAGTAAAAATAAATTGTACCATTGAAACAACTAAACACACATTCAAAAAACACGGAACCAAATAAGCTACCACTAACTTTTTTTACATTATTATACGATTTTTAATCCGACAAAAACTAATCGACTTGTTTCGACTAGGTACTGATTTTTATGCATTATGACGTCACAAGCCATAGAAACTTCATACTAAGACATCGCTTTTGATATTTCATAAAGAGTAGCTGATTTGAATATTTCTTTGATTGTATATAATCATACGATTAATGAAAATCTCTTGTAAAAACATTCACACGAAGCTTTACAGATAGAAGATAATCTAAACACTGACGTGTCCTATTCGTTATCAGATATAAGTATTAAGTTATCAGTGTAGAGTTGTGCTATAGTTAACGTTTATTTCAGTCTAGTCTAGCCTGAAAACGGGACAATCGGGATCCTTTTTCCCGTCCTTTTCTTGGCAATGTATCATATATCATATCATACATTTGACGATCGGTTTGGCTCGGTTTGTAATGCAGCTACCTACAGAGTCGGCGGTCCTGGGTTCGAATCCCGGCCAGGGCAAGTATTTGTATGATGACTGGAATTAAATTTAATTTAATCATCTTTTTGTATTTTTTTTTTACCTCTTATTGTTTTAAATACTCAATACCAATGAGGCTTGAAATGCGGACTTCTCATTTATTTTGCCAAGGGCTAGGAATAGGATTCCAGAAACCCTAGTCAGCTCTCCCTCAATGACCATGCCATAAAACCATTTACTGAACTAAACTGGAAAATACTTATAAGAAATGTAATGATGACTGTTATTTCAGTCACGCTAGCAACAGTAGGTAATAGGTATACCAAAATACATAGTCTACCAGCTGAGCAGCGGGTATTTTTATCCGCACTTTCCATTTCTATCGCCTATAGTAATTCACTTTTTAACCGTTAAGAGGCCTTCTACGTGAATTTTTGTTACTTCTGCGGCTACTGTATATTGAAACACTTAAAGAAAAGCTATTGAGGGGAAGGATTAGTTTCCTATTTATTTTATGTGTGCACGTCTCTATCCAACCTTTTCCCGATATAACAGTTGGACGGATTTCTCAACTACTTTTGGTACACGGGTACCGTCCACAGTTTGTGATAGGATACTTTTTACCCGATTATGGCGATTATGGTACAGAAAAAAGGCTGTTTTCCTGACATGTGGTAGATTATCTTATTCATGCGCCTCTAGTACAACTGTGACACACGACTCTATCTCGCACAAGATATATTACCTTTCTCTTTAAACACAGTAGTGAGAGAGTGACAGGTGACGCTACGTCGTCGCGCTAAAGTCGCGAAGCATAGGTGTGCTAGATGGGTAATTTAGAACGTATCTTTAAGGGATTATTGTAAAATTATTTATTTTTACTAAAATAAAACACGGTTTTCCTATATCAGTCGACGAATGATGATCACTGGGACACATTTATATATTTTTCTCAAAGATGCAATGAAATGTGGTCATAATATGCGTTATTTACAACTTATAAGAGGCTTTGAAACTTATAAATAACTTATAAGAGGCTTCTTAGGTATCACGTTCCGGGCGGAGCAACTCGAGAGAACTGTAAAGGAATTTCATACAAAATTGAAGGCCTAAGCCGGGAAGTAAGCTTCGTATCACTATCCGGCCTCTACTGTCAGCCGTCTATACCTACTTCGGAATTCTGGAACGGTGAAATTTTGAAATTTCAAATGAACTGCCCCAAGACTCATCATTTAGCGACCGGGACGAGCAAATATCAAATAGTGAGAGGCCTCTTTAGAGAAATATCTCAAACGGTATACTGTAGTCACGCAAAAACTTGGCATTCGACGGCTATTACGACAGTTTATTACTGTGTAACGCGTATTGACGAGTCACTGAGACTATCGACTTTTTTCACTGATTCAAAACCAGAAGATGATAAAATAACACGCGAATAGTAGAAATCTATTTTAATCTTGAATGTTTACGATTGTAACGAAAATGAAAGCGGGCATTGCTTGTTGGTTTGTTTCATTTTTTATAGTTAGTGCTTTACCTATAGTTGTTACGTTCGATCTTTTGTTATACCTAGAAAGTTTTTGACGGCATCATTTAAAGTGACAAAAACTATTACAGTGCTGATCAAAAGTTTATGTTCACCCTGTGACAATTTTTTTAAATTATATTAGGTATATTCGAATACATGACTTGTAAGTTTTCAATTTCAATATTGAATAAAATAAAATGTATTGGTACAAATTTAAAGTAAAATGTGTATGTATTTGTTTTATTGAGTGGTCATATTAATTAGAAAAACTGAGTGAACAAAATACTATAGCGCGGTGTTACCCGCTCATCTCACGGTGACACAAAAAAAAATCGGGATAAAAGTGTCAGTTACCTTCACACCAAAATGATTGGTCATTGATCAAGATTGGTTCAGCAGTTTGAGTGCACAGACGTTGCAAACATACAAATAAACACACTCACAATCTCGCCTTAATATTAGTAAACCTACTCACAAAATCACGACTATGAGAATCGGTTGACAAATGCGACCTCTATGCGAGAACAACCGGAAAGCATCTGTACACACGAACTAACTTTGTGCCAAGCTAAAATAGAGACGCTTTGCTCACTCGGTCAATGATTTACACTCATATATCCAAATATTCTGCCATAAAATTAATTCATATCGGGCATTGGAGCGTCGCACGCGCAGGTTCGGAGCGTATCCAAACAAAAAACGCACAATGGAGGTTGCGTAGTGCGCAGTAGTGTTATCTCACATCAGAGAGTACACGTGGAGGCTTTAGTATCGAGTTTGACATTGAACAGCATTCTAAGATATAATTTGTATCGTATTGTAAAGATTAGATGAAAATAAAACCTGTTAGCGGCTGTTAACGCAATTTAAAAAAATGTAATGTCTACTTATGATAACTATAGATTCATTATGTCTAACATACCTAATATGCGAGCTATGCTCCGAGTCTACTTGGGTGGATCAACTTTTTGTTGCTGTTATTCTGTCCGTGACCCAGGGGATAATAGTGATTACATTTCTAAGTGTTGATAATTGACATTACTGGTATTGCCAGGAGATAGTCTACATAAGAATGGGCTTATAACTGCTTAAATTACAAAGCTTTTGCTAAATATAACCACGGAAAATCGTAGTTTTAAGAAAAGTGACCCAGGGGCATCACCATGGCAACGAGTGGCAGAAAATAGTTGATTGACCCATTTGCGTGATCGAATCAAAAATAAGGAGATACACAGTAGGTACGTCTAGCATAACTGTGACACGCGACTCTTTGTCGCGCGACAAAACCTGTCACTTTCCTTTCAATACCGTGTGAGCAAAACTGGGCTTGTGCACAATCACGCGAGGTTTTTTCGGCTACTTTTTGACCCCCCCCTTTGATATTTGGTGAGGGTATTTGCTAGCCTCCCCTCCCCCTTACTACCTCACGTCTATTTTTTATTCGCCAGAACTTCGTAAAATAGACTCGCTATTTTGAAGTATTTAACAAGTGAATATTTATTTTTAACGAAACCGAGAAAAATTATCGATTTTTTCTTGGTCTTCGTTCACTGTAGAAAAATACACGTGAGGTCTCCTTATACCCCTCCCTCCCCCAACGTGATCTATCGTGATTTTTTCGTGACCACCCCCCTCCCCCCTATCGAACCTCACGTGATTTGTGCACAAGCCCACTGGTGATGCTAAGTAGCGCGACATGCGAAGTCGCGGCAAGATATGCTAGCCCCGCAAGAGAACCAATGTTGTATTTAAATATAGCTCAGAAGTTGCCAAACTTTTTATACCGTAATTGGGTAAAAAGTATCCTATAACCATCTTTGGATGTCCAGCTCCCTGTACCAAAATTGGTTAAAATTTATCCAGCCGTTTCGGCGTGATGAGAGGATAAAAGAAATTATGCCCAACCGATAGCGCCACACTGGCATGGCGCCGCGCGCCCATACTTAAACAAACACGATTCTAAATCATGCTATTAAGATATCTCTTGAAATCATAACCCCTCTCCACAGAAAACTGATGTTGGATACAAATAGATAAGTGGCCGTGAGCGGGGCACCATTGCTCGTCGATCGGTTCTAAGGCCGCTGGGGCTGAAAGGTTCCTGAGTAGCGACCGCGTACCGGAAGACAGAGTCATCAAAGCCGCTAGAAACCCTCCAAAGTTCTATTTTCCGTGACTGTTCGAATCTCTCTTCTTTAGGCTGCGTTTCCACCGGAGATGTGCGAGAATGCGTAGCCTTCTGACTTCGTTTACTTATCCTCGCTGAGCGCAACTGATTCTATTGGTTAACAAAAAGTCATCCCTCGCTCTCGCTACGCATCCTCGCATTGGTGAAAACGCAGCCTTAACGGTCTATATAAGGATGCATTTATAAGGCCTAATAGAAAACCAATCAGCGCCGACGGCAACAACATCAAAAATTGCGTGTGAATATGAATCAAGTCAAATTGATTGCGCGTGACGTCTTTAACGCCCACCGGCTAACTGGATGCTAAGTGGGTTGAATAACATTATAACCCGGTTACTTTAAGTTTGCACCTCGTTTGAATGCCGCGTCATACCCTACCTCCACACTACTCGCATAGTTGGCCGAGGTTGGGCGAATATTGCAGCGCGCACACCTAACGAGTACAGTAGCGAGACAGTGCTCTGACTCGCCCGTTTGTCTTGTGTGTGACAGGGACGAGAGCACTGTCTCGCCCATTGTCTCGGTAGGTGGCATCAAGGCATATGATAGTGTGGAGGGTCACTTCGCTTCGGAATCCCATGCTTCGGCCAACTTCGCCTTTTTTTTAAGAGGGGAAAATGCGTTACGCGTAGCACCAGGGTGCGGGGACGGACCCTGGTGGTTATGTGGGACTCCCATGTTGGCCAATGAGGCCTATGGTGTACCCACTAATAACCCCTCTATTTGCCGCCTCTGTGCTATAGGGCAAGGTCATGGGAACGCTCCAGGCACACTACCACAACCTTGCCAGCGGCCGTCCGGAACTCCGGGGTCGTCTCTGAGGAGTGCTAGTCTCCTCCTACCTCCTGACAGGCGTGCCGACTACCCGGCAGCATCCCGCTCGGGGACCTTCATGTAGGAGACAGACATCCCCGTGTCTGCCGCCCACAGGTACCCGGCCTATGGGGGTAGTCGGCGGTCGTAGGCCAGCCGCTGTCGCCCCACGCGTGTGCGGCGCATGGTTGGGAGGCCGGATCGTCGTCCCTTACACTGCCTCCTTCTGCGTCATCACATCCTCGCAAAAGAAGGCCATCGCCTTCCACGACCTGTCGCTACCTACCATGGCCTCTACCACAGCAGGCAGGGAGAGGTCGTCGGCTAACTTCGCCTCGCCCAACTTCGCGAGTAGTAGGTATGGAGCTGCAAATAGACATCGGGTGCAAACCTACATTGTTGCAATTGATTTCAATTTCACATCTAACAGTCAAACGTTTTCGTCTCGGTCTAACCATTATTATAATTGGCCTTTTGTATCTATAAAAGACGATCTGAGAGCGAAAGCCTCGGTCGCATATTTGACATAAATAGTAATTACTGCAGACGCCGGGGAAGAAGTTGCCGGGTGAGTAGGTATAGAAGGCCGACCGTAGGGAGGCCGGATAGTGATGGACAATGACGAAACCCTGTGGAAAGGGCTATCCTGGGCTATGCGTAGCCATGCATGTAGGTATAGTGCTTTTCTCAAACATATGCAATGAAATAAAAAAAAAACAGCTGTTTAGCCTGTCCTTGAACACGAAACTATGTTTTTTAAAAATTACTTCCTAGTGTAATTGTTTCTTTTTTCGGAAATTGGACTCAGTTCATTCAATTTTTTTTCTATAATTCTACATTTATAAACATTTCTCATCTAGAATTATAGGCAGTAATCATCGTTTGTAATTAACTTGAGCGGATTTCCATACCTATTCAATATCGTCGCCATTTTCGTAATGGGATATCCGTTCGGCCATTGAAATTTACGACCGATAATGATTAGAGAACTAAATAGGTACAGCTACCGTAGACAATGACCTTGGCTGTAGGTTTTGAAACCATCGTGAAAATGAGCTTAGTTCCGTTTCGAGGTCGTGAGAATTTGGTAAAGAAAAGAGATTGTTTACGGCTTTGCGAAAGTGGACCTATTGTGAAACTAAATCATCTGAAACTCAGAAAACTGTATAGACTAGGTATGTGATACTACTAATTCTAAACACAGGAAATCGAGACAAGACTGCCTCTTTTTTTTACACTTCGAATCGAATAAGACAATATTAATATGCATATCGTCTCGTCTGTTGACAACCTAAATGCAATAAGTAACAAATACCTACTTAAGGCTTCTTATCCGTTCGAAAATGCTGATTATTTAAGACATTATTCTATTTAAAACCTAAAGTTTGAAGTATTCATTGATAAGTTTTGATACAAAACTACTCAAAAATTACTAAACTTACGCAGAAAACTGTGTTTTTAAACTTATTTCGACAGCACGCAATAAAAGAATGAATATAACTGTGTTACTTTTAGAATTCCATAATTTGAAAAAAAAAACCAATTTAAAAGGAATAAGGCCTCTTAAATCAAAGCTCAGTATCAATCCACAAACTAGGTACAAGATTTGAAGAGTACTGACAGACATTTTAGTGAGTATTGGTTGTCAACAGGCGATGTATACCAGATCTGATTTGGCTAAGTTTTTTTTCCAGAGCAGTAGGTGCTAGACAACCCCTAAAAATTCACTTGAATAGGAAGTCTAGGAGAATAACATAGAAATATTACATCAAGATTGACAAGATTCTTTGAAATTTGTGAAGGATATGCCAAATACAATTGAAAAACCAAGTCTATGTTTTGAAAAGTGTAAATAAACAGAGACAGGCTCTGCAGGTCATTTCTGTATCCCTGAGACTGACACTAATTGACTGCCTTTCAACATTAATTGTTTTATTGCACAACCTGTAACATTCGTGTGCCGTTCTAATTTTAACGGCCATCCTTTTATATTCGTCTTAATTGGACGAATATTATGAACAATCACCACATTTTGCAAATTATAACAAAACAGGACTTCAGTGTTTATTTAATTACCTCTACATTTCTGTGCTTGTACAAAATTCTTCCATTAATGTATGTATAATGTGGTGTCATTTATTCAACTAATTTGCACTATTTGCATCAGTCGTCGGACAGATATTTATTTCCTGATCTGATTTATTGTTAGCATTTCCCTTCTCTTTCTTTCCCATGCTATTGTTTATCTTGTCTTGCTGATGCTCTTTTTTTATACAAGAGGGATGGGTAGGTAAAGTAGAGTAAATAGAACAGCCACACACAGTACAGTCAGTGACAATATTGCGGGTTGTGCGAGGCGGCCAGTGAGAGCATAGGCTCCAAAACAGAGATGCCACGTCAGCAGTAGCGGTGCGCGCTACCTGTCTCTCTCACTCGTATTGCCGCCGCGCTCGGATCTGTCGCTCAATCGCTCGCCGCACCAGTGGTCGCGCAAAGTGGTGAGATCTCCGAAATTGTGTTCTTTATCAGGTCTAGGGCATCAAGGGTGCCTGTATGGCCTAAGGCTGTACAAGAGAACAGTCTTTCTAATCTAGTAGTAGTTTATCTATCTATATATATCAAAATCAATTGCTGTTCATTTGTCTCACTAAAACTTGAGAATGACTGGGCAGATTTAGCTGATTTTGATTTTGAAATGTTTCTCTTAGTCCAGGGAAGTTTTAAACAGTGAGGTATTAGCAGCTTACAGACACAGACAGAATTCACAGTTGGTTATTCAATATTACTTCATACTTGAATAATTTAGTCTGTTTAATTAAGAATTCGTTAAAAAGCAGTCAATTGTATTGTCTTCATACATCCGTCAATGAAAGAATTGAACAACAATAATGTAAACGGTTCATGGTGCAAAGTTCACAGATCGAACAGATGCTTTGCCTATACCAAGAGGTACACTTTAACAATGCAAAAGTATAATTTTTTTGACACAAAGTTGTTTATGGCAAAGTAATTTGTTGTAATGTCAATTAGGTAGTTGGGTCGTTCTTCTTTTTTACCTACATTAAATCGAAGGTTTTCCGTTTTTTGGGCTTTTGAACTATCGATAATTGAGGTTTCAGAGTAGAATTAAAAAAAAATGCATTTGTTTTATTATTAGGACTATTACCTAATTAAAATTTATTTTACAGCCCATTCAGTTTTTTTATTGTGTTTTTTTTTTATAGCGTGACAGAGTGGTCCTTTTAAGGGGAGACCGCGTTTTAGCTTACCACTCTGTCACGCCATTTTACGAAATAATAAACAAACGTTTGAAAAAAAAATGCTGGTTAGAGAAACTGACAGATTACATAATATTGATAGATAGAAAAATATGGATGATTTTTCGAACATTATAAAACCGAATATGATTACTCTGAGATGCCATAATAAGACGAAGGACGGACTATTGTAGGTAAAAAAGAAGAACGACCCAGTTATAAATTATAGTTAACAGAATATTACTCATATTATGATGTATAAGTGGGATATTAAATAAATACAAAAACTATATTCTAATTCTAATACTCGAATTATCCTTATCTAATTTGATGACTAAGCTAATTGTGGTTGTCATGAATTGAAATAGTAAAAAGAATATATCCCAAAACTTTGTATGAAATGAAATTGTCTATTCAGTAAGTAGGCCACAGGGGCACTTTTACAAGTCAGATTATGAATCTATCAGTATTTCCCACCACCACGAGGAGACCACTGTCGAGAACAAAGCCGAAAGAAACTTTACAGTAAGTCACTTTTTTAATAAATCATACCTTAATATTTATTTGATGATAGTTCTTAACTTAAAATTAGTAGTATCGCCATTTTTTCGATAGACTTTCCTTTTCTAAAAGCATCCACATCCAAACCACTCTCACTTTCATCTTTCATAATGACAGGACTTACCCATCTGTTGTCACCGAATTCAAGGACAACGAATCAGCGAATAACATGTCCAGATCTTCACGCGGCCCCTCATCCTGAGGCGGTGAAGCAGGTTCAGGAACTTGGTCCTCATCACTTAGTGCACTCCGCTTCTGACTGACATTGTGCAGCCCAGAGAGGTCCACGCTCCCCTCGTCTACCCCCAGGTGACCTTCCGACACAACCAGCATAAACAGCGCGCAGCTGAGAACAAAAAAACCAAGGTGAAACTCCACTAGCGAAAACTTCGAATTATGTTACGCAAGCGTAGAAAAACAATGCTAACATTACCTCGATAGCACCGAAATGGTCAGCAGCGACGTGTAAATAACACACAAGCCGCCCTTCATCTTAATATCAGTGAGAAATCCAGAGTCCAGTTCATTTTGTGCGAAATTTTCTCACTTAGACATTGCTACAAATTTTACACTATTGCACTAACAGACGTTCACACGAGACACTGACTTCTAATAATATATTTAACACATTGTACGGATTTCAATAACAATAAAAGGGCCAGCTGCCGCGGCCAGGTACGTTTCTACGAAATAAAATGGGGACGAACATTTGTTCAACCAATTTTACTGCAATCGAATAATTTTGACAGTTACGCTTTTTTTTCTTAATTTACTATTGAACTGTCAAATAAAAATTTACTGTGCTCTAATTGGTCATTTCACACTTGGGCTATCGACCAAATATGAGTGTCCAATAGGGTGCTTACATTTAATACCATTGCCATAACATGATTGGTCACATTATTTATTTCATTCCTTTACGCGCATTTAAAAATAGCCATAATAAAAACTTAAGCGCAAGAAGGTAACTTGTTTTTATAATTTATCAACTAAATACAACTGCAGTGAAATATATTCCTTCCAGTGTTATATTAAACAAGAGTTTAAATTAATGCAATTTTTTTTCCTTTCATGATAATTTATTTTCCAACAAACATTCATGAAGCGTTCATGAGCCGAACGTGTATCGGTACGGTATTGTGTCTGGTCTGTGGTCTGTCGCTGTCAGCTAGACAGCTACGTGATACGTCACGGTCAACGGTTGCTGTCTGCCCAGCCAACGATCTGCATTTTTGTCACAAATAATTATAATGGAAAGTTTATTCGCTATACCGTTTTCGGTATTAGAAATACCTAATATCAAAATCAAGAAACCGTCATGGCTACAGGCTCCATCCGCGATGACCACATTCTCTTTGGTGCTACTCTCATACTTTTTGGTGACAGGAGGTTAGCGGCGTCTTGTTTTCTGTTTATTTTCTTATTAGATTCGGTTCTTGAAAGAAACTTGTATGAAATCCTTACTTAAAGTTTTCGTCCATTGAATTTTATTATATTTGAAACTGTAACACTGTATTTTTGAAGAATTTAGTAGTGATTCGAAACGTCAATGTTGTGGCTGTTCGGCTTATCTCAATGAACCCCATTCATTAATTTCTGCTGCCAATTATCATGTGAAACTAAACATCTACCTTCATATGCCCACAAATATCTACAGATGTGTATTTAAATAACCAAATATATTAATTTTTCAGGTATAATCTATGATGTGATAGTAGAGCCTCCTAGTGTGGGCTCCACAACAGACGAACACGGTCACAGCCGCCCCGTGGCCTTCATGCCGAACAGAGTGAACGGCCAGTACATCATGGAAGGCCTGGCCTCCAGCTTCCTCTTCACCCTTGGAGGCCTCGGCTTCATCATTCTTGACAGGACTCACAACCCGTCTACTCCTAAACTAAACCGAATCCTGCTCATCTCCGTTGCTTTCCTGTGTATCCTTGTGTCGTTCTTCACAACCTGGATCTTCATGAGGATGAAGCTCCCTGGATACCTTCAGAACTAATTTTTATATAGCAATAAGATGAACTTTATATGAAATCTTTTATATTTGCTTAGTCTGTATTCTAAGTTGAATAAATATTTTTTTTATTCATCAGCATTTTACCTTCATGATCTTGATCCATTATTTGTCTAGTTTTTATTGCCTAAGTAAATACTTAGTAATACCCCTAATCACCTGAGGCCTGAAGTGTTAAGTTGATTGTTGATAACACATAAATAATGTGACATTATTCTTCAGAAGTACCCTGCTCAGAAGAAAAAATTGCGCACTAATGTGAGGCAATTACGTCAGTGGGGCAAGTGCTTCACATGGGGTAATAAGCATTCCTACTTATAAATTATTGTAAAGTACAAATTTAATAATTCTTATGTCATTTACAACCCCGCAACCAAATTTACACATTACATAATAGTAGTAGTATAACATATTCTGTATTTTTCAATATTTTATGGTATGTGTGCACTTATCCCGTGTGGCACACTTGCCCTCACTTTAATCAAATCTGAACCCAACTATAGTTGTAATTTGCAATCTTTAGTGGTTAAAATGTTACCTATAAATGCTTAAAAGACCTGCATGCAAACCTACTAGTACAGTACGTGAGTTGACAGAATGCAATTGAAATAATGAACTTTATTCTGCAAGTAGGCCACAAGGGCACTTTTACATGTCTGAGGCTACCGGCATTTTACAAAAGAAGACTACTGCTTTGCTTCTGATACCTGTCTCGCTCGCTCTTATGCGATCCAGATCAGAACCTCTCTCTCCACGTGTTCCTGAAAAAAGGTCTTGACTAACAGATAACAACAAAATTATCCTATAAGGGTTCCGTTTTTTTTCGATTGATTTACGGAACCCTAAAAATGCGTATTGTCATATAATAAAAACACAAAAGACTAAGGTTTTATTACATTATTTATTATGTATATTTTTGGCATTATAATACAATCACTGATAAATTAAAGACATTGTAAAATACGTAGAACAGAACTAGAATTTATATATGGTATAATTTTACCAAAATTCTACAATCGATAAATAATTCTAACGATAGCTTAATAACTATAAATAATTTTGAGATTTAGAATGTCATGAAGTAATAGTTGGTTAAAGTATATATGAACAAAGTAAATATGGGGAAGACATTTTTATACAAACATCATTCAGAACTACTCGTAACTTAACTAAACTAAACTTGCCTACCAGATCAGTGCAGGCGTTAGCTAGCAGAGAAGGCTTTGTGAGTCATTCACTGTGTGGCGTTTTGTGACCGTTTTATTAACCAGGTCCACTGCTGATGGAATATGATAGTGATAAGATACTCAAGATCGATCGATTGTCATAAAATCATTACCCATAACTTTGAAATCATTAACTTTACAAGAGTTTTGAGGGTAAAACCCATTAGCTTAGGTTAGGTTTGTGTTATAGCAATCCTGAAAAATTATTTTTTCAGAGAAAATTAGAAATTATGACAACGAAAATTATGACTACTGACAATAAAATTATGGATAAGAATTTTATGTGAGCCTATATGTAACCGATAATGAACTACTACAAGTACTTAAGTCTAGGTAACAAAGACCCTACTTGACATTATGAGGGGTAATTAATTCATCTAATGAACATTTTGACATACATTTCGGTGCTGAAAAACCCATCATAGTCGCAGTCGGTGAGAAAAACAGTTCATTGTAGGTACACTTAATTCTAGCAACATCGTTAATTATGATACTGAACAATGAGAACACATTGAAAGAGATTCGTGTTGGCTTCCTGCTAGCGCGCTATTTACAGTCGTATCCGGAATGTTCTGGAAACAGAAAAATAATATATTAATCATAATCATAATTAAACGTAACTAGTGTTTTTTTGTTTCGACATTTGCATCGTGTGTATACACGTATTGTTGTACACCCTTCCCGCACCTATAATGTCTCTGTTTGACCTTGTGGTTGACTGGTAGAGAATGCCTCATTAAGTCCGCCATTTGTACTTTTACTTATGTATTTTGTGCAATAAAGTTTAAATAAATAAATAATCCTATTATGTAGGTATAATAGTTTGAGTACAATTTCAAAGGCGAAGGTAAGGGACCCCCAACAGTTTTGCGAACTTTCAAATAGATAATTGAAAAAAAAACACACATTTTGGAAAAACCATTGTTAAAGAAAAATGAATTACCTGCAGATTCTAGATCCTAAAGCCTGGGTTTCCTAGGATAGCGGTGCCGTCACATAGCGGCCGTCTCCATACTTCGTACTAATTGTAGCTATCGTAGGAAACCCGAGCTTAACAGCAAGGAATATGGAAAAAAAAATATTGAATGGTCTTCGAAAAATTGTATAATATTGTATTATTACTAAGTGGACTGTATAAGCTCTATAGAACAGACAGATAAAATCCCGGAACTTTCAGGAGTCTACATAACAGTGGCGTGGCGCCAAAGATGACCTATAGGTAAGCCGGAGCACAATTGGCCACTCCTTCTCTACGAACAACAGACTGAACGTGTCAGCTGAAGCTCAGGATCACTGAATTGCATATTAGATGGCGCTGCTCTATTGGCGAGCCAAAACTAGATCGCATCGTCAAGGTTTTCCGTGTGCATCAATTTAAAAGTGTTGTCGAAATTTTGCGCTAGATGGCGCTGACCTTTTAGATAGTACATTAAATGAGGCTGGTGATCTTACTGTGTGAAATCAGAGCTCTTGTCGATGATGTGCTCAAACTCTGCGAAGCTGAGCGCCCCGTCGTCGTCCAGGACGGCCTCTTCCAGCACGTTCTGCACCAGCTGCTGCAGCTCCGAGTCCGACAGCTGGAGCTCGGGGCCACTGAACTACCTATAAGATGCTGCTGCCCTATTGGCGAGTCGAAACTAGATGGCAACGGAAGGTTTTCCTGTTTACGTAACAGGGCTCGTGACAATTTAAGAGAGTTGTCGAAATTCCCCGCTAGCTGGCGCTGACCTTTTAGATAGTACATTAAATGAGGTTGGTGAGCTTACTGTGTGAAATCTGAGCTCTTGTCGATGATGTGCTCAAACTCTGCGAAGCTGAGCGCCCCGTCGTCGTCCAGGTCGGCCTCTTCCAGAACGTTCTGCACCAGCTGCTGCAGTTCCGAGTCCGACAGCTGGAGCTCGGGGCCGCAGAGGCGCTCGATCACCTCGCGGAGGTCGGAGACGCCTATCATGTCGTCGCCGTCGAAATCTGGAAAGTTACAGTAACAGATAAAAAAAGGAGTAGACATACCCAGCAACTAGATCATCCAAACCATAGAGTAAGGAAAACTCAATCATTTAGGTGGTTCTCTGCCTTTTCGCCGAATTACGTTTGCGAAATGAAACGTTTGCGAAACATAATTCGGCGAAAAGGAAGTACACCCATTTAGGTATATAAGCTTTGGCCGTACATATGTTTTGGCTATGGAGTCGCAGGCCACAGAGAGAAATATAAATTATAATTAGCTACGAATTCTTCACGTAATTCATCTGTACATTTTTTGTCGTACAGTTTACCTATTAATACTGAGACTCAAAATCCTCAATAATGTAGTGTCCCGCCTTTTTACGCAAATGTCTGGCCAAACAAGCTGGTCTGTCCAGCTATTAGGTTCGGCGCTCTAGCTAACCCACCTACGTCTGTCTGAAGAACCAAATGGTGCCTTTCGTTTTAAACCAACCCAAACAAATTTAAGTACAAGAATATTTTACTTTCATTACCAAACTTACCAAAGATCCTAAAAGCGTGCTCAGCCTTCACTGCCTTCGGGGCATTATCACTAAAGACCGACATCATATCCAGGAAGTCCTCAAAGGTGCAGTCTCCATCACTACTCGAGCTGAACACCTTGCAGATGCGATCTCGGAACGGGTTGACTCGGAGCTCGGGGTACTGGAGGATTTTGGCCATCGGAAGCTTGGCGTTCTTGTTGTGCCCAACCTTCTCGGGAGCCAGGCCTTTGAAGCGCATATGGGCACTGAAAAGAAAAACAAAACGAATAAAATAGAATAAAATAGAATATTCATCGTTGCCTCGAGGTTTTCGGCGCACGAATTTGACGCCTACCTGTCGCCCTAATGCTAAATTTGACGCCTACCTGTCGCCCTAATGCTAAATTATTTTTGCACCGAAAAACCCTAAGCATTTTTTATGTTTATTGCACACTTCAACAGGAAATGAATATTAACACAGATAACACTTATTTATTTAGGTATTTATATTTATTTATTACAATAAAGGTAAACAACAGGCGATCTTATTGCGAAAGGGTGGCTCTTTCAGAGTATCTTTGGCTGTGCAGATTTATAAATGACTAGCTGTGCCCCGCGGTGTTACCCGCTCGTGCCACGGGAACGCTAAACTTATTCGGGGTGAAAAGTATCCTATGTCCTTCCGCGGGACTAAAACTATTGTATATACCAAATTTAATCTAAATCGGTTTAGCAGTTTAAGCATGAAGAGGTAACAGACAGACAGACACACTTTCGCATTTATAATATTAGTATGGATTAGTATGGATAGTCTGAGATAAGTAGGCAGACTACTTTTTTAAAAGTAGGCAGACATCATTTAAGTTAAGCATGAATGTGGACGGATATAGAAGAAGAGGAAGGCCAAAGAAAAGATGGATGGATTGCGTGAAAGATGATATGAATAAGAAGGAAGTAAACGACGAGATGACGAGTAATAGGGGAGAATGGAAGAAGAAAACATGCTGCGTCGAACCCCAAATAAATGGGTAAATAAAAATAAAAAAGTTGTTTTATTCACTCCCTGCAACCCAAAAGTGGTCTAGGGGGTCCATTACAATCGATGTCTACTTTGTCGGGCATGTGATGGCTATGACAGGCACCTTAAAAACATGGAAAGTCCAGGAATGCACAACCAATACAAAAGCCACAATATAAAATATTGACATACCAAAAATTTACTTCCTAACTTGCATAGAGGTATGAAATAATGACATCACATACCAGACATTCTAATGGAATGTCCCGCTATTTGTGAAAAGTCGAAAGAAATTGTTATTTAGAAACCACATGTTGTTTATCTCTGCTTGCAATTTTATTGTAATTGTGTGTGTGAATGATCAACATTGTAGATGTAGGTAATACCTAAGGTCTGCAGGGAATAATGTATTTATAGTTCTTACAAAAACTACCTAACTTATTTTATACTAAAGTAAAAAAACAATTTGTATAGATACATACACCTCAGATAAATTATATGTAAAAAATGAATGAAAAAGCTTTGGATAAAAACTTCAAGGTTGTGTTGCACGAAAACTGACAAGTTGTATTCTCTGCGTACTTTGATACTTACCAGAATCAATCATATCATACTCTTAATGGTGAAAGGGAGTATAAAAAAAAATATTTATTTAAAAAGAAGAACCTAAATAACACATTACAATTGTCCACCAATAGGTACCATGCTAAGCTATGCCTGTCATGTGGTGACCAGATTCGGTTTAAAACAATACAGTTACAAAAAATTTTTAACCGGTACATACAGCCAAAGTTAAGGTTTACATAATGTAATGAAATGAATGAAATAACCATAAAATGGATAGTATATCTAAAAGGCGATGATGAGGAGGTGATGGAGAAGGAGAAGGTATGTAGACATTTATGTGATTGTTTAATTTACATAACCTTTGTGGACATAATACTTCACCCACAGGGATCTGATTATACATGCCTCTTTCATATTGGCATATAAATAAAAAATAACACTTATATTATAAGGGCAAAAGTTTGTGAGTGAGTTTATGTATTGTGTATGTTTGTTACTTCTTCACACTTAAACGACTGGACCAATTCTGATAAATTTTGGTCTGAAGGTAGCTGCAGGCTGTTAACTACCTTCAGACTAACACATAGGCTACTTTTTATCCCTAAAAAATGTAGCGTTCCCGTGGGATGAGCGGGTAACAAACAACGCGCAGCTAGTTACATTATAAAGTTGAAATGCATTTATTGAACATTTGACTAAAAATATGTAAATTACAGTTCCAATGGAAAATGCAGACATTATTGACTAAATCAGACTATTATTTAGCCCAAAACCTGCACCCTTTTATTATTTGACACTTTCAGCGTTCACTAAAATTCGTAGTAACCAGGTGTATACTTACAATAACACTTCCTTCTTTGTAAAATATGTCAGGTCCTGAAAATGAAAATACAATTTTTAAAGTAATCGATAAATTAGTAAGCGGCCGTTGAATCGCGTTACAAATACATTTTAAAGTTGTCTGGATCTGTATAGTAAACTAGGGCAAAGAACTTTTAATTGAAAAGTACCGTAAAAGATCTGATTCATAGAAGTAATTGGTACACATACAAATGTATACGTCTACATTACCTCGTAATCTTGAAGCTCTTCCTCGGTAAATTGGCTCTTGCCCTGGCCCATTTTAGAGAAGAAATCAAGCTGGAATGATTCCCACTTTTCTCAATAAAGTTATTTATGTGAACAATTATATATTTGTGGTAAATAAGTGTACCCCAATCGTAAACAAACCACCCAACCCATGAACCCACTGCACTGACTGTTCTCTAAATTACCTGTCAATGTCACTGACAAGTGACAGATGAATTATGTTGCTATTGTAATAAAAACAAATAATACAACAAGGAGGACTATATTATTACTTTTTCTTTTTGATAACCAGTTCTAATTATTTTTCAGTGCTTAAGATATATTCATTATTATATTATGATTCTCTTTTGAAAACATGCATCATAAGTGATCATAAGTGATGCATGTTTTCACAAAAGAATCATAATATTAGAATGAATATATCTTAAGCACTCATCTCATCAGTATGATTGTCAAGCTTCAATCAATATTTATTAAGGTTTTTAATCACAATCACATTAGAAAAAAATCAATTTTGCGTTTTTGACTTAAACTGGCAACTTTTCTACAATGACAGTTGACACTTCAGGCGATTGCTGCGTTTTGTTTTTAAATGCGTTTTGTTCTTTAATTATTTGATTAATACAACTTGATCGTGCTCGTGTCTAGAAAGTTATGTAAAACAAAATTAAGCCCATGTGAGCATAGGTTTGATAAATAAATAGGAAACAAAAATAAAATATATATACAGGCCCTAACAATTTTTATAATAATATTTATCAAGTACAGTAAGTATATACTTCGTCAGAGTTATAGAAATAATTATTTTGGTTGAGCAAATCCCATTAGCTTTGTACCCGATGAATAATACCATTAACTATCTGTATTGTTAGCTGCGGCCACAACTGCCACTTCAAAATGTAAGGCGTTATAAGTGCAAATTAATTTTACACTAAATTAGTCTTTAAGTCACACGAAATAAGGTTTACTCTTAAACAAAGAGAACAGAGATGTTGGTCACTTCATTGTCATTATAAGCATCAAAACGAGCTTCACTGCTCTTTCACTTACGAAGTGACCAAAATCTGTGTTCTCTTTGTTTAAGAGTAAACCTTATTTCGTTTGACCTAAAGACTAATTTAGTGTAAAAGTAATTTGCACTTATAACGCCTTACATTTTGAAGTGGCAGTTGTGGCCGCAGCTAACAATACAGATAATGGTATTGTTCATCTGGTACAAAGCTAATGGGATTCGCTTAGCAAATGTGATTCGAACTATACACTAACTGCAACACATAGTGTATATTTATTAGTACTTGCATAGTTTCACCATACCTGAAAACTAGCAAAATACCAGGTCAAAACAATCATCAGATCAACTTGCACAATAGTTGTCATGTTGTCATCAATCATCATTAGAGAGGCCCATCTCTTTTGTTGCATGTTTCCCAATAACATAATGAATTACTGCTAACAGTCAAGTTTTGCTTTTCTATTTTGCTAGCCGTGTACTGTGGTATATTTCAAAAAAACACTATTTCTGAACTCTTATAGCTAAGGGCTTGTGCACAAATCACGTGAGGTTCCATAGGGGGGAGGGGGGGTCACGAAAAAATCACGAAATATCACTTGGGGGAGGGGGGGGGGGTATAAGGAGACATCACGTGTATTTTTTCTACAGTGAACGAACTAAGAAATAGTCGATATTTTTTTCTCGGTTTTGTTAAAAATAAGTCTTGACTTGTTAAATACCTCAAAATAGCGAGTCTATTTTACGAAATTTCGGCGGAAAAAAATACACGTGAGGTAGTGAGGGGGAGGGGGGGTTAGCAAAGAAACTCACCAAATATCACCAGGGGGGAGGGGGGGGTCAAAAAGTAGCCGAAAAATCCTCACGTGATTTGTGCACAAGCCCTAATATGAGATGAGACAAAAGTATTTTTTTCTAAGCCACAGCAGATTTGTTTTAAGTAGTAATTCTTCTGGTACAAAAGGTACCTATTCAAAAGTCGTGTCATAGGCAAAGTGGTGGGAATCAGATTGTATGGCCGCTATATCACTGTAATTTATGTAAACTATTATGATATACACTATTTTATAGATCCTAATGAACATATAAACTTACCTAGTGAAGTAGATAACTAATATCAAGGGGGTATATAGTCTTTGCTAATATGTTGTGTTTACTAATAGCAACAACATCTCTAATCATAACAACAAGTGCCAACACGCAATGCTCCAGTGAATCTGTTCCTCTTGTTCCCAAATACTACAAAATGGAGAAATGCCATAGATCCAAACTTGGCATCGCCGGAAAAGCCAACTACACCTCTTTAGCCAGCTGCCAGCGGCTTGGCATCGAGAAAAAGGCACTGGCATTAAACTTCGTGCCGCCCGAAGCACTAAAAGAGGCAAGGAAGTGGAAGAAAAACGAGGAAAACGGTACCGAACCCCTAGAGTATACTTGTGAAGTGCTGAAGTGTGCTGAAGTTGACGGTGGTTTGTCTTTGGTCAACGACTCGAGATATGATTATTATAGTATCTACGCTAAACCAATACGTAAGTTTACTTATTTATTAAATGTCTGTTTACTTATTTAAAAAATCAGTACATACTGATCACGAGATCTTTGCATACATTTAATGTCTACCTAAAGGTAGACATAAGTATCTCTATCTTTAGGTAGACATTAAATGTGTGAACAATTTTGCACAAAATTAAATCATCACGATTTTTGTTCTAGTCAACACTGATTCGGAAGTCTCCAACCAACAAATCACGACTTTTGTCTTGCCTATCTATGCAATTGCCAAACCCTTCCAATTGCAGTGAGAGGGTAAAAACAGATTCACAACTTATTCGTGAATCGTGATTCATGTTTTATACCTGTCGCTCTCGCTCTTCTACGATTGAGAACTTCCTCCAATTTTATCCAAAACCCGAATCCTGATCTAAGGGTTGGACTGTACGTATGCTTAATTTGAAGCTCATGTCCATGAAAAAAAGTGTCCCAAAATATTCATACATTTTTTGTTTTTCCATTCCGTTACCGCTGTAGTACCTAGGTTATATGGAAATGGTAACGGAATGGAACAAAAAACTTGGGACTGTTTTTTCTCCTAATTAACAAAATATCGAAAATTAAAAAAAAGTGGGGTGTACAACTTTAGAAAAAATGGCCCGTACAGATCATTGTGAGTGTTCTTTTCCGCTTATGTTAGCTACTTCTGCTGTTAACTTTACATCATCATATAGATTCCTAATCTACAATATGTATTTCAGTGCACGTTAACTCGACATGCATCCCAGCTACAGGCATGTTCTTCCTGACTCCGTCTAAGCTGAACTACACTCAAGCACGCGCCGCGTGTAGAAACATGAGTGGGTTACTAGCGGACACAGCGAGTGAGCAGCGCACAGATGCGCTCGCACAGCTTTTGGGCGGCGCTGGCGTCGATGCGGCGTTCGTGGGGCTGCGGCGGATTAATGGGAGCACGTTTAAAGGAGCTAACGGTAAATATAGTTAGTTCTCATAATATTGCTAAGATATCGCAGCTATCACAATAGGAGTGAAGTTGCGTCGGTAAGGCCAAATGGCATCATAGTAAAGTCATACGTCGTCTAGGCTGAACTACATTCAAGCACGTGCCGCGTGTAGATGAGTGGGTTACTAGCGGACACAGCGAACGAGCAGCGGACAGATGCGCTCACGCAACTGGTTGAAAAAAACAATGGCTCTCTCATCAGGTTCAGTGGTCCAATAGGTAAGACGCCCGTGTTGGCCCGGAAAGCCGTTGGAGACGCAGGTTCGAACCCTGCCTGAACCATTTTTTTTACGTTTCTCTTCATTATTTAACAGGGGTACATATGTTAAACTATTTACACAATAAACTGTAAAAAGTATGGGCAGTTTAGCCTGATCACTATTATTATGATTTCCTAGGAGATTCGCTGGACTGTACGACATACCGCGCGTGGGCGCCAGGACACCCTCGGCGCCAACACGACAAGTTTGACTGCATGCTGGTCACGCGTCAAAAGACTTGGCGCTCTACATCCTGTAAGAAGAAGTACCCAGCGCTGTGCGAGATGAACCCTGGAGGGCCTTATAAGAGGGGCTCTATTTTTGCCTCGTTGAAACCACCTAACAGTGAGTCACAAATCATAATCTAAAGACTTAAGAAACGAAGTGAAAAAATTATTCAGTAAGGAGGCCACAAGGGCACTTTTACAAGTCAGACTGTGAATCTACCGGCAATTCCAAAGGAGACCGCTGTTGAGAAGAAAGCCGAAAGAAACTCAACATTGATGGCGACGATAATTCAACATAAATGTTCCATGCATCTATCATCAATCCATCCACAGATTCATGATAGATGAAACATTAACGTTGAATCGTCATTTCTGATTTGATAACCTATATAAATTCCAGGCATCTCCTTAGTTCTGTATTCGTAGCTATTGTGATATAACTACGATTCTGCTCCTGTCTCCAATAACTCCGCGTGCTACCCATATTTACTGGTCTAAAACCTTAATATTCATCGGGCGGCCATTACAACAGGGAGGTAGCGTTGAAGGCACCTAACATAGAGGCATATCATATGGATCTCTGCCCTGACCATGAGTTAAGACTGCACCGAGCGAAAAGTGAAAAAATAGGCAGTTGCCGTTAAGTAGATAACGTCAACACTAGTTGTTTAATCCATTTCTAAACTATTTATTTAGCATTTCGAAGAATGTGTTAACAACTTCTCCGTGGAAAAATTATAAGATTATTAATATTTTACCCTAGAGAACTAAGTAAAGTTAGACAAAAATTGTAAAATCGTAAGCAGGCGTTAAGTGTTTTTTTATACTTTTACAATGGAAATCTATTCTGATTTTCAGTTCAAAAAGAAGATGATGTAAACACATTACAACTTGTCCGCATCAAATATTTCAATTATTGTTTGGTATTAAACGTCCAGATTTATCAAAAAGTGCTTTAAAATTCTCCATACATTTTTACTATGGCGGCCGCGCGCCGATCTAAACACATTCCCCGTGCTCTATGGTTCAGTCGCTAACGCTCGGCGCCCTCTTAATGTGACCCTGATCGTACTCGCTATAGCCACTCCGGGCAGGTGCGGCCGGCTAGCCCCGCCCCCTGCCGTGTACTGACCATCGGATGCAGCCATACTAGGCTTCCGGCTTCACAAAGTATAGGAAAAAAAAAAATACTCGCTATAGCGACAGCGTAAATGATTTGTATGTAGAATAGTACAGCGCCCCCTAGCGGTACTTTGTAGAACTACAATTCTCCATACAAACCCTTTACGCAGTCGCTGGCGAGTACTGTCACTGTAAACTCATGATTTTAGACTTGACGGAGACAGACTTAAACCTATCCTATTGCTTTGTTGTTATCTTTCACATTACTATACGTAATGACTGAGTGACTTAAACTTATCTTTACAACCACTTAACTTTAAACTATGATTTTCCATTAACTATGATTTTATGATTTTATCTATACTGCGCGCGGCGAACGATGATTTCTGTGACACCTGTCATCTCAGTACATTTTATAACCTATAATCGGAAAATGTACTGAGATGACAGAAGGGCTACTCCGATGTTCAAAATTCGACTGACGAAAAGTGCCATCCTTCTCAATCTCCTGTCAAAGTATATTTGAGTGAATAGAATAGCACTATACGACAGTAAAATCTCGAACATCGGAGTAGCCCTTCAGGTGTCATAGGGATCATCGTTCGCCGCGCGGGGTATAGCGCGGTTAGGGTTACCATACGTCCGGATTTGTCCGGACATGTCCGGACTTTTCGCCTCTTGTCCGGACTTTGTCCGGCCCTTTGATTTGTCCGGCTTTTTTCAAATAAGTTGGAATAATGAACCGCCGCATTTGCGAGTCGAGCAAACCCCGCCCGCACCCCGCACCTACCCCCTCGCAAATCTCGCAATGCGAGCGTCTACCTACTACCATGCCTACCTATTTTGGTGACTAAAAAGTCCGGACTTTTTTCGATTCGTCCGGCTTTTTGCCAGGACTTTTCAAATTCCTAAATGGTAACCCTAAGCGCGGTGAATTCTTAAGACATTAAGTCCGCCTTCTGTACGTTAAGTTTTTCTTTTGTGCAATAAAGTTTAAACTAGGTCGATGCAGATTCAGCCACCGGCTAAGCTTGCACCATAGATTGGAGCGGAGTTTTTTTTTTTTTTTTTCGAAATTTTCTCTTCGTCACGACCTAGCGAAATTTAATTTTAAAACAAAAATTTCTAAAATCGGTTGAGAACTCGCTGAGATCTGCGCGTTGTTACAAAGTCCATTCGAGTCGATCCATGGGAGCTTCGCTCGCTTCGCTCGCTCCGCTCCAATAATAATAATAATAATTCTTGAATGTCCCAGATCGCAGGTGTTTGTGGTCTAAATTGAAGGTGAGGGCTTTACGAATTTGGCAGGGCAGAAAATCCCACTTACGGCCTAGGCTGACGTAAAATATTTCATATTAGGTACATGTTTTGTTTATTTAGAAAAAAATATTTTTTTCAGACACGGAGACGGCCTCCGCACAGAATGAAGATTGAAGAATTAGTAGGAACTATGTTATGTAATGAATAGCTACAGTCGCCATCAGATAAGTATATCGCAGCATATAAGGCGTTCATAAATATCTGAACACGACTCTTATTGACTGGGCGTTACAGTACATGTTCCGATATTTATGAACGCCTTATATGCTGCGATATATCTGATGGCGACTGTACTGTATTTTGTTTTTTTTTTTTTCATTCTAAATACAGATAATGAAAACGATCTACTTTACAGTGAGTTTTATTGTAGAGAAACCTAAGGCTCTACGATACACTGCCATCCCAAATAATATAATTATAGCAAAAATTAAAAAAAAAGAATGCTTTGAGGGGTTTTGTACCCAATGTCTTCACGGCTTTCCGGACCAGGCGGTCGAATGCGCGTATTTGTTAATAGGTAGGCATAACCCGTCTCATCCCTACAAAAATTACAGATTTTTCTGTAACGTATTTTTCCCGCCCTGTACGGGCATCGCATCAGCAACCCAACCCGAGTGATCGTTTTTTCGACTTGCCGAGGGCTGCCGTGCTCCACGATAATATAAATTGCAATTGCAAGCTACATACTTTTACTGTTCATATAATTTTCTCAATTACAATACCTACGTAAATAAATCGAGGAGCACGGCAGTCTGGGAAAAAATACGTTCACACAAGGTTCACACTCCCTGAGGGGTTAATTAAAATTTAGTGCAAAGAGGTTGCATTAAAACTATGTAAGTATAGAATTTTCCTTACTGGCCAGTAACCGTAATATTTCGAAAACCGTCACTAATCTAGACGTTACCTATTTCAAAAGCTTGTCAAATGTATTGGAAATGACATTTTACTTTAACAACTTTATTGGACATTATTAATTATTATTATTGGTTTACAATTGTATTCGTTATTGTGATTTTTAGTTTGTAGACAAAATGGGTTGTTTTTATTCTAGGAAAGTCAATGAGGTATGTGCATTTTTTATCATAAAAATATGGTATTTACACTGATATGAATATTGTATCTGCTAGTAGATTTTTTGAATCGTGGTTTCACCCAAGATTGATCTTATTAGTGCAGTGCAATATTGCGGTATGTAATAATCTTAGAATGAATACGCCTAGAAACTGAAGTTCGCGTTTGAAAGTGAAGCCAGTTTTGGTTAGTCACGGGCTAAGTTTCGTCCGTGTGAGCATCTGTCACAACGTCAATGTCAGAAGCATTAACGTCCTTATGATTGGTTCGTAGTCACGCACACATAAGACCAAAAGCGGCTTCATCTTTCGCAAATGTTTTGTATGAAGACTCTCGTTTCAGGCTTATTTATTCTAAGGTGAATATCTGTTAATGCATGACTTTAATACTCGGGCAAGCCAGGGTAGATTTAACTTTCGTTTCTTTGAGTCGCAATAGAGAGTGGTGTTCAATCGTGCTGAAGTGGGCAAGCCGGTGGGAAACGGTTTGTATGTACGCTACGCCACTGATATATGTGGAGTTACTTTTATAATCAAACCCGATAAGCATGCATTCATTGAGCAAAACGCACAAACAAACGTTTGGAAAACCATTGATTGTTATGATATGCTATCGAAAGGTTTTCAAAAGATGGCATAAAGGGTATAGTAACGTTGTAATAAATATAATTTAAAAAACTAGTCTGCTAGAATTGTGATAGTACCTACCTACATAGTTTCCAGACTATATATCTGTGGTTTCCAGCTAAGCACTGTAGCATGCTTGCGTATAAAATCTGTAGGTACCTGCTATTTTATGTCAACTTGTTATGCAAGGCTATGTGTGCATAAGCACGGGCGTAGCCAAATTTTAATATCGGGAGAGGGGTTCAAGGAAATGAAGCGACAGCCACGCCGTGACCGGCGACGATCCGAGCTGATTATAATTAGGTACGGACGTGGTTCCTGATGTGGCTGGCAAAGCAGAACTTACTCTTAAGCACCTTTGTATTCTTATATAGCCCCGCTAGTAATTAGCCGAAACTGGCCAGTTTGGAGGTTAAGGGTCATATTTGGCGAAAGGTTTGAACCCCCAGAGCCCTCTGGCTATGCCCGCGTGCGTAAGTGAACCTTTGTATTAGAGGTCGTATCCCACGTAGCACACGGACTTTTACAGCCCTTAAACGGCTTATTTTCAGCTTTGTAAGGCTGTATAAACTCGTATACAGCATAATAGTCCCAGTTACTTGGGATTATTGTTATTTTACCCGTTACCTAACTTAACAGATACGTTTCCAAATACAGGAGGACAATGTATACGACATGACGCGAATCCGGAACCTCCCAGTAATTTTCGTGAATGGCGTCCCCGGCGCCGGCAACCAGACGGTGGCGCAGACCATCTCCAGCATCACCGGGTACACCGTCATCAGGCCAGGAGATCTAGTGCGCGCTGAGGCCGCCAAGGACACGGCGAGGGGCCGGCTTATTGCTGACCGGTTGAACGCCCAGGATGAAGTGCCAGAGGTATTCAAATATAAAAAACGACAGGTCAGGCGACCTGGTGCGCGCCATGAACAGCTCTTATTATTTCATTATATAATGTGTCAACGGTTTTCAACTACTCTTGAGGCATCATCGAGGGTGTTCTTAAATGGCGTCCTTATGCAGTTATTTTCTTGAAGAATATCTTCTGAAAACTTAAATGATTATGGGAAACTATCGTAACGTTACATTCTTGACTTTTTTTCCTAACTTAAAGTTGTGTCTCACTGCTGGGCAAAGGCCTCCCTCTCTTGCACCACTTGTCTGTTGGCTGCATGCTCCCTTCACTCGTTACTAAATGCCTCCAACTCATCCCGCCGTTTCTTGTCGGTCCGCCTCTGCTCCGGTAGCGTTGCGGTGTCCATTCGGTGATTATTCTGGCCCATCGTTCCGGATGCATGCGGCAGCCGTGTTCAGCCCAGCCTTACTTCAGCTTTGCGGTCTTGGCACCTACGTCTACGCGTATTTTGGAACGCAGTTCGATGTTTCTTATACGGTCTTGTCTACAAACATCCAATATGCTACTTTTTCTAGCAAACTTTGAGCTTGACTAAATATTTCATTACAGCAACTAACAGTAGACCTGATCAAAGAGGAGATGCTGATGCAGCAGGATGCGAAGGGTTTCATCCTGGTGGGCTTCCCCAAGAGCCCGCGCATGTCAAGCATGTTCCACCGGCAGGTCAAGTGGCCGGAGAAGATCGTGGCGCTAGCAGTAGATGATGAGGTATGCGTCACGCAAAGGAATATTTTTGTGAGAAGGAATATTAAGTTAGCGTCGGGGAGTTGCGTTTATGCATCCCGTCCAGTTGGAGATCTGGAAAAGGTACGAGGGACTTACCTAGAACGAACGAACTACCGTCTAAAACTACCAACGAACCAGCCAGCTCCACCTTTAATAGGAGCGTCGAAATTGCTTGAAGCATTTAACCGCATGCGCTCCGGTGGGAAGTTGGTGGTTATAGTCAGACCACGCCAGCTCTTCCAAGCAAATGAACTGTCAAACCATACAAAGTGAGTTAGTTGTATGGTTTGACAGTTCATTTGCTTGGAAGAGTCAGCGTAGTTTGACTCAACCTATTTTCAGTCAAATCACATTTTACGAACCCTCTATAATGTTCTCTAATATAAAAGAATGATTCTTTAACTTTAAAGTCTCCATTAAACAGGTGGCAGCGACCAGACTTCAGAACAAATTGTCGGAGCTGGGCAGACCAGAATCTGAGATCAACGCCGCAAGGCAGATAGTCAAAGAAGCGGCGCACAAAGTCAAGAACGTACACAAACGGCTGGGAGGTCACGTTGTCACGGTACAGCTAAGTCTCCTCTATTAGAGTGCGTCTTCACTGAAGTGGAGTGGAGACGCACCCTTAAGCTGCCTGTCTACTGCAGCGGAGCTGTGTAAAATAGAACAGTCAAATTTTTCAGATTGATATGCACTTTTTTGGGTTTCACAAACACGCAGTCTGATTGGTTCAATTTCTCCGCTCCAACAGTGGACAGTCAGGTAGATGATACTCACTTATTCCCAAATTGAGACATTAAATAAAATGATATTATAAAGATCCGAATAGCTTGCGGGCATCTCTGGCTGGAGAAGGGTTAAAGAACAAATTCCTTAACGACGCGGTTGGCTCAGTTTGTAGCAGCTGCGCCTACGGAGGCGTATTTAGGGGGGCGGCTGGGTGGTTCGTGTCCACCCCAATATGGTCTAGTGCCCAAGGAAGTAGGGTTACTGGTAGAAATCCATGGTTCCACCTCATAAGCCACAGCCAGGCTCCACTCAGGCCCCGTCAGAAAAATAATCCCAGATAAGATGGCCCTGTTCCTAAGATAACCCACTTCAAAATTTTATAGTTATAACCGTTCGAACGAATTCAAATTTCGCGCCCATGTTCGGTTAGTACCATAGACATACCTAAGTTAAGTCTAGTACCTTACACCAATGACTGAGTTCGATTCCCCGGCAAGGGCAAATATTTGTGTGAACTCGAATATTTGTTCCTGGGTCATGAAAGATATCTATATATTAATTTATTTGTTATTATATTGTCGCCTACCCATCCATAGTACAAGTTCACTGAGTTTGGGACTAGGTCGATTTGTGAAAGATTTATTTACTGCCAGGTGGCGTGGCCTAGGAACAAATTTGCATAACGATGAACACATATGCATCGCTGGCAGTGATTACGTTAAGTTTTCTAATAATACTTATGTCTTTGTCTAGGTGGACAGCAGCAGTAACCCCAAAGCTTTGGCGTCCACGCTCAAGGAGATCCTATCGGACATGCTAGACCAGACCCAGCAAGATGAAGCGCGGCAGACCCCAGGGTCGGATGAGGAGGTGGAGGTGTCCAGCGTGGCTCCGGTCGAGGTCGAGGTCAACAGCTGTTAGAGTATTTGGATTGTGGTTCTTAATTATATGGTTATATTACAAGATTTATCAGATGGTTTTTATTTACCAGTTGTGTAAAGCCCTAATCCTAGGGCTTCGCTGGTTTGAATCCCCACGCTACTGGCGTCGTCCTACCTAATACCAAAAAATCGTTTAGGTTTACTTTGTCCATATTCCCATATTGACAACGTTCCTATTTCGTCCACAATCCCATTTCGTCCACATTCAATTCCCAAATCGTCCCGTCTGAACTGGGAATCTGGACAAGATGAAGTGGATGGACTATTTTCACGAGAACGATTTTTCTTCGAAAAATCATTTATAAATATGAACGCCATGACGCCATGCCAAAGATTATACATTACTGAAGGGCGAAGGGCTTACTCCGATGTTTGAAATTCGACCGCCGTATAGTGCAGTCCCACTCACCCAAATATTGTTTGACAGGATAACAAGAGAGACGGCACTATACAACGGTCGAATTTCAAACATCGGAGTAGACCTTACAGAAGTTCATCTTATTTTGAAAAGTAGGTTTCGTCTATCCTTTATCGTTTCTTTTCGTTGTCTATGGTCTGTCCAGAACTAAGCCAGAACTCTATAATCAAATTATGTCGAACTGGCACAAGTGCAAAACGACCTTAATTTTACAAATATACGGTCGTTTGTAACTTGTTCTAAATTGACTTGATTTGACATATTATTCATTTGTGGATTTGATCCTAGAAATCCAAAGACGTACATATTTTATTTAAAAATCATTGTAGAAATCGGATTGACAGACAAAAAATTGAATATCCTTACAACGTCGGATTTACCTCTAATGTACTATTGTACTTTATTGTTCTGAGTTGCTTTACTTTAATTGCTTACCTTCCTGGATATAAATACAGCACATTTCGGTAAACCATGTCTGGGATGGCCTGCAAGCGTTGTGAGGAGATAATTGAGGATCCTCCACCGTGTTTCAAAATGTGTCAGTCTCAGGCAATCCAGGTACACGACACGATATCTCAAAGGAAGTTCTTAATCTTATTAAAACTTTAGTGAGACATATTTAATTTTTCTGCACCCATCTTGTTAAATTGTTACAAACAAGTTCAGATATTTTAGGTTAGGACCTATGTTACTTGGCAGCGACCAAAATCAGAGATGTAATTTCATAACAGTACCATAGCCCCTGCGAGGTCACCATAACAGTATCAGGACTGAGTGTTTCATATTTTCATACATGCAAATCTATGATAGTGACGATGAATATCTGTGTAGATAAAGTAGTGTATTATGCAACTACACATAAATTATTGTCTGGAACGGCCGGACATGATTCGAACTCGTATGGAGCTTTTCATAAGGGACTGCTACACGTACACCGGCGCGGCAACTTTGTCACTGAAACGTGTCGAAACAGTCGAATGCAGCCTTAGTATATTGCTGTATCAGTCTATATCTACCTCTGCGCACGTCCATTTCTCGTGTATCCACAGGTCCCCATCAACAGACCGATTATGTGGATACTTGGCGGCCCCGGTTGCGGCAAGGGCACCCAATGCGACAGGATCGTCGCCAAGTATGGGTACACGCACTTGTCCACCGGGGACTTGCTGCGTGAAGAGGTGAAGAGCGGCTCCGAACGCGGCAAACATGCGGCTACTTTCATGCTGAAGGGTAAGTGCCTACAGACCTGGCAAGTGGCATCTACTGTGCTGTACTGTACTGCCTCCAGAACAGTCACTACCACATTAATTATTTATTCGTATGGCATATTATGTACAGTCGTTGATATACTATTATAAGATCATTTTAATTGCGGCTCACACTATTCGCGAAGATGGCCGAGGTTGGGCGAATATGATAGTGTAGAGGGGAACTTCGCTGCGGAGACCCATACTTCGGTCAACTTCGCCTCGCCCAAGTTAGGTCAACTTCGTGAGTAGTGTGAAGCTAGGGTAAGATCTTTTATCCAATGGATTGCGTCGTTTCCGATGACAAGCAATTCCGCAGTCTCGCCGTTATGCTCGGTGAGTGGACAGTCGCGGATCATGTGCCTGATGTTTTGGACTGCGGCTCTACATTCGCACGCTGGCGAGTTTCAGCCACATCTGTAGAGGAAGTCTCGGGATAGCCCACTCTCAGTTCTGAGCCAGTTGAGCTGGCACCACATTGTCGGTGCTAGACAGCGCAAGGTCATGGTAACTTGGAGTCAAGGCGTAGAGTACCGCCACCAGCACTCAACTCATTTTTGGACATTACCAGTAAATTGCGAAAATGTGATAGGCAATAGTCCTCCAAGAATTCGTTCTAAAACTATTCACTTAGGTACAGCTAATTCGTCTACAATGCTTTCAGCTAAGCGATGGCATAAAAAACTTAATACTTAGTGCCCTTTTTAATAGGTACCGCCATTTGCTTCAAGAGGGCAGTATAGAGGCATTAGTACCCTTGGTTCCAGGTGAACTGGTCCCCACCGAGATCGTGTTGAATCTGTTGAAGCGCGCAATCGAAGCCAATCTCGCTACCTCCAAAGGCTTCCTCATCGATGGTTACCCACGCGAGAAGTCCCAGGGCAAGATGTTCGAGGAGCTTATTGCTCCTTGCACTGTGAGTACAATCATGATTAGTAAGTAAACAAACCATAAAAAAGAAAGAAACAAAAAATCTGCATTTGTCGCATCACCTCATTTTGAGAGCACTCCCCTAACTGCCTCAGCTACTATGGGAATCCAGAAAATCCTTGATGTCAACATCTCGAGTGAAGTCCAAATCCGCGGCCATTTAGAGGGTAAGGCTGAATTAGCCTCCAAGAAGCTCAGCGTGCTCAACAGATCAAAACAGTATTTCACTCCGCGGCCTGTCGCCCACAGCTTTTATTAGGCGCAGGTTCGCCTACATTGGAGTACTGTTCTCATCTGTGGGCTGAGGCGCCCAAGTACCAGCTTCTCCCTCTAGACCGCATTCAATGGAGAGCGACTCGTATCGTCGGCTGCCAGCGACTTTCAGATCGGCTTGACTCCTTGGCGCTGCGTAGAGATGTAGCCTCTCTCTGCATCATTTATCGCTTATACAACGGAGAGTACTCCGAGGAATTGTTCAGATTGATCCCTGCCGCATCTTTCCGCCATCGTTCTACGCGACAATTCTTACATCCTCACCACTTAGATAGTTGGCAGTCCACAAAAATGTGCGTTTTTCTAGAAATTCCCTGCCTCGCACCTCGCACAACTGCATTGTGGAATAAATGGTCGAGCAACCTTTCGAATATAAGGAAAAATTCGAAAGGTTGCATGGGACTTAGGGTGGTGGAAGTTCTTCCACCAGGTACATTTAAATTTTTCTTGAGGTTTGATCTTTGTATCAATGATTTTATATTTTTTTATGTCGATTTTCTTAATTTCAGTTGATACTCTACTTTGAGGCGACACCAACCACGCTGCTGAAGCGTCTTCATGGCCGTGCGCTTACCTCGACCCGACTCGATGACAACGAAGAGACCATTAAGATGAGGGTGAAGACTTTCATGGAAAACAACGACCAGGTGATACCGCAATACCCTGACAAGCTGAGGAGGGTGAGTTCTGAGCATCTGTGTAACACTTCCAAGTGATCTTCTCCTTTTAGGCGACATAACGCACGCTGACGAAGGTTTTTTCTCGGTGGGGCGACTACCTCGGTCCAGAGGTGTGAAGAGGGTGAGTTCTGGGCATCCGTGTAACACTTCCAAGTGATCTTCTCCTTTTAGGCGACATAACGCACGCTGACGAAGGTTTTTACTCGGTGGGGCGACTACCTCGGTCCAGAGGTGTGAAGAGGGTGAGTTCTGGGCATCCGTGTAACACTTCCAGAAGATCATCTCCTTTTAAGCGACATAACACACGCTGACGAAGGTTCTTCTCGGTCGTGCGACTACCTCAATCCTGATACTGAAGAGGATGAGTTCTGAGCATCTCTGTAGTACTTCCAGGTGATCCTCTGCTTAGAAGCCACATTTGACACGGGGAGTGTCTTTTAGGCCGGTTTGACGACTACGAATCATCAAGATGCAATACATGATTATTCAATCTGTTGTGATTATGGTCATGCCAGAGGTGCAATAATTGTATTATCTACACCCAATAAAAATATCGTCGTCTTAAAAATCGATGAACGCCGGCTGCACGCACGAAAAGGCATGACTCATTGTCACGTTCCGCCTGAGCCGAGCGTGCAAGCGAGAGCGCGGAACAAGCGCTATATACTAGAGAGGCACGATCGGCCTAAGCGTTCGGCTTGTGACGTATCTCTCTTCCACTCCATCGGCCGGCATACGTTATCAATGTTATCATCACGTAAAATTATCGTAAACCGACTTTACAGACAACCAACTTCACTACTCCAGCTGCGTTTTTATGTTTGCAGATAAATGCGGAGCGCGGCGTGGAAGAGATTTTCGCCGATGTGCGGGACATACTGGACGCTTTCGTGACGGCCAGCGCCCTCAATATCGCTGCCCATTAATGTTGAACGCAATTAAAATACGTTTGTGAACTGCTACTACCTTTTTTATTCCGAAAATGCATTGGCTTCACTGGCACACTCCAATGCTAAGTTCTTATCCCTGCCAGCGTTATTTATAAGATGAGTAGGTCACTCGCACACTCAGACCATAGAATGGTCTGAGCTCGCACATAACACCAAGGCTTGATTATTTGAGGATTTTGTCCACATATATTACGATATTAATACATGAATTAACCACAACGGTCCGACTATAAAATGTTGAACTCGAAATTGCTATCACCTATTGCAGACGGCAATAGAACTTATTAACTGCTTACCGCTGGGCACTTTTAAAATATTCTCCTATAATAACATTCTCACCCCCCATAACCACAACCAACCTTAGCTGTGAGTATGCTGTTCGTGTTACACTGAGGAAACCAAAAACCGGCCAAGAGCATGTCGGGCCACGCTCAATGTAGGGTTCCGTAGTTGCTCATTTTTCACAATAAACTGCTGTTTTCAGCCAGTTTTAAGTTAAGAAAGATTTTAAGCTCTATAAAAAGGTCGTAAACGCCCTAGAAACTGTAATCACTTATTACCTTCTGGAAGTCAACTTACGTCTTTTAAATGAAAAAAATATGAAAATTGGCGATAACTCATAAACGGCTCGACCGATTTTGTTTAATATAGTTTTCATTGAAAGTACTTTTAAGGCCTCATTTACATGAATTATCCCGATTTTTTTTGACCAGTGTTTGAAAAGGGGGGACACATTTTTTTTTTGTTTTCGGAGCGAATATTTACAAAACTGCTGACTTTATCAAATAATAATGTTACGAGACCCCTATTATTTTTACAAGACCTATTCAACGACACCCCACACACTAGTGTTGAAAAGAAAAAAAAAACACCCCCACTTTAGGTGTACGAGGTACAGGTTAATTTTTATTTTACCGTTCTGTCGGCGTTATACATACACATACTCATACCAAATTTCAGCTTTCTAGTACTAATGATCACGGAGCTAAGCCGCGGACGGACGGACGGACGGACAGATGGACATGGCGAAACTATAAGGGTTCCTAGTTGACTACGGAACCCTAAAAATCATTATTAACCTTTGACAGTTCTGTCAAATGTTCACAGAGGTATATTTTTATTTACCATGGCGCCGTCAAGTTGAAGTCATGCCGAAACCCACCCCAAACTTTACTTACCAAATCTATTCATAAATTGGTTTTTAACAATATCATGTAGTCTTCAGTTGAAACGCAAAATTTTTATCCGCAAAACTCTAATACCATCCTGACGCAAACTCATTAAAACCATCGATAAAAATGAATGACCAAGAACCATGCTGGCCTTGCGAAAAGCAAGAAATTGAGAAATTTCCACCGTGTCCTCTCCAGTGCGGCTCAAAGAGATGCAAGGCATTCAAGCGGTCTTTCGATGGCAAGCTTGTTATATGGGTTATCGGAGGCCCTGGCTCTGGAAAGAGCTCCCAGTGCAGTAAGATCGCTGCTAAGTATGGATTCGTTGTGCTGAGCGTCAGAAACCTGATTCAGCAGGAGGTGAACTCTCAGTCGGTTCGTGGGAAGTGCTTAGCTAAGACTGTGCAACGAGGTTAGTCTACCGCCTTTATACATGGTTTTTTTTTATACAACTCTGTTGGTAGTCTGATGGTAGGCCTATGGCTGCTTGCAACTTCAGCGGTTTCGCATTAGGGTAATCTCGGATCACGGTATTGCTGTACATATAATCCCGGCTTCCAAGCCTTAATTCGCATGCGTGTTGCTGACCCTTAAAACATTTGTACATTCCTTTTTAGAAGAACTCCAACTGTAGTCCCCTGGAAAAACCTCGGCAGGTCTAGCATTAGGATTAAATAAATAAATATCGGATATAAACCAATCTAGTCCTAAATTAAGCTCTAGTAACCTTGCGTTATGGGCACTAGACTTAAAATACTTTACATAAGGAATATTCAGTCACAAAATATTATTAAAACTATCGTGAGACATCTTTAATAATTCTAAAAACGGTCTAAACTCACGTAAAAATTGTCAGGAACGGCCCGACATGTTTCGGATTCATAAGGCAATTTTTACGTAAGTTTAAACCGTTTTTATAATTATTCAGTTATTCATCACACAAACATTTGTCCTTGCCTCATTGTGGAGAACTTTGGATCGGCCTTTGTCCAGCAGTAGACGTCTATCGGCTATGATGATGATGACGAATTTCAGGTGAGAACGTGCCCACCGACCTCGTCGTTGACCTGCTGAAGACCGCCATCTTCCAAAACCTGGAGCAATTCAAGGGTTTCGTCGTCGACGGCTACCCGAGGGACAAGAAACAGGGCAACATTTTTGAGAAGCAAATTACGCCTTGTTCAGTAGGTACCTTTCTATAGCTAAGTAGTCTGTACATCAGCTTGAGGGAGTTGTTTAAGTTTCAGGAGAAATCCGCAACCACATTTACAGAACCACAAGAACGTTCACTTTATGAGTGCGAGAAATACGACCTGCAGCCGAGAACAGCGGGACATCCGAACATCCGGAATTTGGAATTCGTACAAACGAAATAATGTTTGGCCAAGCTGAATCGGAGACGCTTCGCTCGCGGTCAATTTGACGCTAAGCTCGAAGATAGCTAATGGCGGAACAATGAACGAAATTCTTCATCCTTAAAAGGCTACCCGGCAAATTACACTATTTTCAAAGTGTTTCAAAGTGGTTTCTCTTCGTGCGTTCCCCATGAAAAGTAAACGGAATGTAGCTTATTGGTCTTTATTTCTATTATCTAATAAAATGTCTAAAAACCTCTTATAATAGGAGAAATCTGAACACCCATGATGTTGACTGTAATCATGTCTGCTGGTTTTTCAATAGATTTTATAGTTTTTGACCAAACGATGTTACTCAAATTTGCGCATAATTTTTAATGCCGGGTACTCGGCCTCCAGAATTGCGATAGTATGGCAAAGATGCGTAAGATGGCGCTGCATACTTGACACCGTATAATCCGTTAAATTGTACGAGCTAGTCGGAACGAAAAAAGTTCGAACACCCAAGGTTATTGAGACGGGGTGAGGAGACCCTTAATTATCCTTATTTTACACGTATTGCCTAGCCCGTGACCAGTCGGTAATGATTCCAGGTGATCCTTTACCTCGAAGTGTCTACCGGTGAGCTTCACAAGCGCCTGGGCGTTGCCGCTGTCAACCAGTACCAACAAGACCTCAAGATCTTCCACGAGAACACTGAACTGGTACTAGCTCAGTACTCGGACAAATTGTATTCGGTAAGTGATGTTTGAGGTGGTTCTGTTCCTGTGAGTGCTCTGCCAAATTCGCTCCTGTGAACCAAAAATCGTGATGGACTGAAATAGTGACTACTCTTGCATTGATATGTTATGTATGTAAGTAAAGGTCGCTGGTTCAAATCCGGCTCGATGGACCAAAAATTAAAGTGATATGCTTATGTATGTAAATGAAATCACTGTTGTGACGCTAATATTTTTATATTTAATAAATTAACAAGAATATTATAAAATATCTATACAGTTCAGCAGTTGCTGATCTGACCAGGAATATGTCAGAAAAATTAATGAAACAACCAACAGTATGAAAACTCATCAGAGTTTCAATACGGAACAACTCGGTTTTTGATAAATACCTAGCTTAAATGTACAGTACAGACATTGAATTTTTACAATTTTATGAGAGCAAAGATATACAATATTCACAGGTAAACGGCGAAAAACCAGTGGATGAGGTATTTACAGCTATCTGTAAGATCCTGGATCCGCTGGTCGCTGAGAAACCAGAACCAACCGGTCCGGTGTTCACCGGCGAGATACTTCTCTGATTTGACCAACGCAGTTTAGTTATCCAATAAAAGGTATAATTTTTGTTATTTCTTTTTTTATATTACGACGGTGGCAAACAAGCATGCGGCGCGCCTGATTTTAAGCAGTTACCGCCGCCTATGGACGCTTGCGTCGCCAGAAGCATCACACCCGCGTTGTCGACCCTTTAGGAACCTATTTACTCCGCTCTTGGAGAACCGCATGCCGCCCACGGGGAAACCTCGGCAGAGCTCATTCCACATGCGGAGAGCGTTCGTTTATTAACAGCTCATTTACTTTCGCGTTCGGGATAAAAAGTATGCCTAATGCCTAGCCTATGTGTTAATCCAGGGTATGAGCTTATAATACCGCTCTTCTATACCGATTTATCAAAATTGCGAGCAGCAAAAGCGAGAAGAAATTGGTACCTAACAAATATACAAACACACAATTCTCACATACTTTTCTTTATAATATTAGTGTAATACACAAAAGTACAAATGGTAGACTTAATCTCTTAAGGCATTTTATACCATTCAGCCATTAGGGCAAGTAAAAACATTTTGTAGTTAAGATATGGTGCAGGGATTTATATAAGGTGCTAACAAATTTGATGCCAATATTTTCACAGCTGATAGTACACGCCTTTGGCTGTATACTTAGCAAATAACTCGTGCAAACCACTACTTGTGACCTTGCAGGAATGTCAAACATAGAGCACTGGCTTTTGCCCGCGACTACGTCCGCGTGGAACTTGGAAGTATGGAAGCAACCTCGTACAACACGATAGATATCCATATCCACCTAATCACCTTAATGAATAAAAGGGATTATAAAAAGCGCCTAAGCAAATATAAGAGCAATTGTGCTTTTGGTCTAATAATTACATTTCCTACAGAGTCATCAATATCATCATGAATTACTTACTCACTTTTCAATCTTTTTAGGGATAATTTCCAGGATGAAACTATCCTATGTCCTTCCTCGGATGTTAAACTATCTCCATGCCAAATTTCATCAAAATCGATTCAACGGTTTAAGCGTGAAAAGTAACAGACAGACAGACACACTTTCGCATTTATAATATTAGTATGGAATAGTATGGATGGATGGATAGGTACTCCAAGCGATGTTTCAAGCACGTTGCAAGGCGAAACAATATCTCCATAGAGCGTCTCGTCCATAGAGTATATTGAATGTTTGGTCTCGTCGTCCAGGGCAAAGTAAAAGGGACCAGATTACGTGGAAGATCCATGCGATGGACCGACCAGATCAAATCGGCCGTGGGCGGACATGAGTGCACCAGAATATCTGTGAAGCGCGGGAAATGGCGTAATATAATTATCATACAGCGAACAATATGTGCTTATAATGGTTCCCCTAACGTTCCCTGGCTAACGGCCCGAAAAACTTTCATCCTTATTTCATTGGCCCTCACTTTGGTAACCCGAAAATCACTAACCCGAATTTGCATTCATCCTAATTAAAGAATAGCCCTAATTTCAGGATTCCGAATTTTCATAATGCCTAATTACTTAATACCGAATTCTCACTAGCCCTAATTTGCACTTAGCTGATTTTTTTAGACTACTAATATTATAATAACCTAATAATGCTAAAACCTATTTTAATTAAACCTAATTATCCGTAAACCTAAGGCGAGGGCTGCTCTCACTCCGTGCCTCCGGTTTTAGAATAACACTCAACACTCTAGGGGTATGACAGACGACAGACAAGACCACGCGTGGAGTCGGGATTGCCTTAGACTCTGGATGTATATGGGAATCTTTTGACGCTTCGCTCGCTCCGCTATACGTGGTCCCAATACAAACCTAACCTAAACCTAACCTACAGTTTTCGGGGTTCAGCCAATTCGATATTTGTTCAACTCTGTTTTTTTGTTTTAACGTAAAAAAATGGTTAAATAATCTTTAGTACTCTTGACATTTAGTGTCAGATAAACTGTGGTGTCAGTAATGATTAGGTCTAATAATCATTAGGTGTGGTAATTATTAGGTTATTTCAGATTAGTATTGTTGACAATTAGTACAAATCATTATTGGAGTATTGCATTATTAGGTCTAACAACTAATTAGGGTATAAAAAATTTGGTGAAATGACATTAGGGCTAATGAAAATTAGAGCTAACGTTGATAGGTGTAATAATATTAGCACTTGCGTTATTAGGTCAAGTAGGGGAGTTCCGCCTATAATAGTAGTAGCAGTTGATCACGAACACACTGTAAAGAGTGATAGGACTAAAAAAAAAGAAGAAGAACTCAAAGCGACGATTCCTTGTCCGAAATAAAAAAGAGAGTAACAGAATAAAAACATATTTATTAACCAACAAACGTATAATTAAGGGCGTATGTACAGAGGGGTCCGGGGGTCCGTTACGCCTTCACGATGGCGTCCAGGATGCTCTCCACCTCAGCGAAGATCACGTCCACGCCGCGCTCGGCGTCTATCTGCAGAAATAGAAACAATAAGTTATCGTTTGTGTATAATTTTAAGATGATCACACGAAGTGGTGGCTTTGGCAAACGAGCAGACGGATCGCCTGATGGAAAGCGATTACCGTCGCCCACAGACACCAGCAACACCAGAGGAGTCACAAGTGTCCGCGTGTCTGAAGTCGCCTAAAGGATCAACTAGATGTGCCAGGTAGATAGACAACAACCCCCCAACACCTTACCACCTTCAGCTTGCCAAATGCCAGGGTATTGCACCAGCACTTGGTCGTTATTCTCAAGAACCTTTATTTCATCCTGACCTGTTCTCAGTGCGTCTGAAGTTGCCTAAAGGATCCTCTAGATGTGCTAGATAGATAGAGAACTTGCCCTGCTCATCTTGCCAGGGTATTGCGCCAAAACTTGATCGTTATTCTCAAGGAAATTCTTCAGCTTGAGTTTTATGTTCTCAGCGTGTCTGAAGTCGCCTAAATGATCGCCTAGATGTGCTAGATAGATAGACAACTTACCCTCTTCAGCTTGTCAGGGTATTGCGCCAGCACCTGGTCGTTGTTCTCGAGGAACGTCTTTAGCCTCAGTTTGATGGTCTCCTCGTTGTCGTCAGCGCGACCCGAGCTCACCGCGCGCCCGAGGAGACGCTTCGTCAGCGTGTCTGAGGTGGCTTCGAAGTAGAGGATCACCTGGAAGTGGAAAATAAGAAGGTAATTTTTATAGGAAGAGCCAAACCATATTTTACTATGCCCTTGCTGATTTTGGCTATCAAGTGGTTGCCAAGGAAAAGCGTAATCAAACGTTAATGGTGGATTGTTAAAATGAGACTTACACAAGGACTGACCATTGGATGGTACTCGTATCTTTACAAAAATCTTTCTTATCTGAATTTAACGTTCATGGACTCTTGAAAGTGCTGCCTTAGTCATACATGCGCTTTGAGCGAGTCATGCATAGTGTGGTTTTTTTGCGTAATCGCCCTAGTCCTGTTTAAAAAATACTTTCTAGGATTCAGCGCGGGGTCGATCCCTCCCTAAGCCTGCCACTGCGAACCAGATAGAAAACACCGAAATTTTTAACAGTTTATTCACTACTCACAGAGCGGTTTGAACGTGATGCCCTGGTTCTTCTCGCGCGGGTAGCCGTCGATGAGGAAGCCCAGCTTGTAGGTGACAGTAACGGTCTTCAGCAGACCCAACACCAGCTCGTTGGGGTCTACTCACAGAGCAAGGAGCGATGGTCATCTCGAAGGTGATGCCCAGGCTCTTCTCGCAGGGGTAGCCGTCGTTGAGGAAGCCCAGCTTGGAGGCGACAGTAGCAGTCTTCAGCAGATCCAACGCCAGCTCGTTAGGGTCTACTCACAGAGCACGGAGCGATGGTCTGCTCGAAGGTGAAGCCCTGGCTCTTCTCGCGCGGGACGCCGTCGTTGAGGAAGCCCAGCTTGGAGGCGACAGTAGCAGTCTTCAACAGATCCAACGCCAGCTCGTTAGGGTCTACTCACAGAGCAAGGAGCAATGGTCTGCTCGAAGGCGATGCCCTGGCTCTTCTCACGCGGGTAGCCGTCGATGAGGAAGCCTTTGGAGTCAGCCATGGCTGCCTCGATAGCACTCTTCAGCAGATCCAGCACCAGCTCGTTGGGGACCAGTTCACCTGGAACCAGTTGTATTAAGGGTAAGATTGCGAAGTCTCGTATCGGAACATAATGCGTAGTCATTAAGAAAATACTTTCTAAGTATAACAAACAAGTGTACACATATCGGGTGCATAAGTGTAGATGTGCAATGATAAGGGTCAGATTAAGACCATAAAAATACAACACAACCCAATGATCTAGCATGAGCATAGGTAAAATAATCAATAAATGAGTGGTAATGTATGCGTTACCTCTCATACTCGTACTCATACCGATATGCAAATTCTTCACTGTGGTACATCGCGTATATGATACGTCCTATATGGGTACTATGCGTCGCTGAGTACTTAGCGATGGTTCCGGTCATTCACTCGAATTTGGGCTGACACTACTTATGTAAAACGAGGTGCGTGATCCAGCCTTATCCGCGCATGGGCTCACAGGTCCCACAGTATGACCGCCCTGTAAATCTCTCACTTTCCTCTCTAACTCACTTCTTTCCATTATGGTCGCGCTCGGAGCCTCTCTTCACTTCTGCTCTCGTCAAGTCTGTAGTGGACCAGTGGATGAACCCGTACTTTGCGATAATCTTGTCCAAGTGTGGGTTGACACTATGGTGGAACCCCCACCTCTCTCCATGATGGCAGTGGGGTTCGCTCGGTGCCGCTCTTCACTTCTGCTCGCGGCAAGTCTGCGGTGGACCAGTGGAATCTTGTGAAAGTGTGGGTTGCGACTATGGTGGAACTATTCTGAAGACACTCACCTCTCTCCATGATGGCAGTGAGGTTCGCTCGGTGCCGCTCTTCACTTCTGCTCGCGGCAAGTCTGCGGTGGACCAGTGGAATCTTGTGAAAGTGTGGGTTGCGACTATGATGGAACTATTCTGGAGACACTCACCTCTCTCCATGATGGCAGTGAGATTCTTGCCACGCTCGGAGCCGCTCTTCACTTCAGCTCGCAGCAGATCTCCGGTGGACAGATGGGTGAAGCCATACTTGGCAATGATCTTGTCGCATTGCGTGCCTTTGCCTGAGCCAGGGCCGCCCAGCACCCACACTATCGGTTTGTTGATGGGGGCCTGTGGACATTCGAACAATGACCACTGTTAAAATGAAGACGGGAAATATGTGGGAAATTAAAACAAGGATCGACAAGGTTTCTGGACAAGCTCTAAGGCTGGCGATACCGATGCTACTGCTAAAGCTACCCCACTAATCGATCGCTTGGTGTGGTAACACCCTAAGAAATATTCATATACATATTTTTTGGGTAGAAATAAAATATCTGCTCTGACCTGAGTGACTGAACTGACGAGGTAATGCCAGAATAAGATACGTGGGCGAGCTGCGCTGCGGCTGATTTTCCGTTTAGACGTTCTTACAATAAGAATGTGTTTTCGTTTCTATATATTATATATTCTAATTATATGATTTTGCCTACCGATCATGGATTCCTGACCATACTTATGTTGTTTATCTTTTTAAATATTGCCATTTCTGATAAAAGACGTAGTGCTTGTATAGCTTTCCTATATGTTTTCTGCAATGTTAAATAGGAATTTGGCATAACTGTGTGCCTAATTGCATCTAAATCCGTTCAACTATTTACGTTCCATTCAGTAACCGAATATTTTCTGAAACTTCTAGAATCAAACTTTAAAAAGCAGTGAAGTCTCGTAGTGAAGAAGAATCGTGGGTACGAATACTTCTACGCTTTCCGTATGAAAAATAATAATATAAATATAAATACAATAAAAGAAAAACAGTAGTTGCTGATTGACATCATCGTTTCAACATCCATTTTAGTTGCGGGCGCTTTCTAGATAATAATAAAAATAATCATTTAGAACTGAAACATAAAGAACTTTTAGATAGTGGTAGGTAGAGGTACCTTATTTTTTTTCGAATTAGAACAGCATAGGGCATAACATGGTCGTGAATTCTCGGTATCCTGCTCACAACGGTTACAACACAGCTTAGACATTACTTTCCGAAATGGACATTATATGTGACTTATGATGATGGTGATAAATATCTAGTAGGTTAAGCCGTTGACGTAGTAGCCTAAACTTTACTTAAATTATTTAAATAGCACAACTCTTACTTGACAACCTTGGGGGACTTAAAATAATAAATAATAAGTACGACATCAATCTTTTAAATTATATCATTTAAATGTGTGAAAATCGTAAAATAGAGCAAAAAAAAAAATATTTACTTAAAATTATGGGAGCAATACCAAAACTCTCGAGTCCTGAGTTCGGTACACATGCCTGTCCGTCTGTAACAGCGTTCAGGGATTACTGATCTGTCTATTTGTAGACTACATATTTCTGTTTAACCCAGTGGTTGACTGGTAGAGAATGACTTAAACCATTAAGTCCGCCATTTGTACCTACTTTTTGTATTGTGCAATAAAGTTTAAATAAATAAAAAAATAAATGGCTATGAGATTTATAAGCGTGGTAAGCTAACCTAAGTAAAAAAAAATTAAAAACATAAATTTTCATGTAAAATACCAATGTTAGTTGATCACGTAGAGTTGGGCATGAAAGAGCTTAAGTTTCGTATTTCGAAACAATTTTTAATTTGATATTGTGACTCATTACAAAATAAAGTTTGGAAAAAAATACCTTCGCCCGGAGTTCCAAAAACGAAAAATTGAATTGTTCACTTGTTATAATTGATATAGACAAATAATTATAAAATTCGAGGTCAGTCCAGTCTCGCGGCTCATTAGAACCGATTCTTCAGATCCAACGTCAGCGGAACTGTCCTTTAAAAAGTTGGCTGTCAGAGCGAGGCCGCAGTTCCGCTCATTAGTGCCATCGCACCGTCATTGTGTGCTCGTCTAGGAACTGCGGTCATTGTCAGTGCGCTCCGGAAATAGACCAGCCGATTTGTTTCGCTCGATCCATGACAGTAGGAACTGATTTATCACTACGTAGTATAAAACAAAGTCACATCCTGCTGTCTGTCTGTCTGTTTGTCCCTATGTATGCTTAAATCTTTAAAACTACGCAATGGATTTTGATGCGTTTTTTAATAGATAGAGTGATTCAAGAGGAAGGTTTATAGGTATCATACATGCATCATTTATCAGCATTGCACCCGTGCGAAGCCGGGGCTGGCCGCTAGTCACTTATATATCACGTGATAAAAGCAACCATAAGCCTGATGGACACTAGATGACGATAAACATACTTATTCAGATAAATACGAATATATACTTAAATACAAATAACATCCATGGCCCAGGCACAGATATTCGAGTTCAGTTCGAGTTATTGAAGATCTAAAGTGTCTTATCAAGGTTCATACTGATTCTAGAGACGACAGGTTCGCATGTAGGAGAGGGACTCTAGGGTTCAGTGGCGAGGCAGGTTAATCATTTAACTGCGACCGCTGTGCAGTTCTGTTCATTAGTGCAATCCCACTGTCATGGTGCGCTCGTTTAGGAAACTGCGGTCGTTGTCAGTGCGCTACTGAAATAGGCCGGGGATTTGGTCCGCTCTCTATTACTGTGGGAGCAGTTTTATTGAAGTTCTGAAGTTTATTTACATTTCGAACGCCACAGTTCTCGCAGTTGTAAGTAGACGCCAACGTCGCCAAATGACGTCCAAATTTAAATTATCAAAAACATAATCATTCAAACCGCTACTTTACTTTATGTATTTTTAAATCACAATTGATTTTAGAGCATATCTTTATTTTTTTGCTGCGGTGTCAGGGTCACGATGAATTGCTCCTGAAATAGACGAGACGATTTGTTTTGCTCGCTCAATTACTGTGGGAACGGTTTGATTGAACAAGCTCTGAAGGGTCTTAAGGCTCCTTAATACGTTCAAAATTGCTGATTGTTTTAGACATTTTTCTCTATGATCAAACACGTTTCTTAACATATCAATGTTAATACTTAGAGCAGGGCAATTGAGATTTATAGGCATATATTGGAAACCTACAGTTAGAGTTTTTCATCGATAATTTTTGTTTCAAAAGCTACTCGAAATTGAAAAAGATCACTCAGTTGGAATTATCAATATATTTGTCATAAATGTCATAATATTAAAAAAGGAATAAGGCCTCCCTTCTGCTGTTGGATTGGAGCTCCGAGGTTTTTAAGTGGCATGGCTAGATGGTTGGCTGAGTGTTTGACCGAGTCCTCGTCTATGGCTCTAGAGGCGCATGGAGGTAGCAAGGGTAGCTGACCTCCATATCCCATTCCTCCTACTTTCACGCTCTTTTACCACAGATGAGAAGTCAGTTAAACGATGTTTCCATTGAAATTATTCTCGCTGGCTCACCTATTACCATACCCCGGCATTTTTGGTGCTAGGATGATTTAAGTATAAATAAAAAAAAACCGTAACCCCGGGATATGTCTATTACACATGAGTATATATCTACTGCTCCAATGCAACGCGTGTAACTTCTAACTTCTGACTCGACACTTCTTTTTAGGGTTCCGTACCCAAAGGGTAAAAACGGGACCCTATTACTGAGACTTCGCTGTCCGTCCGTCCGTCCGTCCGTCCGTCCGTCCGTCCGTCCGTCTGTCACCAGGCTGTATCTCAAGAACGGTGATAGCTAGACAGTTGAATTTTTCACAGATGATGTATTTTTATTGCCGCTATAACAACAAATACTAAAAATAAAATAAAATACATATTTAAGGGGGGCTCCCATACAACAAAGGGATTGGTTGCGTTAACTTTGCACCTCATTTGTATGGAGCTCTATACATACCAGGTGCAAACTTAACTTAACCACTTAAGGATAGAAAGTGTGTGTGTACGGAACCCTCGGTGCGCGAGTCTGACTCGCACTTGCCCAATTTTTTTTTATTCACACGTGCCCCTGACGGTGAATAAGTGTAAATGTTGTGCATCTACGATATCATCAAAAGTCGCATTTGCCTCTATAGACGCAATAGCCCCAGCGGGGCTAGCATTTTGACGCGACTTCGCTTGTCGCACGACTTAGCGTCACCTGTCTTGTTCGCACAGTATTGACAGGAAAGTAAACAGGTAGTATTTGTCGAGCGACAAAGAATAGCGTGTCTAGTTATGCTGGACGTGCAGCCCGCCTAGCAGAACTACGCTTCGCCAGTCTTGTCGCGCGACATAGCATCGCCCGTCACTCTCTCAGTACAGCGAAGAAAGAGACAGGTAATATGTCTAATGCATATGCATCGCATGCCACAATTGTGCTAGAGGTGCAGGTGACCTTCCCTTTTTAGGGTTCCGTGCCAAAAGGGTAAAAACGGGACCCTATTACTTAGACTTCGCTGTCCGTCCGTCCGTCCGTCTGTCACCAGGCTGTATCTCAAGAACGGTGATAGCTAGACAGTTAAAATTTTCACAGATGATGTATTTCTATTGCCGCTATAACAACAAATACTAAAAATAAAATAAAATAAATATTTAAGGGGGGCTCTCATACAACAAACTTGTTATAGATATGGTACGGAACCCTTCATGCGCGAGTCGGACTCGCACTAGCCCAATTTTTCAAAAAACGTGTTTTAGTTTCCTTTTACTGTATGTACTCATATCTACTGTCACAGTTGCTATGTACAATGCACATAGCATGTTAATAATCATTTGTTACCGAGTCATCCCGAACCCGAAATAACCCAACCGCTCGCTCGCCAGATATCATCATTCTTCTGTACACCACATTTCCAAGGCGATGGTTTAAATTGTGTGTAGCATAATATTTACTTTGTTGCGAGCCGTTTGATTTGATATACCTAATACGTAAGGTATGGTATGATACAAAATACAAGAATAGCCATGCGATATACGAGTAGGTAAGTAGGTGTATGTATATGGTGAACTATTAGTTGCACCGCGCGCGCGGTGTTACGCGCTGATCCCACGTTTGTTGGATTTGTTTATAATATTAGTGGGATTTTATTTGTCTTATTAGGGTTCCGTAGCCAAATGGCAAAAAACGGAACCCTTATAGATTCGTCATGTCTGTCTGTCTGTCTGTCCGTCTGTCCGTCTGTCCGTCCGTATGTCACAGCCATTTTTTTCCGAAACTATAAGAGCTATACTGTTGAAACTTGGTAGGTAGATGTATTCTGTGAACCGCATTAAGATTTTGATGCAAAAATAAAAAAATAATAATAAATATTGGGGGCTCCCCATACTTAGAACTGAAACTCAAAATTTTTTTTTTCATCAAACACATACGTGTGGGGTATCTATGGATAGGTCTTCAAAAATGATATCGAGGTTTCTAAAACATTTTTTTTCTAAACCGAATAGTTTGCGTGACAGACGCTTCCAAAGTGGAAAAAAGTTGGTCCCCCCCCCCCCTCTAACTTCTAAAATAAGAAAATGAAAAATCTAAAAAAAACATATGATGTACATTACTATAAAAACTACCAACGAAAATTGTTTTGAACGAGATCTAGTAAGTAGTTTTTTTTTAATACCTAACTTTGCAAGTTTGCACCTAATTTATATGGGGCGCTATACATACCAGGTGCAAACTTAACTTAAACACTTAGGGATGGAAAGTGTTTGTACGGAACCCTCGGTGCGCGAGTCCGACTCGCACTTGGCCGGTTTTTTATTAAAGCAGTAATGTCTGCTAACGTAAACTAAATGTTTACAAATGAAGCGAAAATTGAAAAAATTAATTCTTCGGACAGGATTCGAACCTGCGTTTCCAACGGCTTTCCAGGCCAACACGGGCGTCCTCCCAATTGGACCACCGAATCAGATGTCAGAGCCATTGAATTTTTCAACCAGTTGCTTCGACATGCCTTAGGGTGGCATCGTAGCGCCATCTACCGTAAAGATTTAAACCTTATCGTCGGCACCATCGTCTCAAATTTGTTGAGAATCGATAGTAACGATGTGCTCCACCCGAATTACTTATTTTTTATTAAAGCAGTAACGTCTGCTAACGTAAACTAAATGTGTTCGCCCGGAAATCCGTTGGAAACGCTGGTTCGAATCCTGTCCAAATCATTAAATTTTTTAATTTTCGCTTCATTTGTAAACATTTTATTTGTCTATTCAAGTTTCCAAAAAAAAAAAAATTCTTGAGATATGGGGGTTGAAAAAGCCAAAATTACAAAGGTATGCGTTAGCGAATACCAAAGTTTCTATAAAGCGACTCAATCGATAACATCGGTCACTAACCACAGTTAACTGCTTGAATTTTTCAGGAGTTGGACGTAGCTTGCTACTCACTGATTCTATGAAGGATATAATTAATATCGATCCAACGAAGAACTAAATTATGTAGATTTCTTTAATGACGACTTCGGATAAGCTTGGTATAAGTAATAACTTATAATTTCCAAATAGATTCTCAAATTATTATTCAACTGACGTCATAAACAGAGTAGGTTGTCAGTTCGTTGGGGATTTTCTTTTTGTGTTCGTTTTTTATTTTTTTAAATGTATGTTCCACGATTTCTCGAAAACATCTGGACCAATTTGGAAAATAATTTTTTAGACGATACTGTTTAGTTGGTCATATATTATGTAGACCTCGCGAACATTTCAAATTGTTGAAAAATGACTATTTTTAAGTTTCCACCCCTTGCCGTTATATTAAAAAAAATTGGGCAAGTGCGAGTCCGACTCGCGCATGAAGAGTTCCGTACCATAAAACAAGTTTGTTGTATGGGTCCCCCTTAAATATTTATTTAATTTAATTTTTAGTATTTGTTGTTATAGCGGCAATAGAAATACATCATATGTGAAAATTTTATTTATCACCGTTCTTGAGATACAGCGTGGTGACAGACGGACGGACAGCGAAGTCTCAGTAATAGGGTCCCGTTCTTACCCTTTGGGTACGGAACCCTAAAAATATCGAAAGACTGCTCAACAAAAAAAAATATTATTATTGAATCTGTTCACAATATTTCAAGAAGTTCGGTTGAGAAATGAGGACAAACTGACATTCAACATCCGGGATACCTATGCGAAAGTTTTTTTTTAGCCAAGCCGAAACGTAGACGCTTCGCTCGCTTTGTCAATAAATCTGTGGACCTTCGAGCATGTGGACGATTTCCAATAAAAACGTTTACACGAACGACTTACAAGCCGATTGGCCTTGCGACGCGTTTTCTCGGTTAATTTTTGTTTACCTAGGAATAGTAGGTATAGATTGACAAAGAGATTGTTAGGTATGGGGTTACTAAACGGGACATTTTACTGCAATCTCTGGCCGGCAACTATGTCTTTCTCTGACACCCTACGCAAGAGCAAGATGCAAATAATGGCTGGCTACAAAATGCGGCAAATCATGGCCCGTTTAGAAGCCTCTTTAAGGCTCCTTATCCGTACAAAAATGCTGATTGCGTTAGACATTTTTCTCTATGATCAAACATGATTCTTCTAAACATATTATCAATGTTGCTACTTATAATAGGGCCATTGCGATTTATTGGTTTGGATTTGTTTCAAAAATTACTCGAATTTGACAAAATTTACACAGAAAACGGTTTTTTTTTTAAACTTATTTTCGACTCCACGAATTGAAAGCATGAAAAAGCTACGTTACTTTCTATTACTCAGGGGAAAGTATTTTTCATTTAAAAAAATTGGTTGAAATTATCAATAATATTTGTCATAATCATAATATGAAAAAAAAAACTCACTCGAGCTGGTAGAGATATGGTTCACTACTTCCGGAGGGGTAAAATATAATGCTTTACCTTTAATCACCATCATTTTCATCACGTTGCCTTAATAATGATTGAAAATTGAATTGAATAGGTACACAAGACAAGGGTGACGCTGAAAGTTTTTAGAACTGGGCGCTCTCGACTTCATTATTTCTATTTTCCTCATCTCTCTTTTACTTTCTTCAATTTCATGTACCTATGTTAGGGAAAAAGTAAGTTCGAAATTGGGATATACTGCTAAAAAACAGATTTCTTATCTGTCCTTTTTTAAACGCGGATGAGAAGGTGCAAGCGCAAGGGATGATGCCTATACATTCCGTGTTCGATTATTAGAAAGGTTGATGTATTTTTGAAATCACAATTGACTGTCTAATATTTATCTGGTACCTTGTAACGGGATTCCGGATTTTCCACATCAAGCCACACTCTTATCACAAAAATCAGCACACAAAACACTTCCCTCACGCTGTCTAGTCGAGTTTTCATTTAACACATTAAACAACCGAATTGCCAAGTCCACTGATTATAAAACAACTGTTTGTATAGTGCGACTTTATGTCACGTTGGGACTATAGCGAACACTTTTCATTTAACACATTAACCAACCGAATTCTAAGTCCTTTGATTGTAAAGCAGTGGTTTACATAGTGCGACTTTCTATCGTGTTTGGGTTATATTATAACGAAGGGCGGGCCGAAAGTTCTGTAAATAAACAGTTTTTGTGCCAATTGGCAGACGTACCGACGGGATACAAGCACGTTCACTACTGGATTATTTTGGAGAAAATGGGAAAGTGTAGGAGGGACCTTGGTTAAGAAGTATTTGGAAGGTGATATTGTCGAAATAGCATCGAGATCAGTGGCATAAAGACGTGAGTGACTGTTGTGGTTTGTGGTGCGCGTAGTCATTCAAAACGTTTATAGTAGGTACTTAAGAAAGTATTTCCTCTGAAGATATCAATTTGATTGGACCATCAGTTTGACTTTATTTTTAGTTGAAAATGTGCTGTTTTATTTCAACAGAACGGATCTGCTCATCATGGGTAAATTGAGCCTGCACATCGTGTTGGACATGTTCTTTGATATTTGATAGATATTTCAAAAATATATAAGTAGGTACACATGTGTATGCTTGGAGTTCTCCTAAAAATAAATTCAAAAATACACATGTGTGTATGTTTGGAGTTTTCCTAAAAATAAAGGGTAAATAACCAAATGCCCGATTAACTTAAGTATTATTTGGTATTATTCACTTTTCACAATATTAGCCAACTAAATAATTCCTTGTATATTCTATATTTGTATCTTATGCATTCAAATTATTTGATCTGCAGTTAGTATTTATTTCGGCGGTCCGGGCAAATATTTGTGTGATGAAGTCGAATGTTTGTGCTTGGGTCATGGTTGTTCTATCTATTTAACCCTTTACCGCATATAGAAAAAAAATAGTTGTTTGAATTTGAACCTTGATCTGTGCCAATAAGGTCCAAGTTCATATCTGCCATATATGGCTTCGTATGCGGTAAAGGTTTAAGTATATATTTATCTATATAAGTACGTATGTCGTCGTCTAGTACCCATAACACACGCCTTCTTGAGCTTTATTTGGGACTAGATCGATTCCCTTCGGCCGCGTACGTAACCGGAGTTTCGTAACCAGTTGCGATAGAAAACTTTTTCGGTCTTGTTCGAAACCGGTTGCGAACTAAAACTATTTTGTTCTTATACGAAACCAGTTACGAACGAACACTTTTTGTTTTTGTACGAAACCTTTCGACCATTCATAGAACCAGCAAAGACTTTCATACTATAAAAGTTTTCTCTACTCTTCATATACTCGTTATACAGGGTTCTCACGAGGATTCCAAATCATTTTACCAGCGGATTCCTGAGGTCGTTAGGAGTAAAAAATGTTATATGAACCTATGTCGAAATATGATTTTTCGCTTTTTTATGTTTTCATTTTCATACATAATAAATAAATTACCCTTTCTTTACCGGTAAATCAATACTTTAGAACGAGCTCGCGACCTTATCTCCAAGCAAAAAGGTCCTAGACAGAGAAAGGAACAAAGTTAAAATTACATTTATGGTTAAAATGTCAAAACTATGTTCCATGGGCTACACAAATGCATGGTCAATTTGTGCAGCCCATAGAAGTGTATAACGAGTATATGAAGAGTATAGAAAACTTTCATAGTATGAAGGTCTTTGCTGGTTTTATGAATGGTCGAAAGGTTTCGTACAAAAACAAAAAGTGTTCGTTCGTAACTGGTTTCGTATAAGCACAAAATAGTTTTAGTTCGCAACCGGTTTCGAACAAGACCGAAAAAGTTTTCTATCGCAACTGGTTACGAAACTCCGGTTACGTACGCGGCCGAAGGGGATCGATTTGTGTGAGGTTGTCCGATATTTATTATTTTATTATTATTATTTAAGAATTTTACTTGCTTACGACTTGACTGCTTATTTATTATGTGAAATCGGTTATAAAATAAAATTATTATTGGAGTTGTATGATGCAATCTTATCAGATCACACGCAATAAGTACCTAACCTACATGCAATCTTAGATTACGGGGATTGAAAGAAAGTACAGTACCACCTTTAAATCCTTAAAATCTAAGTACCTATTGATGTTTTAATTTTTTTTTATATCAACAAGTGACAACAAATGACTGGCATATGGATTATGGATTTCTGGATAGCACTTACGGTATAACGCGACTTAGTCCTTCTACGAATTAAGTGCAGGGTTCAAGAAGGATATGACTCGTGAGCATAAAATTATATTTTATTTTTTTGTTAATTTATGACCTATTTTTGTTTAGCACTTTTTTTAATGATGTTATCCTTGAATTTCGAAAACTGATATTGAAGTCAAATCACACACTGCATACATACACTGCATCAGACAAAAGCAATAACAACTTTTTGTATTGTGTTGTGCATGATCGGCTCTCCTGATGATGAATCGCGTACCGATTCGAAACATGTCGAGCGATATTCGACTTCTACGACGTGAGTAAATGGACATGAAACGTAGCTGACTGTAGATTTAGCATTCAATTGCAGTCTGTATCAGAACGCTTGTGATACTGATATGCTAATGACTTCGACTTTGGAATTATAATGACATCCAAATTAATGCAACAGCTGATTATAACACCTATCTTGACTGTTCAATAATTGATTAAAATTTTATCTTCTACGTAATACCCGGTTCTTATTATGTTTATTTAAATATATTTGTGTTGAGGATCAAAAACTTTTTAACAAATAAATCAAGTTCCATAATAAGACAGTTCAAGCTTTATAGAAAAAAAAAATCTAGATCGATTCGAAAATTACGGAATTCAGACATAAAAATTATACACATCGATTTGAGAAACTCCTCTTCTTTAATACGATTGAAGTAGTTACGGTCAAATTCAGCGACTGAACAATTGCGGATCTCTAAAATCCAGGTTGAACCTGTATGCAGGTTGTTAGGTCACTGCCACGTGCGATATACAATGTACTAGGCTTTTCTTAAAGGTAGGACAATGCGGCATTGCTTACGTCACTAATGGTACCCCGGGGTTTTAGGTGCACGTATGATTTGACGCTTATACTGTCGGCCTATAGAGTCATTTTCAAAATACATGTAAAGTCTGACCAGAAATATATAAGGATTGTCAAAAGGGCACTATTTTATAAGATTTATATGGCAACAATTTTGCAACCAATCGTAACCCACTTTAGTTTTAAATACATGTCAGTTCCACTATGTTAACCTCGTCATATCATTTAATGGAATGCACTCTTTTCCTGTCTGTTTTACGTAGTAAACACATGTACACTTTATTTATAGTCTTACGTTCACGACTGTGAAATGGTTTTCGGCATTTTCTTTGGATCATTTCAAATAATAGTATTTTAAAGAAACCACCACGAATGACATTGACATTGTTGACAAACCATCATAAAATCATTGCCAGTGTAAGAAATTAGTTCCAGTGAAATTCCGTAATATGGCGCATCCTCATATATTTCTGGTCAGGCTTTACATAGGTAAGGGCTTTAATTAAAACAAAACTTAATTGATTCCTTTGTGTAACGATAGTTACCCATATCTTTTGTATGAGTAACTTTCGTAACACAAAAGAAGCGATCGTAATTTTGTTTTTATTAAGCCTTTAACTATGCACATGTTTTTTGAAAATGACTCCCTAGTATTAAGTCATACCCCAACTAGCAAAGTAATCCTATAAATAAATATTATAAGTAAATATCTACTATTAAAGTTCTTATAAAGGCATTGTTGTAGAGTCTTCTACTTATAATAGCATTTAACAAGCTGTAACATACTCAAGAGCATTCATTTTTATATTTCGGTCTTATAGTGTGCTTTAAGACAAGCATCCAGGACGGTAATAGGATACTTATACTAATAGTAACATTTCGCAAGCGTAAATACACTCAAGATCATTCGTTCCTATTGCACAGTCTTCTAGTAGGCTACAAGATTATCTTGAATGACACTTATAAGTATAAGTATCCTATAATTGTATGCACAGAGATTAAATTGTCTTGAATAATATTTGATCCTACAGTAGTATTTTATAAGAGTATAAGATTTTATAATACACTAAGCTGAGGTTATTATAAGTTTGCATTCTTAGTAGTCTTCTTCAAGATTCATATAAGTCCTGGTTAAGAGCGTTATTAGATTAAGCAACCTTATAAGCTACTCGAGTAATCACTTTACTAGTAAATACTTCGTATCTGTCATGATCAGCGTTGACAGATGGTTACATTTGTTACATTTTTCATAACTTTTGACCCTCTCATAACATGTAACTTTTAATTTCTGAGCACATATCGTAACTTTACAATGGTTTTTGTTAAAAATTCTGAAGTGAGAACATTAGAGTGTACAAAGATATTTCTGTTATATTTTTTCCTGAGAGTATATATATATGCTATTTGGACCCAAAATCTGCGTGTAGTTTATTTTTACGTCATATACTTTTCAATATATAATTATTTTTAAACCTCAATGTGTAGTCCGAAGGCATACAACATTATTTTGGTCTATATATTAGTAAGGCAATTTTTTTTACTCTACGCACAGCTTCACGTCACACCGCGTGCCGGAACACGCAGCATGGAAAGCCAACCTGGCGGATCGACCTGGTTAGGTTTGCGGGAGCAATTGAATGAGGGCGGCGCATGACCAATCGTTGTGGAGAAATTTGTGGAGGCCTTTGTCCAGCAGTGGACGGCTGATATGATGAATATGACTTTATTCGTCTTTGGCCATATTTTTAAGAAGTGACTGCTTTTTTCTTGGTGTTACAAACTTATTTAGGATCACATTTGGTCGTAAAAGTTGTCATTACATGCAGGTGTACTGAAGGACAAAGGCCTTTATAGTTCCTGCGGGAGTTATGGATTGCTATAACTCCCCACTTGATTCATAACATTATTTCAGACTAACCACTCAATTGCTTCGAATTTTGAGTTGGACTCTATTTATATAATAAAATAAGAGCGGTGACAGGTAGCCGTAGTTACCAAAAGCAATCTAGTGGCAAGGTTTCAATCCAGCCAAGTTTTTTGTATTCAGTATTTTATGCTTTCATAGCTGGTACCTTTGGAACCCTACGCGAATCGGACTCACGCCGTTTTTTTTTATTAAAATCAAAATAAACGTAACTTATGACACAATGGCTCTGGCAACACTGTCTTTTATTTTTCATTAATATGGCGGCGAGTTGTCTCGATGGAGTCTGCTTTAAGTGCAAATTTGCCTATAACTGTCGTATAACAACTCAACGAAGAGTAATTTAAAAACATGGCGAATGTTCATAATAATTGTTGAAATAATATGTCAACAATATTTATGATATGTGATGCTTTTCAAGGGGCATTGTGAAATTAAACTATTTTTGGTAGACATTTACAATAAAAATGACTTCCCCGGCGAGTTCACACACAATACTTTATAATAAAACCAATATACGATTTTCGATTACGAAATAGTTTCATTAAAAGGAAATAGTAGGAATACTTAAGTGTAGATATTTTTTTTATCACAATAAAACGAAACACACCAACCGGCCGATACAACGAAGAGATATATTTTTTAAAAAGTACTTATAACCAATAACTAAGAACATTAGTAGTGCGTTATAAACAATATTACTCTAGTAATATACTTATGTCAGATACTAATGAGATTATTTGTGTTTAAAAATGTGTAGTCTCAGAACATTATAGAAGCAATTGCGCTTCTGCAAGTGTATTATAGGGCTTTCTGACATTCTGTGAGTTGATTATAAGAGCATTGTAAGCAAATAATGCTCCTATAACTGCACCCAAATCCCAGGCTTGTAGCAAACTACAAGTATCTTATAAAGTACTCTTGAAGAATACAATAAGTACTGATTTTGCTAGTTGGGACGTGCACCGAAAACCCCAAGTTATGCCTATGAGCTTCCATACCTATAAAAAGGGTTCACAAAATCATTATTATTTGGAAGAAGAAATATTGTTCACCGAATCTTTCATTTCGCAGAAATGTTCCGTAGAAAGCATTTTTTCTCTGAAACCTTCAACTATGGGCTTGTGCACAAATACGCGGGGTTTTTTCGGCTACTTTTTGACCCCCCCTCCCCTCTGATGATATTAGGTGAGGTTCTTTGCTCCCCTCCACCCCTCACAACCTCACGTATTTTTTCGCCAGAATTTCGTAAAATACCTTTTTTGAAGTATTTAACAAGTGTAGATTTATTTTTAACGAAACGGAGAAAAAGTATATACCCGTGTGGCATATCTTTTTCTTAGAAAAATACACGTGAGGTCTCCTCGCTCCCCCAACGTGATCTGTCGTGATTTTCTTGACCCCCCCCCCCTCCCCTTATCAAACCTCGCATGATTTGTGCACAAGCCCTATTTGGGATTGTTTCTAAACAAACCTAAGCTAACCAAGTCAATCGGATGATATTTGCAAGAATTACGAAAATGTATGACTATAGAAGAATAATAATTCTGCGAAGTGAAAATTCGGCGAAATGAAATAATTCTGCGAAAAGGCTTAAATATGCAGTCGTCAAGTTCTCTGAACCGCAACTTTACAATGTTATTTAAAATTTAAGGAAGTACCTAAGAGTAAATTACAAACTTTTTTGACACATAAGGGGCTAAGGGGAGTAACTGGCTACAAGAAACAGACGACAAATGTCCATTTGTATAGAAAAATGAGCAGTGAGCAGTAGTAGGTATTTCCTCTTAAGATAGAGCTACATTTAGATGCACAATCGTCCTAATTTATTTGTCAAATTAATCGTCCTAATTACTAATAAGTATTTACCCTATCAGGTGAGCTCAAGGGCCATTAACTAAAAGCCGTGCGAATATAAGTAACATAAATAATAATAATAATAAATTCTCGGTGATTAAAATAATAACAATTAAAATGAAAGGGAAATATTTATATAACACGTGTTTTACTTAATAGATATCAGTATCGCATCAATCGCATATAAAAGGGCATTTATGCAATAATCGAAGGCCAAGGCAATAATTTATCCGGAGAAAATAGAAATATAAACAAGTCACGATAACTCGTCAAGTAGAATAATCACATAAAAACGTACAATAGGTTATCTAGCCTCAATGCCTGACTGTTCTACAGTTTTAAAAATAAAATGTAGTTGTCTAACGATTATCCTCGGTTTCATTTTATTTGAATCATTAGCATACCTACTCGTTACGTCACAATAGCCGCTGAAAATCTTGAAATCCACCGTTACACAATCTTATATATTCTCGCTACAGAAAAACCTTGTCCAACCACATCAAAATGGCACTTTAACTTATGGCCTTGTTCTGAATCACTTGTTAAATTATTAAAAAAAAAAAACTTACCATATTTTCGAATTCGGCGCGCTACCGGCAAGATGGCGTCACTGTCACGTCCGATCGCCGCGAGCTATGCGGGGCGACTGCGGTAGACACGACTCGGTCAAGGCCATAGAAATTGTGCCAAACAACCAATAAGCTGAGTCTGACAGCGCGGGAAATGCTGAAAAGCCCGCCCCTCGAACACTGAGGTATTGTCATGATTCATGATCTTTCTTTCGGTAGAGCTGGCCTTATCTTTTTTTTAATTAAAGGATGTAACGTTGTGTGCCAAACAGCCGAGTTTGACAGCGGGGGAAACGTTGATAGCTTTCCTTCGAAGTTTTTCGGTAGAGTTGGAACTTTTTTTTATTAAAGGATGAACGCTGTGTGCCTAAGAGCCCATAACCTAAGTCTGACAGGGCTTTTCAGCATTTCCCGCCAAAAAGCCCGCCCCTCGAACACTGCGCTTTGAGGTCTTGTCATGATTTATGTTTTTTTTCTATTCTGGAACTTACATTTGAAAGAATAAATAACTGCATGTGTAAACGTAATAATAACCCCGCTTCCAAATTTCGAAATTCAAAGCAACTGTAACACTCGCACTCATGTGCACATCGAAAAACGACAAATGCGTTCGTCATTTAATTAACTATCGCGTCCCAAGTCGTCATCATGATTTTTTTTTAAGATGTCAAACGATGCTTTTTCTGTTGGGAGTATTGGGATTAAATTTCTATACTTACGTTTAGTACTCTAAGAGTCAGAAATTACCGATACAATTCGACATACCTACGGAGCGCTGAAAACGCTTCATACAAATGGCTACGATACCGTGACATGATCATCACGTAAAGGTGTCATTTTACGGAGAAGTAAATAGCAGTTTGAGTAGGTACATAGTTGTCATACAATAGGCTAGAGTTGGCCCATTTTTTTTTTCGAACGTCGTAGTAGTCCTTCTGTTTATTTACTCGGTATTCTACGTCACGCCACAAATAAGCAAACGGCGAAAATGGCGGACGGCGTTTTAAGCATTTTAAAATACAGTATGAAAACCATATTTTCAAATTAAATTTTCTCAGCCATCTTCTAATTTATGAACTGAAAAGTAGGGTTCCTATGCTAAATACTGCACGAAATAAATATTAGTTTCAAACAATTTATTACGACTCTACTAGTCTATTATTTTGGTTTGTTGAATAGTTGATTCTGATATTTCAACCACAGCCATTGAGAAAGGTGATTTTAATAAAACTTCAGAGTACATAAAAAAGTGCTCATGTATTTCATATTCTTAGGTAAATAATTCTAACACAAAGTGTTTAAGTTCTAAATAAACGGCACTTTGACTTCACAGTGCTTTATAAAATAATTGCACTCGAGATAACAAATCTGGAAATAATATATACCTAAAATGTTTTTCATCTTTCAGTAGGTAACTGAAACTATAATTTTTTTTATTTGTCAAGTATCCTAAGTAAAGAAAATGATATCTTAACTTTTTATTTTAAATAAATCGACATAATTTCTTATTAGTTCTTGAATCTCTACTTCATAAGCATACCTGTGCTAACTCGGGGCACGCTCTAGGGATTTGATATCGATAAAAAAGATGTCGATATATATTAATACATGACTCATTGAAAGTTCTCGATTACTATAAAACGGTGCGATATCATGTCTGAAGAAGTGGATATTTTCATCTTGACGGCAATCCTTAATACCGATGAATATGGAAAAATTTTGAATGTACAGTTACTATGAAAATTATTTAAAATTTTAAACAAATAAATACACGTTTTAATTTGTTAATTGTTTTCATTCTGAATAGAAGAGAATTTCTTTTTTTATGTTGATTAACATTTAGATGTTGACAGTAACATCGATATATTTATTTGTCGATAACATATTTTGCTACATTACTTTAGTATCAGTGCCCCGAGTTAGCATAGCTATTTTCATAAGTAATAGCTATGTTCATAAGTAATAATAAGGGCGGTGAATTGGTGAATGTCCCAGATCGCAGATGGTTATGTCTCGAACCGAAAATGAGAGCCATAAATATGTGATCGGGGGCTTTGCGAATTACTGCCCGTGGTTTGTCTAAGCTTTTACGTCTTGCCTTGGCCAGGAAGCAAGAAAATCCCACTAACTGCCTAGACTTGAAATTTGTTAAGCGTTTCTTTCACCGAATAGATTTACATACGGGATATCTAAGTACCGTAAAACTACCCAACTATAGTCCAATCATCCAACTCCTCTTGTGAAATGCCGGTAGACTCAGACATGTAAAAGTGCCCTTGTGGCCTACTTGCAGAATAAAGTTCATTATTTCATTATTTCATTATTTCAACTATGGTCCAAAACAAAATTCATATTTTTTATCAAAATCCATATTCTATCAGTGATTTTATACGTTTTTATTTAAGTTTTTATTATGTTGTTCACTTTAGTTTATTCGTTATATTTGCTGCATACTATTAGTTGGGTAGTTTTACGGTAACATACTGATTCCTCTTACAAAAAATAATAATAAAAGAAAATCACAGCAATTAAATAATTGCACACACCTTTAGTAATAATGACTTAGATACATTATAACAAGACGCGACTTTGTCGCGTTCATAATGGTGTTTATTTAATGACCTCGACATTTCGGACGAAACATCGTGTTCAAAACGTTCAGGTAATGAAATAAACACAATAAACACCATTTTAACGCGATTACGTCCTGTTTTGTTATAATGATGTGTAATATCGTGTAAGTTTAAATTATTATAAAATCGTTCAGGACAGAATCCGAGTCGCCTCCTAGGGTACCATCGTCCAAGTACCAGGTGTTGAATTTTGACGTAAGTTGAGTGATGCTCGGGTGAATGGCCAAGCTAAAGATGGCCGGCCCAAGCGGGTCACCTTGTTGACAGCCAACAGAGGATAGAATTGTATTGTTTTTGAATTTTAGATGAGAAGGAGAGCTGTAGCATTGCCATACGTATGGATAAATGTTTGGGATGTTCTTGAGGACCTCGCTGAGCATGACGCTTCTATGGACAGAGTTTATTATAATAACTTAGGGTGTAGGCACACGAGCGTAATTTGAGTCGCGTAATTTCAGTCGCGCCATACTTAGTGTGACGTGGTCACGTGACATGATGTATGGCGCGACCGAAATTACGCGACTCGAATTACGCTCGTCTGCCTACACCCTTAGATACTTGTATAACATAACGTGACTAACATATAATTTATTTTTGTGCTAATGACATCATCTCGCCATGGAGTATGACAGTGAGTACATTCAATTGTTTGGTTATATCGTAAAATATTTACTATGTTTTCATTGTCACAGCGTTTGTTAGAGCATTTCGATACATTTGTGTACGTTTCATATAAAATTAGTGCGTTTTAATATAACTATGGAGTTCAACTAAGAACGGTTACGATGTCAAATTGCATACTGAAATTGACCTAATTTTGATGATGACTGTACAATAATGAAAGAAAAAGTGAACTGTTTCGTGTAACGTATTAACGTTACGAAATAGTATTTTTTTCTTGTTACATTCTAAAAAAGGACAATTAAATCTGTGAACTATTATTGTATTACTAAAATGGTAGAAGTTCCTAATTAAAAGTAATTACCAGAAATATATTTATAAAATGGATTCGAAAGACACATCCAAGAAAAAATTCAGTCTGGATATTTGACGACGCCGCAGTTAAATAAAATAAATAAATAAATATTAAGGGACAATCATACACAAATCGACCTAGTCCCAAACTAAGCAAAGCTTGTACTATGGGTACTAGACGACGATATACATAATATATAAATACATATATAGATAACATCCATGACCCAAGAACAAATATTTGCACAAATATTTGCCCCGGCCGGCCAAATATATGTGTGATGAACTCGAAATTTGTTCCTGGGTCACGGATGTTATCTAATATATGTATTTATATATTATGGTATATCTTCGTGTAGTACCTACCCATAGTACAAGCTTAGTTTGGGACTAGGTCGATTTTTGTAAGATTGTCCCTTAATATTGATTTATATTTATATTTTATAACATTCTTAGGTGATCTACATAGCTTTCGTGATATCATTGTATCTAAACTACCTAAGTACTCGTATTTCTTCTATTTTCTAATCTATATTGGCCCCTTGTGTACTTATCTACCTATGTACGTGATTACACCTAATTATTTTAATAGAAGTATATACTATACCTCCACAATAAGTGTACAAAACAATAAGCACAAGTATATAGGAGTTTTGCAACATAGAAAGAAACATGGCCGCATAAAACATAGGTAAAAAAACCTCATTAAAGCTGGTTACTTTTATGACTTCAAATTTGGAACATGGGATTATTGTTTACAAAACTAGCGGAAACAGAGGAGTTTTGAAGCAGGTTAGTTGAAACAACGTCAATTTCTAGGTATCCATACCCGTTCCATTAGCGAACCGGCAGCAACGCTCTTTAGACGCACCCCATCGCCCTTACTTCGCTAATGGATGTAGCCACGAGAAATTTATGTTGTCTCAATTCACCCCCATTTCAAAACCTCTCGGTCTCCTCTGCCTATTACATTTTTTTTATGAATAACATGTATTATGCCTTTTAGGGAAATATAAATATCTACATCGTATACTTAAAGAAGGTACCTGCGAAATCACATAGGAGGCACGTTCATTTTTAAGTTTATCTCTAACTGGGTGAAGACCAAAAAGTTTGCTACTAAAGGTTCATTATTGTGTCGTTAATTTTTGTCGCACAAAGGAACTTTTTAGTTAGCCTTAGAAAAAAGCGATCAGAAAAAGTTCAGTTGTGCGACAAAATTTTACGACACAATAATGAACCTCAAAACAGTAACTTAAGGTACGTTATTCGATGGTTAATTTGTCGTCGTACAATGGAAAAATTTGATACAAATATTAATTAAATGAGTTAAGGCATCAAACTTTTTGGTTTTCACCCAATTAAAGCCTGACCAGAAATATATGAGGATGCGCCATATTGCAGAATTTCACTGGAACTAATTTCTTACACTGGCAATGATTTTTGATGGTTTTGTCAACAATGTCAATGTCATTCATGGTGGTTTCTTTAAGAGACAAATATTTAAAAATATCCAAAGAAAATGCCTAAAACCATTCACAGTCGTGCACGTAATATTATAAATAATGTGTACACGTGTTTACTACACGAAAAACAGTCAGGAAAACAGTGCATTCCATTAAATGATTTTACGAGGTTACCATAGGAACTGACAGGTATTTAAGTATTTAAACTAATATTATTATAGTGCAGTTGCGATTGGTTGCAAAATTGTTGCCATATAAATCTTATAAATAGCACCCTCTTGACAATCCTCATATATTTCTGGCCAGGCTTTAGTTAATTTTAATGTAGACCAAATCATGTTTTTTTTTATTTTATTCTCATACAAGATTATTTTTCCGTTAATTATGAAATTTGTTGAATCATTTTCCATAGATAACTGAGTATTTAGGCTATGGAGATGACAAATACGGAATTCTAAATGATTTTTAAATTAATGCCCTGAGACGTCATTTTTTTTCTAATAAAATGTCTTGGGGTGTCTTTTTGTATGCTTTTGGGGTGCAAATAAAAAAGAATGTACATTTTGAAATCTTCATTCTAAAATCATTAAGAAAATACTCCCAGGACGTTTCTCAAACGTCCACCATCTGAACATCCACAATAAACGCTATTTCTGGAATTTACTACATACGTCCCCAAAAACCTAAGTATCGACACCCAAGACGTTTTATTTAGAAAAATAACGTCATTTTCAAGTCCAAAATCGACTATAAGTATTTAGTTATATTAAAGTCACTGGCAAATAAATTTGTTCGTGTATTAGTTTGGACGATCTTTATCGTTTGTAGCAATTGTAGCATCTTTCAACGTTTAACTATGATAACTTATGTTCTTTAACATTAAGGGTGAAGCCATACGAAGAATTTGAGTCGCGTAATTTCGGTAACGCCATACTTAGTGTGACGTGATTACGTGACATGATGTATGGCGCGACCGAAATTACGCGACTCAAATTACGCTCGTATGGCTTCACTCTAATTACCTATTTAAAGTGTAAAACTAATTATTTAAAGCCTTAACCCGAATTTGATCCCTTACAGTTATTATACACCTACAAATATCTACTTATTTAAATACTAAAAAATAGATTTTGCACTAAGGCACTTATGTATAATAGTAGATAGTGTGCGTTTTGCTTACATACTATAAGTATAAAAGAATTAGTACTATAAGATAATGGTCCACAATTTACACTTACATAGACAATATGATACATAGACAGCTAAAAGTAAATAACACGATCATATATATCATATATAACTGAAATGTATAATACATTATAAACCGGAACACACGAAAATTCCAAAGTTTAATTTATCCTAAACCGTCATTATTTCGAATTTTCATATGTAATATTGTATAATTAGGTTAAATTAGGGTTATACGATATAAAAATAAAATTATACATACATATAATATAGTACCTACATATAAATATATTATATGTATATATATTTTTATATAATACTAGCGGCCGCCCGCGACTTCGTCCGCGTAGATTTTTGATGATGACAAAGATATTAAAATAGGTAAATGAATTTTATTCTTATTTAAAATGGTCTAGACAATGCAATTGTTAAAGATTTTTTGAAGATTTTCCAATTAGATTACGGGAATTGTTTGCAGGATGCTTATTATTTATTCCGTCAGTTACCTGATGCTTTTAATCTTTGGCAAAAATGACTGCAAGATATAGAGCGACGCATGGATTTGGAGTTAGAGAATGGGGATCTTAGTTATTATGAGTAAGATTTAAAAAAAATGTTAAATATCATAAGGCTGTTAAAACAATTTTAAACTCAGCACTGGAAATCGAGAGATGGAGGCAGTTTAATGAAGAGTATCTCTTTTAATAATAATAAATAATAAACTTTATTTCAAAACAATAATAAATAATGACCTCTTTTCATAAGAAGGCAGCACTGGTATTTGTACACGCCGGCCTGGCTATTAAACGAAAAGAGTGGTGTGGCGGAGTTCCCGAGGGGGGCCTGAATGTTTCTAAATGGTCTAGCAGATACCCCAGTTATTAAAAAGGCTAGTGTTTAAAGATAATGCTGAAATGTGACCATTAAAAACAAAATGCACATAAGCGAACTTAATGATGCGATTACTATTTTGGTCTACAGGCTAGTAGTATTGTTTGAAGAGTGATTCAATATATTCTGGTGCTATAGTTCTCTATATCTCTCAAGAAGCTAAATAGAGTAAGAATAGGTATATAAAGTATAAATTATTCATGTGCTGATAGACAACTCACTAAATATAGGAACACATAAAGTTTGGAACACAATAAATAAGAGACAGCACTAAGAAAATATTGTTGACATTCAACCATAGAAAAGGGGGTGCAAGTTGGTTTTAAAAAAGGACGTAGTCACTGGGTAGTAGACAGGAAATAAAAAATATATAAACTGATAACGTTAGCGTAACACTTCTTTATAAACAACATTAGCGGTGTTCCCCATACAAACTTTGCACCCCTTTTTAACCCCCTTAGAGGTGAAATTTTCCAAAACGCTGAAATTACTTTTTTGTATTTGATTAAGTAAGCTATCTACAAAGTTTCAAGTCTCTAGTTCAAAAAATAAAGTTTCTCCCATACAAACTTTGCACCCCTTTTTAACCCCCTTAGAGGTGAAATTTTCCAAAACGCTGAAATTACTTTTTTTGTATTTAATTAAGTAAGCTATCTACAAAGTTTCAAGTCTCTAGTTCAAAAAATAAAGTTTCTCCCATATAAACATTGCACCCCTTTTTAACCCCCTTAGGGGTGAAATTTTCTAAAACGCTAAAAGTACTTTGTATGTTTTTAAATAAGTAATAATTCTACAAAGTTTCAAGTCTCGAACTCCAAAAAAAAAGTTTACCCCATACAAACTTTGCACCCCTATTTAACCCTCTTAGGGGAGGTATTTCCAAAAATCCCTTCTTATCTCTAGCCCACGTTATAAAAGTAACCTACTGTGCAAAAATCAACTCTCTCACATTAGTAGTTTCGGCTGTGCGTTGATGAGTCAGTCAGGACTTCTTCTTTTATATATATAGATATATCAATCAACAGAACGTGGTTTTCGGAATAGTGCTATCCGAAAAGATAAATGAAACTTGGAATTTTTGCAGTGTACCCAATTTAACACCTAATTAATGAAGTAACCTTATCAGTTTGACTTATATATTTTAATCTTTCTTTATATTAATAACAAATTCGATGAAATTGTGAGAACTAATAAGTTACAATAACAACACAAACACATAAAGTATAACCGAGAGTAAAGAAAATGGGTTCCTTTGTTCCAGTCTCCAAACAAAGCGCCCTCGTTTTCTTTACTTTTGACTATATATCTACATAAAGTACGTCACACACGGGGATTTCACCATATATTTACGGTATAGTTTGCGTACTTCTTACATAGAAAACTGCCGTGAGTCACAAACATATTCAAAAGCATAATGAAATGGGTTTACTCATCCTTGAACTCAGTAAGGAACGTAGTCTTAGTGAGTGTTGTGTGCAATGCAACCCGACCATAGATATAGTATAGTAGTTATAGATTTGCCACAGAGCGACCAGGCGTAAGAGAAAGACATATAATGACGTCAAAATGTGGGGTTGCCATGGTCGCAAAAAAAACCCCATAAAAAGTGGTTAGAGAGAAACGTTCCAAGTACTCGAATTCACAACATTTAATTTTTTTTACTCATTTTCCGATAACATCAAACAAAGGATAAAAAAAAATATGTATTCCCTTTTTTATATGTTTAAAAATATTCTAATTAACGATTAAAAATCTATTTGTTCCTCATTTTAAAAGACCATAGGCGAAAGGTAATTGGTCACAGCGCAGTAAATCATACAGTCTGACTATTACTAAGGCGGATTTAGTATGAAAATTGTAGCGCTGTTCTTTTATAGGCTATGACTGTCCATTTTCCACAAGGTGTCGTCATTTGAGTGCTGATTGACTTGAGTCTTAGACGACGCTGCTTTCACCTTTATATTTAGTATTTTCAAAACTAGTCCGTATAATCAAATAAAAATAATATACTTGGGTTCTCTGATAATAAAAATAATGAAATTAGTTTAAACTTTAAATAATATGTATTTACAACAATTGATCCAAACAAAATTTTTGATTTGCCCTTGAATACTGTAGAATTTTTCTGGCCAGTACTAAAAAATAGGGTGAAAGTTCTTTCTTCTTTTTCTTCTATTCTACTCAGGATACTTTAAATCCATCGTGACAGTCCACGTTCATGGACGCACCGCCTTATTGGGACATTCTGTAACAAAGCAAAATTAAATAGTAAAATTGTAAACGACATAAGTAGATAGGATATCACCAATACTAAGTAGTTGCGAAAATCTAATTTTTCTCAGGCCTTGCTATTCATTTTTTACACGGTTCTTTCTCTGTCGGATTTGGAGAACTGAAAATATCAATTTACTATAGATCCCCCAAATATGGGGGTAATTTTTATTTTATATCTAGGCATCCCCAAATTGGATTATAAACCGACTGATTTATTTAGACGTCTATGTTAGCTGGCTTTTATCGTAGATTTATGCTACGCAATTTGACCGATTTGCAATATTTACATGTCAAAATGCTCGGAGTTATTTTGAAAATAATTTACATATTTTTCCTATTTTATCAAGTTTTTTCATGATATAACTAATGATTTAACTTTGTAACTTGATTCTTGTGAGATTTGAGAAAGAAATGGGTGATCAAAACACAAAAAAACTTGTACTTACGCATGAAATGTAAAATCCGCTTATTTTCGTTAACTGTTGCTTTTCTAGCCGAACACTGAACACCCCACCATTTTTGAGGCTACACACAAACACTCCACATCCGTTAATATGTCAATTATCTGGAAATAATAATTATTTAATACACATAATCTTCTATTTGTATACCGCTTTTGATTCGAATTTGACGTGTGCCAGTAACCCGACCATGAAAAAATGCTCGGTCGCTGATAAAGACAAAACATGGCACTCTTTTCTATTTCTTCTTTTATGAATCGCAATAAGGCTATCTTTATCTATCAAAGCGCGTCAGACCCTTGAACCCGACAATACGGTATGATGACAACTCAAAGCTACTCTTGTGAAACGTCAAAAACGTGTTGGTATGAAGTTTTTATGAAGATACTGGCTTGTGACGTCATAAATCTGTAGTCAAAATCGAAACACGTCTTCTTTTTAATTTTTGTCCAATTAAAAATAGTATAATGTCCAAAAAGCAAAAATAAGTGTTAGTTTATTTGGTGACGTTTATTTTTAAGTGTGTTACAATGATACAATTTATTTTTCACTATATTCAAATACCTTTTTGACATAGTGTGTGATGAGGGTAGATTGTTGTCGGTGTCGGCATTTAGCAGCCGCGCGGACAGAACAATGGCGCGCAGTGTTCGATTTACCGTCGCCGCGACTGATCGACGCTCCTGAGCATGAATCGCGAACCGATTCCATACATGTCGAGCAATATTCGACTTATACGACGTGAGTAAACCCATTTCATGTTTCATATGCATTTGAATAGTTTGCGTACTATAAGACAGAATCCACACACGCACCTATAATATCTATACAGGGTGAATCCCATGTCGAAAACAGAAATATATGTTTCTTACTTTTTAACTTTAGTTTAAACAGTGGACGTGACAATACGCAAAAATATGTAAACGTTTTTGTTAATTCGGTAATTAAAAAATAATAATTTACTGAGTCTCATGGTCACCCTAATTGCTACGTTAAACTGTCATAGACCGTACAGGGCAAGTCTTGTCGAATTGGGTGACCATAAGGTTGGTGTTTTTGCTATTTGCAATGAATTTGCCTTAGAATAACTGCGATATAAACAAAAAAAATTCTGTTTACGACTTAGGATTCATCCTGTATATATAATTATAGCTTGTTTATTATAGCCCGTGTGTGACGGTCTTCATGAGCTCAACATAACGATGCCTTTTAAAACTAACTTACCTTAAATTTAGTAAAATCGTTAAAAATCCAACTTAAATACCTTAAACTTACTTCTAATACATATTCGGCACTTCACCTCTCACGAGTTCTGCACTGGTATCATATACCTTATTACCTAGGTTCTAGGATATAGTACTGAAGTTCTACATGTGGGTGTTCAGGGTCATCACCTCCCCGGAGCTGTTCTCGTAGAGTCGCTTCACGTCTTCGTGGGTCATTTGGGACACGGTTGGTATTTTTGCTACGTTGTTCATCATTGGTTTCACCTGTGAAATGTAGAAATGCAATCAAAAGCATGATAAAAGATTACAGGTCTTCTTTAAAAAAAAATTGATAAATAAAAAACATAACTTCGATGATGCATCCACAGCGAGCGACGGGTTCTTTCTTTTGTGCAATAAAGATTAAATGAATAAATATGTTACATTTGCTCGCAACTATTATTTTATTTATTTATCGATAAGTACCCACCCTATTTTCTTTTTTTTTTGCAATACCTGACATAGCCGTACTCATAGAACATTCCAGAACAAATGGCGTACCCGTAGTCAAAAGTCTTAATACACGATTAAATATTTACAATGAACCAAAAAATTGAAAAATTCAACGGTTCAGGCAGGATTCGAACCTGCGTCTCCATCGGCTTTCCGGACCAACACGGGCGTCCTACCAACTGGACCACCGAAGCTGATGCCAGAGCCATTGAATTTTTCAATCAGTAGCTTCTACATGCCTTAGGGTGGCATCTTTACGGTACGATGTAATGTGTGAACGTTAGCAGACGTTACTGCTTTAATAAAAACTCGTACACGACTCATTAGAAGGAGGATCCCACTGTGCACGTGCCCCTTTCGCAGGGTTTCGTTGACAAAGCCGTTGACTTAGACCCACTACAACATTGTGTCAGAACAAATATTTTAATGGTTCAGGTGGGGATGGAATCCGCGGCTTTCCAGACCAGCCCGTCTTAGCTATTGGACCACTGAAAGGATAAGCGAGCCGTTACTGTTAAAAAAATAGGCACCTTATTATTGGCCATGCCAATGAATCCGTTCGCCAGGTTCCCGTTGGGCAGGGTTCCGTTGTGCACGTTCCCGTTTCGTAGGGTTCCGTTGGCGAAGCCGTTCGCTACGCCGCCGCCCATGCGCGACATGGCGTGCGTGAACTGCTGCATTGATGACATGTCTGCGAAAAAGGATAGAATAGTTGTAATTTGGTAATATTCAAACCTTTTTAGGCAAATGTGGTCTTACCTGAGGAATACCTTAAACCCAACATTATATTAGATATGAGTCGACCTGCAATTGGCTGAGTACAATTCTTCGAAGACCATTAAAGGTAGGATCAAGTATTCAAGGTCATAATTTCTCTTCTATCATGGTTTATTTCAAAATAAACTTTTTAATTGTCAATTTGACGTTCGCAATAGTGTTAGCTATCACTAAATCTGACAAAGTTGAACGCTTGGATCTGGCTAGAGACAACTTAAGGCCGCTAGAAGGAGTAGGTAAACTATTATCGGAATTGAATCACTTTAGATTGCTGGGTCGTCGATGTTACCTTTAATTTAGTAAAGTGAGTACCTGATCGCGGCGTAGGAGGCAATTCCGTTTGCTCCGGCATGTCCGCAATAGCCTCGGCTTTCTCCATCTCTTCTTGCACTACCCTCGTGAATTCTGCTTGGACATCAGAGGAGTCGGTATCTCCGTCCACCTGTGATAGTTTAATATTGCATTATGTCCTACATGTTAATAAAAAAAATGCACTTAGAGAAAAATATATTTGAAAGGGTCAAGCTTATGTGTTGTGACCCAATATATTCCATCCAAGATCATGCCAAAAGATTAGTCAACTAATAAAGGTTTTTGCTTAGTGGTTTTCTTTACATGTGGTTCAGTCTACTCTACTCTGACGGAAGCCATATACCTATCTCATAGGTGTTGTTCTTCCAGGATCATCAATTATCAACATGGTTAGACTAAGCTCTTTGAATATCTTATAGAAATGTACGAGCGCGATGATACGGATATTTAGAACACTCTACCTGGAGCACCATGCGATGTGACGACTTGTCTTGACCAGACTGGTAATCGTTACTTTTTTTAGGGTTCCGTACCCAAAGGGTAAAAACGGGACCCTATTACTGAGACTTCGCTGTCCGTCCGTCCGTCCGTCCGTCTGTCACCAGGCTGTATCTCAACAACGGTGATAGCTAGACAGTTGAAATTTTCACAGATGATGTATTTCTATTGCCGCTATAACAACAAATACTAAAAATAAAATAAAATAAATATTTAAGGGGGGCTCCCTTACAACAAACTTTTTATAGATTATTTATATATATATATATATATATAGGTACGGAACCCTTCATGCGCGAGTCAGACTCGCACTTGCCCAACTTTTTTTTATTTATTTATTATACTTAGAAAGTTACAAACTGTTACACTTTATATGTTTCGCCAAACTGCAATGCAGTTTATTGGCGAACTTTATGTTACGTTATTTTTATTTACGAGACGCGAGAGTCACGGATCGTCAACATGGGCTGTTTTAGTTTCCAGAACACCTTGAATAAATAATGCTCTAACAGAATCTTGAAACAGTCAGTAGAGTAATATGAGCCATTGAACAACGTGGTGTTAACGGAACTAAGGATGAACTTACGATAACTAGACGATGTTGCTGGTCCAGATTCTTCAGCATGGGCAGGCTGAGCTCTCGGAACACCTCAAGCCGGCGACGAAATGCGGCCACGGAGTCGTCGCGCCGCCCGCGCCCGAGTTGAAGTTTGGAGCAGTCCAGGAGAACCATGCGGGGTGATACACGGAACTAGAAGACAAGAGGGTCAAATAAGTACATTTTTTTATTCACAAACTGACCGGCAATTGATCTCAGTAGCACCTGATGGTAAGTGACTACGGGGTCGAGGCTGTAGTTCGCCGCTTAGTATTAGCCTACTCACTCTTACCTTGAAGATACCCAAATTATAATTTTACTTAAATACTTCAAAGTTCGAACCGTGCGTTAGTAAATATTCTTTGTGGATATTGTAGCTTATTTAACTCATTTGAGCTGTGCAGTTTAGCGCTCCTTCGGGGGCTATCTATAAATCTATATAGTTTTACACATTGATTCGTGCGTGAGCCCCAGGAAATTTCATCGTGACTCCTGTCCAACGGATACCCCAGAACGTTTATTTGACAGAACTGATGTATAGAGCTAAGGCATCTCTTACAATGATGATGATGATGATGGCGATAACTATATTACTTAGCATGATACTTATTATACCTTGACGAGACTAAACATAAGTGAAACTGAATAATTAACTGTTGAGGGAGGATCGTACCTCTTTCTGGAAGTTTTTCATCTGCTCGATGTCCCTGGGATAGCCGTCTAGAAGCAGCCCTCTCCCACGGCCGGCTTCCACCACAGCAGTTCGAACCAGCTGCGTTACCAGCTCTCGTGGTGCCAGCTCACCGCCACTGATGGCTGTACGGGCTAGGGCTCCGTCAGAGGCGGGGCCGCCGCCGGCGTCGGCTAGGGAGCGGAGGCGCTGGCCGAGGCTGAAACAAAGTATGTAATTATTAATGACTTAACAAGTTACATGGACTTTAACTTTGACTATCATACTACATAAAAAGGCATAACATAGACAATAGATTTTTTTCTTATGGTAATTTTCATCTTTAATATTCCTTTTAGTTTGTGTATTGGTTTGTAATTTCTGAAATCGCTTGATTAAGTATTGTACATCAAAATTACAATTTAAAATTAGCGGGAACCTTGATTTTATGTCTTGATCGTATTTGACCTTAAAATGCAAGTATAAACAGATAAATAAAATCCTGGTCACGGCACCAAGTTGTAACATATATTAGATGCAAATTGATAATGTAACTCGAAAGTTTGAGGTACTATATGGTGTTTAGATGACTAGGTGTGTACCTGAAATGCGTCCATCCCGGCCGTAACGACACGCACCGCTGACACAGCGCCGCCTTGTTGCTGCCGGGACCACCGACCACCCACAAAATAGCGGGTGTTGTCGACGCACCACGTACTTTTATCACTTCAGCCTGTAACATGAGAAACATTTACATTAGTATTAAATATAAAAAAGTATAATATATTACAAAGGTCAAGAGTCAAATGAAGCTGAGTTATTGCCAGCCAAACATTGAGAAGTAGAAGAATAAGATGAAAGACGCAGAACAAGCATCAACAAAAGCTTCGACTAAAGAAGTTCCTTAGACCGCTAAGTATAAAATCGTATTGCACATACTCAAGCCCAATGAATTAGTTACTTTATCCCGGCTATTTTTAGATTTAAGAAAACACCCAGGATGAGTGACGTTTAAGGTGGAGACATCAACTGTACTATTTTACGAGTATGAAGAATTTCCTGACTTCCAATCGTACCTAATAACCTTACTCTGTCACGACTGTAAGGAAGTGATAAATGACATGTATTGTTATACTGTCTGCAGACTTTTTTCCAATAAAACCGAGCAACTTTAGCCTATTGTTACAAAAATTAGGACAGCAAGAAAAACGGCACATAATGGTTAACTGACTCTGCTAATTTTAGACATTATATGTAATATTAAATTACTTCATAGATTTTTGTGAATCAATTAGGTTATTTCGCGATTTTTTGCGACAAGAGTTTGCTTAGTCGTCGGGTATAATATTTTATTCCAAAAATAAGCTGACAAGGTAACATTTAGATCTACGCAGAAAACCAGCCCATGTAGCACAACTAGGCTTCGCGAGTCGCGACTCTTGTCACGCGACATAGAATCGCCCGTCACTCCCTCCCAGTACAGCGAAGAAAGAGATAGGTAATATTCCTCGTCTCCAGCTAGACAACTGTGACACGCGACTCTCTCACTGTGCAGATCGAGTTTTTGCTGTGTTACGGTCATGGTACGAAACTCTCAGCGAGTGAATATTTCGTACTTGCGTAAGCGAGTCTTAAACAGTACCCTTACTATGAGTTAACGTGACAGTACCTACTCGCTAGCGACGGCGTCTACCCACTTAGCAATTATAGTAGGTACATTATAATATGTATCATCACACACCTAGCATATTTATGACCCTCGCCTTCGGTTCGGACCGAATTCACCGCCCGTGGTTTGTCTAAAGTTTTACGTCTTGCCTTAGCCAGGGAAGTGAGATTTTCTCCCCGCAAAAGGGCCGAAAATTCCACTTACGGCCTAGCGTGACGTAATTATTTCTACTTGAAACTTTAATATTTAATAAAAATTGGGAAAGTGCGAGTCCGACTCGCGCATGAAGGGTTCCGTACCATAATCTATAACAAGTTTGTTGTATGGGAGCCCCCCTTAAATAATTATTTTAGTTTATTTTTAGTATTTGTTGTTATAGCGGCAATAGAAATAGGTACATCATCTGTGAAAATTTCAACTGTCTAGCTATCACCGTTCTTGAGATACAGCCTGGTGACAGACGGACGGACGGACGGACGGACGGACGGACGGACGGACGGACAGCGAAGTCTCAGTAATAGTGTCCCGTTTTTTCCCTTGGGGTACGGAACCCTAATAAGGGACAGTGGTTCTTAAATCCAGTAAACATCGATAATTTCGACAATGCCGTGAAAGTGTGAAGAAGCACGAGTAGGTCAAGGGATGGCCTCCAAACACCTATATCTTTGTTTCCAACCATTGTCTGTTACAAGGACTGAGTTGAAGGATGTATTACAACAATTCGTAAACAAACCTCTCTTCATATATGTTTTTCGTTTTATTAAAATAATTAGCTTACCTAGGCCTTTAAAAAAACCCGAATCCCTGTTTCTTCTAGACTTTGACGTTTTTGGGTTTATCGGACACAGCAATGCTATCGATTATAGCATTTTCAATGTAAAAAATCTAAAAATGTGTCGCAAATTTGTCACGTTTGAACATAAACTTTTTTTATTTGCACGACCGTTACGTAGTGGAAACTAAAATTCCCTTGCAAATTTTGGGACTTTTTTTACATTGAAAATGCTATCGATAGTGCGATGATCCCGAAAACGTCAAGTTCTGGAAGAACAAAGATGCGGGTTTTTTTTTGAGACCGCTCTCCTATGTCGTGTCATAAGACATCTAACATACTTTTTATTCTAGGACCAGTAGAGTATTCAGAATCCACAAAATCTTTAAATAAGGCATGCCGGTGGGAATCGTATTTTTTAAACGCCACACCATCCTCAACACTACGTAGGTGCGAATTTCATTTTTAGTGGCAAAAAATCGTTTCTAAGTAATATATTTTTTGCTATAGCTATATCAATGCGCCATTGTACTCGTAAAAGCGGTCCCCCCTTGGGAAATAAAGGTAGAGAGAGACATGTACAAGCATTGTAATTGTAACTTGCGATGCCGATGCCGTCCGGCTTGACAACAGAATACGAGTAATGTTCATTTATTTATTTAATTAAAAATGGTTCTGTATAGTCTTGGAATTGTAAGTCTTTTCTGCCAATGATGAAGATCTAAGAAATCTAAGAATCCCACGCACAAATCGTACTTACAATACAAAATCTAGAACAAAGTAAAAATTAACAGTATTTAATAAAGCAGGTACAGGAAAGCTCACTAAAATAGAAGAAATATGAAGAAAAGGATCGCAGAGTTGACTTAAAATTTACATTTTTGGATGGATCAAATGAAGATGAAGCTTTAGAGGTAGAAGAAGAAGACAGTTGAATAGAGATCACTCGCAGACTAACCTTGGGACTGACCACTCTCCGTGTATTTCCGTTATTTATGGGAACTACCGGCGAAATTTCAGCTCTGGACATCTCAGCCTTCTGGGTGCCTGGTACCTCAACTCCCATCTAGTTACCCAGGAATATCATGATCAGAAATAAGATTTGTAGAATTCAAAACCAATTTTGATTAAAAACAAAGTTTAAAAGCAACTAGGATGTAAGAAGTAGAAAAGAAAGCGGAGCCACAAAATGCTACATTTAAAATGAGAAAGAAAGAAGGAATAAGAGAACGAAGGATTGCACACGCACACTCGACCAACCTTTGGACTGACCATTCGCGGCACATCACCATTGCCTATGTGGGCCATCGGCAGGACTTCAGGTCTGGGTGCTTCCACTCTCTGGGCGCCTGGTACTGGGGCTCGTTCGATACCCATCTAGCCAGGAATACCATATCAAAACTAAATAATATAATCGACCCCTATAGCTAACCAGGCACCAGATGTTAACCAATTTGTAGAAGAAAAAGGCAATTTAATAACATTGTCACCACGCGTGGTCAACTACCCACTATATTACTTGGTCTATTACTGGTACACTGATTCTAAAAAGGGTGATTAGATTTAGCTTCCTAGTTTGGAACGTTCATTTCCTGGTATCCCTATTAAAGTAGTCCCTGCTAGAGACAACAGTGTCATCTGATCTCCTCCCTAATAGTTTGGGTACAATTCTTCGAAGACTACTCAATTATATATTTTTTTCGAAAGTCATTGCTTTAAGGATCTACAGTCTGCAGGTAATTTTTTGTGCCATGGTTATAATTTTTGTTTTTTAATTGACATATTAACAGTTCACAATAGTGTTCGCTGAAGGGACCGTTGACTTCGAAACCCAATAAAAAAATTGTCGATGATCGGCAAGATCAAATATGCGTACAGTACGATTAAAATCAGTTAACACTTCGGCCAACCTCGGTAATTGTCGTGAATCCCTCATCCTCACATAGAGTTATCAATTTACAGATATGACCGATTTACAAAATTCTTTTAGTATTTGATAGGGTACACTTCCGAGATTGTCCCATGTAAATTTTATCAAAATCGGTCAAGCAGTTTATGAAATATCAACAAAAATCGGTTGAAAACGGTTATTAAAATTTTCAATTTGGTGATTATTATCAATTATTAATCCGACGTAATATCGTACTGACAATAAAATATTGACTCATATATGTATTTTTTCATATATTGTATACAAGTATAGCTTTAATATTAATAAATAATGAATGTTCAAATTCATGTCACTTCTGCATAATAAATTTCTTAGGTATACCGGTTAGTAATGTCATCTTGGCAGGTGCTATACATTGCGTTTATGATTCTTCAAATTGAATGCTACCTAAAAGAAATCGCGGTAATGTATTTCGTGTCATTTCCGTCTCCGGATTTAGGCGATGATACCCGAGAAAAGCCGAAGTGTTAACTGATTTTAATCGTACTGTATGAATGTTCTATTTTTTTAACGAGTAGAATTTTATAGACATTACTAACCTTCGGACTGACGATCCTTGCATCCCCATTCACAGGCAACACTTCAGCCCTGACCCGGTCCCTGCCCGCCGGCGCGGGCTCCACGCCGACGATCTCGCCGGGGATGCCGCCGGCGCCGACGCCGACGCCGCTCACGCCGTTCATGGTGGACTGGTCCTCCACGGAGCCGAGGATCTGGAGCACCGCGGAGCGGAAGTCCTTGTAGACCTCTTCGGGGTTGCGTTCGCCGTTTACCTGGAGATAAAAATGTGAGTTTATAGTTGTTCTTATTCATTAAAGGGCTACCCGGCAAATTTCACTATTTTCAAAGTGTTTTCGAGTGGTTCCTCTTCGTGCAATAGTGCCGTCTCTCAATCTCCTGTTGAGTGAGCGGTATGACACTAAGCGACGGTCGACTTTCGAACATCGGAGTAGCCCTTCTGTTTATTTACTCGGTACTCTACGTCACGCCACAGATAAGCTTCAGGCAAAAATGGCGGTCGGCGTTTTTGGCTGTTCATGAAATATTAATTTTCAAAATATTTTCTTTTAGAGCTAGTAAGATAATTATTAACAATTTCAAATATATTACAAAAAAGGGGTCAACTAGCCTATTAATTGCAGCATAACCGATCACACAGTATCCAGGTCAGCCAGCCGTTCACCCAGCACTAACGAAAAATTCATAAGCCCGTGCGCTGAACCACGCCCCTGAATATCGAAAAGCCGATAATGTGTCATAGAAACTTGCCAATATAATTATTTCTACTGTGAAACGGACAGGACAAGAGGTATTAAAGACAGGTATCGTTATGAATATGATTTGTCTGTAATTATAGGAATTAAATAGTAAATAAAATAGAAGAACTAGACCAGTTCTAATTATTTTCATATTTAAGAGGCCTGAGAAATTTGGAGTAAGTATAATGTTTATAGTCTATCAAAGCATGGAGCTACTCCACATACCAGCACCTCTCGTGTGACTGTGAAATGAAAATGTAAATTCAGTCCTTTGTTTGTAAGTTAGTGCCGTTAGTCAGTATCCTTACCAGTCACTATTACCACTAGAGATGTGCCATATCCGAAAGTTACCGGACACTAACCTCGTTTTGTATGGGAAAAGAGGAAAGTTTCAGAAACGGTACATCACTACTTATCACCAGATGGCCTGCATGTTCGTTACCTACTTCACTACCATTAAAAACAACGATCTTTCCTACATCTCACAACGATCGTCCCGGCCGACCCCCTCCTCCCCTTGGTAAAAAATTACACGTGATGTCTTCTCGGACCGCCCCTCCCCATCGTGATCATTTGTGATATTTTTCTGACCGCCACCCTTATGTTATGTTTATGGGGATAAACGATCACACGATTTCTGGTCGAGACCTAAGTAGATACACATTGGTCCCTTAGCGTCGATAAAAATCCCCTGCATGTTTCCTAATAAGTAGGTACACAATTTGCGTCATCAGAAAAATGTCTCCATCAAACTCGTGAATTTACAATGCAGCTCGATACCTATCATCGTGAAAAACACAGTCCAAGAAGTGCACGCCTCCCCATTACCCCCCTGTAACCTTCATAATATTTTATGAAGACCACGTACGATGGCAGCCATTAAAGATTTAGAGGGTATATCTTGACCAGCGGTGTAGTTTCCCACGAATCGGTTTTACAAGCTTTGTGTATGACTGGTGACTGGTGAGGAAATTATTGGATACGTTTTGTTAAAAGGTGTAGCTATATAAAGAGACGACTTATTTTTTGCAGGCTAAAATTGGATCAGAAAGTACCGACGAGATATATGGTGTTCATTGCTTAGTGAATACTTGACGACTCGATTGGTGCAGTGGTAGAAGTTGCCTACTGAGCCGGCGGTCCTGGGTTCGAATCCCGGCAAGGGCAAATATTTGTGTGATGAACTCCAATACACTTTACTGGTTTATTTTCTATGTATTTATTTGAGTAATATATTGACGCTTAAGAATCAATATATTGTCTAAGTAACAAATAAAAATTGGACGATTATGGCATTCTATTCTTTTTTTTTCTGAACCTAGGTAACTAACATTAAAAGGTGAAAAACGTCAAAAATGTTAGACGGTATTGATTCTTAAGTGTCGATATAGTACCTAGAAAGGCTAGAAACCGTAATCCAAACCTAGTAGAGCTTAATTTGGGAGGTCAAATGAGTGAGTTTGTCCATTATTTATTTTATTAAGTATTTATTTAATTACTAGAATGTCATCCTGAAAATTTGCGTTAAGCCGTAGCTTGACTCTGATACAATATAATCAGACATGACTTTACGTGTTACTGTTTTTCTGTTCTGTGACTTTTCACAAAACAGAAAAAAAACAGTAAACAGGAGTTCAAATTTTCAATGTGTGTGTTTTGGCTACACAGGTTTTCTTAGAAATTGACTTCCACTGTTTTTAGGGTGATTCTTGAAAGGCTCAATTTACAGCGTCCAGAAGGATAAAGTATACCCGCACAATTGAAATAATTGACCATAGTATTTTTTATATATTACATTAGCACCTAATCTAACTGGAGCACGATTTATTTTTTGTTTAAGTTAAGTATAATTAACTGTAAAAAAATATTAAACACATAAAACTTTATTCCCTTGGTGCGTCCATTAGCCATTTTTTAAGCAAACTACCCCAAAAAATACATGTTTTGAATTGAAATAAAGTATAGAATTGAGTTAAATTATTAGAATATAAGTTATTTATTTAGAAGAAAAAATATGGTTGCTGTGTGTATTGTAATTAAAAAAAAATCTATGTTAAAGGTTTGTCCAGACCTAAGCTATGATTCCTCTGGTGCCTCATTCAACACGGCGCACATCCCTACTTAAACTTCATCTGACCAGTTGCAAAGGCCGGGCTTGGCAAACGTCAGTAACGCTTCCAGATATGCGGGGAATGGTCGCGACTAGTTGCTGGAATTCTTAGCTATGAAGGCTAATATATGATTCACTTGGCTTTGGTTCACTATGATTTTGATTCCCTTGAATTTTTATATAAAATTTAATATCTGCAATAGGTTCATAGTGTTTAGTAAAAAGAAAACTACATGAATGCCTGCATGTGTTGACTTAATAGTTGTTCTTATAATAATTTTAGTTTCGGCAGAATCGACAAGAAACATACTTTTTTCTTATTCCTCTGGTTCTAATTTCGAACAAGGGAATCACAGTTTTCTTGCGTTTTCATGAAAAGAAAATAAATTTCCCTTTAATTCGCGTTGCAGATGACTGAATCATTGATTTAGAATTTTACCTATTCCATTTAGGTACAGCAGGTCTCAAATAATTTTGAGCTGAATTCAAGAGAAGATGCTTATTCCCAGCAATTTTTATACTACGACGGTGGTTCGATTATTAAGAAAATTGCCAATTAATGCGAATAAAACACTGTGAATTTTTGTATCCTTACACTTTGTAAAACTTTTTATTTATTTAAGAAAAACTGATCTGAATATTATTCCCCTGTACTTTTTTTTATGATTCCTTTGGCGTTTTTCTTATTCCCATGTCATCTTTTCTTATTCCCCTGGCGGCAAAAACATAAAGTGGTATATTTCTGTATCAAATTGACCAAAAGTATTTCTAATATTTGATAAATCTGCGTAAAATTAAATACAATTTCATATTTTGTAGCAAATAGGTAAAAAAATATAAAAATAAAAATCGCCAAGGGAATCACATGAAGAATTAGATTCTCAAGAATGACCCTTTAGCGTTCCGTACCCAAAGGGTAAAAACGGGACTCTATTACTGAGACTTCGCTGTCCGTCCGTCCGTCCGTCTGTCACCAGGCTGTATCTCAAGAACGTTGAAATTTTCACAGGCGATTTATATTGCCGCTACAACAACAAATAATAAAAATAAAATAAAATAAATATTTAAGGGGGGCTCCCATACAACAAACTTGTTTTAGATTATGGTACGGAACCCTTCATGCGCGAGTCGGACTCGCACTTGCTCAATTTTTTTCTATTCCGTGCGTAAAGTACAGCTCGTGACCTGACAGAATGAGACCCGAGTTTATTACATGTCTCGCTCGCTCTTACACGATCGAAACTTATAATTGCGACGTATGAAGTACTCATAGGTATATTAATAAAGAGCAATTACCCGAGAATAATGTCAACAAACCTTAAGAAATCATTTCAGATCGTTGCTGGTAGTACTCAATACTTTTGTAGCCACTTAATAATTTAACGAGCCAGGCTCGAATAGTATAGCGATGTATTTAATTACTGGTAGATTATTTCTTTCCGTTATAATTTATACGAATAATATGGACAAATTAAAAGAAATAAGTGTTCTAATTAAGTAAGAAAGTTCTGTTTTTTTTTGCTCATTTAAAGCGGGTTTTCAGACCGAAATACTTTAACGAACACACAAAAATTTATAGATACAATGCGCTAAATCAACGAAATCTTTGCGATATCTCCTATTACAGCAATATCTCAGCTTGTATCAATCAAAACTGTAAATTCTAAATAAAATTTGCTATTCAAACTACGAGCAAATATTTGTGTGATGAACTCGAAAATTTGTTCCCAAATATCATGGATTATGTATATCGTTCTAAAATAAATCATAGTAAAATTCGTTCATAGTAAAAGCTTTGCTTAGTTTGGGAATAGGTTACTTTATATATAACTGTGCGATCTCAGATAGATACCAAGAACCGTCGTCGGATTGAATTGAGGGCCTTTTTAGGGTTCCGTACCCAAAGGGTAAAAACGGGACCCTATTACTGAGACTTCGCTGTCAGTCCGTCCGTCTGTCACCAGGCTGTATCTTTTTGTTTGTATCTCAAGAACGGTGATAGCTAGACAGTTGAAATTTTCACAGATGATGTATTTCTATTGCCGCTATAACAACAAATACTAAAAATTATATAAAATAAATATTTAAGGGGGGCTCCGATACAACAAACTTGTTATAGATTTTGGTATGGAACCCTTCATGCGCGAGTCGGACTCGCACTTGCCCAATTTTTTAAGAGGGCGCCAACGCGTTGGCTAGCTCTCTCTCTCACTGAGCGTAAGCGTGAGCGAGATGGAAGTGTGTGCTCGGAAGCGCGGAAATCATGTTTTTTGAGTTGTGTCATAAACGTATGCATTTTATATATTGAAAATAGTTTTACAGTTTTTGAGAACTTATAATTGTGCAACTGTTAAGCTAAAAACATTGTTAAAAATGGAAGGGTTTTGAAGATCCAACCGAAAATATCAAAAAAAAGGGTTATGTTTGAGAGACATAAGTATCGAGAAAATTTTTACCAATCGTGTTTTCACGTTGACAAGATTGAAGAAAAACTGTTTAAGTTTCTTAATTCTAAGGGACAGATTTTTAATCACTATGGATGTTGAGATCTAGGATCATTCACCTGACGAATTTTGCATGGGTGGGCTCTTAACCCTAGACGAAAAAGAAGTGTTTAACATATGTATCTATGTGACTGTCTGTGGCATCGTAACTCCTAAACGGATGTACTATAAATTTTAGTATTTTTTTAAAATCGAAATATTTGTCCGTCGAGATGGTTCTTACGAGTAGCTATGTTTGGTGGAAATATGACCAGTAGTTTCCAAGATATTCAGCTTTAATTGGAACACGTGTCGAGATCTCAGCCAATATTTATTTAAACTTTATTGCACAAAATACAGAAGTAAAAGTACAAATAGTGGATTTAATGCCATGAGCTCAATATTGAAGCTAAGAATTCCAAATTTTGTAGTTATGTTCAGTTTTAGTAGCATTTTCTATATCAGTCATTCTCCTGCGTTTCATACCACATTACAGATGTAAGTAATCGTTAAAATTAAAACGCTTAAAATAACCGTATACTTACTTGTATTATGAAAATTTATTAGCACCACCAGCTGTAGGAATGTACAATTTCTTGAAAGCTTACCGTGAATTGTACCTATATATTACGAGTACTTACCGTTCATTGATGGTTGTTACTCTCAATATTTCATATGCATAGTTACAGTTAATTACTTATATAAGTAGCAGTGGCGGGGCGTCGATAGAACCCAATTCCCACCGGCTTGCCTATTGCAAGACATTTTGAACGTGGACTCCCTTGTACTTACGGTTCTTAAAAAAAATCGGGCAAGTGCGAGTCCGACTTGCGCATGAAGGGTTCCGTACCATAATCTATAACAAGTTTGTTGTATGGGAGCCCCCCTTAAATATTTATTTTATTTTATGTTATTGTTGCAGCGGCAATAGAAATACATCATCTGTGAAAATTTCAACTGTCTAGCTATCACCGTTCTAGAGATACAGCCTGGTGACAGACGGACGGACGGACGGACAGCGAAGTCTCAGTAATAAGGTCGCGTTTTTACCCTTTGGGTACGGAGCCCTAAAACTAAGCCAAACCTGCTCCACTTTACCCAAGAATACTTTTGACGACACACCTCTGACAAGTAGAGACGATTGATTGAATGAGTCTCATAATGACCAGCTGCTTGATTCTGGGTGTTTTAAATTTAAAATTTCAGGTTATTTCCGAGTAAATCTGAAACGCGCTCATATTTGTTATCGCATGTAAACAGCTCGGCGGACATGGGTGACATTGTACGTTGACCGTCAATCGATCGGGTTGCTTTATTGATGCCCTTCGGCCGCGTCACCCTATAACTCCATAGCTAGAACGGCGTATGTGCTATGGAGATTTTAATGCGGTTATGTCGTTCAGGATTAGAGAAGCGTGGCAACTAGAAGACAAGAACTCATACGGGTAGGAAACGCGCTCTTCGTTTGTTCTTTCCTCGTTGAAGAAGGACTGGGATTATAGTTTCCTTGATACCTACCCTCAGTTAGCTCATGTGCCACCATGATGACTCTACAACCGGAACGTGTTATGTGCAATGGAGATCTTATGCACTTGAGCCGTTCTAGATTGGAGAAGCGTGGCATTTAGGATTCTAGCTTTATTGATACCCCTAGGGCGTGTGACCTGACTCCATAGCTAGAACGGCGTATGTGCAATGGTGATGGTAATACGCTTGTGCCCTTCTGAAGTGGCTAGTTGCCACCGAAGACTATAGAACCTGAATATGACCAGCAGACCTAGGATCAAAGCGTCACTCACACTCGCTTTTTGTCAAAACGTGACGGATGCTTTGTCACTTATATATCGGGTGATATATTATACGCAACCATCATAGGTCCCCAGGAAGCTGGTTCTTGATATAAACGGATGTATGAGGAGAATGAGGATGTGAAAGAGAATTTGTTCCGTATTTATCCTGGATTCCGAAATAAAAGCTCCTTATCCCTTAAAAAATGCTGACTGTGTTAGACATTTTTCTCTAGATATTATCAATTTGATCAAACATGTTTATTAACTTAGGTACTACTTCGCACACAAAAAACTAGTATCATAGGAATCATCGTTTGCCGCGCGGGGTATAGAGATCGCATTTTTCAACCGATTCTCATAAAATTTTGTGAGTAGGTTCGATAAGTATGTTTTTGTCGATTCAGTATTTTCTATGGGTTGAAATTGAAAAAATTAAATGAAAATTTTCGAAACGAACGAAGTTTACAGCTCACAGTCCCTGATTTACCTACCAGCAGGACAAGCAAATCTTGCCGCGACTTCGTTTGTCGCGCGACAGCATCTCCTATCATGCTTGCACGGTATTGAAAGGAAAGTGACAGAGGTAGTATTTATTGCGCGTCAGAGTCGCGTGTCAAAGTTATACTAGACGTACAGTTTTAGGGATTGTATAAATTCTATTTAGTTCGGCTTGCTCTGTCTACAAAAAGTTATGTCATCGACAATTGTCGACAATCATTAACCAGTTGACACTAAAAACAACACAGAAAAGTCTCACATTGAAAACTACCTATTCGGACGTCGTCATTAATATTGTACGTGAATTGTGTGTTTTAATATGAGTCACATTCACGAATTGAATTTCTGTTTGTAGTCAAATTAACGATAGTTTGTACTGAATACGTTTTGAAGCAGAATAGTTTTAGTGTCTAACTAAATATCAAAGAGTCAGTGACGTAGTTACCCGAGGGCTAGCCAGGGCAGTGCCCTAGGGCCTTCAAGCTCAGAGGGGCACTTGGCTCATAGCCCTGTTAGTAAAGCCCCAAAGTTAGTAGTACCTCGGTAATTCGTACTCCCGCTTTATTCAGTGATCTGGAATGTAATCGTAACGTCTTGTTTTTGGCCTGATATATTTTTACGACACCCTAGGCCGTAAGTGAATTTTTTGCCCATAGGAGGAAACTCCTGATCTCTCATCCTGGCCGAGGCAAAACGGTCCTGAATCCTATTGAAAAAACTTGACTTTCATCACTGTGGATAGTTTTGGCTGTATTATGCAGTATTATGCAAAAAATACTTGAAATTTGCGGAATATTCTTGCGGACATTAACCGACTTTCAACGTCAGTTGCCAAAGTTTATCGTTACTAGTAAAATAAATTAGTACCTACCACTAAAAATCATCATCTAATCATTTGGCTATACAATACAAGGGCTCTCGTTTTGTATGTGTAGAAAAGTTGCAAGCAAATTATACTTAATGTAAAACTAAACCCAGTTTCACTAACATCCACTTATCCCATAAAAAAATCACGCAAACATAACCAGTAATCAATAAAACAACAAATACGACTTGAACAAACGTAGTAATTTCCAGAAGGCGGTACCGTGCATATTGTATGACAAAATGACCACCCTACTTGTGTGTCGGCTTATTATTTCTTTAATACTAAATTGCAGTTGTGTATTCAGAAGTTAGTGACTTCATCGGTTAACAAGGGCTTATCGACCAATCAATAAACAAGTCAGTTACAACAATAGTTATTCTAATATTGAACTGTTGATAGAAAGATCAATACACAAAAAAAATGCGTAACCTGGCGGATGAGACCGTGGATCGAACCCGGTACCTCTGGATTACCGGTCCAACGTTTTTTTTTGAGAGATGACTTGAACTGTATCAGGGCTGGTTAGCCTTCACTACCAGTAGTCGAACTTGTGTGAGAGTATAACCCGCTAATGGGATTATCTCCGCGCCACAGGGGTAGGTAAGGTCCAACGTGTTAACCTACGTTAGTATTTGTTGTTATAGCGGTAACAGAAATACATCATCTGTGAAAATTTCAAGTGTCTCGCTATCACAGTTCATGAGATACAGCCTGGTGACAGACGGACGGACGTAAAGGGTCCCGTTTTTACCCTTTGATGGGCCCCTAAAAAGAGAGGTATGATTAACTCTCTCTGTGCCATTCTTGAGGGCGATGCGATTTCGTTCACATTATGTTTTGATGTAATTTTGACTGACCTCTAGCTTGTCGAGAAACTAGATTCCAGACTAACATTATGAAGTTTTGCCTACGCTTCTGTTTGATTTATTTTTATTTACCTATCGTCTGCGTGTAACGGACAGCAGGTGGGTGGCATATTTACCTATTGTGTTATCGTCCCTACTTTAAAAAAACTCGTATCTTATTTTATTCAAAGACTTTTCTTTACGTAGCAACTCTATGTGACCTTTTTACAGAGGTTGGTATCCTCTCCTTTTTAGAAATCGGTTGAATGAAACAAGAGTTTTTTTAAATATTTTGTTACAAAATTAGAATTTAAACAAAAAAAAGGCAAAGAAAGAAGTGGCCCATGAGGGGATCGAACCCGCGACCTTCGCGTTATTAGCACGACGCTCTAACCAACTGAGCTAATGGGCCGATGTTCAAGTGGGTGAAATATATCTTCACGTTATCTTTAAGCAGCGGAGCCCCTGATATTGGAGATAGAGTATATAGATAGAATTTATGCCAATGCAATACCAAGATTCTTTAAGCATTGAAATTAAAGTCTAATTTTGAATATGCGTCAAAATGTAAGTGTCATAATGAATTTATCATCAATACAGTACCTATAAATAATTCATCATTATCAGTTAAGTATCACTTTTTCAGTGGGCTTCATTTGATCAGAGCATTAGCAAATGAGAATTGTTGAGTATAGAATAGCTTTCTGAAAAATCTCTCCTTATTTGTTTTATTCTAAAAACAACTTTGGACACCTATGGACATTGAATGCCAAGACAAACTGTTATCTTGCCAACTAATTATATTAAATTATTGGCTATTTACATATAAAATTGGCAATTCATTTTTGACACTGATTAATTAATGAATTCTCGTATAAAATTAATAATATTCGTATAAAATTTATTATACCAGAAAATGGATTAGTCGCAAATGCTTTGTCAATCAAAGTCGTATCGTATACAAATTTCACTAAACTTTCACTAAATTATTATAACATCACCTAAGTTAAAAATTTAAAACACCTCCGACACAAGTGGCGGGATGTTTTAATGAGTGATATAAAAAATGCTACTAAAACTGAACATAAAAACACAATTCGGAATTCCTAGCTTCGATATTGGCTGAGAGCCGCGCGGTCACTTGTCCCACTAACAGCTGAATATCTTGAAGACGAGAGCTCCGATTTTCATCAAACAAAGCTAAGAACCATCTCGACAAACCAGGCTATCGATTAAAAGCTACATTCAAATCGGTCCACTCGTATGGGCGATACTATGCCAGAGACAGACACACAGATACACAGATACACTTGTTAAACTTATAAAGTTATAACACCCCTCTTTTTTCGTCGGGGGTCAAAAACGGGAGTTAACCGCGTGCAAAAAGAAAAAGCGTTTATTAAATAATGTATGTATGTAATGATTCTAACGTTATTTATTACATTGTTACTTAGAACAATGTGTGAAAATCGTGTAAGTTTAATAGTAGTTTATATGTGACTGTTCATAATGAAGGGTATTAAACACGAGTGTGGGCTCGCCTTCGGCTCGTTTAATAATAACATCACACGAGTGTTTTAATGCCTAATTATAATTATGTACAGTTACATACACTACTTTATCTACCCACATTATCATAAGCCTCCATGATGCATTCAGGAGCCGCATATTATACCCGGTTCTTGAACGCATCATGAAGGGTTTATGATAATTGGATTGACTACATAAGTATTAAAAATGCATGTTGTAAAATAATAGGATTGTAAACAGCTTCGCTATCAATGACCGCAAACATCGTTTACCGCCCACGGCCGTAATTGCCTAATGACGACGCCAAGTCATGACATCACCGCTGCCGTAGCATATATTATGTGGCGTAGACAATGGCCGCTACGAGCTACGCCGTAGCCTGCGTAGCAGGCAGTGTTTGATAGCGTCACATTTCGCATAAGGGGCTTCCCATATTTTGCTGCAATTTGTGGCCGGCAACTATAGCCATCCTTATCTGTCACCCTACACTAGAGCAAGATGCACATAATGGCCGGCCACAAATTGCAGCAAAACATGGCCCGTTTAGAAGCCCCTTTATTGAATTTTTGTAAATATTTATATAGCCTAAAAAACTGCAATTATGCCCTAAGATAGTGGCGCTATAAACCGCTTTCATATGGCAATAATGTTATTATGCATTAAAATGTCAATAGCGATATGTTATTGACCAAATTGAAAATGTTTACCGATATACTGCTCAATCCTTCGTATAATACGGAATTGTATTAAAAAAGCTTGAATCTGTGGTGAGTAATTTTGGCATTATTATGTGAAATGACTTGAAATTTGCGTAATTTTTCGTCCTGTTTCTTCTTTGTTTATATCAGTGACATTCACTGACTTTCAACTTCAGTTACCAAAAACTTGTCGTTGCCAGTAAAATAAATTAGTACCACTAAAAATCTGCAATATGGTGTGGGCTAAAACTAACTTCTTGAGGTATAACTATAGTTACATAATACTTATAATGTAACGTCAGTACGAAAATCATTTGTCATAATTAATAACCTAACTTTTCAGGATTTTCTAAATCATCTGTTACCTAAGTTTGTAAAATAACTCAGCACTCCAACACCCGCTACTAGTTCACCAGGAGACTACTTGGTTATTGGTCCTTCGAGCCGGATAGGCGGACCACTGTCTCACTCACCGCTATCAGCATCCCGCTCTGGTCGAAGTATTCAGCCACGGGCATCACGCTCCTGTAGAAGTTGTTGAGCTCCATCCTCGCCAGACTGAGTACCACGTGCCCCAGGCGGGCGCCATACTCGATCTGGCGCTCCAGCACCCTCTACCAGCTCACTAGGAAACTGCTTGGTTATTGGTCCTTCGAACCGGATAGGCGGACCACTGTCTCACTCACCGCTATCAGCATCCCGCTCTGGTCGAAGTATTCAGCCACGGGCATCACGCTCCTGTAGAAGTTGTTGAGCTCCATCCTCGCCAGACTGAGTACCACGTGCCCCAGGCGGGCGCCATACTCGATCTGGCGCTCCAGCACCCTCTACCAGCTCACTAGGAAACTGCTTGGTTATTGGTCCTTCGAACCGGATAGGCGGACCACTGTCTCACTCACCGCTATCAGCATCCCGCTCTGGTCGAAGTATTCAGCCACGGGCATCACGCTCCTGTAGAAGTTGTTGAGCTCCATCCTCGCCAGACTGAGTACCACGTGCCCCAGGCGGGCGCCATACTCGATCTGGCGCTCCAGGACCCGCTGGCGCCAGCTGACCAGGACTACGCCGCTGATGGTTTGGATCTGGAAGGATTTGGTGAGTTAGTAAATAAGTATTGATAAGGTTTTCCTAGCCAACCTATCTAACTTTTTTTATGATGGATGGAATAATGCATTTATTTTTACAGAAGAACATTATGTAAGGGTCAGGTACGCCATTTTATTTTACGTTGTACACCCTATTTTTTTAGATTTTAGGTATCTTTCTATCTAATTTGGAGAAAAAAAGTGTCTTGCTTTTTCATTCCGTTAGGTTAGGTTATATAACGATTATATGAGGTTATATAACGAAAAAATATTGGGACACTTTTTTCTCCAAATTAGTTCGAATAGAGAATCGAAATGGTCTGACGCAGAACATTTATTTCCCACTCGGTTCCCAAAATTTCGTAATGATTAAGTAATAAGTTTTGGAGGAGGCAACAGACCATAACGAAACCTCGATTTGTATGAAAAAACCGTTCAAGTGCGAGTCTGACTCGCGGATCGAGGGTTCTGTACAAATACTTATCCCATCTTAACTGGCCGAGTTGAGTTAAGTTTGCACCTGGTATGAATGACGCTGGATACAAATGAGGTGCAAAGTTACCGAGTACCGAACACGTTTGTTGTATGGGAGCCCCCTTAAATATTTATTTTATTCTGATTTTTAGTATTTGTTGTTATTGCAGCAACGGAAATACATCATTTGTGATAATTTCAACTGTCTAGCTATCACGGTTCATGGTACACAGCCTTAGTGACAGACGGCCACCGGAGGCTTTAGTAACATGGTCCCGTTTTTACCCTTTGGGTACGGAACCCTAAAAATGAGGAGTGGTATTACCTCTTAAACTAATCTAATTAAATTGTTTAACTATACACAGGTCTTGCGTTCCATTGACCTATTGCTCACATTTTCTGACAATCTAAGTTGAAAAGAACTTTACTGCGAATAATCGCCACAGGCTATACGGAACAGTTAGTCATTCATTTCAACCAAGCTATCAAAACATGTGCAATTATGTGACTCACGGCATGATGTTGCTAAAGTCGTTTATTCATTGCGAAATTGAATGTAATGAACCTTCTTTAGGTTTCGTTTCTTGATTGCTAATATGTCAGTTTTATATGGATTTAAATTTACCTATACATTAAACCCGTTTATGTACAAATAACGTTTGAATCACCAAATGAAGTCGGTGCCAAAACACGCAATTATTAATGGCATGTATTTAAAATCGATATCTGTATATTCCCTTTTTTTTCGATCAAAATATTTGAATGTTTCACCAAAAATACTGACTTGCACACAAATTATGCACACTAAATAATGCGAATTAAATATTATACAATTTAAAGGTATTTGCAAGACTGTTTTACGGGATATAAAAAAAAACTAACCTAACCTAGCCAGGCCGAGTCGGATCTTAGTGTGCAGTGCGAGGATAATTAGTGTGCAAGTCAGTATTTTTGGTGCAACTTTCAAATATATCCGATGTACGAACCATATTTTTGGTGTGAATTCGGTTAAAAAGGTCATCTCGTTTTGTATGATGTTTAAGTTTTTTTTGTAGGACATGTTCAGTTAATCAATTGTTTTTTTGCACAGCATTAGTTTTTCTGGTATGTATTCAGTTAATTAGTGGAGTTACCTAGTGTGCTGAAAAATTATACGGATGTGCATTTAATAATATCCCATTATTAATTATAATTAATAACAATGAAAACAAATGCCACGCCATGTATCCTATCTCAACTGCGAAACATTGTTCCCCACCTGTAACTTTTCGCCGAATTTTCATTTGTCCGAAAGCAATTTTTTTCCTGAAACCCATAATATTCTCAGGATTTTATAGAACCCATGTATAAGTAGGTTATAATAGAATACGAGTATTTTTGCTCGATAAGTTTACGTCAAAAGGTGATACAAATGTATTTTATTTTGAACTTGTTTTTTTTTTATTGTTTTTTTTTTATAACAATGTTGGCTTTAGTCTGCATGTATTTCAAGTTCAAGTACTAAGCCATACAAACTAAGTATATTATGAAGATAACTAATGGATTGACCGTGAACCGTCGTGTCACTTAATACTAATCGTCTGGAACGGCGATTAGGCGCTGCCCAACATTAAAAAAAGCAAGTTTTGATTTTATCCAGATAAAGAAACATAAAACATCTAAAACCATACAAATACATTTCATCCCACGTAAAAACCAAACGTTAGACAGTTGGTACCTAGTAATATTAGCAACCTTTTCATGATGCAAAGATAATGCTCCTAACTATGGAGGGTAAAAGGGTTGAGCAGAATATTTCATATGAGAATAATTATTTGAAAAAGTATCCAGTGGTTAAGAGCCCGCCCATGCAAAATTCGTCAGGTGAATGATCCTCGATCTCAACATCCATGGTGATTAAAAATCTGTCCCTTGGAAATAAGATACTTAAACAGTTTTTCTTCAATCTTGTCAATGTGAAAACACGATTGGTATTAATTTTCTCGATACTTTTATCTCTCAAACATAACCCTTTTTTTAGATATTTTCGGTTGGATCTTGAAAACCCTTCCGTTTTTAACAATGTTTTTTAGCTTTATAGATGCACAATTATAAGTTCTCCAAAACCGTACAACTATTTTCAATATAAAATGCACACGTTTATGACACAACTCAAAAAACATGATGTCCGCGCTTCTGAGCACGCACTTCCATCTCGCTCACGCTTACGCTCAGTGAGAGAGAGAGCTAGCGAACGCGTTGGCGCCCTCTTAATAATAGTTCCGCAATAGCGATAAAGTAGCAAGAAAGTATGAAACATTCAAAGTAGACGGAGTGAACTGAAATGAGTTAAAGTGACGTGTTGAAATGAAATTTTAGGTTAGGTGACCAGAGTAATTCCTACTTAGTTTCTTTAAGTAGGTACCTATATACCTACAGAAAAAACGCATAATCATCTTATCTTCTCTTATTAACAAACTGTAGCTAAGTAGTCAGACAATGTTGTTTGTATGGTTTGACAGTTAATTTGCTTGGAAGAGTTAGAACGTGGTCTGACTATAATATTAGTTTCAGCCACAGTAGGCCACCAATTTAGGAGGCCTTATTCCTTTTAAAATGCTGATTGTTTTAGACATTTTCTCTATGATCAAACATGTTTCATAACATATTATTGATGTTACTACCTAGAACAGGGCTATTGGGATTTATTGGTATCTATTAAAAACCTACAGTTTGAATTTTTGATTGATAATTTTTGTTTCAAAATCTACTCGAAATTGTCAAAATTCACGCGGAAAATTAGTTTTTCAACTTATTTTCGACTGCGCGCAATGAAAGCTACCTAGAACTCGGGGAAAAGTATTAATTCACTTCAAAAAGTTGGTTGAAATTATCAATACATTTGTCATAATATGAAAAAAAAATTTTTTAAAAGGAATAAGGCCTCTTAAGACCTTTCTTTTTGGATCGCCTACTAATTTCTGACGTTTTTTATTTAATTTCGCTACCCAAAGGTTGACCACCTGTTGTTTACCTCTGTTAAAAGTTACGTGTAATCTGTATTTGTTTGTATTTATTTCCCGTCGAGATGTGCAATAAAGAATATTCTACTCCATTCTACCTTTCAGCGGACACTTTGGGGTACATGAAGATGCTACTTCTCCTTTTTACACTCTATACTCCTAACATTGAACTCAACAAACATTACTCAATTACGGAAAGCATCAACATTCGGACATGCGTGGTTCGATCCACAAAAATCGAACGCGTTAAAGGTCGCCACGAATTAAACTACAATTTATAAGTCTAACATATCACCAAATTAATTTGCTGGTGGATAAATCTGAAACTAACACATACATACAAAAATACAGTCTGAAGTTGGACGGTAGCGACACCAGTGACCGCAAAAGTAAAATTGTGTTGTCTTGTTTATCACAAAGTTATCTGTAGTCGGTGGACAAATTCTGAAGCTAAAACGTTGCGTAGCAAATTTACGAGAGATAGTAGCGCTCTTGACGGCAATCTTAAGTTTGCTCGTCAATTTTGTTGATATACTGCTAAGTTTTGGTTGTTGACTATAGGATCGTCTGATTATAAATATTTTACCTCTCTCGGAAACTACATAGTAGTTTTAGAAAATTACAGTTTGATTATAACCAAGGTTTCGTTTTCGTCTATTTCCTCCTTCAAAACTTATCAATCTTTACGATATTTTAGGGATTGAATGAGAATAATGACGCAAATTATTATAGAATTTGTGTCCCTTTATGGCGGAATTTTACTAGATAGAGTGATTCAAGAGAAAGGTTTATATGTATGTACAATACACGCATAATTGATCAGCATTGCACCCGTGAAAAGCTGGCGCGGACCGTTAGTTTATTTATAAAAATCCTACCTTGTCGGAATATTCGGCGACGTCCCTCATGGAGCGAGGGTACCCGGAGACCAGGTAGGTCTTGGCGGTGGGCGCCATCTTCATTTCCAGCATCAGCACCTCCGTCACAGTCTTGCTGGACAGCGTGCCGAAGTCTTGCATGTCTGTAACAACGGGAACTGTTACCACCGAAACCACGGAACCAGTATAAAGCCACACACAGTCTGAATTCCGGTCCGGTTTCAGAACGGATTGACGTTAGCAGAGACATCGCCAAAAGACAGAGATAGAGACACTTTCCGACGTCATTGCGTTCGGAATCCGGATCGGGATTCAGACTGTGTGTGGCTGGGTGGCCAGTGCTCGGATTGGATGTGCAATTTTGGGTGAATGCCCTTAATGCTATACTAAATATTGATATGCCTGGGGATTCTCGGAAAACCCATTTTTGGTGACATTACGTGTATAACATCGTATAGCAGTGCGTTTTTGGGCAATAGACTATAGACTTCTACGAGGCCTTTTTAGAGTATATCTTTGTTAGATTTGGTGTCGACATCCGTGGGTACATCACAGTGGTATATGGTATGGTCCCACCGGAAGATCAGCGCTGGCTCTTGGGCTAGCATCATCCTGAGGTGGGACCTTTTCGTGGCACAGCCATAGTAGTATAGTTTCTTATTGTTTTATTTCATTTAACATTTTTGTCACTATTTGTAATTATGTTCTACGGTCACGTCACGAATAAATGTATTTCTTTCTTTCTTTCTGATATATCCTCTAAAATGCAATTTTTTCGGGCTTCAAAAATACTCAGTCTGATTGGTTCTGGATCTTCAGCGGACAGGCATCAGCCTAAGAGTGCGTATCCACTGAGGTAGAGTCGTGCGGAATAGACCAATCACCTGGGTTGAAATCTGTATCTCAGCTCTGCTTCACTTTGGGCTTGTGCACAAATCACGTGAGGTTCAATAGGGAGGAGGGGGGTCACGAAAAAATCACGATATATCACGTTGGGGAGGTATAAGGAGACCTCACGTGTATTTTTCCACAGTGAACGAACTAAGAAAAAGTAGATATTTTTTTCTCCAAAAAATCTTCACTTGTTAAATACTTCAAAATAGCAGGGTCTATTTTACGAAATTTTGGCGAAAAAAAAATACACGTGAGGTAGTGAGGGGGAGGGGGGGTTAGCCTTTGCTTGCTAGGTTCTTTAACCTCGCCAAATATGGTCAGGTCAAAAAGTAGCCCAAAAAACCTCACGTGATTTGGGCACAAGCCCTTTTGTGATTGGTCGATTCCGCACATTTCCGCTCCGCCCCGCTTCAGTGGAGGCGAGCCCTAAGACCGGCATTGTTTACACCGCAATTTGACTACATTATAGTAAGTGTCAACTAAACCCACGTGCATGGTTCAACGATCTCGCACCCCCATTCCGGGAACCAAGCGTGTTTACTGTCATAACCGGTGTTACGTGATTACAACAACGCGCTGAGCCGGTGGTCCCGGATTCGAATCCCGGGCAGGGCAAATATTTGTGTGATGAACTCAAATATTTGTGCTTGGGTCTTGGTTGTTCTATGTATTTAAGTATATATTTATCTATATAAGTACGTATGTATAGTGCCCATAACACAAGCCTTCTTGATCTTAATTTGGGACTAGATCGACTTGTGTGAGGTTATCCCATATTTATTTACTGTCTCATATTTATAATCTATAATTAGTAACTCTGTAGCTGTACTCCACGCGAGATTGTTTTAAAATGGCAGATATTTCATTTTTTCCCATTTCTACCCTAAGATCTAATATACTTATCGCACCTACTCACAAAATTTCATGAGAATCGGTTGAAAAATGTGACCTGTGGGCGAAAACAGCCGGAAATCTTTTAAGCCTAAATAGCATTTTAAATTTTAATAATATAATATCTGTAACGTTTCCGGTGATACCTATTACTTACTACAACTAAAAGTTATAATTACAATGAAAAAGACAACCGTTTAAATGGTTTAAGAATAGCACTACAAGTCTACAAGCAAGTATCCTTGAAATACCACAATAAGACAGTGTGGTATTCCAAGGATATTGTATTTGGGACGAATACAGGTTCGATCGAGTCTGTATTTATTGCTTCGAGACGTATGTTATTTGATATGTCTATTCCCTAGGGGATAGGGTGACCAGCTATTTTTAACCAGCGACGAAAAAAGAGGGGTGTTATTTTTAAGTTTAACATGACTGTGTATTTGTGTATTTGTGTCTGTCTGTGACATCGTAGCTCGCAAACGGATAGACTAATTTGAGTGCGGTTTTGTTAATCGAAAGACTTGTTCGTCAAGATGCTTGGTGGAAATAGGACCAGTAGTTTCCAAGATATTCAGCTTTAATTGGAACACGTGACAATATCTCAGCCAATAATGAATTCCAAATTTAATAGTTTATGTTAAATTTTAGTAGCATTTCATTTTCTATATTACTCATTGAATGAGGGTCTCATGACAACCAGCTACTTGTGGGTGGGGTGGATTATATTTTATTTTATTTCATAAATGAAATATACTGCTCCAAAAAAAGGCCACATGCCGATTAGGAAAAAAACTTGGGATTTGAAATTGCGTAGTTTTAGAATGTTTTTAAAACAGCTAGGTACAATAATAAACGAGAATTGGGTAAAATAACTAATTGGCTAATAAAAGCGAACATATTTTTAGACCTTCGTGGCCGAACGTAGTAAAAGTCAAAAGTTGTTGTGATTATCGTTCATAATAAACCTTGGCAAGTGAAAATCGGCTTATTTTTCATAAGATAGATTAGTCGGTGTTCGTGTTGCTATTCACTTTTAACTTTAAATACGATTAATATTCTTGCTGTATCTTACTATTCGGTTTGTTTACTACTTGATAATCTTTTCAGAGTTTTCACCTACTCAGGTTTATAGTTTTATTAATATTCGGCATAAGTATACCTATGTTATGTTTACCGGCATTTGGAACTGTGTCATACAGAAGTACAGAACATGTCCTTTTGTTTTGTACATATATACTTTCGATATTACGATATCAGTTTAACGATTCTTGATACGTACTAATACAAGTAAGTACTATTTATTAACACCTCACAAAACAAAAAGGACAAAATTACAATTAGAGGTAAACAAAAGGCGGTCTTATCGCTAAAGAGCGATCGCTTCCAGACAACCTTTGAGTAGTGGAAATTTTGAAGACTTGTAAACTTTGGGTGTTAATACAACATACTAATACAACAGGCGTTAATAACTTAAATGCGGTTCTCTTTCCGACCCTTGGTGGTCAAGCAAAAAAAACGTATATTATTAGGTTAAGCAAATGCTTCGAGAAAGTCTCAACAACTCGCGAAGCATGGTCACAGCGCGCCGAACTAAAATAATGAAATGACAATTAGTACGCAGTGTGGGGTATTGATTTACCGGCAATAACTGATAATTGACACTACGTATGCCACCGTTGTCATGTACACAAATACGACTTTTATGCATGTAAATAAAATACTTAGTTTCGAATGGTGAATGTTCAGCTTTATGAATTAAAGGATTGTTTTCAGTGTCCAAAATTATCATAGGTTATGGGTAGCTATCTAATATACTTACCATATTTTATTTCCACGCTTTGACCATCAACACTCAAAGGATGATCGTCTGTAAATAAAATAAAGAATATCGCTCTCTTGTGTTATAAGTATAAGTAGGTGTGCTGGTTTTCTCTATTTGTTAAGGACAAAAAAGGAAAAAGACGTCCTAATTATTATCACCTAAAATCGCAATTTTATATTTTCTGGTTTAAGATGAAGATAAGAGGTTATTTTACAAGGAACAATAAAGTCAATCCATACTCACTTTACTACATAGTATAAAACAAAGTCGCTTTCTCTGTCCCTATGTCCCTTTGTATGCTTAAATCTTTAAAACTACGCAACGGATTTTGATGCGGTTTTTTTAATAGATAGAGTAATTCAAGAGGAAGGTTTATATGTATATAATACATGCATAATTTATCAGCATTGCAACCGTGCGAAGCCGGGGCGGGTAGCTAGTAATATTATAAATGCGAAAGTGTGTCTGTCTGTCTGTTACCTCTTCACGCTTAATCCGCTGAATCGATTTTGATGAAATTTGGCATAGAGATAGTTTAAGATACGAGGAAGGACATAGGATAGTTGTCATCCTGGAAATTATACCTAAAAAGATTGAAAAGTGAGTGGACATTTCTGTTGGGGTGCGGTACCCTGTAGGAAATGTAATTATTAGATCAAAAGCACAATTGCTCTTACATTTGCTTAGGCGCTTTTAATAATCCCTTTTATCAAGTTCCACGCGTACGTAGTCGCTGGCAAAAGCTAGTAAAACATATAGTGCCCCGTAGGTAACAACTCAATGCTGACACACGTCATCTCAATACATTTTATAACCTATAATCGGTTTTAGGTTATAAATTAAATTTTGACACCTCACGTCTCAATACCTTCTATAACTTATAAAATTGATCGATTGGGTGTCAGAATTGACTTCTTACCGTCGTTATAGGCTATAATCAATAATCATTTACACTCAACAGGTACCAAAAAGTCGACATTTCAGTCGTATTTTTTTCTCCTGTCATTTGAGCCTTAGCGATGACTTCATATAATTATTTGGAATTTTAGGCCTATCAAAATAGGATATATTAATCTTGATTAAAATAAAAAAAAAAAAATATGGCAGTCGGTTTTACGATATGCGCGCGATATATCGTAAAACCGTTTTAGCTGATCTCTAAATCTGAAATGACATTTTCTCGCATCGGTTCAGTGGTCCTATTGCAGTGGACCTATTGGTAGGGCGCCCGTGTTGGCCCGGAAAGCCGTTAGAAACGCGGGTTTGAACCCCGCCTAAACCATTAAATTTATCAATTTTTCGCCTTAATGTAAACATTTGGTTTACGCCAGCAGACGTTACTGCTTTAATAAAAAAAATTGAAACGTCGAATTGTCATCAAATACCGTATTATAAAGCCAAGTGGGTATATTTTGCTTCACTATTGCAACGGTAAACACGGACTCAAGAGTGTAAAAGCGACCAAGATTGATGAGCGACTGCTGAATAAATACGACACGTGCATACAAACTAGGGACTCAATTCGACTTTGACATATATCTGCACATTATAAAACAAAGTCGCTTAGTATGTTAGTATAAAACAAAGTCGCTTTCTGCTGTCTGTCGGTCTGTCTGTCTGTCTGTTCCTAATGTATGCTTAGATCGTTAAAACTACGCAACGGATTTTGATGCGGTTTTTTAATAGATAGAGTAATTCAAGAGGAAGGTTTATATGTATAATTAAATACATGCATAATTTATCAGTATTGCACCCGTGCGAAGCCGGGGTGGGTAGTCAGATGTTCGTCTGACCTCACCTCCTAAAAGAGAGATTTCAATGTTAGGGGCTAGTTGAAATGATGAATGATATTGTTTATATCTGAAGTGGCAATGGTATTTAGAGTGAAAAGCCTGCAATAAAAAAAAAGTAAAAGTGAACCGACGAAAAAGTCAAGAGAATCGGTTGAGAAATCGCCTGCAGATGAAAACAGCTGGAAATCCGAACAACCCACACCCGGACATCATCCCAGACACACGAAAGAAATGTTGACGAAGCTGTAACAAAGACGCTCGCTGGTACAACTATACTAGTAAGAGACAGACAGATACGTAACAAAATTGGCCCTCACCCATGACCGTCACCGCCGATCGATGGCTTCCATTATTCAGCGACATAAACACCGCAATTGGCGACGTAAACTGTTTGCTGCTTGGCAATTTCTTCCAATCCCTTTGTAGTAACCTTTTGACGTTCGCATGCCGTCGTCTCAACACGTAATTGCGAGGCAGGTCATGTTTTAGCAAAAACATTACTTACTCTGGTGCTACCAAAGTGAGTCATGGCCTCTAATACAAGTGCCTATACAGGTCACGGTCTTGTGCGGTTTCTCTCCAGTCGCCGCGACGGCTTGGAGCTCGCTCAAATCATCTTCGACTACATGTGCCCACCGATATCTGTACCCTTACCATGAGCAGAGATGTGATGTATCTTAGATAAAAGTATCTAAAATTCAGATACAAAAGATACACAATACGTATTTATATCTTGTATGTATTTGAAATACTTTAAAAAAAAATATTTTGTATCTTGTATTTAGATATATTTTCCTGGTATCTTAGTATTTTGAAGATACTATATTCCCTAAGATACTTTTACAAAAATAAACTTCGAAGATTTTCTTCCGAACGCAACTGAACGCAGAGCGTCGTTCAAGAATTTAGTACCCTTAGGGGCCTTAGGTTTGGCGGGAAATTTAAAAAAACTTCGGCGGGTCACACTTATTGTAGTTGGAAATTCGAGTACGGTTACGTTGACTCATGGTAAGGGTGGGACGGCCTACCGGACGACAACCTGTCGGTATTCCGTGGTACGCTCTTCTAACTGCCCGGTCCTCTCCCTTGCGCTCAAGATGCCCAAGCCAGCGAAGTCTGTCTGCTTTCGTCACTCCTATCATGTTAGGTTCTGCACCAAGCTATTCAATTTCGCGGTTTTTGTGATTTGTGATCCTCCAAGTTCCATCAAAATATCATCATTTAGCAAAAAACTAAATCGAAATTAAACATTTAAAACACACCTACACAAGTAGCTCGTCATCATGACCCTCATTCATTAAGTTATATTGATAATGCTACTAAAACTGAACATAACTTACCTACAAAGTTTGGATCTTAGTAGCTTCAATATTGGCTGAAATCTTTGTCACTTGTTCCAATTAAAACTGAATGTGTTGGAAACTACTGGTCCTATTTCCACTAAACATAGTAAAAAGGCTACCTTTTGACTGCAATAATAATTCGAAAGGTTGTCATTATAACTACGGGTAAACTACAATTTCATGCAATTTCACAATTACCTACAATGTAGACTGACGTGTGACGGCATTGATTTTATGCTAATTCGTCCTATGGTAGGCCCTACGAAATTAATTTATAACCAGTCGTTTTTAAAAATTTAATTCTCCGGAAAACTGAAAGTTAACTTAATTAAATGCGAGGTAATAAGACGACGCCTTGACGCTTTCTTTATTGTAACGTTCGTTCAGTGAGGAAAAACAATCCGTAGAAACGTGCGTACCTATTAGAATTAGAACAGAAAAGTTTATTTTTGACCAACACTTAGAATAAATACGTCTAGAAACCTAGTCAGCTAGCTAGTGAATGGCTTCACCTTGGGCTTGTGCACAAATCACTTGAGGTTTATTCGGCTACTTTTTGACCCCCCCTGAAAAAGGCCTGGTGATATTTGGTGAGGTTCTTTTCTAACCCCCCCTCCCCTCACTACCTCACGTGTATTTTTTTTCCACCAGATTTTCGTAAAATAGACTCGCTATTTTGAAGTAAGTTTTTAACAAGCGAAGATTTATTTTTAACGAAACAGAAAAAAAAATATCGATGTTTACTTAGTTCGTTCTCTGTAGAAAAATACACGTGAGGTCTCCTACACCCCTCCCTCCCCCAACGTGATATATATCGTGATTTTTTCGTGACCCCCCTCCCCCTATTTTTTTATTTTATTTTATTCGTCTCATGTAATGCTTACATTTGGTACATTTATCTTACTTTCGCCAAACATACGTTTATTGGCGAATGCTGCGCTCACTTTTATAACTACGTTTATCTAAAAATGTATCTAAATAAGTATACAATAATTAGAGTATTCCCTCGTATATAGTTTAACCTTAGTAATATTACTAAGGTCAAACTATATACAGATTTTAAAATAACTATATAACTAAATAACTATACAGTTATGGGGTATTTATTATTAACTGATCTAGTAGAAACTTTTTTAGCTTAACTTTAAGAACATTTTGAATGCTACATTCATTCTCTAGAATAATCTTATATATTCGAGGTACCAAATAACTGCGTGTCCGCCGTCCGTAGTAGTTTTATTGGCTTCGGGCTCCACGTACTGCCGTCGCGTCGAGGCCCTCAGCTCGCGGCTGTATGTTCTGGGAGTTTTAAATTCAGAATTTTTAAATTGTTCAGTTGCTACTAGATACTTAACTTTTTCATGCACTGGTAGAATATTCAGGATTTTAAACAGGACCATGTAGTCGCCGTTACAAGTTTCTTTTGTTTTACTGTCTACAACATTTTTTAATATTCTAATTTGAAGTTCTAATATCTTATCTAAGTACGATTTAAAAGTGCGCCCATAAGCTACCATTCTATATCCAATCACGGCTTCTACCAGTGCATGATACACCATACACAGTATTCTATTGAACCTCACGTGATTTGTGCACAAGCCGTTTCAAGCGCTGACTAGGTTTCTAGGCGTTTGGTTCGTAGACACGCACACATAAAACCAAAATCGGCTTCATCTCCCAAATCTGTTGTATAAACTGTCATGGTAAGGGCACAATAACCCTACCGAGTAACGTGACCCTACTCGTCAGCGACATCGTAAACGATTTGTACAGCGCCCAAAATTATTTTGTGAACCATTACTGTGTAAAACTACAATTCTCCATGCCAATCCTTTACGCAGTCGCTACCGAGTAAACTCATGGTAATCAGGGTGCTGGGCCGAAAGGCGGAGTCCATTGATACAAAGATCAGAACTTAAAGAAAAATTGAAAAAAGGAGCTATATACCTGGTGGAAGAGACTTGGAATCGAACCCGGTACCTCTGGATTGCCGGTCCAGCGCGTTAACCACTTCGCTACCCTAGCTCCAAGTAGCCTGACGATTTTTTCCTTATGCTTTGTGTGTCGGTCAGCATTGTTAATTTGAAAGCTTTTACACCAAGGTCTTTTTGTCTTTCCTTCTTTACAAATTTCAGTCACAGTGACTGTGTAAATCTGGAGTATTGCAAAAGGACGTCGTTATTCTGCCCTATGATGCGCTTTCTGAATCAGAAATTCTGACGGCTTGCATACCCAATTTTTGCGGTGAAAGTAGATACATATGTACAAGCACAATGTGGGCAGCTTGTGGATGAGCCCCAGTCTCGTCACGTCTCCTGTCAAGCTCAACCCGATGCTAGGTCAACTTGTTGGTTCGTAAGACGTCTCCAAGTGACAAAGCAACCGTCGCGTTTTAACACTTTTAACAAGTAAATAGCTATGCGAGTGTGAGAGCGACAGATCCTGGTGTATGCCCCATCGAGTTTAGAATATAAATTCATACAAGATGCATACTGTCCAGCGGGCCTGTGATGGTAGCTTTTTTCACGCGATAAATAATTGACAAAGCATCCGTCACGTTTTGACAAGATACGAGCGTGTGTCAGATGCTTTGTCACTTATCGCATGATAAAGGCAAATATCTTAGGCCCCCAGTAGGTAAACATATGCTGCGAGAGAGAGAGAGAGAGAGAGAGATATCAATTATCGTACCGTTACCGATGGCGTACTGCTGGAGGAGGTCTGTCATGTTGACGTGGACGAGCCCCCGTCGCTCTTGCATCAAGTTATCGCAATGTGTCACCTTCCCGCTGCCCGGGCCACCTGCGGAAAAAAATGGGTTAATTTTTGACAAAGGTATTTGAATAATTGGTAGGACGAATAAATATTATCTGTCGTCAGCCCGCCGATGTATGGCAGACACAATCTAAACTGTGTTAATATAATGTCTGCGTGTAAGACACACAAAATTAAGTAGGTAGGTACACATCCAACCATTTTACACTGCGCGTGCAGGATGAGGTCGGTTTGGTACGGAGGTGTGCCTGACCATTCGTATATAGTACTTTATGTATTTTGTGCTGCCGATCGCCGATATTGATAAAGTATGACAGAGAGCTGGACAAGAGCTGTCTACGAGCCGACTTCGCGCAGCACCGGTTGTCTCCACCTCTTCATTACTTCCTTCCGGTGAGTATGATGAACTGCCCTGTCCCACTCACCCAATATGAATATAACAGGGACAGAGGGCGGCTCGAACTTGACGTGGCTGGAGTTCTGCATGGGAAACGCGGCGGCGGGGGGCGTGGCGCGCCCCGCCCACATGCTCTCGCGCCGGCTCCGTGTGCCACCGGTTGTCTCCACCTCTTCATTGTTTTGTTCTGAAAAAGAAGAAACTAATAAGAGTCTAAGAGTACAGCAAGCAAGCAAGTGTAGCAGGGACGCAGCTCAGTGGGGGCGGGGGTTAAATAATCATCAGGGCTTCTTTATATATTTTATATTTGACTTCAATACCGTTTCATAGTTTATCCCCGAATGCCCGGCTCTTTTGGTGAATGACAGAGACAGCCAAAATTCGAATATTCAAGTTTATTTCAATATAAAATCTTATCTGCCAGGTCCGCTGTCATCTACCAATAAGTTCCTTACAGTACTAAGAGTATGCTTGCATTGAAATTCAATCGCGGGCCCTTTTCCTACGTCTCCCAAAAGGGGTCGCTAAGCGCCGCGTCCTGCGCGAATAGCCTACACTCCAGCACACACCAGCACCTCTAGCACAACTGTGACACGCGACTCTATCTCTCTCAGACATATTACCTACCTCTTTCTTCGCTGTACTGTGAGAGATAGAAGGGTGATGCTATCATGCTATGTCTATGTCATGCGAATCATGCGATGCGACAATTTAAGAGTCGCAAAGTTGGTCGCAAAGCGTACAGTTGGATTTTTTTTTAAACACATGGGTATTTGACACTTTTCTCTAGATGATGTAGTGATGTAGCCAAGACATTATTGTAGGTATGCCAAATCTAACGATTATTAATCAAGAACGGTTGAATGAATCGATTTCACTGAAGATATTTTTTTATTTAATCTACTTATGTTTGACGGCGCATCGAGGGAATCAGCTCGATAGCGCTAGTATCGCCTCTTAATTTTTGAATGCCCTAAGTTTTTAGTAGGTACGTAATACACAGGTGGTGGCCATACTGACGGGATTCATTTTCATATGTCTGATTCACCAGAGTTTTCTATGTAAAATAGAAATCAGTTTTTGAAAATTGATTTACTTAATCAATTTTCATCAATTTACAAAAATGTCACCTGTATCGAAACGAAAGATTTGGTACTACCTACGCAGCTTTTAAAAATAAAAGCAGTACGCAAACGTACGTAACTGTTTATATGTTTTATTATCGTTAAATACATCAACACTGTGATAACAAAAACTTAATTGTATCAAAAATCAGAAAGTAAAAACTGTTTAAGTATAGAATACTTGAAAAACCATTAGGTATTTCATTGCTTACCCGGGACCCTATTACTGAGACTTCGCTGTCCGTCCGTACGTCCGTCCGTCCGTCCGTCTGTCACCAGGCTGTATCTCAAGAACGGTGATAGCTAGACAGTTGAAATTTTCACAGATGATGTATTTCTATTGCCGCTATAACAACAAATACTAAAAATAAAATAAAATAAATATTTAAGGGGGGCTCCCATACAACAAAGGGATTGGTTGCGTTAACTTTGCACCTCATTCGTATGGAGCGCTATACATACCAGGTGCAAACTTAACTTAACCACTTAAGGATGGAAAGTGTTTGTACGGAACCCTCGGTGCGCGAGTCCGACTCGCACTTGACCTTTTTTTTTATCAAATACAATAGATTATGCATATTTACGTTAGGTAATATTATGGGTGCTGTCATGTGTCAAATATGTGATTTAAAAAATCCAACTAGTTGAGCCGTTCGTAATTCGTCGCATGTTTCGGACGCGTAGGTAGGTAATCACACTACTTGTAGACGCACGCGCATCTCAGTTGCGTCACATTTGACACAAACAACGAATAAAATACAGTTCTTGGGCCACTTTTGTGCAGATCAAAAAAGGTAAGCTTCTGTAATATTTTTTCTGTGGCTCTGTGCCCAGTGCCCATAGACATATACATTACAAATATTGGTTACAATTATTTAAGCACATTATAATTTATTTAATAACTAGCTGACCCGATAAAATAAAATTTAAACGTCAATAGCTATTTGGCAAGGATTTGTCATTAACCAAATCCAAAACATTGTTTATCGGAATGCTGCTCAATCCTTCTTTCTTCTTGCGAAATAAATAAAAAATCCTATTGGAAAAAAAAAATAATTTCATCACTATGGATAGTTTTGGCTTTATTATGCAAAACATTAAACTTTGCGTGTGTTTATAGTAGATACAGTAATTTGATATCTTCGAGCTGATCTGATGATGAAGTCGGAAGGTGGCGGTAGGAACTCCTACGATACGATAAACCTATCGTGTTTGGGCTCTTTGATTGTTCTTGATGAGCAATTAAAGTTTGTATAAGAAAATACAGTCGACAATAAAAACTTGGGCAGTGAATTCGTGAATGTCCCAGGTGTTTGTGGCCCGAACCTAAGATGCAATTTAGGGGAGAGTAACATATATTGAACCGGCGCTTAAATTGGACCACTAGTAGTATTTCTACCAAATAACACAATTTATTTACACTGGCAACAAAAAATGAAGCGACGACAGCGCCATAATCAGTCCACCAATTTGGTGTAATAAATAAATTGTGTTATTTGGTAGAAATACAGGTAGTCCAATTTAAGCGCCGGTTCAATATAGGTTACCCTCCCCTATATACGATCGGGGGCTTTACGAATTACCGCTCGTGGTTTGTCTAAAGTTTTACGTCTTGCCTTGGCCAGGAAGTGATACTTTCTCCCCGGAGTTTCTAAACTGTGCGCCCTGGTGCGCATCAAAGAACAAAGATCTGGGAGAGCTTCTCTTTACTGTTCTCCGGAAACCAAACTTAGGTACCATTGTAGGTACCCTATTTCGACTAGCGTAGGCGCCGAGATAAAATACTACACAATAGAATTTTAAAAGGTTGGGAACCCCTGTATTAATTAGCTTACCAAATTAAAGGCCATTAAGTATGTAATTAAGATTTAAGCGATGAGCGTCTGAAAAGTTTTACTCAAGTGAAACTTTCACTTATAAGTGTAAGTTTTGATAATGTCCAATTAAATATCCAATTAATATCCTACTATGAATTATTATAAATTCATTTCGGTAGTTGTAATTTCATTAAATTACTTCCGCCTCTGGTTTATTATTTTATTAAGCAAATCAGTAGGCAGACTTTTTAGCGATAAAACCGCCAGTTGTTAGCCTCTGTTTATTTTTTACTGTATACCTATCTCTCATGTTTTGTATCCCTGTATAGTGTATTGTAGTTTTGTAGCCTTGTATTTGAGGGGTGCAATAAAGTGGATTTGAATTGTATGGTAGACTTGGATTGGGACCAAAATGAGAATTTTATCAACCAGTGTCGTTCATACAGGCAGCCAATAATACTTACTGTACGGTGAGGGATATGTTGTTTTAACCTCAGACGAAAACCGCTACGCTGGAAAAAACTCCCGCTAACTAACCAAGGCAAGACATAAAACTGTAGACAAACCTCGGGCGGTAATTAGTAAAGCCCCAGACCGCATATTTAAGGCCCTCTCCTTCAGTTCGGGCCACAAACATCTGCGATCTGGGACATTCACGAATTCTCTTACGCTAGGTCTTAACCGGTTCATGAGATACAGCCTGGTGATACAGACAGACGGATAGTGGAGTCTTAGTAATACGGTCCCGTTCTAACCCTTAGGGTATGGAACCCTAAAAAAATGTTTACGAGAAATTGGATTTTTTTAGGCTCATCGTATTTAGAATCGATTGTGTATTCGAATCTCATACAATAGAAAAGGGTCCCAAAATTTCCATTCCAGATCGTCACGTTTTTGTATGAAAGTTTTATGAACGTGACGCACCGGAAAAATATGTTTTCAACCAGAGTTATCGGACACATTTTTTTATGAGGTTCGAATTGGCCTATTGAGAGAATCTAAGAACAGTGTGTTCCTCTAGTGTAAATTCTTTCTATATTAACGAGTACCTACGGCATTCTACTGCTCATGGCCCGACATGCTTTTAGCCACTATTGAGCATTAGTATAGCCTAGGAGGTTGCGGTTCAGCCCAGGGAGTATGACGTTACAGTTTTCATATAACAGTAATGTGCATACGTCATTTGCATTATAAAACGTCGCTAGCGATTTGTCATCAACCAAATTCAAATTGTTTAACCGAAATGCTGCTCATTCTTTCGTTCTTATTCCGAAATAAAAATACTGAATCTTACTGAAAAAAGCTTGACTTTTATCACAGTGGATAGTTTTGGCTTTATTATGCGAAAATTACTTAAAATTTGCGGAATATTTAGTGTAGTGAAATTTCAACGTCAGTTATCATATCAATATTTTGTCGTTGCCAGTAAAATAAATTTGTACCTACCAATAAAAATCCGCAATATGGGGTGGGTTGAAAAACACCTTGATGGGCTTTATGTACATACTGTACATAGATAGAACCAAAGTAGGTTAGGTGCTTAAATGCAGTGTTATCTACTTATCTTTTGATGAACATAAAAGTTACAGAACATAATACAATTTAACTGGTTTTTTTTTGTATCCGGGTGATTCTCGAGAGATCGCTCTTTAGCGATAAGACCGCCTGTTGTCTACCGTTTTTAATTTGTTTATAGGTGATTTCTTGTGTAAATATTTTTTGGTGTGCAATAAAGCGTAGGTACTTGTATTGTATTGTATTCTCACCAGACACGATACACTTAAAGTTATAAACTGAGAAATAGCGTTTCAACCTCGAACAAGTACTGGATAATCTGTGTCTATATTAATATATAATTTTAATGTAATAGTATTGTAAATAAATAAATAACAGTTAAATTTGACGACGCGGTTGGCACAATTTGTAGTGCACCTGCCTACTGAGCCGGCGGTCCTGGGTTCGAATCCCGACTGGGTCAATTATTTGTGGGATGAATTCGAATATTTTTGCCTGGGTCATGGATGCCATCTGTATTTATGTATTTATATATGTACATATTTTATATATGTACATATTATGTATATCATCGTCTAGGATCCATAGTACAAGCATTGCTTAGTTTGGGACTAGATCAATTTATGTAAGATTGTCCCTTAATATTTATCTATTATTTAAATGTCGCTTGTAAATACAACTAAAATAACAAGTATATACCAAATAAGAACTAATATGTTCCTAATGTTAATATAATTGTTGTAAAATAGGAAATACGATAAAGTTTTGTTTCTGTTTACATTTTTATAACTTGGACCGCGAATATTAAGTATACCTACGGCAAAAAGTTTTTACAACTTTACACGAAAGTTCTTAAGTTAGTTTGCAAATAAACTTTGGTCTCCAACTTATTTCGCAAAGTGGCGCCCAAACAGGGACTAATTTGGATAAGTGTTATATTTTGAATATAAGTACCATATACAATATTGTACTTTAAGTACATCCGTTTATTTACCAATACTTGTTTTATTCGAGGTTAAAACGCCATTTCCTAGTGTATAACTCATAACTTATTACTTTGTTGCTCCGTGTAAATGTAACCACGAATCCATATTATACGAACTAATATATTATTCAATAAATGTATAAATACTCACCAGTATCTAAGCAGATGCCCATATTCCATGAAGATTCGGATTATAAACAATCTTCCACTTCAAACACAGTCCACTGGCTTTACCAAAACTATTTTAATTGGCACTTAGAATAAAATATATAGAAAACGCGCTAGGATGTTTACGGCACGGACAATCACGCGGTGTAACAATTAATCGTTTATCGATTGAAGGACGCGACCTTCGCGACCAACGAAATAATAAATAACATCCAATGGATTATTATTTTATCTCGTTTTCAGTTTTCCACCTTTGAGGTGATAGTTATTTTGAAGTTTTGAATTCGTGAGAGCATTTCTGAGCGCGGACGGAGATGTCATCGCGAGCGACTGCTCTCTCGGAGCTCTGAGTCGCGACTGAGTCGAGTTTAGAGTTTAGCTTCACACGCGAAACGTGAATCTATAGCTGCCCTGCTCACATGTATCATGTAATACAAGAGAGAGAGTGATGGTAAAGCGATTGAATTATTAAGCAGTGGTCCCCCTGAATGAAGCTAGTGCGTGGGTAATTATCGTATAAAATGCAAGGCTGCAAGTGACTGATGTATTTGCCAAGAAAACTATTAGGGCCAACGTGTTCCAGTAATCGAGGACGCGTTTTTTATTCAGGTGTTACACGTATAATTGATACGTTTAAAGACCTAAGAAACTATTAAGTGGGATGGTAAATAAACGATTCGTGGAAGTTTGACGTAATTACCCGAAACTTTTGTGTTGAGTTTGAATTTCTTGAAAGTCTTGAAACCAACGTGTTATTGAAACATGAGTCAGTATCATATATACCATCTTGCCATGTGCCACCAATTTGAATATAAATATTTAAAATTAATCTTTGATTGTTAATTCTGCTGCGATGTGTTGAACATAATATTTAAGAACCTCTTATAAGGCTTTTAAACGAATTGGCTTTACTTTTATGGAACACTTATTCCAAAATCGGGTTAGAAGGACCAAATAAAAAATGGCATCCAACTAAATGTCAGTTTATTATTGATAATAATTTGTGTGAATAACTACGTGCGGAGATTCCGGATATACAAAATTAACTACTAAACTAAAACAATAAATATTATGTATATTAACAATGTCTAAATCAAATAAAGTTCGTCGTCCTACATTAAGAATGAAGCTTATCACATCTATCTGTCAATAAAAGTTACCATAACAGCTAGGTGACGTATTTTACTGACGACCATCGAGACGACATTTTGTCTTTATCTGATTCACAATTTTGCTATTATTTCTCTCTTAGACAATACGGCATTTGATAGCAGTCATATCAGCTACTTTTTTTGAAACGTCAAAAATGGTTCATAATTATGAACATACTGGCTTGTGATGTCATAAAAATCAGTCAAACCACGTCCGTTTATTACTTTGTTTAATAAAAAAATTATAATGTCAAAAACTTCATGGTACTTTATTCAATGTATTTTTATATGTGGCTAGACTCTAGCCACATATTTGTTAAAAATTATCTCCCTCTAGCCGCTAGAGGGAGATAATTTTTCACTATTAACAAATACCGTATTGTTCATATCATGCCGATTGCTGAGCCTTGCACATTATTGTAAAGCTTACAGAAAGATGTGAAATTAGATGTAAACACCACTAGATGGAGGGATATTTTTAACAATTAGAGTGTTTCGTGCGCTGATACTATTAATTATCTAGGGTCGGGTAGGGAAACTAGGGTCAGGATATTATGAAAAAACTATTGTAGGAACGGCCTGTATGAAAAGTATTTGTTTGTAACAATGGCTCGCTCGCCACACGCACATATCGCTGGCTCAATATTACAAGGTTCTATGTTTCACTTTTGACCAATTCAAATTTGAATGTTGTCATAATGACATGAAGTCTAATTTTAAATACTCTGAAAATGTAACATAGAACCGTCTAATATTGGGCCAGCGATATAGCAATGTCACACGTCCACTCTCGCCCTCTGCTCGCGTGTCTCTAAACGCAGCATCTCATGTGACGTGCGCCGAGACAGTGTACATCTACCTATTTATAGATACTAAGACAAACACGAGAACTATGAATTAAGTTTTCACATCGTTGAAATGAGCGAATAAAATAATAATAAGTAACATATTTTGGTAAAACTTAAATAATTACATTTTACTATTCGATCGTATTTAGGTACTTCTACAAATATTCAACTTAAACCACAAAATAGTCAATATATTTCAATTCAAACTAAAACAATAAAAAAATATAATATGAGCGTTAACATGTCATTCTGTCAATATGTTATGCTTAATGTAATATTGCTTATGATAAGTACATTTTTATATTCGTCTTCTATTAAAATTATTAAAATATAATGTGTTAAAAAGCTTTGGGCCGTGTTACAAGCAAATTAAGAAAACTTAATCAATGGGAAGCTTTCCTATATGTAGTTTAAAGCTTTGTTCACAACAGAAACTTAAGATTTAATCGTACACGATCTGAAAATCATGACATTCTGAACTGAAAAATGATCCTAGTTATCGAACCCCGGCCATATATTTGTGTGATGAACTCGAATGTGTGTTCTTAGGTCATGGATGTTATCCATATATGTATTTATATATTATGTATGTCATCTAGTACCCATAATACAAGCTTTGGTTAGTTTGGGACTAGGTCGATTTGTGTAAGGTTTTCCCTTAATATTTATTTATTTATATTTTTTTAATTCAGAATTTCATGATTTTCTAATAACCGGAATATTCCGAAAACTCTTCTTGGACTTGATTGAACACATTTAATTAATTTCATATCTGTTCTTCATAGAAAACACAAATAAATTGAAAAACAAGCTGATAAGGATTTTAAAGTTAGTACGAATAAGGTGCAAAAGTGTTAGTATTATGTACAAATTCACTATTATAAATACTTAGATATATGGAAGAACAGTTCCTTATTAGATAAAACACGTATTTACAAACGATATAATTAGATTACAAAGTCTTTTAGTGGTCTAAATTAGTAAAACTAGGCTACATATAACATACATTAAAGTTTTTGTTAGGACATTTACTTTAACCCTTAATTTGACAAAGAACACTAAAGATCCATAATCTCATCCGGGATCGATAGTTCAAACTATTGCTGTTCAGAAAAAAAAAAACAAAAATTTGTATGGAAATTTTCACCGCGTAACGCCACGAGCGAAACCAACGAAAAAGTTCCTATTACGTGACGTAATGGAACGGACAAATTTAGGACACTTTTATTTATTCTTCACATTGAAATTCGATTGGAAAAAAAAGGTTTTTTTTAAATGATCATTGATTTCCAATTACGATGTCTCCGTTTTCATTGCGCATACGTAATTATATCATACGCTCCTCGACTCTTGTCGCGCGACGACGTAGCATCGCCCGTCACTCTCACAGTACAGCGGACGAAGAAAGAGAAAAAAGAGTTTTATTTAAAAAAAAACGCGCATATAATGTTGATGCCCTGGTATAATTATACATTATCATTTCTCGTGTTGCTTTTATGTACCTAAATATAAATGTAACGACAAAAACTTGTCACGAGTATTATTTAGCCTAGTTTTCTACAATTAATTCCAATTATTGATATTGAGTACACAATTTGTCTATTTAATATTGAACATTTAATTTATCTATATTCTAGTAGCTTTTTACGACAAACTAAAAAAAATATAGATGAAAAAGTCAGATATAACATTATAACACGGTCTGTTTTTAAAATTTTCTTCGGTTTCCGCGACTGTCACACATTTAAATAAAACAATTTAAACGGATTATATCGCGTATATTAATTATTTGAGAAGGGAGGCTCAATAATTAATATACGCGATATAATCCGTTTAAATTGTTTTATTTCGTCTGTTTTTATTAACTTTTTCACCTACAGAAAAAAATGTTAAAATTAATATTTTTTTTTTATAAATGTGATATGCTGATATAAGTAAGTGGTATATTATAGTATGTTATGAGTTACAACATAAGTAGTAGGTGAAGGACTAGCACATGAGTTACACTACATTTCTTCTCATCACATGTCACATTTTCATATCGTCTAGTGATACCCAAAACTCACTAAAAATTCTGTCACTACTCTTCAAAAGCTCGAATCTAGTTTGTAGATTCATGATGAGATACGAGTTTATATTTAAATAGGTATTTGTTACATCGTGCGTTTAGGTGGTTAACAGGCGATATGGGTCGATAGCAAAAAAATGGACATAGTTAAGGGCTTTAATTAAAACAAAACTTAATTGATTCCTTTGTGTGACGAAAGTTACCCATAGGTACATTTTGTATGACTAACTGATACGTCGATTGATCGTGATTTTTTGTTAACTAAGCCCTTAACTATGTACATTTTTTTTTGCAATCGACCTATATAACGTTTTCATTATGAGGGCTACCGTTTTTTGTGCTCGCCAGTTGTCGCCACGACACACAAAGCATATAAGGTAGAATTCGAAAGGTTGCTTGGGAGTTAGGGTGGCGGTAAAGGTTAGCGCTAGACCGGCTATCCAGAGGTACCGGGTTCGATTCCTGGTCTCTTCCACCAGGTAACGCATTTCAATTTTTCTTTGAGCTTTGATTTTTGTATCAGTGATTTTATTATTTAAACTTTATTGCACTTTTTTTACAAATGGCGGACTTAATGCCACAATGCATTCTCTACCAGCCAACAATTGGGCTAAACAGAAACATTTATTGGTGCAAGGCCTGTCAACTATCAACATTATACCAAAAGAGCAACTTATTATACCTTAATAATATTATTAACACAATAAATAAACATGCCTACGGGTTCGAATCCCGGCTAGGGCAAATATTTGTGTGATGAACTCGAATATTTGTTCCTGGATCATGGATGTTATCTATATACATATGTTTTTATATATTATATATATCGTCGACTAGTACCCATAGTACAAGCATTGCTTAGTTTGGGACTAGGTCGATTTGTGTAGATTGTCCCTTATTTTTATTTATTTATACACAAATATGCATTGTAAGTACCTATTGCAAATAAACATTACTTCTTGTACCCAGTGCGAAACATCATACCGACAATCAGTCTAGCTTACTAGTGAGATGCTTGCGCCACATGTGCTTGAAGGTTTGTTTTGTTTATTTATTGACGAACAACTCCATCACACCAATAGATCTTTTAAAATGGTGTCGTTTAAAACGATCGAATATTTGTGCTTGGGTCATGGCTGTTTTATACATTTAAGTATATATTTATCTATATAATATATAAGTGTGTATATCGTCCTCTAGCACATATAACACAAGCCTTCTTGAGCTTATATTGGGACTAGGTCGATTTGTGTGAGGTTGTCTGATATTTATTTATTATTATTTATTATTTATCTTCAGTTTGTAACCTCATTTACTGCAACCAATGACCCATATGAATAAATACAGTTCTTTAAGTCTTTACACCGTCAACCTTGCTTCAGCTAATTCAATATTAAGACAAAATAATAACTTACTTCGTACGAATATCGATTTAAACCACTATCAGAGGCAAAAACCACCCAACAACCGAAACACAAGGACCAATTTCCAATAACAGCAATACGCATTGAAAATTCTGGAATAATAAAACGTATTTGTTTTATAAAGTAGGGTAACGTTTTACAGTGGAACTAAAAAGGTAGTATCGTTCAAAGTATTCACAGGGCGTTTTCGACCCTTTACTACTGAGCTAGTCTAAGTATTACGTTTGAACGAGGTTGACAGAGTGGTTGAATTTACAGTGAACGATATCAGTTGACAAGGTCGCTTGATGAAGAAAGATGACGAATAATCGTCATAGCTTCATGTGCCATTCTCTAGAACACTTCCCGATCTGTATGGGGATAGAACGTTCTGGATAACATTTGCCATACAAATCGGGGAATAAATAAATATATCGAAAACCTCACACAAATCGATCTAGTCCCAAACTAAGCTCAAGAAGGCGTGTGTTATGGGTACTAGACGACGATATACATACTTATATAGATAAATATATACTTAAATACATAGAACAACATGACCCAAGCACAAATATTCGATTTCATCACACAAATATTTGCCCTGGCCGGGATTCGAACCCGGGACCGCCGGCTCAGTAGGCAGGTGTCTACAAACCGAGCCAAATGCGTCGTCAATGTTCTCGAGAACGGTACAACTCTATCATAGCTTCGTCATTGGGATAAATCTATATTCATCACACTAAAAAAGGCAAAAGTTTGTGAGTCTGTTTATGTGTATGTTTCTTAGGTACTTTACGCTCAAACGGCTGGACCAATTTTGATAAATTTTGGTATGGAGGTAGCTGACACCCTGGATTAACACAAAGGCTACTTTTTATCCCGAAAATAATGTCGTGTTCCCGTGGGATGAGCGGGTAGCACCGCGCGGCGCAACTAGAATGTAATATATGTCCATATTTGTATATCTAGTAGTATTTTCTTACATGTATTTATTAATGTATTTTGTTTCTACATTTGCATCGTGTGTTCTATTGTAGGTACACCCATCCCGAGAGAATGCCTCATGGCATTAAGTCCGCCATTTGTATTTATTTGTAATGTGCAATGAAGTTTAGATAAATAAATATCGGGCTCTAGAGCGCGCTCGCAACAACGTCCGATCTTCTAGTGTTAAATAATTAAAAAAGAAAACTTGTCATATTTCGACCAATCGTCTATGGTATTACGTCAACGAAAACAGTAAATGTTGTGACTTTTCTACAAATAATCAATAAGTATTACTAATTCATTGAACAATAATTAGTTTACTTGATGAGAAAGACACTTGCCTCATCCTAGGCAAGGTCGTCTTTTTGTATGGAGCTCCATATAAAAGGTCGCCTATTACCATTAAAATATTTTCAATTTCATTTTCATTACCTTAGTACGGCAGCATTGAGAGGGAGCAAGAATGGTTTGTATCAAGAATACGTGACGCAAACGTCACGCTTCTATCGTTTTTCATACATTTGATTGCAGTCCGTCGCCGCTTTTTGAACGACGGTGTGGTGTGGTCGGTCCTTAAAATATAATTCATAATCATTCAATTCAAGCGAGTCTTCGCCCTGTCACAAGAGGCCTTAAAAATATACTTATAGAATAGCAGATTCGAATAATCGAGATACTTAAATAGCCACATATAAAAAATAACAATTAAAAATATCGATAATATCAAAATTACAACGAAATAATATTTCATTTAAACGGAGTCAACAAATCGTTGGATGGATAAAATATCACAAGTAGCTTAAACTTAAACTTAATTGTGAACGTAGGTACGAAATTAAATCGATCGCGTAGAAATAGGCTAAAAAGTAAACAGTACTTCTTAAAATATAATATAAAAGTTGGCCCATTTTTTAAATAATATTTGAAATAGTTAATAATGATCTCACTTAGCTCTAAAAAAAGTATTGTATTTTTGTGATAGCCAGAAAGCTAAATTTTATTAATTGAAAATAGAAATTTCATGAACAGACATAAACGCTTATCTGTGGCGTGACGTAGAATACCGAGTAGATACATAAACAGAAGGTCTATTCCGATGTTCGAAATTCGACCGTCGCATAGAGCCGTGTTTTTGTCTACTTTTTTTGACATTTCTAAATTAAGGCACTACCCGCCTTTCTTATTTTTTTTTATTTCATGGTCTTTTTTAAGTTCATTTAATGATAGTTTGAAGTCATTTCAAAATAGCGTCGAAAGTTGCTGGTCGTTTGATAACTTTGCCGCGATTGGGATTTTGCTTTAACTAACTGTACCAAAACAATTAGAAACCGTTACGAAGGCAGCTGACTGTACTAAATCAACCAGCAATGTAACTTTAGAATATTTTTAATTTATCAATAGTTCATTAATCGGTAAATCTTTTACACCATGTCTTTTCAACGCCAATCGTATGGAATGTAATATTTATACACAAACTTGATCGTCTTATTCATAAATCTCCGTCCTCGTTCGTTTTCATAGTACAAAAAGGGACAAAACATAATTAGACTAAAGTACCACGTTTACAACGTATAATAGTAATACGTCTAATCTGAGTATCATATGTCTCTCTGCAATCACTGCTCCGCTAGGATGTCTTAGGGTGCGTCTCCAGTGAGACGGAGCGGAGCGGAGACGTGCGGAATCGACCAATCACCTGAGTTGAAATCTGTATTTCAGCTCCGCTTGTCTTGGGATTGGTCGACGCACCCTTAGAGCCAGCGCACACTACGGCTTCTAGTGGCCGCGACAATACATATGTCTCTTTTTCACACTACGTTTAAAAGAGACATATGTACTGTCGCGGCACTAGAACCCGTAGTGTGCTCTGGCTCTAAAAGAGGACCCCATATAAATCTGAGGAATGTGGTTGGTCAATTTTACATCTCTGCTTCGCTTTAGTGGAGTGACAGCCTAAAACCGGTTGTGGACATGACGGCAAAGATATTGCCCTATAAAAAATGCATTCTTTGCTCAGATTCGAACTATGAAGTACCTAATGACTTTTTTAGAGTCTGAAAGCGCATACGGAGATACCACAACTTTGCGCGAGAGCCGCAGTACGTGTCTCGCTCACTCGTATGGCCGCGCTCGGATCTCTCGCTCAACCGCTCGCCGCACCGCTGTGCAAAGTCGTGCCATCTCCGTTACACATTTTCATCTTTAAAGCACTCGGATGATGGTAGAACAATAGTAACCGAAAACAAACTACATACAAGCACGCTCGAGCAAACGCACACATAGACATTGTTCACGGACACGTCAAGCGGATGGCACTCGCGCTCGCACTGGTCTGAACTGGTCCGAGATATCGTGTCCGTGAGCAATGTCTATGTGTGCGTTTGCTCGAGCGCGCTTGTATGTAGTTTGATTTCTGTACCTATCTGTTTTGTGACCGTACTAATTACAATTATTCCGCCAGTGAAATTTAAACCACATATTGTGCACTAACATCCTAATTTAATCACAATCGTACTAACTTTTCCGAAACGGTGGTCTAAGGTATCGATATTTTCGCTTTAAATAACGCAACAGACTGGTTCTCTCTTTTTAAAACGTGGTACTATAAAAAAGTTACCTGTGTTCGGCGTAATCTCGAAGAAACATTCTGACTACACTCTTTACAGCCAGACTTCGGCAACACCGGTAAAGATAAATTCATTAGTAAACTTTACAAGTGAAAAAGAAATTCAGCTAAAACCGCATTCGCCTCATTTCGGTCGAATCTTCTCGTAGAAGAAAATCTGATCGACACTATTTGTTTCGCGCAGCAAAATCTTCTTTTTGACAAACTTGAAATGCTCTATCGCGAATTCATAGAGTTCGTTCTCCATTTTCCAAACCACAGACTTCTGTATAGTGTCTATGGTTTTTCTGCTGGGTTCTATTTTCGAGCTGGTCTGTCGCAAGTGGGATTTGTTGCTGTTTAAGTAGTGTTCTGTGGCTCCTTTGAAGAGGCGGGGAAGGGTAGCCTCTAGTACTGTGATGAAGTCTAGCATTTCTTCTGTAACGCCTACTACGAGGTAGTGGTTCATGAGGTTGTGCTTGGCTTGTTCTAGTGCCCACCGGTTGCCTGGTTTCCTGAAATATATAAGAATTTAAAATGTTTAGTTTAATAACGAATGGTTCGTGAGTTACACCTAAGTACAACTTTATTATTGACCGAAAATCCAGTATTATTTATTTTCTGTTTAACATGTACATACAAGATATTTGTAGAAGCTATATATATCTGGAGATTGGCAAATTTATTACCTATTGACCTGGCTAATGTTCAGATTCAGATTTAGATTAATAAAATTGTGTGAGAACAAAAATCATATAGGGTATTGCCAATTACTGGCCACCTCATATATAAAGTGAACTATATTCACCTACAAACAGATTTCATTTTAGTATAAGGTGCTAATTACTGGCCACCCTTCAATAACTGGCCACGTTATACTAAAATGTATTCTGTTTGTAAGTGTACAGAGTTAATTTTTAGAATGAGGTGGCCAGTTATTGAACGGTAGCCAGTAATTGGCGATTTACCTAAAAGTAGAGCCCTAAGTAAATTTCAATTTATAATATATTCTTTTCTCAAAAATGAGCGGAATGTTGACTTTTTTTATAAAAAATCAGAATGCGAAGTGCATAGTTTATGGTCAGTTAAAATAAAAATAAAAAAAGTTGAAGGATCCGTTTGCTCGACAATAATATTGTATGAAATTCCTTTATTTGTCGAGGTACAAACTTTTAAAAATTAAAGTTAAAACAGCCAAAACGGAAGATTAGTAGCTACCGCTTATCGCGACTTTTTAGTTGCCTCAAATAGCTTACGACGTTTTCGGAAGAAAAAATACACTTCTACTTTTTTTAATAAAATAAAAAGGCGGCATTGGAAGAATTCTTCCAATGCCGCCTTTTTATTTAGTTTTGACATATAGCGGATAAACTTATCTGTACTTGTTTTGTTTTGCGCCGGAAGGGCCATTGCTGGCTTCGTAAACATACTTCCAAGATCGTCCGTTTAAAATTATTAATACTCAGCCATCAATTGCGTACTTCCCTCGCTTCGACAATAATGTACAATTATTTCACCACAAATATAAGAGAAACACACAAACGAAAAAATAAAAATAAAATGACACCTAAACAATACTGCCGTGTTACGGTTAAAGGTCGTATCTTTATACGGATGTCATAGTAAGCTACGACCTTTTACCGTGGCATAGCAGAATACACACCAGCACTGTGCGGTGTGCCCGCAGAAGAAAGGCACCTGCAGCCACATGTTGTTGGGGTCACAGTCCGGCTGCCCGCGCTCCACACACTCGTCAAATGTCTGCAAATATATCCAAATTAATGTCTTTATTAATTCTATTTTTTATGTGGAAATCATCATATCAGATAGAGGTCGAGACACACATGTCGTTAGCAAACGAAACATCACCTTATGACAGAGACAGACATTTTCTAATATCATTTCGTACAGATACCAAACGAACATCCCGCAAGTCTCCCTGCCTAAGGCTTTTTGGTACAAGAAATGCTTAACTAACCGAGTTCAAAAAACGGAGGTTCACAGTTGTTTTCTACTCTGTACCCACTTGAAGCATCTCTGTTTGGCCCTATGGTTGACTGGTAGAAAATACCCTGAGGCATTAAGTTCGCACGTACCGACTTTTGATTTGTGCAATTAAGTTTTAACAAATAAATGCTAACCATTTTATCACCATGTTTCTTTCTAACAAGATGTGGCCGGAAGTTGTCTCCGTTCCTTAGGAAGTAGTAGTAGGACACCAGCCTGTCTAGTGGCCGTCTTATTAGATTGATGAACACGGGCTTCGATGCTGTTCCTAGCCTGCAAACCCAAACAGATATTTTCTTTTGTAATAATTTGATTATTGGTAATAACCATACCTCGGGGAGGCCTATGCTGAAAAGTAAGACAGTCAATGACTGTTCTTGAAATCATGACCCCAGTGACGCAATAATTAAACCTAATACACACATGATTTACTCTAATGAAATGACTTCAAAGGTTATCAATAAGAGACCTATAGTACAATAATAGGTGACCTACTTGGCTATGCTATGTATGTGTAAATAGAACACTTTTGAATCAAGACGGCACTACTATTAACAATTTTTGGTACATGGATACCCACAGATGATTATAGGATATTTTTTATAGGTGATTCTACGGGTGTTTCAACTGCTGTCATAAATATCAAAGCAATGGGCCATAATATGCTTTAATTTAGGTCAATTATCATTGTATGAAAGTTTGCTGCTTGGTTTAGCTCATATATTTTGACAGCGAACTGACAGTGTTTGAAACGCCTGTAGAATCACCCATATCCAACTATAGCAGAGCAAAAGATTGCAGGTGCCTCAAAGTAACTTAGAATATGAGAGTTAATGTTACATATTTATATTAGAAACTTTGTGTGTAGTGACTAATTACATTTAAACAAACAAATAACAGGAAAGCAAATACCTCAAAAATACTCACCGCTCAAAGTTAAGAAATGCCATATGTCCATGATACAGGGCTGGCTTTACCTCCTGCCACTTGGTAACATTTTGAGCAAACTTATACTGGTTGTTCAGAGACATCACATGCATATTCGCAGTGATGTTGATATGCAGCACTTTAAAATGGTTCTTCTTACACAAATCATATGCTACACCCACGAAACTCGTCGAGCCGGTCTTCGGGACCCTGTTGTATATAACTACCAAGTCTTCGCCATCGTTCACGACAGTTTTAGGAAAAAACTGACGGGAATCTATATGAGTCTGAGCGAACTTGTATTCTGCAAAAAAATATAGTTAACGTGAGTTTGCCGCGGTCTTATCTCTGTATGTTCAAATAGCACAACGGCTACGTACCCAAACGGCGATAACTGTCTTCCAAACGGGCTATTTCTGTCTGGAAATATAAAATTACGATTGCAATAACGCACAGGCATGATATCAGCCATAATTTGTGTATATTCAACATGACTGTAGGGAAATGGAGCGAGGAATGCGCGCTAGCAGTCGCGGACAGTATGTGACATAGTTTGTATCGGTTTCTTTACAGACATAAACACTAATTTTCTATTTTTAATGCCACTTCTATGTACACTACACTGACACTACCAGTCGCAAAACTGTCACATTCCACAAATATGATATGACAACTGAATATTAATGTTGCCATAATACTAGCCATACTAATAAGCAAGAAAAGTGCACAAACAGCAAATGATTCGACCATCAGCAAATGTTTTAAATTAAAATGTGAAATAAACGACGAAGGTACAATAGAATCCTACTCAGAACTCAATGACCACTTAGGTCAGGAAAAGTTTCCTATTTCATAAAGACGTCATATCTCATACAATATACGTTATCATAGTTCATCCGTTAACTTTCTGGATTATTTTACTTGTTAAAATTGTATGAAATACACATAAGTATTGATTAAATTATGCATCCAAATTATAAGAATATAAAATTAGCTTTAATTTCCTGGACCAGCAACATTGGCTTCCTCTTGGAGGCGTTTTTAAATGTATGTCTAAAACAAGCATACATCTAATAAAATAGAAATCTATTAAGTATGCTACAAGAAGTACACACCGTGGGTTAAAGGCAAAATGCCACTTATGTCTCCAATCAAATTCTTTACAAGACCTCCCCGAACACCCATCAGCATCACTAAAAAGTAAAAAAAAATAACAAAAAAAGAACCGACTTCAAAAAAACTGAAAAGCCAAAAATAACCCGTTCATGTACAAATTACATTTGAATCACTTTTTGAAGTCGGTGCCAAACCAATCAGGGAAAAAAATGCCGCGCATAAATCCTTTAATGATTACCATTTGGTATTTACGAGTATTTTTGTTCCATATTTATATATTTACGTGAGGTTTGGCACCGACTTCAAAAATGTATTCAAATGTAATGATCGGGTTATTTTTGGCTTTTGAGTTTTTTTGAAGTCGGTTCTTTTTTTGATTTTTATTTTTTATTTTTAGTGATTCAAATAAAATACTTATGGCGGAGTGATCGGGGAGGTCTTGTTTGCATGCATCTCGTTTGAATTATACCCTAACTCCTAACCGTTAAGGAATTATACCTTCCATCATCAGCTCAGCATAGGAAGATGATGACAACCATATGCAAATACTTAAATAGTTTTAGAAAATATATGAAAAACATTATGAGTGCCTATAAAATTTGAGGGTTGCCCTCGATTTCCCTGGGATCCCATCATCAGATCAACTCGGTTATATTGGAACCACCTAAAATGTATACTCTTTCAAATAAAAAAAGAAATTTTAAAATCGGTCCAAATCGACTTACGATCCGTGAATTAAATGACACTGGTTGAGTCCTCAGTAAGACTAACTGGTGGCTTGTGTCTTCATTATTAGTTTCTCTTCACCAAATGGTGATTTTCGAGTGTAAATGCTAGAACTATTGTAATAAATACCGAAATCGCCATAGATGTGCCCATAATATTTCAGGAATTCCTTCGATTCCTCATGGATCTCGTCATCAGATCTTCACTTTATGGGACCAACTTGGAGATGTCTATAAACCAAAAAATATTTTTTCAAATCGACTCATAAATGACGGAGTTCTGAGGTAATACTCGTAAACATAAAAAAAAATACAACCGAATTGAGATGAAGACTCCTTTTTGAAGTCGGTAATTTTGTTTTGAAAGCTTTTACTGGCGCCTATACTTTTTTGCACGAACGTCAATTGCTCGTCAAAATTAATCAAACGAGCCCAAACTCGATGGGGCTGCGTCAGGGTAGATTGCAAAAAAAATGTACATGTATAGTTAAAAGCTTAGTTAACAAACGTGCGTGCGTGCGTGCGTGCGTGCGTGTGTGTGTGTGTGTGTGTGTGTCACTCTATTGTCTAGTCTACACTGCGGCAATAGGGTAGACTAGACAACAGAGTGATAAGCACACACACAGTAGTATAATTGTGAGCACCTGGCGTGCGCTGCGTAGCAACTCCTGTAGATACATATTCAATGCGTTCAATTCAGCTAATCTAATCTGAATGTTATTGAATTTACTATGGCTTTCCTATGGTCGAAACCATAACGATTATACTTACCTATGAATGTGCATAAGGAAAACATTTAAATATAGCATACCAAGGGCATCTATCTTCCTGTTGAGTCCACTTTGAATATGTATTTATTAGTGTGTCATTTGCCGTCCGCGATGTGTGTTACAGTCAAATTAACACTGGTATTGTCTCTAGTGACATCCCGATTTATTCATTGCAAGATCCATAAAGATTCCAAGGGAGATGATACTTTGTCTGGTAAAGGTGCAGCTAAAGAGTGCGAGAATTCACTCATGTTTGAAGCACTAACAAATGATATTGACCGTTCATTCAGCAGTGATTTGGACACACAACAAGTTTCTATTGCATACGGAAAATCTTTGTTATTTGTGTGCTACGGTGTTGACGCCAAAAAACTCGAAATTAAGAAGGATGGAGAAGTATTACCAATAAAAATAATCACTGAAACTGTCATTAAGTGGTCTAAAAGGAAGCCAGAAGTACAGAATTCGGAATACGTGTGCACTGACACTGTAACTGCCTGCAAGATATCGGTGTTTGTTAAAGTTACTCCAGTCTTTGAAGTAGTGTCTCCGAATATTCAGCTTTCGAGTGCTATATCCGACAAACCATTTACAATACAATACGGGGATTCCATGTTGATATCCTGTGTCAGTTCATCCTCTAGCCGACTCGCTATGACGAAGGATGGAAAGGAATTACAAGCAGAAATAGTCGGCAATGCGATCAGATGGTTCGAAAGCAAACCAGATCTACAAATATCTGGTTACGTTTGCACTGACATAAGTACTGCTGTTAATAGTATGCTGCATATTAAAGTGGAGCCACGGTTATATATTCAATCAGGAAAATCAACAGACCAACCTACTCTCTTGAAATATGGTATTTATAAATATGAAGACTCCATTGAAATCTTCTGCTCTGGTCCCCGTGCAGTCAAACTAGTCAGGCTCGATGACAATAAAGTAATTTTAACGGAAAGTGTGAACAAAAGTACTGTAAAATCAATTATAAGGAACACGAAAATAGGGGAATCTATCTACGCCTGTTTCGACAGTGAAGTGTCAGAGTACATAAGTACAGTTCATCTTGAAGTGAGACCTCGAATGGAAATCAAATCACCGAATACTCGGCGTATAGGACAGGAATATATAACAAAACTGGGCGACCCTGTTGAGATCATTTGCTCCGGCCCTAATGCTACAAAACTCACTATATTCAACCAAAACTTTGTAGCTGATGTACTTCACACTTCACATAGTGAATGAAACTACAGTTAAGAGCATCATAAAACCAATTATAAATGACTACTACAGGTATTGCTGTCACACCAACGAAGCAGGTATCAATGTAGTTTCAGAAATGTTTGTAAGGGTCGAAAATTTAGCTAAAGCAGCCGATTTTCATTGCATATCTCAACACCTAGAATTCCTAAAATGCTCATGGAGCGCAACAAGAGACGCCATTACCTTCGCTTTGTTTTACAAAAACCACGCTAAACTTACCAATATCTGTTCCAAAGAATGTTTAAAAATGGGATACTTTTCCTGCACCTGGGACTACACTTTCGACTTAAAATACGAAAAAGTTTTGACCTTCTTATTGCAATCTTGCAATTACTACGGCTGTTCTAACCAAACTTTTCGCTTTGACCATCTTTCTATTTTGAAACTAGCTGCTCCTTGGGGTGTACGAGTACGCAGTATGAATTCGAATGGAGCTCTGCTTAGTTGGGGATCGAACTTCGTAGATATTACAGGTAAATCTTTCCAATCAAGTCAGCGCGACTTTCTTTATAAAGTAGAATATTGGTACTCGGGAATACAACCCTTGGAGGTCAACTCGTCCTTAGTATCATGTGATGACTATGAATGCTACATCAAATTGAAATTACCTTGTCCAGGGCAGTACTATCAAGTTTGGATATATGTAAAACTTAAAAGGTCTGCCGAGAACCTTTGGTCGGAACCTACCTCGATAAGCTTTTCCCTCGCCGGCGAAAGTAAACTGAAAGAGGGATGTAACTGGAAACCGACAGTAACAAAAGAAGTAATGACATACTTCGCACAACAAGTTAAATATGATGTGAATCAGGAGCTTATACATCTAAGGAAAAAAGTTAGTTCGATTCAGAAGAAGCGTGACAAGATACGTGCGAAAGTTGCGAAACTTAAAGAACTCAAACAAATGGACCGAAATCAGACTTAAGCATGTATCATAGAGTCAAACCACGTTAACTCTTCCAAGCAAATGAACTGTCAAACCATACAAACTGACTCACTTTTATGGTTTGACAGTTCATTTGCTTGGAAAAGTTAACGTGTTTTTTTATATAATAATCGTAATCGTAATGTATGGGCTTATGGCTTGCTCGGCAGCCTTACGGCTGTAACCGCCATCGTGTTGCTAGGCTGTAGGCAGCGCACTGCCCCAGAGCCTAGCGTGTGTGCTGGCGTGCACGGGCACTCGAACCAGCGGACGTGTACCTAGCTTGGCAACGTCGTTTTTAGGTCAGTCTGTTTGTTATAGGTCATGTAGCTTGATTCTAGGTCGTGTGGTAGACAATGTATTTATCGCGATGGCCGTCCCCGCCGGCGGAGGCGACGGTGTGCATGTAGTGTTCCTATTTTTTTTCTTTCTATGTCGTTCTTGTCGTCTGATGTCCCTATTGAAGTAGTAGTCGGCGTCATGATTGACGCCAGGCTCCGGTTCTGACTCACTACCCGATGACGAGTCGTCAGGGTATTACTCTATCTATTGGTTGACATGATTGTACATATAATGGTTTCTTCTGATATTGACATATTACATTAATTATTAAAATTGTATAGTATATTATAAATAATAATTTAGCATAGCTGTATAGTTGATAATATTTTTATATTATTTTAAATTATTGTATTTCAACACGACTGTATGTTGTTATGAATAAATTACTTACTTACTTACTTACTTATTCTTTGATGGTAGCCGTGATGACGTCATCGGGGTCAGTCAGAAAGTCTTCTAATGTGTCGTAATTTGGCCCGCCGGTAAGCTGTGGTGTCTGGTTGAGAGGTCGTCAGTTGCGTCAGTACTTGTAGTCTGTCAGTCAAGTCTATGTCCTGGTCGGGGGTAGGGGTGTGCTGTTGGGGCAGGGGCTGGGGTCGGCATGTATCCCAACATCTCCCGGATGAGCGGGTTTTTGTGATTAGCGGCTTTTTGGTAATAAGTTTTAACATAATAAACACAAATTATAACGGGTCTAACGCGATATTTCTTATTTACCTTCATAATCTAACGTTTCGGCGGGGTTGCACACGCCGTGGTCTCAGATGTACTGGTGAAACAGCGAGTTGTTACTGGAGCTGTCGGCCAAATGTAGTACTACCCGACGAAATGTCTAATAAAATGGATGGGTAGGAAAATAAATGTTCGACTACCACCCATTTATTTACTAATTATTGTCACCGGTCCGACACACAACACTCACAACATCAGCGCACAGATTCGAAGATATATCCCGCGGTTTAAACTTTTTTATCACTGGTCCCCAAGTTTGCGATAAATTAAAACCATCTTCCCGGTTGAAATTCTTTGGGTGTTTCTTGATTTCAATTGCTTCCCTTACCATCCGTGGATAATAGTGCTTTTCTGTGGAAAGAATTTTCGGTTTGTGCAACTCGATCCAGTGATTCGTTCCAGATGTTAACAAATGTTCAGCTATTGCAGATTTTTGTATTTGGCGATTTTTGACTGCTGCTATGTGTTCTTTCACCCTTTCCTGAATACTCCGCTTAGTTTGGCCAATATACGAACTTCCACAGCTACATTCTATTTTGTACACACCGGGATTTTGGAAAGGTATAACATCCTTTGGGCTGCGCAAGAAATTTGCTACTTTGTAATAATTTGTGTTTATTATGAGTACAAACCGCGAGAGTATAAAGTGTCAAGTTTTAACATTTTGTCTGACAAAATCAATGAGGGTGGGATGCGTGACATCATGGTGAAGTTGCAAATTGGTGACGCCACGAAGGGGCGCGTCGGTGGCTTTTCTGAGAAATCTGTTTTAGATGGCTTGAAGGGGGCGGAGCTTCCTCTCCCCTACATGGAAAAATACTGGTCCTGCATAGGTTAGAATGGGCCTTTATATAGAATAAGATAGCCCATAGCTTGACAAAGTCGACCGGCCTATTGTTGATGGCGCTGACCGTAGAGAGGTGTTTGTTGCAAACTTTTTTATGATCTTTGATCTCTGATTAACACACCAGCGACATCTAGTGGAAGCTTTTAGATAGCGCAGATGGTGCTATTGTGTTAAGCAGAGGAGGTCTCCGCGTTACATACGAAACAAGTTAGAAATGAGTAGGTAATGTTTACTATGAAATGTAAATAAGTTGACTAGTAACTGTTGTCACAATAAAAAGAAAAACAATTGACCTTTATTTGTATTAATAATTAATTTAAAATTTAGTTTTTATTCTGAATGTAAATATAGTTTTATTTTAATGTACCTACTTAATTTTATGATGTAATACTTTGTGTTGAATAATATTACGATAAACTCATGACTTTCTTTTCTGTTTCTAAATGGTTTTTCATAAAATCTCGTATGTTCTGTACTGTCGAGTTCATAAAGTATGAGCACAAATCACAAAAATGTGATTAAAAATATCGAAATACGTCTACGCCGTTAACATTAGACGCGAGTCAGGCGAGTTAACATAAAAAAAAAAAAAAAAATTTTAATATCGCCTAAACCTAAGCCTGAGTCTACGTACTCAACACCATGTCTGACAGAGGACAACCAAGATACTGTGCAGGTATACTCTAGAGCGGGCAGGTTAATTAAGCCGCCTAGACGTTTGAATTTGTAAATATTAAATACGTTGTATTGTTGGTTATTCTGAAAAAAGGGGATGTTATAGTAGCCAGTCTATTATTGTCTATGTTCATATATTAAGTATTGTCTTTGATACATTTGTCATCTGGTCCGTCTTATACAATATATTACTGGTGTCATAAAGTCAAGTCTTTTTATTAATATGTCTTAGCACACCACCTCGTACATGGTATTTATGTAAAGATTTATTTATTTATACATTTATTAATGTATTTATACCATGTACGAGGTGGTGTGCTAAGACATATTAATAAAAAGACTTGACTTTATGACACCAGTAATATATTGTATAAGACGTATAAGACGGACAAGATGACAAATGTATCAAAGACAATACTTAATATATGAACATAGACAATAATAGACTGGCTACTATAACAGTGACGTGACCGTAGTATAATGAAAAAAGGGGATGTTATAGTAGCCAGTCTATTATTGTCTATGTTCATATATTAAGTATTGTCTTTGATACATTTGTCATCTTGCGTGTTCTGCTGGACACTTATGACGGTGAATCTGACCACACTTTCCACATTTTGTATGATTGACACCTGATGACTGGCGATGGTAAGTTGGCTTCGAAGACTGAGACCTTCCCGCTGACTGCGATCTATGTGCTGACTGAGACCGGGACCGATTCATATACATTATTGCCTCTGTGTCTTGCTCTCTATGCATGGACTCACTTTGGCTCCTAGCAATCACTGCGCCCTTAGCTAGTTCTAAAACCTGATCTAGCTTCAGCTCATCTTGCATCAGCAATCTTTCACGAATAAAGTTGTATTTCGGATGCATGTTACATATAAACATGGACTTGATAAGTTGGTCTTGCAGTTTATCAAAATTACAAGCGTTACTTTTTCCTCTAAGATTGGTAACAAATTCTTCCAGCGTTTCATTTTCAGACTGTTTACATGTAAAGAACATGTGACACGCATACGTAACATTCGCTTTTGGAACAAAATAATTATTAAATAATTGGACCAACTCCTGGAACGTAATTTTTTCATCATCCCGTTGAAAGGAATTAAAAATCTCTAAGCCACGTTCACCTATGAGATGAAGGAATAGTGCCACTTTTCTTGCATCCGACTCCTCATCTAACGATGACGCACGTAGGTATAATTTGAAGGATTGGAAAAATCTTTTCCAGTTGTCCGCCATATTGCCTACCGTACTCATGGGAGCGCACCCCATGCCCATTGCGGTTTTTCTTTGCGCGACTTGAACTTTACATTCCTCTGCCATGACGACTGTTTTATTAACTGCAGCACCACTTCACGACTTCTGACACCATGTACGAGGTGGTGTGCTAAGACATATTAATAAAAAGACTTGACTTTATGACACCAGTAATATATTGTATAAGACGGACAAGATGACAAATGTATCAAAGACAATACTTAATATATGAACATAGACAATAATAGACTGGCTACTATAACAATTTTTACTCATAAATTTATGAACTCGACTGTATCTACTAGTTCCAATAGTTCGACACGCCATGCCGAGATTTCAAAACAGGACACGATGCTATTTACATCACATTCACACAATAAATCGATTCATTGCGCACCACAAATAATCCGTGGTTCCGTCCACAAATAATCAAACCTTCACGGAGATCGATGCGTGCCTGATCCAATTAATTCCGCGTGGATTTGGCTTCTGTGGCTTGATGTGAAAATCCAGGAAAACATGTTCTCTTCATTCTGAAATCGTCAAGCGATTTGACCCCAGTTACCTATTACCTGATAAGTTATTGTAGTGGGTTCGAAAATAGTTATATTCCTTAAGCGGTCCGTATTAGAAACAAGAAGAACGACGCGTGGCGAACGATGAGTCCTATCCTAAGACACCTGTCATCTCAGTTACATTTTTCCGATTATCCATACTTCCATACTTAATATACTTAACTAGCATTAACCCTCGGCTTCGCTCGCGTGCCTATATAATAAACATCATCCTACGGGAACAATGCTCTTTTTTTTCAGGGTTAAAAGTAGGCTATTTGTTAAGTTAGGGTATAATCTGCATTTCCCTCGTGCATATCCGTCCAGCCGTTTTAGCGTGAAGAAGTAACAAAACATACTTACACAGACTTTCGCTTTTCTAATATTACTGGGAAATACTTTTTATTTTATCATAACTCCACTTTATCAAATCAAACCGAAAACTCAAGCACTCACAAATCAAGCGATCTCAGCTTTTACTGTACCAAATAAAGTTCACTTCAAATTTCATAACTCGAAGTGAAGCTAAGACACCGGGATACTCGTATGTGTGCATTTTATTTGTATAAAGCTTTTATAATGTCCCGAGCCTCCGCTTATCGACTTGGGATATTCGAGATTGGTTTAATGATTCTAAGCCATGTTCTAAGTTACGTCATGTTCTATTGTAAGATATTGAGGTTCTCTTCGTTGATGAATGAAAAATGTATTATTCTGAGCCAGATAAACGTAATTCAGAATTCTGAAATTACTTAACATAATTATTGAAAAGCTTGAATGTATTTATTACGGATGCAGGAAGTTTCCCGATCATTACTCCTCCCGTCCCAACGCGCCGTCCGCCTATAGGTACCGATTGACGACGATCGAGATGCCACCAAATACTATTTTTTTTATCTATTAGGATAACGCGGGTCTCTATCCATACCTCAAAAGCAAAAACAGAACCCCCTTATAGGATCACGTGTAGCTGTCTGTCAGCCCGTCTGTTACATCCGCTTTGCTGCAAAACTACTGGACCGATTAAATTGCAATTTGCCGCAAATGCTTTCAAGAATTTTCATGACCACAAATAAAATTTCAAAATCGGTGGCATTTTCGTAAAAAACGTCCCAACAAACCATAAAAATTACACCCATACTCATATTTAGTAATTTCAACCCCATCGCACCCCAACAGGCGAGACGGTATTTCACGTCCACCACGTTTGTTTTTTTTTAATCGTTGTTGTTTTGGTAATCAGCGACCCGATAAACCATAGAAACATTACCCTTGTTGATTTTCAGACTTTGTCACCATATTTTCCTCCTTTAGGGGTTGAATTCTCAAAAAACATGAAACACGTGCTTACTCATTTATCGTTAGAAATACTCCTTGGAAGTTTTCAATAAAATAGTCTAACTAATATTTTTTCCCTATACAAACTTACGACCCCCGTTTCACCCCTTCGGGGGGGGTGACTTTTGACAAATGCGTCTTTTATTGCACCCCTAGACTTTATAAGGACACGTAGGTTGCAAATATGGACTCTCTAGAACCAGCGGCTTAGTATTTAGACATTTCAACCCCATTTCACCCCAACAGGGAAGATGTTAAAAATCGTTGCGGTTTTCGTAATCAGCGACCCGATAAACCATAAAAGCATTACCAATGGATTTTCAGACTTTGTCACCACATTTCTCCCTTATAGGGGTTGAATTTTCAAAACACCTGAAACATGTGTTACTCATTTATCGTTAAAAATACTCCTGTAAAGTTTCGAATAAAATAGTCTAACTAATCTTGTTTCCTCATACAAACTTTGAACCCCTATTTCACCCCTTTAGGGGGTAAATTTTGAAAAATCCTTTCTTAGTACACCCCTACACCTTATAAGGAACCTACGTGCCAAATTTGAACTCTCTAGAACCAGCGGTTTAGTATTTAGAAATTTCAACCCCATTTAACCCCAACAGGGGAGATGGTAACTCACGCCCGCCACGTTGGATTTTAAAATCGTTGCGGTTTTCGTAATCAGCGACCCGATAAACCATAAAAACAATACCCATGCTGATTTTCAGACTTTGTCACCACATTTCTCCCTTTATGGGGTTGAATTTTCAAAAAACCTGAAACACGTGTTTACTCATTTATTGTTAGGAATACCTACTCTTATGAAGTTTCGAATAAAATAGTCTAACTAATCTTGTTTCTTCGTACAAACTTTGGAACCCCATTTTACCCCTTTAGGGGGTGAGTTTTGAAAAATCCTTTCTTAGCGGATGTTTACGTCATAACATCTACGAGTATCTGCAAATTTCAGCCCGATCCGTCCAGTGGTTTGGGCTGTGCGTTGATAGATCACTATGTCAGTCAGTCAGTCAGTCAGTCACCTTTGAGTTTTATATATATAGATTACTGAATAATTACTTAATCCATCCATATCCATATATTCCATATACATATTCCATCCATATATCCATATCCATATATACATATATCCATATTCCATATATCCATATCAATATATCCATATATTCCATATATCCATATCCATATAATATTATAAATGCGAAAGTGTGTCTGTCTGTCTGTTACCTCTTTCACGCTTAAACCGCTGAATCGATATTGATGAAATTTGGCATGGAGATAGTTTAAGATCCGAGGAAGGACATAGGATAGTTTATTTCATCCTGGAAAATATACCTAAAAAGATTGAAAGTTAATAAGTAATTCATGATGACATTGATGACCCTGTAGAAAATGTAATGATTAGACCAAAAGCACAATTGCTCTTACATTTGCTTAGGCGCTTTTAATAATCCCTTTTATTAATTAAGGTGATTAGGTGGATATCTATCGTGTTGTACGAGGTTGCTTCCATACTTCCAAGTTGCACGCGGACGTAGCCGCGGGCAAAAGCTAGTAATTTTATAAATGCGAAAGTGTGTCTGTCTGTCTGTTACCTCTTCACGCTTAAACCGCTGCATCGATTTTGATGAAATTTGGCCACAGACCACCGCCACTAGACGAAGCATGTAAGGCGACCCGCGCGCACCAACGATATGGTACGGCAGAACATTAAAGTATCAACACGGCGGCCACCGTTTAGTTACGTCCTTGTTTATGATCCATGCGTACGTCAACGAAGAAAGAAATTAAATAAATCACATGGTAAATTGTAGTGTTAAGTGGTGTAGAGAGACCTCATAAACATGGACGCAACTAAACGGTGGCCGCCGTGTTGATACTTTAATGTTCTGCCGTACCATATCGTTGGTGCGCGCGGGTCGCCTATTACTCGCCTTACATGCTCCGTCTAGTGGGGGTTGTCTGTGAATTTGGCATAGAGATAGTTTAAGATCCGAGGAAGGACATAGGATAGTTTTCATCCTGGAAATTATACCTGAAAAGATTGAAAATTGAGTGAACATTTCTGTTGGGGTGCAGTGACCCTGTAGGAAATGTAATCATTAGACCAAAAGCACAATTGCTCTTACATTTGCTTAGGCGCTTTTAATAATCTCTTTTATCAAGTTCCACGCGTACATAGTCGCGGGCAAAAGCTAGTAGGTTATAAAATGTACTGAGATGGCAGGTGTCATAGGACTCATCGTTCGCCGCGCGGGGTATAAATGGTATATTCAGAACATATAGGGCTGTAGTCGCGTATGGACGTTCTTTTGTTCTCTTCTACCTTTAGGACCATGTACAATGGATGCTGAAACCAGGTTACCCCGGCTCCACACTATCAAAAGTTTTACCCTAACACTACTCAAGTTGAAGTGGCAATGGGCAGGCCACATAGCACGCAGAGCAGATGGCCGATGGGGCCGAAAAGTGCTCGAGTGGAGACCTCGGACCAGCAAGCGCAGCGTAGGACGTCCACCTACAAGATGGACAGATGACCTTATAAAGGTCGCCGGAAGGCGCTGGATGCAGGTCGCTTCCAACCGGTATATATGGAAGTCCAAAGGGGAGGCCTATGTTCAGCAGTGGACGTCCTATGGCTGAGATGATGATGATGATGAACACTACTTGTGAAGTTGACCGAGGTTGGGAGAATATGATAGTGTTAGTGGCACTTCGCTGCAGAAACTCATACTTCGGCCGACTTCGTCTTGGTCAACTTCGCGATAGTGTGGAGCCGGGGTTAAATGCAGCAAGTTCCTCTTGCAAGTTTTTCTTGTTGGTGTGCAATAAAGTATTGTTGTCATCATCCTCATCCTCCTAGCCTTTGTCCCATTTTTAGGGTTCCGTAGCCAAATGGCAAAAAACGGAACCCTTATAGATTCGTCATGTCTGTCTGTGTCCGTCTGTCCGTCTGTCCGTCCGTATGTCACAGCCATTTTATTCCGAAACTATAAGAGCTATACTGTTGAAACTTGGTAGGTAGATGTATTCTGTGAACCGCAATAAGATTTTGATGCAAAAATAAAATAATAATAATAAATATTGGGGGCTCCCCATACTTAGAACTGAAACTCAAAATTTTTTTTTTCATCAAACACATACGTGTGGGGTATCTATGGATAGGTCTTCAAAAATAATATCGAGGTTTCTAAAATATTTTTTTTCTAAACCGAATAGTTTGCGTGACAGACGCTTCCAAAGTGGAAAAAAGTTGGTCCCCCCCCCTCTAACTTCTAAAATAAGAAAATGAAAAATCTAAAAAAAACATATGATGTACAGTACTATAAAAACTACCAACGAAAATTGTTTTGAACGAGATCTAGTTAGTAGTTTTTTTTTTATAATTTAATACCTAACTTTGCACCTAATTTATATGGGGCGCTATACATACCAGGTGCAAACTTAACTTAACCACTTAGGGATGGAAAGTGTTTGTACGGAACCCTCGGTGCGCGAGTCCGACTCGCACTTGGCCGGTTTTTTTATTTGAGAATGAATTCTCAATCGGGGTCGGCTACCTAAATCCCAAGATGTGGCGTAGGCACTAGTTTTTACGCAAGCGACTGCCATCAGACCTTCCAACCCAGAGGGGAAACTAGGCCTTATTGGGCTTAGGTGGTTTCCTCACGATGTTTTCCCTCACCGAAAAGCGAGTGGTAAATATCAAATGACATTCCGTACATAAGTTCCGAAAAACTCATTGGTACGGGCCGGGTTCGAACCCGCGACCTCTGGATTGAAAGTCGCATGCCCTAACCACTAGGCTACCACCGCTTATCATAAAGTATTGTTGTATTGTATTGTATTGTTCCTCTCACGAGTTGCATTCGATACCAAGTATAAATAGTGCTCACGCGTTTGCACATCGGAGGACTTCTGCAATCACGTTGAAATTGAAAGGAAAGGAAGGAGGATGAGAAAGTTGAAATCATAACGTAATTGAACCTCAGCAGACATGGTTATCTAGTTTATAAGTGGATAGTAAAGTTATCAATGTTTTTTTTTCCTATCATTTCGTTACACGAGTACTAGGTACTTTGGCCTTTAGAAGCATAGTGCTAGAAACGGTTTACCCTTTTTTTTATGATCAAATATTTCATCGAATTTTCGTTTCTTAAATATCGTTTCATCGAAAGCATTTTATTCTAAAACCATAATATATTTCGGAATGTTATAATATAACACAAACCTAACCTAAACCTCCATAGGTTGACTTTTTCAAGATTTCTGAAAATGTATGACTTCCGGGGAAACATTGTCTATGAAATGAAAATTCGATGCAATGTAAAATTCGGTAAAGTGTACCTATGTCTATAAAAAAAGAGAATCCCGCTAGTAAAGAAAACTACCAAAGACGCAGACGGCTACTCCGATGTTCAAAATTCGACTGTCGAATAGTGCCATCCCTCTCGATCTCCTGCCAAAGTATATTTGAGTGAATGGAATATAGCACTGAATACGACACTAAAATTTCGAACATCGGAGTAGCCCTAGACGGCTACCTGGATAAAACAAGGGAAATAGACTAAGCTCTTTCTAATCCCACCTACTCTAAATCCTCATAAAACTACATCCGTAAATAATCCCATTACGAATCTAAGCGATATACGAAATTACCTTTTTATCGTTAAAAGGTAAATCGCAACGTCCGAAATTTAGTTATCGCGTTGCGATCGTCGAACGCGGCCGCGCGCGGAAAATAGCACTGACATTCGTTTTCCCGCCAATTCTGCGCCATCGTAACTAGGACGCGCGCTCATTTGTTTCGTACTTTCGTTCGAAGTTCGAAATTCGACCGTCGAATAGTGTCCCTTTCGATCTCCTGTCAAAGTATATTTAAGTGAGCGGGACGGCATATAACGACGGTCGAATTTTGAAATTCGGAGTAGCCCTTCTACAGTATGTGAGCTGAAGGAATGTGATTCGAGTTAAATACCTGTCTCACTCGCACTTTTGCGATCGAGATAAGAACCTCTCCGATTTCATACAAACGTGAATCGCGAGTTAGAAGCTCACGAACTGTAAATATTTACAAGATGTTTTGTTGTTGACGGGGATGGATTTATAGTTGTGGACGCCATGTCTTTTCACTGGTAAATAGTGTTTGTTTTGCGGCTTTTTCCATACTTTATCTGTCCTGTGATTTGTAGGTAGTTTATGTTTTTGTTTATGAACAGTAATCATTTAGCTATATTTAAAAGAGTAGAACATAAAATAATGCAAAGAATAAGGCTAGGTCATATGATATAAGTAGGTCTTAAATAGATCATATGACCTAGCCTATCCTATGAATTAGCGTGACTAATTTAGGAAAGTGTATAACCACATTTAGTCCAAATGTATCATGATGCGATGCGTATGCGCAAGTTTACGATCGATACGTTGCGCGGGATTTCCTTCTGCTCTTTGAACTTTGCACGTGCAAACTCTAAATGTATCAATGAAACCGAGATTGAAACATACACATCAACTGTCGATCGACATACGGATACGATATGCCTAGGGCTGCCATCTCTAACTTCGCCGAACCCGGAAAAAAACTTTAAAAAACCCGGACTGTTGGCGTACACCGCATTTTTCCCCGGACCGGACGAGTCCAAAAATAATATTATGAAAAAACAATCGCTTTATTTTTCATTCACATAAAGTGAATGGTTTTCCCCGGACACTTTTTGAAAACCCCCCGGACGCCCTCTAAATTAGGGTAAACCCGGACGGATGGCAGCCCTAAATTATGCCTAGTCTATTACTAGATTTTTTGGCGGGAGATTTAAAAAATCTTGGGCGGGCACGCTTTGTGTAGTGGGAATTATAGTTTTGATACTAGAAAATATTAAAAATTTTCTGTCCACACGTAAGTTACCTAAGGAAATAAGTTAAATATGTCAAACTAAGACTAACCAGCCCAAGACCTTTGAATTTCCCGCCAAACATTTAAAGAAGAAAGAAAGAAGTAGAAAGACACATTTATGGCCACAAAAAATAGGTACATTGATTGAACAAGAACAGCATTGTCATTACATCGTCCACCCAAATTATTCCGTGTGACATTTGAGTAATATTTCAGTAGCCACTAATGTAGAGTCTGACCAGCGAGTCGCTGCACAAGCATTTTTACAGAATTCTATTTATGGCAACAATTTTACCTGTCAAACTAATTGTCAACCTCTGTTCGTACATAACCTAAATATAATCTGAGTGCATTTGTTACGGAAGTTTATATCGTGTTATAATGGCTAAACCGATCAGAAGCAGTGTTAGAAGCATGTTATTTACGATAATCTCTAACTACAATCAGGTTAGACGTGATGAAAATGAGAGATTTCTGAAAAAGAAACGAATGTTGGATGAAATCATTCAGGCGACCGGTAAGTTATTGTCAAACAATTTTGATGCTTCTCTTGGCACTCTTTTATTTACAAAATATTGTTGGCGATTGTATTATAATACTTTAACTTAATTCTTTATTTTGATTCTAGCTGGCGTGGATGATGAAAATATCAAACAATCTATTGAAAAGCTAGCCAAAGAACTGAAGATGGTTATTGATAATAACGAATCAGAATCAGGGTATTTGGCGAAAATATCCTCTATGACAGGTAATAATGATTTATATTTGCACATGTAGATTTCTTAATATTTGAATGTGTTTATTTCCTTTACTTAAGATGTCTCCTTTTTCAGGTGTTAGCATTAGAACGTTACGCTCAATTAAAAAAGAAGGTTCTATTAACCAAGGCGAATGGAATACGCCAGGGAAAAAACGTCCCCGCCCACCAACTGTGTCAAATTTAGACAATTTTGATGTGACAGCCATCCGTAACAAAATAAACGAATTTTATTGTGTCAAAAAGCAAGTTCCTACTCTAAGAACATTACATGCGGAATTGAAAGAATCTATAGGATTCTCAGGATGTTGTGAAACACTGAGGAAAATACTACACCAGAATGGATTTCAGTTTAAAAGAAATAAAGAAGAACGCTCCATTCTCATGGAAAATTTTGAAATATCTGGATGGAGACAAAGATTTCTAAGAACTATACATAAAAAACGACAAGAAGGAAAATTGATTGTGTATCTTGATGAGACATATGTCCACCAAAATTATAGGCCAAAGAAGTCATGGCAAGGGCCTTCTACTTCCGGTGTAGTTGAAAAAATTTCCTCCGGTAAAAGGCATATTATAGTACATGCTGGATCGGAGCAGGGATTTGTTCCAAATGCTTTACTTGTATTTAGCACAAAATCCAAAGCAGCTGATTATCATGATGACATGAATAGTACAATTTTTTTAAAGTGGTTACGTGAAATGTTAATCCCAAATTTGACCGAGCCTAGTGTGATTGTAATGGACAATGCAAGTTACCATGTCACACAAATAAATAAGCCTCCAACCATTCACAGCTTGAAGGCTGATATTCAAAAATGGCTAAGAGAAAATAAAATCCCATATGAAGACTGTTTTAAAAAAGAGGAATTGATGTGCCTTGTTGAAGAAAACAGAGTTGGTCCTGTATATGCAGCAGAGGAAATATTGAAGCAGCATGGGCATGAGGTCCTTAAATTGCCTCCATACCATTGTGACTTAAATGCTATTGAGCTCATATGGAGCCTGGCAAAGCGAAAAGTAGCGAGTAGAAATTTGGGGCTACATGGATCAGAAACTGAAAACCTGATCAGGGAATGTTTTTCAATGATTACAGCAGAAGATTGGAAAAAATGTACAGACCATGTAATAAGTGTTGAAGAAAAATACAAGTCCAAAGACAACATTCTTGACACAGAATTGGCGCCATTCATCATACAAGTTCGTGAAAGTGATAATGAAAGTGATAATGAAAGTGATTATTCTCTATCAGGCATTGAATTTCTCGAATCTGATTTTGATTATGACTCCTGAAATAATAACAGATTAAAATTGGATAAAACGTTATTGAAACTCTGTTTTCTTTCACCGTAATACCTTAAGCTCCAGTTAATCTATCCATGTGTGGCACCTTGCCCTTAAGATGACTTGGAAATATGTCACTTTATTATGATTACTAGTTAACCCTTATTAGGACAAAGGGAAACCATATGCCGAAAATAAAATCGTATGTAATTTTTTTAGCATGAGTCTATTGAATTTTTGTAGTTAAGATTTTTGTATTTGTAAATTGACGATCACTATGATAATTAATGTCAACTGACATAATTTTATATTTGCAAAAACATTATATAGTTGAAATAAAGAAACTAAACTATTAATTAAGTATAGATAAATTACCGAGAGCGTGGAATTGCATAAGTGGTATTCTGTATTTAGGAATTCTATATTTGAATTGTTACAACAACAATTTTTAAGTCAAGTCTAGGCTATGTAAAATTCTGTATCATTAGAAATTATTATCACACCTCGTATCTTCTATATTTTTTGCTGTAATTTTAATGTTAAACTTAAATTTAGTATTCTAATTCTAATATTTAATGACTGAATTGTAAACCATATTTATAAGATTGCTGTGCCCTTGCAGGGTTCATGTTCCTGGACCTATCAATAATATAAGACCTTATTGTACAACATGAAACGCAATAAACGAATTGAATTTGAATTTGAATTTGAAATTTCCCTTTGCCCGTATTGTCAGCATAAACCTCTGTTTGTAATATATTGAAGAAGAAAATTCCAAAATAACGGCAGTGACAAATTCTAAATATTATTTACGTTGTGCGTATATTTTAACTGCTGATTTTATTATATTCTCACAATTTTCGAAATAATTTTCTCTAGGCCCGTACGATTGTGAGTTGTGAGTTACCCAGTTTTTGTCGAAAGTGAAGGAAATAAATATAGGTGTCAAGAACATGTCAAGAACGGGAAATGGATCGAACAACAGATTATAATATTATTATCAATACTTGTGATATCCCAGATGAAGAATTAAATAATAGCGAATGAAAGTAAAAAAGGACTGAGTAGGTATTATTTTACTTATTAAGAGAAGGGTATATAATTTCATTAAATTAAGAGAAATACTTAAGTTACTCTCCTTTTCTTGCGAACCGTAAACCACTACAAATGCAATTCTAAGCTCTCGCGAATTAATCTATTATGATTAAAAGTGACATATATCGTTCATGTACTCTGTAAATTTAATTACCTACATTATTTATTGACCGACGATTGTTCTAATAACCCCTCTAATTTAGTCTAGGTACTAAACATTAAATACAAAATATGATTTAAAATATATTGACACCAATTATCAACTTTCTTTTTTCGTACTATGCTTCGTGTTACCAGCTAAAGATTTTTTGAATTAGCCGGGCTTTATTTGTGCAGCGACTCGCTGGTCAGACTCTAAACGATATGACTGTTTAACCTCCGCCTCCGCTACACTACCTTCTCGTGAAGTTGACCGAGGTTGGGCGAATATGATAGTGTCGGAGTATCCTGTCTCAACTGTGAAACATTCTTTTCTATCTGTAACGTTTCGACAAGTTTACATTTGGTCCGAAAGTCATTTATTCCTGAAATTCGTAATATTTTCAGGATTTTATAAACATCGTTTTAAAGAACCCATTGGGTTAGGTTAGGTTTGTTTTATAATTATTCTGAAAAATGTAAATTTATATGTATTGTATAAATGATATAGGTTACTGTGTGGGGTTTCAGATAGGTAACTTCATCTCGGTCAAGTTCGGGATAGATGTGGAGCCGGGGTACAGTCTAACACAAAAGAGTAGAAATTAAAAAGTGGCAATACTGTCGTGTCGTCCCTTTCTGATCAATCTAAAAAAACGGGGACGTCAATACAGTATTGCCACTTTTTAATTTCTACTCTTTTGTGTCAGACTGTAAGATGTTTTAGATGTAGAGTCAAACCACGCTAACTCTTCAAAGCAAATGAACTGTAAAACCATACAAACTGACTCACTTAGACAGTTCATATGCTGGGAAGAGTGAGAGCGTGGTTTAACTCTAGGTAGAGGTATAAAGTGTACTCGGGCTATTCCGAAAATTACTGATATCTAATAAACGGGGTAGCATTTTTTGCGCTAGCAACACTTCTTCTTACTGTAGAAGTGTATAGTATCTAAGGAAGTGTTGCTAGCGCAAAAAATGTTACCCCGTTTATTAGATAACAGTAATTTTCGGAATAACCCGACTTTCGGAATTACCCGAGTACACTAACTTTAAAGACGAAATTTTGTTAATTTATAAAAACATACCTACTTAATTTAGCTAAATGCAGCGGTACAGATACAATCCCGCATAATTTATTTTTTACAAGATATCTCCAACTGAACCGCATCCATCTTAAACAACCCTCAAATTGTCACGGAAATGAGGAATGACAGGGGCGGGTACATTGTACAGAAATAGCGTATAATTTACCGTTTTATTCTAGAGAAGTTAGTGGAGATAAAGACTTGTCATGTTTTAACCCCTGACGAAAAAAGAGGGGTGTTATGAGTTTAAAATGTGTATCTGTCTGTCTGTGGCATCGTAGCTCCCAAACGGACGGACCAATTTTAGTGCGGTTTTGTTTAATCGAAAGACTTGTCCGTCGAGATGGTTCTTAGCTAACGTAAAAAAAAAATAACTACGCAAAATTAATTATCATAGTCATAAACGCAAAAGCGAGTCCGTTTTGTTTTACCGTTTAAAAGTTCAATTTGAAATACAACTTTACTGTTGAGTCGAATGCGTGAACACCAAAAAACAGGCCAAGTGCGAGTCTGACTCGCGCACCGAGGGTTCCGAATAAACACTTAACCCATCTTAACTGGCCGGGTTAAGTTAAGTTTGCACCTGGTATGTATGGCGCCAGATACAAATGAGGTGCAAAGTTAACACAACCGATCACGTTTGCCAAATGGGAGCCCCCTTAAATATTAATTTTATTCAAGTATTTGATGTTATAGATAGCGGCAGCCGAAATACGTCGTCTATGAAAATTTCAACTGTCTAACTATCACGGTTCATGAGATACAGCCTGGTAACAGACGGACAGACAGACAGATAGACAGCGAAGTCTTTGTAATAGGGTCCCATTTTTACCCTTTAGGTTCGGAACCCTAGAAATTGCAACAAACACTTCGATAACATCGTTCATTCATACACCAACAATGCATCGTACCTATGCTCAATATTATCACGGACGGAAACAGTTCCTTGTACAATCAATCAGTTCAACCCATCAATCAAATTCTCAGTTAGAAGTTTGAAGTCGCACTGGATTTAGTTCACCCCCGACGCGCCGCCCGCGAGCACGTTCCGCGCTATTTTAAGACGGATAGATCGAAAACGATTTAACATTCGGTCAAGTTTAAAAAGAATCGAAAACAATTGATTTAAAAACAAAAACATCTTCAAACTTCGAACAAGTTTATTGAAATTTATAGAATCCAACAAAACATTAGACGAATGTCGAATGACAAACTCCAGCACGCACTTCTTTTGAAACCGTTGTTTTAACAAAGTAAAATAAAAATAGTAATTATTATTAACCCTGAAGTTACTTAAGCAAAAGTCGAAATTATTATTAACTTCAATAAGACTTTATGTACTTTTATGCCAATTAAAAGTGATATTTAATGGATGGACCTTCCCAATCCGTAGACCCCCAAAATGAAACTTTACCCAATGTAAACGATAAGCCGCGGCTAAAAATGGAAGTGGACCGCATTATGTACATCTTTGGCAGTTTCACGCGCAAGAAGGACAAGCGCAAATCCTTCGAGCAGTCATCCATCAGCGCTGGGAACAGTCCTCTACGACGACCGAATAGCATCGCCCCCCGGACCTCGGCCTACGAGGAGGTCAAAGAAGTGAAGGTAGGAGCTAGGAGTACAAGGACTAGTCCATGTCCGAGCTATCGCCTTCGCCTATTTATCATTACAGGGAACAGGCCTCTCCAATGACCTACGAAGAGTTCAAGTGCTGATCTTGGCAACGGCAGGGTTACCTATCTAAAACACTAATTTTTGTTACCCATCATTCATGTTTCCATTTTTTCCAGATGTGGAAATTTTTCCGTTTATTAAAATTATCCTAAAACCCAATTGCTTCTTTAAAACGATGTTTATAAAATCCTGAAAATATTACGGTTTTCAGGAAAAAATTACTGTCGGGCAAATAAAAATTTGGCGAAACGTTAGAGATGGGAAACAATGTTTCAGTGTTGAGAAAGTATACCAAAAGCCGCGGTGCGCGGTACGTGTGTCTCGCTCTCGCTCAGCCGCTTGCCGCGTCGCTGATTTGGTCTAGGGCTGGAAACAATCCACTCAGACGACCGACTAGCATAGCCTCCCAGACCTCGGTCTACGAAGAGGTCAAAGAGGTGATGGACAAGTGCGAATAGTCCCCACGGACCCTTAGCCTGCGAGGAGGTCAAAGAAGTGAAAGCCCAAGTCTTTCGAACTGTCATACATTATTGCGGGGAACCCGAAGGAACCCACACCTCAATTAAGGTTCACGAAAATAACTAAGACGTAACACGAAGTTTCCTATTCCTATTCTTAGCGAAGAGTTCGTAGTAGCCACAGGACTTAAACAGGGAGACGCATTGTCGCCAATGCTCTTTAACTTGGTGCTCGAATACGTCATCCGAAAAGTATTGGTGATTGGCAGAGGAGTGGAGTTAAATGGCTGGCATAAAATCGTAGGATATGCGGACGATCTAGCTCTCCTGGGAGAGTGTGATTATGATGTGCGAGCGATGGCAAGAACTCTGGATGAAGAAGGAAAGAAGGTGGGTCTTCGAATCAGCCTTGATAATACGGAATATTTCCATATGCGAAGATACAGGGGTTCGGCGTCCAGCAGAAAGGACTTAACTGTAGATGGGACAACCTATAAAGTTTAAGTACCTTGGATGCACAGTGACAGATACCAACCAGAGGCAAGAGGAAATGGATATCCGGATCCAGAACGCCCTAAGATGTTCAGCAGCCCTTCATAAAATACTAACGTCCAAGCTTATCAGCAGAAGAACCAAGATCAGGGTCTACAAGACTGTTATTAGACCGATTTTGGTTTATGGATGCGAGGCTTGGGCGTTGACCCTGAAAGAGGAGAATAGACTCTTAGTGGCAGAGAGGAAGATTTTTAGGAAGATTTTAGGACCCGCAAAGACAGATGACGGAAATTGGAGAGTCCGAAAGAACGCGGAAATTGAAGAGCTAGTGTCTGAGCCCAATGTAATCGGCGAAAGTAAATCTGCGTGACTTCGCTGGCTTGGTCACGTAGAAAGAATGGAGGAGGATCGTGCAGCCAAAAGAGTCTACCTGGGACGTCCTAGTGGACGGCGTCCGGTCGGGCGACCGAGGTATCGCTGGATCGACGAAGTCCAGAAAGACTTGTGCCAGCTTCAAGGGGCCGATTTCGATTGGCGACAAGCAGCACAAGATAGAGTAGGATGGCGTAGCTTGGTGTCGGAGGCCAAGATCCACTTCGGGTCACTGAGCCAGCGAAGTAAGTAAGTAAGTAGCACGAAGTTTACTTTTTTATTGATTTCGAAAGGTGTTGATTAACCAACGTAAATTAGTAAACGTTTCTAACCATCAGGATCGTAAAAGGCCATTAATTTGATATTCTTAGTTCATTTTATTAATATGTGTATCTATTGTTTTGTTTAGTAAGGTTTCTTATCATGGATGTCTTGTTTGTTCATTGTTTTTCTTTAAAGTCGTTCATTTTTCTCACGTATTACAGTGGTCAAAAATTGTGATGCGTTGATCAGCATAATTGGTCCTGAATAAAGGTATTAAACTTCTGCCAGGAACGGAAGAAGCATGAAGTAAAACAATGGAACTGCGGCCTATGCCGCAGGGAGTTGGCAGAGCCTCGACTCCTTGCCTGTCTACATAGCTTCTGCACACGATGTCTGCAAGGTCTACCTCAGGAAGGAGAAGCAGAAGGGTGGAGCGAGATCGATGCAGGTAAGGTAGTGCTGAGTCGAAGAAAGTTGACTCTGTCTCCGGTCCGCCATAATTTTTTCAAAGCCATTCAGGGGGTCTATAATGGTTGCGTTTATCACGTGATAAATAAGTGACAAAGCATGTCACTAACACTCGCATATATTGTCAAAACGTGATAGATGCTTTTGTCGCCTATTTAACGCATCAACGCATAACCATCTTAATAAAATGCTAATAAAAGCAACCATCATGGGCCCGCTGAACATATTTGTACACCCTGTGCGTCTAGCATAACTGTGACACGCGACTCCTTGTCGCGCGACAAATACTTCCCGTCACTTTCCTGTCAATACCGAGTAAGCAGGACCGTTGAAGCTGAGTTGCGCGAGAAGCAAATTCGCGGCAAGATTAATTCGAGCTTACATCGCTAAAATTGTGGTGAAGGGATCTCAGACATATTTCGGATTATGACTGAAGAAACGGATTCCAATACCAGAATCGATTGATGATTAGATTGCTATCGATCTATTAAACTCCAAACTATATTTAACAGCCCGACTCTTAACGTTTCATTGTATTGTAATAGCCCCTTATATTTTAATGGCTGCTCCAGATGCTATAACGGCTACTAGTCACTGCTATAAGCATCTTTTATTAACATTATAACATCACCAGCCTAAGCAGAGCTCTCAGATTTCATAGACCTCTAACCTGGAGTATGGAGGAATAATTACGAAAGGGCTCTACGTAAGTTGGATGCGGTTGAGAAGAGTTAAAACTGTTAATGATTTGATCTGAATTGGCGGATCTGTTATGTTTTAAAAACTGTTTGTTTATTGAATAATCATGGGTTTTTCGATTAAACTCTCTATTTTTATTATATTTTGTACATTCTAATGAAAGATTAGAATTGTCTAGAGATAATAATTATTTGAACCTTGTAAAAAGTGGTATAGTATAGGTTAACTACATATTAACCAGAAACAATAGGTAGGTAAGTTATAAAACTCTATTGAGAGACTTAAACTCCTTTGCTTCTAAGTTTCTTTTTTTTAGGGCCACAGATTTTAAGCTCTCTAAAATCTATGATACTTAATTTAATACTTAACGAGAATTGAGGGGAAGGGAGTTTAAAGAAAGTCCTTTATTTTCGTACGTGGGTGTGGCAAAGGGTAGGGTCGTAGTCTCTATCGCAATGGATGCGGTGGGGTCACAAAGTAGTTAGAATTGGCTTACGTAATAAATTAACAGCCCCTTAACGTCTTTAAGATTCTAGAATCCATCATAACATTTAGGCGTCTACCCACTAACATACCTAAAACCATAACCCTCCTTTGACGCTATCGGGTAAGAATCTAGTTCTACCCGCTGCCAATCATAGATGGCTGTGTCGAATAGGCACGGCGAAGAAGCCCTACGCGGTGACCTAGCTTCCCGGCTCAAATCGGATCAGGCAGTGATCGATCCTCGGTACAGTCAGCTATATAAACGGTCACTGTACAGTCACTACTATTGTAAAATATCTTCATCCATAGAACTCTACTCATAGTGGCTCTGTATACCTAGAGATATGCCGTATGCGAAACATTCCGGAAATTTTCCTCATCTTGTATGGGTACTTAGGAAAGGTTCCGGAAATTTCTGCAAACGCCCCATCCCCATATACCTCGGAACTTTGTTTCGAAAAGGGAGAAAATTTAAATTTTCAACCTTCATAATTTCATATATCCGCCATATTGAACATTTTCGAAAAACTGAATCTAAAAGAAAATCTAAGAAAAACGTACTCACAAAATTGTATGGCCAAGGTGAAATGAGGACGCTTCGCTCGCTCAGTTAAAAATACTACAGAAGGTTCTTTCTGTTGTATAATTTATATATAGATAATTAAAAAAGTACAAGCATAAAACAGAACCTTAGTTATCAAACATAACCATAACGTTGATATAAAATTACTAAAATAATTGGTAACGAAATAGGAAAATTATATTGAACTTTAATTGATGTTTTAATTTTGTACAAACTTTGTGAGAAATGCTCAGGTATAGGAGCAGTTGGCAGCACCGTCTTTATGCAAAACGGGCCATGTTTTTTGTGGCCGGCCATTATTTGCATCTTGCTCTAACGTAGGGTGTCAGAGGGGGACGGCCATAGTTGCCGGCCACAAATTGCAGTAAAATGGCCCGTTTAGAAGCCCCATTATAAACCAAAAATGTGTCGTTGCCAGTAAAATAAATTAGTACCACTAAAAATCCGCAATATGGCGTGGGCTGAAAGACACCCTTCAGCCCACGCTATATTGCGGATTTTTAGTGGTACTAATTTATCTAACTGGCAACGACACATTTTTGGTAACTGACGTTGAAAGTCAGAGAATGTCACTGATGTAGACAAAGAGGAAACAGGACTAAACATTCTGCAAATTTCAAGTATTTTTTGTAAAATAAAGCAAAATTATCCACAAAAAATTTTCAATAGGATTTAATATTTTTTTGCCAAGAAGAACGAATGATTTAGCAGCATTACAGTAGGTAAACAATGTTTTGAATTTCGTTATTGATAAATCCTTGACAAATCGCTACTGACGTTTAAAAATAGCTCCATGTAATGCAAATATATGACGTATGCACATTATTTCCATATGAAAGCTGTTTGTAGCGCCACTATCCCTGGGCCGGACCGACACTTGTTTATAGAAACGACACCGATAATCGGTGATATTACTATTACCAGAGACCTCCGACTACAAGAACGACGTTGACAACTCTACGAGCAAACCGTCGCCTCTGCCGGCGGGGACCCACACCGCGATCATAACACTTTCCTTACCACACGATCTAAATTCCAGTTGGATGACATAAACTAACAGATTGATCTCAAGACGACGTGTCAAGCTAGGTAACACGTCAGCTGATTCGAGTGCCCGTGCACGCCGGCACACACACGCTAGGCGCTGGGGCAGTGCGCTGCCTACAGCCTAGCAACACGATGTCGGTTACAGCCGTAAGGCTGCCGAGTAAGCCATGACTTACGATACGATTAGGCTATAAAAGATTTAGGCACCAGCTGGCAGCACCGTCGTTGTACACGTTCCCTATAGAATACTATAGATATAGTGACGTGTCGGATAGATCGTACCTCACCGGAACACAGCTAGTGTTCCAGAAATACCCGCCACCCGGGTGACACGCAAACGACACGTAAACAAACAGAAACCGTTTCACTTGTGTACGTTACGGTTGCGTAAGTTTCGTAATGAATGTTATTGTAGTATACACTGACTGACTTTAAAAATACACCACATGCTATTCTTTTCTACCTGATTGTCCTAGAAAGGCACAATGTTCTTTTTTACAGCATACAGCGAGTTATTGCAGCGATTCCGTAGCGATGCAATTGCGATGCTGTCGCTTGTCATATCACTACATTAGTATAAAACAAAGTCGCTTCCTTCTGTCTGTCCCTATCTATGCTTAGATGAATGATGATAGAATGCGTTTTTTTTTTAAATAGATAGAGAGATTCAAGAGGAAGGTTTATATGCCACACACCCGTGCGAAGCCGGGGCGGGTTGCTAGTGGCATAATATGTCAGAAGTACCTGCTTATCTTTTCATCCTTTCATAACCGTCTTCGGAGAAAGTTAAAAACGTTATACAAACAATTTCTTCAAATCCACTTATAAATTCTTCAAAGGAGCATAACACAAATAAACGTTCATCTGGTCATCTGTTCCTGTTTTATTCCCACCGGCATGAGTCATTCATGCTCAATTACTTACTCATTCAAAGCCATTCAGATGGCAATGACTGATTGGAAAACACTTGTATTGCAAATAAGTGCAAATCAATCCTCCCTGGTCATATGGACGATACACACTTAACGGAGAGAATCCATCTGTAAAGCGCCATCTGTTGATGTTGGTAAAATTTTATTTTTCTCTGATGAGAAAAATAAAATTTTACCAACTTTACTTTTACTTTTTTTTTATTTTTTCGGCGTGATCGCCGAAAGGGCTGGACGGATTTTAACCAATTTTGGTGCAGGGATAGCTAAACTATTTTTTTTCCGACTATGGAAAATATATTACGCGGACGTAGTTGTGAGATGGCACAAGACACCTTCTAGTACTATTCTGCCGTGTTAGAGTAAAATGTCGTATATATCTTTATACGGATGTCATAGTAAGATATGTCCTTTTATCTACGCACATATCATTAGTGCTCTAAAATGCGTTCAGAAACCGTAGGAAATGACCAGCATTACTACAACCAATTTTACTATGAGAACTTTCTTATCTTTGGCAGTAGGTAAATTTGTACTGTAATGTTATAACGCTATCAATTTTTGTAAGGTTATGAGTTTAAATTTGGAACAGCTGTCAAAACTAAAGTAGGTCTCTATTCTAGTATCCATAGATATTAATATTGTTATCGATACGAAACGTCAATTCAGTATGTTTTTTTATAAAAACCGCACGACATTTGATCTCGAGTGACATGAGAATATGGATACATTCGTTTGTAGGTATATGATTTAGAAAAAAAAACTTTCGTCTTGACGGAGGTCCGAATTGCCGCCATTATTGTTGTCATTTGTTTGTTGGTTCTTTGCTGTGATAAGTTTATTGTAATTCACATTTTAGTTGAAAATATTGTTTCAATGTAAATGTAAATTACAACTATTACAATAAATAATCTATTTATGTATTTGTTCAGATTTCTTTCTTACTGCATTAGTATATGTCGTTTTTAGATATTTTACAGGTAGCACTAGTGGTGCTGGTCATTTCCTTATGGCTTCTGAACCCATCTTAGAGTACTTATGATATGTGTGTAGATAAAGTAGTGTATACAACTGTACATAATTAGGCCTTAAAACACTCGTGTGATCCTATTATGAAACTCGCTGACGCTCGTTTCATAAAACCACACTCGTGTTTTAATGCCTCTCATTATGTATCAGTTGCATAAACTACTATTACTGTAGCATGACAGTATTATAAAATTGTAAAAATGAAATGTCAGAAATCTTCAGTACCTATATTTAAAATATTCTGAAACAATAAACAAGTGAAAGGCTATTTGATTTGAAGGTTACTGAGCCAATATGAGGAATAGGAGGTTGAAGAATAAAAAAATGCTTACTAGTATTTCTCCCGCGTTGAAAGTTCTAGTAATTAGGGTTCCGTACCTCAAAAGGAAAAAACGGAACCCTTATAGGATCACTTTGTTGTCCGTCTGTCCGTCCGTCTGTCAAGACCCTTTTTCTCAGGAACGCGTGGAGGTATGAAGCTGAAATTTATATCAATTACTCAGGTCTACTGTCCCTTGAAGCTGTGAAAAAATCAAACTTCTAAGCCAACGCAATCAAAAGATACAGCCGTTTATGCCGCAAATTTTCGACACTTGCAAGGGAATCAAAACCTACAGGGTGCTTCCCGTGAACTCAGAATCTTGAAATTTGGTACGAAGCAACGTCTTATAGCATAGATAAAGGAATAATTACGAAAACCATAATTTTTTTTTTTAATACCTAACTTTGCACCTAATTTGCAAATTTTCGACACTTGCAAGGGAATCAAAACCTACAGGGTGCTTCCCGTGAACTCAGAATCTTGACATTTGGTACGAAGCAACGTCTTATAGCATAGATAAAGGAATAATTACGAAAACCATAATTTTTTTTTTTAATACCTAACTTTGCACCTAATTTATATGGGGCGCTATACATACCAGGTGCAAACTTAACTTAACCACTTAGGGATGGAAAGTGTTTGTACGGAACCCTCGGTGCGCGAGTCCGACTCGCACTTGGCCGTTTTTTTTATATCAATGTGAAAGAAAATTTTAATATGGTAATGTCTTCATAGTGCATATAGCTAAGGTACAAACTTATTGACGCGAAAACAAGCTCTTATTTAACTTGTTAAATCTTAATTTCAAGCTGAAATAATGCGAACAATTCAGTAGTTATTATCACCCAATCCCAAGTCGAAATCCCCACATTTCTTCGCAATGACTTCCGCACCTGAGTCAGCTCGTTGGCAACACCAGCGGATGTGGAGCACCTAAATACGTTGACCTTCATTGAATCACTCGCTATTAATACGCGACTTGGAATAGTCGCGATTGTGTCATTCGGAGATATGCATAATTATAATGAGAGCCACAGTCAGCTTGGCTCCGGGTTACCTCGAGTGTTGCCATTGCAAGCACCGATGGAACGGTTATCGATTAATCGACTGTGATCGAGTTCGATCGGTATCTCTCGGATGTCTCTCTCATGACTGAGGATCTTGCATTGGTCATCGGTGGATGTGGAAGCTCTACGCCTAGTTTTTATGATCTGTATCCATCGTATTTCTTAAACCCCAACGAGACTAATATCGTGGAAGCACAGAGATTTGCGCTGCCTTCAGCCCGACACCTTACAGCAAAATAACGATGTTTCACTTATATAATTTCATCCATAGGTACTAACAAAAGACGAAGTAGTGACAAAAGAGAAAGGACGGTGTACCCAGATGACATAGAAGTGTACCGATTTAAACGACAAATTATTGTTCACACAGTAATCAAAACTAAATTTAGAGATTCTATTCTCAAAATCAAATACCCTGCCAATCCAATAGTAAGCGGCGGCGTAGGCATCGCTGACACTCCTCCCCTATGCTAACGATACGATGCAAATCTGCAGACGGTTACGTAGAATTTCACGCGTGTTCCAGGTTCAATTCAACAAGACCCTGGGTCATCAGGAGGCTCAGCTGGATCTGGATACGAGAGCGACCTTCGGCGATCCGGCTCCGATGCCAGTTGGGAACAGAAGCAAAGAAAATTTGGGATATTCACCAGGAAGGTGAGTTCAGGTCAACTCAGGAGAGGCTCTGCGGGTTCACGCGGCGAGAGCCGAGCGATCGCGCTCGGTATCATCGTCATTTCAGCCAAAATACAAGAGTCCTCAAAAACCGGTAATTTGGTATTCTCATCTAATAATTACCGATACTGGAAATCTTGCTGGTCGTGGGCTGTCTCACTGCCGCTTGAGTCTGGTAACTCTTGGAGCTAGAGCTACTCATATCTATGAATACTTCGATCTCAGTCTTACAGCTGATCCAGCAGAGAATTTCCAACATAGCTCATATATGCGCTCATATTGCGCCTTGAGCATCAATGAGTTTTTTACACCCGTTTTATCACTTTACTCAATATAATTTGCCTTTGCTGCTCGTTTAGCATAACTACGCTTCGCGATTCTTGTCGCGCGATATATCGCTACCCGTCACTCTTTCCCATTACTGTACAGAAAGAGAGAGGTAATTATCTCGCGTGAGAAATAGTCGCGAAAGTTGTGCTAGAGGTGTTGAACTGATAGCTGACTCGATTCGATCCTCTTAAACATTATTATTTATTTATATTTCCAGATATCTGGCAAAAGCGTCCAGCTAATCATCTGTCCGACATGTGCCCAAGAAACCCAGCTCCCGCTAGGAGGAGTATCTGCTTTGCCCCTGAACTATGTCCTTCTCCGAAAGATGACGGGCGAGAGCAGAGCCAGCGTGCTGTGCGACTTATGCAACTGTGACAATAAGGTACCCACTTACATCATGTCTCCCTAGGTACAACTCTAGAGATCGTTTAGAAAAACCACGTCATTCAAAATTGACGTGTCTCACTGCTGGACAAAGGCTTTGCCTCTCTTTTCCTACTTCACCGGAACGGGTGGAAAGACCTATAAAAAAAACTGGTGCTGCTGCGTAGCGTTCCGTTTTCGTTCTGACGTGACAAATTGATTAGCCTACAGTCAACGCAACTGCCAACGGAGAAAAGTTACAGGATTGGAATTCCGGTCTTTGGACCTATTTAGGATGCAAAGCTTCGTCCCTTACAAATGTGCGTTTTTGTTATACAACTTTTTTCAACACATAGAAACAGTGGTTACTTAAATTAAATACTCCATACGTGCTTGTATTTCAGCTGGCGCATAAGAATACTGTTCGCTCGTGATACTGGGAATTAAGCTTCTATCTAATATGCTTAAATCTGTCTGATCTGTGTTCGATGATATATGCATCAACTCATAGAGTAATAACAACTATTCAAACAGGTGAATATGGTTAAAATGAAATGAAATATAAACAAATAGATAAAGTGAACTCCATTCTCAAAGACCCGTTTATTTTAAGAGATCCGACACATGTGTCAACTCAGGCGTGACAATTCGCTTCGATTCCGATACAAGTAATTACCGAAAAGCCCACATTTGTTACGAAGCGCTACATTTCATTCGCTGTTGGAAAATCTTCGGGCGGATTTAAATAGTTATTGGATTTGGAGTGTTTTTCACTGTTTGAATTTATGGAATGTCGAATTGAGGCTGGAAAGGGACATAGGGAGAGTCAGAGCGTATTGGATTATTTCCTCTTCACGGCCAATATGGAAGGCTGTCTTAATGCTCAGATATAGTCAGCCCCATGGGAACCAAGTTTTATGGATATCACGTTTATACCTAAGGAACATGGATAACGAAAGTGTTGCCAATTGGCGCCGAAAATCCGATTTTTTTACCTTATAATTGATATTGTTATCTATCTGTGTTACTGAAAAAGTACATTTTTATTTTTCATTTGTAGATTTATGAGATTAAATCATTGAAAATTAAACTAAGATTAAAATATATTTATAAAACTAAGACCTCTCAGTACCCCATGACGCAGGCAGCATTCCCACGCTGTATAGCAATGGAAAGCCTTTGCGCGAGAAAACTGCGCGGGCGTGGATCCCAGTTGCCTCCGTCAGGCGCTTACTGGAGCTCCCTGCGGAGTTCACGCGCACCCAGGCCCCACGGACCATTGTACACTCGTAAATGAAACTCAAAAATTTAAACAGGCCCAAAGTCGCTGTGATCAATGCTTGGTCAGCGTATGCGACAGCTGCGGTGAAGCACACAGTCGCCAGAAGAGCACAGCACGACACTCTTTACAACCCTTGAACGCGCCGGCCACTCTCTGCAGCCAGCATCGTGCTGAACTATGCGTCTACTGCGCCACCTGTCAGCAGGTACTTGAGTTAAGGCATACAGCACACAGTCGCCGTAAGAGCACAGCACGACACTCCTTACAACCCCTAAACGCGCCGGCCACTCTCTGCAGCCAGCATCGTGCTGAACTATGTGTATACTGCGCCACCTGTGAGCAGGTACTCAAGTTAAGGCATAAAGCACACAGCCGCCAGAAGAGCACAACACGACACTCCTTACAACCTCTGAACGCGTTGGCCACTCTCTGCAGTCAGCATCGTGCTGAACTATGTGTCTACTGTGCCACCTGTCAGTAGGTACTCGAGTTAAGGCGTAAATCACACAGCCGCCAGAAGAGCACGGCACGACACTCGTTACAACCCCTGAACGCGCCGGCCACTCTCTGCAGCCAACATCGTGCTGAACTGTGTCTACTGCGCCACGTGTCAGTAGGAAGGCAAAGCAACCAGAACACCACAGAACATCATTCTGCAGTCTACCTGATTCCACTACATTCTGTAGCCAGCTGGATCTTTGCTTGTATTACACAATTTGCTATATGTAAGCACTTAAGCAGGTATGTTGAAAATCTGACTGCTCTCTGACTCTTCGCTAGTGAGGGCTAACCAGCCCTGATGCAGTTCAAGTCAAAAAACTTATTAAACCGGGTCTATTGCGATATTTTTCATTTACCTTTCGTATATAATTAATAACCCGTGGTTTCAACTACACAATTTGGCCGACATATCCAGTAACAATTCGCTTTTTCATCACCGAATACGTGTGAGACCACGGCACGTGAAACCGTGTCTAAACGTCAGGCAATGAAGGTAAAAAAAAACGGGATATAAGTACCCGGTTTAATAAGTTTAAATTAAGGCTAAAAAAGTTCACTAATAATCATATTCCTCCAGGTGGTATGCCGCGACTGCTGTCTCATCTCCCACTCAGGGCACGCGCTGGCCAACGCAGCACGAGCGGCGGCGGAGCGCGCGCGGCTGCTGCAAGACGCGTGCGAACGCGCAAAGCTGGTGCCCGAGAATGTAGACCGGGCCACCAGGGTGCTCAACATGCAGGCGCAACAGGTCGACGTGAGTATTACTTTTATACTTCCAGCCTTCCTTCCTATGGAGCCAGGAGCCAGGAGCATCACACGCGCGTTGCCGACCTTTTAAGAACCTATCTACACCCCTCTTGAAGAACCGCATACTGTAACCCCCGGGGAAAACTTCGGCAGGGAGCTCATTCCATATGCGGAGCGTTCGCGGTAGGAAATTCCTCTGGAACCGCACAGTTCTCGACATTTAGGCTCAAGTGTAGGTATATGAAACTAATGGGTCAGGACCAAAAAGTTGGATGAAATTAAGTCGTTGTTAGCGAGGAATTAAAAACAATTGAGAAAGTTCCGTTGTGCGACAAAAAATAACGATACAATAAGGAACCTTAAAATAGAACATTAAGGTACGTTATTGAAAGGTTAACTGTATTATTGAGTTATTATTGAGTGAGTTAAGGGGACTTCCGGTTCGTGTCTTAAGATGGCCGCATGCGTTCAAGTTTTGCTGTTCATTATTTATTCATTTTTGTTGTTCAATGTGTAGTATTGATAGCGTATTGTGCAGTGAACTAACGTATGAGTGAATGGTTAATGAAGAATTCAACTTGAAGCGTACATAGCCCTTCTTGGGTCAAGGCCCGGTAGACCGCGTGGTTTTTTGTAAATCGCTATCAATTTACAAAAAGCAAAACCTCACCGAACAACGGCATGCTCTACGAGCAAACTTGAAATTGGCGAAATCATCATTAACCTGATGGAAGCCATATTTTAAAATTAGAATTAGAATTAGAGTGAGTTAAGGGTGAGTTAACGTTGCAAACTTTTTGGTCTTCACCCTAATATCTTTCATTAGCGAATAACTTGATGGACCTTCCCCACAAACTTATTCGTTCTTAATTATTGCTTTGCTGGAACTGCCATCTTCTAGTTCTGCTACAGGCCTCTAAGGGTGCACACACAGCAGATCGAAGTATTAGTCCATTCGGCATTGCTATGAAAAAAACTGACGATGCGAATGAAGCAGGATTAGTTAGTTGGAGATAGACAATACCTTAGTACAAAATTAATCGCACTTGATTGTTATGCTGGAAACGTTACTAAGTCAAATGTCAAGCAGCGCTTCCGACTCGTAAAAAAAACTCCGTTTCTCCCTCAGAGCCAAGCCGGACGCGTGGAGGCCGAGATCGCTGAATGGGGCGCGCAGTACCTAGCTTCTGTGGACGCGCACGTGCGCGCGCTTGCGGCGGCGGCGGCGCGCGCGCGTGCGCGGCACGCACAGCGCGTCGACGACCAGGTATGTTTTACAGTTTAATTCACTGTAGGTACCTTAGATTGGCCTAATTCCACTCGAGACCGGTACGCTTATGAACGTTAACCAACTGATTCTGCCCCTTCTCGCCGCCGCCACCTCAACCCTCTACGGGATTCTTTACCGGAAGTAACAAGGTACCTACCTACTGAGCATTTCATACATAGAAGAAAATGCATGAAGTCATGATAAATATTACCTACATAACATACCTAAATTAGGCTTTCAAACACGTTACTCGTGTATTCTTATTATGAAACTCGCCTTCGACTCGTTTCATAAAATCACACTCGTGTTTTAAGGCCTCTCATTATATAACAGTTGCATAAACTACCTACTATTCTCTCTGTCTTTATCAGGCACGCGCGCTCGAGGCGAGGAGTCAACAAGCGCTGGAGGCTGTCGAGTTCGCTGAGGAGGTCAGTCACTTTTATTCCAACATCCTTACAGAGGCAGAGGGTCTACGTCGAGTCCTCGAAGGTTAGCGTATCTTGCCGCGACTTAGCTTGTCGCGCGACTCAACGTCACCTGTCTTGTTCGCACGGTATTGACAGGAAAGTGACAGGTACCTAGTATTTATCGCGCGACATAGTCGTGTGTCACAGTTATACCAGACGTACACCTCTAGCACAGACAAGTCACGAAGCCAAGTGGTGCTAGACGTTAATCATATCTACAGTACGTCAGCTGACAGAAAGTGATTCGAATTTTAATTCACTGTCTATCGAGATAGGAACCTCTCCGATTTCACCCAAACCTGTATGGCTGTAACCCAATTTAATTCTTGTCATCTTGGGTACAATTTTAAATCGACGACCTCCAGGAATATGATAGCCGCTTTTATCATGCGACGGATAAACGATAAAGTTGAAGTCAAACGATCGCACAAACTAATAATATTAAATAAAATAGCATTTAAATAAAAGAAAACCGGTAATTGAAACTGTTTATTTGAAAATAATGTCCACAGAACATAGATATGTCGTTCTCATTTTACACAATATAAATCTTTAAACACATAATATATATCAAGATTATTTCGGTATTTTTTTGAACCTTAATGTTATTTAATATATAGGTTTTAAGCCTTTATAAAATAGCATTATTTTTTATTATGAGTTCGTTCGTGGCGACGTACGTTAGATATATCATTAAATTCCTTTTGGCATATTTTACAATTGAAAGGTGATCCCACGTGTAATGCCATATGCCTTTTCAATGTATGTTTAGCTGTAAATCCATTATTACAGATTTCACAGAAATAAGAACGAACACCACCATGAGTTTGTTCATGTTTCTTCAAAGTATCTTTAAACATAAATTGTTTCTTACATACTTTACACGAAAAAGGTTTTATACCTAAGTGAGTCTTCTTATGTCTACTTAGAGTGGAACTTAGACTGTACGTCTTATTACACACGTTGCAAGTGTAAGGTGTCTCACCGGTGTGTGATCTTCGGTGAGTCTTCATGCGACTCTTGAGAGCAAATCTTTTTTTACATATATCACACGAATAGGGCTTTATCTCCCTATGAATCATGTTGTGTCTAGTTAAAATAGTTTTATGAGTGAAATGTTTATCACATATCGTACATGAGAAAAGTTTTAGTTCGGTGTGAGTTGTTATATGTATATTTAAACGCGATTTATATCTAAATTGCTGGTTGCATATGTCGCAGCAGTATTTTTTGGCTGTGTGAATTAGGCCATGGACTTGTAATCCGTCTTTTGTAGAAAATTGCTTTTGGCAGAGTTTACAGTGATGAGGTTTCTCTACAGAGTGGTAGAGCATGTGTTGCATTAAGACGGAACTCTGCATGAAATGCTTCCCGCACACATCACAGCCATACGGACGTTCTCCAGTATGTGAGCGTTCATGTATGACATAGCTATCTTCTCTAAAAAACTTTCGGTTACATATTTCACAAAACCAAGATTTCCTTTTTCTGTGTACACGCCTGTGTTTAGTAAATTCGGTTTTTCTAGAGAAATAACTTTTACATATTTCACAATAATGGCATTTTCTTCTTTTATTAGTATGAGTTCTAACATGTTTGTGCAAGTCCTCTTGTAGAGTAAAACTCTCACTACAAATATTACATATGTGAATTTCTTTTTCTGTAGGAACTAAGTATGGTCCAATGGTTTTGATTTTTAGACGATTTAGCTTATCATCAAAATTGCATGTATGATTTGTAAGACTTACTTTACTGACAAAGGTCTTTTCGCAACTCTTGCATCGGTTAATGGATATATCCAACAAACGTTCAAGCCTGACAGAGCATGGTTTGAATTTGTATTCCTTTCCTCCATAAATGGACACATCTCCCATTGGTTGGTGTGGTGGCATTATTGTATTTTTCTCTGTAACAATGTTAGTAAAAATAAAATTGCTGTATCTCTACACTTTACTATATTATTCTAGTAACTGAGATTCCCCTCTTTTATAGACAAATATTTCATTTCATAGACTATTTTTTCCCTTGAAGAAACACTTTATTCATAAATCTTCAAATTATCATTGTATAGATTAGGTTAGGTTAGGTTTGATTTACAACAAACACAACAATCCAAAATATTGTATGATTTCAGAGAGAAATGCTTTATATGTAATGAAACATTCTATTAAACGTTTGTTTATAAAAGAAGGTTAAACCCAAGTGAAATGGTAATGGTAACATACCACAAACCATAAAATTGTCCGAAACTTGCAGCACAACCGGCCCAATATCCAACTCCTCCTTAATTTCATGTTCCATGTACATTTCACCCATATCATATACATGTAACTCTTCTTTCACCGGCACTCTCTCTTCTTCTAATGCATCCTGCTCCCACTCTGTACAGTCTACCTCTTTTTTTACTGAGACTGCTCCTTTCTCCACGTATTTTATTTCCTTTTCCACAAGAGTATCCATTTCCAGCGGTATGATACCGGTAACTTTTGTCTATTATATGTTTGTATCCGTTAAACCGAATATTCATAGATTTCATTGTGTTTATGCATCAAAGTAAACATTACAATTGTACCTCATTAGGTCTTTTCATGTTTCAAGCGCATAAGACCTACAAAATATTCCTTCATTTATTCAATGTAAACATGTACGAATCGAATACGAACCATAGAGTAAATTATATATTATACTGATACGAACTTAACTACGCGAACATAGCATCTGTACCGTACCAACATTCAATATATTCTATGACCGTACCCTACTGTACTGTACTGTGTGAAGTGAAGTTTGAGTTTGACACTTTGATTTGACGAGACGAGACTTTGCTTTGATTGACAGTGACATTAGAGGTACGTTTAGAAACGAAAGTTTGCAAGCGCTACACTACTCGCGAAGTTGGGCGAGATTGAGCGAATATGATATTGTGGAACGTCGCTGCTGAAACCCATACTTCGGCCAACTTCGGTCACTTCGTGAGTAGTGTGGGCAAAAGATAATATAATCACTACGTTTTAAGAGGCGGGACTCTCATACTAGCCAATAGAATCAGTCAAGAAACAGTTTGCATGGCAAACCAATACCATAATGTACATCAAAGAACCAATAAACAACAGTAGCACCAACCTAACAGACTAAAATAGTGTAGCGGCCTATACGCTCGCTTTTTTATCGACATCGATAAAATGAACAGGGTTGAAATAAAGGCTAATACGTAAACTATTTTTTTTTCTCGAAATTAGGATAGTTTTGACTCCACATTTAAGTCGTATGTTGTACAGTGGATAATAATAATGATATAATATTGGTTCTAATACAAGGTTCGACTTAAATGTAGACCCGAAATAAAATTAAAAAAAAGTGTGTGTGTCAGCTCCGACGCACGACTGGAGTTTACTCTTCAGGCCAGGCGCGCACCACGATTTTTTTTTAGTCGCGCGATAATTTTGTCGCAGAAATAAGCGTACTTCTGGGTTTATGAAAATCGTGGTGCGCGCACTCTCATATAAACCCATATCTTGCATTTATGCGACAAAATTATCGCGCGACTAAAATCGTGGTGCGCGCCTGGCCTTAAGAACGATTATAAAATATATACTCAATACTCAATACGTTTATTGCACATAATGATTAGTAAATAGTTTAAGTATCACATTATGTACCCTGTTGGGTGCTGCAAACAAGAACGAGAAGGTAGGCATTTACATAATATTAATATACGAGTATAATATACAGCAAAATTACAATATTTTACAAGGAAAATTTACTTCCGATTGATTTTTAACAAATTGGAGAGATCATGAGTAGTAACTAAATAAGGAAGCGTGATGTAAAGCGCCCTCGAGCGGCTAGTTTAGTTACTAGAGTCTGCAGTGCTACGGAAAAAAACCGTATCTTACTATGAAATCCATACAAAGATACGACCTTTCTACCGTAGTATCGCAATACTTTTTTTTTTTTTATCTATTAATTAAGGAGCTTTGATCATTTTTATGAACATGCCAGCTCCAGCAGGCCTAATACACAACATCATTCATCTAAAAGACATAGATAAATAAAAACATAAACCGTATAAACTTAAAAATAACATGTACACGAAAACAACTAAATTTGTATACACTATTTACATAAAAACAACTGTATACAAATTTAGCCGATTCCGATAAGGGTTCCGCCAATATTGAATTGAACATTACATTCAAGAAAGATCTGGTATTAGACCTAGCCATTTACATTAGACAAAAACAAACGTACAAAATCACCTTCCTTAAAAAAATCCTTAAATAAATCCAAAATCTCCTTAACAACAACTCCAAACAGCGTTTTGAACTTCTCCTACCAACTTTCGGTAGAAAACAAAATATCCTTCGTCTTCTCAACCAGCCTTTCAAAAGTAATACGTCTCTTCTTCTTGTCCTTATTTTGTCTTTTATCTTCCATATCAGCCCGCTCAATAGTAGGCTGATTGACCAATAGACACTCGGACCTCTTCACATCTGTTACTCTTTTTGACTTCCGCGGCTTACGAACCTCTTGTTGTGGCTCGCTCTCTAATCTGTACTGACTTACTGATCGCTGGCCCTCAGCCTGACAGACAGAATCTTCAGACTCTTTAGATTGTAACGGCTTCGACAAAACAGCATCTCTATATGACTTTCCAAAACTTAAGTCATTCTCAAAAACAGATGGCGCATCCTGACTACAAACATCCGTATCCTTTTTTTCCTTATTTTGCATATACAACCAAAAAGCCCGTTTATATATACATCCCTCAGCAGACATAATCCTGCGAATTTCTTACTTCTTCACAAAAACCGGGCACGACTTATCTAAGGCCATATGGCTGCCTTTACAATTAATGCATCTAAAAATAGTCGTTTCGCAATTGGCATGCTCCCCGCCGCATTTCGGACAAGTAACTTTAGTAGTAGGACAAAACCTGCTCAGATGACCGAACTTCCAACATATTGAACATTGGGTAACCGGGAAAGTGTACTGATTTACCTTAAATCAGCAACCGTAGGCATAAACATATGGCGGTAAAGAAGTTCCCTTAAAACACAGACGAATAGCTTCAGCCTTAACCCAACGCCCATCATGATCCAAACGGTTTAGTCTACATATTGACAAAATGTCTTCAGACCCTTAAATATTCTTTAAAAATTCGTCTTCGTCAACCTCCAACTCAACCTGCCTTATAATTCCATAAGTGCAGCATGCCATATTAGACCAATAAGAACGTCTCGTCTCATTGTTAAACTCCTGAGAAGCCAGAAGCTTCTCCGCATCATCCTTAGAGTTAAACTGTATGCGAACTTTACGTGGACCCATAAACTTGACGGATAAAATTCCTTTTATACCCTTAAATTGCAGCAACTTTGCCAAACCAATCTGTTTCGGTAAATCTTCTTTTGACACTATATAAACTTCAAATAGCTTGTCAGGCACAGGCACACCGTCCGGCTCCAGCTGCGTTTTGGCGGTTGCTAAATCCCGCAAGCGTTAAGGTTTCCTGCCTATTGTGATAAAACTATCACTACAACCACAGCTTTCGTCGCTCAGACCACAAGCACGCTTCACCGCTATATGCCGCACATCCGACATGGACTCAGCGTTCGATACAATATCCGATTGACTCGGCCCTGCCTTATTATCAAACTCCACTTCAGATAGCCACGACGGAGCTGCCCGCTGCCCACATTCTAAAAGTGACGTATCACTCACGACACCTCGACTTGACTCACTCATCGCAAAAACAGCGAAAAGGACTCTAAAACTGAATTAACTTATAAATAAAATAAAATTTGATAAAATTTTCAACCGTCGCCTTTGACAACCAAACGTCAATCCTCGCAATACTTATATTTTTGGAACGTATTTGCCGTGCTAATTTAAAAAGTCGTATCTCAGTATACGATCGGGGTAAAAATACGACTTCTTAATTTAGCAGGTCATGCGTTAAGCGTTATAGACTAAGCTCCCGATATAAAATGACCTTTACAGAGATGTTTATTTGATGAAATGTATTTTATATTTAGTTTAATATGACAATAAATATATTGGATATGGGTTGCATAACAAATTTTAGTCCGGGGTATGTTTAGTTTAAAATAAAAAAAATTTTTTTTTTACATTTCACCGATTTGATTATTAGATAAATTGATAATTAAATAATCTTTAATTTTATTTAATTTCAATTCAACAATCAGACCTTTGCAAAATGCTAGTAGGTATAGATTTACCTGTTTATACCTGGCTACCCAATAGTTGTGACGGGAAAAGAATAGGCAACCTAACGTTTGCATATTCTATGGGCTTCATACTTTCGATTGGTATAGAATTTATCTAATATTAATCAAACCGGTGAAATGTTTAAAACAATTTTTTTTTATTATTAATTAAACATACCCTGGACTAAAATTTGTTAGGCAACCCATATGCAATATAATTATTGACATATTAAATTAAATATAAAATACACTTCATCAAATAAACATCTCGGTGAAGGTTATTTTATATCGGGATCTTAGTCTATAACGCTTAACGCATAACCTGCTAAATTACGAAGTCGTATTTTTACCCCGGTCGTATACTGAGATACGACTTTTTAAATTAGAACGGCAGATACGTTCGATTTTACACCCCATATTTTTCATACCCCGGGCTTATATATGAAAATCGATTCTTAAGGAGTAAACTCCAAAACTTTTAATAATTATTTATTGTTAAACATTCTTAAATTTTTATTTGATTATCAAGTCTTCTTTTCCCACTAACTTGACCCACTGCCTGCATCTGAAAATATTTTATAATTAAAACAGAGTTATAATTTCCTATATCTAAGATTAAAATCAAAGACTCATAACAATTCGTTTAAAAACTGACCCATTTTTTTTTATTACTATAAAACAAGTGGACATTGATTTGGACGCATCAGGTATAAGCTGAATGGGCATCATAAAATAATCAGTATTTTTGTGCTCATATTTCATGCTAGTCCTCACACAATTCGACTTTACGTAATAATTTGCACTGATAAACAAATAAGCATGTATATAGTTATCGATAGATACAGTACCTCTCTAGTACACAATAAAAATGGAAATAAAATATCTAATTTAGTATGTTTATAGCCTGCTGCATTTAAATATGGCTAAAAAATTCTATATCAATACTTACCGGTCTTCATCTAAGGGAAATTTTGCCATAAACATCCGTTTATTGAAGTTTTCACGACTAGCTCGATTTCCATAAATTTCACAAGTTATAAAATATAAACCGTCTTTTCGGTGGCATTGTCACAAAATATATTCACTAACCAGTGTTCGCAATTACAAATAAAGACCAAAACAATTAGAAATGCACAAAAATAATCAAACAAAACAGACGAAACCCAATGACAAACAAAACAATATGGCTGACGAGGGATGACCACAGATTAGATACTAAGAACTATACTGATGGAGTATGGTGGCTATTGTTTGCCATGTAAAGTCCATACAAAAGTTTTTTTGTTTCTAGTTGCGTTAGACTGGTGTGGGCAACAGGCTTAACTGTGACCGGTTGCCATCTTTTTAAAAAATAAAATAGACTGAGCTACAAGCGGCGCGGCGAGCGATTTAGCGAGAAATCCGACCGCGACGGCCATACGACTGGGCGAGACACACGTACCGCGCACCGCTGCCGCTGTCGCGCAAAGTCGAGGCATAATCTGATAAAATAAAGCATATGAACGACATAGAAACACCAGAACAGAGAGATAAACGGTTAGCTACAAGAAGAAAAGATCTGCTACAGCCAACCAACACCCGACTAGGGTTACCATTTAGGAATTTGAAAAGTCCTGGCAAAAAGCCGGACGAATCGAAAAAAGTCCGGACTTTTTAGTCACCTAAATAGGTAGGCATGGTAGTAGGTAGACGCTCGCATTGCAAGGGGGTAGGTGCGGGGTGCGGGCGGGGTTTTCTCACTATTCCATCTTATTTGAAAAAAGCCGGACAAATTAAAGGGCCGGACAAAGTCCGGACAAGAGTCGAAAAGTCCGGACATGTCCGGACAAATCCGGACGTATGGTAACCCTACACCCGACTCAAAGTAGTAAAGCATCAAGCAATAAGGTTATTCAATGAGTTGCCAGTGGAATTAAAATCAATAAACAACAGTTCTATTTTTGGAAATAAATTGAAAGCTTTCTTGTTAGAGAAGTGTATTCGGTTGATGATTTTTACGCTCATACTTAATAATTATTTATTTTGTCAATTTGATAATTTTACTTATAATATTTGGTGAATGAACTTATAATTTTACTCTATTTATTGGTTGACATGATTGTAGGTACATAATTATAATGGTTTCTTCTGATATTGACATTTTACATTAATTATTAAAATTGTATCGTACCTATATTATAAATAATAATTTAGCATATAGTTGATAATTATTTTTTGTTATTTTAAATTATTGTATTTCAACACGACTGTATGTTGTTATGAATAAATTACTTACTTACTTACTTATCCGTTATGAGACAATTGATGGCAACTTTCCCTAGACGTGATTTACCGTCTTTAGTACTCAAGTAACAACTGCTGTGGCTATAGCCCTGCTGGGATCCGTTCCCTGATCATTAATAATTATTATGTAATTATTATCACCTTTATTTATTTTCAATCTTAGGTTAGGGGGTGCCGCCGGCAGCGGGGCAGGGCCCAGGCTACCGGTGTTTACTGGTTAGGGCTGCAGAGAGGAACCTCCTGACAAAGCGCGCCGTGTCCAGGAGTACCCCCTTCTGAATTTGGCCCTTAATCCAGCCATCTAGCGAGTGTCTTGAGGTGTTTGTCGAGACTTCGCTATAAAACCGTTCGCCGAAACGATTATTATTATTGCATTATTAAGGTTGATAAGATTTAGGGACAAGGCTGATATCAACACACCCTGGTAATAAGTACACATAAACTAGGTATAGCACTGTAATGTTTTCTTAAAAATATATAACATAGGTACACATTGTAGTAATAACTTAATAAGGCAAATATGAAAAACTTATAATTAATTACCTGCAGATTATTATTGTAGGCTTTACTATGTACAAAACTAATAAGAGAATAGTCTGGGTCTGGTTAAAAACCCATTATGTACTCCCATGTGGGCTCTACGGAATCCTATTCGGGTGAAGATTTAAAGAGGATAGTATTTAGTTATGAAGTAAGATGACTTTACACTGGTTTAGCGTAGTAAGTTAGAATATTGAACTTCAATATTTTAAAAATGGTGTGAGTTACGACATTATTTTCTTACAGAAATTTACTTAATTAGATCTGAACAATGCACCCTTGAAGTTTATGCAAATCAATGAAAACATGGTGTATAATTATTTTTTCTTTCATGGATTTTTGAATGTGCTATAAGCTTGCGTTTTTGGTCAAATTCCTCATCACATCTATCACAATAGAAAGATTTTCCTTTGAAGTGAACTTTTTCATGTTCCTTCAAAGTTAGTGAACATTTAAATTGTCTTCTGCAAAATTGACAAGAATATTTTGTTTTGCTTGAATAAATTTCGGTATGTTTAGCTAAGGCAGCACTAGTTGCAAAAGATTGTAAACACACATTGCAAGTATTTGTATCATGGATTTCCTTATGCATACGTAAACTGCCATATCTCGCGAAATCTTTGCCACACAAGTCACATGAGTAACGTGGAAACGTTCGTCCTGGAAACATTCGAAGGCCTGGAATTGGGACAGAGAAATTTGTGCCATCGTACTTAATCTTCTCATTTAGTCTTCTACCAGCAGTTTCAATGGATTCATCTGGAATGAACTTAAATGTGTCAATGAATTGCTTCTTACAGTTGTCACTATCGTTAATTTTGTGGTCAATTACCAACTGCTTTTTGGGGAAACGTTTCTGGCAAACATTGCAGCTGTATTGAGCTATCTCGGACCTCTGTTTCTTTTTGATGAACTTAGTAGCTGAATACTTATTGGAAATTATCACTGGCTTGTCCAACACATCCAAATCTAAAACATAATAATTTTCACTTTTACCCTTTGAGCACCAAGCGGCAAAGCAATTCACCGTGCCACTGACGCCAAACAAAAAAAAAAAAGTTGCTCCAAAATCAACAGAGATGTAAAAACACAGATAGTGGTTTGAATTAGCATGTTTTTGACCATTGACATTTTTGACGTCAATAGGCGTCGTTGGCGTCAGTGGCACGAATTCCCGATGACGTGATTTGCCGTCTTTGGCGGTCAAAAGGTTAAGGGAGTAAATGAAATTAATTAAATAATTAAAAAAAAAAGTTAATCAATTTTTACTTCAATATTTGGCTTTGCCACAAGGGAAACAGGAAGTTCAGATGTTTTATGAACATAAGGCAACTTTTAACTTACCATGAATAGTATCATCAGGTGGTGATACCTCCTGTTTAACTATTGGCCGGTATTATATTATTCCCACATTCTGGTTCATTGGAAACGCAAGCAGGCTCCCGCTTTATAAATACTGTGCTTTCTTCTGCATCAATCGTGTCCTCTACGGTATCAACTTCTGGCTCAGTCTTTACTTCAATGTCCAATTCTTCATCTTTAATCTCCAATTTAACATTCGCCAAGTCCACTGGTTCTTCTTTCATGTTTTCTAGCGACATAGCGTCGGCAATAGTTTCGATCGAAAACAAAACGTATCAGGGGCTTATGGATAGTGAAATAACATCACAAATTAATACTAAGCCGAATTATAAATCAATAAATATTTGATTATTGGCCAGCATTTTATGATCTTTGTCTAATGAAATAATGGCAGCCAAGCAGCGCAGGCGTGGCAAATGGTGTGGATTGTTGTAGGAGAATCTAATACTTTATGCAAGAATTCTACGAATTTAAACACACAATTAGCAATCGTAAATTCACAATATCACGAGAAATGAAATAAACAAAAATAAATAAACTAAACAAACAAATATAATTTGACACATATGACGCTTACAGGGGCATTTCACTCAGCTCAGTACTTGAGTACTTTACAGATTTAATACATTAAAACTTGCGTGCGTTTAAAACGAGATCTGCTCGATAGATGGAGGAAAATTTAATATTTGAATTAGCATTATTAAAATGAAATCTGTTTTTATGTTATTATTTTATCCATAAATAAACATATAATAAAAACATAATTATAAGTTATTGTGAAAGATTATGAAGCATTATTTTAAATTATCATTACAGGCAACATTAAGGCTTAAGATTAGATCCCCGTTCCATTCCACTCATTTATTTTTTAGATTTCACCTTTTATATTGTCACAAAAATTTAATATCCACAAAGAAATGGAAAATAATAAATGCGTATTTTTTTAAATGTAAAAAAACAATAGTAGAAAGAAAACTAAAATACTACTTAATACAATTCGGTGTAGAGGAACGCGTAGCGTAGTGCTGTTTGACAGTTTACTTTATGGACAAGTTTTTTTTCTGGTGGATGGATATTCAAACGGGTATAAGAAATCTTCGGCTGTGCTTTATGGATATTAGGTTAGGGAAACTGCTCTACGTTGTTGACCTTCACGCTAACTTGGATTCCGACGACAAAAGTTCCAGGAAGGATTTCGATCCCGGCTTTGTGTAATGGATCACGATTGCATCGTTTTAAACTATTTTAAAGTCATGGTAGCAGTAAAAAATGTTGTGTGTGTCTACCTGTGGTAAGCGTTTGTTCTAATTATGTTCCCCAAAATTAATTAAATAAAAATAATTAATTATAAATGTGTCTTTTTTTATACCTTCCTACAAACATAATTAGTTTTAAAGCCCACTTATTAAGATATGACCACTAATAAAGATTTCTGGGCTGTTTAAAGTTATAAGGAAAGTAACCTGAGTTACTGCAATTTTATTATTGACAGTGACAGGCTGACTGACATGACAGCATTTGCTTGTCGGACGTCGCGTTCAGGTTAAATGCAATCTGAGTTATCTGAGCGCGATCAGTATTTCGTGTGTGCCGTACCGTGGCGCCACCTATGGTCCCACCGGAAGATCAGCGCTGGCTCTCTCGGGAGCTAGCATTATGCTGAGGTGGGACCGTTTCGAGGCACTCATAATTAGCTTAAGTACTTAGTTATAATTTTTCTTTTTTTCTTTGTTTGTCACTTTTCTACGCAATTATGTTTTGTCCCCGAATAAATGTTTTTCTTTCTTTCTTTCTTTATTATGTCAAGTGTGAGTACAGATGAATCATATAATATGCATTGAAAGTGGTGTCCTATCGTTTGACCAAACAACGTTTCACCAAAATAACGTTTCGCCAAATGATCATTTTACAAATGGTTCATTTCAAATAATCATTTGACCAAATGATCATTTAGCAACTGAGTTAATTGACCAAATTATTCTTGGTCTAAAAATGGGGTGCGTAACGATGGTTATAACAACTTTTGATATAATTTCAGTTGCTATAACGCTCATTTGATATAATTATTGAATGATATAACAACACTTAATATATCAACATTTGATATAATTATTGTTTCATATAAAAACGTTTATTTTATCTAACGTTCAAATGGCATAACGTATAGGCTATAGATAAATAGGGGGGGCGGAGCCTCCACAGGGGGGCTCGGGGGGCGAAGCCCCCCGCATTAAAAAATCTTAAACCATAAGTTCAATTAGAAACGTAGGTTAGGTTAGGTTAGGTTAGAAAAAAAAAGAGAAAAAAAAATAAAAAAAAAGCTAGGTTTGGTAAATAAAACGCATATTAGTTGATACAGATTAAATATAAGATAAAGATGAAGACAAGATAAAGATACATTTATTTTCATCTTCATCTTCATCCTCATCATCATCTTGAAATAACATTTGGTTAAATGATCATTTAGTCAAATGATTATTTGGTTAAATGATCATTTGGTCAAATGATTATTTGGTTAAATGAACCATTTGTAAAATGATCATTTGGCGAAACGTTATTTTGGTGAAACGTTGTTTGGTCAAGTGATCATTTGGTCAAACGTTTTTTGGTCAAACATTAGTGAACCATTGAAAGTACCTACAGTCACAGATTAATATAATATGCTACAGTACAGTGCATGCACAGCGATTGCTATGTATACATATCGCACACCTAGATCTAAACAGTATCAACTCAAAAAAGCATTTTTTTTCAGAAATCACTAAAACTAATTTTGGCGTTTACGCATGTGTTACGCCATATATTTTTCTCAAACATGCAATGAAATATTGTCTTTGCGTTCCTTATAATAGGCTCGGAAGTATTGGTTTTTGGGCGCAACAACTCGAGAGGACTGTAAAGGGATTTCATACTGCTTTTCAGGCCTAGGCCTGCAAAGTAACTTTTTTTTTGTTTCAACAACAAGGTCATTCACACAGCTGGCTGGTTTGACAAAAACCAGGTTTTGTTTTTAAAGGATGGTTGTTAGACACTTGTGGAAAAAAAAAATCAAGATGGCGACTTTTTTTTTTTTAATTTCAAATTGGTGCTAGGCGGCTAAAACTCGGTATCGGGGGGCTCTCGGGGCTCAAAAATATGAATCTGAAATCTTGTTCGAAAATTCGGTCAAATTCGGAAAATATCGAAAAAAAAAACGATTTGTATGGAGAAAATTTCAAATTGGTCCTAATAAGCTGAAATTCGGTATCCGGGGGTTTTTGGGGCTCCTGAGTCAGAATCTGAAATCGGATTTTTAAAATTCGGTCAAATTCGGATTCGGGGGCTCTCGGGGCTCAAAAATATGAATCTGAAATGTTGTCCGAAAATTCGGTCAAATTCGGAAAATGTCGAAAAAAAACGATTTGTATGGAGAAAATTTCAAATTGGTCCTAGGAGGCTGAAATTCGGTATCCGGGGGTTTTTGGGGCTCCTGAGTCAGAATCTGAAATCGGATTTTTTAAATTCGGTCAAATTCGGTTGCGGGGGGCTCTCGGGGCTCATAAATATGAATCTGAAATCTTGTCCGAAAATTCGGTCAAATTCAAAAAAGGTCGAAAAAAAAAACGATTTGTATAGAGAGAATTTCAAATTGGTCCGAGGAGGCTGAAACTCGGTATCCGGGGGTTTTTGGGGCTCCTGAGTCAGAATCTGAAATCGGATTTTTTAAATTCGGTATCAGGGGGCTCTCGGGGCTCAAAAATATGAATCTGAAATCTTGTCCGAAAATTCGGTCAAATTCGGAAAATATCGAAAAAAAAAACGATTTGTATGGAGAAAATTTCAAATTGGTCCTAGGAGGCTGAAATTCGGTATCCGGGGGTTTTTGGGGCTCCTGAGTCAGAATCTGAAATCTGATTTTTAAAATTCGGTCAAATTCGGAAAATATCGGACAAACAATATTAAGTGTTATTCTTTGAAGTATATTTTTTTATTTCATTGTATGTTTGAGAAAAGCACTATACATGCCTCGTCGTGAAAACGGATTCCCGGCCTCGTATCACTATCCGGCCTCGCTCGCACGCTCGCTCGGCCGTATATACCTACTTGGCCGGAAATCCTCATTTTCCCGGCCTCTGATGTAATGTACTATTAAACGCAAGGTTTTAAATTATAATAATTTTACGTCTCGTCTTTCATAATATCATAACTTACATGGAAAATGTGGCGGTTTTAAAGTAGGGCAGTTTTAGGAGTGTGTGTGTGTTGTTTAAAAAGTAATTATCTTATCTATGTTTGGTGATCAGTCCAGACCAGATCAGTCCGAGTTCAAAGTACTTATACAGGAAAAAATGCATACCTAATTTAGATCACGATTTTATTTTCAATGTATAAACTGGAGATGGATGAACTCTTTTTTTACACTCTATATACCCTACTCTCGTCTTCCGAGCGTCGGTGTCCTGCCAGCAACGACACACGGCGACGCTGTGCGGGCGTTGGACGTTGGTTGACCCCGTCATTCGAAAGACGTTAGGGCCTTATCACACTTGCGAGTTGCGAGCGTGTTTCTACAGAATATCAGTCGCGGCGAACTCGCTGCGTGATCGCCTTCATCCGCCGGCAGGACGCTGATTCTAAGAAGACGATTGTACCGACTTCATGTATTTCAGTATCACTGTGTTGGAAGGTCCTAATCTAGGGGTTCTCAAACATACAAGGTTAATAAGAGCATTAACAGCTGGGGGCAAGGTTATAATCAACCCACAATGGCAATAAATAAATAAACATAAACTAGGCATTACTCGGTAATGTTTTCTTTACAATATGTAACATATGTTAACATTGTAGTAACTAAGCAAATATTAAAAACTTATTTTATATACATACTAATTAATACATGCTTATTATGTGGAAAACTAACATGAAATTAGTTGAGATCTGTTTAAAGACCCATTTCAAATAGGGTCTTCTGGCTCCTATTTAGGGGCACATTCAGAGAGGATAGTAATCCCTGCTGGGTCTGCTACTCAAAATAGATATTGCAACAACAAGTAACAACTTCTAGGCATATGCACTTGTTCTAAACATTCCTTTTTATCTTTCTTCTAGCATGATAATGTTGATGTCTTTATAATTGAGCTTTAGTATCAAATTCCTTATCACGCACAAAGATTTGGCTCTTCATTTGTATGCTTCTTCATATGCTCAATAAGACCACATTTAAGAATAAATTCTTCATTACATTGGTCACATTTACTCACAGTCCCAGCATGATTTCTTTCATGTTTTAATAAACTGGACATTTGAGTAAATTTCCGTTTGCATACTTTACAAGAATAAGTGTTTACTTTGTGCGACGACTTATGCTTAATTAAGGCAGATTTTGTTTTGAAACACTTATTACATATTTTGCAGACATACGGTTGATCCTCAGAATGGATTAGTTTATGTTTTGTTAAACGGCTTTCCATTGAGAAGGTTTTGCCACATGTGTCACAGCGGAATGGTTTGAAGTTCTGGTGACTGGCGCTATGTTTGGTCAGTAGTGTTGCATGAGTGAACTTCTTGTCACAAATCTCACAGGCATATTTCTTGGACCCCGCATGAATTGATTTATGAACAAGTAAATTATCTCTTTTTTTGAATTCCTTATTGCATATATTACATATATACTGTTCTTTTCCATGAATGCTTGAATGTGTTAAAAGCTTGGGTTTTTGGTCAAATTCCTTATCGCATATATCACAGTAGAAAGATTCTCCTCTGATGTGAACTTTGTCATGTTCCTTCAAAGTTAACGGATCTTCAAATTCTCTTCTGCAATATCGACAGACGTATACCTTTTTGATTGAACAAATCTCGCTATGTTTAGCTAATGCAGAACTGGTTGCAAAACATTGTCGACATGCATCGCAGGGATATGTATGCCTTTCCTTATGCTTATGTAATGTGCTGTATCTACCAAAATCTCTGTCACACAGGTCACATGAGTAACGTGTACGGTTTTTCGGACTTAGGGGAATTTGGAAAGAGATGTTTGATCCATTAAACTGAAACTTGTCATATTGACTTTTACCAGCCGTTTCAACTGTTTCATCTGGAATGAACTGAAATGTGTCAATAAATTGCTTCTTACAGTTGTCAGTATCCTTCAGTTTGTGGTCGATTAGTGACTTCATTTCAGGGAAACGTTTCTGGCAAACATTGCAGGTGTATGTAGTTATCTCAGAGCTCTGTTTCTTTTTGATGAACTTAGTAGCTGAATATTTCTTGGAAATTATTACTGGCTTGTCCGACACATCCAAATCTGAAACATTATAATTTTCACTTTAAAAGAGTAAAACAAATCAAATGAAAAGGAGTTAACATCAAATTCTTACTTCAATCTTTGAATTTGCCACAAAGGATACAGTAAAATTCAGATGTTATATCAACCTTAGGCAACTTTTAACTTACCATGAATAGCCTCATCAGGTGGTGATACCTCCTGTTTAAGATCCTTCTTGGCCTGTGTTACATTATTCTCACAATCTGGCTCGATGGTTACCCAAACAGGCTCCTGCTTTATAAATATTGTGTTTTCGTCTGTATTCTTCGTTTCCTCTGCCGTATCATCTTCTGGCTCAATTTTTACTTCAATCTCCACTTTTACTTCCGCGTAACCCTCTGGTTCTTTTTTCACGTTTACTAGCGACATAGCGACGGCAATAGTTTCGAAAAACAAAACGCATCAGGGGTTTAAGATTATTGAAATAACAAATAACATCACAAATTAATGCATTGCTGAATTATAAAATCAGTAAATATTGGCAAGCATCTTTTATGATCTTTGAGTGAAGTATTTGGCAGCCAAGCACCGTTTCAAATGGTGTGGATTGTTGTAAGAGAATCTAAGAAATGTATACTTTATAGTCTTTATACAAGCAAATGTGCGTATTTAAACACGAAATTAACAATCGTAAATTCACAGTATGCCGAAAAATCTACAAATACGGAATCGGTAATAAATGATTTGACGTTACAGCTTTTTTTTGGGTTATGAATGACAGATCTAAGAAGTGTTCTGCCATTCAGCCACAGCATACAAACAAAACATTCAAAAGTAAGCATGAACAAAAATTATTTAATTTAACTTATTGGTTTAGTTATATGCAAAACGTGGCCGTTTTATAATAGGACGTTGGAAGTTATTAGTAGCATTCAGTTCAGGCGGACAAAATTTCATTCAATCTGATCGGATAGGCCATAATTTCTGACGTGTTAACGTGCGATAAATCCAAGATCAATCAAGCGGGCAATATATAATTCGTTGGTTTCACAGCTTGGCCTTTGAAATCGGTTACATTTGCTAAATACGTGCTTTTATGGATATTGTCCTTTCCAGTTGCTATTTTCCGGTCGCTCGCACGAGCTGCTCTCTTTACACGGGTCGGTGCTGCGTCGCCTAGAGCGGCTCACCGAGCTACCGCCCGCGCCGCCGAGGCTGGAGCTGCGGCTTGCACCGACGGCAACAGCGCCGCATGATGCGGCGCTGGTGGGGCGGCTAATCACTCAGGCTGCGGACCCTGACCGCTGTGTAGTCGACACTGAAGGTACCTACTGATCTCGTCCTTACCGCTGTCTGGGTATCGTTAAAGGTATCGCACAAACCGCTGCGTGGTCGACACTATAAATACGCTGATTCAGAAATTTGGTCCGAGAACGCCTTTGGTGCACTGATTTTGTCTAAATTCCTCACTCTTATAACAATTAAAAATACTATCAATTAATCAACAAGAGCCCCTCAGCAAGTAAAGGTCTCCTCTAAGGATGTTATATTTACATAGCAAATTAATTGGCTGTTTACGTCCAGTTGCGACTTAAGTTTAATGTAACGTTCTTTATTATACCAGGTTTTCAAGATCTCCGAGTAGACTGTCCTCACGAGGCAATATTAGAGTTACGAGACAGCAGCGGCGAGCGCATTTGGTGTGGAGGAGGACAGGTGGGTAACCCAATATCAAAGCTTCCTTCTAATTGTGCTGATGTCGTTTCGTCTGCTGGTGTTATGATATGATGATATGATATACATAGGGATACTTATGAAGCTAAATATAACATGTAACTTCCGGAGATTTGAAGAGTTTTCTCGATTTCCCCGTGATCCCATCGTGTGCTCTTGACCTGATGACAGTGGGACCAACTACAAAGTATACTCTTTCAAACAAAAAATACCTATGTTCCAAATCGGCCCAGCCATCTTGGAGTAATTGGGTAACATACATAGAAAAACATCCCAACGAACTGAGAATCTCTTCTTTTTTGAAGTCTACAAATAACATATGGCTACGCTATTGACTTTGCGTTGCTTTGATGGTCGTATTTCGACATTTCTTTGCTACCTGTTGCAGGTGGCTGGCTACTTCCGTCGCAGCGACTCTAGCGCTCGACCGCAGAGCGCGCGCGTCACCGACCGCGGCGACGGCCAGTACGTGCTCACCGTGACCCCACCCAGCCCCGGCTCCTATCTGCTGGCTGTGACTCTCAACAATAAGCCCGTTAAGGTACCGGCTCAGGCGATTCACAGGGCACAATCGTCATATTCCAGTCACAGAGGGTATACTAGGAACGTTACCGATCGCGGCGACTCAACTAATGTGGCACCATCAAGTCCCGCTGTGATGTGACGCTCAACAATAAGCTCGTCAGAGTAGCTTAGGAGCGTCATTAAGAAAATCCGCGTTAAACTAAGCTAGCTCGTCCCTGATGTAATTTGACTCGTGATGTGGTGTGGGTACCTGTTCCAGATCATAAAAGGCTATCATAATAATAGTACATTCCATAGGGCGGTGAATTAGTGAATGTCCAAGGTCGCAGGTGTTTGTGGTCCGAACCGTGGGCGAGGGCCATAAATATGCGAACTGGGGCTTTACTAATAACCACTCGTGGTTTGCCTTGCATTGGCCAGGAAGTGAGATATTCTCCAAAAGTAGCGGGTAGTAAATCCCACTTACGGCCTAGGGTGACGTAAACATGCTTACTAACCCTTAATTAAATTAAAATCGCTTATGTGAGGGGAGTTCTATCATAAGGAATATCCAGGGGTTCTTCAACCAGGGGTTACAGTGGCGACGAGTCCGGCGTCCGAGTCTTTGTGAATAAAATACAGCTACCATATTATGGCTACCAAACTTAAGTGGCAGTGGGCGGGGCACATTGCTCGTAGAATCGATGGCCGTTGGGGCAGAAAGGTTCTTGAGTGGCGACCGCGGACCGGAAGACGCAGCGTTGGAAGGCCTCCAACAAGGTGGACCGACGATCTGGTTAAGATCGCGGGTAGAAATTGGATGAGGGCGGCGCAAGATCGATCGTTGTGGAGAACTTTGGGGGAGGCCTTTGTCCAGCAGTGGACGTCTATAGGCTGATATGATGATGATGATGATGATGACCATATTATACGTATGACGAATGTTTATAACCCTCGGTAACACTACATTAAGTATAATTTATATCTCCAGGGTAGTCCATTCCAATGCGCGGCGCGCGCATGCCAGCCGCACTCCGGCCAGTTCCACTGCTGCTCCTTCTGCTCGTCGGGGGGCCGCCGCGACGCGCACTGCGCTTGTCCAGGGCACATGCCCGGCTACCGAGGTGAGCGACTCGCCCCAGTAGCTGTCCAGCTAGTGCCCGTGCCAGCACTCGGTCAGTTCAACAGCTGATGATTTGATATAGGGACGCCTAGCGGGCTGTCGATCGCTCGGTTGCAGTCATTCAGCCCAGTTGCCAGTTGGAGCCAACGGTTACTGTTCCAGCGGAGCTTCCATACAAGTTTCATCCTTCGATCGGTGCTATAGTGCTAGTATGAAAACCCGTGTGAGCGCCAGCTGTCAGCATCAAATTAAAAGCACACACTGGAGCCTAAATGGTCGAGAACTGTGCGTTCCCAGAGGAGTTTCCTACCGCGAACGCTCCGCGTGTGGAATGAGCTCTCTGCCGAGTTTTCCCCGGGGGCTACAGCATGCGGTTCTTGAAGAGGGGAGTAAATAGGTTCTTAAAGTCGGCCAACGCGTGTGTGATACTCCTGGCATCGCAAGCGTCCATAAGCGGCGGTAACTGCTTAACACCAGACGGGACGCATGCTAGTTTGCCACCGTCGTAGTATAAAAAAACCTCATAGCATGTCTAAGGCCTGTAGACCTAGATTTTTATTTGTATGTATGGTTGTTTCTAGGTTGCGGACACGGCCACGCCGGCCACCCGGGCGCGCGGCACTGGTCGTGCTGCGGCAGCACCAAGCGCCGTGGACCCTGCGAGCGAGCCAGCCTCTACCAGTTCTCGCTCTAAATATATAAATTTATAAAAAAATGGCTTTTTTTTCGCATCATCATTTACACATTACCCTCATACAATGTGCATTTGGGGTCGTGGCATGTTACTCTCACATCCCTCGCTATCACACATGTCTCTGTGCTGCCTCGTTTTTTCGACTTAGGGGTCATCCATAAATTACGTCACACGAATTTCATGATTTTTTGCCCCTCCCCCCGTCCTTGTCACAGCTGGTCACATTTTTGAGACTCCCCCCCTCCCTAGTGTGACGTCACATATGTTGCAAATTTACATTTAGAAATTATTAAATGAAAACAGCGGTTCCAAAATCAGTTTTATTTCCATTTAAATTATTTTTTAATAGTATTAACATCAAATCAAACATTTAACAAAACAAAAATTGGGCAAGTGCGAGTCCGACTCGCGCAAGAAGGGTTCCGTACCACAATCTATAACAAGTTTGTTGTATGGGAGCCCCCCTTAAACATTATTTTTTTTTAGTATTTGTTTGTTATAGCGGCTATAGAAATACATCATCTGTGAAAATTTCAACTGTCTAGCTATCACCGTTCTTTAGATACAGCCTGGTGACAGACGGACTGACGGACGGACGGACGGACGGACAGCGAAGTCTCAGTAATAGGGTCCCGTTTTTACCCTTTGGGTACGGAACCCTAAAAAAACGATTGACTATATTAATTCAAAAAATTAACAAAACAAAAAATTGGACAAGTGCGAGTCCGACTCGCGCATGAAGGGTTCCGTACCATAATCTATAACAAGTTTTTTGTATGGGAGCCCCCTTAAATATTTATTTTATTTTATTTTTAGTATTTGTTGTTATAGCGGCAATAAAAATACATCATCTGTGAAAATTTAAACTGTCTAGCTATCACCGTTCTTGAGATACAGCCTGGTGACAGACGGACGAACGGACGGACGGACAGCGAAGTCTCAGTAATAGGGTCCCGTTTTTACCCTTTGGGTACGGAACCCTAAAAAAACGATTGACTATATTAATTCAAAAAATTAACAAAACAAAAAATATTAATAGAACTACACCTATTAATTAAAGATACAAACTTAATAATCTTGAGTCCATGGACTTTGAACCCACTCCTTTAAATTATTTATAACTGGCATAGCAGCTACTTCGTTCTTCGTTAGCAGAGCTAAGAACGACGTTGTTTCATTCGCGAAAGTCAGTGGTCAAATGAAATAGAAACAAAGAATAAGAAATCACCGCTAGGCGCAATGCGTTTGGCGGCATTTATCAAAGGGCGCCTAGGCGGTCGGCGCGTAACACTAGTAGAGCGAGTGGTCGACAAAACAATTGGGACCTATCTTATATTTACACAGAGATATAGGTAGTTGTACGTTTTGACGTTTTCGTAAAGTAATAGTTTAAAGTTCATGTTTTAACACTTAGATTATAATAGATTTTGGAATGTGACGTCACGAATTTTATGACCTCTCCCACCCCCTTGTCACACAATGTCACACTTCGTCGACCCCCTCCCTCCCCCTATACGTGTGACGTCATTTATGGATGGCCCCTTATATGAACGCAAGTAGTATAGTGTCTACGTAGGCGACTCAAGTAGTGAACCCCTCTTTGTGCTAAAACCTGCTCTAATAAGCATACTCTGAATTAGTTAAAACTTGCTGTAATATAAGGTTTTATAATATAATTTATTCGATAAAGTTGGTTGAACTAGGATTTGGTATAGTGTCCAGACGGTTGTCCGTCAGTGGATTAACAAATCAGCCGGGTCCAGTCTTCACCAATCTGATCAGATTGGAGAATATTTTTGATGAAGATTTCGGACCGTCTGAAAGGGGTGTTATCTGAAAAATTATCCCATAAAAGAGTTGCTTTTGTGTTCCGATAGACTCGATAGAGAGACAAAGTCAAAGACTACTATTGTATTGTATACGAGACGAAGATAATTCATTAGAATAAGTAGCACTGAAAAATTAAAACCACGGAAGAAGTTTTCATGACGACGTTTATTTTAAACAATTATTGCTTTATAAATAACAACTACAATACAACATCAATTCAAGACTTCAGGGACCTCTTAAAAGTATACTAAAGTGTTGATTTGTATTTTTGATCCCATTTTATGGGTCAATTGCAAAAAAATTGTACATAGTTAAGGGCTTTAATTAAAACAATGTTAATTGATTCCTTTGTGTGACGAAAGTTACACATACAATTTGTATGACTAACTTTCGTCACACAAAGGAAGCGATCGTATTTAATGTTAACTAAGCCTTTAACTATGTACAATTTTTTTGCAATCGACCCTCATGATGACTAATTAAAAATGTATAAAAATATTATAATGCATTATGTAAAATAAAATTTTGGAACTTAGGCCTCTAATTTTTATATGCGACAAATGTCAGACGACAATTTTACGAGCATTATGTGACCAACATAAAGTTAGTCGTTGTCATCTGACAATTGGTCACTTTTGTAGTCAATGATTTTGTGTACATTGTCACTAATGTAAAAAAAATACTAGTTTCGTTTCTGTATAAAACTGCAAAATGTTTGTGTTAGTACAAATATTAAATTATCACAGATTCGTATCACTCCTACAGATAATGTTAAATTTCTGGTAAAAAACTAGAGGACCCTTTAATAAATATTCTTTTTTAAAATTAACTAAATTACGTTTAGAATTTAAACTAAAATATGTATACTTATAGAAATAATATAGATTAAAATTAGTCAATAACAGTTGTGGAACGGAAAAGAGTATTTCTCAAAAAGTTTGTACAAAACTAAGACATCAATTAAACTTCAATATTTTTTTCCTATTTTGTTACCAATTTACTTTGTGTATTTCAGATTATATATAATTAAAAAAGTATAAGTATTACAGAACCTTGATTTATTAACAAACACAGCCATAACATCGATATAAAATTACTTAAATAATTGGTAACAAAATAGGAAAATATATTGAACTTTAATAATTGACGTCTTAATTTTGTACAAACTTATTGAAAAATGCTAAAAACAGAACTTACTAAAGACAATACCAGTTCATAGGTATAGTTAGCAGCAAAAGTAGTAGATGTCACTTGAGGCTATTGCGTCTATAGGGACAAATACGAGTTTTGATGATATCATTGGAACTCAACACTATACCACCGCTCTCTTTTTTTTTAATAGAGGCCTTATAGGTACATATTAAAATGTATTTTTTTTTTATATTATGACGAATATATTGATAAATTAAGTAAATAATACTTTTCCCTGAGTTCTAGGTAGTATCATAGCTATTTCATGCTTTCATTGCGTGCAGTCAAAAATAAGTAAAAAAAAAACGGTTTCTGCGTGTTGTCAATTTCGAGCAGTTTTTGAAACGAAAATTATCAATGAA